>OU744734.1:786065-2274319 GCA_916613615.1 Steromphala cineraria
CCCTAACCCTAACCCTAACCCTAACCCTAACCCTAACCCTAACCCTAACCCTGACCCTAACCCTAACCCTAACCCTAACCCTAACCCCATAGTTCCGAGTCCTCGGTCTCCTTCCTCTAAATCTTGGCATCTTCTATATCATCTGTAATAGATTGAAACAGATTTAGACATGTGCAAGTAAGAACAACTCAGGAGCATTTTACAGAGAAAACCAGTGTGAGCCTCATGGACATTCATTTGCCGTCATTCCAAAGTATTTGAAACAATCACACCATCGGCGCCGACGGCACCAAAGGCAATGGTAAAATTCACATATTTGGACGTTTCATGACTGTCCCGGCTAACCCCGGTTCTTTTATTCATACGACTCCCCCAAAGTCGAAAACCTGGGCTTTCTTCTGACTTCCTAGGCGACGAGTTGGCAAGTCGCGAACGAAACAACCATCTACGTCAGAGAAGCTCTGATTGTCAGTTGTGGATTACAAAAGTTTTGCAACTTTTGATAGGTTCCACGGACCTAACCGCCGCAGCGTCACGGCGAAACCCGAACAAAATTGCCGATGTCAAAAAAAGGACATCAACACATTTTGCGGGGCTTCTTGCATCTTTATTTCTCTTTGCGCATATACATATGATATACCAAAATGATGGCACTTTTATTCTCTTTCCAACGATACATCGTGTGTTAGAGCGCGCCGCTTGGTTAGTGAAATATCAAGCGCGAAAGTACATACTTTTGCGGCCTTTATAGTATAATTATTTGCATGGGCGGACATACAAATGATATGCCAAAATGAAGGCAATTTCATCCTCTTTCCAACGATATCTCATGTGTTAGAGCGCGCCGCTTGGTTAGTGAAATATCAAGCGCGAAAGCAATCTCTCGGACTTTGTGTTCTGAAAACCACACTGGGCAACGTTGCCCATGAAATTGGTTGTTCTCGAATGGAAGGACCTCGCCCGACATATAAGGAAAATGTTTCAGACCTCGGAATAACACCGAAAATAGTTTTTGAATTTCACTAAACATGATATTGATTTTGAAAGTTTGGGTGCTAAGGGTCAATTTTTCCCATGGTTCGCGGCGAGGCCCGCACTAGAAATAGTGAAAATTCTCGAATGAATGTTCCGAGCACCCTCGATTTTTCATGGGATAAATTCCCACAAACGTTCCGTCCCTCTCGGGAGAAAATTCTCGGTCTCCGAAAAAGTTGAATAAGTCAAAAACCGATTGCTTCGCGTCAACAACATTTATACCGCAGATAGAGCCCCGACTTTTCCACCTCTCCAATTAGTCACTTTTCACAAATAATTTTTTTTTATTTTGTTATTGACGAAAACGGTTTTATGTAAATATTTCAATAATTAGTAACTTCTCCTTTCTTCCAGGGACGTGAAAGGGTAGACATTGACACTCAAAGTTTGGACATGTGCAGTTTCAGCAAATGGCATCACAAACAAAAATGTTCACGCAGTTCTAAAAAACCCGAGTGCAGCCGAAATTTAGTGGGAAATTTTTCTCACAAAAACGACTATAGTCGGAAAAAGCGTCTCGATCTTGACAATATTTCTGTTTCCGAGTTATAACTTTTTAGGCAGAACTGGAAGCAAACTTTCGCTTCGACAGTTTTTAGCTTGGGGGGCTAAGGGTAAATTTGTACCATGTCTTGTGGCGAGGCCCGCACTAAAAATATTGAAAATCCTCGAAAGAAAACTCCGAGTACGCTCGATTTTTCATGGGAAAAAAGTCCATACCTCACGGCGAAGCTCGGAAGTGGTCAAAATCTCCGGCCTTCGTCATAACCCGAGAGTGAAAGTGGCCCAAAAAAAGCCCATACCGCCGGGTGGTCTCGGAAAAGTAGAACAAAAGCACGATCGTGCTCAAAACCCGTTAGTGTGAATGTGGTCATGGGACAACTTTCCCATTACATCATGGCGAGACCCGGGACAAAATTTCCGATGGCCGGAAGTGGTCAGAACACTCGGACGTCCCTTTCGTCATGGGAAAACGTTCCCATTACCTCATGCCGAGACCCGGAAAAAAATTTCGATGCCCGGAAGTGGTTCGGAACCTCTGACGTCATCGCAACCCGATCATGTAAGTTTGGTAATGGGACAAGTTTCCCATTACGTCATGACTAAAAACCGGAAAAAATGTTTTATGTCAAAAAGACCTACAAACATTTTGCGGGGCTTCTTGCATCTTTATTTCTCTTTGCGCATATACATATCATATACCAAAATGATGGCACTTTTATTCTCTTTCCATCGATATATCTTGCTTTATAGCGCGCCACTTGGTTAGTAAAATATCAAGCGCAAAAGCTTTTTTTTTGCGGCCTTCATAGTACAATTATTTGCAACTGCGCATATACAAATTATACACCAAATTGAAGACAATTTTATTCTCTTTCCATCGATAAATCATGTGTTAGAGCGCGCCACTTGGTTAGTGAAATATCGAGCGCGAAAGAACACATTTTGTTTGCTTTTGCGGCTTTTTGCGGCCTTTATAGTGCAATTATTTGCAACTGCGCATATACAAATTATACACCAAATTGAAGACAATTTTATTCTCTTTCCATCGATATATCATGTGGTAGAGCGCGCCACTTGGTTAGTGAAATATCGAGCGTGAAAGAACACATTTTGTCTGCTTTTGCGGCCTTTTGCGGCCTTTTGCGGCCTTTTGTGGCCTTTATAGTGCAATTATTTGAAACTGCGCATATGCAAATTATACACCAAATTGAAGACAATTTTATTCTCTTTCCATCGATATATCATGTGGTAGAGCGCGCCACTTGGTTAGTGAAATATCATGCACGAAAGTCGAAAACTTTTAAATATTTTTTAGTACAATTATTTGAAAACTGCGTATATACAAATTATACACCAAATTGAAGACAATTTTATTCTCTTTCCATCGATATATCATGTGTTAGAGCGCGCCACTTGGTTAGTGAAATATCAAGCGCGAAAGAACACATTTTGTCTGCTTTTGCGGCCTTTTACGGCCTTTATAGTACAATTATTTGCAACTGCGCATATACAAATTATACACCAAATTGAAGACAATTTTATTCTTTTTCCATCGATATATCATGTGTTAGAGCGCGCCACTTGGTTAGTGAAATATCAAGCGCGAAAGAACACATTTTGTCTGCTTTTTGTCAACAATTCAACAGAGAAAATACATGTTTTCACGGGGCTCGCTGTCTGTGCCAGTTAAACCAATTTTCATAAAACAACGGCGTTTAGCGAGGCGCGGAAAATAATTACGAGCAATCCGGGAGCCGCCAAAACTGCTTGCAGTAAAATTTTGCCTTCTCGTGAAAGTTAGAGTCCAGACTCCGGATTTCGCCTAGAGGGCTTGCGCGCCAGTTTATATTTGGCACGGAAATATACCGCTCCCCGCATCGTAAGGGTTAAGCAATTTGGTCAAAAAAATTTTTTAAAATGGTTTCCTTCGTTTTTGGGTTGAAAATCAGGTAAACTTTGCTTGTAGAGGTCTACGGAGCATGTAAATGCGTCCTAACCATGTTTTAAGCAAATTTGATATTTTTAACGTTTCGGGTCAATTTTAAGCAATTTGGTCAAAATTTTACAAAAATGGCGTCCTTCGTTTTTGGGTTGAAAATCAGCTAAACATTGCTTGTAGAGGTCTACGGAGCATGTTAGAGCGCCCTAACCATGTTTTAAGCAAATTTGATATTTTGAACGTTTCGGGTCAATTTTAAGCAATTTGGTCAAAATTTTATAAAAATTGTTTCCTTCGTTTTTGGGTTGAAAATCAGGTTAACTTTGCTTGTAGAGGTATACGGAGCATGTAAATGCGTCCTAACCATGTTTTAAGCAAATTTGATATTTTTAACGTTTCGGGTCAATTTTAAGCAATTTGGTCAAAATTTTACAAAAATGGTTTCCTTCGTTTTTGGGTTGAAAATCAGCTTAACTTTGCTTGTGGAGGTCTACGGAGCATGTAAATGCGTCCTAACCATGTTTTTAGCAAATTTGATATTTTTAACGTTTCGGGTCAATTTTAAGCAATTTGGTCAAAATTTTATAAAAATTGTTTCCTTCGTTTTTGGGTTGAAAATCACCTCAACTTTGCTTGTGGGGGTCTACGGAGCATGTAAATGCGTCCTAACCATGTTTTAAGCAAATTTGATATTTTTAACGTTTCGAGTCAATTTTAAGTAATTTGGTCAAACTTTTACAAAAATGGCTTCCTTTGTTTTTGGGTTGAAAATCAGCTTAACTTTGCTTGTGGAGGTCTACGGAGCATGTAAATGCGTCCTTACCATGTTTGAAGCAAATTTGATATTTTTAACGTTTTGGGTCAATTTTAACCCTTACGATGCGGCTATATATTTTTGCTCTACAAGCCCACGTGGCGGAATTGTTTTTTCCGGTGCCAGCCACCGTTATATCCTGATTAACCGCTTCTTTATTTTTGTGCGCGGATATACATATGATACATGGAAATAAAGACAATTCTCTCTTCTATACGGTGATGTAAAAACTATAAAATTATCTCTAATGGTTCGTGAGATATAAATGCCGCAAGGTGGGTACCCTCAATCATTTTGAGGTCAACAAATTTTTTGCGGCACTTGTCGCAACGCTTTGCCGCTTCTTTATTTTTGTGCGCGGATATACATATGATACATGGAAATGAAGACAATTCTCTCTTCTACACGATGATGTAAAAATTATAGAATTATCTCTATTGGTTTGTGAGATATGAATGCCGCAAGGTGGGTACCCTCAATCATTTTTGAGAAAAGGTTTGATATTTATATCCGGGAGCAGCCAAGACTGCTTGCAGTCAATATATAGCCTTATCCTGAAAGTTACGGATTTCGCCAAGAGGGCTTACGTGCCATTTTATATTTGGCCCGTAAATATCACGCGCCCCGCATCGTAAGGGTTAAGCAATTTGGTCAAAATTTTACAAAAATGGTTTCCTTCGTTTTTGGGTTAAAAATCAGCTTAACTTTGCTTGTGGAGGTCTACGGAGCATGTAAATGCGTCCTAACCATGTTTTAAGCAAATTTGATATTTTCAACGTTTCGAGTCAATTTTAAGTAATTTGGTCAAACTTTTACAAAAATGGTTTCCTTCGTTTTTGGGTTGAAAATCAGCTTAACTTTGCTTGTGGAGGTCTACGGAGCATGTAAATGCGTCCTAACCATGTTTTTAGCAAATTTGATATTTTTAACGTTTCGGGTCAATTTTAAGCAATTTGGTCAAAATTTTATAAAAATTGTTTCCTTCGTTTTTGGGTTGAAAATCACCTCAACTTTGCTTGTGGGGGTCTACGGAGCATGTAAATGCGTCCTAACCATGTTTTAAGCAAATTTGATATTTTTAACGTTTCGAGTCAATTTTAAGTAATTTGGTCAAACTTTTACAAAAATGGCTTCCTTTGTTTTTGGGTTGAAAATCAGCTTAACTTTGCTTGTGGAGGTCTACGGAGCATGTAAATGCGTCCTTACCATGTTTGAAGCAAATTTGATATTTTTAACGTTTTGGGTCAATTTTAAGCAATTTGGTCAAAATTTTACAAAAATGGTTTCCTTCGTTTTTGGGTTAAAAATCAGCTTAACTTTGCTTGTGGAGGTCTACGGAGCATGTAAATGCGTCCTAACCATGTTTTAACCCTTACGATGCGGCTATATATTTTTGCTCTACAAGCCCACGTGGCGGAATTGTTTTGTCCGGTGCCAGCCACCGTTATATCCTGATTAACCGCTTCTTTATTTTTGTTCGCGGATATACATATGATACATGGAAATAAAGACAATTCTCTCTTCTATACGATGATGTAAAAATTATAAAATTATCTCTAATGGTTCGTGAGATATAAATGCCGCAAGGTGGGTACCCTCAATCATTTTGAGGTAAACAAATTTTTTGCGGCACTTGTCGCAACGCTTTGCCGCTTCTTTATTTTTGTGCGCGGATATACATATGATACATGGAAATGAAGACAATTCTCTCTTCTACACGATGATGTAAAAATTATAGAATTATCTCTATTGGTTTGTGAGATATGAATGCCGCAAGGTGGGTACCCTCAATCATTTTTGAGAAAAGGTTTGATATTTTATATCCGGGAGCAGCCAAGACTGCTTGCAGTCAATATATAGCCTTATCCTGAAAGTTACGGATTTCGCCAAGAGGGCTTACGTGCCATTTTATATTTGGCCCGTAAATATCACGCGCCCCGCATCGTAAGGGTTAAGCAAATTTGATATTTTTAACGTTTCGAGTCAATTTTAACCCTTACGATGCGGCTATATATTTTTGCTCAGCCACCGTCATATCCTGATTGCACCGCCCACTGAATATGTTTATGTAGCGAGTCCCGGGTCTTTTACAACAATTGGTGTATCTATTTCGCGGATCCCGGATTTTTATTTAGAGCCTTGTAAAATGTTTATTTATGCACACAGAATAATTCTTTTTACATGGACCTCTAGATACACTGTGCCTCTTTATAAATATATAAAAAAACATTACGATGCGCCTCATATTTTTTTTCCCACAGTCATCAAAAGAAAGTCTTTAATTCCGCTTGCCGCTTCTTTATTTTTGTGCGTGCATAGACATATGATACATGGAAAAAAAGACAATTCTTTTATCTACAAGTTGATATAAAAATTATAAAAATATCTCTAATGGTTCGTGAGATATGAGTGCCGCAAGATGCGCGAGTTAAATACAAGTTCAATTAGCGAACGCCGGCGCGCAAGTAGCGCGTGTGAACGATCACTTATCTTTCGCTTGCCGCTTCTTTATTCCTGTCCGCGCATAGACATATGATACATGGAAAAAAAGACAATTCTTTTCTCTACAAGTTGATATAAAAATTATAAAAATATCTCTAATGGTTCGTGAGATATGAGTGCCGCAAGGTGCGGGAGTTAAATACAAGTTCAATTAGCGAACGCCGGAGCGCAAGTAGAGCGCGCACCGCTTCTTCATTGCGCGCATAGACATATGATACATGGAAAAAAAGACAATTCTTTTCTCTACAAGTTGATATAAAAATTATAAAAATATCTCTAATGGTTCGTGAGATATGAGTGCCGCAAGGTGCGCGAGTTAACACAAGTTCAATTAGCGAACGCCGGAGCGCAAGTAGCGCGTGTGAACGATCACTTATCTTTCGCTTGCCGCTTCTTTATTCCTGTCCGCGCATAGACATATGATACATGGAAAAAAAGACAATTCTTTTCTCTACAAGTTGATATAAAAATTATAAAAATATCTCTAATGGTTCGTGAGATATGAGTGCCGCAAGGTGCGGGAGTTAAATACAAGTTCAATTAGCGAACGCCGGAGCGCAAGTAGAGCGCGCACCGCTTCTTCATTGCGCGCATAGACATATGATACATGGAAAAAAAGACAATTCTTTTCTCTACAAGTTGATATAAAAATTATAAAAATATCTCTAATGGTTCGTGAGATATGAGTGCCGCAAGGTGCGGGAGTTAAATACAAGTTCAATTAGCGAACGCCGGCGCGCAAGTAGCGCGGGTGGACGATGTCATTTATTCCGTGCATCGCTGCCGCTTCTTTATCATTGTGCGCGCATAGACAAATGATACATTGAAATGAAGACAATTTACTCCTCTACAAAATGGAGAAAAAAATTTGAAATTATCTCAAACGTTCCGTGAGATATGAATGCCGCAAGGTGGGTAACCCCAATCATTTTTGAGAAAAGGTTTGATATTTCCGACAGATAGCTTGCAGTTTCTTTAGTTTTTCGTGCGCATTTACAAATGACACATTGGACTGAAGCTCGTTCTTCGCTCTTTACAATCATGTAAATGATTTGATCCCCACCCCCTTCCAAAATTGTATATAGTGCCAAAGAAGGGGTGGGGGTTCATGATGCGGCTTCAGTTGAACTTCCACGGACAGCTCACATTGACTTTCTCTGTCTCTGTTACGAAATAAAAAAAGAAAAATTTATTTTTATAAATGCTTTTACAATATAATCAACAAATATATAAGTATAACAATAATCACCTTCAAAGGTGCGAATAACAGCTTTATAGAACCTAACAAGGTCTAGAGTTCAGTCCACACTTCTACTTCTTTTTTCTTTCTTCAATTATCTTCATCCCCATCTTCCTCTTCCCTCTCTATCATACTGATATAGGCTTTACAGAAATCTTGTGATGTGTGGTATAGGCGGAAACATGGTTCTACACACAAAGCAACATTGCAGTCTAGACACTCGAAACAAGATTCTCTTCCTACTCTTTTCTTCTTTCTTGCTGGCTGGTTGGCAGCTGCCGCTCCACGCCGCAAGAGTTCACGTCTGGCTTTAGAACATACAACACAGGTGCGTGACAAATTCTTCTTTCTTCCTACAGGCTCGATCTTTGAAGGAAAGTGACGGCCATGCAGGCGTACAATACTGTCGTCGGTCGTACATCGCCGACCCCGGGGACGTCTGCCGAGAGATGCAACCTTATCTCTGTCGGCAAAGGTTATGATGTGTTGAACTATTTCTTTTCTAAATTCTCTGTTTGTCTTCAGTGTTTTATCTTTGGAGAGTTCTTTGTACAGAACGTAGGCATTCAAAAGAGCAACGTTGAGGATATGAAACCACACACGCTTCCACCACTTTAGAGTTTTCATCTTGAACGGTGTGTACGACAACATCTGACCGGCCCGGTCGACGCCACCCATGTACTTGTTGTATTCATGAACGATCCGAGGTTTTGTAATTGGTTCTCCAGTCACCCTGTTCTTCCTTCCCGACTCGACATCTTCCGTGTCCTCAACAGTGGACATAAGCAAGACTGACTTTCTGTCCTCATACCTGACGATCAGAAGTTCTTTGTTGTGTTGCTGCAACATAGAACCTTTCTCTGGTTTCTTCGTTTTTCTCTTCAGTTTGACTGGGATTCCGCTCCTATTTCCTCGCAAAGTCCCCGTCGCACCGAAACCACACTTCCACAGATTGATGTACAATGTCACAGATGAATAGAAATTGTCCATATAAACATGATATCCCTTGCGGGAGTAATCTTTGACCAAATCCATGACCAAATCATACGTTTTCCCTCCAATAGAAACTTCGTTGGTTCTTCCAGTGTAGAGTTTGAATTTACAGACGTATCCATTGTGCGAGTCACACAACATGTAAGCCTTGATGCCATACTTCTTAGGTTTGTCAGGGTTGTAAACCTTGAAGCTGAGGTTGCCTTTCCAAGGCACCAATCCCTCATCAACTGAGATATGTTGATGCGGTATATAAACTCTTGAGAACCGATGTATGATGCGGTTATACAATATTCCAAGTTTATTGAGTGGGGAAAACTGTGGTGTGTTTCGTCCTGGCATTGTACTGTTATCAGATAAGTGAAGAAACGTGAGCAACAACCAAAACCTGTCTCTAGGCATACACTTTGGGAAGAAAGGCGTCGAGGTAACATCACTAGTCGACCAATACTCTGAAAAGTTCCTCTGTACAACTAAGGACATGGCGATAGTCATGGCTACGAATACTTTCATTTCCTCAGCATTCGTATCCTTCCACTGGCGCATTCTTGACTTGGGCGGGAGGACCTCGTCGTCGCATTCTTGGTGAAAGTATCTATTGGTTTCCGTTGCCATTAATCCGTAATCATCTTCTTGTAAGAACATTTCGAAATAGTCAATAGGTTTTGGTTGCTCAGGCAATTCTTTGAACTGTCCCAGCCCAGTCTGTCCCGTAAAAGGCAGATCAACACGTCCACGTGGCCTCGGCCCGTCCTTCCAGTTTGCCGCAAAATCACCATCCCCTGTATCAGAGGTGTCACTGTCTTGATCATCCAAGTCAACGAACTCGTCAGTGGAAGAACCAGCAGAAGCTGCCCCCGCCGTAGCAGCAAGTATACGTCTTGCAATGTTCCTTATGTCTGGATCACTGTCCATGTCCGATACCAATCCATCACTATCACTATTCACATCACTATCATCAGTAGTTTCCATATCAGAAGTTTCATCAGCATGGACTTCGGAAGAGAACTCGTCGTCTGAAGCATACGGCCCCCCATAGTTCCGAGTCCTCGGTCTCCTTCCTCTAAATCTTGGCATCTTCTATATCATCTGTAATAGATTGAAACAGATTTAGACATGTGCAAGTAAGAACAACTCAGGAGCATTTTACAGAGAAAACCAGTGTGAGCCTCATGGACATTCATTTGCCGTCATTCCAAAGTATTTGAAACAATCACACCATCGGCGCCGACGGCACCAAAGGCAATGGTAAAATTCACATATTTGGACGTTTCATGACTGTCCCGGCTAACCCCGGTTCTTTTATTCATACGACTCCCCCAAAGTCGAAAACCTGGGCTTTCTTCTGACTTCCTAGGCGACGAGTTGGCGAGTCGCGAACGAAACAACCATCTACGTCAGGGAAGCTCTGATTGTCAGTTGTGGATTACAAAAGTTTTGCAACTTTTGATAGGTTCCACGGACCTAACCGCCGCAGCGTCGCGGCGAAACCCGAACAAAATGGCCGATGTCAAAAAAAGGACATCAACACATTTTGCGGGGCTTCTTGCATCTTTATTTCTCTTTGCGCA
This sequence comes from Steromphala cineraria, assembly GCA_916613615.1. NCBI lineage: Eukaryota > Metazoa > Mollusca > Gastropoda > Trochida > Trochidae > Steromphala > Steromphala cineraria. The sequence continues at coordinate 796,664 of OU744734.1, forward strand.
TATACATATGATATACCAAAATGATGGCACTTTTATTCTCTTTCCAACGATATATCGTGTGTTAGAGCGCGCCGCTTGGTTAGTGAAATATCAAGCGCGAAAGTACATACTTTTGCGGCCTTTATAGTATAATTATTTGCATGGGCGGACATACAAATGATATGCCAAAATGAAGGCAATTTCATCCTCTTTCCAACGATATCTCATGTGTTAGAGCGCGCCGCTTGGTTAGTGAAATATCAAGCGCGAAAGCAATCTCTCGGACTTTGTGTTGTGAAATCCGAGGCACTGGGCAACGTTGCCCATGAAATTGGTTCTTCTCGAATGGAAGGACCTCGCCCGACATATAAGGAAAATGTTTCAGACCTCGGAATAACACCGAAAATAGTTTTTGAATTTCACTAAACATGATATTGATTTTGAAAGTTTGGGTGCTAAGGGTCAATTTTTCCCATGGTTTGCGGCGAGGCCCGCACTAGAAATAGTGAAAATTCTCGAATGAATGTTCCGAGCACCCTCGATTTTTCATGGGAAAATTTCCCACAAACGTTCCGTCCCTCTCGGGAGAAAATTCTCGGTCTCCGAAAAAGTTGAATAAGTCAAAAACCCATTGCTTCGCGTCAACAACATTTATACCGCAGATAGAGCCCCGACTTTTCCACCTCTCCAATTAGTCTCTTTTCACAAATAAATTTTTTTTATTTTGTTATTGACGAAAACGGTTTTATGTAAATATTTTAATAATTAGTAACTTCTCCTTTCTTCCAGGGACGTGAAAGGGTAGACATTGACACTCAAAGTTTGGACATGTGCAGTTTCAGCAAATGGCATCACAAACAAAAATGTTCACGCAGTTCTAAAAAACCCGAGTGCAGCCGAAATTTAGTGGGAAATTTTTCTCACAAAAACGACTATAGTCGGAAAAAGCGTCTCGATCTTGACAATATTTCTGTTTCCGAGTTATAACTTTTTAGGCAGAACTGGAAGCAAACTTTCGCTTCGACAGTTTTTAGCTTGGGGGGCTAAGGGTAAATTTGTACCATGTCTTGTGGCGAGGCCCGCACTAAAAATATTGAAAATCCTCGAAAGAAAACTCCGAGTACGCTCGATTTTTCATGGGAAAAAAGTCCATACCTCACGGCGAAGCTCGGAAGTGGTCAAAATCTCCGGCCTTCGTCATAACCCGAGAGTGAAAGTGGCCCAAAAAAAGCCCATACCGCCGGGTGGTCTCGGAAAAGTAGAACAAAAGCACGATCGTGCTCAAAACCCGATAGTGTGAATGTGGTCATGGGACAACTTTCCCATTACATCATGGCGAGACCCGGGACAAAATTTCCGATGGCCGGAAGTGGTCAGAACACTCGGACGTCCCTTTCGTCATGGGAAAACGTTCCCATTACCTCATGCCGAGACCCGGAAAAAAATTTCGATGCCCGGAAGTGGTTCGGAACCTCTGACGTCATCGCAACCCGATCATGTAAGTTTGGTAATGGGACAAGTTTCCCATTACGTCATGACTAAAAACCGGAAAAAATGTTTTATGTCAAAAAGACCTACACACATTTTGCGGGGCTTCTTGCATCTTTATTTCTCTTTGCGCATATACATATCATATACCAAAATGATGGCACTTTTATTCTCTTTCCATCGATATATCTTGCTTTATAGCGCGCCACTTGGTTAGTAAAATATCAAGCGCAAAAGCTTTTTTTTTGCGGCCTTCATACTACAATTATTTGCAACTGCGCATATACAAATTATACACCAAATTGAAGACAATTTTATTCTCTTTCCATCGATATATCATGTTTTATAGCGCGCCAATTTGTTATTGAAATATCATGCACGAAAGTCGAAAACTTTTAAATATTTTTAGTACAATTATTTGCAACTGCGCATATACAAATTATACACCAAATTGAAGACAATTTTATTCTCTTTCCATCGATATATCATGTGATAGAGCGCGCCACTTGGTTAGTGAAATATCGAGCGCGAAAGAACACATTTTGTTTGCTTTTGCGGCTTTTTGCGGCCTTTATAGTGCAATTATTTGCAACTGCGCATATACAAATTATACACCAAATTGAAGACAATTTTATTCTCTTTTCATCGATATATCATGTGGTAGAGCGCGCCACTTGGTTAGTGAAATATCGAGCGTGAAAGAACACATTTTGTCTGCTTTTGCGGCCTTTTGCGGCCTTTTGTGGCCTTTATAGTGCAATTATTTGAAACTGCGCATATGCAAATTATACACCAAATTGAAGACAATTTTATTCTCTTTCCATCGATATATCATGTGGTAGAGCGCGCCACTTGGTTAGTGAAATATCAAGCGCGAAAGAACACATTTTGGCTGTTTTTGCGGCCTTTTACGGCCTTTATAGTACAATTATTTGCAACTGCGCATATACAAATTATACACCAAATTGAAGACAATTTTATTCTCTTTCCATCGATATATCATGTGGTAGAGCGCGCCACTTGGTTAGTGAAATATCATGCACGAAAGTCGAAAACTTTTAAATATTTTTTAGTACAATTATTTGAAAACTGCGTATATACAAATTATACACCAAATTGAAGACAATTTTATTCTCTTTCCATCGATATATCATGTGTTAGAGCGCGCCACTTGGTTAGTGAAATATCAAGCGCGAAAGAACACATTTTGTCTGCTTTTGCGGCCTTTTACGGCCTTTATAGTACAATTATTTGCAACTGCGCATATACAAATTATACACCAAATTGAAGACAATTTTATTCTCTTTCCATCGATATATCATGTGTTAGAGCGCGCCACTTGGTTAGTGAAATATCAAGCGCGAAAGAACACATTTTGTCTGCTTTTTGTCAACAATTCAACAGAGAAAATATATGTTTTCACGGGGCTCGCTGTCTGCGCCAGTTAAACCAATTTTCATAAAACAACGGCGTTTAGCGAGGCCCGGAAAATAATTACGAGCAATCCGGGAGCCGCCAAAACTACTTGCAGTAAATTTTTGCCTTCTCGTGAAAGTTAGAGTCCGGACTCCGGATTTCGCCTGGAGGGCTTGCGCGCCAGTTTATATTTGGCACGGAAATATACCGCTCCCCGCATCGTAAGGGTTAAGCAATTTGGTCAAAAATTTTTTTAAAAATGGTTTCCTTCGTTTTTGGGTTGAAAATCAGGTAAACTTTGCTTGTAGAGGTCTACGGAGCATGTAAATGCGTCCTAACCATGTTTTAAGCAAATTTGATATTTTTAACGTTTCGGGTCAATTTTAAGCAATTTGGTTAAAATGTTACAAAAATGGTTTCCTTCGTTTTTGGGTTGAAAATCAGCTTAACTTTGCTTGTGGAGGTCTACGGAGCATGTAAATGCGTCCTAACCATGTTTTTAGCAAATTTGATATTTTTAACGTTTCGGGTCAATTTTAAGCAATTTGGTCAAAATTTTATAAAAATTGTTTCCTTCGTTTTTGGGTTGAAAATCACCTCAACTTTGCTTGTGGGGGTCTACGGAGCATGTAAATGCGTCCTAACCATGTTTTAAGCAAATTTGATATTTTTAACGTTTCGAGTCAATTTTAAGCAATTTGGTCAAAAATTTTTTAAAAAATGGTTTCCTTCGTTTTTGGGTTGAAAATCAGGTAAACTTTGCTTGTAGAGGTCTACGGAGCATGTAAATGCGTCCTAACCATGTTTTAAGCAAATTTGATATTTTTAACGTTTCGGGTCAATTTTAAGCAATTTGGTTAAAATGTTACAAAAATGGTTTCCTTCGTTTTTGGGTTGAAAATCAGCTAAACTTTGCTTGTAGAGGTCTACGGAGCATGTAAATGCGCCCTAACCATGTTTTAAGCAATTTTGATATTTTTAACGTTTCGGGTCAATTTTAAGCAATTTGGTCAAAATTTTACAAAAATGGTTTCCTTCGTTTTTGGGTTGAAAATCAGCTAAACTTTGCTTGTGGAGGTCTTCGGAGCATGTAAATGCGTCCTAACCATGTTTTTTGCAAATTTGATATTTTCATCCTCATGATGCTGGTATTGATTCTGTCGGTGTTTACCTGCAGGTAAGCTGAGTGAGGGAAGTGTGGAGGAGGTGACTATGTTTTCTAGTTCCTCATGATGCTGGTATTGATTCTGTCGGTGTTAACCTTCAGGTCAGCTGAGTGAGGGGAGTGTGGAGGAGGTGACTATGTCTTCTAGTTCCTCATGATGCTGGTATTGATTCTGTCGGTGTTTACCTTCAGGTAAGCTGAGTGATGGGAGTGTGGAGGAGGTGACTATGTTTTCTAGTTCCTCATGATGATGGTATTGATTCTGCCGGTGTTTAAATGCAGGTAAGCTGAGTGAGGGGAGCGTTGAGGAGGTGACTATGTCTTCTAATTTATCATGATGCTGGTATTGATTCTGTCGGTGTTTAACTGCAGGTAAGCTGAATGAGGGGAGTGTGGAGGAGGTGACTATGTTTTTTAGTTCCTCATGATGCTGGTATTGATTCTGTCGGTGTTTACCTGCAGGTTATTTGAGTGAGGGGAGCGTGGAGGAGGTGACTATGTCTTATAGTTCCTCATGATGTTGGTATTGATTCTGTCGGTGTTTACCTACAGGTAAGCTGAGTGAAGGGAGCGTGGAGGAGGTGACTATGTCTTCTAGTTCTTATGATGCTGGTATTGATTCTGTCGGTGTTTACCTTCAGGTAAGCTGAGTGAGGGGAGCGTGGAGGAGGTGACTATGTCTTCTAGTTCTTATGATGCTGGTATTGATTCTGTCGGTGTTTAACTGCAGGTAAGCTGAGTGAGGTGAGCGTGGAGGAGGTGACTATGTCTTCTAGTTCCTCATGATGCTGGTATTGATTCTATCGGTATTTACCTGCAGGTAAGCTGAGTGAGGGGAGTGTGGAGGAGGTGACTATGTCTTCTAGTTCCTCATGATGCTGGTATTGATTCTGTCGGTGTTTACCTTCAGGTAAGCTGAGTGAGGGGAGTGTGGAGGAGGTGACTATGTCTTCTAGTTCCTCATGATGCTGGTATTGATTCTGTCAGTGTTTAACTGCAGGTAAGCTGAGTGAGGGGAGCGTGGAGGAGGTGGCTATGTCTTCTAGTTCCTCATGATGCTGGTATTGATTATGTCGGTGTTTAACTGCAGGTAAGCTGAGTGAGGGGAGTGTGGAGGAAGTGACTATGTCTTCTATTTCCTCATGATGCTGGTATTGATTCTGTCGGTGTTTACCTGCAGGTAAGCTGAGTGAGGGAAGTGTGGAGGAGGTGACTATGTTTTCTAGTTCCTCATGATGCTGGTATTGATTCTGTCGGTGTTAACCTTCAGGTCAGCTGAGTGAGGGGAGTGTGGAGGAGGTGACTATGTCTTCTAGTTCCTCATGATGCTGGTATTGATTCTGTCGGTGTTTACCTTCAGGTAAGCTGAGTGATGGGAGTGTGGAGGAGGTGACTATGTTTTCTAGTTCCTCATGATGATGGTATTGATTCTGCCGGTGTTTAAATGCAGGTAAGCTGAGTGAGGGGAGCGTTGAGGAGGTGACTATGTCTTCTAATTTATCATGATGCTGGTATTGATTCTGTCGGTGTTTAACTGCAGGTAAGCTGAATGAGGGGAGTGTGGAGGAGGTGACTATGTTTTTTAGTTCCTCATGATGCTGGTATTGATTCTGTCGGTGTTTACCTGCAGGTTATTTGAGTGAGGGGAGCGTGGAGGAGGTGACTATGTCTTATAGTTCCTCATGATGTTGGTATTGATTCTGTCGGTGTTTACCTACAGGTAAGCTGAGTGAAGGGAGCGTGGAGGAGGTGACTATGTCTTCTAGTTCTTATGATGCTGGTATTGATTCTGTCGGTGTTTACCTTCAGGTAAGCTGAGTGAGGGGAGCGTGGAGGAGGTGACTATGTCTTCTAGTTCTTATGATGCTGGTATTGATTCTGTCGGTGTTTAACTGCAGGTAAGCTGAGTGAGGTGAGCGTGGAGGAGGTGACTATGTCTTCTAGTTCCTCATGATGCTGGTATTGATTCTATCGGTATTTACCTGCAGGTAAGCTGAGTGAGGGGAGTGTGGAGGAGGTGACTATGTCTTCTAGTTCCTCATGATGCTGGTATTGATTCTGTCGGTGTTTACCTTCAGGTAAGCTGAGTGAGGGGAGTGTGGAGGAGGTGACTATGTCTTCTAGTTCCTCATGATGCTGGTATTGATTCTGTCAGTGTTTAACTGCAGGTAAGCTGAGTGAGGGGAGCGTGGAGGAGGTGGCTATGTCTTCTAGTTCCTCATGATGCTGGTATTGATTATGTCGGTGTTTAACTGCAGGTAAGCTGAGTGAGGGGAGTGTGGAGGAAGTGACTATGTCTTCTATTTCCTCATGATGCTGGTATTGATTCTGTCGGTGTTTAACTGCAGGTAAGCTGAGTGAGGGGAGTGTGGAGGAGGTGACTATGTCTTCTAGTTCCTCATGATGCTGGTATTGACTCTGTCGGTGTTTAACTGCAGGTGAGCTGAGTGAGGGGAGTGTGGAGGAGCTGACTATGTCTTCTAGTTCCTCATGATGCTGGTATTGATTCTGTCGGTGTTTAACTGCAGGTAAGCTAAGTGAGGGGAGCGTGGAGGAGGTGACTATGTCTTCTAGTTCCTCATGATGCTCGTATTGATTCTGTCGGTGTATACCTGCAGGTAAGCTGAGTGAGGGGAGCGTGGAGGAGGTGACTATGTCTTCTAGTTCCTCATGATGCTGGTATTGATTCTGTCAGTGTTTAACTGCAGGTAAGCTGAGTGAGGGGAGCTTGGAGGAGGTGGCTATGTCGTCTAGTTCCTCATGATGCTGGTATTGATTATGTCGGTGTTTAACTGCAGGTAAGCTGAGTGAGGGGAGTGTGGAGGAGGTGACTATGTCTTCTAGTTCTTATGATGCTGGTATTGATTATGTCGGTGTTTAACTGCAGGTAAGCTGAGTGAGGGGAGTGTGGAGGAGGTGACTATGACTTCTAGTTCCAAATGATGCTGGTATTGATTATGTCGGTGTTTAACTGCAGGCAAGCTGTGTGAGGGGAGTGTGGAGGAGGTGACTATGTCTTCTAGTTCATATGATGCTGGTATTGATTCTGTCGGTGTTTACCTTCAGGTAAGCTGAGTGAGCGGAGTGTGGAGGGGGTGACTATGTCTTCTAGTTCTTATGATGCTGGTATTGATTCTGTCGGTGTTTAACTGCAGGTAAGCTGAGTGAGGAGAGTGTGGAGGAGGTGACTATGTCTTCTAGTTCCTTTGATGCTGGTATTGATTCTGTCGGTGTTTACCTTCAGGTAAGCTGAGTGAGGGGAGTGTGGAGGAGGTGACTATGTCTTCTTGTTCCTCATGATGCTGGTATTGATTCTGTCGGTGTTTACCTTCAGGTAAGCTGAGTGAGGGGAGCGTGGAGGAGGTAAATATGTCTTCTAGTTCCTCATGATGCTGGTATTGATTCTGTCGGTGTTTACCTTCAGGTAAGCTGAGTGAGGGGAGTGTGGAGGAGGTGACTATGTCTTCTTGTTCCTCATGATGCTGGTATTGATTCTGTCGGTGTTTACCTTCAGGTAAGCTGAGTGAGGGGAGCGTGGAGGAGGTAAATATGTCTTCGAGTTCCTCATGATGCTGGTATTGATTATGTCGGTGTTTAACTGCAGGTAAGCTGAGTGAGGGGAGCGTGGAGGAGATGACTATGTCTTCTAGTTCTTATGATGCTGGTATTGATTCTGTCGGTGTTTAACTGCAGGTGAGCTGAGTGAGGGGAGCGTGGAGGAGGTGACTATGTCTTCTAGTTCCTCATGATGCTGGTATTGCTTCTGTCGGTGTTTAACTGTAGGTAAGCTGAGTGAGGGGAGTGTGGAGGAGGTGACTATGTCTTCTAGTTCCTCATGATGCTGGTATTGACTCTGTCGGTGTTTAACTGCAGGTGAGCTGAGTGAGGGGAGTGTGGAGGAGCTGACTATGTCTTCTAGTTCCTCATGATGCTGGTATTGATTCTGTCGGTGTTTACCTTCAGGTAAGCTGAGTGAGGGGAGCGTGGAGGAGGTGACTATGTCTTCTAGTTCTTATGATGCTGGTATTGATTCTGTCGGTGTTTAACTGCAGGTAAGCTGAGTGAGGTGAGCGTGGAGGAGGTGACTATGTCTTCTAGTTCCTCATGATGCTGGTATTGATTCTATCGGTATTTACCTGCAGGTAAGCTGAGTGAGGGGAGTGTGGAGGAGGTGACTATGTCTTCTAGTTCCTCATGATGCTGGTATTGATTCTGTCGGTGTTTACCTTCAGGTAAGCTGAGTGAGGGGAGTGTGGAGGAGGTGACTATGTCTTCTAGTTCCTCATGATGCTGGTATTGATTCTGTCAGTGTTTAACTGCAGGTAAGCTGAGTGAGGGGAGCGTGGAGGAGGTGGCTATGTCTTCTAGTTCCTCATGATGCTGGTATTGATTATGTCGGTGTTTAACTGCAGGTAAGCTGAGTGAGGGGAGTGTGGAGGAAGTGACTATGTCTTCTATTTCCTCATGATGCTGGTATTGATTCTGTCGGTGTTTAACTGCAGGTAAGCTGAGTGAGGGGAGTGTGGAGGAGGTGACTATGTCTTCTAGTTCCTCATGATGCTGGTATTGACTCTGTCGGTGTTTAACTGCAGGTGAGCTGAGTGAGGGGAGTGTGGAGGAGCTGACTATGTCTTCTAGTTCCTCATGATGCTGGTATTGATTCTGTCGGTGTTTAACTGCAGGTAAGCTGAGTGAGGGGAGCGTGGAGGAGGTGACTATGTCTTCTAGTTCCTCATGATGCTCGTATTGATTCTGTCGGTGTATACCTGCAGGTAAGCTGAGTGAGGGGAGCGTGGAGGAGGTGACTATGTCTTCTAGTTCCTCATGATGCTGGTATTGATTCTGTCAGTGTTTAACTGCAGGTAAGCTGAGTGAGGGGAGCGTGGAGGAGGTGGCTATGTCGTCTAGTTCCTCATGATGCTGGTATTGATTGTGTCGGTGTTTAACTGCAGGTAAGCTGAGTGAGGGGAGTGTGGAGGAGGTGACTATGTCTTCTAGTTCTTATGATGCTGGTATTGATTATGTCGGTGTTTAACTGCAGGTAAGCTGAGTGAGGGGAGTGTGGAGGAGGTGACTATGACTTCTAGTTCATATGATGCTGGTATTGATTCTGTCGGTGTTTACCTTCAGGTAAGCTGAGTGAGCGGAGTGTGGAGGGGGTGACTATGTCTTCTAGTTCTTATGATGCTGGTATTGATTCTGTCGGTGTTTAACTGCAGGTAAGCTGAGTGAGGAGAGTGTGGAGGAGGTGACTATGTCTTCTAGTTCTTATGATGCTGGTATTGATTCTGTCGGTGTTTACCTTCAGGTAAGCTGAGTGAGGGGAGTGTGGAGGAGGTGACTATGTCTTCTTGTTCCTCATGATGCTGGTATTGATTCTGTCGGTGTTTACCTTCAGGTAAGCTGAGTGAGGGGAGCGTGGAGGAGGTAAATATGTCTTCTAGTTCCTCATGATGCTGGTATTGATTCTGTCGGTGTTTACCTTCAGGTAAGCTGAGTGAGGGGAGTGTGGAGGAGGTGACTATGTCTTCTTGTTCCTCATGATGCTGGTATTGATTCTGTCGGTGTTTACCTTCAGGTAAGCTGAGTGAGGGGAGCGTGGAGGAGGTAAATATGTCTTCTAGTTCCTCATGATGCTGGTATTGATTATGTCGGTGTTTAACTGCAGGTAAGCTGAGTGAGGGGAGCGTGGAGGAGATGACTATGTCTTCTAGTTCTTATGATGCTGGTATTGATTCTGTCGGTGTTTAACTGCAGGTGAGCTGAGTGAGGGGAGCGTGGAGGAGGTGACTATGTCTTCTAGTTCCTCATGATGCTGGTATTGCTTCTGTCGGTGTTTAACTGTAGGTAAGCTGAGTGAGGGGAGTGTGGAGGAGGTGACTATGTCTTCTAGTTCCTCATGATGCTGGTATTGATTATGTCGGTGTTTACCTGCAGGTAAGCTGAGTGAGGGGAGTGTTGAGGAGGTGACTATGTTTTCTAGTTCCTCATGATGCTGGTATTGATTCTGTCTGTGTTTACCTGCAGGTAAGCTGAGTGAGGGGAGCGTGGAGGAAGTGACTATGTCTTCTAGTTCCTCATGATGCTGGTATTGATTCTGTCGGTGTTTACCTGCAGGTAAGCTGAGTGAGGGGAGCGTGGAGGAGGTGACTATGTTTTCTAGTTCTTCATGATGCTGGTATTGATTCTGTCGGTGTTTAACTGCAGGTAAGCTGAGTGAGGGGAGCGTGGAGGAGGTGACTATGTCTTCTAGTTCCTCATGATGCTGGTATTGACTCTGTCGGTGTTTACCTGCAGGTAAGCTGAGTGAGGGGAGTGTGGAGGAGGTGACTATGTCTTCTAGTTCCACATGATGCTGGTATTGATTCTGTCGGTGTTTACCTGCAGGTAAGCTGAGTGAGGGGAGCGTGGAGGAGGTGATTGTGTCTTCTAGTTCTTATGATGCTGGTATTGATTCTGTCGGTGTTTACCTTCAGGTAAGCTGAGTGAGGGGAGTGTGGAGGAGGTGACTATGTCTTCTAGTTCCAAATGATGCTGGTATTGATTCTGTCGGTGTTTACCTTCAGGTAAGCTGAGTGAGGGGAGCGTGGAGGAGGTGACTATGTCTTCTAGTTCCTCATGATGCTGGTATTGATTATGTCGGTGTTTACCTTCAGGTAAGCTGAGTGAGGGGAGCGTGGAGGAGGTGACTATGTCTTCTAGTTCCTCATGATGCTGGTATTGATTCTGTCGGTGTTTACCTTCAGGTAAGCTGAGTGAGGGGAGTCTGGAGGAGGTGACTATGTCTTCTAGTTCTTATGATGCTGGTATTGATTCTGTCGGTGTTTACCTGCAGGTAAGCTGAGTGAGGGGAGTGTGGAGGAGGTGACTATGTCTTCTAGTTCCTCATGATGCTGGTATTGATTATGTCGGTGACTGCAGGTAAGCTGAGTGAGGGGAGTGTGGAGGAGGTGACAGTGTCATCTAGTTCCTCATGATGCTGGTATTGATTATGTCGGTGTTTAACTGCAGGTAAGCTGAGTGAGGGGAGTGTGGAGGAGGTGACAGTGTCTTCTAGTTCCTCATGGTGCTTGTATTCATTCTGTCGGTGTTTAACTGCAGGTAAGCTGAGTGAGGGGAGCGTGGAGGAGGTGACTATGTCTTTTAGTTCCTCATGGTGCTTGTATTGATTCTGTCGGTGTTTAACTGCAGGTAAGCTGAGTGAGGGGAGTGTGGAGGAGGTAACTATGTCTTCTAGTTCCAAATGATGCTGGTATTGATTATGTCGGTGTTTAACTGCAGGTAAGCTGAGTGAGGGGAGCATGGAGGAGGTGACTATGTCTTATAGTTCCTCATGATGCTGGTATTGATTCTGTCTGTGTTTACCTGCAGGTTAGCTGAGTGAGGGGAGCGTGGAGGAAGTGACTATGTCTTCTAGTTCCTCATGATGCTGGTATTGATTCTGTCTGTGTTTACCTGCAGGTAAGCTGAGTGAGGGGAGCGTGGAGGAGGTGGCTATGTCGTCTAGTTCCTCATGATGCTGGTATTGATTATGTCGGTGTTTAACTGCAGGTAAGCTGAGTGAGGGGAGTGTGGAGGAGGTGACTATGTCTTCTAGTTCTTATGATGCTGGTATTGATTATGTCGGTGTTTAACTGCAGGTAAGCTGAGTGAGGGGAGTGTGGAGGAGGTGACTATGACTTCTAGTTCCAAATGATGCTGGTATTGATTATGTCGGTGTTTAACTGCAGGCAAGCTGTGTGAGGGGAGTGTGGAGGAGGTGACTATGTCTTCTAGTTCATATGATGCTGGTATTGATTCTGTCGGTGTTTACCTTCAGGTAAGCTGAGTGAGCGGAGTGTGGAGGGGGTGACTATGTCTTCTAGTTCTAATGATGCTGGTATTGATTCTGTCGGTGTTTAACTGCAGGTAAGCTGAGTGAGGAGAGTGTGGAGGAGGTGACTATGTCTTCTAGTTCTTATGATGCTGGTATTGATTCTGTCGGTGTTTACCTTCAGGTAAGCTGAGTGAGGGGAGTGTGGAGGAGGTGACTATGTCTTCTTGTTCCTCATGATGCTGGTATTGATTCTGTCGGTGTTTACCTTCAGGTAAGCTGAGTGAGGGGAGCGTGGAGGAGGTAAATATGTCTTCTAGTTCCTCATGATGCTGGTATTGATTCTGTCGGTGTTTACCTTCAGGTAAGCTGAGTGAGGGGAGTGTGGAGGAGGTGACTATGTCTTCTTGTTCCTCATGATGCTGGTATTGATTCTGTCGGTGTTTACCTTCAGGTAAGCTGAGTGAGGGGAGCGTGGAGGAGGTAAATATGTCTTCTAGTTCCTCATGATGCTGGTATTGATTATGTCGGTGTTTAACTGCAGGTAAGCTGAGTGAGGGGAGCGTGGAGGAGATGACTATGTCTTCTAGTTCTTATGATGCTGGTATTGATTCTGTCGGTGTTTAACTGCAGGTGAGCTGAGTGAGGGGAGCGTGGAGGAGGTGACTATGTCTTCTAGTTCCTCATGATGCTGGTATTGCTTCTGTCGGTGTTTAACTGTAGGTAAGCTGAGTGAGGGGAGTGTGGAGGAGGTGACTATGTCTTCTAGTTCCTCATGATGCTGGTATTGATTATGTCGGTGTTTACCTGCAGGTAAGCTGAGTGAGGGGAGTGTTGAGGAGGTGACTATGTTTTCTAGTTCCTCATGATGCTGGTATTGATTCTGTCTGTGTTTACCTGCAGGTAAGCTGAGTGAGGGGAGCGTGGAGGAAGTGACTATGTCTTCTAGTTCCTCATGATGCTGGTATTGATTCTGTCGGTGTTTACCTGCAGGTAAGCTGAGTGAGGGGAGCGTGGAGGAGGTGACTATGTTTTCTAGTTCTTCATGATGCTGGTATTGATTCTGTCGGTGTTTAACTGCAGGTAAGCTGAGTGAGGGGAGCGTGGAGGAGGTGACTATGTCTTCTAGTTCCTCATGATGCTGGTATTGACTCTGTCGGTGTTTACCTGCAGGCAAGCTGAGTGAGGGGAGCGTGGAGGAGGTGATTGTGTCTTCTAGTTCTTATGATGCTGGTATTGATTCTGTCGGTGTTTACCTTCAGGTAAGCTGAGTGAGGGGAGTGTGGAGGAGGTGACTATGTCTTCTAGTTCCAAATGATGCTGGTATTGATTCTGTCGGTGTTTACCTTCAGGTAAGCTGAGTGAGGGGAGCGTGGAGGAGGTGACTATGTCTTCTAGTTCCTCATGATGCTGGTATTGATTATGTCGGTGTTTACCTTCAGGTAAGCTGAGTGAGGGGAGCGTGGAGGAGGTGACTATGTCTTCTAGTTCCTCATGATGCTGGTATTGATTCTGTCGGTGTTTACCTTCAGGTAAGCTGAGTGAGGGGAGTCTGGAGGAGGTGACTATGTCTTCTAGTTCCAAATGATGCTGGTATTGATTCTGTCGGTGTTTACCTGCAGGTAAGCTGAGTGAGGGGAGTGTGGAGGAGGTGACTATGTCTTCTAGTTCTTATGATGCTGGTATTGATTCTGTCGGTGTTTACCTGCAGGTAAGCTGAGTGAGGGGAGTGTGGAGGAGGTGACTATGTCTTCTAGTTCCTCATGATGCTGGTATTGATTATGTCGGTGTTTAACTGCAGGTAAGCTGAGTGAGGGGAGTGTGGAGGAGGTGACAGTGTCTTCTAGTTCCTCATGATGCTGGTATTGATTATGTCGGTGTTTAACTGCAGGTAAGCTGAGTGAGGGGAGTGTGGAGGAGGTGACAGTGTCTTCTAGTTCCTCATGGTGCTTGTATTCATTCTGTCGGTGTTTAACTGCAGGTAAGCTGAGTGAGGGGAGCGTGGAGGAGGTGACTATGTCTTTTAGTTCCTCATGGTGCTTGTATTGATTCTGTCGGTGTTTAACTGCAGGTAAGCTGAGTGAGGGGAGTGTGGAGGAGGTAACTATGTCTTCTAGTTCCAAATGATGCTGGTATTGATTATGTCGGTGTTTAACTGCAGGTAAGCTGAGTGAGGGGAGCGTGGAGGAGGTGACTATGTCTTATAGTTCCTCATGATGCTGGTATTGATTCTGTCGGTGTTTACCTGCAGGTAAGCTGAGTGAGGGGAGTGTGGAGGAGGTGACTATGTCTTCTAGTTCCTCATGATGCTGGTATTGATTATGTCGGTGTTTAACTGCAGGTAAGCTGAGTGAGGGGAGTGTGGAGGAGGTGACTATGTCTTCTAGTTCCTCATGATGCTGGTGTTGATTCTGTCGGTGTTTACCTTCAGGTAAGCTGAGTGAGGGGAGTGTAGAGGAGGTGACTATGTTTTCTAGTTCCTCATGATGCTGGTATTGATTCTGTCTGTGTTTACCTTCAGGTAAGCTGAGTGAGGGGAGCGTGGAGGAGGTGACTATGTTTTCTATTTCCTCATGATGCTGGTATTGATTCTGTCCGTGTTTACCTGCAGGTAAGCTGAGTCAGGGGAGTGTGGAGGAGGTGACTATGTCTTCTAGTTCCTCATGATGCTGGTATTGATTCTGACGGTGTTTACCTGCAGGTAAGCTGAGTGAGGGGAGTGTGGAGGAGGTGACTATGTCTTCTTGTTCCTCATGATGCTGGTATTGATTCTGTCAGTGTTTACCTACAGGTAAGCTGAGTGAGGGGAGCGTGGAGGAGGTGACTATGTCTTCTAGTTCCTCATGATGCTGGTATTGATTCTGTCAGTGTTTACCTACAGGTAAGCTGAGTGAGGGGAGTGTGGAGGAGGTGACTATGTCTTCTAGTTCCTCATGATGCTGGTATTGATTCTGTCAGTGTTTACCTACAGGTAAGCTGAGTGAGGGGAGCGTGGAGGAGATGACTATGTCTTCTAGTTCCCCATGATGCTGGTATTGATTCTGTCGGTGTATACCTGCAGGTAAGCTGAGTGAGGGGAGTGTGGAGGAGGTGACTATGTCTTCTAGTTCCTCATGATGCTGGTATTGATTCTGTCGGTGTATACCTGCGGGTAAGCTGAGTGAGGGGAGCGTGGAGGAGGTGACTATGTCTTCTAGTTCCTCATGATGCTGGTATTGATTCTGTCAGTGTTTAACTGCAGGTAAGCTGAGTGAGGGGAGCGTGGAGGAGGTGGCTATGTCTTCTAGTTCCTCATGATGCTGGTATTGATTCTGTCAGTGTTTAACTGCAGGTAAGCTGAGTGAGGGGAGCGTGGAGGAGGTGGCTATGTCTTCTAGTTCCTCATGATGCTGGTATTGATTCTGTCGGTGTTCACCTTCAGGTAAGCTGAGTGAGGGGAGTGTGGAGGAGGTAACTATGTCTTCTAGTTCCAAATGATGCTGGTATTGATTATGTCGGTGTTTAAGTGCAGGTAAGCTGAGTAAGGGGAGTGTGGAGGAGGTGACTATGTCTTCTAGTTCCTCATGATGCTGGTATTGATTATGTCGGTGTTTAACTGCAGGTAAGCTGAGTGAGGGGAGCGTGGAGGAGGTGACTATGTCTTATAGTTCCTCATGATGCTGGTATTGATTCTGTCTGTGTTTACCTGCAGGTTAGCTGAGTGAGGGGAGCGTGGAGGAAGTGACTATGACTTCTAGTTCCTCATGATGCTGGTATTGATTCTGTCGGTGTTTACCTGCAGGTAAGCTGAGTGAGGGGAGTGTGGAGGAGGTGACTATGTCTTCTAGTTCTTATGATGCTGGTATTGATTCTGTCGGTGTTTACCTGCAGGTAAGCTGAGTGAGGGGAGTGTGGAGGAGGTGACTATGTCTTCTAGTTCCTCATGATGCTGGTATTGATTATGTCGGTGTTTAACTGCAGGTAAACTGAGTGAGGGGAGTGTGGAGGAGGTGACTATGTCTTCTAGTTCCTCATGATGCTGGTATTGATTCTGTCGGTGTTTACCTGCAGGTAAGCTAAGTGAGGGGAGTGTGGAGGAGGTGACTATGTTTTCTAGTTCCTCATGATGCTGGTATTGATTCTGTCTGTGTTTACCTTCAGGTAAGCTGAGTGAGGGGAGCGTGGAGGAGGTGACTATGTTTTCTATTTCCTCATGATGCTGGTATTGATTCTGTCGGTGTTTAACTGCAGGTAAGCTGAGTGAGGGGAGCATGGAGGAGGTGACTATGTCTTCTAGTTCCTCATGATGCTGGTATTGATTCTGTCGGTGTTTACCTGCAGGTAAGCTGAGTGAGGGGAGTGTGGAGGAGGTGACTATGTCTTCTAGTTCTTATGATGCTGGTATTGATTCTGTCGGTGTTTACCTGCAGGTAAGCTGAGTGAGGGGAGTGTGGAGGAGGTGACTATGTCTTCTAGTTTCTCATGATGCTGGTATTGATTATGTCGGTGTTTAACTGCAGGTAAACTGAGTGAGGGGAGTGTGGAGGAGGTGACTATGTCTTCTAGTTCCTCATGATGCTGGTATTGATTCTGTCGGTGTTTACCTGCAGGTAAGCTGAGTGAGGGGAGTGTGGAGGAGGTGACTATGTTTTCTAGTTCCTCATGATGCTGGTATTGATTCTGTCTGTGTTTACCTTCAGGTAAGCTGAGTGAGGGGAGCGTGGAGGAGGTGACTATGTTTTCTATTTCCTCATGATGCTGGTATTGATTCTGTCGGTGTTTAACTGCAGGTAAGCTGAGTGAGGGGAGCGTGGAGGAGGTGACTATGTCTTCTAGTTCCTCATGATGCTGGTATTGATTCTGTCCGTGTTTACCTGCAGGTAAGCTGAGTCAGGGGAGTGTGGAGGAGGTGACTATGTCTTCTAGTTCCTCATGATGCTGGTATTGATTCTGACGGTGTTTACCTGCAGGTAAGCTGAGTGAGGGGAGTGTGGAGGAGGTGACTATGTTTTCTAGTTCCTCATGATGCTGGTATTGATTCTGTCTGTGTTTACCTTCAGGTAAGCTGAGTGAGGGGAGCGTGGAGGAGGTGACTATGTTTTCTATTTCCTCATGATGCTGGTATTGATTCTGTCGGTGTTTAACTGCAGGTAAGCTGAGTGAGGAGAGTGTGGAGGAGGTGACTATGTCTTCTAGTTCTTATGATGCTGGTATTGATTCTGTCGGTGTTTACCTTCAGGTAAGCTGAGTGAGGGGAGTGTGGAGGAGGTGACTATGTCTTCTTGTTCCTCATGATGCTGGTATTGATTCTGTCAGTGTTTACCTACAGGTAAGCTGAGTGAGGGGAGTGTGGAGGAGGTGACTATGTCTTCTAGTTCCTCATGATGCTGGTATTGATTCTGTCGGTGTATACCTGCAGGTAAGCTGAGTGAGGGGAGCGTGGAGGAGGTGACTATGTCTTCTAGTTCCCCATGATGCTGGTATTGATTCTGTCAGTGTTTAACTGCAGGTAAGCTGAGTGAGGGGAGCGTGGAGGAGGTGGCTATGTCTTCTAGTTCCTCATGA
The DNA here is from genome assembly GCA_916613615.1 of Steromphala cineraria. Classification (NCBI taxonomy): domain Eukaryota; kingdom Metazoa; phylum Mollusca; class Gastropoda; order Trochida; family Trochidae; genus Steromphala; species Steromphala cineraria. Next base: position 814,069 of record OU744734.1, read on the forward strand.
TGCTGGTATTGATTCTGTCAGTGTTTAACTGCAGGTAAGCTGAGTGAGGGGAGCGTGGAGGAGGTGGCTATGTCTTCTAGTTCCTCATGATGCTGGTATTGATTCTGTCGGTGTTTACCTGCAGGTAAGCTGAGTGAGGGGAGTGTGGAGGAGGTGACTATGTCTTCTAGTTCTTATGATGCTGGTATTGATTCTGTCGGTGTTTACCTGCAGGTAAGCTGAGTGAGGGGAGTGTGGAGGAGGTGACTATGTCTTCTAGTTCCTCATGATGCTGGTATTGATTATGTCGGTGTTTAAGTGCAGGTAAGCTGAGTAAGGGGAGTGTGGAGGAGGTGACTATGTCTTCTAGTTCCTCATGATGCTGGTATTGATTATGTCGGTGTTTAACTGCAGGTAAGCTGAGTGAGGGGAGCGTGGAGGAGGTGACTATGTCTTATAGTTCCTCATGATGCTGGTATTGATTCTGTCTGTGTTTACCTGCAGGTTAGCTGAGTGAGGGGAGCGTGGAGGAAGTGACTATGACTTCTAGTTCCTCATGATGCTGGTATTGATTCTGTCGGTGTTTACCTGCAGGTAAGCTGAGTGAGGGGAGTGTGGAGGAGGTGACTATGTCTTCTAGTTCTTATGATGCTGGTATTGATTCTGTCGGTGTTTACCTGCAGGTAAGCTGAGTGAGGGGAGTGTGGAGGAGGTGACTATGTCTTCTAGTTCCTCATGATGCTGGTATTGATTATGTCGGTGTTTAACTGCAGGTGAACTGAGTGAGGGGAGTGTGGAGGAGGTGACTATGTCTTCTAGTTCCTCATGATGCTGGTATTGATTCTGTCGGTGTTTACCTTCAGGTAAGCTGAGTGAGGGGAGCGTGGAGGAGGTGACTATGTTTTCTATTTCCTCATGATGCTGGTATTGATTCTGTCGGTGTTTAACTGCAGGTAAGCTGAGTGAGGGGAGCATGGAGGAGGTGACTATGTCTTCTAGTTCCTCATGATGCTGGTATTGATTCTGTCGGTGTTTACCTGCAGGTAAGCTGAGTGAGGGGAGTGTGGAGGAGGTGACTATGTCTTCTAGTTCTTATGATGCTGGTATTGATTCTGTCGGTGTTTACCTGCAGGTAAGCTGAGTGAGGGGAGTGTGGAGGAGGTGACTATGTCTTCTAGTTTCTCATGATGCTGGTATTGATTCTGTCGGTGTTTAACTGCAGGTAAACTGAGTGAGGGGAGTGTGGAGGAGGTGACTATGTCTTCTAGTTCCTCATGATGCTGGTATTGATTCTGTCGGTGTTTACCTGCAGGTAAGCTGAGTGAGGGGAGTGTGGAGGAGGTGACTATGTTTTCTAGTTCCTCATGATGCTGGTATTGATTCTGTCTGTGTTTACCTTCAGGTAAGCTGAGTGAGGGGAGCGTGGAGGAGGTGACTATGTTTTCTATTTCCTCATGATGCTGGTATTGATTCTGTCGGTGTTTAACTGCAGGTAAGCTGAGTGAGGGGAGCGTGGAGGAGGTGACTATGTCTTCTAGTTCCTCATGATGCTGGTATTGATTCTGTCCGTGTTTACCTGCAGGTAAGCTGAGTCAGGGGAGTGTGGAGGAGGTGACTATGTCTTCTAGTTCCTCATGATGCTGGTGTTGATTCTGACGGTGTTTACCTGCAGGTAAGCTGAGTGAGGGGAGTGTGGAGGAGGTGACTATGTCTTCTTGTTCCTCATGATGCTGGTATTGATTCTGTCAGTGTTTACCTACAGGTAAGCTGAGTGAGGGGAGCGTGGAGGAGGTGACTATGTCTTCTAGTTCCCCATGATGCTGGTATTGATTCTGTCGGTGTATACCTGCAGGTAAGCTGAGTGAGGGGAGCGTGGAGGAGGTGACTATGTCTTCTAGTTCCTCATGATGCTGGTATTGATTCTGTCAGTGTTTAGCTGCAGGTAAGCTGAGTGAGGGGAGCGTGGAGGAGGTGGCTATGTCTTCTAGTTCCTCATGATGCTGGTATTGATTCTGTCTGTGTTTAACTGCAGGTTAGCTGAGTGAGGGGAGCGTGGAGGAAGTGACTATGACTTCTAGTTCCTCATGATGCTGGTATTGATTCTGTCGGTGTTTACCTGCAGGTAAGCTGAGTGAGGGGAGTGTGGAGGAGGTGACTATGTCTTCTAGTTCTTATGATGCTGGTATTGATTCTGTCGGTGTTTACCTGCAGGTAAGCTGAGTGAGGGGAGTGTGGAGGAGGTGACTATGTCTTCTAGTTCCTCATGATGCTGGTATTGATTATGTCGGTGTTTAACTGCAGGTAAACTGAGTGAGGGGAGTGTGGAGGAGGTGACTATGTCTTCTAGTGCCTCATGATGCTGGTATTGATTCTGTCGGTGTTTACCTTCAGGTAAGCTGAGTGAGGGGAGCGTGGAGGAGGTGACTATGTTTTCTATTTCCTCATGATGCTGGTATTGATTCTGTCGGTGTTTAACTGCAGGTAAGCTGAGTGAGGGGAGCATGGAGGAGGTGACTATGTCTTCTAGTTCCTCATGATGCTGGTATTGATTCTGTCGGTGTTTACCTGCAGGTAAGCTGAGTGAGGGGAGTGTGGAGGAGGTGACTATGTCTTCTAGTTCTTTTGATGCTGGTATTGATTCTGTCGGTGTTTACCTGCAGGTAAGCTGAGTGAGGGGAGTGTGGAGGAGGTGACTATGTCTTCTAGTTTCTCATGATGCTGGTATTGATTATGTCGGTGTTTAACTGCAGGTAAACTGAGTGAGGGGAGTGTGGAGGAGGTGACTATGTCTTCTAGTTCCTCATGATGCTGGTATTGATTCTGTCGGTGTTTACCTGCAGGTAAGCTGAGTGAGGGGAGTGTGGAGGAGGTGACTATGTTTTCTAGTTCCTCATGATGCTGGTATTGATTCTGTCTGTGTTTACCTTCAGGTAAGCTGAGTGAGGGGAGCGTGGAGGAGGTGACTATGTTTTCTATTTCCTCATGATGCTGGTATTGATTCTGTCGGTGTTTAACTGCAGGTAAGCTGAGTGAGGGGAGCGTGGAGGAGGTGACTATGTCTTCTAGTTCCTCATGATGCTGGTATTGATTCTGTCCGTGTTTACCTGCAGGTAAGCTGAGTCAGGGGAGTGTGGAGGAGGTGACTATGTCTTCTAGTTCCTCATGATGCTGGTATTGATTCTGACGGTGTTTACCTGCAGGTAAGCTGAGTGAGGGGAGTGTGGAGGAGGTGACTATGTCTTCTTGTTCCTCATGATGCTGGTATTGATTCTGTCAGTGTTTACCTACAGGTAAGCTGAGTGAGGGGAGCGTGGAGGAGGTGACTATGTCTTCTAGTTCCCCATGATGCTGGTATTGATTCTGTCGGTGTATACCTGCAGGTAAGCTGAGTGAGGGGAGCGTGGAGGAGGTGACTATGTCTTCTAGTTCCTCATGATGCTGGTATTGATTCTGTCAGTGTTTAGCTGCAGGTAAGCTGAGTGAGGGGAGCGTGGAGGAGGTGGCTATGTCTTCTAGTTCCTCATGATGCTGGTATTGATTCTGTCAGTGTTTAACTGCAGGTAAGCTGAGTGAGGGGAGCGTGGAGGAGGTGGCTATGTCTTCTAGTTCCTCATGATGCTGGTATTGATTCTGTCGGTGTTCACCTTCAGGTAAGCTGATTGAGGGGAGTGTGGAGGAGGTAACTATGTCTTCTAGTTCCAAATGATGCTGGTATTGATTATGTCGGTGTTTAAGTGCAGGTAAGCTGAGTAAGGGGAGTGTGGAGGAGGTGACTATGTCTTCTAGTTCCTCATGATGCTGGTATTGATTATGTCGGTGTTTAACTGCAGGTAAGCTGAGTGAGGGGAGCGTGGAGGAGGTGACTATGTCTTATAGTTCCTCATGATGCTGGTATTGATTCTGTCTGTGTTTACCTGCAGGTTAGCTGAGTGAGGGGAGCGTGGAGGAAGTGACTATGACTTCTAGTTCCTCATGATGCTGGTATTGATTCTGTCGGTGTTTACCTGCAGGTAAGCTGAGTGAGGGGAGTGTGGAGGAGGTGACTATGTCTTCTAGTTCTTATGATGCTGGTATTGATTCTGTCGGTGTTTAACTGCAGGTAAGCTGAGTGAGGGGAGTGTGGAGGAGGTGACTATGTCTTCTAGTTCCTCATGATGCTGGTATTGATTATGTCGGTGTTTAACTGCAGGTAAACTGAGTGAGGGGAGTGTGGAGGAGGTGACTATGTCTTCTAGTTCCTCATGATGCTGGTATTGATTCTGTCGGTGTTTACCTGCAGGTAAGCTGAGTGAGGGGAGTGTGGAGGAGGTGACTATGTTTTCTAGTTCCTCATGATGCTGGTATTGATTCTGTCGGTGTTTACCTTCAGGTAAGCTGAGTGAGGGGAGCGTGGAGGAGGTGACTATGTTTTCTATTTCCTCATGATGCTGGTATTGATTCTGTCGGTGTTTAACTGCAGGTAAGCTGAGTGAGGGGAGCATGGAGGAGGTGACTATGTCTTCTAGTTCCTCATGATGCTGGTATTGATTCTGTCCGTGTTTACCCGCAGGTAAGCTGAGTCAGGGGAGTGTGGAGGAGGTGACTATGTCTTCTAGTTCCTCATGATGCTGGTATTGATTCTGTCGGTGTTTACCTGCAGGTAAGCTGAGTGAGGGGAGTGTGGAGGAGGTGACTATGTCTTCTAGTTCCTCATGATGCCGGTATTGATTCTGTCGGTGTTAAACTGCAGGTAAGCTGAGTGAGGGGAGTGTGGAGGAGGTGACTATGACTTCTAGTTCCTCATGATGCTGGTATTGATTATGTCGGTGTTTAACTGCAGGTAAGCTGAGTGAGGGGAGCGTGGAGGAGGTGACTATGTCTTCTAGTTCTTATGATGCTGGTATTGATTCTGTCGGTGTTTACCTGCAGGTAAGCTGAGTGAGGGGAGTGTGGAGGAGGTGACTATGGCTTCTAGTTCCAAATGATGCTGGTATTGATTCTGTCGTTGTTTACCTGCAGGTAAGCTGAGTGAGGGGAGTGTGGAGGAGGTGACTATGACTTCTAGTTCCTCATGATGCTGGTATTGATTCTGTCGATGTTTACCTGCAGGTAAGCTGAGTGAGGAGTGTGGAGGAGGTGACTATGACTTCTAGTTCCTCATGATGCTGGTATTGATTATGTCGGTGTTTAACTGCAGGTAAGCTGAGTGAGGGGAGCGTGGAGGAGGTGACTATGTCTTCTAGTTCTTATGATGCTGGTATTGATTCTGTCGGTGTTTACCTTCAGGTAAGTTGAGTGAGGGGAGTGTGGAGGAGGTAACTATGTCTTCTAGTTCCAAATGATGCTGGTATTGATTCTGTCGGTGTTTAACTGCAGGTAAGCTGAGTGAGGGGAGCATGGAGGAGGTGACTATGTCTTCTAGTTCCTCATGATGCCGGTATTGATTCTGTCGGTGTTAAACTGCAGGTAAGCTGAGTGAGGGGAGTGTGGAGGAGGTGACTATGACTTCTAGTTCCTCATGATGCTGGTATTGATTATGTCGGTGTTTAACTGCAGGTAAGCTGAGTGAGGGGAGCGTGGAGGAGGTGACTATGTCTTCTAGTTCTTATGATGCTGGTATTGATTCTGTCGGTGTTTACCTTCAGGTAAGCTGAGTGAGGGGAGTGTGGAGGAGGTGACTATGTCTTCTAGTTCCAAATGATGCTGGTATTGATTCTGTCGGTGTTTACCTTCAGGTAAGCTGAGTGAGGGGAACGTGGAGGAGGTAACTATGTCTTCTAGTTCCAAATGATGCTGGTATTGATTCTGTCGGTGTTTAACTGCAGGTAAGCTGAGTAAGGGGAGTGTGGAGGAGGTGACTATGTCTTCTAGTTATTCATGATGCCGGTATTGATTCTGTCGGTGTTTAACTGCAGGTAAGCTGAGTGAGGGGAGCGTGGAGGAGGTGACTATGTCTTCTAGTTCTTATGATGCTGGTATTGATTCTGTCGGTGTTTACCTGCAGGTAAGCTGAGTGAGGGGAGTGTGGAGGAGGTGACTATGGCTTCTAGTTCCTCATGATGCTGGTATTGATTCTGTCGTTGTTTACCTGCAGGTAAGCTGAGTGAGGGGAGTGTGGAGGAGGTGACTATGACTTCTAGTTCCTCATGATGCTGGTATTGATTCTGTCGATGTTTACCTGCAGGTAAGCTGAGTGAGGAGTGTGGAGGAGGTGACTATGACTTCTAGTCCCTCATGATGCTGGTATTGATTATGTCGGTGTTTAACTGCAGGTAAGCTGAGTGAGGGGAGCGTGGAGGAGGTGACTATGTCTTCTAGTTCTTATGATGCCGGTATTGATTCTGTCGGTGTTTACCTTCAGGTAAGCTGAGTGAGGGGAGTGTGGAGGAGGTGACTATGTCTTCTAGTTCCAAATGATGCTGGTATTGATTCTGTCGGTGTTTACCTTCAGGTAAGCTGAGTGAGGGGAACGTGGAGGAGGTAACTATGTCTTCTAGTTCCAAATGATGATGGTATTGATTCTGTCGGTGTTTAACTGCAGGTAAGCTGAGAAAGGGGAGTGTGGAGGAGGTGACTATGTCTTCTAGTTATTCATGATGCCGGTATTGATTCTGTCGGTGTTTAACTGCAGGTAAGCTGAGTGAGGGGAGCGTGGAGGAGGTGACTATGTCTTCTAGTTCTTATGATGCTGGTATTGATTCTGTCGGTGTTTACCTTCAGGTAAGCTGAGTGAGGGGAGTGTGGAGGAGGTGACTATGTCTTCTAGTTCCAAATGATGCTGGTATTGATTCTGTCGGTGTTTACCTTCAGGTAAGCTGAGTGAGGTGAGTGTGGAGGAGGTAACTATGTCTTCTAGTTCCAAATGATGCTGGTATTGATTCTGTCGGTGTTTAACTGCAGGTAAGCTGAGTGAGGGGAGCGTGGAGGAGGTGACTATGTCTTCTAGTTCCTCATGATGCCGGTATTGATTCTGTCGGTGTTAAACTGCAGGTAAGCTGAGTGAGGGGAGTGTGGAGGAGGTGACTATGACTTCTAGTTCCTCATGATGCTGGTATTGATTATGTCGGTGTTTAACTGCAGGTAAGCTGAGTGAGGGGAGCGTGGAGGAGGTGACTATGTCTTCTAGTTCTTATGATGCTGGTATTGATTCTGTCGGTGTTTACCTGCAGGTAAGCTGAGTGAGGGGAGTGTGGAGGAGGTGACTATGGCTTCTAGTTCCAAATGATGCTGGTATTGATTCTGTCGTTGTTTACCTGCAGGTAAGCTGAGTGAGGGGAGTGTGGAGGAGGTGACTATGACTTCTAGTTCCTCATGATGCTGGTATTGATTCTGTCGATGTTTACCTGCAGGTAAGCTGAGTGAGGAGTGTGGAGGAGGTGACTATGACTTCTAGTTCCTCATGATGCTGGTATTGATTATGTCGGTGTTTAACTGCAGGTAAGCTGAGTGAGGGGAGCGTGGAGGAGGTGACTATGTCTTCTAGTTCTTATGATGCTGGTATTGATTCTGTCGGTGTTTACCTTCAGGTAAGTTGAGTGAGGGGAGTGTGGAGGAGGTGACTATGTCTTCTAGTTCCAAATGATGCTGGTATTGATTCTGTCGGTGTTTACCTTCAGGTAAGCTGAGTGAGGTGAGTGTGGAGGAGGTGACTATGTCTTCTAGTTCCAAATGATGCTGGTATTGATTCTGTCGGTGTTTAACTGCAGGTAAGCTGAGTGAGGGGAGCGTGGAGGAGGTGACTATGTCTTCTAGTTCTTATGATGCTGGTATTGATTCTGTCGGTGTTTACCTTCAGGTAAGCTGAGTGAGGGGAGTGTGGAGGAGGTGACTATGTCTTCTAGTTCCAAATGATGCTGGTATTGATTCTGTCGGTGTTTACCTTCAGGTAAGCTGAGTGAGGGGAACGTGGAGGAGGTAACTATGTCTTCTAGTTCCAAATGATGCTGGTATTGATTCTGTCGGTGTTTAACTGCAGGTAAGCTGAGTAAGGGGAGTGTGGAGGAGGTGACTATGTCTTCTAGTTATTCATGATGCCGGTATTGATTCTGTCGGTGTTTAACTGCAGGTAAGCTGAGTGAGGGGAGCGTGGAGGAGGTGACTATGTCTTCTAGTTCTTATGATGCTGGTATTGATTCTGTCGGTGTTTACCTGCAGGTAAGCTGAGTGAGGGGAGTGTGGAGGAGGTGACTATGGCTTCTAGTTCCTCATGATGCTGGTATTGATTCTGTCGTTGTTTACCTGCAGGTAAGCTGAGTGAGGGGAGTGTGGAGGAGGTGACTATGACTTCTAGTTCCTCATGATGCTGGTATTGATTCTGTCGATGTTTACCTGCAGGTAAGCTGAGTGAGGAGTGTGGAGGAGGTGACTATGACTTCTAGTTCCTCATGATGCTGGTATTGATTATGTCGGTGTTTAACTGCAGGTAAGCTGAGGGAGGGGAGCGTGGAGGAGGTGACTATGTCTTCTAGTTCTTATGATGCCGGTATTGATTCTGTCGGTGTTTACCTTCAGGTAAGCTGAGTGAGGGGAGTGTGGAGGAGGTGACTATGTCTTCTAGTTCCAAATGATGCTGGTATTGATTCTGTCGGTGTTTACCTTCAGGTAAGCTGAGTGAGGGGAACGTGGAGGAGGTAACTATGTCTTCTAGTTCCAAATGATGCTGGTATTGATTCTGTCGGTGTTTAACTGCAGGTAAGCTGAGTAAGGGGAGTGTGGAGGAGGTGACTATGTCTTCTAGTTATTCATGATGCCGGTATTGATTCTGTCGGTGTTTAACTGCAGGTAAGCTGAGTGAGGGGAGCGTGGAGGAGGTGACTATGTCTTCAAGTTCTTATGATGCTGGTATTGATTCTGTCGGTGTTTACCTGCAGGTAAGCTGAGTGAGGGGAGTGTGGAGGAGGTGACTATGGCTTCTAGTTCCTCATGATGCTGGTATTGATTCTGTCGGTGTTTAACTGCAGGTAAGCTGAGTGAGGGGAGTGTGGAGGAGGTGACTATGACTTCTAGTTCCTCATGATGCTGGTATTGATTATGTCGGTGTTTAACTGCAGGTAAGCTCAGTGAGGGGAGCGTGGAGGAGGTGACTATGTCTTCTAGTTCTTATGATGCTGGTATTGATTCTGTCGGTGTTTACCTTCAGGTAAGCTGAGTGAGGGGAGTGTGGAGGAGGTGACTATGGCTTTTAGTTCCTCATGATGCTGGTATTGATTCTGTCGGTGTTTAACTGCAGGTAAGCTGAGTGAGGGGAGCGTGGAGGAGGTGACTATGTCTTCTAGTTCCTCATGATGCTGGTATTGATTCTGTCGGTGTTTACCTGCAGGTAAGCTGAGTGAGGAGAGTGTGGAGGAGGTGACTATGACTTCTAGTTCCTCATGATGCTGGTATTGATTATGTCGGTGTTTAACTGCAGGTAAGCTCAGTGAGGGGAGCGTGGAGGAGGTGACTATGTCTTCTAGTTCTTATGATGCTGGTATTGATTCTGTCGGTGTTTACCTTCAGGTAAGCTGAGTGAGGGGAGTGTGGAGGAGGTGACTATGGCTTTTAGTTCCTCATGATGCTGGTATTGATTCTGTCGGTGTTTAACTGCAGGTAAGCTGAGTGAGGGGAGCGTGGAGGAGGTGACTATGTCTTCTAGTTCCTCATGATGCTGGTATTGATTCTGTCGGTGTTTACCTGCAGGTAAGCTGAGTCAGGGGAGTGTGGAGGAGGTGACTATGTCTTCTAGTTCCTCATGATGCTGGTATTGATTCTGTCGGTGTTTACCTGCAGGTAAGCTGAATGTGGAGGAGGTGACTATGTCTTCTAGTTCCTCATGATGCTGGTATTTATTCTGTCAGTGTTTACCTACAGGTAAGCTGAGTGAGCGGAGCGTGGAGGAGGTGACTATGTCTTCTAGTTCTTATGATGCTGGTATTGATTCTGTCGGTGTTCACCTTCAGGTAAGCTGAGTGAGGTGAGTGTGGAGGAGGTAACTATGTCTTCTAGTTCCAAATGATGCTGATATTGATTCTGTCGGTGTTTAACTGCAGGTAAGCTGAGTGAGGGGAGCGTGGAGGAGGTGACTATGTCTTCTAGTTCCTCATGATGCTGGTATTGATTCTGTCGATGTTTACCTACAGGTAAGCTGAGTGAGGGGAGCGTGGAGGAGGTGACTATGTCTTCTAGTTCCTCATGATGCTGGTATTGATTCTGTCGGTGTTTAACTGCAGCTAAGCTGAGTGAGGGGAGCGTGGAGGAGGTGACTATGTCTTCAAGTTCTTATGATGCTGGTATTGATTCGGTCGGTGTTTACCTGCAGGTAAGCTGAGTGAGGGGAGTGTGGAGGAGGCGACTATGGCTTCTAGTTCCTCATGATGCTGGTATTGATTCTGTCGTTGTTTAACTGCAGGTAAGCTGAGTGAGGGGAGCGTGGAGGAGGTGACTATGTCTTCTAGTTCCTCATGATGCTGGTATTGATTCTGTCGATGTTTACCTGCAGGTAAGCTGAGTGAGGGGAGTGTGGAGGAGGTGACTATGACTTCTAGTTCCTCATGATGCTGGTATTGATTATGTCGGTGTTTAACTGCAGGTAAGCTGAGTGAGGGGAGCGTGGAGGAGGTGACTATGTCTTCTAGTTCTTATGATGCTGGTATTGATTCTGTCGGTGTTTACCTTCAGGTAAGCTGAGTGAGGGGAGTGTGGAGGAGGTGACTATGTCTTCTAGTTCCAAATGATGCTGGTATTGATTCTGTCTGTGTTTAACTGCAGGTAAGCTGAGTAAGGGGAGTGTGGAGGAGGTGACTATGTCTTCTAGTTATTCATGATGCCGGTATTGATTCTGTCGGTGTTTAACTGCAGGTAAGCTGAGTGAGGGGAGCGTGGAGGAGGTGACTATGTCTTCAAGTTCTTATGATGCTGGTATTGATTCTGTCGGTGTTTACCTGCGGGTAAGCTGAGTGAGGGGAGTGTGGAGGAGGTGACTATGGCTTCTAGTTCCTCATGATGCTGGTATTGATTCTGTCGGTGTTTAACTGCAGGTAAGCTGAGTGAGGGGAGCGTGGAGGAGGTGACTATGACTTCTAGTTCCTCATGATGCTGGTATTGATTATGTCGGTGTTTAACTGCAGGTAAGCTCAGTGACGGGAGCGTGGAGGAGGTGACTATGTCTTCTAGTTCTTATGATGCTGGTATTGATTCTGTCGGTGTTTACCTTCAGGTAAGCTGAGTGAGGGGAGTGTGGAGGAGGTGACTATGGCTTTTAGTTCCTCATGATGCTGGTATTGATTCTGTCGGTGTTTAACTGCAGGTAAGCTGAGTGAGGGGAGCGTGGAGGAGGTGACTATGTCTTCTAGTTCCTCATGATGCTGGTATTGATTCTGTCGGTGTTTACCTGCAGGTAAGCTGAGTCAGGGGAGTGTGGAGGAGGTGACTATGTCCTCTAGTTCCTCATGATGCTGGTATTGATTCTGTCGGTGTTTACCTGCAGGTAAGCTGAATGTGGAGGAGGTGACTATGTCTTCTAGTTCCTCATGATGCTGGTATTGATTCTGTCAGTGTTTACCTACAGGTAAGCTGAGTGAGCGGAGCGTGGAGGAGGTGACTATGTCTTCTAGTTCTTATGATGCTGGTATTGATTCTGTCGGTGTTTACCTGCAGGTAAGCTGAGTGAGGGGAGTGTGGAGGAGGTGACTATGGCTTCTAGTTCCTCATGATGCTGGTATTGATTCTGTCGTTGTTTAACTGCAGGTAAGCTGAGTGAGGGGAGCGTGGAGGAGGTGACTATGTCTTCTAGTTCCTCATGATGCTGGTATTGATTCTGTCGATGTTTACCTACAGGTAAGCTGAGTGAGGGGAGCGTGGAGGAGGTGACTATGTCTTCTAGTTCCTCATGATGCTGGTATTGATTCTGTCGGTGTTTAACTGCAGGTAAGCTGAGTGAGGGGAGCGTGGAGGAGGTGACTATGTCTTCAAGTTCTTATGATGCTGGTATTGATTCGGTCGGTGTTTACCTGCATGTAAGCTGAGTGAGGGGAGTGTGGAGGAGGTGACTATGGCTTCTAGTTCCTCATGATGCTGGTATTGATTCTGTCGTTGTTTAACTGCAGGTAAGCTGAGTGAGGGGAGCGTTGAGGAGGTGACTATGTCTTCTAGTTCCTCATGATCCTGGTATTGATTCTGTCGATGTTTACCTGCAGGTAAGCTGAGTGAGGGGAGTGTGGAGGAGGTGACTATGACTTCTAGTTCCTCATGATGCTGGTATTGATTATGTCGGTGTTTAACTGCAGGTAAGCTGAGTGAGGGGAGCGTGGAGGAGGTGACTATGTCTTCTAGTTCTTATGATGCTGGTATTGATTCTGTCGGTGTTTACCTTCAGGTAAGCTGAGTGAGGGGAGTGTGGAGGAGGTGACTATGTCTTCTAGTTCCAAATGATGCTGGTATTGATTCTGTCGGTGTTTACCTTCAGGTAAGCTGAGTGAGGGGAACGTGGAGGAGGTAACTATGTCTTCTAGTTCCAAATGATGCTGGTATTGATTCTGTCGGTGTTTACCTTCAGGTAAGCTGAGTGAGGGGAACGTGGAGGAGGTAACTATGTCTTCTAGTTCCAAATGATGCTGGTATTGATTCTGTCGGTGTTTAACTGCAGGTAAGCTGAGTAAGGGGAGTGTGGAGGAGGTGACTATGTCTTCTAGTTATTCATGATGCCGGTATTGATTCTGTCGGTGTTTAACTGCAGGTAAGCTGAGTGAGGGGAGCGTGGAGGAGGTGACTATGTCTTCAAGTTCTTATGATGCTGGTATTGATTCTGTCGGTGTTTACCTGCGGGTAAGCTGAGTGAGGGGAGTGTGGAGGAGGTGACTATGGCTTCTAGTTCCTCATGATGCTGGTATTGATTCTGTCGGTGTTTAACTGCAGGTAAGCTGAGTGAGGGGAGCGTGGAGGAGGTGACTATGTCTTCTAGTTCCTCATGGTGCTGGTATTGATTCTGTCGGTGTTTACCTGCAGGTAAGCTGAGTGAGGGGAGTGTGGAGGAGGTGACTATGACTTCTAGTTCCTCATGATGCTGGTATTGATTATGTCGGTGTTTAACTGCAGGTAAGCTCAGTGAGGGGAGCGTGGAGGAGGTGACTATGTCTTCTAGTTCTTATGATGCTGGTATTGATTCTGTCGGTGTTTACCTTCAGGTAAGCTGAGTGAGGGGAGTGTGGAGGAGGTGACTATGGCTTTTAGTTCCTCATGATGCTGGTATTGATTCTGTCGGTGTTTAACTGCAGGTAAGCTGAGTGAGGGGAGCGTGGAGGAGGTGACTATGTCTTCTAGTTCCTCATGATGCTGGTATTGATTCTGTCGGTGTTTACCTGCAGGTAAGCTGAGTCAGGGGAGTGTGGAGGAGGTGACTATGTCCTCTAGTTCCTCATGATGCTGGTATTGATTCTGTCGGTGTTTACCTGCAGGTAAGCTGAATGTGGAGGAGGTGACTATGTCTTCTAGTTCCTCATGATGCTGGTATTGATTCTGTCAGTGTTTACCTACAGGTAAGCTGAGTGAGCGGAGCGTGGAGGAGGTGACTATGTCTTCTAGTTCTTATGATGCTGGTATTGATTCTGTCGGTGTTTACCTGCAGGTAAGCTGAGTGAGGGGAGTGTGGAGGAGGTGACTATGGCTTCTAGTTCCTCATGATGCTGGTATTGATTCTGTCGTTGTTTAACTGCAGGTAAGCTGAGTGAGGGGAGCGTGGAGGAGGTGACTATGTCTTCTAGTTCCTCATGATGCTGGTATTGATTCTGTCGATGTTTACCTACAGGTAAGCTGAGTGAGGGGAGCGTGGAGGAGGTGACTATGTCTTCTAGTTCCTCATGATGCTGGTATTGATTCTGTCGGTGTTTAACTGCAGGTAAGCTGAGTGAGGGGAGCGTGGAGGAGGTGACTATGTCTTCAAGTTCTTATGATGCTGGTATTGATTCGGTCGGTGTTTACCTGCATGTAAGCTGAGTGAGGGGAGTGTGGAGGAGGTGACTATGGCTTCTAGTTCCTCATGATGCTGGTATTGATTCTGTCGTTGTTTAACTGCAGGTAAGCTGAGTGAGGGGAGCGTTGAGGAGGTGACTATGTCTTCTAGTTCCTCATGATGCTGGTATTGATTCTGTCGATGTTTACCTGCAGGTAAGCTGAGTGAGGGGAGTGTGGAGGAGGTGACTATGACTTCTAGTTCCTCATGATGCTGGTATTGATTATGTCGGTGTTTAACTGCAGGTAAGCTGAGTGAGGGGAGCGTGGAGGAGGTGACTATGTCTTCTAGTTCTTATGATGCTGGTATTGATTCTGTCGGTGTTTACCTTCAGGTAAGCTGAGTGAGGGGAGTGTGGAGGAGGTGACTATGTCTTCTAGTTCCAAATGATGCTGGTATTGATTCTGTCGGTGTTTACCTTCAGGTAAGCTGAGTGAGGGGAACGTGGAGGAGGTAACTATGTCTTCTAGTTCCAAATGATGCTTGTATTGATTCTGTCGGTGTTTAACTGCAGGTAAGCTGAGTGAGGGGAGCGTGGAGGAGGTGACTATGTCTTCTAGTTCCTCATGATGCTGGTATTGATTCTGTCGGTGTTTAACTGCAGGTAAGCTGAGTAAGGGGAGTGTGGAGGAGGTGACTATGTCTTCTAGTTATTCATGATGCCGGTATTGATTCTGTCGGTGTTTAACTGCAGGTAAGCTGAGTGAGGGGAGCGTGGAGGAGGTGACTATGTCTTCAAGTTCTTATGATGCTGGTATTGATTCTGTCGGTGTTTACCTGCAGGTAAGCTGAGTGAGGGGAGTGTGGAGGAGGTGACTATGGCTTCTAGTTCCTCATGATGCTGGTATTGATTCTGTCGGTGTTTAACTGCAGGTAAGCTGAGTGAGGGGAGCGTGGAGGAGGTGACTATGTCTTCTAGTTCCTCATGATGCTGGTATTGATTCTGTCGATGTTTACCTGCAGGTAAGCTGAGTGAGGGGAGTGTGGAGGAGGTGACTATGACTTCTAGTTCCTCATGATGCTGGTATTGATTATGTCGGTGTTTAACTGCAGGTAAGCTCAGTGAGGGGAGCGTGGAGGAGGTGACTATGTCTTCTAGTTCTTATGATGCTGGTATTGATTCTGTCGGTGTTTACCTTCAGGTAAGCTGAGTGAGGGGAGTGTGGAGGAGGTGACTATGGCTTTTAGTTCCTCATGATGCTGGTATTGATTCTGTCGGTGTTTAACTGCAGATAAGCTGAGTGAGGGGAGCGTGGAGGAGGTGACTATGTCTTCTAGTTCCTCATGATGCTGGTATTGATTCTGTCGGTGTTTACCTGCAGGTAAGCTGAGTCAGGGGAGTGTGGAGGAGGTGACTATGTCTTCTAGTTCCTCATGATGCTGGTATTGATTCTGTCGGTGTTTACCTGCAGGTAAGCTGAATGTGGAGGAGGTGACTATGTCTTCTAGTTCCTCATGATGCTGGTATTGATTCTGTCAGTGTTTACCTACAGGTAAGCTGAGTGAGGGGAGCGTGGAGGAGGTGACTATGTCTTCTAGTTCTTATGATGCTGGTATTGATTCTGTCGGTGTTCACCTTCAGGTAAGCTGAGTGAGGTGAGTGTGGAGGAGGTAACTATGTCTTCTAGTTCCAAATGATGCTGGTATTGATTCTGTCGGTGTTTAACTGCAGGTAAGCTGAGTGAGGGGAGCGTGGAGGAGGTGACTATGTCTTCTAGTTCCTCATGATGCTGGTATTGATTCTGTCGGTGTTTAACTGCAGGTAAGCTGAGTAAGGGGAGTGTGGAGGAGGTGACTATGTCTTCTAGTTCTTCATGATGCCGGTATTGATTCTGTCGGTGTTAAACTGCAGGTAAGCTGAGTGAGGGGAGTGTGGAGGAGGTGACTATGTCTTCTAGTTCCTCATGATGCTGGTATTGATTCTGTTGGTGTTTACCTGCAGATAAGCTGAATGTGGAGGAGGTGACTATGTCTTCTAGTTCCTCATGATGCTGGTATTGATTCTGTCAGTGTTTACCTACAGGTAAGCTGAGTGAGGGGAGCGTGGAGGAGGTGACTATGTCTTCTAGTTCTTATGATGCTGGTATTGATTCTGTCGGTGTTCACCTTCAGGTAAGCTGAGTGAGGTGAGTGTGGAGGAGGTAACTATGTCTTCTAGTTCCAAATGATGCTGGTATTGATTCTGTCGGTGTTTAACTGCAGGTAAGCTGAGTGAGGGGAGCGTTGAGGAGGTGACTATGTCTTCTAGTTCCTCATGATGCTGGTATTGATTCTGTCGGTGTTTAACTGCAGGTAAGCTGAGTAAGGGGAGTGTGGAGGAGGTGACTATGTCTTCTAGTTCTTCATGATGCTGGTATTAATTCTGTCGGTGTTAAACTGCAGGTAAGCTGAGTGAGGGGAGTGTGGAGGAGGTGACTATGTCTTCTAGTTCCTCATGATGCTGGTATTGATTCTGTCGGTGTTTAACTGCAGGTAAGCTGAGTGAGGGGAGCGTGGAGGAGGTGACTATGTCTTCTAGTTCCTCATGATGCTGGTATTGATTCTGTCGATGTTTACCTACAGGTAAGCTGAGTGAGGGGAGCGTGGAGGAGGTGACTATGTCTTCTAGTTCCTCATGATGCTGGTATTGATTCTGTCGGTGTTTAACTGCAGGTAAGCTGAGTGAGGGGAGCGTGGAGGAGGTGACTATGTCTTCAAGTTCTTATGATGCCTGTATTGATTCGGTCGGTGTTTACCTGCAGGTAAACTGAGTGAGGGGAGTGTGGAGGAGGTGACTATGGCTTCTAGTTCCTCATGATGCTGGTATTGATTCTGTCGTTGTTTAACTGCAGGTAAGCTGAGTGAGGGGAGCGTGGAGGAGGTGACTATGTCTTCTAGTTCCTCATGATGCTGGTATTGATTCTGTCGGTGTTTAACTGCAGGTAAGCTGAGTGAGGGGAGCGTGGAGGAGGTGACTATGTCTTCTAGTTCCTCATGATGCTGGTATTGATTCTGTCGATGTTTACCTGCAGGTAAGCTGAGTGAGGGGAGTGTGGAGGAGGTGACTATGACTTCTAGTTCCTCATGATGCTGGTATTGATTCTGTCGGTGTTTAACTGCAGGTAAGCTGAGTAAGGGGAGTGTGGAGGAGGTGACTATGTCTTCAAGTTCTTATGATGCTGGTATTGATTCGGTCGGTGTTTACCTGCAGGTAAACTGAGTGAGGGGAGTGTGGAGGAGGTGACTATGGCTTCTAGTTCCTCATGATGCTGGTATTGATTCTGTCGTTGTTTAACTGCAGGTAAGCTGAGTGAGGGGAGCGTGGAGGAGGTGACTATGTCTTCTAGTTCCTCATGATGCTGGTATTGATTCTGTCGGTGTTTAACTGCAGGTAAGCTGAGTGAGGGGAGCGTGGAGGAGGTGACTATGTCTTCTAGTTCCTCATGATGCTGGTATTGATTCTGTCGATGTTTACCTGCAGGTAAGCTGAGTGAGGGGAGTGTGGAGGAGGTGACTATGACTTCTAGTTCCTCATGATGCTGATATTGATTATGTCGGTGTTTAACTGCAGGTAAGCTGAGTGAGGGGAGCGTGGAGGAGGTGACTATGTCTTCTAGTTCTTATGATGCTGGTATTGATTCTGTCGGTGTTTACCTTCAGGTAAGCTGAGTGAGGGGAGTGTGGAGGAGGTGACTATGGCTTTTAGTTCCTCATGATGCTGGTATTGATTCTGTCGGTGTTTAACTGCAGGTAAGCTGAGTGAGGGGAGCGTGGAGGAGGTGACTATGTCTTCTAGTTCCTCATGATGCTGGTATTGTTTCTGTCGGTGTTTACCTGCAGGTAAGCTGAGTCAGGGGAGGAGGTGACTATGTCTTCTAGTTCCTCATGATGCTGGTATTGATTCTGTCGGTGTTTACCTGCAGGTAAGCTGTATGTGGAGGAGGTGACTATGTCTTCTAGTTCTTATGATGCTGGTATTGATTCTGTCGATGTTTACCTGCAGGTAAGCTGAGTGAGGGGAGTGTGGAGGAGGTGACTATGACTTCTAGTTCCTCATGATGCTGGTATTGATTATGTCGGTGTTTAACTGCAGGTAAGCTCAGTGAGGGGAGCGTGGAGGAGGTGACTATGTCTTCTAGTTCTTATGATGCTGATATTGATTCTGTCGGTGTTTACCTTCAGGTAAGCTGAGTGAGGGGAGTGTGGAGGAGGTGACTATGGCTTTTAGTTCCTCATGATGCTGGTATTGATTCTGTCGGTGTTTAACTGCAGGTAAGCTGAGTGAGGGGAGCGTGGAGGAGGTGACTATGTCTTCTAGTTCCTCATGATGCTGGTATTGATTCTGTCGGTGTTTACCTGCAGGTAAGCTGAGTCAGGGGAGTGTGGAGGAGGTGACTATGTCTTCTAGTTCCTCATGATGCTGGTATTGATTCTGTCGGTGTTTACCTGCAGGTAAGCTGAATGTGGAGGAGGTGACTATGTCTTCTAGTTCCTCATGATGCTGGTATTGATTCTGTCAGTGTTTACCTACAGGTAAGCTGAGTGAGGGGAGCGTGGAGGAGGTGACTATGTCTTCTAGTTCTTATGATGCTGGTATTGATTCTGTCGATGTTTACCTACAGGTAAGCTGAGTGAGGGGAGCGTGGAGGAGGTGACTATGTCTTCTAGTTCCTCATGATGCTGGTATTGATTCTGTCGGTGTTTAACTGCAGGTAAGCTGAGTGAGGGGAGCGTGGAGGAGGTGACTATGTCTTCAAGTTCTTATGATGCTGGTATTGATTCGGTCGGTGTTTACCTGCAGGTAAGCTGAGTGAGGGGAGCGTGGAGGAGGTGAATATGTCTTCAAGTTCTTATGATGCTGGTATTGATTCGGTCGGTGTTTACCTGCAGGTAAGCTGAGTGAGGGGAGTGTGGAGGAGGTGACTATGGCTTCTAGTTCCTCATGATGCTGGTATTGATTCTGTCGTTGTTTAACTGCAGGTAAGCTGAGTGAGGGGAGCGTGGAGGAGGTGACTATGTCTTCTAGTTCCTCATGATGCTGGTATTGGTTCTGTCGATGTTTACCTGCAGGTAAGCTGAGTGAGGGGAGTGTGGAGGAGGTGACTATGTCTTCTAGTTCCTCATGATGCTGGTATTGATTATGTCGGTGTTTAACTGCAGGTAAGCTCAGTGAGGGGAGCGTGGAGGAGGTGACTATGTCTTCTAGTTCTTATGATGCTGGTATTGATTCTGTCGGTGTTTACCTTCAGGTAAGCTGAGTGAGGGGAGCGTGGAGGAGGTGACTATGTCTTCTAGTTCCTCATGATGCTGGTATTGATTCTGTCGGTGTTTACCTGCAGGTAAGCTGAATGTGGAGGAGGTGACTATGTCTTCTAGTTCCTCATGATGCTGGTATTGATTCTGTCAGTGTTTACCTACAGGTAAGCTGAGTGAGGGGAGCGTGGAGGAGGTGACTATGTCTTCTAGTTCTTATGATGCTGGTATTGATTCTGTCGGTGTTCACCTTCAGGTAAGCTGAGTGAGGTGAGTGTGGAGGAGGTAACTATGTCTTCTAGTTCCAAATGATGCTGGTATTGATTCTGTCGGTGTTTAACTGCAGGTAAGCTGAGTGAGGGGAGCGTGGAGGAGGTGACTATGTCTTCTAGTTCCTCATGATGCTGGTATTGATTCTGTCGATGTTTACCTACAGGTAAGCTGAGTGAGGGGAGCGTGGAGGAAGTGACTATGTCTTCTAGTTCCTCATGATGCTGGTATTGATTCTGTCGGTGTTTAACTGCAGGTAAGCTGAGTGAGGGGAGCGTGGAGGAGGTGACTATGTCTTCTAGTTCCTCATGATGCTGGTATTGATTCTGTCGATGTTTACCTGCAGGTAAGCTGAGTGAGGGGAGCGTGGAGGAGGTGACTATGGCTTCTAGTTCCTCATGATGCTGGTATTGGTTCTGTCGATGTTTACCTGCAGGTAAGCTGAGTGAGGGGAGTGTGGAGGAGGTGACTATGTCTTCTAGTTCCTCATGATGCTGGTATTGATTATGTCGGTGTTTAACTGCAGGTAAGCTCAGTGAGGGGAGCGTGGAGGAGGTGACTATGTCTTCTAGTTCTTATGATGCTGGTATTGATTCGGTCGGTGTTTACCTGCAGGTAAGCTGAGTGAGGGGAGTGTGGAGGAGGTGACTATGGCTTCTAGTTCCTCATGATGCTGGTATTGATTCTGTCGTTGTTTAACTGCAGGTAAGCTGAGTGAGGGGAGCGTGGAGGAGGTGACTATGTCTTCTAGTTCCTCATGATGCTGGTATTGGTTCTGTCGATGTTTACCTGCAGGTAAGCTGAGTGAGGGGAGTGTGGAGGAGGTGACTATGTCTTCTAGTTCCTCATGATGCTGGTATTGATTCTGTCGATGTTTACCTACAGGTAAGCTGAGTGAGGGGAGCGTGGAGGAGGTGACTATGTCTTCTAGTTCCTCATGATGCTGGTATTGATTCTGTCGGTGTTTACCTTCAGGTAAGCTGAGTGAGGGGAGCGTGGAGGAGGTGACTATGTCTTCTAGTTCCTCATGATGCTGGTATTGATTCTGTCGGTGTTTACCTGCAGGTAAGCTGAATGTGGAGGAGGTGACTATGTCTTCTAGTTCCTCATGATGCTGGTATTGATTCTGTCAGTGTTTACCTACAGGTAAGCTGAGTGAGGGGAGCGTGGAGGAGGTGACTATGTCTTCTAGTTCTTATGATGCTGGTATTGATTCTGTCGGTGTTCACCTTCAGGTAAGCTGAGTGAGGTGAGTGTGGAGGAGGTAACTATGTCTTCTAGTTCCAAATGATGCTGGTATTGATTCTGTCGGTGTTTAACTGCAGGTAAGCTGAGTGAGGGGAGCGTGGAGGAGGTGACTATGTCTTCTAGTTCCTCATGATGCTGGTATTGATTCTGTCGATGTTTACCTACAGGTAAGCTGAGTGAGGGGAGCGTGGAGGAAGTGACTATGTCTTCTAGTTCCTCATGATGCTGGTATTGATTCTGTCGGTGTTTAACTGCAGGTAAGCTGAGTGAGGGGAGCGTGGAGGAGGTGACTATGTCTTCTAGTTCCTCATGATGCTGGTATTGATTCTGTCGATGTTTACCTGCAGGTAAGCTGAGTGAGGGGAGTGTGGAGGAGGTGACTATGTCTTCTAGTTCCTCATGATGCTGGTATTGATTATGTCGGTGTTTAACTGCAGGTAAGCTCAGTGAGGGGAGCGTGGAGGAGGTGACTATGTCTTCTAGTTCTTATGATGCTGGTATTGATTCTGTCGGTGTTTACCTTCAGGTAAGCTGAGTGAGGGGAGCGTGGAGGAGGTGACTATGTCTTCTAGTTCCTCATGATGCTGGTATTGATTCTGTCGGTGTTTACCTGCAGGTAAGCTGAATGTGGAGGAGGTGACTATGTCTTCTAGTTCCTCATGATGCTGGTATTGATTCTGTCAGTGTTTACCTACAGGTAAGCTGAGTGAGGGGAGCGTGGAGGAGGTGACTATGTCTTCTAGTTCTTATGATGCTGGTATTGATTCTGTCGGTGTTCACCTTCAGGTAAGCTGAGTGAGGTGAGTGTGGAGGAGGTAACTATGTCTTCTAGTTCCAAATGATGCTGGTATTGATTCTGTCGGTGTTTAACTGCAGGTAAGCTGAGTGAGGGGAGCGTGGAGGAGGTGACTATGTCTTCTAGTTCCTCATGATGCTGGTATTGATTCTGTCGATGTTTACCTACAGGTAAGCTGAGTGAGGGGAGCGTGGAGGAGGTGACTATGTCTTCTAGTTCCTCATGATGCTGGTATTGATTCTGTCGGTGTTTAACTGCAGGTAAGCTGAGTGAGGGGAGCGTGGAGGAGGTGACTATGTCTTCTAGTTCTTATGATGCTGATATTGATTCTGTCGGTGTTTACCTTCAGGTAAGCTGAGTGAGGGGAGCGTGGAGGAGGTGACTATGTCTTCTAGTTCCTCATGATGCTGGTATTGATTCTGTCGATGTTTACCTACAGGTAAGCTGAGTGAGGGGAGCGTGGAGGAGGTGACTATGTCTTCTAGTTCCTCATGATGCTGGTATTGATTCTGTCGGTGTTTACCTGCAGGTAAGCTGAGTCAGGGGAGCGTGGAGGAGGTGACTATGTCTTCAAGTTCTTATGATGCTGGTATTGATTCGGTCGGTGTTTACCTGCAAGTAAGCTGAGTGAGGGGAGTGTGGAGGAGGTGACTATGGCTTCTAGTTCCTCATGATGCTGGTATTGATTCTGTCGTTGTTTAACTGCAGGTAAGCTGAGTGAGGGGAGCGTGGAGGAGGTGACTTTGTCTTCTAGTTCCTCATGATGCTGGTTTTGATTCTGTCGATGTTTACCTGCAGGTAAGCTGAGTGAGGGGAGTGTGGAGGTGGTGACTATGACTTCTAGTTCCTCATGATGCTGGTATTGATTATGTCGGTGTTTAACTGCAGGTAAGCTGAGTGAGGGGAGCGTGGAGGAGGTGACTATGTCTTCTAGTTCTTATGATGCTGGTATTGATTCTGTCGGTGTTTACCTGCAGGTAAGCTGAGTGAGGGGAGCGTGGAGGAGGTGACTATGTCTTCTAGTTCCTCATGATGCTGGTATTGATTCTGTCGGTGTTTAACTGCAGGTAAGCTGAGTAAGGGGTGTGTGGAGGAGGTGACTATGTCGTCTAGTTATTCATGATGCCGGTATTGATTCTGTCTGTGTTTAACTGCAGGTAAGCTGAGTGAGGGGAGCGTGGAGGAGGTGACTATGTCTTCAAGTTCTTATGATGCTGGTATTGATTCTGTCGGTGGTTACCTGCAGGTAAGCTGAGTGAGGGGAGTGTGGAGGAGGTGACTATGGCTTCTAGTTCCTCATGATGCTGGTATTGATTCTGTCGGTGTTTAACTGCAGGTAAGCTGAGTAAGGGGAGTGTGGAGGAGGTGACTATGTCTTCTAGTTATTCATGATGCCGGTATTGATTCTGTCGGTGTTTAACTGCAGGTAAGCTGAGTGAGGGGAGCGTGGAGGAGGTGACTATGTCTTCAAGTTCTTATGATGCTGGTATTGATTCTGTCGGTGTTTACCTGCAGGTAAGCTGAGTGAGGAGAGTGTGGAGGAGGTGACTATGGCTTCTAGTTCCTCATGATGCTGGTATTGATTCTGTCGTTGTTTACCTGCAGGTAAGCTGAGTGAGGGGAGTGTGGAGGAGGTGACTATGACTTCTAGTTCCTCATGATGCTGGTATTGATTCTGTCGATGTTTACCTGCAGGTAAGCTGAGTGAGGGGAGTGTGGAGGAGGTGACTATGACTTCTAGTTCCTCAGGATGCTGGTATTGATTATGTCGGTGTTTAACTGCAGGTAAGCTGAGTGAGGGGAGCGTGGAGGAGGTGACTATGTCTTCTAGTTCTTATGATGCTGGTATTGATTCTGTCGGTGTTTACCTTCAGGTAAGCTGAGTGAGGGGAGTGTGGAGGAGGTGACTATGTCTTCTAGTTCCAAATGATGCTGGTATTGATTCTGTCGGTGTTTACCTTCAGGTAAGCTGAGTGAGGGGAACGTGGAGGAGGTAACTATGTCTTCTAGTTCCAAATGATGCTGGTATTGATTCTGTCGGTGTTCAACTGCAGGTAAGCTGAGTAAGGGGAGTGTGGAGGAGGTGACTATGTCTTCTAGTTATTCATGATGCCGGTATTGATTCTGTCGGTGTTTAACTGCAGGTAAGCTGAGTGAGGGGAGCGTGGAGGAGGTGACTATGTCTTCAAGTTCTTATGATGCTGGTATTGATTCTGTCGGTGTTTACCTGCAGGTAAGCTGAGTGAGGGGAGTGTGGAGGAGGTGACTATGTCTTCTAGTTCCTCATGATGCTGGTATTGATTCTGTCGGTGTTTAACTGCAGGTAAGCTGAGTGAGGGGAATTGTGGAGGAGGTGACTATGTCTTCTAGTTCCTCATGATGCTGGTATTGATTCTGTCGATGTTTACCTGCAGGTAAGCTGAGTGAGGGGAGTGTGGAGGAGGTGACTATGTCTTCTAGTTCTTATGATGCTGGTATTGATTCTGTCGGTGTTTACCTTCAGGTAAGCTGAGTGAGGGGAGTGTGGAGGAGGTGACTATGGCTTTTAGTTCCTCATGATGCTGGTATTGATTCTGTCGGTGTTTAACTGCAGGTAAGCTGAGTGAGGGGAGCGTGGAGGAGGTGACTATGTCTTCTAGTTCCTCATGATGCTGGTATTGCTTCTGTCGGTGTTTACCTGCAGGTAAGCTGAGTCAGGGGAGTGTGGAGGAGGTGACTATGTCTTCTAGTTCCTCATGATGCTGGTATTGATTCTGTCGGTGTTTACCTGCAGGTAAGCTGAATGTGGAGGAGGTGACTATGTCTTCTAGTTCCTCATGATGCTGGTATTGATTCTGTCAGTGTTTACCTACAGGTAAGCTGAGTGAGGGGAGCGTGGAGGAGGTGACTATGTCTTCTAGTTCTTATGATGCTGGTATTGATTCTGTCGGTGTTCACCTTCAGGTAAGCTGAGTGAGGTGAGTGTGGAGGAGGTAACTATGTCTTCTAGTTCCAAATGATGCTGGTATTGATTCTGTCGGTGTTTAACTGCAGGTAAGCTGAGTGAGGGGAGCGTGGAGGAGGTGACTATGTCTTCTAGTTCTTATGATGCTGGTATTGATTCTGTCGGTGTTTACCTTCAGGTAAGCTGAGTGAGGGGAGTGTGGAGGAGGTGACTATGTCTTCTAGTTCCAAATGATGCTGGTATTGATTCTGTCGGTGTTTACCTTCAGGTAAGCTGAGTGAGGGGAACGTGGAGGAGGTAACTATGTCTTCTAGTTCCAAATGATGCTGGTATTGATTCTGTCGGTGTTTAACTGCAGGTAAGCTGAATAAGGGGAGCGTGGAGGAGGTGACTATGTCTTCTAGTTCCTGATGATGCTGGTATTGATTCTGTCGATGTTTACCTACAGGTAAGCTGAGTGAGGGGAGCGTGGAGGAAGTGACTATGTCTTCTAGTTCCTCATGATGCTGGTATTGATTCTGTCGGTGTTTACCTGCAGGTAAGCTGAGTCAGGGGAGCGTGGAGGAGGTGACTATGTCTTCAAGTTCTTATGATGCTGGTATTGATTCGGTCGGTGTTTACCTGCAGGTAAGCTGAGTGAGGGGAGTGTGGAGGAGGTGACTAT
This sequence comes from Steromphala cineraria, assembly GCA_916613615.1. Lineage (NCBI taxonomy): Eukaryota > Metazoa > Mollusca > Gastropoda > Trochida > Trochidae > Steromphala > Steromphala cineraria. Next base: position 839,165 of record OU744734.1, read on the forward strand.
GGCTTCTAGTTCCTCATGATGCTGGTATTGATTCTGTCGTTGTTTAACTGCAGGTAAGCTGAGTGAGGGGAGCGTGGAGGAGGTGACTATGTCTTCTAGTTCCTCATGATGCTGGTTTTGATTCTGTCGATGTTTACCTGCAGGTAAGCTGAGTGAGGGGAGTGTGGAGGTGGTGACTATGACTTCTAGTTCCTCATGATGCTGGTATTGATTATGTCGGTGTTTAACTGCAGGTAAGCTGAGTGAGGGGAGCGTGGAGGAGGTGACTATGTCTTCTAGTTCTTATGATGCTGGTATTGATTCTGTCGGTGTTTACCTGCAGGTAAGCTGAGTGAGGGGAGCGTGGAGGAGGTGACTATGTCTTCTAGTTCCTCATGATGCTGGTATTGATTCTGTCGGTGTTTAACTGCAGGTAAGCTGAGTAAGGGGTGTGTGGAGGAGGTGACTATGTCGTCTAGTTATTCATGATGCCGGTATTGATTCTGTCTGTGTTTAACTGCAGGTAAGCTGAGTGAGGGGAGCGTGGAGGAGGTGACTATGTCTTCAAGTTCTTATGATGCTGGTATTGATTCTGTCGGTGGTTACCTGCAGGTAAGCTGAGTGAGGAGAGTGTGGAGGAGGTGACTATGGCTTCTAGTTCCTCATGATGCTGGTATTGATTCTGTCGGTGTTTAACTGCAGGTAAGCTGAGTAAGGGGAGTGTGGAGGAGGTGACTATGTCTTCTAGTTATTCATGATGCCGGTATTGATTCTGTCGGTGTTTAACTGCAGGTAAGCTGAGTGAGGGGAGCGTGGAGGAGGTGACTATGTCTTCAAGTTCTTATGATGCTGGTATTGATTCTGTCGGTGTTTACCTGCAGGTAAGCTGAGTGAGGAGAGTGTGGAGGAGGTGACTATGGCTTCTAGTTCCTCATGATGCTGGTATTGATTCTGTCGTTGTTTGCCTGCAGGTAAGCTGAGTGAGGGGAGTGTGGAGGAGGTGACTATGACTTCTAGTTCCTCATGATGCTGGTATTGATTCTGTCGATGTTTACCTGCAGGTAAGCTGAGTGAGGGGAGTGTGGAGGAGGTGACTATGACTTCTAGTTCCTCAGGATGCTGGTATTGATTATGTCGGTGTTTAACTGCAGGTAAGCTGAGTGAGGGGAGCGTGGAGGAGGTGACTATGTCTTCTAGTTCTTATGATGCTGGTATTGATTCTGTCGGTGTTTACCTTCAGGTAAGCTGAGTGAGGGGAGTGTGGAGGAGGTGACTATGTCTTCTAGTTCCAAATGATGCTGGTATTGATTCTGTCGGTGTTTACCTTCAGGTAAGCTGAGTGAGGGGAACGTGGAGGAGGTGACTATGTCTTCTAGTTCCAAATGATGCTGGTATTGATTCTGTCGGTGTTCAACTGCAGGTAAGCTGAGTAAGGGGAGTGTGGAGGAGGTGACTATGTCTTCTAGTTATTCATGATGCCGGTATTGATTCTGTCGGTGTTTAACTGCAGGTAAGCTGAGTGAGGGGAGCGTGGAGGAGGTGACTATGTCTTCAAGTTCTTATGATGCTGGTATTGATTCTGTCGGTGTTTACCTGCAGGTAAGCTGAGTGAGGGGAGTGTGGAGGAGGTGACTATGTCTTCTAGTTCCTCATGATGCTGGTATTGATTCTGTCGGTGTTTAACTGCAGGTAAGCTGAGTGAGGGGAATTGTGGAGGAGGTGACTATGTCTTCTAGTTCCTCATGATGCTGGTATTGATTCTGTCGATGTTTACCTGCAGGTAAGCTGAGTGAGGGGAGTGTGGAGGAGGTGACTATGTCTTCTAGTTCTTATGATGCTGGTATTGATTCTGTCGGTGTTTACCTTCAGGTAAGCTGAGTGAGGGGAGTGTGGAGGAGGTGACTATGGCTTTTAGTTCCTCATGATGCTGGTATTGATTCTGTCGGTGTTTAACTGCAGGTAAGCTGAGTGAGGGGAGCGTGGAGGAGGTGACTATGTCTTCTAGTTCCTCATGATGCTGGTATTGCTTCTGTCGGTGTTTACCTGCAGGTAAGCTGAGTCAGGGGAGTGTGGAGGAGGTGACTATGTCTTCTAGTTCCTCATGATGCTGGTATTGATTCTGTCGGTGTTTACCTGCAGGTAAGCTGAATGTGGAGGAGGTGACTATGTCTTCTAGTTCCTCATGATGCTGGTATTGATTCTGTCAGTGTTTACCTACAGGTAAGCTGAGTGAGGGGAGCGTGGAGGAGGTGACTATGTCTTCTAGTTCTTATGATGCTGGTATTGATTCTGTCGGTGTTCACCTTCAGGTAAGCTGAGTGAGGTGAGTGTGGAGGAGGTAACTATGTCTTCTAGTTCCAAATGATGCTGGTATTGATTCTGTCGGTGTTTAACTGCAGGTAAGCTGAGTGAGGGGAGCGTGGAGGAGGTGACTATGTCTTCTAGTTCTTATGATGCTGGTATTGATTCTGTCGGTGTTTACCTTCAGGTAAGCTGAGTGAGGGGAGTGTGGAGGAGGTGACTATGTCTTCTAGTTCCAAATGATGCTGGTATTGATTCTGTCGGTGTTTACCTTCAGGTAAGCTGAGTGAGGGGAACGTGGAGGAGGTAACTATGTCTTCTAGTTCCAAATGATGCTGGTATTGATTCTGTCGGTGTTTAACTGCAGGTAAGCTGAATAAGGGGAGCGTGGAGGAGGTGACTATGTCTTCTAGTTCCTGATGATGCTGGTATTGATTCTGTCGATGTTTACCTACAGGTAAGCTGAGTGAGGGGAGCGTGGAGGAAGTGACTATGTCTTCTAGTTCCTCATGATGCTGGTAATGATTCTGTCGGTGTTTAACTGCAGGTAAGCTGAGTGAGGGGAGCGTGGAGGAGGTGACTATGTCTTCAAGTTCTTATGATGCTGGTATTGATTCGGTCGGTGTTTACCTGCAGGTAAGCTGAGTGAGGGGAGTGTGGAGGAGGTGACTATGGCTTCTAGTTCCTCATGATGCTGGTATTGATTCTGTCGTTGTTTAACTGCAGGTAAGCTGAGTGAGGGGAGCGTGGAGGAGGTGACTATGTCTTCTAGTTCCTCATGATGCTGGTATTGATTCTGTCGATGTTTACCTGCAGGTAAGCTGAGTGAGGGGAGTGTGGAGGAGGTGACTATGTCTTCTAGTTCCTCATGATGCTGGTATTGATTATGTCGGTGTTTAACTGCAGGTAAGCTCAGTGAGGGGAGCGTGGAGGAGGTGACTATGTCTTCTATTTCTAATGATGCTGGTATTGATTCTGTCGGTGTTTACCTTCAGGTAAGCTGAGTGAGGGGAGCGTGGAGGAGGTGACTATGTCTTCTAGTTCCTCATGATGCTGGTATTGATTCTGTCGGTGTTTACCTGCAGGTAAGCTGAATGTGGAGGAGATGCCTATGTCTTCTAGTTCCTCATGATGCTGGTATTGATTCTGTCAGTGTTTACCTACAGGTAAGCTGAGTGAGGGGAGCGTGGAGGAGGTGACTATGTCTTCTAGTTCTTATGATGCTGGTATTGATTCTGTCGGTGTTCACCTTCAGGTAAGCTGAGTGAGGTGAGTGTGGAGGAGGTAACTATGTCTTCTAGTTCCAAATGATGCTGGTATTGATTCTGTCGGTGTTTAACTGCAGGTAAGCTGAGTGAGGGGAGCGTGGAGGAGGTGACTATGTCTTCTAGTTCCTCATGATGCTGGTATTGATTCTGTCGATGTTTACCTACAGGTAAGCTGAGTGAGGGGAGCGTGGAGGAGGTGACTATGTCTTCTAGTTCCTCATGATGCTGGTATTGATTCTGTCGGTGTTTAACTGCAGGTAAGCTGAGTGAGGGGAGCGTGGAGGAGGTGACTATGTCTTCAAGTTCTTATGATGCTGGTATTGATTCGGTCGGTGTTTACCTGCAGGTAAGCTGAGTGAGGGGAGTGTGGAGGAGGTGACTATGGCTTCTAGTTCCTAATGATGCTGGTATTGATTCTGTCGTTGTTTAACTGCAGGTAAGCTGAGTGAGGGGAGCGTGGAGGAGGTGACTATGTCTTCTAGTTCCTCATGATGCTGGTATTGATTCTGTCGATGTTTACCTGCAGGTAAGCTGAGTGAGGGGAGTGTGGAGGTGGTGACTATGACTTCTAGTTCCTCATGATGCTGGTATTGATTATGTCGGTGTTTAACTGCAGGTAAGCTGAGTGAGGGGAGCGTGGAGGAGGTGACTATGTCTTCTAGTTCTTATGATGCTGGTATTGATTCTGTCGGTGTTTACCTGCAGGTAAGCTGAGTGAGGGGAGCGTGGAGGAGGTGACTATGTCTTCTAGTTCCTCATGATGCTGGTATTGATTCTGTCGGTGTTTAACTGCAGGTAAGCTGAGTAAGGGGTGTGTGGAGGAGGTGACTATGTCGTCTAGTTATTCATGATGCCGGTATTGATTCTGTCTGTGTTTAACTGCAGGTAAGCTGAGTGAGGGGAGCGTGGAGGAGGTGACTATGTCTTCAAGTTCTTATGATGCTGGTATTGATTCTGTCGGTGTTTACCTGCAGGTAAGCTGAGTGAGGGGAGTGTGGAGGAGGTGACTATGGCTTCTAGTTCCTCATGATGCTGGTATTGATTCTGTCGGTGTTTAACTGCAGGTAAGCTGAGTAAGGGGAGTGTGGAGGAGGTGACTATGTCTTCTAGTTATTCATGATGCCGGTATTGATTCTGTCGGTGTTTAACTGCAGGTAAGCTGAGTGAGGGGAGCGTGGAGGAGGTGACTATGTCTTCAAGTTCTTATGATGCTGGTATTGATTCTGTCGGTGTTTACCTGCAGGTAAGCTGAGTGAGGAGAGTGTGGAGGAGGTGTCTATGGCTTCTAGTTCCTCATGATGCTGGTATTGATTCTGTCGTTGTTTACCTGCAGGTAAGCTGAGTGAGGGGAGTGTGGAGGAGGTGACTATGACTTCTAGTTCCTCATGATGCTGGTATTGATTCTGTCGATGTTTACCTGCAGGTAAGCTGAGTGAGGGGAGTGTGGAGGAGGTGACTATGACTTCTAGTTCCTCAGGATGCTGGTATTGATTATGTCGGTGTTTAACTGCAGGTAAGCTGAGTGAGGGGAGCGTGGAGGAGGTGACTATGTCTTCTAGTTCTTATGATGCTGGTATTGATTCTGTCGATGTTTACCTTCAGGTAAGCTGAGTGAGGGGAGTGTGGAGGAGGTGACTATGTCTTCTAGTTCCAAATGATGCTGGTATTGATTCTGTCGGTGTTTACCTTCAGGTAAGCTGAGTGAGGGGAACGTGGAGGAGGTAACTATGTCTTCTAGTTCCAAATGATGCTGGTATTGATTCTGTCGGTGTTCAACTGCAGGTAAGCTGAGTAAGGGGAGTGTGGAGGAGGTGACTATGTCTTCTAGTTATTCATGATGCCGGTATTGATTCTGTCGGTGTTTAACTGCAGGTAAGCTGAGTGAGGGGAGCGTGGAGGAGGTGACTATGTCTTCAAGTTCTTATGATGCTGGTATTGATTCTGTCGGTGTTTACCTGCAGGTAAGCTGAGTGAGGGGAGTGTGGAGGAGGTGACTATGTCTTCTAGTTCCTCATGATGCTGGTATTGATTCTGTCGGTGTTTAACTGCAGGTAAGCTGAGTGAGGGGAATTGTGGAGGAGGTGACTATGTCTTCTAGTTCCTCATGATGCTGGTATTGATTCTGTCGATGTTTACCTGCAGGTAAGCTGAGTGAGGGGAGTGTGGAGGAGGTGACTATGTCTTCTAGTTCTTATGATGCTGGTATTGATTCTGTCGGTGTTTACCTTCAGGTAAGCTGAGTGAGGGGAGTGTGGAGGAGGTGACTATGGCTTTTAGTTCCCCATGATGCTGGTATTGATTCTGTCGGTGTTTAACTGCAGGTAAGCTGAGTGAGGGGAGCGTGGAGGAGGTGACTATGTCTTCTAGTTCCTCATGATGCTGGTATTGCTTCTGTCGGTGTTTACCTGCAGGTAAGCTGAGTCAGGGGAGTGTGGAGGAGGTGACTATGTCTTCTAGTTCCTCATGATGCTGGTATTGATTCTGTCGGTGTTTACCTGCAGGTAAGCTGAATGTGGAGGAGGTGACTATGTCTTCTAGTTCCTCATGATGCTGGTATTGATTCTGTCAGTGTTTACCTACAGGTAAGCTGAGTGAGGGGAGCGTGGAGGAGGTGACTATGTCTTCTAGTTCTTATGATGCTGGTATTGATTCTGTCGGTGTTCACCTTCAGGTAAGCTGAGTGAGGTGAGTGTGGAGGAGGTAACTATGTCTTCTAGTTCCAAATGATGCTGGTATTGATTCTGTCGGTGTTTAACTGCAGGTAAGCTGAGTGAGGGGAGCGTGGAGGAGGTGACTATGTCTTCTAGTTCTTATGATGCTGGTATTGATTCTGTCGGTGTTTACCTTCAGGTAAGCTGAGTGAGGGGAGTGTGGAGGAGGTGACTATGTCTTCTAGTTCCAAATGATGCTGATATTGATTCTGTCGGTGTTTACCTTCAGGTAAGCTGAGTGAGGGGAACGTGGAGGAGGTAACTATGTCTTCTAGTTCCAAATGATGCTGGTATTGATTCTGTCGGTGTTTAACTGCAGGTAAGCTGAATAAGGGGAGCGTGGAGGAGGTGACTATGTCTTCTAGTTCCTCATGATGCTGGTATTGATTCTGTCGATGTTTACCTACAGGTAAGCTGAGTGAGGGGAGCGTGGAGGAAGTGACTATGTCTTCTAGTTCATCATGATGCTGGTATTGATTCTGTCGGTGTTTAACTGCAGGTAAGCTGAGTGAGGGGAGCGTGGAGGAGGTGACTATGTCTTCAAGTTCTTATGATGCTGGTATTGATTCGGTCGGTGTTTACCTGCAGGTAAGCTGAGTGAGGGGAGTGTGGAGGAGGTGACTATGGCTTCTAGTTCCTCATGATGCTGGTATTGATTCTGTCGTTGTTTAACTGCAGGTAAGCTCAGTGAGGGGAGCGTGGAGGAGGTGACTATGTCTTCTAGTTCCTCATGATGCTGGTATTGATTCTGTCGATGTTTACCTGCAGGTAAGCTGAGTGAGGGGAGTGTGGAGGAGGTGACTATGTCTTCTAGTTCCTCATGATGCTGGTATTGATTATGTCGGTGTTTAACTGCAGGTAAGCTCAGTGAGGGGAGCGTGGAGGAGGTGACTATGTCTTCTATTTCTAATGATGCTGGTATTGATTCTGTCGGTGTTTACCTTCAGGTAAGCTGAGTGAGGGGAGCGTGGAGGAGGTGACTATGTCTTCTAGTTCCTCATGATGCTGGTATTGATTCTGTCGGTGTTTACCTGCAGGTAAGCTGAATGTGGAGGAGGTGACTATGTCTTCTAGTTCCTCATGATGCTGGTATTGATTCTGTCAGTGTTTACCTACAGGTAAGCTGAGTGAGGGGAGCGTGGAGGAGGTGACTATGTCTTCTAGTTCTTATGATGCTGGTATTGATTCTGTCGGTGTTCACCTTCAGGTAAGCTGAGTGAGGTGAGTGTGGAGGAGGTAACTATGTCTTCTAGTTCCAAATGATGCTGGTATTGATTCTGTCGGTGTTTAACTGCAGGTAAGCTGAGTGAGGGGAGCGTGGAGGAGGTGACTATGTCTTCTAGTTCCTCATGATGCTGGTATTGATTCTGTCGATGTTTACCTACAGGTAAGCTGAGTGAGGGGAGCGTGGAGGAGGTGACTATGTCTTCTAGTTCCTCATGATGCTGGTATTGATTCTGTCGGTGTTTAACTGCAGGTAAGCTGAGTGAGGGGAGCGTGGAGGAGGTGACTATGTCTTCAAGTTCTTATGATGCTGGTATTGATTCGGTCGGTGTTTACCTGCAGGTAAGCTGAGTGAGGGGAGTGTGGAGGAGGTGACTATGGCTTCTAGATCCTCATGATGCTGGTATTGATTCTGTCGTTGTTTAACTGCAGGTAAGCTGAGTGAGGGGAGCGTGGAGGAGGTGACTATGTCTTCTAGTTCCTCATGATGCTGGTATTGATTCTGTCGATGTTTACCTGCAGGTAAGCTGAGTGAGGGGAGTGTGGAGATGGTGACTATGACTTCTAGTTCCTCATGATGCTGGTATTGATTATGTCGGTGTTTAACTGCAGGTAAGCTGAGTGAGGGGAGCGTGGAGGAGGTGACTATATCTTCTAGTTCTTATGATGCTGGTATTGATTCTGTCGGTGTTTACCTGCAGGTAAGCTGAGTGAGGGGAGCGTGGAGGAGGTGACTATGTCTTCTAGTTCCTCATGATGCTGGTATTGATTCTGTCGGTGTTTAACTGCAGGTAAGCTGAGTAAGGGGTGTGTGGAGGAGGTGACTATGTCGTCTAGTTATTCATGATGCCGGTATTGATTCTGTCTGTGTTTAACTGCAGGTAAGCTGAGTGAGGGGAGCGTGGAGGAGGTGACTATGTCTTCAAGTTCTTATGATGCTGGTATTGATTCTGTCTGTGTTTACCTGCAGGTAAGCTGAGTGAGGGGAGTGTGGAGGAGGTGACTATGGCTTCTAGTTCCTCATGATGCTGGTATTGATTCTGTCGGTGTTTAACTGCAGGTAAGCTGAGTAAGGGGAGCGTGGAGGAGGTGACTATGTCTTCTAGTTATTCATGATGCCGGTATTGATTCTGTCGGTGTTTAACTGCAGGTAAGCTGAGTGAGGGGAGCGTGGAGGAGGTGACTATGTCTTCAAGTTCTTATGATGCTGGTATTGATTCTGTCGGTGTTTACCTGCAGGTAAGCTGAGTGAGGAGAGTGTGGAGGAGGTAACTATGTCTTCTAGTTCCAAATGATGCTGGTATTGATTCTGTCGGTGTTTAACTGCAGGTAAGCTGAATAAGGGGAGTGTGGAGGAGGTGACTATGTCTTCTAGTTATTCATGATGCTGGTATTGATTCTGTCGGTGTTTAACTGCAGGTAAGCTGAGTGAGGGGAGCGTGGAGGAGGTGACTATGTCTTCAAGTTCTTATGATGCTGGTATTGATTCTGTCGGTGTTTAACTGCAGGTAAGCTGAGTGAGGGGAGCGTGGAGGAGGTGACTATGTCTTCTAGTTCTTATGATGCTGGTATTGATTCTGTCGGTGTTTACCTTCAGGTAAGCTGAGTGAGGGGAGTGTGGAGGAGGTGACTATGTCTTCTAGTTCCAAATGATGCTGGTATTGATTCTGTCGGTGTTTACCTTCAGGTAAGCTGAGTGAGGGGAACGTGGAGGAGGTAACTATGTCTTCTAGTTCCAAATGATGCTGGTATTGATTCTGTCGGTGTTCAACTGCAGGTAAGCTGAGTGAGGGGAGTGTGGAGGAGGTGACTATGTCTTCTAGTTATTCATGATGCCGGTATTGATTCTGTCGGTGTTTAACTGCAGGTAAGCTGAGTGAGGGGAGCGTGGAGGAGGTGACTATGTCTTCAAGTTCTTATGATGCTGGTATTGATTCTGTCGGTGTTTACCTGCAGGTAAGCTGAGTGAGGGGAGTGTGGAGGAGGTGACTATGTCTTCTAGTTCCTCATGATGCTGGTATTGATTCTGTCGGTGTTTAACTGCAGGTAAGCTGAGTGAGGGGAATTGTGGAGGAGGTGACTATGTCTTCTAGTTCCTCATGATGCTGGTATTGATTCTGTCGATGTTTACCTGCAGGTAAGCTGAGTGAGGGGAGTGTGGAGGAGGTGACTATGTCTTCTAGTTCTTATGATGCTGGTATTGATTCTGTCGGTGTTTACATTCAGGTAAGCTGAGTGAGGGGAGTGTGGAGGAGGTGACTATGGCTTTTAGTTCCTCATGATGCTGGTATTGATTCTGTCGGTGTTTAACTGCAGGTAAGCTGAGTGAGGGGAGCGTGGAGGAGGTGACTATGTCTTCTAGTTCCTCATGATGCTGGTATTGCTTCTGTCGGTGTTTACCTGCAGGTAAGCTGAGTCAGGGGAGTGTGGAGGAGGTGACTATGTCTTCTAGTTCCTCATGATGCTGGTATTGATTCTGTCGGTGTTTACCTGCAGGTAAGCTGAATGTGGAGGAGGTGACTATGTCTTCTAGTTCCTCATGATGCTGGTATTGATTCTGTCAGTGTTTACCTACAGGTAAGCTGAGTGAGGGGAGCGTGGAGGAGGTGACTATGTCTTCTAGTTCTTATGATGCTGGTATTGATTCTGTCGGTGTTCACCTTCAGGTAAGCTGACTGAGGTGAGTGTGGAGGAGGTAACTATGTCTTCTAGTTCCAAATGATGCTGGTATTGATTCTGTCGGTGTTTAACTGCAGGTAAGCTGAGTGAGGGGAGCGTGGAGGAGGTGATTATGTCTTCTAGTTCTTATGATGCTGGTATTGATTCTGTCGGTGTTTACCTTCAGGTAAGCTGAGTGAGGGGAGTGTGGAGGAGGTGACTATGTCTTCTAGTTCCAAATGATGCTGGTATTGATTCTGTCGGTGTTTACCTTCAGGTAAGCTGAGTGAGGGGAACGTGGAGGAGGTAACTATGTCTTCTAGTTCCAAATGATGCTGGTATTGATTCTGTCGGTGTTTAACTGCAGGTAAGCTGAATAAGGGGAGTGTGGAGGAGGTGACTATGTCTTCTAGTTATTCATGATGCCGGTATTGATTCTGTCGGTGTTTAACTGCAGGTAAGCTGAGTGAGGGGAGCGTGGAGGAGGTGACTATGTCTTCAAGCTCTTATGATGCTGGTATTGATTCTGTCGGTGTTTACCTGCAGGTAAGCTGAGTGAGGGGAGTGTGGAGGAGGTGACTATGGCTTCTAGTTCCTCATGATGCTGGTATTGATTCTGTCGGTGTTTAACTGCAGGTAAGCTGAGTGAGGAGAGTGTGGAGGAGGTGACTATGACTTCTAGTTCCTCATGATGCTGGTATTGATTATGTCGGTGTTTAACTGCAGGTAAGCTCAGTGAGGGGAGCGTGGAGGAGGTGACTATGTCTTCTAGTTCCTCATGATGCTGGTATTGATTCTGTCGGTGTTTAACTTCAGGTAAGCTGAGTGAGGGGAGTGTGGAGGAGGTGACTATGACTTCTAGTTCCTCATGATGCTGGTATTGATTCTGTCGGTGTTTACCTTCAGGTAAGCTGAGTGAGGGGAACGTGGAGGAGGTAACTCCGTCTTCTAGTTCCAAATGATGCTGGTATTGATTCTGTCGGTGTTTAACTGCAGGTAAGCTGAGTGAGGGGAGCGTGGAGGAGGTGACTATGTCTTCTAGTTCCTCATGATGCTGGTATTGATTCTGTCGGTGTTTAACTACAGGTAAGCTGAGTAAGGGGAGTGTGGAGGAGGTGACTATGTCTTCTAGTTATTCATGATGCCGGTATTGATTCTGTCGGTGTTTAACTGCAGGTAAGCTGAGTGAGGGGAGCGTGGAGGAGGTGACTATGTCTTCAAGCTCTTATGATGCTGGTATTGATTCTGTCGGTGTTTACCTGCAGGTAAGCTGAGTGAGGGGAGTGTGGAGGAGGTGACTATGGCTTCTAGTTCCTCATGATGCTGGTATTGATTCTGTCGGTGTTTAACTGCAGGTAAGCTGAGTGAGGGGAGCGTGGAGGAGGTGACTATGTCTTCTAGTTCCTCATGATGCTGGTATTGATTCTGTCGGTGTTTACCTGCAGGTAAGCTGAGTCAGGGGAGTGTGGAGGAGGTGACTATGTCTTCAAGCTCTTATGATGCTGGTATTGATTCTGTCGGTGTTTACCTGCAGGTAAGCTGAGTGAGGGGAGTGTGGAGGAGGTGACTATGGCTTCTAGTTCCTCATGATGCTGGTATTGATTCTGTCGGTGTTTAACTGCAGGTAAGCTGAGTGAGGAGAGTGTGGAGGAGGTGACTATGACTTCTAGTTCCTCATGATGCTGGTATTGATTATGTCGGTGTTTAGCTGCAGGTAAGCTCAGTGAGGGGAGCGTGGAGGAGGTGACTATGTCTTCTAGTTCCTCATGATGCTGGTATTGATTCTGTCGGTGTTTAACTTCAGGTAAGCTGAGTGAGGGGAGTGTGGAGGAGGTGACTATGACTTCTAGTTCCTCATGATGCTGGTATTGATTATGTCGGTGTTTAACTGCAGGTAAGCTGAGTGAGGGGAGTGTGGAGGAGGTGACTATGGCTTCTAGTTCCTCATGATGCTGGTATTGATTCTGTCGGTGTTTAACTGCAGGTAAGCTGAGTGAGGGGAGCGTGGAGGAGGTGACTATGTCTTCTAGTTCCTCATGATGCTGGTATTGATTCTGTCGGTGTTTAACTGCAGGTAAGCTGAGTGAGGGGAGTGTGGAGGAGGTGACTATGACTTCTAGTTCCTCATGATGCTGGTATTGATTATGTCGGTGTTTAACTGCAGGTAAGCTGAGTGAGGGGAGTGTGGAGGAGGTGACTATGGCTTTTAGTTCCTCATGATGCTGGTATTGATTCTGTCGGTGTTTAACTGCAGGTAAGCTGAGTGAGGGGAGCGTGGAGGAGGTGACTATGTCTTCTAGTTCCTCATGATGCTGGTATTGATTCTGTCGGTGTTTACCTGCAGGTAAGCTGAGTCAGGGGAGTGTGGAGGAGGTGACTATGTCTTCTAGTTCCTCATGATGCTGGTATTGATTCTGTCGGTGTTTACCTGCAGGTAAGCTGAATGTGGAGGAGGTGACTATGTCTTCTAGTTCCTCATGATGCTGGTATTGATTCTGTCAGTGTTTACCTACAGGTAAGCTGAGTGAGGGGAGCGTGGAGGAGGTGACTATGTCTTCTAGTTCTTATGATGCTGGTATTGATTCTGTCGGTGTTCACCTTCAGGTAAGCTGAGTGAGGTGAGTGTGGAGGAGGTAACTATGTCTTCTAGCTCCAAATGATGCTGGTATTGATTCTGTCGGTGTTTAACTGCAGGTAAGCTGAGTGAGGGGAGCGTGGAGGAGGTGACTATGTCTTCTAGTTCCTCATGATGCTGGTATTGATTCTGTCGATGTTTACCTACAGGTAAGCTGAGTGAGGGGAGCGTGGAGGAGGTGACTATGTCTTCTAGTTCCTCATGATGCTGGTATTGATTCTGTCGGTGTTTAACTGCAGGTAAGCTGAGTGAGGGGAGCGTGGAGGAGGTGACTATGTCTTCAAGTTCTTATGATGCTGGTATTGATTCGGTCGGTGTTTACCTTCAGGTAAGCTGAGTGAGGGGAGTGTGGAGGAGGTGACTATGGCTTCTAGTTCCTCATGATGCTGGTATTGATTCTGTCGTTGTTTAACTGCAGGTAAGCTGAGTGAGGGGAGCGTGGAGGAGGTGACTATGTCTTCTAGTTCCTCATGATGCTGGTATTGATTCTGTCGATGTTTACTTGCAGGTAAGCTGAGTGAGGGGAGTGTGGAGGAGGTGACTATGACTTCTAGTTCCTCATGATGCTGGTATTGATTATGTCGGTGTTTAACTGCAGGTAAGCTGAGTGAGGGGAGCGTGGAGGAGGTGACTATGTCTTCTAGTTCTTATGATGCTGGTATTGATTCTGTCGGTGTTTACCTTCAGGTAAGCTGAGTGAGGGGAGTGTGGAGGAGGTGACTATGTCTTCTAGTTCCAAATGATGCTGGTATTGATTCTGTCGGTGTTTACCTTCAGGTAAGCTGAGTGAGGGGAACGTGGAGGAGGTAACTATGTCTTCTAGTTCCAAATGATGCTGGTATTGATTCTGTCGGTGTTTAACTGCAGGTAAGCTGAGTGAGGGGAGCGTGGAGGAGGTGACTATGTCTTCTAGTTCCTCATGATGCTGGTATTGATTCTGTCGGTGTTTAACTACAGGTAAGCTGAGTAAGGGGAGTGTGGAGGAGGTGACTATGTCTTCTAGTTATTCATGATGCCGGTATTGATTCTGTCGGTGTTTAACTGCAGGTAAGCTGAGTGAGGGGAGCGTGGAGGAGGTGACTATGTCTTCAAGCTCTTATGATGCTGGTATTGATTCTGTCGGTGTTTACCTGCAGGTAAGCTGAGTGAGGGGAGTGTGGAGGAGGTGACTATGGCTTCTAGTTCCTCATGATGCTGGTATTGATTCTGTCGGTGTTTAACTGCAGGTAAGCTGAGTGAGGGGAGCGTGGAGGAGGTGACTATGTCTTCTAGTTCCTCATGATGCTGGTATTGATTCTGTCGGTGTTTACCTGCAGGTAAGCTGAGTCAGGGGAGTGTGGAGGAGGTGACTATGTCTTCAAGCTCTTATGATGCTGGTATTGATTCTGTCGGTGTTTACCTGCAGGTAAGCTGAGTGAGGGGAGTGTGGAGGAGGTGACTATGGCTTCTAGTTCCTCATGATGCTGGTATTGATTCTGTCGGTGTTTAACTGCAGGTAAGCTGAGTGAGGGGAGCGTGGAGGAGGTGACTATGTCTTCTAGTTCCTCATGATGCTGGTATTGATTCTGTCGATGTTTACCTGCAGGTAAGCTGAGTGAGGGGAGTGTGGAGGAGGTGACTATGACTTCTAGTTCCTCATGATGCTGGTATTGATTATGTCGGTGTTCAACTGCAGGTAAGCTCAGTGAGGGGAGCGTGGAGGAGGTGACTATGTCTTCTAGTTCTTATGATGCTGGTATTGATTCGGTCGGTGTTTACCTTCAGGTAAGCTAAATGAGGGGAGTGTGGAGGAGGTGACTATGGCTTTTAGTTCCTCATGATGCTGGTATTGATTCTGTCGGTGTTTAACTGCAGGTAAGCTGAGTGAGGGGAGCGTGGAGGAGGTGACTATGTCTTCTAGTTCCTCATGATGCTGGTATTGATTCTGTCGGTGTTTACCTGCAGGTAAGCTGAGTCAGGGGAGTGTGGAGGAGGTGACTATGTCTTCTAGTTCCTCATGATGCTGGTATTGATTCTGTCGGTGTTTACCTGCAGGTAAGCTGAATGTGGAGGAGGTGACTATGTCTTCTAGTTCCTCATGATGCTGGTATTGATTCTGTCAGTGTTTACCTACAGGTAAGCTGAGTGAGGGGAGCGTGGAGGAGGTGACTATGTCTTCTAGTTCTTATGATGCTGGTATTGATTCTGTCGGTGTTCACCTTCAGGTAAGCTGAGTGAGGTGAGTGTGGAGGAGGTAACTATGTCTTCTAGTTCCAAATGATGCTGGTATTGATTCTGTAGGTGTTTAACTGCAGGTAAGCTGAGTGAGGGGAGCGTGGAGGAGGTGACTATGTCTTCTAGTTCCTCATGATGCTGGTATTGATTCTGTCGGTGTTTAACTGCAGGTAAGCTGAGTAAGGGGAGTGTGGAGGAGGTGACTATGTCTTCTAGTTCCTCATGATGCTGGTATTGATTCTGTCAGTGTTAAACTGCAGGTAAGCTGAGTGAGGGGAGTGTGGAGGAGGTGACTATGTCTTCTAGTTCCTCATGATGCTGGTATTGATTCTGTCGGTGTTTAACTGCAGGTAAGCTGAGTGAGGGGAGCGTGGAGGAGGTGACTATGTCTTCTAGTTCCTCATGATGCTGGTATTGATTCTGTCGGTGTTTACCTGCAGGTAAGCTGAGTCAGGGGAGTGTGGAGGAGGTGACTATGGCTTCTTGTTCCTCATGATGCTGGTATTGATTCTGTCTGTGTTTACCTGCAGGTAAGCTGTGTGAGGGGAGTGTGGAGGAGGTGACTATGACTTCTAGTTCCTCATGATGCTGATATTGATTATGTCGGTGTTTAACTGCAGGTAAGCTGAGTGAGGGGAGCGTGGAGGAGGTGACTATGGCTTCTAGTTCCTCATGATGCTGGTATTGATTCTGTCGGTGTTTACCTGCAGGTAAGCTGAGTAAGGGGAGTGTGGAGGAGGTGACTATGTTTTCTAGTTCCAAATGATGCTGGTATTGATTCTGTCGTTGTTTACCTGCAGGTAAGCTGAGTGAGGGGAACGTGGAGGAGGTAACTATGTCTTCTAGTTCCAAATGATGCTGGTATTGATTCTGTCGGTGTTTACCTGCAGGTAAGCTGAGTGAGGGGAGTGTGGAGGAGGTGACTATGTCTTCTAGTTCGTCATGATGCTGATATTGATTCTGTCAGTGTTTAACTTCAGGTAAGCTGAATGAGGGGAGTGTGGAGGAGGTGACTATGTCTTCTAGTTCCTCATGATGCTGGTATTGATTCTGTCGGTGTTTAACTGCAGGTAAGCTGAGTGAGGGGAGTGTGGAGGAGGTGACTATGTCTTCTAGTTCTTATGATGCTGGTATTGATTCTGTCGGTGTTTACCTGCAGGTAAGCTGAGTGAGGGGAGTGTGGAGGAGGTGACTATGTCTTCTAGTTCGTCATGATGCTGATATTGATTCTGTCAGTGTTTAACTGCGGGTAAGCTGAATGAGGGGAGTGTGGAGGAGGTGACTATGTCTTCAAGGTCCTGTCCGTGTTTAAGTTAGGGTTAAAACACGAGAACGAGGTTATGCTTGGGTTTTCAAAACTTGAGGAAAGAATGCTGAGCGGAAAGTAAGTACCACAAAGCTTTCTTTCCGAAGGTTTTGAAACCCAAGCATAAACGAGTTCGAGGGTTTTAACTAACTTAGATACCGTTACATTTATTTAAAAACGCAATCATTTCCCCATATTGTAGTGTTTGTAATAATATTTTTATACTAATCATACACAAAATTGAGAACAAATATCAAGGATTTATGTTTGTCGGTTTGTTTTAACATTTAAAATCGGATTGCATTACTTTATACTGTCGTTTTAGTTCTGAATAAAAAACGCCTGATATGAGTTTCCTTCATACTAAGCAGTGTGTTCAAACGTCCATTTCACATTGACATAGCACGCGCAAAGCATTCTTCGAGGTGTAAGGTTTTACAAATGACAATCGACAAGTCACGTGGTTGATACAGTAGGTTGATCCTTTAAATTTATCACAAGTTAAAAGGTGTAACACTGTTAATATCAATTATGAATGTTTGTATGCATTTAACATTGTAATGGTATAAAAATAGGTTGTGACAGACTGACCAGAATTTTAGAAAGCGGTTGGAATAGGCACTAAAGCGAAATATG
This sequence comes from Steromphala cineraria, assembly GCA_916613615.1. Lineage (NCBI taxonomy): Eukaryota > Metazoa > Mollusca > Gastropoda > Trochida > Trochidae > Steromphala > Steromphala cineraria. The sequence goes on from OU744734.1 coordinate 856,097, forward strand.
CTGCCTTAATATATTCTGTCACATGTCTAAAATTTGGTTTCTTTTCCTGCAGTTTCATTTTGAATATATTGTTTTTAACAAAAGTAATTATTAAATTAATGACACAGTTTCTCTTTTCAAAAAACCTTTTCTTCGACAATCTAATGTTAGTTCCTGTTTTATCAAAAATCCATTCTTCAAGTTTTTGCCAGATAGGTTTGATGAGGTAACAATCAATACATCAATATATTAATGACGTTATCCAAATAAGCACTTAAAGACCCATATTCAAACTCCAATATCATAAAGAATATTACTGTATTCGTGGTATTTTTAGCAATATTTTGCGACCAACCATGAGAAGCTATGACCAAAATTAATTAAATAGGAGACAGTTTGCTTCTTTTTATTTACATAGTTTGGCAAATGAAAGTAGTCTCTTTCTGCAACACCAATAGTTAATGTTACCGCTGACATTTCTTGCCTAGCTGACGTGACCAAACGTTTCTGTTTCTGCTGTGGAAAGTTTTTCAAATTAGATGAACAGTTGAAAAGGATGCCTCATGCTTGCAATTCTATAACAATATTGTTTGTTGTTCAGGATTTATAAGGGTTCCGATGCGCGCTGTTTTCTTAAGTCCTTGCAATTTTCCTGTCCCGGAAACATATACCAAAATTTTATTATTAAATTTAAATTATTTCAAGTGTTGTGATCAAACATCAATGTTATTGTAATAAAAGTACCGAGGGTACAGAAGCTCACCTTAAAATGAATGATGTGGTAATATGGTTTAATTGTGTAACCATCTTTTATATGATAATTGATTATGGCTGCCATCATGCTTTTTTTATCTTTTAAAATGCTATTCTTCTGTTGGAAACCACTAGAGTTTGAACAAACATTAATACAAGAATGATATAATCATGATTTGTTAACAAGCAGTAGGTTTTTGTATAACATTTGTGTATATCTATGGCTAAATTGGTGACCATCTTGGACTTTTTAATCTTCAAAATGCTACTTTTATGTGGGCATCTGTATTAATTTCATTATGATATCTTGATTGGTTTAGGAGTATTCATTTAGTCACACTCTCAACTTCCAAAGAACTAAAAAGATGATGCACATAAACATTGGAATAGGGGGATAGAAGGAATGTGGGATAGGTTTGCAATGGAAGGACAGGAGAAAAAAGGGGAGGAGGGAAAGGGGGGATAGAAGGGGTAGGGGTAGAAGAGAGGTTTGCAATGGAAACAATCTGGAGGTCAACTCAGTAATATGTTTATTGAAGTATCTTAACAAACAGAGAGAATTGGTGAGAAGGACTTTGTAAAAAAAGAATTGTTCAGACAGCTGTTCAATTAGTTTTGAAGATGAATATTAAATGATATCTTTTATTAACATGACAAACAAAATAAAAGATAATTTGTTATTCATTAACCAAAATTTTCAATTTGGAATAAATTAATTGCATGGGAACAATGGACTAAAAAACCTAACAGTTAGTGTTGGGAGTGAACAAATTTAATCATTTTAAATGCTTTTGAAAAGGATTTGTTTGAATTGAATGATCATTATAATTATCTAGATAATCATTGTTCAGACCGTAATCAGATATAAATGATTATGAAATGTATATTTATCCCTCACTGGCTATGTTATTTGCCATATATATGAAGTGTCAGGAATTATGTAAAACGGAAAGGATTTATTAAAACAGTCATGCTTCAGGCTGTTCGCAGATAAAGATGATTCATACAGTTTTTTGTAACTGTATTTATAGTGTTGATTAATATTACAACAAGCGTATCAATACAAATATAATGACATTGATTTGATTGATCAGGAAATGTATTCTTTTCAATGAATTTCATGAAATCTAATTGAAAATTCAATATAATTGACATATTGACCATCTTGGATTCTTGATAATAAAATAAATGCGTCTTTGTCAGGAATCACTATATTAAAAAATACTCACTTTTCAGAATGATATCTTAATTGATTTAGTAGGAGTAGTACTTGGCCTAAAATCTAATTGAAAAATAATGACTTCTATGATGACATGTTGTTCCCAGAACCCCTTCAGCATGATACAATTATCATTTATTTTTACAGGTATTTATAAAACACATGGTATTGGAACTGGAACCTGATACAAAATACCTCTACTATTAACTTATCATGTAGATTACTGAACATAAAAGCAGATTCTTGACTTGTTAATATTAACTCACTGTGCAGATTGTTGTACACAAAAGCTGATTCTTGACTTGTTTAAATTGTTATTTGTAAAAAGTATTACTATTAATAGAATACAAGTATACTTTTCATAAAGACAATGTATATACTTTCCATAAAGTCCATTATGTTCTATTAATCAATTAGGTCAGGATTACTATGCAATATACAAGCAGGCAGGGCTGCTAGCCCCAGATCCTGAAGGAGAGTGTAGCAATTTGTGTATTTGGCTTCGGTACGTATATTTGGAGAAGCATCCTAGTGTGCTGAGCATGTAAACCTGAACTCTGGCTAAGCCCTTATGTGTGGTATTAATAGACTTGACGGGAGAGAACATGAATTGTTGTGAAAAATATATATAATTTCACAAAATATAGTTAGCTTATGTCCTAAATTGATTTTGTGTCAAGAAGAACTGCTGTTAGATATAGAAATGGTACAAATATGAGTAAAACACAGGAACTGGAACCTGATGCAAAATAACTCTTTCCACATCAACTTATCATGTAGATTGCTAAACGCAAAACAAGTGACAAGTTTTGTGTAAGTTGTTATTCTTAGAAAGAACATATCGCTGTCATGAGAATACAAGTCTAATTTCCATAACTCTTATTGCATACACATGGCCATATAGCATAATGCTCTACAATATCAATTAGGTCAGGTTGATTATGCAACAGACTAGCAGCTGACACTATGATGCTAGCAGCCTGTATTGGGATGTGTATTAGACAGCATAGTGGACTCAACAGAAATATCTGAACTCTGGTTGACCCCTTATGTGTGGTATTTAAAGGAATATAAGGGAGATACCATTGTTCAAAATCTAACATGATGTTTAATGTCATTGGGTTTTTGCAGCTAGTTGCCATAAATATTTTAAACAAATTAATTAATTATGTTTGTCTTTCATCTTAATGTTTTAGAAACACTTAAAATATAGAACAACTTGCATGACAATCTTAAATATTCTATATTCAAGATAAAATTATGATTAGTAAGTTCAAATTAGAGAATTTATATAGTGCGAGTGATCACTTGATGAAAGCTTAAAATTTAGTAATAATGATGTGTCATATGCAGCTGAAAAGTCAATATGGATGCTATCGCGGCCATCTTGGATTCTCAAAACTGAAACGTCTACCTTTGTGGGAGGAATCACTATAGGTATAACATACTACAATATGAAAATGATATCTAGAATGGTTTAGGAGAAGTAGTCATTTTCATGAAATCTCATTGAAAATTCAATATGGCTGCTATCGCGGCCATCTTGGATTCTCAAAACTGAAATGTCTACCTTTCTGTGCGGAATCACCATAGTTATAACATACTACAATTTCAGAATGATATCTAGATTAGTTTAGAAAGAGTAGTCTTTTCATGAAATCTAATTGAAAATTCAATATGGCTGCCATAGCGGCCATCTTGGATTCTCAAAACTGAAACGTCTACCGTTCCGAGGGGAATCACCATGGGTATAACATACTACAATTTCAGAATGATATCTGCATTCGTTTAGGAGGAGTAGTCTTTTTCGTGAAATCTAATTGAAAATTCAATATGGCTGCCATGGCGGCCATCTTGGATTCTCAAAATTGAAACGTCTACCTTTCTGTGAGGAATCACAATGGGTATAACATACTACAATTTCAGAATGATATCTGGATTCGTTTAGGAGGAGTAGTCTTTTTCCTGAAATCTAATTGAAAATTCAATATGGCTGCCTTAGCGGCCATCTTGGATTCCTAAAACTGAAACGTCTACCTTTCTGTGAGGAATCACCATGGGTATAACATACTACAATTTCAGAATGATATCTGCATTCGTTTAGGAGGAGTAGTCTTTTTCGTGAAATCTAATTGAAAATTCAATATGGCTGCCATGGCGGCCATCTTAGATTCTCAAAATTGAAACGTCTACCTTTCTGTGAGGAATCACAATGGGTATAACATACTACAATTTCAGAATGATATCTGGATTCGTTTAGGAGGAGTAGTCTTTTTCCTGAAATCTAATTGAAAATTCAATATGGCTGCCATAGCGGCCATCTTGGATTCTCAAAACTGAAACGTCTACCGTTCCGAGGGGAATCACCATGGGTATAACATACTACAATTTCAGAATGATATCTGCATTCGTTTAGGAGGAGTAGTCTTTTTCGTGAAATCTAATTGAAAATTCAATATGGCTGCCATGGCGGCCATCTTGGATTCTCAAAATTGAAACGTCTACCTTTCTGTGAGGAATCACAATGGGTATAACATACTACAATTTCAGAATGATATCTGGATTCGTTTAGGAGGAGTAGTCTTTTTCCTGAAATCTAATTGAAAATTCAATATGGCTGCCTTAGCGGCCATCTTGGATTCCTAAAACTGAAACGTCTACCTTTCTGTGAGGAATCACCATGGGTATAACATACTACAATTTCAGAATGATATCTGCATTCGTTTAGGAGGAGTAGTCTTTTTCGTGAAATCTAATTGAAAATTCAATATGGCTGCCATGGCGGCCATCTTGGATTCTCAAAACTGAAACGTCTACCTTTCTGTGAGGAATCACCATGGGTATAACATACTACAATTTCAGAACTATGACTTCTAGTTCCTCATGATGCTGGTATTGATTATGTCGGTGTTTAACTGCAGGTAAGCTGAGTGAGGGGAGCGTGGAGGAGGTGACTATGTCTTCTAGTTCTTATGATGCTGGTATTGATTCTGTCGGTGTTTACCTTCAGGTAAGCTGAGTGAGGGGAGTGTGGAGGAGGTGACTATGTCTTCTAGTTCCAAATGATGCTGGTATTGATTCTGTCGGTGTTTACCTTCAGGTAAGCTGAGTGAGGGGAACGTGGAGGAGGTAACTATGTCTTCTAGTTCCAAATGATGCTGGTATTGATTCTGTCGGTGTTTAACTGCAGGTAAGCTGAGTGAGGGGAGCGTGGAGGAGGTGACTATGTCTTCTAGTTCCTCATGATGCTGGTATTGATTCTGTCGGTGTTTAACTACAGGTAAGCTGAGTAAGGGGAGTGTGGAGGAGGTGACTATGTCTTCTAGTTATTCATGATGCCGGTATTGATTCTGTCGGTGTTTAACTGCAGGTAAGCTGAGTGAGGGGAGCGTGGAGGAGGTGACTATGTCTTCAAGCTCTTATGATGCTGGTATTGATTCTGTCGGTGTTTACCTGCAGGTAAGCTGAGTGAGGGGAGTGTGGAGGAGGTGACTATGGCTTCTAGTTCCTCATGATGCTGGTATTGATTCTGTCGGTGTTTAACTGCAGGTAAGCTGAGTGAGGGGAGCGTGGAGGAGGTGACTATGTCTTCTAGTTCCTCATGATGCTGGTATTGATTCTGTCGGTGTTTACCTGCAGGTAAGCTGAGTCAGGGGAGTGTGGAGGAGGTGACTATGTCTTCAAGCTCTTATGATGCTGGTATTGATTCTGTCGGTGTTTACCTGCAGGTAAGCTGAGTGAGGGGAGTGTGGAGGAGGTGACTATGGCTTCTAGTTCCTCATGATGCTGGTATTGATTCTGTCGGTGTTTAACTGCAGGTAAGCTGAGTGAGGGGAGCGTGGAGGAGGTGACTATGTCTTCTAGTTCCTCATGATGCTGGTATTGATTCTGTCGATGTTTACCTGCAGGTAAGCTGAGTGAGGGGAGTGTGGAGGAGGTGACTATGACTTCTAGTTCCTCATGATGCTGGTATTGATTATGTCGGTGTTCAACTGCAGGTAAGCTCAGTGAGGGGAGCGTGGAGGAGGTGACTATGTCTTCTAGTTCTTATGATGCTGGTATTGATTCGGTCGGTGTTTACCTTCAGGTAAGCTAAATGAGGGGAGTGTGGAGGAGGTGACTATGGCTTTTAGTTCCTCATGATGCTGGTATTGATTCTGTCGGTGTTTAACTGCAGGTAAGCTGAGTGAGGGGAGCGTGGAGGAGGTGACTATGTCTTCTAGTTCCTCATGATGCTGGTATTGATTCTGTCGGTGTTTACCTGCAGGTAAGCTGAGTCAGGGGAGTGTGGAGGAGGTGACTATGTCTTCTAGTTCCTCATGATGCTGGTATTGATTCTGTCGGTGTTTACCTGCAGGTAAGCTGAATGTGGAGGAGGTGACTATGTCTTCTAGTTCCTCATGATGCTGGTATTGATTCTGTCAGTGTTTACCTACAGGTAAGCTGAGTGAGGGGAGCGTGGAGGAGGTGACTATGTCTTCTAGTTCTTATGATGCTGGTATTGATTCTGTCGGTGTTCACCTTCAGGTAAGCTGAGTGAGGTGAGTGTGGAGGAGGTAACTATGTCTTCTAGTTCCAAATGATGCTGGTATTGATTCTGTAGGTGTTTAACTGCAGGTAAGCTGAGTGAGGGGAGCGTGGAGGAGGTGACTATGTCTTCTAGTTCCTCATGATGCTGGTATTGATTCTGTCGGTGTTTAACTGCAGGTAAGCTGAGTAAGGGGAGTGTGGAGGAGGTGACTATGTCTTCTAGTTCTTCATGATGCTGGTATTGATTCTGTCAGTGTTAAACTGCAGGTAAGCTGAGTGAGGGGAGTGTGGAGGAGGTGACTATGTCTTCTAGTTCCTCATGATGCTGGTATTGATTCTGTCGGTGTTTAACTGCAGGTAAGCTGAGTGAGGGGAGCGTGGAGGAGGTGACTATGTCTTCTAGTTCCTCATGATGCTGGTATTGATTCTGTCGATGTTTACCTACAGGTAAGCTGAGTGAGGGGAGCGTGGAGGAGGTGACTATGTCTTCTAGTTCCTCATGATGCTGGTATTGATTCTGTCGGTGTTTAACTGCAGGTAAGCTGAGTGAGGGGAGCGTGGAGGAGGTGACTATGTCTTCAAGTTCTTATGATGCTGGTATTGATTCGGTCGGTGTTTACCTGCAGGTAAGCTGAGTGAGGGGAGTGTGGAGGAGGTGACTATGGCTTCTAGTTCCTCATGATGCTGGTATTGATTCTGTCGTTGCTTAACTGCAGGTAAGCTGAGTGAGGGGAGCGTGGAGGAGGTGACTATGTCTTCTAGTTCCTCATGATGCTGGTATTGATTCTGTCGGTGTTTAACTGCAGGTAAGCTGAGTGAGGGGAGCGTGGAGGAGGTGACTATGTTTTCTAGTTCCTCATGATGCTGGTATTGATTCTGTCGGTGTTTACCTGCAGGTAAGCTGAGTCAGGGGAGTGTGGAGGAGGTGACTATGGCTTCTTGTTCCTCATGATGCTGGTATTGATTCTGTCTGTGTTTACCTGCAGGTAAGCTGTGTGAGGGGAGTGTGGAGGAGGTGACTATGACTTCTAGTTCCTCATGATGCTGATATTGATTATGTCGGTGTTTAACTGCAGGTAAGCTGAGTGAGGGGAGCGTGGAGGAGGTGACTATGGCTTCTAGTTCCTCATGATGCTGGTATTGATTCTGTCGGTGTTTACCTGCAGGTAAGCTGAGTAAGGGGAGTGTGGAGGAGGTGACTATGTTTTCTAGTTCCAAATGATGCTGGTATTGATTCTGTCGTTGTTTACCTGCAGGTAAGCTGAGTGAGGGGAACGTGGAGGAGGTAACTATGTCTTCTAGTTCCAAATGATGCTGGTATTGATTCTGTCGGTGTTTACCTGCAGGTAAGCTGAGTGAGGGGAGTGTGGAGGAGGTGACTATGTCTTCTAGTTCGTCATGATGCTGATATTGATTCTGTCAGTGTTTAACTTCAGGTAAGCTGAATGAGGGGAGTGTGGAGGAGGTGACTATGTCTTCTAGTTCCTCATGATGATGGTATTGATTCTGTCAGTGTTTAACTGCAGGTAAGCTGAGTGAGGGGAGCGTGGATGAGGTGACTATGTCTTCTAGTTCCTCATGATGCTGGTATTGATTCTGTCGGTGTTTACCTGCAGGTAAGCTGACTGAGGGGAGCGTGGAGGAGGTGACTATGTCTTCTAATTCCTCATGATGCTGGTATTGATTCTGTCGGTGTTTAACTGCAGGTAAGCTGAGTGAGGGGAGTGTGGAGGAGGTGACTATGTCTTCTAGTTCTTATGATGCTGGTATTGATTCTGTCGGTGTTTACCTGCAGGTAAGCTGAGTGAGGGGAGTGTGGAGGAGGTGACTATGTCTTCTAGTTCGTCATGATGCTGATATTGATTCTGTCAGTGTTTAACTGCGGGTAAGCTGAATGAGGGGAGTGTGGAGGAGGTGACTATGTCTTCAAGGTCCTGTCCGTGTTTAAGTTAGGGTTAAAACACGAGAACGAGGTTATGCTTGGGTTTTCAAAACTTGAGGAAAGAATGCTGAGCGGAAAGTAAGTACCACAAAGCTTTCTTTCCGAAGGTTTTGAAACCCAAGCATAAACGAGTTCGAGGGTTTTAACTAACTTAGATACCGTTACATTTATTTAAAAACGCAATCATTTCCCCATATTGTAGTGTTTGTAATAATATTTTTATACTAATCATACACAAAATTGAGAACAAATATCAAGGATTTATGTTTGTCGGTTTGTTTTAACATTTAAAATCGGATTGCATTACTTTATACTGTCGTTTTAGTTCTGAATAAAAAACGCCTGATATGAGTTTCCTTCATACTAAGCAGTGTGTTCAAACGTCCATTTCACATTGACATAGCACGCGCAAAGCATTCTTCGAGGTGTAAGGTTTTACAAATGACAATCGACAAGTCACGTGGTTGATACAGTAGGTTGATCCTTTAAATTTATCACAAGTTAAAAGGTGTAACACTGTTAATATCAATTATGAATGTTTGTATGCATTTAACATTGTAACGGTATAAAAATAGGTTGTGACAGACTGACCAGAATTTTAGAAAGCGGTTGGAATAGGCACTAAAGCGAAATATGCTGCCTTAATATATTCTGTCACATGTCTAAAATTTGGTTTCTTTTCCTGCAGTTTCATTTTGAATATATTGTTTTTAACAAAAGTAATTATTAAATTAATGACACAGTTTCTCTTTTCAAAAAACCTTTTCTTCGACAATCTAATGTTAGTTCCTGTTTTATCAAAAATCCATTCTTCAAGTTTTTGCCAGATAGGTTTGATGAGGTAACAATCAATACATCAATATATTAATGACGTTATCCAAATAAGCACTTAAAGACCCATATTCAAACTCCAATATCATAAAGAATATTACTGTATTCGTGGTATTTTTAGCAATATTTTGCGACCAACCATGAGAAGCTATGACCAAAATTAATTAAATAGGAGACAGTTTGCTTCTTTTTATTTACATAGTTTGGCAAATGAAAGTAGTCTCTTTCTGCAACACCAATAGTTAATGTTACCGCTGACATTTCTTGCCTAGCTGACGTGACCAAACGTTTCTGTTTCTGCTGTGGAAAGTTTTTCAAATTAGATGAACAGTTGAAAAGGATGCCTCATGCTTGCAATTCTATAACAATATTGTTTGTTGTTCAGGATTTATAAGGGTTCCGATGCGCGCTGTTTTCTTAAGTCCTTGCAATTTTCCTGTCCCGGAAACATATACCAAAATTTTATTATTAAATTTAAATTATTTCAAGTGTTGTGATCAAACATCAATGTTATTGTAATAAAAGTACCGAGGGTACAGAAGCTCACCTTAAAATGAATGATGTGGTAATATGGTTTAATTGTGTAACCATCTTTTATATGATAATTGATTATGGCTGCCATCATGCTTTTTTTATCTTTTAAAATGCTATTCTTCTGTTGGAAACCACTAGAGTTTGAACAAACATTAATACAAGAATGATATAATCATGATTTGTTAACAAGCAGTAGGTTTTTGTATAACATTTGTGTATATCTATGGCTAAATTGGTGACCATCTTGGACTTTTTAATCTTCAAAATGCTACTTTTATGTGGGCATCTGTATTAATTTCATTATGATATCTTGATTGGTTTAGGAGTATTCATTTAGTCACACTCTCAACTTCCAAAGAACTAAAAAGATGATGCACATAAACATTGGAATAGGGGGATAGAAGGAATGTGGGATAGGTTTGCAATGGAAGGACAGGAGAAAAAAGGGGAGGAGGGAAAGGGGGGATAGAAGGGGTAGGGGTAGAAGAGAGGTTTGCAATGGAAACAATCTGGAGGTCAACTCAGTAATATGTTTATTGAAGTATCTTAACAAACAGAGAGAATTGGTGAGAAGGACTTTGTAAAAAAAGAATTGTTCAGACAGCTGTTCAATTAGTTTTGAAGATGAATATTAAATGATATCTTTTATTAACATGACAAACAAAATAAAAGATAATTTGTTATTCATTAACCAAAATTTTCAATTTGGAATAAATTAATTGCATGGGAACAATGGACTAAAAAACCTAACAGTTAGTGTTGGGAGTGAACAAATTTAATCATTTTAAATGCTTTTGAAAAGGATTTGTTTGAATTGAATGATCATTATAATTATCTAGATAATCATTGTTCAGACCGTAATCAGATATAAATGATTATGAAATGTATATTTATCCCTCACTGGCTATGTTATTTGCCATATATATGAAGTGTCAGGAATTATGTAAAACGGAAAGGATTTATTAAAACAGTCATGCTTCAGGCTGTTCGCAGATAAAGATGATTCATACAGTTTTTTGTAACTGTATTTATAGTGTTGATTAATATTACAACAAGCGTATCAATACAAATATAATGACATTGATTTGATTGATCAGGAAATGTATTCTTTTCAATGAATTTCATGAAATCTAATTGAAAATTCAATATAATTGACATATTGACCATCTTGGATTCTTGATAATAAAATAAATGCGTCTTTGTCAGGAATCACTATATTAAAAAATACTCACTTTTCAGAATGATATCTTAATTGATTTAGTAGGAGTAGTACTTGGCCTAAAATCTAATTGAAAAATAATGACTTCTATGATGACATGTTGTTCCCAGAACCCCTTCAGCATGATACAATTATCATTTATTTTTACAGGTATTTATAAAACACATGGTATTGGAACTGGAACCTGATACAAAATACCTCTACTATTAACTTATCATGTAGATTACTGAACATAAAAGCAGATTCTTGACTTGTTAATATTAACTCACTGTGCAGATTGTTGTACACAAAAGCTGATTCTTGACTTGTTTAAATTGTTATTTGTAAAAAGTATTACTATTAATAGAATACAAGTATACTTTTCATAAAGACAATGTATATACTTTCCATAAAGTCCATTATGTTCTATTAATCAATTAGGTCAGGATTACTATGCAATATACAAGCAGGCAGGGCTGCTAGCCCCAGATCCTGAAGGAGAGTGTAGCAATTTGTGTATTTGGCTTCGGTACGTATATTTGGAGAAGCATCCTAGTGTGCTGAGCATGTAAACCTGAACTCTGGCTAAGCCCTTATGTGTGGTATTAATAGACTTGACGGGAGAGAACATGAATTGTTGTGAAAAATATATATAATTTCACAAAATATAGTTAGCTTATGTCCTAAATTGATTTTGTGTCAAGAAGAACTGCTGTTAGATATAGAAATGGTACAAATATGAGTAAAACACAGGAACTGGAACCTGATGCAAAATAACTCTTTCCACATCAACTTATCATGTAGATTGCTAAACGCAAAACAAGTGACAAGTTTTGTGTAAGTTGTTATTCTTAGAAAGAACATATCGCTGTCATGAGAATACAAGTCTAATTTCCATAACTCTTATTGCATACACATGGCCATATAGCATAATGCTCTACAATATCAATTAGGTCAGGTTGATTATGCAACAGACTAGCAGCTGACACTATGATGCTAGCAGCCTGTATTGGGATGTGTATTAGACAGCATAGTGGACTCAACAGAAATATCTGAACTCTGGTTGACCCCTTATGTGTGGTATTTAAAGGAATATAAGGGAGATACCATTGTTCAAAATCTAACATGATGTTTAATGTCATTGGGTTTTTGCAGCTAGTTGCCATAAATATTTTAAACAAATTAATTAATTATGTTTGTCTTTCATCTTAATGTTTTAGAAACACTTAAAATATAGAACAACTTGCATGACAATCTTAAATATTCTATATTCAAGATAAAATTATGATTAGTAAGTTCAAATTAGAGAATTTATATAGTGCGAGTGATCACTTGATGAAAGCTTAAAATTTAGTAATAATGATGTGTCATATGCAGCTGAAAAGTCAATATGGATGCTATCGCGGCCATCTTGGATTCTCAAAACTGAAACGTCTACCTTTGTGGGAGGAATCACTATAGGTATAACATACTACAATATGAAAATGATATCTAGAATGGTTTAGGAGAAGTAGTCATTTTCATGAAATCTCATTGAAAATTCAATATGGCTGCTATCGCGGCCATCTTGGATTCTCAAAACTGAAATGTCTACCTTTCTGTGCGGAATCACCATAGTTATAACATACTACAATTTCAGAATGATATCTAGATTAGTTTAGAAAGAGTAGTCTTTTCATGAAATCTAATTGAAAATTCAATATGGCTGCCATAGCGGCCATCTTGGATTCTCAAAACTGAAACGTCTACCGTTCCGAGGGGAATCACCATGGGTATAACATACTACAATTTCAGAATGATATCTGCATTCGTTTAGGAGGAGTAGTCTTTTTCGTGAAATCTAATTGAAAATTCAATATGGCTGCCATGGCGGCCATCTTGGATTCTCAAAATTGAAACGTCTACCTTTCTGTGAGGAATCACAATGGGTATAACATACTACAATTTCAGAATGATATCTGGATTCGTTTAGGAGGAGTAGTCTTTTTCCTGAAATCTAATTGAAAATTCAATATGGCTGCCTTAGCGGCCATCTTGGATTCCTAAAACTGAAACGTCTACCTTTCTGTGAGGAATCACCATGGGTATAACATACTACAATTTCAGAATGATATCTGCATTCGTTTAGGAGGAGTAGTCTTTTTCGTGAAATCTAATTGAAAATTCAATATGGCTGCCATGGCGGCCATCTTAGATTCTCAAAATTGAAACGTCTACCTTTCTGTGAGGAATCACAATGGGTATAACATACTACAATTTCAGAATGATATCTGGATTCGTTTAGGAGGAGTAGTCTTTTTCCTGAAATCTAATTGAAAATTCAATATGGCTGCCATAGCGGCCATCTTGGATTCTCAAAACTGAAACGTCTACCGTTCCGAGGGGAATCACCATGGGTATAACATACTACAATTTCAGAATGATATCTGCATTCGTTTAGGAGGAGTAGTCTTTTTCGTGAAATCTAATTGAAAATTCAATATGGCTGCCATGGCGGCCATCTTGGATTCTCAAAATTGAAACGTCTACCTTTCTGTGAGGAATCACAATGGGTATAACATACTACAATTTCAGAATGATATCTGGATTCGTTTAGGAGGAGTAGTCTTTTTCCTGAAATCTAATTGAAAATTCAATATGGCTGCCTTAGCGGCCATCTTGGATTCCTAAAACTGAAACGTCTACCTTTCTGTGAGGAATCACCATGGGTATAACATACTACAATTTCAGAATGATATCTGCATTCGTTTAGGAGGAGTAGTCTTTTTCGTGAAATCTAATTGAAAATTCAATATGGCTGCCATGGCGGCCATCTTGGATTCTCAAAACTGAAACGTCTACCTTTCTGTGAGGAATCACCATGGGTATAACATACTACAATTTCAGAATGATATCTGCATTCGTTTAGGAGGAGTAGTCTTTTTCCTGAAATCTAATTGAAAATTCAATATGGCTGCCATGGCGGCCATCTTAGATTCTCAAAACTGAAACGTCTACCTTTCTGTGAGGAATCACCATGGGTATAACATACTACAATTTCAGAAAGATATCTGGATTCGTTTAGGAGAAGTAGTCTTTTTCCTGAAAGTTTACTGACGGACGGACGGACAGACAGACGGACGACGGACGAAGCGCCATGACATAAGCTCACATTTACTTTGTAAAGGTGAGCTAAAAACCAATGTAAGTCCGGAATCCTATGTGATTTCAAAGTTTACTTGTCTTAAACTCTACTTTCCCTATAAAAGCCCTGGGGATCGTAACTTGAAGCAGTCGTTAAATGGTCTTTAGTTAAGGACAGGGGTTAAGCATACCTTGTTTTAATGTTGTGTAACTGGAAATCGTCCTTAAAGTTAGGACAATCCTTAAAAGAGGAATTAGCGACTTTGTTTAAGGTCTACCTCTGACCAGCCCTTAAAGGGGCAGTAGCACGTTTTTTTATAATTTTATATTTCAAATATTTCACTGATAATTGTAAGTTAATGCGAAATATTGTAAATGTCAACAACAATACTGCATACTAAACTCACCGGCAAAATAAACTATTCAACTAAGCTGAGTGTATCATAAATATTGTATACTGTTCAATTAAAAATATATTCAGATATTGACGTAGCATTCTAAAACTGAAAACCTTATTCTAAATAATATGTTTGATAAAATTTGATATTTTTCCAATCTAATTTGGATCAAATACATTTTGTATAGTGAAAATAAGATAAATCTTTTCTAAAATAATAAATATGCTTTGTTTTTCACAAACTGACAGCCTTTATAATACGTACCGTAGCAATAGGGAATCTGAGTAACTTTGGTGAACACTGATGTCAATGATGACAGATTGATTAGTGGAAGTCAACGACATTGGAATGGTTTTGTTGTGTGAAAATGACATTAAAACATGTACATGTGATTTATTAATCTTGCAAGAAACATTTATTGGATTAAATATATATGTTTGGATTTAAACAGAAGATTGCAAAATTTAAGCAATTTTACAGTTCGCATACTCATAAAACTTATAAAGTAATATAGATCACAGAATATTCAGTACAATCGAAGTTCATGGGGAATCCCATAGACTTTAACCTTACTTTAAGCTATCGATGTTTCGAGTTGCACTTCCTCAAAGACTACCTAACGAATTGTTAAGTATTGTTTAACGACTGCTTCGTGTTACACTACTAATCCTTAATAAGGATTATGTTTAAGTGTTCGTTAAACATGCGTTAGAAACAGATTTAACGACTGCTTCGAGTTACGAACCCCTGGGGCTTGTAACTCGAAGCAGTCGTTACGTTGTCTCTAATAAAGGATCGTCGTTATGCATGCGCTATTTCAACGTTGTGTAACTCAAAGTACGGTAGTCCTTAAAGTTAAGACAATCTTTAAAAGACAAGTTAGCGACTAGGTTTAAGGTGTACCCCTGACCAACCTTTAAGCAGTCCTTAGCTGGTCGTATTTGACATTAACTTATGAAAAACAACCAAATGCAGAAACAAACGGAGAATGACAGCACTATAAGACTCATATATTGATATGTGTATTTTGATGTTAAAGCAAAAATAATTTTATGTGTATAGTCAATATAATTGTTTGTTGTTCAAATATTCCTTTAACTATTATTTCGATATAATTATGATACCATAGTAATCTTTTCACAAACGTCCCGTGTAAAAGCAGTAAATGCCTTCAAAATCTTAAAATGATCAATCTCTCAATGACCGGCCATGTTTGACTCAATGGCTCATCAGAGCTTGATGCAAATATTGGAACTCAAAATTATTTACATATCTTATCACTTAAGAAAGGACTCAAATTCAATGGCTGGATAACCTCTAATCATGCATAATATAATGTTTTAATACATGAAGGTCATCTTCAAAGAATGGTTTTAACAATTCATGTATTTTATTATGTATTTCATCAAATAGTCGTTCGAGTTAAATGAATAACACCTTCACCAATTTTTCTCATGTCTGATCTTTTGCATAAAACGAGTTTTTATTTTATTCAATTAGTTGATAAATGAGTACTTGTTTTGTCTGGTGGTTATATCATTAAAGTTTCATATAGTGTTTTCTACCCTGAAAGTAGATATTCGATGGATCGGTATGCGGCCAATTCATCATAACATGCCGAGGGCACAGTCGAAGTGAACAAAATAATAGGTGCTAAACTGATAATTTTTGGATAACCAGACAAGTAATCAATGAAACAACTAGCACGCATTGATGGGCAATGCTGTGTTTTCGGTGTGTCAAGGGGAATCCCACTGTCTTTAACGTTACTTTATGCTGTCTATGTTTCGAGTTATGCTCAACGTTGAAACGTCTAACGAACGGTTAAGGATTGATAAGCAAATGCTTTGTGTTACACTACCAAAATAAAAATTACGATGATCCTAAAGGGGTTGTAAGGTATGTGTTAGAGACGGAAATAGCGACTGCTTCGAGTTACAAGCCCCAGAACTTGCTTTCGACAAACACCGGTAATGCTGATAAACATTATTGATAAACCCTATGAGGTTTAATAATATCTACAAGGAAAAACTCCTACAGGGTGTGACAGCGACACGCTGACTTACACACAAGTGAATTGTTCCAATAATTTTGGAAAAATGAACACAAATGTGTACAAGCGTTTGCCACAAACATGGCAATGTCCCCCGTCGTTTTGAGATATTATCATATGTAATTGATTATCAAGATTGGAAAGCCATCAAAATGCTATGGTGACCTGAGAAATATAGTGATTGTCATAATAGTAATTAAAAGTATCGTTTTTGTAACTACCAGCGTTGGCTTTAAACACACATTACTCTGAGTGAACAGTTCTAAGGAAAATTGTCAAAGTGGTGTGACAACCTATATATAAATAAATGTACATATAATATAATAGATAAAAAACAATAGACTGGAAATGATGTAAATTAACTAAAAATTCATTTTCAGACTTTTGGTTTTTATCTTTCTTTGTGTTGATTTAATACAATATATATCTATAGATATAATATCTATATATGAATAAGGTCAGCATCACAATAAGCCAATGCTTTATTTCCCAATGTATGATGTGACCCAATTTTCAAACATTGAGTGAAACAGTTTATAAGAAACTGCGTAAAGAACAGTTTCAAAAGTGGTCCAAGTGCCGAGGTGACCTTGAAAATACGACCACGGTCACCCAAAGTGACTGGTATCTGCATTTAATCTCCCAATATCGACTGTGACCAAATTAGAAGACATGGAGTTCATTAGTTCATGAGATATCGTGTTAACGAGAACTCGGACGTACGGACGCCGCTAAAAAACTAGGTCCCTCGTTCCGCATTGCAAGTAGATAGATTAAGAAGAAGAAGAAGAAGAAGAAGATAAATACTATTTTATTTCGGTGTTATACAAGTAATACGTTTTTAGGATATTAAAACATTGCAGACATAAAATCATTTCATGTTTAACATCAAGCACCGGGCCATGATAGGCCTATGAGACACCATATAGTACAATGATCAATATATCAAAACATATTATAAAATATAGATGCAAATAAATATAAAATATTGTTTAAAGCATTGAATGAAATATGATGGTCAAAGATATTCATAAAATATCTAAGTTAGGCGAAACCTTCGCTGATACATTTCGTTTATTAATGCAGCTTATGGTTTACAAAACCTACTGCTTGATAAAAGATAGACAGCTTGGTCAGACAGACTGAGATGTAGAAAGGAATTAGGTAATAAGGAAAGTAAGGGACAACAAGCAAATATGATCTAATCATCAAAAGGCTCATCTAGAAATGATTGTTGATAACTTCTTCAGTGTATGAAATTTGGTGAAGCTAGCATAGGCCTATATAGTTTAGGAGATATGCTCCGTAGAAAGGACTGATTAGTCATGTTTCCATGGAAACCGCAAAATAAAAACATTTGTTGGTATACTCCTGTAAAAGGCACATCTAGGAATCATGATTGATAAGTGTATGAAGTTTGGTTGAAGCTAGCATGTAGGCCTATAGGATATATCCAGTGCTCATCCCCGTTTTCAATATATGTTGTCATTTGAGAAAATGATATTTCTTTTCAATAACGAGAAACTAGCCGCCCTCGTCTATTATATGTTTAAAAGACGAATTATATCAACTGACTAGTTGATTTTTATTCTATTTTATTAAATATTTTGCTTTTATAATTATTTGTATGTGTGTGTGCTGATGCGTGGGTATGCTTGTGCGTGTGCGCGTTTGAATGTGTGTTAGAGTGTATGAGTGTGTCAATTTGTGTGTGCATGCGTGTGTGTGAATATTTGAATGTTAATGTTTGAATTATGCTCGTGTCTGAAAAGCCTGCAAGGCTGAAGTTTGTTTTTAAATAACTGATTTTTGCTTTCAATTGCTGTTATAACAACATGTGACACGTTAATAAAATATATTTCTTCTTCTTCTTCCCTATAGTTTGGGAGATATCCTCCAGACGCAGGACTTGGTCATAATGGGATTTTGCACAGTTTTGTTTTTACCTCCATGCTACAACATGCAAACAACCAATGATATACACAAACAAACTGGTTTTGATAAAGTTAAGACATGACAAGACGAACTCCCTGAGCAGTAGGCCTATTACACGGATATTTTGGCGCTTGAAAACACGAAGATTAGCATTCTTTGAATACGATGACGTCATACAATGTATGCACGAGCAACATTACGTCACAATCCGCTGTAGAACGAGCGGGAAATACTGCCATACGCGTAAATGCACTTACTTGCCTTTACCTTGATGCGCAATATAAAACAAAAATCATTATTCAGGTTGTGTACTTTGACATAATTTTCGATTTTGCAGGGATTATCATTACCCTATGCATGATTCGTCAATGAAATAATAAAGATTTTTTTGTGTGTGCTAAATTCACAAGTGTGTCTCTTGACCAAACGATAACACCACTGTTTTTCTAAACGTTTCATTAACAATGCATGTTGATAGATGTTGTTTATAATTTCATGCTTTATGTTTCATGTTTTATAATATTTCCACGACAAGTAATAGGCCTAATCGGTTTTAATTCATGTCAGCCACAACAAAATAGAGCCATTGGCTCTGTAGCTCATCAGGCTGTATCATCAATTATGCTGCAGAGTGTGGCCAATGTGATTCCCCTTTTCTAGAGGCAACAGGGTCACCCATCATAAAATTAAGTATATAGGCGAAAAGTTTCAGTTTTCTAGGCCTTATACTTCAGGAGAAGATGAAAATAGATTTGAAGGATGTTCCTGTTGCCTTTACTAGGGGCCACAGGGTCACCAAAGCTACAATTCATAATCCTCACTAGTCTGAAGGAGTCTGTACACAAAGTTTCAGCTTTCTAGGGCTCCTGGTTCTGGAGAAGATGAAAATAGGTTTTTAGGGTGTGGCCCCTGTGGCCCTTAGTAGGGGTCACAGTTCCACCAAAGCTACAATTTATAATCAAATTCAAATTCAAATTGTTTATTCAGTAATATTTTGGCCATAAGACCTATAATACAGTTGACAGATACAGTATTGATTTAAACGTGATCATTTTGATTCATTGCATTTAGATCTTAATGTAAAAAGTTGGCGTAGGAAAATTGCTGTTAAATTCTGTACATTGCTGCTGTGCGACGTGAAGATTGTTTGGATGTTGAGTGGGCCTTTGTAGAATGATTGTAGACTCTGTATGTATAAGGACCTGGCTCCATTATATTTATCACAAACGAAAAATACGTGGTGTTCATCTTCAGGCAGTTTCAAGTTACAGTTATCACAGGTAGGGTTAATTGAGGGTGCACTTTTCTTCCTTCTAGTTGCATTTATTTTAAAGTTAGTTAAAGATGCTCTGAACTTGAAATAGACTCTTAATAGCTGTTTGTTCCTGATGTTATCGATGTATGATTCCTTTTCCAATGAGAACTTTAATGAAGCGTAATGCGTTAGGTAGTTTGAACTGCTTATTTCTTGATGCCAGTTTTGAAGTGCAATGTCTTTCAGGCGTTGTAATAGACATGATAGAAACATATTTAAATCCCCAACATCCTGCGCAATCCATACATGTGAAAATCCTATTCTAAACAAAGTTTCTCGTATTCCGGATGTCCAATTTCTTTTTCCTGTATCATCAAGGGATTTAAGCATTCGGTAACACTGGTGTGGTAAGCGATCAGATGGCATTCGTACTGCTTTTATCCAATACTTGATGGCTTTTACTTGAGTAGACACAAAAATTAGATGTCTACCGGTGTCGCCTAAAATTGCTTTGTTTGAAGCGAACTTTCCAACTTTGAAGAGATGTTTAAAGAAGTTTGTCTGGACTTTTTCGATAGAGGCTGAAAACGTACATCCCCACACTTCTGCTCCATAAAGGAGGATTGGTAAAACTTTTCTATCGAATATGGTACAGGCGGTTGAAAATGAAATTTCAGAATTTGTCTGCAGAATCCCGTTTACTGCAAGGCATGCTCTGCTGGCCTGATAGGCGAGAGTGTCACAAGCTTTGGTCCAAACTAGGCGTGATGAGAAGATGATTCCGAGGTATTTATAATAGGTAACTGTTTCTATAGGGAGTCCTTTATAAGTCCATTTTTCCTTATTTGCTAATTTTCCACCGTTTCTAAAAACTATAACCTTGGTTTTATTTAAGTTCAGTTGCAGCCCTGAATCCGCGCAATATGCCTCCAGTGTGTTAAGCTGTTTCTGTAGATTGATGATTGTCGACGCAAATAACACAACGTCGTCTGCAAAAAGAAGGAGCATCAAGTCTTCAATATCTTGGGTAACAAATATTCCACTAGCAGAAGATTTGTACATGGCAGCTACAAGCTCATTTATTAATAGAATAAATAGCAGCGGGCTGAGTACGCAGCCCTGTCGGACACCTACAGATGTTGAAAATAACTGAGTTGTTTGACCCTGTACTTTCACACAAGCTTTGATTGATGAATACATGTTTTTGAGAAGTGTTAACAGTTTTCCATGACACCCTTTTTGGAGCAGTAAAGTCAACATTCTTTTCCTGTCCACCAAGTCAAATGCTTTTCGGAAATCTATGAAACAGCAGTAAAATCTGCCTTTTGATTTACAAAGATATTTTGAGCAAAGTGCTTGAAGCGTGAATAAATGGTCTGCTGTAGAATATCCAGGACGAAATCCCGCTTGACTTTCTGATATAAGTTCGTTTGTATCTACCCATTTTCGCAACCTCTTCTCGACAATATCCATGAATATCTTCCCCATTACGTTTAAAAGCGAAATACCCCTATAATTATTTGGGTCGTTAGGGTCTCCTGATTTGAAGATTGGGATGACCATTCCATTATTCCATTCCGCTGGGAAAGTTCCACTGTCAAGTACTTTATTGAAAAGCATTATGAGGTGTTTGATGAAGAAAACACTTGTTAATTTAAAAAGTTCTGGGGGAATACCGTCTTGGCCAGGAGATTTCCCATTCACAAGGCCATGTATAGACTCCTTTATTTCTTCTTCCGTAATTTTGTCTTCCAAAAAAGCATCATTATTTGCTAGACCATCACAATCATAACAAGAATGTTGATCAATGAAGTGAGTTATAACACTGTTAGGACTGTTTCTTGTGATATCTGGGTTCAGTAGATCTTTGAAATAGGTTTGCCATTTAGTAGCATTTAGTGTGGAGTTTGTAGATGTGTTTGCATCAAACTGCCGTTTCAAAATCCTCCAAAACTGCTTACAGTTACCGTTACGAGCTGCGTTTTCTATTTCGTCTGCTACTTTTCTTTCATGAAGTCTTTTCTTATGTTCACAGCACTGTTTAAATTTTTGCTTTGCTTCCAGGTATTGGCCAGTGTTGGAGTAGCACTTAAATCGTCTCATTTTGTGTAACATTCTGTATTTTGCCGACTTTAACTTCTGACACTCCCCATCAAACCATGCAGGTTGCATTCGATTTTGTGCTGTTTTGAAGCCAGAATAGACTGGTTTTCCGAAAGCTGATACAATATCTGTCATTTTTCGTATTGCTTTGTTAATATCACTTTCAAGCAGTTCCTCAAATTCATTTATGATATCCTTGACCTTTGCTGTATTGTAGATGTTGTACAGTTGTGCTACCTCTTCTGTTGTACATTTGAACTTCAGCACTTTCTGGAGAGGAATATCATAAATCCGATTGATATCTTGGACAAACTTAATGACGTTATTCAGACTACACGACAGGGGCATATGATCAGATTCCGATCGTGGCATGACTGTCATATCAGATATTTTGTTAAATAGATTATCCGAAACAAGAATATAGTCTACAACACTGGTACCAGACCTTGATACAAAGGTAAAATTACTCGGTGTGTCTCCCGACGTTCGCCCATTGACGATTCGTAGACTGAATATCTTGCAGAGTTCCAGTAGACGCCATCCGTAGTTGTTCACAACAGTATCACATGAGTGTCGGGGAGGCAAGTAGTTGTCTTCTTTATAGTCTTCTCCAAGTGGTAAGTATTTGCTATTGTCATCGATGATACAGTCTGCTTCGTTTCCAGTTCTCGCGTTGTAGTCGCCCATTATGATAAAATGAGCTTCAGTTCCATAATCACACATTATTTGATGTAGTCTAGATTCAAATCTTGCTATTCCGTCTTCTTCTGCATTCTTATATTCAGGGGAATACTCAGGATGGATATAAACAAATCCAATAAACAATGGTGGGCTACTATCCTTCACAAGAAAGCACATCATATTTTTCCACTCATGGTAAACTCTCTTTAAGTTATCACTTACATCCCTGCTAACACATACACTCATTCCACCAGAGAATCTTCCCCGGTCAAGCGCTCGTTGGGCATCCATGGTATAGCACACTACATTTTTAAATGTGTTTGTAAGACTTTCTTTAAAATTCACACACATGGTTTCAGAAAAACAGAACATGTCAAATCGGTCACAAAAATTGCAAAAATCAGAATTGTTTATTTTTGATAACAATCCATGGACATTCCATGTTAATACATTTAGTAAACGTTCTGCAGATGAGTCAGTAGAGTTAACTGTTATAGGTGTGTCACTGTGGTCTCGGCCGTTTCCCTATTGAGAGCTTGCTTGTCCCCCCTCTGCTGCTGTGTCTGGATGTTCCTGGTCAAGCTCGGCTCTTCGTGGGGTTTGACTTTTCCAATTGCGCCATTGGCGAATTTTTCGTAGGGTACCATCACTCTCCTCCAGTGCAAACACATTACCCTCAATGATGAGTTTATCATAGCTCATGAAGGCTACTTTCCCCTCATCTCTGGCCTGCTGCATTGGTGGGAACAGTTGAGATCTGACACATCTGACCCTCTCTGTGAAGTCCTCAGAAACACGGTGTTGTTTGTCACCCTTCAGTGTAGCGCGGGCACTCGACATGATATATTGTTTGTCTTTGAACAGAGCTAGTTTTACAATAACCGGTTTATTTGCACTTTTCGAAGTTAATATATGGGCACGTTCAATGTGTATTCCACTAGCATCATCAATCTTCACATGCTCTTTGAGAAAATCACGCACTTTATTCTCTGTCTGTTCCCAAGTCTCTCCTTTTGTCTCAGAGATTCCGTGTATGATCAGGTTGTTACGTCTGGAGTGTGCTTCAAGATTATCAACTTTATTTTCTAAGTATGTCACTTTTTTTTTGGAGAGCCTCGTTGACAGTCATCACCTGCGCCAGCTTATCGTCAAACTCACAGCGAAAGTCGTCAAACTTATGTTCAAGGGAGGTAAGCTGACTGTGTATCAGCTGTAGCGTTTTATCGAGGTCTCCAAGGGTGGGTTTCCCATCGATGTACTTTCCACTAATGTTTTGTGTTGACAGTCTCGTCTGCATTCTGTCAATGTTTGTTATTTGTAATTGGGACGGGAATCGAGGACCAGGGTTGCTTTCAATGTCACCAGCTAACATCAACAGTGCGAAAGTTAGTAACACAATGCGCAAACCTGCTCTGGTTCCCCTCGGTAGCGTTATAGCGAGGGCTCTCCACGTCGTTCGTCGTGCTCGTTGGCAAAATGTTCCAATGCACTGCCTCCATTGCATAATGGAAACACCCATATCGACACGAATGAGCAGTAGAATGTTATCTTTCTATCGGTACCAAAATTATACCTTGCACTTGTGTCCTTAGTAAGCTATATCATTTTCTTCATGAGAGCCTTTTCCCACCCGTTTGTCAACAACTAATCACGTGACCTGTGACAATTTATAATCCCCACTAGCCAAGGAGTCTGTACAGACAGTTTCAGCTTTCTAGGCCTTATGCTTCTGGAGAAGAAGATGAAAAAAGGTTTTTAGTGTGTGGCCCCTGTGGCCTTTATTAGGGGTCACAGGGCCACCAAAGCTACAATTTATAATCCGCACTAGTCAAGGAGTCTGTTCACAAAGTTTCAGCTTTCCAGGCCTTATGGTTCTGGAGAAGAAGTCAAAATTCCACAAAGTTTACGGACGGACGGACGCCGGACACCATGACATGCCATTAGCCCATCGGGCCTTACAGGCCAGATGAGCTAAAAATTACAAGAACATGAATAAATTGTTAAACAATGTTTAAAAGTATGCAAATGTGGTCTAGTTTTCACATTATGTCATAATAAATAAACTAGTGTCCAAAAGAAACGTTACCATACAAATGGCAAGATAACTCAACCCACTGCAGATTGATACGACTAAAACATAGTTTTATTATTTCTTCAGTAGTCAACTCACCTCTATGCAAAATTTCAAAACATTATCTTTTCATGTTTGCGAGAAACACGCATTTAAAATAAACATCGATTCGGAATCTCCTTAACTAGGCGAGATAGCAGAGAGAAATGGGACACTTTTGCTTTCTTTAAAACGTTCTAGGGCAGTGACGCGTCAACGAATTTATGTCAAATAAAGTGCATTGTATCAACAAGATTGAATTCTTATCTAAATTCAATACTTTATCAATTTTATAGTGAAATGACAAAAGTATCTTTTCCTGAAGAATGAAAATGTGCATAGTTCTTTACAAGACATATGCCTGTTAGGCACACTTAAATTCGACTCTGTCAGGTAATAGAATGTTGTTCCGGAGGACGTTGAAAACTTGGTATCGTTTCTTTTGGACATTAGTTTACAACAACAACACTTTGAAACAGATATTGGAAATTTTTTGTTTGTTTATTACAGGTCACTCCACTCAACAGGTAGCGGTTTCTGACGGACTTGGGTAGTGATTGAAATTGGGTTTTTATCTTCCAAAAGTAATAAAAAAGGGTTCAAATGTATATTTAATTTTCATGTTAGGTCATAAGAAATACAATGAGTGTATTTTCAACCACATATCTCTTACTTTTTTTTACACAATCATCGTTCCATATTCTAACTGACAGGTCACAAACTAAAGACATTCACAAAGTATGTTTTATAACATTCTAATTTTGATCTAAAGTACTCACGGACATAGAAATAAAATGGTTTTGGGCGTTTATTTCTTTATTACTCGACTCATGTAAGTTATTCTTACAGATGTTCAAATAACTAAGTTTTTCCCAACTAGGCCATATGAAATCATTGCAAAAATATATTTTAAATTGCCTTTGTTCAGGTAAAACTGACAAAAATTTGCATATTTTCAATACATTAGGAAACCTGCTATACGTCACTCTCAGCAATGCGTTTGACAACAAACCTGCAACGCTATTTTCACCTGAATTTGCAGTTCCACGTGCGTTGCAACAGCAACTCTGCAATTGACAACAAAGGTTATGAATGAACTCGTAAAAATAGTAGTTTGTAACACACGTTTATCTCTGTAAACTTTAAGAAAACCACGTTCTTTTTCAATTA
Source organism: Steromphala cineraria (assembly GCA_916613615.1). Lineage (NCBI taxonomy): Eukaryota > Metazoa > Mollusca > Gastropoda > Trochida > Trochidae > Steromphala > Steromphala cineraria. The sequence continues at coordinate 881,911 of OU744734.1, forward strand.
TTTTATTAATTTTGCAATCATATAAGATATGAATAAAAGAGGACATAAGATGTCAAATTATTGTATATTAAACGATGTATTTTAGCGGACGGTACTGAGATTACAGATCATTTGCATACTATAGCTTGCATCAGAAAGATACATTTCGACTTTGAAATAATTTCGAGGCGTGAAAATGACACGTTTTTCTCTCCTGTAAATTCATATATTTCTAGGTATTTTACAAAAACTATCTGAAACAAAAGTTGGGAAAAACGACTGTTAATTAATATTTAGAATACAAATATCAAGTTAGTTCCAAATAAAGAAATAATCGACAAAAAACATTTTATTTCTATTTACGTGAGTACTATAACTCTAACTTGTTTTTATTTACAAAACAATATATGCAAACAAGATAAACTAACTATATTCAATCTGACAAGGCCTGCTGAATGAGTTGTATTTTCTGGTCAGTGACGGAGATCTCGCGCCCGCTGACCAGTCTCATTCTTGTAGCACAGAGGCGCCGACCCCGCCGGGGAGAAGAGAAACACAGAACTCCTCGTCTATGTTTCTCTCTCCCTGCTTCACCCCCATCTCCAGCAGGGGCATCCTGCCTCCCCTCTTCCACCCCAGTGTAGATTGAGTCTCCCAGTAGGAGGGAGACGTGAGGGGGGAGGGGGAGGGAGGGAGGGGGGGGGCGGACTGCTACAAGTACCTTCGAACGTCTCGAACTGACCCAGAGTGTTTCTCTCTTCACTCGCCATGTTGTTCAGTTCCCGTCCAAATCTTCCACTTGTAGTAGTCTGTTTACTTTCTGTGAGTTGAGAATCATCGCCCGGCCTGGAATAAACATGTTTGTTGTTATTTAAACAAATACAAATAGCATCTAAAAATCTTTAGTTTGATATTTCAAACATTTTGATGATATAATTATTGGTAATTGTCAAGAATTTTAAAAACTTTGTTCAACCGCGGAAAATAAAAAAAAAAATTCAGAGTTCATCTAATAAAAGAACATTTTCATAAAAACATAAACAAAAGGCATATAAAAAAATTTATTTTTATATTTTAAGTAGTTTTATGATAAAATAATTGATAATTATATCTATATTTTGAAAATAAGTTCAACCGCTCAAACAAAAAAACTGTCTGATATTTTAGTGTTGATTATCCTGTGACTAAACAAATTTTGTTATCCAAACATATACAAATTATATCTTGAAATATTTATTTCAGTATTTTGAATAATTCTATGACAAAATTATCGATCATTGGAACAAAAAAATATAAATTTTGTTTTATCCGGCAAAACACAATGTTAGATCTACAGCGGATTTTGCCGACAGTGGGTCTCAAAATGGATCCATTTGCGTCAAGCATAGAACATTTTGTTCCTATAAAAACTATATAAATGGCATCTAAAAATCTATATTTTGATATTTTGAATGCAATTATGTCAAATATTTAATAATTGCATAAGAAATATAATTTTGTTTGCCACTCGAATTTACATAATCAGTTTTTGAAAGATGGAGTCACGGTCTGCGAAATACGAATTTTTTGTATAAAACATTGATGAAAATATAAACAAATGGCATCTTGAAATATTTATTTAACTGTTTCCAATACTTTAATGACAAATTATTCAATACTTGCACAAATAAATTTAAAGTTTGATCGCTGACAAATGAATGATGATTGAGCTGCTTTCTCAGAGCTTTGAGTCCCGGTTTGTAAATAAGATCAATTAACGGCGCGGCGGTATGAAATTAAAATTGTGTTGTTGGAATACATACAAATGGCAACTTGAAATGTCTATTTTACAGATTTGAATACTTTTGTGACTTTATCTTTTTAAAGTTGCATAATAAATAAAAACTTTGATGGCTGTCAAACTGACCAATAATTCAGCTGCTTTCTCAATCTCGGTCGGCAAATAACAGCAATAACTGTTAAAATAGGTTGCCGAAATAGGCACAAATGACATCTTGAATTGTTTACTTTCATGTTTCTAATAGTTTGGTGCATCCTGTAAACCAGGCGTCTTTATTTCTTTCGCTTCACTTCGAAATAGACCCTGTAGCCATACCCGTTATATCTGCCGATTCAGCCAAATGGAAAGTCCATTTCTATTAATAGTACACCAATCAAGAAACGCGTCTCATTTAGATGCAAGGAGCTACTAACTTTCTTAGAGAATGTAACTTTCTCCGACTCGAGAATTTTTGTCTATACTTTCTTTACTATGTATATTTTCTCATAAATCGATGTTATTTTATTGAAATATCGATTGTTTGATAAGCATGTTTATTGTTAGATATAGTTTGAAGACCTGAAGTTGACAAGAGTCTTTAAAAATAGAGCCATTAGCTCTGTAGCTCATCAGGCATCATATCAAGTTTGCTTTATACAGGCCAGATGAGCTAAAAATGAAACTGATGTTACCTAATGCAAGAAAACCTATAAAAAAAATTACAAAACAAATGCAACGATTTCGGAATAAATTTTCTTACCCAAATGATTTATTATTATTCAACACTTTCTAGATCGCCAATATCAGACAGTGAAAGAAGTCCACACTAAAATATCCAAGGAGAAATAAATTTGCCATAGACTGTCATCTAATGGAGAAAAATAGGTTTTTAAGATTGTGACCCCTGTGACCCTATTTGGGGTCATGGGGTCACGAAACCTACAGTTTAGAATGCCCATTGGCCAAGGAGTCTGCACATTTAATTTCAGCTCTCTAGACCTTTTGGAACTTGAGAAGAAGATGAAAATAGTTTTTTAAGGTTGTGACCCCTGTGACCCTATTTGGGGTCACAGGGTCAACAAAGTTACAAATCAGAATCCCCATTGTCCAAGGAGTCTGCACACATCAATATTAACTATCTACTCCTTTTGGAACTGGAGAAGAAGATGAGAATTGGTTTTTAAGGTTGTGACCCCTGTGACCCTATTTGGGGTCATGGGGTCACGAAATCTACAATTAAGAATCCCCATTGGCCAAGGAGTCTGCACATATCACTTTCAACTCTCTAGTCCTTTTAGAACTGGAGAAGAAGATGAAAATAGGTTTTTAAGGTTGTGACCCCTGTGACCCTTTTTGGGGTCATGGGGTCACGAAATCTACAATTAAGAATCCCCATTGGCCAAGGAGTCTGCACATATCATTTTTAACTCTCTAGTCCTTTTAGAACTGGAGAAGAAGATGAAAATAGGTTTTCAAGGTTGTGACCCCTGTGACCCTATTTGGGATCACAGGGTCACTAAAGTTACAAATTAGAATCCCCATTGTCCAAGGAGTCTGCACATATCATTTTAAACTATCTACTCCTTTTGGAACTGGAGAAGAAGATGAGAATTGGTTTTTAAGGTTGTGACCCCTGTGACCCTATTTGGGGTCATGGGGTCACAAAATCTACAATTAAGAATCCCCATTGGCCAAGGAGTCTGCACATATTACTTTCAACTCTCTAGTCCTTTTAGAACTGGAGAAGAAGATGAAAATAGGTTTTTAAGGTTGTGACCCCTGTGAACCTATTTGGGGTCACAGGGTCACCAAAGTTACAAATTAGAATCCCCATTGTCCAAGGAGTCTGCACATATAATTTTTAACTCTCTAGTCCTTCTGGAACTGGAGAAGAAGATGAAAATAGGTTTTTAAGGTTGTGACCCCTGTGACCCTATTTTGGGTCATGGGGTCACGAAATCTACAATTAAGAATTCCCATTGGCCAAGGAGTCTGCACATATTACTTTCAACTCTCTACAAATTAGAATCTCCATATGCTAAGGTACCTGTACACAAAATTTCAGCTCTCTAATGTGTATGGTTTATGAGGAGAAGTCGAAAGTGTCAAAAGTTTACGGACGGACGGACGCCGGACGACGGGCCATGCCATAAGCCCATCTGGACTTTCAGTCCTGATGAGCTAATAAAAGTGTTTCCAGTGTATTTCAAAAGATCAACATGACTCGTGGAAGTACAATTCATATTCTTCATTGGGCCTCTTCATCCTTATCATACTATGATATTACTCTCAAATGCTGCGAGTTTGGTATGTTCAGCAAGCCGCTAAATTGAAAGTCTTGTATTTTCAAGGACAAACATTCGTGCATTTTAAATCATTTGCATAAAACAAATGTACAATGGTCAAAAATTAAATTCAGCACTGAACCATTATGAAAACAAATGCAATGATTTATTAAAACAAGATGTCAACATATTTGTGTTTAAAAAATACATTAACAACGAGCGGGAAAAGGTTGATTAATGAGTAGTGAGAGTAAGTTTATTCGAAACGGGGCGTCACACGTCTATACAAGGAAAGCTTTGATTGGATCTATAGATAAGCTTTAGACTTTACTGTGATTGGTAGCTGCCGTGTCGGAGAAAATAAAGGGTATGGCTACAGGGCCTATTTCGAAGTGAAGCGAAAGAAATAAAGACGCCTGGTTTACAGGATGAGTTTGGTGATGAAATATCTAACAATTAAAATATTTTTAGGATAAAGTTAACCGCTAAATTTTACCAAAACGGTACATTGTAAAAACTGATTGTCCATTTAAAAAAAGCATCGTGCTATTCAAACATGGCATCTAAAATAGTTGCTTCAGTATTGATATAATGGTAAATCTCTAAATAGATTATAAATCATGCATGCTGTTTTGGATCATTTTGAAGTGTAGTTTTCAAAACTTTTCAGAAGATAGGCTCAAACAAATTTATAATATCTTATAATTGTAATTCATATACACGTATTTCATAATTTAACATTTATGTTTGATATATGGTTACACATGTTTTAATCTTTGTTTAGCAAGCTGTGTGATAAATACATGTTGAACATATTTAGAACAGATTGTACTGCAAACATAAAACATTTATTTTTACAATCTATAAATTCGAGGAACTACTAAAACCCTGGGCCCTGATGCACTAAATGTTCGTATCGTTCCAAACTTTGGTAAATTGATCTAATCGTAACGATTTTGCTCATACGCCTTTCACTTAAAGATCGCAGCACAAACAAATTGTTCAAAAAATTCCGTCAAAAATTATGACAGCAATGGAGGTGTCGCAACTTGAGACTTGGTTAAGTAACAATGCCTGCAGTCAATATATATTTCAAATCTACTGCTGTAAAATTCCTCAACCAGGATTATACCCCATTACGAGACAGCCACTACCCAGACACTTTCAGAAACCCAGTATATTATTACTCAACCGTGGTGAGATCACTCATTAGATAACAATGAGTTGGTAACACACATGTGTGTTACCATCTCGTGCAAAGAAACGGAACTACTTTCGAACGTCACATTGTCCACTTGATCACTTGTCCGCCTTCTGTGCCGTCACAAGCGGTGTTGCCACCATAACCTTTCCCTTTAACAAGCACACAATCCAAACATGTTATCGTGTAACTAACTACCTTTACACAAGTTCTATCTCCCGATTCCTATCAACATATAAAGTGACATTCAGTAACTCATGTCAATGTAATCAATCAATCAATCGCTGCCGTTGACACTGTTCGCCTACATAGCGTCACCTAGAAACAGGACACATTCCGATGACGTCACTTGGCGATCTGATGACGACACGTTGTGAGTGCATGATTTGTTGATCGTTGCTTCTTAGTGTTTATTTTATCAATGCATCATTTGATAATGAAATATTTGTCACCAATACACTTTGTATCAGTTTTATTGGCGTATGACATGTGTAAAAAATTTAAAAAAATAGTGAACTTATATTTTGGATGGATATTCATACGCTGGTTTCCCGATTGTTCCAAGTCAGCTGAATCTTGTTTTGACGATTTGTTTACATAAATATTGATATGAGGGTTGAGTAATAAATTAAATACTAAACTCATGGTAATGTGATAGCATTTTTTAGCAACTCGTGAATAGAATTCGGTTCTATACACTCGTTGCTTAAAAATGTTATCACATTACCATTCGTTTAGTATTCTCTATATATACGCAGACTCACAATCACAAGGCCAACTGTGGCAATCCCTTGAAAAATAGAGCCATGGGCTCTGCAGCTCATCAGGCTTTACATTTGATTTCACTATAAGGTGTGGCAAATGTGGTGCCCCCTTAGTAGGGGCCATGGGGCCACCAAAGCTACAATTTATAATCCTCACTAGATAAGGAGTTTGTACACAAAGTTTCACCTTTCTAGGCCTTCTGCTTCTGGAGAAGAAGATGAAAATAGGTTTTTAGGGTATGGTCCCTTAGGCCCTTATTAGGGACCACAGGGCCACCAAAGCTACAATTTATAATCCTCACTAGTCAAGGAGTCTGTACACAAAGTTCTAGCTTTCCAGGCCTTATGCTTCTGGAGAAAAAGATAAAAAAAATCAGCTCTCTTGGGCTTCTGCTTCTGGAGAAGAAGATGAAAATAAGTTTTAAGGGTGTGGCCCCTGTGGCCCTTAATTGGGGTCAAAGGGTCACAAAAGTTACAAATTAGAATCCCCACATGCCAAGGCACCTGCACACAAAATATCAGCTCTCTAGAGTCATTGGTTCTGGAGAAGAAGACGAACATAGGTTTTAAGGGTGTGGCCCCTGTGGCCCTTCATTTGGGGTCACAGGGTCACAAATGTTACAAATTAGAATCCCCATATGCCAAGGTGCCTGTACATAAAATTTCAGCTCTCTGGGGCTTCTGCTTCTGGAGACGGAGACGAAAACATGGGTTTTAAGGGCGTGGCGCCTGTGGCCCTTAATTGGGGTCACAGGGTCACCAAAGTTACAAATCAGAATCCCCACATGCCAAGGTACCTGTACACACAATTTCAGCTCTCTAGTGTATATGGTTTATGAGAAGAAGTCGAAAGTGTCAAAAATTTACGGACGACAGACCGACGGACGGACAGACGGACGCCGGACGACGGGCCATGCCATAGGCCCATCTGGCCTTTCAGGCCTGATGAGCTAATAAAATGAGACTGCCCGCTTCATTTTTGTGTTGTACTTTACTAGTGCTATGAACAATTGAACAAGTATTACAGATGCTTACCAAAAGTTTTTGAACTCAAAATATTATGCAATTGTCACGTAGTATGGTGTTGGCTTGAGTTCGACTCGTTTACTCAGTATTGTATAAACGCTATGATCTTTAAAATAGATAAGCCAAAATGCTCTTCCATCATGCACGTACGTCTTAAATAAGAAATTTAAAATGTCGGCCCAAACTTATGATGCCTATATGCTACAGTCATTCTAGATTCAAATCTAGTCCTTGCAATAGTCAAAGTGATTGGGGTACCCTTTTTATTTCACGGTGTGAATATTGCTGAATGATGACCTAGACTTAGACAAATTTCCATTTATAAAAAATATTAAATAATTGTCTTCAAACCCGGTGATTATTGAACGCAGGCGATTATTTATTTCAAAGCGGCCTTTTATTCAAGGCAGGCTATATTTAAGTATTTACAGTAAACCCTTCCTAGTGTATCATATTGACTAGTTAACTACTGTTAATTCCATTAAACTGCATGTACTAAAACAACATAAAATATGATAGAAATCATCGTTTGGATCACTAATGAGAAATGTAAGCTAAATTGAACACCATCTGTCCATCATCTACGGTTTTCTGCTGACTTACTTATGGGAAAGAAAATAAATTAACTTAAAACCTAATATTACTTGTGTTTATTTAAGTTATCATTTGAAACATTATTTATAACTAGATATGATAAATAAGTTTGATGTCTCAAAACGTTTATCATAATGTATTTTATGACTTGGGTCTCATCCTGTGTTGTGTCCCTGGGCAAGGCACTTCATCAACATTGCACTCAGTCCACCCAGCTGTAAAAATGGGTACCTGAAAATGGATGTACTGACCTACATGGTCGTGATTAGCGCTTAGTAGCAGCTGTGAAAGTACACTCCTTCAGGGTTATAATGTAGCGCTTTGAGCATGTCTTAGGACGTGGAAAAGGCGCAATATAAGTATGCACATCATTATGTTTAGTATTGTCAACATTGCATTGAGCAATGAGTGAATTTTATAGTGTTTTCATCATTCTATAGATATTAATAAATAATCATTGTTTAAAGTTCCAGTAAGTCTCTTCATGTAGATTGAATTTAAGTATAGTAATTAATGTTTGTCAAATTTTCAAAATCAATCAGACTCTTTACCTTTTATTATTTTCATCCCACTGATTCCCCACGTTGTTTAAATAAACAAAGAACAATAAGACAAATCATCTTGAATTCTAATTCAATATTTAGAAATCATTTAAGCTCATTGTCATGTCATGTCATGTGTATTGTACTTTGAGGTCTCCAAAACCCCTTTATAGCTGCTTCCTTTTATTTGGATTTTAAACTAACTTCCCTTTGCTTTTTTCCAGGACTCAAATTATTTTACTTTCGTATTTCTTGAAATTTGGAATGTCTGTCAAGCGGCGCTGTCCGCACTAATAGGATAAACACACCTCCATAAAGCATGTATTCTATCTCAAATGTATAAATATATATTAATTGTAACATGAAAAAGACATTTCTATCAGTATCAGGTTTAAGTGTTATTTAGACTACATCCTTGATATTTCGTTGTTTTGCCTCGTACAGCCATTGTTATGCTAAAGGTATTTTTGCATATTATCCACATTTCGAGTCGCAATAAGCCTCCTTTCCATGTTCATTTGTCTCTCTACATATCTATCATTGTATGTAATTGAATGCAATGATAGATATGTAGAGAAACAAATAAAATACATTTTGGTTAATATCTCTTTAGGTAGGCATGGTATGTTAAAAAGCATTTGTCATACCATAGTTTATCAGTATACCAAGAAAACACACATATATGTTAAGGGGGCGCGCTTTGCCCTGGTCTCCCCTACACTGACAGAATAACACACGAATTGCATAAGTGTGTTTTCTTGGCATATTAACATGTTTAGAATGCACAATCTATTTCGATAAAGGCGATGCACTTTGCCCCGTAGTTTGGGGCAAAGCGCCCCATGCAAAAAGACACACACATGTGATATGTCAAGCACCTATAATAAGCCATTACCACACACATTTTTTTAAATTGCCATGCAGATCACATGCACCCTTATGAAAACTAAACAAAAACTTAAAAACCCAGGCTCAGTATGCTAAGAAGGACAAAATGTTTTTATATGTCATGAACCTATATTTTCGAAGTTCTTATCCAAAAACTTCCTATGATGGAATTTTATACTTCATTTTTAATAAAATACAGGAAAAGTATAGAATAAAAATTACAATTTTAATTTACGATATTTTTGATAATTTAATCGATAACCTGGGCACTGTAATGTTTTGACTGTAAAGAAACATTTTAGATCACTCGGGGCAAAGCGCTGACAAACCATGCCATTTGTCGATCGTTAAGCAAAAATAACGCTTAGTCATTTTGCCCCGACAGCGAGCTTTGCCCTGGTCTCCCCTACTTTAAATTTGGCAAAAGCCTTACACCTTTTACGTACGCTTCCATCACTATCTGCGTTGTTATTCTTGGCTATATCAGCCCTATATTCATTGAGGTTTCAGTGTATTCACACATCATTATTATTCTTTGCATCAGTTTCAACGTGGTCAGTCTTAAAAACACACTTGTCTCTGTTCAACTTCATATTTCTATCACTGCAACGTTGAAGCAAACTTTTGAGGTTTGTATCGTGCACATCTTCATTTTCTCCATGCACTAACACATCATCTGTTACACAGAAGACACCTTTTAATCCTTCCAGATTCTTGTGCAGCATTCTCTGAAAGATTTCCGAACTGACCTTTGTTCCAAAGGGCAGTCGCAGCCATGGGTACCTACCGAAAGGAGTTATTACAGATAACTGCTGTCTTCATCCAATACGCAGTGCCAGTATCCATGTGTCAGGTCCACCTTGCTGAACACTCTGGCCTTAGCAATCTCAAAACCAAGATTTGAGAGCACAATTCAGTGGGTTCAGTTACTGGTGCTAGTACACCAAGCTTGACCAGCCGGTCGAGCTCTTCTTTCAGTTTCGGCTTAATAGCCAGAGGTACTCTTCTTGGTGGACATTGGGATGGCATAGTACCTTCCTTCACATGTAGGTGTACTTCTCCTTGAAAAGTACCTTGTGAGTTTTTGTCGAAGACGTCGTTGAACTTGGACAGCATAGTCTCTCTAGTGACCTTGTTGATCTGCTGAAAGTTTTGATAGTTGACAGTGATAAGTTCCATTAATTCTGCTGAGAAGTGATGTCAGATCTTCTTTTATGACTTGAAATTCAATATCATATGACCTCCCATTTCCTGGGTTTGTGACTTTCAATGTATACTTTCCTAATGGCTGTGTCAGAGATTGATTGTACATTTTCAGTTGTGTTTCACTGTCCTGTAATGCACAGTTCACAAACTTGGACGGAATGATGTTTACTGTTGAGCCGCAGTCAACTTGGAATGTAACTGAAGTGTTATCATCAATGGTCATGTCAGCTAAAATGAGATCTGAATCTGGTGTATTCACATTGTTTACATCTTCTGCTGCTGTTTCAGAGAGTGTGAACACATAACCATCTTGTGGTTGATCTTCACTTTGTGGAGAGTTTTCATTGATTTGAACCCCGTGAACAGACTTTTGAGTGTAAGTACAACATATGTCAAAATGGTTTGGTCTTTTACACGACTTGCATGTCTTTCCCCAAGCTGGACACAATTCTTTGCGAAACACATGTTATGTCCACAAAACTTGCAAGTGTTCAGTCGTGGTTGTTGAGCTTGGTAGGTATTTTGTCTGTGTCTGTTGTTAAAACCTTCGTGAGTAGGTCTATAGTTGGACTGCTGTCTGTCTTTGTGATTTCTTGACATGGGATGCTGTCTTGTTACTTTGTTGACTTCACCATTTTGTGCTGCTGTAATGACTTTCAACTGTGATGCTGTATTTTCATTGCTTCGATAGATGTCAATGCACTTGGCCAATGTAAGCTTGCGTTCCTGAAGTAAGCGTTTGCGAGTATTGGAGTCTGATATGCCTAACACAATTCTGTCCCTTGTAAGTGTGTCTCTAAGGCAATCACAAAAATTGCATGTTTCAACAAGCTGCTTGATAGCTGCTACATAGGCGTCAACATTTTCATTTGGTTGTTGAGTTCTAGTGTTGAACTTGTACCTTTCAAAAGTCTCATTACTTTCACCAAGAATATGAGAGTCTATCTTTGTTATAATATCCTTCACATAGTCAGTTTCTAGAGGATCACAAGAGTTATAGATTTGTAGACCTTCTACACCCATTGTAGAAATCAAATATGATCTAAGGATTTTCTTATCATATGTTTCTTCATTTTTACCTGTAATAACACAGTAGTGACCCCACATTTGTTTCCAAAGTGTCCAGTTTCTAACAGGATCATCACCTAACTTGAGAGGTTCAGGTGGTCTGAAGTGACTGGTATCATGATTAGCACTAGTCGCCATGCTTGGCCCAGACTGAGCTTCCGTTTGCTCTTCACCAGAATCGGTATCAGAGTTATGGTTCATATTCAGAGTTTATGTATTCTGATACATACATCGTAGTTATGAGAAAGAGTTCATGTTTAAATTCTGTCATATCACATGATATTTACCAGTGAGTCCATGAATCAAACATCAACGGCACACTTGATAATGTCCCACGTGGTCTTCACAATAACACAGTCACTTTGTGTTGCTTTCAGTAAAGTAAGAGAGTCAGTTGTCTATGGAAAGTATAAGTATTTTCATAGTAAGAAGAGATTATCCCACCGCTGCCACCTTGTTTCAATAGCATGTGGGGTTATAAAGCCCATAAGAAAGACAGAGAGAGAGATCGTGGGTTTAGTCAGCCATTTTACTAACCGGAAACTGAGATACATTAAAATCCGGAGAACCGGAAGTACGCGAGGGTAACCAGGCCAGATATTGTAACACTATTCTCAAAAACTACCCCAGTGCTAAGATTAGCGACCGCAGCGTAGGTGGGGGCGCCACTGACCGAGGAACGTAAATGGCCGACAGTTTGGTTCACCGATAGGGCTACGTTTAAGGTCGGATTACACATATTTTGGTGACGTTCACAGCCAAACTCCCGATGATTTTTTATTGTCCAATGGTTCAAGTGTGCGTATTTCGTGTTTGTGACCTCTGACGTACTGCACATGAAAATTGGCGGTAAGTTTAAAATTACCTATTTCTAAAATAATTGTTTCATATACAAATAACGTTTTGTTCATTTTTCAAACGATAAATACGCATATTTCAATCATTTTTGTAAAAGGGAAAATTGGTTTTAGAATTTTTAAAGCATTACAAAGTACTTAGATCAGACCTTAAAAATTTCAGGTGATATTTCTCAGATCACCCTTTTAGAGTTATCTGCCCCTGCATATCTTCGCAGGATGTAAACAAAATTGCTGTCTGATTTCACAGGCTGTGACTGACTCGTTTTTTTAAGGGATCTTGCCTATCAGAATTTAAATTGTCGATTTTGTATAGTTGTGCACTAAGCAATGTGAAAATACACCTTGGACTTGAAACAGGAGTTACCTCCCTTTATAAATTGGTCTTGACATTAACACTTAACTAAAAAGTGATAGAGGGGGGCAGTTTTGTGTATAGTAAGGCCTATAATTGCTTAAAATGAGATGAGGATTTAACCAATACTTTCTAAGATCAAAAGAATATGTTTTTGCAATGTTGATTTCCACTAGGATGTAGCTGGGACAGGTTTAGACCTATCCTAGTATTTGTCCTAAGTTACGATATCTTAGCACTGGGATAGTTTTTGAGAATAGGGTAGGATTTTATCCTAACCCTTAGGATCAAAGTTAGGACATCCTAGGGCTATGATACTTTCGAGAATAAGCACCCTGGGATATATCCTAGCTGGGACACTTTCGAGAATAGGCACCCTGGTGCTTAAACAAATCATAAATAAAGTATCTTGATATGGTTACACCAAAGTTCCCCACTTGTGTCTTAGTGTGGCAGGGAATCAGCCTTCAAAACAGCAATTACTTATTTTACCTTGTACAATGGCCGATGCATCCTCATGTTTCCCCCTACGCAGCACCAGGTCAGCAGCAGATCTGGCTATCATACCGTCTGTCCAGGGTAGACTGCCATCTGTAAAATGGAAAGGAGGAAATATAATGGTGTTTACAGGGTCTGTAGCACGTTTGAGGGAAATATAAGGTGTTGTCAGGAAAATTAGAACAAATGGATCCAATTCAAAGACAATGTATTTCAACTATATGAAGCTGTAATAAAACAAATATATAATGTAAAGTTTAGCCATGTTATTCAGGTTTCTTACACAAAATGAATTAAAGATGTTCACACAAAAATGGTCGTCAATGGAATTTTTATGTCAATCTTTATAATTTGTTCTTTTACTATGGATGATTTGGGCTACTCACACTTTAACGTTAGAAACCCTCAAACATGATTTTATTTATTTGTCACTATATTATCCAAATTGTTTGGAAATATTTGGATTATTGTAAAATATAAATTCTGTTTGTAACTTATTCCTATTCTTAAACTGAAATTTAAACTTTGCAAATACTGAAAAAGAGTATAAAGCCTTGATTGCTTACAATTTGAGATAAGAATAGTCAAACTGTTGCTTCATACTGATCGACTCTTTATATACTGATGATTTACATAGCTTTTTATTCTAAGGTTTACCGTAAACCCTGATAGTCTTTAAAAACGGGACTCTAGTAACAGCTCTCTAGTGTATATGGTTTATGAGAAGAAGTCGAAAGTGTCAAAAATTTACGGACGACAGACCGACGGACGGACAGACGGACGCCGGACGACGGGCCATGCCATAGGCCCATCTGGCCTTTCAGGCCTGATGAGCTAATAAAATGAGACTGCCCGCTTCATTTTTGTGTTGTACTTTACTAGTGCTATGAACAATTGAACAAGGATTACAGATGCTTACCAAAAGTTTTTGAACTCAAAATATTATGCAATTGTCACGTAGTATGGTGTTGGCTTGAGTTCGACTCGTTTACTCAGTATTGTATAAACGCTATGATCTTTAAAATAGATAAGCCAAAATGCTCTTCCATCATGCACGTACGTCTTAAATAAGAAATTTAAAATGTCGGCCCAAACTTATGATGCCTATATGCTACAGTCATTCTAGATTCAAATCTAGTCCTTGCAATAGTCAAAGTGATTGGGGTACCCTTTTTATTTCACGGTGTGAATATTGCTGAATGATGACCTAGACTTAGACAAATTTCCATTTATAAAAAATATTAAATAATTGTCTTCAAACCCGGTGATTATTGAACGCAGGCGATTATTTATTTCAAAGCGGCCTTTTATTCAAGGCAGGCTATATTTAAGTATTTACAGTAAACCCTTCCTAGTGTATCATATTGACTAGTTAACTACTGTTAATTCCATTAAACTGCATGTACTAAAACAACATAAAATATGATAGAAATCATCGTTTGGATCACTAATGAGAAATGTAAGCTAAATTGAACACCATCTGTCCATCATCTACGGTTTTCTGCTGACTTACTTATGGGAAAGAAAATAAATTAACTTAAAACCTAATATTACTTGTGTTTATTTAAGTTATCATTTGAAACATTATTTATAACTAGATATGATAAATAAGTTTGATGTCTCAAAACGTTTATCATAATGTATTTTATGACTTGGGTCTCATCCTGTGTTGTGTCCCTGGGCAAGGCACTTCATCAACATTGCACTCAGTCCACCCAGCTGTAAAAATGGGTACCTGAAAATGGATGTACTGACCTACATGGTCGTGATTAGCGCTTAGTAGCAGCTGTGAAAGTACACTCCTTCAGGGTTATAATGTAGCGCTTTGAGCATGTCTTAGGACGTGGAAAAGGCGCAATATAAGTATGCACATCATTATGTTTAGTATTGTCAACATTGCATTGAGCAATGAGTGAATTTTATAGTGTTTTCATCATTCTATAGATATTAATAAATAATCATTGTTTAAAGTTCCAGTAAGTCTCTTCATGTAGATTGAATTTAAGTATAGTAATTAATGTTTGTCAAATTTTCAAAATCAATCAGACTCTTTACCTTTTATTATTTTCATCCCACTGATTCCCCACGTTGTTTAAATAAACAAAGAACAATAAGACAAATCATCTTGAATTCTAATTCAATATTTAGAAATCATTTAAGCTCATTGTCATGTCATGTCATGTGTATTGTACTTTGAGGTCTCCAAAACCCCTTTATAGCTGCTTCCTTTTATTTGGATTTTAAACTAACTTCCCTTTGCTTTTTTCCAGGACTCAAATTATTTTACTTTCGTATTTCTTGAAATTTGGAATGTCTGTCAAGCGGCGCTGTCCGCACTAATAGGATAAACACACCTCCATAAAGCATGTATTCTATCTCAAATGTATAAATATATATTAATTGTAACATGAAAAAGACATTTCTATCAGTATCAGGTTTAAGTGTTATTTAGACTACATCCTTGATATTTCGTTGTTTTGCCTCGTACAGCCATTGTTATACTAAAGGTATTTTTGCATATTATCCACATTTCGAGTCGCAATAAGCCTCCTTTCCATGTTCATTTGTCTCTCTACATATCTATCATTGTATGTAATTGAATGCAATGATAGATATGTAGAGAAACAAATAAAATACATTTTGGTTAATATCTCTTTAGGTAGGCATGGTATGTTAAAAAGCATTTGTCATACCATAGTTTATCAGTATACCAAGAAAACACACATATATGTTAAGGGGGCGCGCTTTGCCCTGGTCTACCCTACACTGACAGAATAACACACGAATTGCATAAGTGTGTTTTCTTGGCATATTAACATGTTTAGAATGCACAATCTATTTCGATAAAGGCGATGCACTTTGCCCCGTAGTTTGGGGCAAAGCGCCCCATGCAAAAAGACACACACATGTGATATGTCAAGCACCTATAATAAGCCATTACCACACACATTTTTTTAAATTGCCATGCAGATCACATGCACCCTTATGAAAACTAAACAAAAACTTAAAAACCCAGGCTCAGTATGCTAAGAAGGACAAAATGTTTTTATATGTCATGAACCTATATTTTCGAAGTTCTTATCCAAAAACTTCCTATGATGGAATTTTATACTTCATTTTTAATAAAATACAGGAAAAGTATAGAATAAAAATTACAATTTTAATTTACGATATTTTTGATAATTTAATCGATAACCTGGGCACTGTAATGTTTTGACTGTAAAGAAACATTTTAGATCACTCGGGGCAAAGCGCTGACAAACCATGCCATTTGTCGATCGTTAAGCAAAAATAACGCTTAGTCATTTTGCCCCGACAGCGAGCTTTGCCCTGGTCTCCCCTACTTTAAATTTGGCAAAAGCCTTACACCTTTTACGTACGCTTCCATCACTATCTGCGTTGTTATTCTTGGCTATATCAGCCCTATATTCATTGAGGTTTCAGTGTTTTCACACATCATTATTATTCTTTGCATCAGTTTCAACGTGGTCAGTCTTAAAAACACACTTGTCTCTGTTCAACTTCATATTTCTATCACTGCAACGTTGAAGCAAACTTTTGAGGTTTGTATCGTGCACATCTTCATTTTCTCCATGCACTAACACATCATCTGTTACACAGAAGACACCTTTTAATCCTTCCAGATTCTTGTGCAGCATTCTCTGAAAGATTTCCGAACTGACCTTTGTTCCAAAGGGCAGTCGCAGCCATGGGTACCTACCGAAAGGAGTTATTACAGATAACTGCTGTCTTCATCCAATACGCAGTGCCAGTATCCATGTGTCAGGTCCACCTTGCTGAACACTCTGGCCTTAGCAATCTCAAAACCAAGATTTGAGAGCACAATTCAGTGGGTTCAGTTACTGGTGCTAGTACACCAAGCTTGACCAGCCGGTCGAGCTCTTCTTTCAGTTTCGGCTTAATAGCCAGAGGTACTCTTCTTGGTGGACATTGGGATGGCATAGTACCTTCCTTCACATGTAGGTGTACTTCTCCTTGAAAAGTACCTTGTGAGTTTTTGTCGAAGACGTCGTTGAACTTGGACAGCATAGTCTCTCTAGTGACCTTGTTGATCTGCTGAAAGTTTTGATAGTTGACAGTGATAAGTTCCATTAATTCTGCTGAGAAGTGATGTCAGATCTTCTTTTATGACTTGAAATTCAATATCATATGACCTCCCATTTCCTGGGTTTGTGACTTTCAATGTATACTTTCCTAATGGCTGTGTCAGAGATTGATTGTACATTTTCAGTTGTGTTTCACTGTCCTGTAATGCACAGTTCACAAACTTGGACGGAATGATGTTTACTGTTGAGCCGCAGTCAACTTGGAATGTAACTGAAGTGTTATCATCAATGGTCATGTCAGCTAAAATGAGATCTGAATCTGGTGTATTCACATTGTTTACATCTTCTGCTGCTGTTTCAGAGAGTGTGAACACATAACCATCTTGTGGTTGATCTTCACTTTGTGGAGAGTTTTCATTGATTTGAACCCCATGAACAGACTTTTGAGTGTAAGTACAACATATGTCAAAATGGTTTGGTCTTTTACACGACTTGCATGTCTTTCCCCAAGCTGGACACAATTCTTTGCGAAACACATGTTATGTCCACAAAACTTGCAAGTGTTCAGTCGTGGTTGTTGAGCTTGGTAGGTATTTTGTCTGTGTCTGTTGTTAAAACCTTCGTGAGTAGGTCTATAGTTGGACTGCTGTCTGTCTTTGTGATTTCTTGACATGGGATGCTGTCTTGTTACTTTGTTGACTTCACCATTTTGTGCTGCTGTAATGACTTTCAACTGTGATGCTGTATTTTCATTGCTTCGATAGATGTCAATGCACTTGGCCAATGTAAGCTTGCGTTCCTGAAGTAAGCGTTTGCGAGTATTGGAGTCTGATATGCCTAACACAATTCTGTCCCTTGTAAGTGTGTCTCTAAGGCAATCACAAAAATTGCATGTTTCAACAAGCTGCTTGATAGCTGCTACATAGGCGTCAACATTTTCATTTGGTTGTTGAGTTCTAGTGTTGAACTTGTACCTTTCAAAAGTCTCATTACTTTCACCAAGAATATGAGAGTCTATCTTTGTTATAATATCCTTCACAGAGTCAGTTTCTAGAGGATCACAAGAGTTATAGATTTGTAGACCTTCTACACCCATTGTAGAAATCAAATATGATCTAAGGATTTTCTTATCATATGTTTCTTCATTTTTACCTGTAATAACACAGTAGTGACCCCACATTTGTTTCCAAAGTGTCCAGTTTCTAACAGGATCATCACCTAACTTGAGAGGTTCAGGTGGTCTGAAGTGACTGGTATCATGATTAGCACTAGTCGCCATGCTTGGCCCAGACTGAGCTTCCGTTTGCTCTTCACCAGAATCGGTATCAGAGTTATGGTTCATATTCAGAGTTTATGTATTCTGATACATACATCGTAGTTATGAGAAAGAGTTCATGTTTAAATTCTGTCATATCACATGATATTTACCAGTGAGTCCATGAATCAAACATCAACGGCACACTTGATAATGTCCCACGTGGTCTTCACAATAACACAGTCACTTTGTGTTGCTTTCAGTAAAGTAAGAGAGTCAGTTGTCTATGGAAAGTATAAGTATTTTCATAGTAAGAAGAGATTATCCCACCGCTGCCACCTTGTTTCAATAGCATGTGGGGTTATAAAGCCCATAAGAAAGACAGAGAGAGAGATCGTGGGTTTAGTCAGCCATTTTACTAACCGGAAACTGAGATACATTAAAATCCGGAGAACCGGAAGTACGCGAGGGTAACCAGGCCAGATATTGTAACACTATTCTCAAAAACTACCCCAGTGCTAAGATTAGCGACCGCAGCGTAGGTGGGGGCGCCACTGACCGAGGAACGTAAATGGCCGACAGTTTGGTTCACCGATAGGGCTACGTTTAAGGTCGGATTACACATATTTTGGTGACGTTCACAGCCAAACTCCCGATGATTTTTTATTGTCCAATGGTTCAAGTGTGCGTATTTCGTGTTTGTGACCTCTGACGTACTGCACATGAAAATTGGCGGTAAGTTTAAAATTACCTATTTCTAAAATAATTGTTTCATATACAAATAACGTTTTGTTCATTTTTCAAACGATAAATACGCATATTTCAATCATTTTTGTAAAAGGGAAAATTTGTTTTAGAATTTTTAAAGCATTACAAAGTACTTAGATCAGACCTTAAAAATTTCAGGTGATATTTCTCAGATCACCCTTTTAGAGTTATCTGCCCCTGCATATCTTCGCAGGATGTAAACAAAATTGCTGTCTGATTTCACAGGCTGTGACTGACTCGTTTTTTTAAGGGATCTTGCCTATCAGAATTTAAATTGTCGATTTTGTATAGTTGTGCACTAAGCAATGTGAAAATACACCTTGGACTTGAAACAGGAGTTACCTCCCTTTACAAATTGGTCTTGACATTAACACTTAACTAAAAAGTGATAGAGGGGGGCAGTTTTGTGTATAGTAAGGCCTATAATTGCTTAAAATGAGATGAGGATTTAACAAATACTTTCTGAAGATCAAAAGAATATGTTTTTGTAATGTTGATTTCCACTAGGATGTAGCTGGGACAGGTTTAGACCTATCCTAGTATTTGTCCTAAGTTACGATATCTTAGCACTGGGATAGTTTTTGAGAATAGGGTAGGATTTTATCCTAACCCTTAGGATCAAAGTTAGGACATCCTAGGGCTATGATACTTTCGAGAATAAGCACCCTGGGATATATCCTAGCTGGGACACTTTCGAGAATAGGCACCCTGGTGCTTAAACAAATCATAAATAAAGTATCTTGATATGGTTACACCAAAGTTCCCCACTTGTGTCTTAGTGTGGCAGGGAATCAGCCTTCAAAACAGCAATTACTTATTTTACCTTGTACAATGGCCGATGCATCCTCATGTTTCCCCCTACGCAGCACCAGGTCAGCAGCAGATCTGGCTATCATACCGTCTGTCCAGGGTAGACTGCCATCTGTAAAATGGAAAGGAGGAAATATAATGGTGTTTACAGGGTCTGTAGCACGTTTGAGGGAAATATAAGGTGTTGTCAGGAAAATTAGAACAAATGGATCCAATTCAAAGACAATGTATTTCAACTATATGAAGCTGTAATAAAACAAATATATAATGTAAAGTTTAGCCATGTTATTCAGGTTTCTTACACAAAATGAATTAAAGATGTTCACACAAAAATGGTCGTCAATGGAATTTTTATGTCAATCCTTATAATTTGTTCTTTTACTATGGATGATTTGGGCTACTCACACTTTAACGTTAGAAACCCTCAAACATGATTTTATTTATTTGTCACTATATTATCCAAATTGTTTGGAAATATTTGGATTATTGTAAAATATAAATTCTGTTTGTAACTTATTCCTATTCTTAAACTGAAATTTAAACTTTGCAAATACTGAAAAAGAGTATAAAGCCTTGATTGCTTACAATTTGAGATAAGAATAGTCAAACTGTTGCTTCATACTGATCGACTCTTTATATACTGATGATTTACATAGCTTTTTATTCTAAGGTTTACCGTAAACCCTGATAGTCTTTAAAAACGGGACTCTAGTAACAGCTCTCTAGTGTATATGGTTTATGAGAAGAAGTCGAAAGTGTCAAAAATTTACGGACGACAGACCGACGGACGGACAGACGGACGCCGGACGACGGGCCATGCCATAGGCCCATCTGGCCTTTCAGGCCTGATGAGCTAATAAAATGAGACTGCCCGCTTCATTTTTGTGTTGTACTTTACTAGTGCTATGAACAATTGAACAAGGATTACAGATGCTTACCAAAAGTTTTTGAACTCAAAATATTATGCAATTGTCACGTAGTATGGTGTTGGCTTGAGTTCGACTCGTTTACTCAGTATTGTATAAACGCTATGATCTTTAAAATAGATAAGCCAAAATGCTCTTCCATCATGCACGTACGTCTTAAATAAGAAATTTAAAATGTCGGCCCAAACTTATGATGCCTATATGCTACAGTCATTCTAGATTCAAATCTAGTCCTTGCAATAGTCAAAGTGATTGGGGTACCCTTTTTATTTCACGGTGTGAATATTGCTGAATGATGACCTAGACTTAGACAAATTTCCATTTATAAAAAATATTAAATAATTGTCTTCAAACCCGGTGATTATTGAACGCAGGCGATTATTTATTTCAAAGCGGCCTTTTATTCAAGGCAGGCTATATTTAAGTATTTACAGTAAACCCTTCCTAGTGTATCATATTGACTAGTTAACTACTGTTAATTCCATTAAACTGCATGTACTAAAACAACATAAAATATGATAGAAATCATCGTTTGGATCACTAATGAGAAATGTAAGCTAAATTGAACACCATCTGTCCATCATCTACGGTTTTCTGCTGACTTACTTATGGGAAAGAAAATAAATTAACTTAAAACCTAATATTACTTGTGTTTATTTAAGTTATCATTTGAAACATTATTTATAACTAGATATGATAAATAAGTTTGATGTCTCAAAACGTTTATCATAATGTATTTTATGACTTGGGTCTCATCCTGTGTTGTGTCCCTGGGCAAGGCACTTCATCAACATTGCACTCAGTCCACCCAGCTGTAAAAATGGGTACCTGAAAATGGATGTACTGACCTACATGGTCGTGATTAGCGCTTAGTAGCAGCTGTGAAAGTACACTCCTTCAGGGTTATAATGTAGCGCTTTGAGCATGTCTTAGGACGTGGAAAAGGCGCAATATAAGTATGCACATCATTATGTTTAGTATTGTCAACATTGCATTGAGCAATGAGTGAATTTTATAGTGTTTTCATCATTCTATAGATATTAATAAATAATCATTGTTTAAAGTTCCAGTAAGTCTCTTCATGTAGATTGAATTTAAGTATAGTAATTAATGTTTGTCAAATTTTCAAAATCAATCAGACTCTTTACCTTTTTACCTGTGATGCTGTATTTTCATTGCTTCGATAGATGTCAATGCACTTGGCCAATGTAAGCTTGCGTTCCTGAAGTAAGCGTTTGCGAGTATTGGAGTCTGATATGCCTAACACAATTCTGTCCCTTGTAAGTGTGTCTCTAAGGCAATCACAAAAATTGCATGTTTCAACAAGCTGCTTGATAGCTGCTACATAGGCGTCAACATTTTCATTTGGTTGTTGAGTTCTAGTGTTGAACTTGTACCTTTCAAAAGTCTCATTACTTTCACCAAGAATATGAGAGTCTATCTTTGTTATAATATCCTTCACAGAGTCAGTTTCTAGAGGATCACAAGAGTTATAGATTTGTAGACCTTCTACACCCATTGTAGAAATCAAATATGATCTAAGGATTTTCTTATCATATGTTTCTTCATTTTTACCTGTAATAACACAGTAGTGACCCCACATTTGTTTCCAAAGTGTCCAGTTTCTAACAGGATCATCACCTAACTTGAGAGGTTCAGGTGGTCTGAAGTGACTGGTATCATGATTAGCACTAGTCGCCATGCTTGGCCCAGACTGAGCTTCCGTTTGCTCTTCACCAGAATCGGTATCAGAGTTATGGTTCATATTCAGAGTTTATGTATTCTGATACATACATCGTAGTTATGAGAAAGAGTTCATGTTTAAATTCTGTCATATCACATGATATTTACCAGTGAGTCCATGAATCAAACATCAACGGCACACTTGATAATGTCCCACGTGGTCTTCACAATAACACAGTCACTTTGTGTTGCTTTCAGTAAAGTAAGAGAGTCAGTTGTCTATGGAAAGTATAAGTATTTTCATAGTAAGAAGAGATTATCCCACCGCTGCCACCTTGTTTCAATAGCATGTGGGGTTATAAAGCCCATAAGAAAGACAGAGAGAGAGATCGTGGGTTTAGTCAGCCATTTTACTAACCGGAAACTGAGATACATTAAAATCCGGAGAACCGGAAGTACGCGAGGGTAACCAGGCCAGATATTGTAACACTATTCTCAAAAACTACCCCAGTGCTAAGATTAGCGACCGCAGCGTAGGTGGGGGCGCCACTGACCGAGGAACGTAAATGGCCGACAGTTTGGTTCACCGATAGGGCTACGTTTAAGGTCGGATTACACATATTTTGGTGACGTTCACAGCCAAACTCCCGATGATTTTTTATTGTCCAATGGTTCAAGTGTGCGTATTTCGTGTTTGTGACCTCTGACGTACTGCACATGAAAATTGGCGGTAAGTTTAAAATTACCTATTTCTAAAATAATTGTTTCATATACAAATAACGTTTTGTTCATTTTTCAAACGATAAATACGCATATTTCAATCATTTTTGTAAAAGGGAAAATTTGTTTTAGAATTTTTAAAGCATTACAAAGTACTTAGATCAGACCTTAAAAATTTCAGGTGATATTTCTCAGATCACCCTTTTAGAGTTATCTGCCCCTGCATATCTTCGCAGGATGTAAACAAAATTGCTGTCTGATTTCACAGGCTGTGACTGACTCGTTTTTTTAAGGGATCTTGCCTATCAGAATTTAAATTGTCGATTTTGTATAGTTGTGCACTAAGCAATGTGAAAATACACCTTGGACTTGAAACAGGAGTTACCTCCCTTTACAAATTGGTCTTGACATTAACACTTAACTAAAAAGTGATAGAGGGGGGCAGTTTTGTGTATAGTAAGGCCTATAATTGCTTAAAATGAGATGAGGATTTAACAAATACTTTCTGAAGATCAAAAGAATATGTTTTTGTAATGTTGATTTCCACTAGGATGTAGCTGGGACAGGTTTAGACCTATCCTAGTATTTGTCCTAAGTTACGATATCTTAGCACTGGGATAGTTTTTGAGAATAGGGTAGGATTTTATCCTAACCCTTAGGATCAAAGTTAGGACATCCTAGGGCTATGATACTTTCGAGAATAAGCACCCTGGGATATATCCTAGCTGGGACACTTTCGAGAATAGGCACCCTGGTGCTTAAACAAATCATAAATAAAGTATCTTGATATGGTTACACCAAAGTTCCCCACTTGTGTCTTAGTGTGGCAGGGAATCAGCCTTCAAAACAGCAATTACTTATTTTACCTTGTACAATGGCCGATGCATCCTCATGTTTCCCCCTACGCAGCACCAGGTCAGCAGCAGATCTGGCTATCATACCGTCTGTCCAGGGTAGACTGCCATCTGTAAAATGGAAAGGAGGAAATATAATGGTGTTTACAGGGTCTGTAGCACGTTTGAGGGAAATATAAGGTGTTGTCAGGAAAATTAGAACAAATGGATCCAATTCAAAGACAATGTATTTCAACTATATGAAGCTGTAATAAAACAAATATATAATGTAAAGTTTAGCCATGTTATTCAGGTTTCTTACACAAAATGAATTAAAGATGTTCACACAAAAATGGTCGTCAATGG
Organism: Steromphala cineraria; assembly: GCA_916613615.1. Lineage (NCBI taxonomy): Eukaryota > Metazoa > Mollusca > Gastropoda > Trochida > Trochidae > Steromphala > Steromphala cineraria. The sequence continues at coordinate 906,361 of OU744734.1, forward strand.
AATTTTTATGTCAATCCTTATAATTTGTTCTTTTACTATGGATGATTTGGGCTACTCACACTTTAACGTTAGAAACCCTCAAACATGATTTTATTTATTTGTCACTATATTATCCAAATTGTTTGGAAATATTTGGATTATTGTAAAATATAAATTCTGTTTGTAACTTATTCCTATTCTTAAACTGAAATTTAAACTTTGCAAATACTGAAAAAGAGTATAAAGCCTTGATTGCTTACAATTTGAGATAAGAATAGTCAAACTGTTGCTTCATACTGATCGACTCTTTATATACTGATGATTTACATAGCTTTTTATTCTAAGGTTTACCGTAAACCCTGATAGTCTTTAAAAACGGGATGTGACACTAATGCTTTCAGCTTTTTAAAAAAAGTTGGTCTTATCATACATTGTATACCGGATTATTACCTTGATCATTGAGGTAGTCCAGTGGTGTATATCCGAGATTGTTTCGTTTCTTCATGTTTGATTCAGGGAGTTGCGTCAGCTGTTGTATTTCTTCATCACTGATTCCTCGCCTCCTACACAGGAAGTGGAGTGGAGTGTTTCCGTACATGTCGGCCTTGTCACCCTCTTTGATCAATGTCAGAACATCCTTCACCTGAAATGATCCCTTACAAAGAACATGAAGTGGTGTGATTCCATTGTCATCTTGCTTGTTGATGTCTCCTTTTGCTGTGTTGGTAATGCAAAGCATGACATTAAAGTCTACCCTTGTATTTTCACAAAGGTAATGAAATGGTGTCGTTCCATTTTCATCACCTTTACTGAAGTCTCCTTTCCCTTCATTGATCACGAGATCTACAGTGTCCAGTTGAAAACCTGAGAATGCACATAGATAGTGCAATGGAGTTGTTTTGTGTTCACATTTGTTTAGATCACATTTAGCGTCAGTGATGATCCACTTAATCTCTTCACAAGTTAAGGTCTGACATTTAAAAAGACAGAGAAGAGGTGTCTGTCCATACTGGTCGCAGATATTGACGTCTCCTTTTCCTTCATTGATGATCACCCGTACAGTTTCCATGTGGACACTATGTTGATCATCAGTGTTAGTTTTGAGCTGACAGATATAGTGAAGAGGTGTCTGTCCATACTGGTTGCGGATATTGACGTCTCCTTTTCCTTCATTGATGATCACTCGTACAGTTTCCATGTGGACACTATGTTGATCATCAGTGTGAGTTTTGAGCTGACAGATATAGTGAAGAGGTGTCTGTCCATACTGGTTGCGGATATTGACGTCTCCTTTTCCTTCATTGATGATCACCCGTACAGTTTCCATGTGGACACTATGTTGATCATCAGTGTTAGTTTTGAGCTGACAGATATAGTGAAGAGGTGTCTGTCCATACTGGTTGCAGATATTGACGTCTCCTTTTCCTTCATTGATGATCACCCGTACAGTTTCCATGTGGACACTATGTTGATCATCAGTGTTAGTTTTGAGCTGACAGATATAGTGAAGAGGTGTCTGTCCATACTGGTTGCGGATATTGACGTCTCCTTTTCCTTCATTGATGATCACCCGTACAGTTTCCATGTGGACACTATGTTGATCATCAGTGTTAGTTTTGAGCTGACAGATATAGTGAAGAGGTGTCTGTCCATACTGGTTGCGGATATTGACGTCTCCTTTTCCTTCATTGATGATCACCCGTACAGTTTCCATGTGGACACTATGTTGATCATCAGTGTTAGTTTTGAGCTGACAGATATAGTGAAGAGGTGTCTGTCCATACTGGTTGCGGATATTGACGTCTCCTTTTCCTTCATTGATGATCACCCGTACAGTTTCCATGTGGACACTATGTTGATCATCAGTGTTAGTTTTGAGCTTACAGATATAGTGAAGAGGTGTCTGTCCATACTGGTTGCAGATATTGACGTCTCCTTTTCCTTCATTGATGATCACCCGTACAGTTTCCATGTGGACACTATGTTGATCATCAGTGTTAGTTTTGAGCTGACAGATATAGTGAAGAGGTGTCTGTCCATACTGGTTGCGGATATTGACGTCTCCTTTTCCTTCATTGATGATCACTCGTACAGTTTCCATGTGGACACTATGTTGATCATCAGTGTGAGTTTTGAGCTGACAGATATAGTGAAGAGGTGTCTGTCCATACTGGTTGCGGATATTGACGTCTCCTTTTCCTTCATTGATGATCACCCGTACAGTTTCCATGTGGACACTATGTTGATCATCAGTGTGAGTTTTGAGCTGACAGATATAGTGAAGAGGTGTCTGTCCATACTGGTCATGGATATTGACGTCTCCTCTTCCTTCAGTGATGATCTTCCGAATAGTTTCCATGTGACGGCGATGGTGCCGATCATCACCAGAAGCAGAAGCAGCAGGACTATTCACGAGCTGACAGAGATACTGCAGGGGTGTCCTCCCTCTCTCATCTTGTATCTCTACATCAGCTCCAGCCTCCCTCACCAGAGTCTGCACAGCAACCATGTTTCCACTCTTCAGAGCTTTCCACAGCATGGTTTGTCCATCCTTTCCTGGTCGATTGATGAACTGCTATGAACACAAATTTGAACATTAGATAATTCAAGTTTTAAACATCAGCAAAATCATATTTGTTGAAATATCTTATAAATGGACAACTTACTAATTTTTCAATGTTCATATATTTGAGAATATTTCATTTTACCATGTATTATCATCATCAATTTCTAAAACTAATACAGGTTTCATTGAACGGAAGCTTTCAATTCAATTATAACCAAAAGAAGCTGCCTTCTGAAAGAGGTATTTTATTAAAACATCATTGATATAAAAATATCTGGATCAGATAGCATCTTTTTTATTTAAGAATAAGAATCAAATTTAGATATCAAAATAATAGAAATCTGAAGATATATGCAACTGTTTTACTATTTACCTTCTGTTTCTTAGTGTTTACACAAGCAGAGACAAGAGCTTCACAGAACTCTCTACTCTGACAAAATTTGTGTTCGAACACAGAGTAGTCTCTTTTGAGTACCTCCTTTTGAGTAAACCTCTCAGCTAAAACCTTCAGTACAGCAGGAATTGGCTTCACGATGATGTAACACGGAGCTCTGCTGTTGTCTTCTTCATCAGATGTTGAGATGATCATCTTCTGTTGTATAACAGAGAGAGTTGCATACTTAACACAGTATAGAGGGTCAATGTCATTGATGACATTCAGTACACTCTCATACACTGATGGATGGGCAAACGCATAAACCCCATTATTCCACACAGTGATATAGCTGTCTTCTTGTTCTTTTCCTACTTTCCATAGAGCTTGTCTTTCAACATCATCTGCAATGTCATTAACATCAAGTGTCCCATTATTCTTTACCATCAGCTGGAAGAGTTGTCTGCAGGTTTTCTTGTAAAGAACTTTGGTAGTCATGTCCAGAAACCTTAAAGGTGACTCGAAAAATTCTTCGATGGGGACATCATATCCTTTAGATCTAAGCTTTGAAAACATTTTACAATAATGCGGGAAGCCATATGCGACTTCTCTATTGCAAACTCTTTCTTTTGTTTTTGGATCAATAATCACGTTCTCACACCAAAGATGATTTTCCAGGATCTTCAATCTTTCGTCAGTCAATTTTCTTTTACTCAGGTCAACAACACACTTCCTGTCGAAAATTGAATCTGTAAGACGTCCAAGATGAACCTTAGATTCATTTACAACATTTTTCCGACTGATGAAGATGACTTGGAGCTTTGGATTTTCTCCTTCAACATCTTTTAAAATTTCCTCAATGACATCAAACCAATTTTTGATTAAATGCTGGTCAGCAAGAAAAGCGCCAAATCTATCATCAAACATAATGACCTTATCTTCTTTCATCTTTGCTATCTGATCATACTCCTCAGGTTTGTAGACAGTGAAGACTCCGACATTCTTCAGCATGAACTCCTTCAGCACCAGGTAACCTAGAACCGTCTTGCCGTCCCCAGCATTCCCTGTAATTGTGATCCATCGCTGATCTTTCATTTTGTCAAGCACATCGTCCACAGCAGACACTCTAAACATCCCTGCCGTATCTCTCTCTATTTTCTCCTTTGTTCTCTCTATATAACAGTAAAAACATTGATTTCAGTAATGAGCAACATTTGAAGGATGAATAAGATAAGTTTGGATATCACACGTAACATTTCTGGCATAAATACATGTTAAAAAGTGTTTTAAACAAGATGTGTTTGTGAAACACGAATGCCCCCGGATGCATATGTCAAGTATCAAAGACCTAGCTCCGACCAATTAAAAGTTATGACCAAGGTTAAAGTTTTTGTGGACAAACGGACAGACAGACGGACAGACAGACAGACGGACGGACAGACGGACAGGTGAAAAACAATATACCCCCGGAATCTCTGATTCGGGGGCATAAAAAGCAATTATGACGGTGGGACATAAATATCCAACAACCGTCTGAAATTTTAATACCCCGAAATACCAGCATATGTTAGCAAACCTCTGGCATAGAATGTCTTCATTACAAGCCTACAGTTTACCTTTTATTTATACTATTAAAATGTTGAATGAAGCAACATATTTGGTGATTTAAGCATTTGATAAGTGTCTTGAATTAAAGGATAATTAAATTGCAATAGTTTAGTACTTGCAGGTGCAATCACAAGGATGTTGTATTCAGCTCTTTGAAAAAATAATTAAAGGTAAAAAGACGTACCTAATAGATCATGTAGGCGGTCAGGTATCATCACTGCAAAATAACAAAAACAGCTATCAATAATGAACAAGGTTGTTTATCAGTTTTTAACAGTATTTAGTATTTCTAAATTAGAAATTGTTTTTTCAGGGATGTCTGTTTTATCCACATGCTGTTCGAAATTGAGACAACGATTAATATTAGTAAAACAACAATCATTTTCGATCAGGCGCATGCATTCCTACTGACTATGTGTTTCGCTGTTGTGACGAGGAACTGTGTTTAACGAAATGTTACAGATATACCTTGGGCTTTGGAAACATATAAACATAATCAATATGTGAGAGAATTATGCAAAGCAGCAAGCGGTGCTCTGTTAGATATGTATTATTATAGAATGTACATTTCACTCTGAAATGAGATTCAACCTTTTTCATGAAGCAACATTGATAAACCCAACATTCGCAGGATTCAACGATGACAAGAAGATGAGATTTTACAGCCGCTTCTCGTCCATAAACTACGAGACAAGAGGCCTTATGTAGGTAACAACTGTATACTGGTGAACTTTTTACCCGAAATATTGCTAACATTTATCTTATTCTATTTTACGATAGTCGTACGGTCATTTAATACAATCGAAATGTGCAGAAACTCTTTCCAGCTGACTTCAGGGGTCACGTGAGTGTACCAGCACCGGGTTAGAGGCATCGCATATAATAATAATAATAATAATGAATAGTTCTTGTATAGCGCAAAAATCTCCATAATTGGACTCAGTGCGCTTTCAGCTCTGATTGACCTGGTGGAAATCAGTCATTGAAAGCTTGTCTGAAAAGATATGTTTTTAAGCTTGTTTTAAAGTTTTCAAGGGTTGATGCATCTCGCAGGTTTGCTGGAAGGGAGTGCCAAACACAAGGTGCAGAGTACATGAAGGCGCGTTCTCCTGCTGACTTGAGATTGCACTTTGGGATCTTCAGCAACTTCTCTTGTGAGGAACGGAGAGTACGCCCAGGTTGATATGTGGTAAGAGTATTAGACAGGTACGCCGGAAGTGTTTGATGAAAGTGTTGGTAAGCAAGATTAGCAACTTTGTATTGGCATCTGAATTTGATAGGCAGCCAGTGGAGTCGCTTTAGCAATGGTGTAGCATGGTCGAACTTTCGCTTCCTGAGTATAAGTCGTGCAGCGTTGTTCTGGACTCTCTGAAGTTGTGCGATCTGCTCAGCTGGTAGACCAAGGATCAGGGAATTACAGTAGTCCAGACGTGATAATATGGCTGATGAGACAAGCTTGACCATTGCATCCTCTGTGAGATATTGACTTACAGATGCCAGTCTCCTCAATTCCAGAAAGCATGTTCTACACAAGCTGCTGACCTGATCTTGAAGGTTGAGGGATTGGTCAATTATAACACCCAGGTATTGCACTCTGTCCTTGAACAAGTGAAGAAGCGAGCAAAGCTCACATACCCCCGCTCCCCACTTTGTTCAAAGAATTTCAAATAGTAAAACTGATTAATATTGGTTAAAGTATGATAGTTGAGTATACAGTAAGTCATTGCATAAGGCTTCTTTCAACTGAAACCCAAATACCGAATTCATTAATAGGTTTTACAATTAAAAGGGTACATCTAGAGATAATGGTTGATCTTTGTTTCAAATTTGAGGTAGTTATCATGAATATTCTACGAGATGCACTGAGGACAAAATTATTTTTGTTGAGTCACTTTGTAAGTTTGTAAGCTTAGATGTATATTTCATGAAATATGTTCAGGACAAAGTAATTTATCATAGAATCACTGTTTTCGTCATGTTTCCAAAAATTAAAAAAATGTGATGGTCTAATCCTCAAATGGCACATCTAGTGATCATGGTTGATAAGTGTATGAAGTTTGGTGAAGCTAGCATGAATAGTTTGGGAGATATGCTTCGGACAAAAGACTTGGTCGAAGAGTCACTGTTTTATTCATGTTTCCATGGAAACCGCCAAAAATAAAAATAATTTGTTGGTGTAACCCTTAAAAGACACAACTAGGGATCCTGATTGATAAGTGTATGAAGTTTGGTGAAACTAGCATGAATAGTTTGGGAGATATGCTCCGGACAAAATACTTGGTCGAAGAGTCACTGTTTCAGTCATGTTTCCATGGAAACCGCAAAAAATAAAAATAATTTGTTGGTCTAACCCTTAAAAGGCACAACTAGGGATCATGGTTGATAAGTGTATGAAGTTTGGTGAAGCTAGCATGAATAGTTTGGGAGATATGCTCCGGACAAAGAACTTGGTCATAGAGTCACTGTTTTAGTCATGTTTCCATGGAAACCGCCAAAAATTAAAAGAATTTGTTGGTCTAACCCTCAAAAGGCACAACTAGGGAACATGGTTGACATGTGTATGAAGTTTGATGAAGCTAGCATGCATAGTTTTGGAGATCTGCTCCGCACAAAACGACTTCCTCAAAGAGTCACTTTTTAGTCACGTTTCCATGGAAACCGCAAAAATTAAAATTCAGAAATAGTTCTAACCCTCAAAAGGCACAACTAGGGATCATGGTTGACATCTGTATGAAGTTTGATGAAGCTAGCATGCATAGTTTTGGAGATATGCTCCGCACAAAACGACTTCCTCAAAGAGTCACTTTTTAGTCACGTTTTCATGGAAACCGCAAAAATGAAAATTCAGAAATAGTTCTTACCCTCAAAAGGCACAACTAGGGATCATGGTTGACATCTGTATGAAGTTTGATGAAGCTAGCATGCATAGTTTTGGAGATATGCTCCGCACAAAACGACTTCCTCAAAGAGTCACTTTTTAGTCACGTTTCCATGGAAACCGCAAAAATGAAAATTCAGAAATAGTTCTAACCCTCAAAAGGCACAACTAGGGATCATGGTTGACATGTGTATGAAGTTTGATGAGGCTAGCATGCATAGTTTTGGAAATCTGCTCCGCACAAAGTTTTGGGACGGACGGACAGACGGACGGACAGACGGACGGACAGACGGACGGACGGACGGACGGAAAGAATGAACGCTACATACCCCCGCTTACGCTGTAAGGCGGGGGTATAATAATATTTCTGTACCTTCAATGTTGGCTGATGTGTCATGAATTTGTCTGAGACGGGTTGGGGCACCAGCAAGCATCAACTCTGTCTTGTCAGAGTTTAACTTTAGCTTGTTTCTTATCATCCAGCTAGATACATCATTGATGCAAGTCAAAACACAGCTTTTTGTGGATGGAAAATTGGATGGCGGAGAGCTTTTTGAGAGTTCAGTGTCATCAGCATACTTCTCGAAATCGCATTGATGTGATGAAATGACTTCAGAGAGTGGTTGGGAGTACATAGTAAAAAGTACAGGCCCTAACACAGATCCTTGTGGCACACCATAGCGTAGGGAATTAGGTGTTGATCGCTGGTTGCCAATGATGACAGATTGGGATCGTCCACTCAGATAGGAGCTGAACCAGCAAAGTGCAGTACCTTGGATGCCATAGGTTTCCTCTAATCTTGTTAGAAGAATAGTATGGTCCAACGTATCAAACGCAGCGCTAAGATCCAACAGTGCCATCAATGAAACATTTCGTTTGTCAGCTTTCATCAGAAGATTGTTCATGACACTGAGTACGGCCGATAGGCAGACTGATGCATTTCAAGGAGTCCTCTGGTAGACAGATGTTTCAGCAGCGCTAGCTGGTTCAACACAACTCGTTCGAGAAGTTTTGAAAGGAAAGGGAGGTTGGAAACCGGTCTAAAATGTTTCATATTGTTAGGGTCAAGATTTGGCTTTTTGAGGCGGGGTATCACCACAGCTTCCTTGAACTGGGCAGGGACAGTTCCTGTTGAAAGTGAAGTGTTTATGATAGCTGTTATTAGGGGTACCAGGTCTCCAATACATTGCTTGACTAGATTTGTAGGAATTGGATCCAGTGTGCAGGTTTTGTTGGCAGATTTAAAAACAAAAAAAATGAAAAAGGTGGACCATTATACTTGTCGAAAGAAGGAGACTCAATGGAATATGCATCAAGTTCATGTCGTATCTTGTTTATCTTGTCTGAGAAGTAGTCGCAGAATTGTTGGGGTAGATCAGAGTTGTTATCAGGATCAGGTAAGGCAGTAGAGTTCTTCTTGCCCATCAGTCCATTTACGACATTAAGCTGCTTGGATGAGTTGCTGACCTTGATTTCATTGCATAAATACTGTTTCCTGGCCAATTGTACTGCTGCTTTGACTGCTGATCTTTCATGGATGAATTTCTGCTTGTGCACAGTGAGTTTAGACTTCCTCCAGCGATGTTCTGCTCTTCTTCTTTAACGTCGGGCGATTTCTACATTTAAGTGGGTTATTTTACTTAGAAAATTTCAGTTTTGAAACTGTTTCAGATACAAATGCTGGTTGGAGTGACCTCCCTTGAGAGTGACACATGAAATATATTTCTCAGGTAAGATTTTATCTCAAAAGTACATAAAAGAAGATAAAATACATCGGAAATCGACATGGGTCTGGACGTAAGCACCTGGAGAGTAAAGATTGGAACTTTCTCACATGGAAATCGAAAAGTAAAGTTTAAAATCCCGATTCTGTGCGTGTCACTGTGTGTGGCCACATTTTTCATCATGACGATGTTGACAATAACTGTCTGTGGTGACGTTGAGTCCAACCCAGGACCAGGACAGACTGTTAAAGACCTTTCTGACATCAAGGAGAGACAATGTTGTATTTTATGGAATTCCAGAGAAACGAGAAGATAAGGAGACGTGACCAGACTGCGAAGAGGAGGTGAGGTCTGTCTTGAAAAACAAACTTGATATTGACCATGCTTATTATGAAAGTAAAATGGTAATTGACAGAGCACACAGGGTTGGGAAGAAGAAGTCTGGAGATAAGCCACGCCCCATAGTGGTCAAGCTGACCAGTAGCAATACCAAGTCCGACATCCTTTACCGCGCCAGGACCAAGCTGAGGCAGTCTCCAGTGAAGATCAGTGAAGACTACAGCTTCACTGTGAGACAATGGTAGATTTACACGAGATAAAGAAGGAAATATCACTTGTACAGCAAATAATGGACAGAGCACAGTATATTATATGATGGCATCTTCACAGATGTTTGAGCAGATAAAAGACTTCAAGGTTCTAACACTTGATGAATCCGACCATTTTCCCATCGCCTGTGAATTAAATATAAATACAAAGTGCAACGATTCAACCACAAATACAGTAAACAATCTGTATACAAAGTTTGTATGGAATGATAGATTCCAGAACAATTTTGAAAAGCTTATAACTGATGATGTATCTAACTCAATCATAGATTAAATCAATACCATGTTGTATGTTGACATCGATAGTGCCCTCGATATGATCTCGGGTCTCTATATGCGGGCTGCAGACGACACGGGTCACGTGACTAGCGGTAGAGTCAGCTTCCACCGTGGTGGAGGCAGCAGTGCGAGTCAGCAAGGAGTGACAAGTATCGTTCTCTCGACAAGTTTAGATTCACAGACAAACAAGATGATTTTCAAAGTTATCAACAACAGAAACGTGCTTTTAAATCGACTTGCAACATGAAAAAATCCTCTCATAAATTACAAATTAGAGAAAGGTTTCACAATATTCGTGATAATCCTGAGGAATTGTGGAAAGCTGTCAAATCAATAAAATATTCTGATTAAACTAACCATATCAGTGGCATAGAATGGTATACATATTTCGATAACCTACTCAAATCTGGAAAATCTGATTCGATTATTATTGATACCATTACAAGTGAACTAGCAGATCATGACTTTAACTGTAAAGATTGTAACGAAGATTCGCCTGATCAACCCAATACTGAAACTTTGCGTGAGGTTAAAGATACTATACAGAGTCTGAATCATCGGAAAACACCAGGATTGGACGGAATATCCGCAGAGTTACTAAAACATTCTGTCAACCAAATCTCATGAATTAATGGTAACGGGTAACTTTCCTACAGCATGGTGTGTACTCATATATGTTCAGTTTGATAATTATAGCCGTTTTTGAAGTGAGGGGGTACGTGACTCGCGACGTGCCTCTTTTGTGACATAATAACCAGAATCATTGGCAGGTGATACTCCATATGTGACTGTTGTCTAGTGATGTCGCAGGTGGAAATCTTAGAGCCCGTGATTTGGAGCTTAGCGGGAGACTGCAATGAGAATCAGATTTATCATCCAATAGCACTTCTATTGGTTAATTTGAATCACGAGGTGAGCCCATGAAATGAAGCCAAGAAACTAGTTTGCAGCTATCGCTGAAAGCACATCATTTGATTGGCTTGCTATATTTAGAGATACGACAGAAGACCATAGCAGGATATCAGGGGATAGGAGACATATACGCTGATGAAGCAGGATGGTTTAATTCAAAATGACATTATATGATGAAGAAATTATAAACCAAGTGTGTTTCTGTATCAGTTATATCATATAATAGGAATGAAATTTGTATTATGCGAGCCTTTAGCGAGCAAAATACATATATATTTTTATTCTTACTATAATTATGATATTAATGATACGGAAACTAACGAGGTTAATACTTTCATTACTTTCATAAAATGTCATTTAAAATAAAATAGTTTAAACAGAAATATGATTCCTTTGAAAAACATGTTTGACCTAGATTTTGAGGAGTAATTTCTTTCATAATACACCAAGGTGAAGGTCATATTGTCGGCGATATACAGTTGTGAACAATCTAGAAATATATCTTCATGAATGATTTTTAATGTGATAGAAACGTCTCCTGCAATCTATCAGGATTTCAATTCTGATTTCCAGTGCTCAAGCCATCATTGTTTTTTCTATATAACGCATAATTAGAATGAACCACTTGTCAACGTCGCTATAACAGGGGAGGAAACTCTAACATTTAATTTTGAAAAGGTGCTTTGTCATTGCATTTACGGCAGTTGAGTTACAGTATTCTAAGACTAAACACCAATTATTTGCGATGCTGGGGTTGTTATGGTTGTTACTACGCTACTAGATGATGTGTACTATCACTAGAATATGATTTGCTTTTGCTGAAAAGTTGGCAACTGACACGGTCAAAGCCTTTTAGGCCGACAGTATGTTGTTCACGAAAATTAAAGCACATGTTGGTTTGATAGCCTATATTGTTAGTTGTATATTGTTATATTTTGGTGTATTCACGGCGAAAACAACTTGAAATGCTTCGATAACCAAACTATTCCCAAAAGACGAATGCGTGACAAGTTTACAGTTTAAAAGATTTTGTTTACAAATGTTTGTTTGATCAAACAAACACAACGTGAAAACTCCCGGTGAAAACTCCCGATGATGAATCAATGGTTAGCAACCGGTTTTGGACTGGCATGAAATGCATTGAGTTTTGAGAAAATAGTTTTGATCTTATTTGCCTCTTTATCAGATTTTCAGGCAACTCGGATAAGTTTATCAGATACAGTTATTGCAGCGATAACTACCTCCCTTATATAATAAAAGTACCGAGGGTACAGAAGCTCACCTTAAAATAAATGATGTGGTTATATATGGTTTAATTGTGTAACCATCTTTTATATGATAATTGATTATGGCTGCCATGATTTTTTTATCTTTTAAAATGCTATTCTTCTGTTGGAAACCACTAGAGCTTGAATAAACATTAATACAAGAATGATATATAATCATGATTTGTTAATAAGCAGTAGATTTTTGTATAACTTTTTTTGTATATCTATGGCTGAATTGGTGATCATCTTGGCCTTTTTAATCTTCAAAATGCTACTTTTATGTGGGCATCTGTATTAATTTCATTATGATATCTTGATTGGTTTAGGAGTATTCATTTAGTCACACTCTCAACTTCCAAAGAACTAAAAAGATGATGCACATAACCATTTAGAATGTATCCCTCTGACACAAATCACAAATTCAGCTAATGATAGGTCCAATTGCCAAAGTAAACTGTCCAGGTCAATGTCTCAATATGTAATTCTAACTGAAGATTTCTGAATATCTTAAATCTTGACATAATATTATGTTAGTGCAATCTGATTGGTCAGAATAGGCTAGCAACATGGGGGTTTATGCTAATTACTAGATATGATGACCTATGATGACCTCTTGCACCTGCATGTAGCTTATGTAACTTATCCTCTTATGTAAGTTACTGTTATTCCATATAGTGAGTGTCCTCCCCTGGAAGGATAGGAGGGGAAAGGGGGGGGGGATAGAAGGAATGTGGGATAGAAGAGAGGTTTGCAATGGAAGGACAGGAGAAAAAAGGGGAGGAGGGAAAGGGGGGATAGAAGGGGTGGGGGTAGAAGAGAGGTTTGCAATGGATATAATCTGGAGGTCAACTCAGTAATATGTTTATTGAAGTATCTTAACTAACCGAGAGAATTGGTGAGAAAGACTTTGTAAAAAAAGAATTGTTCAGACAGCTGTTCAATTAGTTTTGAAGATGACTATTAAATGATATCTTTTATTAGCATGACAAACAAAGTAAAAGATAATTTGTTATTCATTAACCAAAATTTTCAATTTGGAATAAATTAATTGCATGGGAACAAAGGAGAACAAAACCTAACAGTTAGTGTTGGGAGTGAACAAATTTAATCATTTTAAATGCTTTTGAAAAGGATTTGTTTGAATTGAATGATCATTATAATTATATAGATAATCATTGTTCAGACCGTAATCAGATATAGATGATCAAAAAATGAATATTTATCCCTCACTGGCTATGTTATTTGCCATATATGAAGTGTCAGGAATTATGTAACCCACTGATGGAGTGAATAACTTTTATCATTTTTTTTATCAAATTTTTATTTGTAAAAAGTATTACTATTAATAGAATACAAGTATACTTTTCATAAAGACAATTTATATACTTTCCATAAAGTCCATTATGTTCTATTTATCAATTAGGTCAGGATTACTATGCAATATACAAGCAGGCAGGGCTGCTAGCCCCAGATCCTTAAGGAGAGTGTAGCAATTTGTGTATTTGGCTTTGTGTACGTATATTAAGAGAAGCATCCTAGTGTGCTGAGCATGTAAACCTGAACTCTGGCTAATAGCCCTTATGTGTGGTATTTAAAGACTTGACAGGAGAGAACATGAATTGTTGTGAAAAATATATATAATTTCACAAAATATAGTTAGCTTATGTCCTAAATTGATTTTGTGTCAAGAAGAACTTCTGTTAGATATAGAAATGGTACAAATATGAGTAAAACACAGGAACTGGAACCTGATGCAAAATAACTCTTTCCACATCAACTTATCATGTAGATTGCTAAACACGAAGCTTATTGTTGACAAGTTTTGTGTAAGTTGTTATTCTTACAAAGAACATATCACTGTCATGAGAATACAAGTCTAATTTCCATAACTCTTATTGCATACACATGGCCATATAGCATAATGCTCTACCATATCAATTGGGTCAGGTTGATTATGCAACAGACTAGCAGCTGAGACTGTGATGCTAGCATCCTGTATTGGGATGTGTATTAGAAAAGCATAGTGGACTCAACAGGAATATCTGAACTCTGGTTGACCCCTTTTGTGTGGTATTTAAAGGAATATAAGGGAGATACCATTGTTTAAAATTCAACATGATGTTTAATGTCATTGGGTTTTTGCAGCTAGTTGCCATAAATATTTTAAACAAATTAATTAATTATGTTTGTCTTTCATCTTAATGTTTTAGAAACACTTAAAAATATAGAACAACTTGCATGACAATCTTAAATATTCCATATTCAAGATAATATTATGATTAGTGGGTTCAAATTAGAGAATTTATATAGTGAGAGTGATCACTTGATGAAAGCTTAAAATTGAGTAATAATGATGTGTCATCTGCAGCTGAAAAGTCAATATGGTTGCTATCGCGGCCATCTTGGATTCTCAAAACTGAAACGTCTACCTTTGTGGGCAGAATCACTATAGGTATAACATACTACAATATGAAAATGATATCAAGATTGGTTTAGGAGGAGTAGTCATTTTCATGAAATCTAATTGATTGCCATGGCAGCCATATTGGATTCTCAAAACTGAGACGTCTACCTTTCTGTGCGGAATCACCATAGTTATAACATACTACAATTTCAGAATGATATCTAGATTGGTTTAGAAAGAGTAATCTTTTCATGAAATCTAATTGAAAGTTCAATATGGCTGCCATAGCTGCCATCTTGGTGTCTCAAAACTGAACATCTACCTTTCTGTGAGGAATCACCATGGGTATAACATACTACAATTTCAGAATGATATCTGCATTCGTTAAGGAGAAGTAGTCTTTTTCGTGAAATCTAATTGAAAATTCAATATGGCTGCCATGGCGGCCATCTTGGATTCTCAAAACTGAAACGTCTACCTTTCTGTGAGGAATCACTATAGGTATAACATACTACAATATGAAAATGATATCTAGATTGGTTTAGGTGAAGTAGTCATTTTTATGAAATCTAATTGAAAATTCAATATGGCTGCCATGGCTGCCATATTGGATTCTCAAAACTGAAACGTCTACCTTTCTGTGAGGAATCACCATGGGTATAACATACTACAATTTCAGAATGATATCTGCATTCTTTAAGGAGTAGTAGTCTTTTTCGTGAAATCTAATTGAAAATTCAATATGGCTGCCATGGCGGCCATCTTGGATTCTCAGAACTGAAACGTCTACCTTTCTGTGAACAATCATCATGGGTATAACATACTACAATTTCAGAATGATATTTGGATTCGTTTAGGAGGAGTAGTCTTTTTCCTGAAATCTAATTGAAAATTCAATATGGCTGCCATGGCGGCCATCTTGGATTCTCAAAACTGAAACGTCTACCTTTCCGTGAGGAATCACCATGGGTATAACATACTACAATTTCAGAATGATATCTGGATTCGTTTAGGAGGAGTAGTCTTTTTCCTGAAAGTTTACGGACGGACGGACGGACGGACAGACGGACGACGGACGAAGCGCCATGACATAAGCTCACTTTTACTTTGTAAAGGTGAGCTAATAAAAGCCTACATTGTAAAAAAATATCACTGAAGACAACAAATAATTTAAGTTTTACAGTAAATGATGACCACTCATTTGATGATGAAACAATATTTATCATTTGGTGTAAGAAAGATTACCACAGGAATGGTAATTAAAAACAATGATGTGTCACTTTGTAAGTTAACAAGTCACCCTCAGGCAAGTTTTATGGCCCCTAGCCCGGTTGTTTTTTCACAGCCCATTGTTTATGTGATCTTAATGAAAGGCTAATTAAAGGTGTTAATTGGACAAATTCACAAAAACAAAACCATTATTTATATTGTTGAAACATCTTTGAAGGAAAATAAAAAAGTGATATATTCACGTATAGAGGTAGTTTAAGAAAGCCAAAAAACAACACTACTATTGGGTTTATTTTCTTGCATTTAAGAGTTTATACAAAGTGGCGGCTTGGGCACAACATATATGTTTCTCATTTCGATGATAATTACTTACCAGTTGCGGTTGCCGTCCCCACTTCTGAGATTCTTGTTCCAGTCACTGGAAACATTGACACCAGAAAATGAAACTTAATTAACTTGGTCATGAACAGATCCTTCAAACTGAGAAGGATGGGAGGAAAGCATCAAACTTTTGTCAGTTGTCTTATGAATAATGTTTACAATACTGTCAGATAGACTCATATCTGATTCATAATTTGTGTAAAACCTTACTAAATTATCCATCATTGATTACCATTTATGTTTGATTCTTCCCTTCTTTGTTTCCGAGGTGGTTCGTCAGGGTTCTTTTCTCCTTCGGCCATTCTTCTCACTGATGAGGTGACTGCTTCTACAGGGGTAAATGACACTTTAGGTAGTATTTGCTCTCTGGTAAAGTTTCTGCTGCGTGTAACATCACCAATATGAAACTAGAAAGTGTTTTTACTCCAAAATAAGAACAAGTTAAAAATTATTGTTAATGTATCAGGAAAAATTGCTTGTTGTGAATTTGATAGTTTAGACACTCTGTACATGTCATCCGTTTTAAACTTTTCTTTTAGAATTTTACAAGATCCAACACATGTTTTATATCCTTGTTATCAACTTTTACCGTCTGGCCGCAGGTATCTTTTACCAAATGTCAAATCTAATAGAAGTAAAAACTCTTTTATACCTGTTAGTATTTCATTTTTAAACAAGCATTGAATTGTATTTCTTTTATCATATCTACCATATACTTTACCCAATAGATTGTTATCATGTAAAGAATATCACTGTTGTTACTCATGTCTTAAATGTTGTCTAGTAGTTCTTAACCCTGATGTACACAAAATTCCCCTTCGGGTAATAAAGCATTATCTTATCTTATCTTATCTTACTCGTAAAAACAGATGTCTCCCCCATACACCATTTCAGCTGAATTTTGTTTTTAAAATACTTTAAAGTTTTTTGAAACTCAAATGAAAACCATATTCTTTATATAAAACAACATGAACTGTAAGTTTTGGTTATATTTGATTTTTATTATGGGAATCAATAATCAACATCTACACAGTTTGTCATGTAAACTAACCTAACTCTTAAAAAATGACAAAGTCCAAACTGTTGCCATAGAAACCCAAAAATGTGTAATGCAAAAGAAGTTGAAACCTCCAAAAGGCACATCTACATTATATGGAGAGGATGTATACCACATTTGGTGAATATTTGTCATATAGTTCCAGAGATATGCTCCGGAAACGAACACTACCCTTGAAAAAGACCAAGTCCAAACTGTTGCCATGGGAAATATTAAAAAAATTTGAAAAATATATAACTTCCACCAGGCACATCTACATGATATTGAGAGACAGTATATCAAGTTTGGTGATGATCGGTCACATAGCTTTAGAGATATGCTCTGCAAACGAAACGCCAACGCCGATGGGAACTCAGTTAATACCAATATGTCTCCCAACCCTTCGAGTGGAGACATAATACTTAAAATAACCAAGAACATTTATAATCTACTGCAGCTATTTTTAATCTTGCAAAATGTTTCTATTTTGTTGTTATTAGAACTAAACGGTAAATATACTGTATTTACCATAAATCAAATGAGGTCGAAGGATTCATTAACTGTGTTTTTGTATCTATTTCTATCTTATATCTATCAATGACATGTTGCTTTTTGCTAATGAGATAGAGTCAAGAGTACAGCAAAACAAAATTTACGCAAATTTATCATTGAAACCTAGTGGATGCGAACATGATAATGATTTTAAATTTGTTAAAAAAGTCAATATCCAAATTCTGCTCTATTGTCACATGCTATTTAGGATGATATATATGCCGAAACTTCCTGTTAAGTTAAAGAAAGTTATAAGTTAAGGTAACTTATTACCTTTAGTTAAAGAAAGTTATCGGATAATAACCTTCAAGCGACAGCAAGAAGGTTATATCCGATAGCCATGAGGATGTGGTCATTATCTCACATACACCACATGGCTTTACAAATTTGCATTTTAACAAAAGTAGAGCATCAACCAAATATCTAGTTATTTGATAGTTGTTGTTATGGAATAAACTCTCAACGTCTTAACACTTCATTTGCACAGTACGCGAATTTCACCTGCAGATTGAGCATGTCATGGCAAAGTTGTCAGTCAGACGAATCTGAGCAAGAAAGCAATCTGTTTTTAGTTCTTTCGACTTATAAAACACATACATTGAACTGAAATTAAATAATGTAAATAAAATTTGTCAAAAACGTCACCGAAATTGTGATTTATGGCAAATGATATTCTTATGTTTAACCCTTACGATGCGGCTATATATTTTTGCTCAACTAGCCCACATGGCGACATTGTTTTGTCCTGTGCCAGCCACCGTTATATCCTGATTGCACCGCTCACTGAATATTTTTATGTAGCGAGTCCCGTGCCTTTTAAAAACAATTGGTGTATCTATTTCGTGGATCCTGGATTTTTATTTAGAGCCTTGTAAAATGTTTATTTATGCACACACAATAATTCTTTTTACATGGACTTCTAGATACACTGTGCCTCTTTATAAATATATAAAAAAACATTACGATGCGCCTCATATTTTTTTCCCCACAGTCATCAAAAGAAAGTCTTTATTTCCGCTTGCCGCTTCTTTATGTGTGTGCGCGCATAGACATATGATACATGGAAATAAAGACAATTCTTTTCTCTAAAAGTTGATATAAAAATTATCACATTATCTCTAATGGTTTGTGAGATATGAATGCCGCAAGGTG
Source organism: Steromphala cineraria (assembly GCA_916613615.1). NCBI lineage: Eukaryota > Metazoa > Mollusca > Gastropoda > Trochida > Trochidae > Steromphala > Steromphala cineraria. The sequence goes on from OU744734.1 coordinate 925,311, forward strand.
CGCGAGGTAAATGCAAGTTATATTAGCGATAGCCGGAGCGCAACTAGCGCGTGTGAACGATGACTTATATTTCGCTTGCCACTTCTTTATTCCTGTCCGCGCATAGACATATGATACATGGAAATAAAGACAATTCTTTTCTCTCCAAGTTGATAAAAAAATTATAAATTATCTCTAATGGTTCTTGAGGTATGAGTGCCGCAAGATGCGCGAGTTAAATACAAGTTCAATTAGCGAACGCCGGAGTCCAAGTAGAGCGCGCACCGCTTCTTCATTTCTGTGCGCAAATCGACAAATGATACATGGAAATAAAGACAATTATTTTCTCTACAAGTTGATATAAAAATTATAAAATTATCTCTAATGGTTCGTGAGATATGAGTGCCGCAAGGTGCGCAAGTTAAATACAAGTTCAATTAGCGAACGCCGGCGCGCAAGTAGCGCGGGTGGACGATGTCATTTATTCCGCGCATCGCTGCCGCTTCTTTATCATTGTGCGCGTATAGACAAATGATACATTGAAATGAAGACAATTTTCTCCTCTACAAAATGGTGAAATGTCACAGATGAATAGAAATTGTCCATGTAAACATGATAGCGCAATGCGGATCTTTAGGTAGCATTTCTTTTATAATTAACATAAATTCTTAAAGATAAATGTGTATCATTGTGACACTTGTATTATTACTTATATATTTAGGTTTTGCGGGCATGTTGATATGTTTTGCGGGCATGTTGATATGTTTTGCGGGCATAATATTATGTTTAGGTTTTGCGGGCATTATTGCTCTAAGCATTTGTCGCATAATATTAAAAATGGAAATAAGTGAAATCATGGAGGAGATACCCTCTGTGTACCCCCAAGAAATGAATGAGGATAAGAGAAACAAACTAACAAATGCCATCTTGGGTGATGGGAAATTTGTGGATAAAAAAATTTCTATGAAGATAATAAGCGGTATGACTGATGAAGAAATAATAACAAAATGTGAGAAATATGAACGCAAGCTGGGCGCGACTATGGTAAGAACGTTAGGGATATCTTTCCTACATTTATATTCCAACGCTATGAGTCACTTCTTCAATATCGCTCCTGATAGTAAAACACAGCTATTCGAAGAGCTTAATGAAGACCCATTCATTGATATTGCTACGAATAAAATTTGTTGTGACCTTTATTCTAGGTGGGGAATGTACCTGGCTCCCATAACAATGATGATAACAACTGCTGTTGCATGTTGATTTTAAGAATATAACTTTAAATAATAAAGATGTCTTTTCCGAATCCAGAAATGTCCTCTCCGGGGCCAGAGATGTTGAATCCAGAGATATCGGAGATAATACAACCCAATGAGGATATTCAACTTAGCGATGTCACTAAAAAGGTAGCTAAGAAGGTGGTTAAAAAATTACAACGGGGCACAAAAGCTAATGAGGATGAACAAAAACTCACAGTCACAAAAAATCCTAACAAGAGTCATCAGAAGATGACATATCCCACCGGTTCCACATGATTGTAAGATGTAAACCTTTGAAAAATAATTGTAAATTTTTCAAGCAAGGTTCATAATAGTGTAAGCTAATGTAAATGAAACGAAACCTTTCATGAACAGAGTCCAAATAAGAGCCGTTTCCATGGAAATAATAAAAAATAAAATTTTCAGAAATGTGAAAATATCAAAAGGCACCACTTCAGTAGGTGGGCAATACACATGTAAAGTTTCAGAAAGATATGTGGACCGATTTTTGAGTTCTGCTCCGGTAACAAAACCTTTCATGAACAGAGTCCAAATAAGAGCCGTTTCCATGGAAATAATAAAAAATAAAATTTTCAGAAATGTGAAAATATCAAAAGGCACCACTTCAGTAGGTGGGCAATACACATGTAAAGTTTCAGAAAGATATGTGGACCGGTTTTTGAGTTCTGCTCCGGAAATGAAACCTTTCATGAACAGAGTCCATATAAGAGCCGTTTCCATGGAAATAATAAAAAATAAAATTTTCAGAAATGTGAAAATATCAAAAGGCACCACTTCAGTAGGTGGGCAATACACATGTAAAGTTTCAGAAAGATATGTGGACCGGTTTTTGAGTTCTGCTCCGGAAATGAAACCTCTCTTGAATCGATGTATTACTAAGTATTTATTTGATATATATAATTCGTACAAACTTGTGACTTGAAGTGACAAGACTTGTGCTGTTCTGTGCAATGAAACGTGTGAATACATGCGCTATGTTAGCTACAAGAAAATATACATGTGCTATATCTTTTTTTATACGTGTTAAATATATTTATATTGTAAATTTACTAAATATGCCTACATATCTACATCGTGAATTGTTTATAAAATGCATTTTCCAAAATTTAGACACTCAAATTAATTTCATTTAATAATTTAATGAATTAACCCTCAGATGAAATGTTGTTACAAATAATTCATTGTCCTTTTGGGGTACGCAGTGGGGAAGATTTTGTTAAAGAAACGAAATCGCCTACATTTAGGTTTTTCTTAAAACTCAATTCATATAAAAGGTTACTTTAAAAAAAACAGAACTAGGTTAATTATCTATGCAAATTGCATTGTTCTTGAAAAATACTTGTGCTCATATATATAGCTCAAAAAGGCAAATATATTTCCATGTAATATAGACAGGGAGTCGCTCAAATAATGACATAAATGCAAAATTTTAAGGAAATGGCGGTTGGTGTTCAAAGGATGCCTTAAATGTTTTTCTGAGAAAGAAAATTGCTTAAAATTGATAAGGCTTAAAGGGGGTCTCCAACTTCTAATTTTTAACGTTCAGTGTTTTATTAGCGAGGCCCTCTCCGACCCTCTCGGGGCATCGCTAATAAAACACTGGAAGTTAAAAATTAGAAGTTGGAGACCCCCTTTAAATCTCTTTCTAACGAGTCAAAATGTGGCTGCGTGAATAAATGAGTCGTCTTGGAGGATGGGGAAGAAAAATCTTTTTTAACTGGTCAGTTTTAAAGCATCATGTAGGCAATCTTGAACGTTTTTAACTGTTATCTATTAATTGCAGAAACGTAACATCAGTTACAAATTGTTTTCGTCTCATTCTATACCAGAATCGTGAACAAATAAAACTGCATGACAATCATAGGCCTATACTGTTCAAATGTTTAATTCCACTTGAAAATGCTACGTCTTTTACGGTTTATTTATTTCATCTATAATCGCATTGCGTTTAAAAATATGTTAGTAGATATTAAATCCAAAATAACTTTCCTAAATATTTCGAAGTCATTTAGAGGAAATAGTATAGTTCCTTCCTATATATTTGCTAACCAAATGCATTTCACTAGGCCTAATAATAGGAGTTTCAATCACATACCGAAAACACGTACGCGCGTTTTTCTCATAACAGAAAACACCTGCAATCATGTATTTATTTAATCCGGTTCACTTTATTCAACTTAAAAATTATTCACTTTATTGCTATATATCGGATTATCAAGAAACCATAATCAATATATGAGACAATTGCTCTATAATATGTGTAAATCATCTATTCACGATCTCTTTGTCAATGGTCAAAATAAGTTAAGAAGAGATTTGACCAACTCCCGACATTTGTTTTCATGTCAGTTGAATTTTGTATATTATAACGTAGGCTACAACATCGTGATTAATAGGCATAAAGATACCGTATGTACATGTAGGCAAAACTTCTACAAACTCAGTCCCCTTTAGATTTGAAAATTAAGACTAACTAGCAACTTGAAGGAAATTATTTCTATGATGTAAATGTAGTAAATTCACGTCTTCAAGTGCATGTATTAAGAAATTAAGTGGCCTCTGCGTACACAAGATAAGCAACAATAAGAGAGAACATTTTTATTTTCTTCACGATGATGTCATTATGTGTAATTAGTCCTTCACCGAAGTTGTTTATGATAGGCGACTACTAAGTACTTAAATTAATTACAACTTATGTTTGTTTTGCAAATAATCATTGTTGACATATATTATTCTCTCTTGTCATGTGATTTTGCGTTAGCATCGTTTTGTTACCTCCTACATTCCACATTTTGAAGAAATGAGCGTATATGCATATTAAGGATACAGAAGTTGTTCAGAAAAACATTGCTATTCTTCTTTGAAAAAACTTTTCATGATTTTCTGCATTAGAATAATTTGATTTTTGGACAAAATAACTGCCATATAGGCCTTTATATTATGTATAGGCCTACACTACCTAATTTTCCAAATAAGTGTATATGTATACACATAAGAGACGATTATCAATTTAGGCTCTTGTCTAACTGTATTATAATGAAATTGTGGGACGAAGCCCATGCTTTAAGATTTTATTTCAAAATGGGTCCAGAAGGCGAGTCGTTTTGCCTATGAATTCACCAATGTCCAAAGCTCCTCACACTGAATTGCGACTCCGTTCATGATAAGACTAATATTTACAGGCGCTGCTGTAGAATTCAAGACAATGGCGGCACTTCTGGTGAAACAGATTAAGCGCGTGATTCACTGAGTAAAACCAACTTTAGTTCAGGGAACACCAACAAATAAGCGATTAATTTCTAGCATATGACTCAGATATTGTGAAAAGATCAGTCCTAAAAACATGTATTAGAATGTCTTATTTTGCAATAAATTTTCAGTTCGCACTCAATGTACGAATCGCCGAATTCTGGAGGGACCTAAACTCCTTACACCACAATGCGAAATCCCCATCATAGAGCAGAACGCATTGGCTCTGCTGTGGAGTACAAGCCATTTTGCGCGAAATGTAAGTAACTACACTTCGTGTAACTACATTCGACGATCTTTCACAACACAAGAAGAATGACCATACTAATATACTAGTTCTTGGATACTGTTTAAACGATCAGGTATTAAAAGTCCACCTTTTCAGGCTTGTTTTCACTCTATTGTGTCAAAAGACCCACCGTATCGTCTATTTGTTTATGCAGCAGAAAGCAATTTTTTAACTACTAGTACGTCGTGCTTTGAGTTTGTGATGATTTCTTTATGTTTAGATCGTTTCTAGGTTTTGCATTCATCCCCATGACACCAGATGTGTACATGCATGTATAGAGTCGTTGTTTTTGGTGTTTAAATATTTTATTCTCTTACAATTTTTTTTATTTCAAGCAGTATAGTTTACATATGTAAAAAATGTAAATTGTACTATTTGTTTTTAATTTATGATATAAGGAAAAGGCAGAACATTAGAATTATATCTAGTATCTTCACAAATAAGAACTAATTAACTTTAATTACGAATTATGTAATTCTTTTACAGTGATATATTTAATAAATTGAATACAATAATTGACCTCTTGAAATTGTTCAAATTGATGTGTATGAATTTATTTAAATCAAGTTGAAGATCCTTGTAAAATTGTTTACTGCATAACAATGTACTGATGGGGACAATAAAAACATTGAAAAAAAAAAAAGATATGATGCTCATCAAATAAAAAAAATTTATTTAAAAAAAATATATATTAAACAAGATGTGTTTGTGAAACACGAATGCCCCCGGATGCATCCTGCTCGCTGTGTCAAGGTCAAGGTCACAAGGTCAAATGTCATGGTGTCATCTGAAAGGTCTTATCACAAGGGATCCATATGTCAAGTATCAAAGAGCTAGCTCTGACCAATCAAAAGTTATGACCAAGGTTAAAGTTTTTGTGGACAAACGGACAGACGGACGGACGGACGGAAAAGGTCAAATATCATGGTGTCATCTGAAAGGTCTCATCACAAGGGATACACATGTCAAGTATCAAAGACCTAGCACTGACAGTATAGTAACTATAGCCAAGGTTAAAGTTTTCGGAAAAGGCTCGCTGTGTCAAGGTCAAGGTCACAAGGTCAAATGTCATGGTGTCATCTGAAAGGTCTCATCACAAGGGATCCATATGTCAAGTATCAAAGACCTAGCTCTGACCAATCAAAAGTTATGACCAAGGTGAAAGTTTTTGTGGACAAACGGACAGACAGACGGACAGACATACGGACAGACAGACGGACAGACGGACGGACGGACGGACGGACAGACGGACAGGTGAAAAACAATATACCCCCGGGATCTCCGATTCGGGGGCATAAAAATCCTTGAATTATGAATTATATAATCCTTTTACAGAGATATATTTAATAAATTGAATAACAATTTTCATTTTTGACCTCTGAAATTTTTCATTTTAGATAAGAAATTAAGTCATTATTTTTATATAAGTCTTCAGAAATTCTTCTAAAAAATTATCACTAGTAAGAAATATATAGGATTCTTATAAGAAATTTTAGCTATTAAGAAATGTGTAAGATTCTTATAAAAAATATATAGGATTCTTATAAGAAATTTTAGCTACTAAGAAATGTGTAGGATTCTTATAAGAAATTTGTGAATGGTTTCTTAGTCACAACTTTTTCTTATAAGAATCTTATAAGAAATCGGCTTCTTATAAGATTCTTATAAGAATCTTATAAGAATCTTAAAAGATCTTATAAGGTAATATCGTACGGGCATGATGATGATGATAGAGACTTCAACTTTGACTTTAATATATTCAGGCAACTACGCACTGCATTCAAAAAAGCATTTGCGGACAAAAAAACAATCTTATCAGAATGAACAAACACAAAAATTGCAAGAGGAAATCCACAACTCTTTTGGAAATTGTTAAAACAGGGGAGACAATCACACCTACCAGACAACATTGGAACTGATAAGTGGACAAATCACTTTTCCTCTCTCCTCCATATAGATGTAGCCGCTACTTTGCCTACTTTATCTATGACAAGTGAAGTGAATGATAGTATCAGTCAAATAGAATTAAACCAACCTATCAGCTCTCAAGAAATAGAACAACAAATATGTAAGCTAGCAAATAACAAGTCACCTGGACCTGATGGTGTTGTCACTGAATATTTTAAGAATACATCAAGTACTATTTTACCTACTCTTTTTTCACTTTTTAACCAGATATTTGACAGTGGTCTTTTTCCAGCTGCTTGGACTAGAAGTATTATTTGTCCTATTTTCAAATCTGGAGATAAGAATGATGTCAACAACTACAGGGGCTTTTCATTGATTGATACAATGTGTAAAATATTTACTTCTATACTTAATATGAAACTCCAGAATTTCTGTGAAGATAATAGAATTATGAAACAATCACAATTATTGTTAGTAATTATAAGAAAACTTACCTCTAAACCAACATTGACTTATTTCTCTCTTTTCGGAGAGATCGTACAGAGTGTGAAAAATAAATTTTTTTAGTGGTCTGCGTGTTCCTCTTCCTGAATTACCTCCCTTGGGAATTATCTCCCTTGGATTTTCAAACTCAGCTGTCATTCTTTTCGATGAACAGAGAGATGGATAACGGGGAGGAAGGGAGGGAGTAATTCGTTGGTTTAGAGGTAAGTTTTCTTATAATTACTAACAATAATTGTGATTGTTTCATAATTATTGCGAAAACCCTTACCTCTAAACCAACATTGACAGAATACCACGTGAGGAGGAGGGTATCCATACCTCTTAAAATGGTATTTAATTAATCAATTGATCCCAACCTAGCGAGAATTTCGCTTTTATTTAGGTGAATAAGGGATGATATTTCTAGGAATAACGGTAAATTCTTAAATCTTTGTCCAAATTACTCCGAATAACGGTAAATATTACCGATCTAGGCGGAAAAAGGAACTAAGCAGACCAAATTATGATAAAAGGAAGGAATAAAAGATCGTTTTTTCCCTATAAAATAGCCCATAAAACGGGAATTAATACCGAAAAAACGTAATTTCCAGAAACTGTACTCTCCACTCCGAACACAGTTACGGGAAAGGAGGTGATGAGGAGGATTAATATTTAACTTAACGGGGTTAGTTCTTCCCAAAGAGTGATTATACCACGTCACTCGCCACCACAACGAAGAATAAACACTATATTAATACTTCCAATCCCTTAGTAATGTGCAAGTCAAGTTTCAGGGAATTATGCCCACCTTAGGAAGTGGTTGAAGTCCACCATCTACGTTGATAGGTCCACGCACCCTCAGGAAGCGCTAATGAAGTAGATAGCGCCCGGATCTCGTGAGGAGAGGACTTGGCGTTGGTCGATTCCTGGTCCCTAGTGGAGTAAGCTAAGGCGATGGTCTTACGGAGCCAAGATGCGATCGTATTTTTGGATATCTCTGAAGAAAGCGCTGGCTTGCAGGGAATAAAAAGACGTCTTCTACCCTTTCTGATAGAGTGAGTTCTGTCCAGGTACCATCGTAGAACTCAAATTGGACAGAGAAGGTGCGCTTTATCCCTGGCGTCTGCGGGAACTGGAAGGGCCGGGAAGGAGTAAACCCTGGCTCCTAAAGGTCCTGAAGCCGTAGATTGGTTCTTGGCGAGGAACTCAGGTAAGGCTCTAAAAGACACAGCGGTGTATCTGTGGGCAAAGTCAATGGAGGAAACATCTATCGCATGTAGTTCTGCGATTCTGGCAGCAGAGGCGAAGGCCATCAAAAATGCGGTTTTCCAGGCCAAAAACTTGAGGGATGAAGCATGCAACGGTTCGTAAGGAGCCCGTTGTAAGGAATGCAGTACTAGAAGAAGGTATTAGGAGATTTGATGTCTTGCAGTTTAAAGGATTTCAATAGTCTTGTGAGGGTTATGTCCGATCCGATAGACAAGCCTTCCAGCTCTGAAACTGACGCAATAGCAGATCTATAGCCTTCGATGGTACCAGCTTTTAAGTTGCGATCTTGTCGTAAGTGGTTAAGAAAGTCTGCAATCATAGGGGTGAATAACGGCAGATTAGCTAGTCCTCTATCTCCTCTCCACTGCTGGAACTTGATCCATTTGTGATCGTAGAGTGCTGAGGTACTAGGTCTAATGGATCGGGAAATAGCGTGAGAAGTGTCTTGTGCATATAGCCTCGTTCCTGCAACGCTCTCTGGATATTCTCCAAACGTGAAGATTGAAGGCTTGGAGGTTCACGTTCTCCGGTTGCCACCTTGGTTGTTGGAGGAGGTTCCACCATAGAGGGAGTTGGAGCGGCTGCTCTAGAAGGAGATTGAGTAGAGATGGAAACCAGGCTCTCTTGGGCCACGCCGGGGCTATCAGGTATAATATACAATTGTGCTGGCTGACTTTGTTGAGGACTTCTGGTATGAGCTTGAAAGGGGGGAAGGCGTAGGCCACCAGGTTCTCCCAAGATATTGACAGGGCATCCACCGCTACTGCCTGAGGATCCGGGACCGGACTCACGTAAGTCGGAAGCCTGTAGTTGAGTGCTGTGGCGAACAAATCTATCTGAGGTCTCTCCCATCTGTCCGTGATAAGATCCAAAACCTGGGGGTGGATTGTCCATTCTGAGGACACGATTAGCTTCTGGCGGGAGAGAGAGTCGGCTAGGAAGTTGAGTTTCCCCGGAATGTGTCTGGCTTGGATTGTTATCGACCAGGCATCTATGAGGGCGTAGAGATCCCTGGTAAGTTGCATCAGCGGGGCAGATCTCATTCCTCCCAGTTTGTTTATATACGCCACCACCGTGGAGTTGTCCGTGGCTATCACTACGCTCGAGTGCTGTAATTGAGACTTCCAACTGTGGATAGCGAAGATTACTGCTTTCAACTCCAAGAGGTTTATGTGAAGCTGGGAATCGGGTAAGTTCCAAGAGCCGCTCAGGGTGAACAAGAAACTTAGATTTCTTGACAGAAGAAGGGGTAGATTTAGCCGTGGCCTTGCGTTTAGGAGTTTTGGGCTTGGATCTATTATTATGCATAATCTCCCATTCGTCCAGAGTAAGATGATTACACATGAGACATCGTTTAGTGAAACTACAAGAAGTCTTATCGCAGCAGGCATAACACAGTGAATGAGGGTCGCCTTTACAAAGATAACGTTGACATTCAACACATTTCTTTTGAACAGCAGCCATCTTGAATTTTAGAACACGTAAAGAAAATTCTCACCCAAGAAGAAACTTCCAAAAAACTCAGGTAATCCGTTCAGAAACACAATAATCCAATAATCCACAGTAATCCGAAGGATAAACACAGTGAGTAATCCAATAGGAAGCAATCCAAAACTTGAGTGACAAGAAGATCAATTCACACTGAGCACGACCGTACTCGCGGCGTACAGAGAAAAGAATGACAGCTGAGTTCTGCAATAAACCTTGATTGTAAATGTGAATAACCTTTCTGACTCTTATCCATATAAACATTTTAAATCCCTACTGACTGTTGAATATTATCTAAACTCATCACTCCCATCACACTTAAAGAGGATTTTATCACGCTTCAGATGCAGTAACTTTAGAATAGCTGTCAACACAGGAAGACATCAAGCAACACCATATGAAGAAAGATTCTGTCCTCTTTGTTTATCTGAGAATAAGTATTTTATTGAAAATGAATACCATGTACTTTTAATTTGTGAAGCTTATAGCTCTTTTCGAAATACACTCATAGATAAGAATATTAATGGAAACATTCATCATAACTTTATAGCATTATCTCCAGTCAAAATTATTATATTTTACATATCATTTCCATCTTTTTATTAAAAGCTCAAAAGCTAATGCAACTTTAAACACAAAAAGTTATATTATAATTGTATAGCTTTTGCAATATTTTCATGTTTATATGTCTGTACCCTTAAGTAACTAATAATGGGCAGTGATTTATGAACCCTGAATTTTGTGTATTTTGGGCCTAATGCCTTATACTGAATAAAATCTGTCTGTCTGTCTGTCTGATTTATGAAAAGACTTACGCTTCTTCTTAAATCTGATCCAAACCAAGGCTTAAAATGATCGTTCTTACTACAAGTAGTAAAGTTTGCCTTATAAGGAATGTTTCCGAATGTTACTGTGCAGAATCAACTAGCACGTGCGTGACCTGATCCGCTATTTCATTCACAACTTCTACTGGATAACCTTGACCTTCCCTTATTGCTTGGTGCCCAAAGGCACCAAACAGTTATGATTTAATTTTCCTAAAACTTTTCTGAATTCTCTCTTTAGTACTCTTGATATTTTCAAAGGGAGGCCGCGCAAATCACATGTGTTGTATCCAAATCAAATGAGCAATGAACAGAGCTGTAGCAAAACATGCATTACGTCACAATGTGGGCAATACAAAATATTTGGCACATTAAACTGTGGAATGATTTCACTTTAAATGTCATATCAAAAGAGAAATAATATTTTCTATTCAAGACGCTGATAAATGTTACCAAAATGTAATCAAAAACATCTTCAATTGAGGAAAAGTCTGCATTTGTTCCAGATAAGAGCAATGTAGCATTTTCCTTCTGATCGAGAACAGACGAGTGCTGTAATTGAGACTTCCAACTGTGGATAGCGAAGATTACTGCTTTCAACTCCAAGAGGTTTATGTGAAGCTGGGAATCGGGTAAGTTCCAAGAGCCGCTCAGGGTGAACAAGAAACTTAGATTTTTTGACAGAAGAAGGGGTAGATTTAGCCGTGGCCTTGCGTTTAGGAGTTTTGGGCTTGGATCTATTATTATGCATAATCTCCCATTCGTCCAGAGTAAGATGATTACACATGAGACATCGTTTAGTGAAACTACAAGAAGTCTTATCGCAGCAGGCATAACACAGTGAATGAGGGTCGCCTTTACAAAGATAACGTTGACATTCAACACATTTCTTTTGAACAGCAGCCATCTTGAATTTTAGAACACGTAAAGAAAATTCTCACCCAAGAAGAAACTTCCAAAAAACTCAGGTAATCCGTTCAGAAACACAATAATCCAATAATCCACAGTAATCCGAAGGATAAACACAGTGAGTAATCCAATAGGAAGCAATCCAAAACTTGAGTGACAAGAAGATCAATTCACACTGAGCACGACCGTACTCGCGGCGTACAGAGAAAAGAATGACAGCTGAGTTTGAAAATCCAAAGGGAGATAATTCCCAAGGGAGGTAATTCAGGAAGAGGAACACGCAGACTACTAAATTTTTTTATTTTTCACACTCTGTACGATCTCTCCGAAAAGAGAGAAATAAGTCAATGTTGGTTTAGAGGTAAGGGTTTTCGCAATAATTATTGATGAGCTACAGGCAGGATTCAGACCAAACTACTCAACCATAGATAATATTTTCAGTTTGCAAGCAATGATACAGAAATATACAGGGACAAGAAAAGGAAGATTTTACTGCCTCTTTGATGACTTCTCAAAGGCATTTGACACCATAAGGCATGGTATTTTACTACAAAGTTGTAGGATGTTGGAGTTACAGGAAATTTTTATAATGTTCTTTCATCAATGTATTCAAGCTTGTGTGCATGTGTAAGAGGTTCAAATAGATTAACTGATTACTTCAAGTGTAATATTGACACGGCCGCCAAGGTTGCATATTGAGTCCCCAGCTATTTATATTTTTTATCAACAAATTATTAAAGAAACTGGAACATATGGGAGGAGAAGGAGTTTTTATCTCACAAGATTTTAAAAATGTATTTTCCATAATGTTTGCAGATGATGTGTCTTCTGTTGCTTATTCAGCTGTTCAACTCCAAAAGAAAATAGATGCTCTTAATATATTTTGCACAGAAACTGGAATAAAAGTTAACTTGAAGAAAACAAAAATAATGGTATTTAGAAATGGAGGAACCCTCAGAATTTACGAAAAGTGGACTTACAACGGTGAAAACATTGATGTTGTATCCTCCTACAGATATTTAGGCGTCATATTTACACCAAAACTTATTTGGACACAGGCTCAAGTTTGTCTAGCTTCCCAGAGTCATAAAGCTATAATGGCTATAAACAGATACCAGAGAACACTTGGTGATATCCACTGCAAAGATTTATTCAAGATATTTGACAGTATTGTTACTGAGGATCTTCACATTAAAATGTGTAAATCTTTTCCAGGGGCGTAGGAACGTTTTCAAGAGTGGGGGGGCGCAAATTTGGAAAATTCTATAGTGTTCATGGGAATTTTTGCCTAAAGCATCGCTGCAATAGCGTAGGAACGGGCGAGGGGGGGCACAAATTTGGAAGATTCTCTAGTGCTGATGGACATTTCCCCCTAAAGCATGTATAAATGCATATGTGTCGCTTGATATATATGTATATGCAACTGATATGTTGTAATTATGTTACTGAAATTTCGGTTAAATTGCGTTTACAGACAGGATTGTTTTGTATTAGATCTAAAATTGCATTTAAATATTTACGTAATCAGGTGTATAAAGATGACTACTTTCGTAAATTGTCTTGAAAATCAATAAGTATGTTAACTGCATTTGATAATTAAAGTTTTCAACCTCTTTTCATTCATCTGTAGCCATTTTTCTTGACCAAAAGCGATCAAAAACAACATTTCCTTTCAAAACCTTTATTCCTTAAGATATATGGGTCAAGTTTAATTGCTAATAATAAGATACAACTGTCAGGTTTTAACTAATGATATCTGCCAAAGACACATCATATGCCACTGTCATATTTCAGCTGATCATGACACAGTGGAAAGCTAACGCGCGAAATGGCCAATCAATGTGATCCAACAACACGTGCGCGTGTGCTGCTAAGCATGTGATTCTACATTGCAGAATTTAGGCTACTGCATGTGTGAAGAGGTCAAAACCTTCTGGATATTTAAATGAAATATTCTGAACTCGAATTATTCATAGCATACTGCACAAAGTCCATTCTTTTAGTTATTGGTAAAAAGAACTAATGTTAATCATACCAATATATATTTAATGTACCCTTATAGCTATCAGTTTGACGAGTTGTAAATAATAAAAAAAAAATTTAATTTAATTCCGAAAATTTTGGAGTGGGGGGGGCTCCGCGCCCCCCCTGTTCCTACGCCACTGTTTTCTTAAAGTTTCAAGGAGTACATGTAATGCGATGGTACTTGGAGAATGTGGCAGAACTCCAATGCAGTTGACATATATGACAAGAGCTGTCAAGTTCTGGTGTAGGCTGATACAAATGGGCCCAGATAGACTACCCCACCAATGCTATAGGATGCTCATTACGCTTGATGATATTGGTCGCTTGATGATATTGGTCGGACCTCTTGGGCCACTCATATAAAAAACATTTTATTTAGATTTGGATTTTGTTTTGCATGGATTTCCCAAGATGTTGGAGATAAAGATATTTTCATATCTATGTTTAGACAGCGACTATTTGATAATCTGCAATAAACCTTGATTGTAAATGTGAATAACCTTTCTGACTCTTATCCATATAAACATTTTAAATCCCTACTGACTGTTGAATATTATCTAAACTCATCACTCCCATCACACTTAAAGAGGATTTTATCACGCTTCAGATGCAGTAACTTTAGAATAGCTGTCAACACAGGAAGACATCAAGCAACACCATATGAAGAAAGATTCTGTCCTCTTTGTTTATCTGAGAATAAGTATTTTATTGAAAATGAATACCATGTACTTTTAATTTGTGAAGCTTATAGCTCTTTTCGAAATACACTCATAGATAAGAATATTAATGGAAACATTCATCATAACTTTATAGCATTATCTCCAGTCAAAATTATTATATTTTACATATCATTTCCATCTTTTTATTAAAAGCTCAAAAGCTAATGCAACTTTAAACACAAAAAGTTATATTATAATTGTATAGCTTTTGCAATATTTTCAAGTTTATATGTCTGTACCCTTAAGTAACTAATAATGGGCAGTGATTTATGAACCCTGAATTTTGTGTATTTTGGGCCTAAGGCCTTATACTGAATAAAATCTGTCTGTCTGTCTGTCTGATTTATGAAAAGACTTACGCTTCTTCTTAAATCTGATCCAAACCAAGGCTTAAAATGATCGTTCTTACTACAAGTAGTAAAGTTTGCCTTATAAGGAATGTTTCCGAATGTTACTGTGCAGAATCAACTAGCACGTGCGTGACCTGATCCGCTATTTCATTCACAACTTCTACTGGATAACCTTGACCTTCCCTTATTGCTTGGTGCCCAAAGGCACCAAACAGTTATGATTTAATTTTCTTAAAACTTTTCTGAATTCTCTCTTTATTACTCTTGATATTTTCAAAGGGAGGCCGCGCAAATCACATGTGTTGTATCCAAATCAAATGAGCAATGAACAGAGCTGTAGCAAAACATGCATTACGTCACAATGTGGGCAATACAAAATATTTGGCACATTAAACTGTGGAATGATTTCACTTTAAATGTCATATCAAAAGAGAAATAATATTTTCTATTCAAGACGCTGATAAATGTTACCAAAATGTAATCAAAAACATCTTCAATTGAGGAAAAGTCTGCATTTGTTCCAGATAAGAGCAATGTAGCATTTTCCTTCTGATCGAGAACAGACGAGGTCTTCTAAGATTCTACACAATGTTTATTTGGTACAGAACTCATAACACTGATCGAGTCCGTAAAACACTGTGACGGACGGAAATATATCTGAGTAGATTTAACGGAGCTAAAAACCATGTGCGTTTCTGTTTAGATATCGGATTACTAAGGGAGCTAACTCTAAATTACTGCCGGAAAGCGTACAAGTGTCGGAAAGTGGTCTAGATGTCGTTACAGAGTAAATTACCTAAATTACTAAGATAGTTACAAGCAATAATTACAGAATCCATATTTTATAAACCACGCGATTTAAATTCACATTGGGCTCGCCTGGCGAATTAAAAGTAATGTTTCTGTAAGTACGCTGGTGACATTGAAATAAGACCAATGTTTACTGATAGGTACACCACTAACGACCACGTTACAAGCCATACTTAACGATATCACTAAATGTTTATGTTGTAAACATATATTAATAATCAGAGCAACTGAAAATTACTCGTGCTATATTTAGAATATGACATATATCGTTGGTTCCGTATGTTTAATATAGAGCCGGCATAGCTCAGCGAATAACGGACCTGAGTTAAAATCCTGTCAGATCATCGGAAAGTATTTTGTTTATTATATCTGTGATACTACTGTTTATAATCAACCATCATAACTAGTAGATATCGCTTTGCACAATTTTCTGTCATTGTCAACGATACATGGCAACACCTGTACAGTGTTTTTACGTCATCAAGTAACTAAATCACAATACAGGTGATGGATTCAAACTCTTACAAGTAATAATACAGCAGCTGTGATTCAAAATGGTCATTTATCACCATTTTTCGAACAGGAAAGAGGCTGTAGACAGGGGGATCCAGTATCACCCTACCTTTTTATTCTTGCTGTTGAAATATTAGGTATTATGATAAGATCAAATCCTGATATGTAATAGTTATATGACGAGTATTGGTCGTCTAGTCCACGACATGGTTGGTTATACGACGAGCCGCGGAGCGGCGAGTCGTATAACCAACCATGTCGTGGACTAGACGACCAATACGAGTCGTATAACTTACTTATACCACGACCAACACAACAACATATATAAACAAAACATATCTTGTAAAATACCATACGCAAATTGTAAAAATGCGGTGAACTATGTTATCTATACCACTCAATGTGCCTCATCACGCTTTTTAGAAGCTACCGAATATTCTCTAAAATGTGTCTATAGTTATCTCATGCTTCGTGTCTTTAAAAAACTGTCCATTGAGCAGCATTTAAGTAGAAAACTACGGTAACAACAACAGCGCGTGGATCATGCTTTGCACGTGCACTACATGATGAAAATGACATGGGCTTTCGGAGATGGTGACATTGTCACTGTGTACAATGGAAGGTGAGGACGTAGGCAACATTTCTCTACAAACATGGATGATGCGCCCAAATTACAGGTGAACTCTTTCCTTTCGAAGAATTTAATATACACATTTAGAATTTGGAAGTGTTTCTACCGACAAAGGTGCAATCTTGAAGTAAATAAGATATTTAAGAGCATTAAATGGTCTTTTGAAGGAACCAAAATTAGTTTGCAACTTTGTCTCTTCATTGCATATGTTTTCGTGTCGGATACACTTGAGGAAGAAGGCAGGAATTCATTTACTTAGATGTTTTAGTTATTACCTATGAGGAAGTTATCTCCTTTCTTAAGAACAGTCTATTTTGACTGGTAATAGATTATTGATTTTCAAAGAATGCATCAATTTGATGTTCAATAACGTTATCAAGAAGAAAATTAACATCTATTCTTTTACCTTATTTTGGCATTCGCATGAACATGCGAGATGTTTTGAATGAATTACCATAATTATCACGGACTGTCTGTTTTACAGTACAGTTGTCTAAATGCTGCAATGTCCTGGTCCGTCATGGCTAGATAATGAGGTTTCTGTCACTGATCATTTAATTAGATTTAGATATAAATTTGCAGTCATTTTTGTTATCCGAACTATGGAACAATCTCTCAAAAAATCATAATTAAGTATTTCTTCTAAAAAAATACAATGTTTATTGATAGGGCTGCGGGTTAAGAATTGTTTCTGTCGAACTATGGAAGAAATCACAGTTAATGATAAATATACAGTATACAAGTCATCAAAGGATGACGGGAAATACAAAATCGTACAATGAAGAAAATTTTCAATTCATCATGTATTTAAGCCTCTGAAAATATTCTCTATCTCCATTCTCTCTTTGCAGGTCTTTTATGGAACGACAAATATGACGACTGTCCAGGAGAAAAGAAAATTTCCCTAAAACGGAAAAGATTCATATGGGTGAATCGTTTGTGTAAAGAGAAGAGAGACGTGTTGAACGAAGAAATGGTCAGCAGTACAAATGTATTTCTCAGGTCAAAACGACGTCCTCCGGCTGTAACGACTCAAACGCTGACAAGGCTCCCGACATAACTATTAACAAAATATGAAAAATGTAAAAAAAAACTAATAAAAGTTGTCCCATTGTTTGTCGTTATTTGAAATTGAAGGTATTTGTCAAACCGTTGCAGTTAAAAAGATCGTGATACATTTTGTTTTTAGTCTGTCATGAGAAGGGTTAAATGAAAGTAGTTCCGGCTGATTCTTTGGTGTAGTATAACTAACATTTTGGTTAGTTATACCACGGGTCCAAACAATAGAGTCGTGGTATAAAAAAGGTATAATCCTCAATGACAATGAACAAAAACTTGGGCAATATGCTGAAGACACACAACTCTATCTTGATGGTTCTAAATAAAGCATTAATGCTGCAGTATAAACACTTAACAAATTTTACCAAATGTCAGGACTGAAAATAAACATAAATAAAACAAAAGCTATTTGGATAGGTTCAATGACAGGCAGTAAAATCACATTAGTCAATAACCTTAATCTGGACTGGCACAGTGGGGACTTTGAAATTTTGGGAAGAATTCTGAACCCTACTTTGAAAGACTTATGTGTAATAAACACAAGAAAACGCTTAACAGATTATTAGCTAATTGGCGGAGGAGAAACTTAACACTTATTGGGAAAATAACAGTGATTAAAGGTTTAGCAATATCAACTCTTGTTCATATATTTTCAGCACTTCCTAACCCTCCTAAAACTTTCATCGATGAAGTCAAGAAAATGATATATACAGGTACATTCGTGTAGAATAACAAGAAAGATAAGATTAACAGATCTTATATCACCAGAACCTATGATGAAGGTAGCCTTAGAATGATTGATATAGAATGTTTTATAAATGCTCTTAAACTATCATAATTGAAAGGTTACATGAAAAAACAAGGCAAAAGTGAGCGCGGCTCACATACCCCCGCCTGTAGTTTGACCGCCTTCACGTAACATTATTTTGAAAATTTATGATTATGACTTAGAACACAATGATCTTGCAACCCTAAAAACTATTTCACTTCAAAACATCCCCGGCTATGTAGTTTTTGAATAAAATTCTGGGAACCCTGGAATTACCCCTAAAAGGCACAACAGCACTATACAGTCGAACCTTGTTTTGGTTACAGGTGAAAATCGTCCGGATAGCAAATCGTCCGGTTAACTGGGTAATTTTTCTTTAGAAATATAGACACAATGTTTGAAAAATCTTTGTCCGTAAGGTGAGATTTATGGTGTGCTAGTCATTTGGTATTTATATATGCTCTGGAAACAAGACAAAGTAAAAAGTTTGACCGTTTTTGGTCAAGATTTCAAAAATTATTTGGACCATTGAGTTGAAACCCCTAAAAGGCACAACAGCACCATATAGGCTACTTCCATACCAAATTTGAAGTTTCTAAGTGGTATAGTTTTTCAGTTATGCTCCGGAAACGAGACAAAGTCCAAAAATCGGACCATTTTTGGTCAAAATTTCAAAAATTATTTGGACCATTGAGCTGAAACCCCTAAAAGGCACCACAGCACCATATAGGCTAGTTCCATACCAAATTTGAAGTTTCTAAGTGGTATAGTTTTTCAGTTATGCTCCGGAAACGAGACAAAGTCCAAAAATCGGACCGTTTTTGGTCAAAATTTCAAAAATTATTTTCACCATTGAGCTGAAACCCCTAAAAGGCACAACAGCACCATATAGGCTACCTCCATACCAAATTTGAAGTTTCTAAGTGGTATAGTTTTTCAGTTATGCTCCGGAAACGAGACAAAGTCCAAAAATCGGACCGTTTTTGGTCAAAATTTCAAAAAGTATTGGGACCATTTAGCTGAAACCCCTAAAAGGCACCACAGCACCATATAGGCTACTTCCATACCAAATTTGAAGTTTCTAAGTGGTATAGTTTTTCAGTTATGCTCCGGAAACGAGACAAAGTCCAAAAATCGGACCATTTTTGGTCAAAATTTCAAAAATTATTTGGACCATTGAGCTGAAACCCCTAAAAGGCACCACAGCACCATATAGGCTAGTTCCATACCAAATTTGAAGTTTCTAAGTGGTATAGTTTTTCAGTTATGCTCCGGAAACGAGACAAAGTCCAAAAATCGGACCGTTTTTGGTCAAAATTTCAAAAATTATTTTCACCATTGAGCTGAAACCCCTAAAAGGCACAACAGCACCATATAGGCTACCTCCATACCAAATTTGAAGTTTCTAAGTGGTATAGTTTTTCAGTTATGCTCCGGAAACGAGACAAAGTCCAAAAATCGGACCGTTTTTGGTCAAAATTTCAAAAATTATTTGGACCATTTAGCTGAAACCCCTAAAAGGCACACAGCACCATATAGGCTACTTCCATACCAAATTTTAAGTTTCTAAGTGGTATAGTTTTTGAGTAATGCTCCGGAAACAATTTCGGACGGACGGACGGACGGACGGACGGACGGACGCACGCACGCACCGACGGACACGCGGAGCGCTATATACCCCCGACTACGTCGTAGCGGGGGTATAACAATCAACCACTTGGTTCCAACGCAGTGGACTGTTTATCTGACAAAGATAATCCCTACCGGAGAGATGTTTTATTTGCTTGGAAAATATTTTATAAAAACATGTTGTTGAAATTGACGATACTGAGCAAATATTGGTCCAACCACTTTGGATGAATCATTACTTTAAAAAGTCATACATAATTTTAAATAAAAGTACCGAGGGTACAGAAGCTCACCTTAAAATGAATGATGTGGTAAAATGGTTTAATTATACATGTAACCATCTTTTATATATAAATTGATTATGGCTGCCATCATGATTTTTTTATCTTTTAAAATACTAGTCTTCTTTTGGAAACGACTAGAGCTTGAACAAACATTAATACACGAATGATATAATCATGATAAGTTTAACAAGCAGTAGGTTTTTGTATAACTTTTTTGTATATCTATGGCTGAATTGGTGACCATCTTGTACTTTTTAATCCTCAAAATGCTACTTTTATGTGGGCATCCGTATTAATTTCATTATGATATCTTGATTGGTTTAGGTGTATCCATTTAAATGTCATTCATTACTTACAGGATGGTAGCCACTTACATTTGTTTTGTAGTGAATCATTAATATGATTTCAAGATTATTTCACTGATGGTTATGCTGCATGGGATATTGAGAATCCCAAGAGTACAGATTTTCAAGGAAAATGAATGACTGATTGAGAGGAAAGTCATAAACACAGCAAAGCAAAAGACACGTTTATTTTGTTCACATAATATTTACATGTCAAGTGACCATGAGATGTCTTTCATTAAAGTATCAATTTATTTAACACTCATACAGTACTATAATGGTAAACATTTTTGCATTGTCAAATCAACAGAGAGATATGACAAATCAAATTTCCTTACTTTTCTTACTAAACCCTTTTCGATTTTCATCTTCATATTTATTCCACATCAACTTATCATGTAGATTGCTAAACACAAAGCTTATTGTAGACAAGTTTTGTGTAAGTTGTTATTCTTAGAAAGAACATATCACTGTCATGAGAATACAAGTCCATAACTTTTATTGCATACACATGGGCCATGGCCATATAGCATAATGCTCTACCTTATCAATTGGGTCAGGTTGATTATGCAACAGACTAGCAGCTGACACTGTGATGCTAGCAGCCTGCCTTGGGATGTGTATTAGACAGCATAGTGGAATATCTGAACTCTGGTTGACCCCTTATGTGTGGTATTTAAAAGAATATAAGGGAGATACCATTGTTTAAAATTTAACATGTTTAATGTGATTTGGTTTTTGCAGCTAGTTGCCATAAAGATTTTAAACAAATTAATCAATTATGTTTGTCTTTCATCTTAATTTTGTTTTAAAACACTTAAAAATATAGAACAACTTGCACGACAATCTTAAATATTCCATATTTAAGATAATATTATGATTAGTAAGTTCAAATTAGAGAATTTATATGGTGCCAGTGATCACTTGATGAAAGCTTAAAATTTAATAATAATGATGTGTCATCTGCAGCTGAAAAGTCAATATGGCTGCTATTGCGGCCATCTTGGATTCTCAAAACTGAAACGTCTACCTTTCTGTACGGAATCACTATAGATATAACATACTACAATATAAAATGATATCTAGATTGGTTTAGGAGAAATAGTCTTTGTCATGAAATCTAATTGAAAATTCAATATGGCTGCCATGGCGGCCATATTGGATTCTCGAAAACTTTAACGTCTACCATTCTGTGCGGAATCACCATAGGTATAACATACTACAATTTCAGAATGATATCTGTATTCGTTAAGAAGGAGTAGTCTTTTTCATGAAATCTAATTGAAAATTCAATATGGCTGTCATGGCGGCCATCTTGGATTCTCAAAACTGAAACATCTACCTTTCTGTAAGGAACCACCATGGGTATAACATAATACAATTTCAGAATGATATCTGTATTCGTTTAGAAGGAGTAGTCTTTTTCATGAAATCTAATTGAAAATTCAATATGGCTGTCATGGCGGCCATCTTGGATTCTCAAAACTGAAACCTTTCTGTGGGGAATCACCATGGGTATAACATACTACAATTTCAGAATGATATCTGAATTCATTTAGGAGGAGTAGTCTTTTTCGTGAAAGTTTACGGACGGACGGACGGACGGACAGACGGACGACGGACGAAGGGCCATGACATAAGCTCACATTTACTTTGTAAAGGTGAGCTAAAAACTGGGTCATGAATACAATAAGGGCAATAACGTATTGACTCACGTGATTCATGTTGTTCGTCAGGTTGTAAATCTGAGTGGAAACAAGGCACCGGACTTCCTGATTTGTAGCTACTGCAAGAACTCGAGTCACTGTCACTGGTACCTGAATGCAGGAATAGATAACTAGAATAATATCTAATACGAGTGACGTTGATTTGATGAATAAAATCATTGGTTTAAAGAAGACATTGTTTACAACATGATTTTGTCTTAACAGAGAATATGTTGTTGTGGCCAATGCAAGTTCCCCTTCGTAGGGGCCTTAAGGTCTCAAATTTTAGACTTTTAACCCTTTATGACTCACAACTGTTGTGTGACGTAACAGTAAGTGATCTTCTTATATCAACATGTATACTTTATCAAGTAGCAGGAACGAATATCAATATTTGGGGATTGCTGTCATTTCAATAGGATTTATTGAATAATAAACCGTTGAATAAGGAGGATGGTAATCCTTGGTTGTTTCAATCCATGCCTATACAGGTATATACAAGTATGTTTCTTCATTGAAATAATATTTTAACAAATAAAGACTACATAAGTCAACAGTTGATAAAACTATTGATGTAAAAAAGACACAGTAACAAATACCTGAAAGCTCATTGGAATCAATCGTCTGACCAGAGGAGGAAACATGTAAACGTGATAGCTGCCATTTGAGTGTGTTTCCAATTCCTTGCCTTGAACTGTATTGGACTGTAGGAAAGGAAACATCTTAAATCACCAAGTAAATGTAAATATATAACTACATTGCAGCGAACACTTGAAGGATCAATATGAAACAGACAATAGTCATTTTCCACGTTCTGGTGGGTTATCTTAAGAGAAAAGTTTAAAAAATAATTTTGTAAGCTGTTGAAGGGTAATGTCTTGTCAAAAGTATTCTTCTTCATAATAAGAGATACATGACCAAATTGTTTTTCGCGTATGCTTTCTCAAATTGTTCAAATATTTAATCAATTGCCTCAAGTCTTGTGCTACATTGATAATGAGGACCTATATAATCCATCCATATTACGTCCATTTTACATGAATTATTAATAACCTATCAAACATATCAACTCGTGAGAGTCGTTCTGACTGTTTTAGGTATGTTTCCAAAATTGCGTTTGAGTGATTGATGCATGTCAAAGTCCGGTATTCAATCCTAATCGCGACTTCAAACCTTCCTGTTGTCACTTTTATACATCGATAAGCTGTAAAATGATACTTTCTTGCAACAGTAGATACTTCCTGATCACATAAAACTATTGGTACAGTTTGTCATATATGACCACTTATAACTCGCCGAGAGGCTCATTAATGTTACACAGACACACCAAAACTTCTCTCCTATTGCTCGAGTCATAAAATCCTGATCTCACATGTGTTGTAGTTAGAAGAGAAGTTTTTCGTTTCGAAAAGAGGAACCTGATTGGATGTTCCAAAAGCTTCATTGATTCGGGAAAACAATTTGAATTTTACACTCAAAGTTCTCGTAAAAGTTCGACTGACTTGTGGCATTGCTTTCAATGAGAGCAAACAAAACCTTCATGCAAGGTGTTTTATCATTGGCCGAAATTTTAATTATTTTATTGATTTTTCGTATATACGGTTTTGCCGCTAGGTGAATGTTCCGGAAACATGAGAACTACGCCTATTAAAAGAGAGTATAGTTCAAGATTTGATATTGATATATGATTTGAAGATCTTGATTTTATCATCTGTTTAGAGAGAATGACATCAAAAGAAAACTCCAATAAAAGTACCGAGGGTACAGAAGCTCACCTTAAAATGAATGATGTGGTAAAATGGTTTAATTATACATGTAACCATCTTTTATATAATTGATTATGGCTGCCATCATGATTTTTTTATCTTTTAAAATACTAGTCTTCTTTTGGAAACGACTAGAGCTTGAACAAACATTAATACACGAATGATATAATCATGATAAGTTAACAAGCAGTAGGTTTTTGTATAACTTTTTTGTATATCTATAGCTGAATTGGTGACCATCTTGTACTTTTTAATCTTCAAAATGTTACTTTTACGTGGGCATCCGTATTAATTTCATTATGATATCTTGATTGGTTTAGGTGTATCCATTTAAATGTCATTCATTACTTACAGGATGGTAGCCACTTACATTTGTTTTGTAGTGAATCATTAATATGATTTCAAGATTATTTCACTGATGGTTATGCTGCATGGGATATTGAGATACAGATTTTTCAAGGAAAATGAATGACTGATTGAGAGGAAAGTCATAAACACAGCAATGCATAAGACACGTTTATTTTGTTCACATAATATTTACATGTCAAGTGACCATGAGATGTCTTTCATTAAAGTATCAATTTATTTAACACTCATACAGTACTATAATGGTAAACATTTTTGCATTGTCAAATCAACAGAGAGATATGACAAATCAAATTTCCTTACTTTTCTTACTAAACCCTTTTCGATTTTCATCTGCATATTTATTCCACATCAACTTATGTAGATTGCTAAACACAAAGCTTATTGTAGACAAGTTTTGTGTAAGTTGTTATTCTTAGAAAGAACATATCACTGTCATGAGAATACAAGTCCATAACTTTTATTGCATACACATGGGCCATGGCCATATAGCATAATGCTCTACCATATCAATTGGGTCAGGTTGATTATGCAACAGACTAGCAGCTGACACTGTGATGCTAGCAGCCTGCCTTGGGATGTGTATTAGACAGCATAGTGGAATATCTGAACTCTGGTTGACCCCTTATGTGTGGTATTTAAAGGAATATAAGGGAGATACCATTGTTTAAAATTTAACATGTTTAATGTGATTTGGTTTTTGCAGCTAGTTGCCATAAAGATTTTAAACAAATTAATCAATTATGTTTGTCTTTCATCTTAGTTTTTTTTAGAAACACTTAAAAATATAGAACAACTTGTACGACAATCTTAAATATTCCATATTTAAGATAATATTATGATTAGTAAGTTCAAATTAGAGAATTTATATGGTGCCAGTGATCACTTGATGAAAGCTTAAAATTTAATAATAATGATGTGTCATCTGCAGCTGAAAAGTCAATATGGCTGCTATTGCGGCCATCTTGGATTCTCAAAACTGAAACGTCTACCTTTCTGTGCGGAATCACTATAGGTATAACATACTACAATATAAAAATGATATCTAGATTGGTTTAGGAGAAATAGTCTTTGTCATGAAATCTAATTGAAAATTCAATATGGCTGCCATGGCGGCCATATTGGATTCTCAAAACTTTAACGTCTACCATTCTGTGCGGAATCACCATAGGTATAACATACTACAATTTCAGAATGATATCTGTATTTGTTTAGAAGGAGTAGTCTTTTTCATGAAATCTTCGTGAAAATTCAATATGGCTGTCATGGCGGCCATCTTGGATTCTCAAAACTGAAATGTCTACCTTTTTGTGAGGAATCACTATGGGTATAACATACTACAATTTCAGAATGATATCTGTATTCGTTTAGAAAGAGTAGTCTTTTTCATGAAATCTAATTGAAAATTCAATATGGCTGTCATGGCGGCCATCTTGGATTCTCAAAACTGAAACCTTTCTGTGGGGAATCACCATGGGTATAACATACTACAATTTCAGAATGATATCTGAATTCATTTAGGAGGAGTAGTCTTTTTCGTGAAAGTTTACGGACGGACGGACGGACGGACAAAGCTCCATGACATAAGCTCACATTTACTTTGTAAAGGTGAGCTAAAAACTGGGTCATGAATACAATAAGGGCAATAACGTAGTGACTCACGTGATTCATGTTGTTCGTCAGGTTGTAAATCTGAGTGGAAACAAGGCACCGGACTTCCTGATTTGTAGCTACTGCAAGAACTCGAGTCACTGTCACTGGTACCTGAATGCAGGAATAGATAACTAGAATAATATCTAATACGAGTTACGTTGATTTGATGAATAAAATCATTGGTTAAAAGAAGACATTGTTTACAACATGATTTTGTCTTAACAGAGAATATGTTGTTGTGGCCAATGTGAGTTCCCCTTCGTAGGGGCCTTAAGGTCTCAAATTTTAGACTTTTAACCCTTTATGACTCACAACTGTTGTGTGACGTAACAGTTTGCTTACGTCACAGTAGTAAGTTTTACAATATTGCAGTGGCTTAAGGCCTGGAGACAATGGCCGTGAACGTGCTAGGTGCTCTAGAGATCTTTGCAAATTGAAACGACTGCATGTTTATAGTGTAACCAAAATTATACTAAAATTAATCAGTCTCGATGATGTTTTTTTCAATCACTTTCACCTACGTCATGTAAGTTTCATTTAAAAAATCACATCTTTTTGTTCACAGAATAACGATTATTTCTTTGTATGTTGAAACAAAAATTGTCTATGTTAATTTCTTTGCGAAATATCTAGATGAAATTTTAATGTTTATTTCCAAAAATGATTTAAACAAAGAATTTAGGTAGGTAATATGTTAGTGATAAGCTGTGATAAGTGCGGGAAATAGTAGCGTCTATAACCTCACAAGGTTACAGTAAGTGATCTTCTTATATCAACATGTATACTTTATCAAGTAGCAGGAACGAATATCAATATTTGGGGATTGCTGTCATTTCAATAGGATTTATTTTTCATATTAATAATCGCTGCACAAGGTGAACCAGCTCCCCGCTTCGTGTCAAATTTCACTCAGCTTCCATACATTAACCACAGTTTGAGGCTGTTGATGCATGTCGACGTTTCCATTTAGGTCTTAATGTTATAGAAAACATCTTAAATTGGATGAATTAGGTTTTGATTACTTGTAATATCCCAAATTCAAAACGCAAAATACAACGCATTTTCTCTCAATATGCCAACGTTCAAATATTCTGTTACACTTTAATACGTTGTCATATTGAGAGAAAAGGGGTTGTATTTTGTGTTTTGAGTTTTGAAAAGAATATCACTTACTGGATTTTTCGTTATACACTTATGTACGTAAAACTAGTTATACATGAATATTATAGCTTTTAATCCTACAGTTCCATTGTCAAAGTAACTAGGATTATAATGGGAATAAAGACCCTCATTCCTGTAATGACTAACAGCCTAACTAAAGGTATTTTATTAGCGCTTCCTTCCCAGCGAGTGTTGATTGACATGTAACTAAAGGGAGGTAATAAATATCGTTTTCTGGCGTTGTATCCCGAACCATGCGGTTGTGTTGTCACTGAGCGAGGGCCGTGCATGTGTCGAGACGGCCAATATTACAATTCCTAACGAGAACTACTTCCATGCGACTTGTAACTCTGTAAATGGTGATTTTTTAGATACCTGTTTCCGGACTGACATCCTCTGTTGCATCGGCATAAAAACACTGTATAGGACTTCCCGAGACGAAGCTGGAGGCTGAGCTCGAGTCATCACTGCTGGAGGCTGGAATAAACATGTAGCTTAAACACAAAGAATACCGTTGAATAAGGAGGATGGTAATCCTTGGTTGTTTCAATCCATTAGGAATAACATACCGGTAAGCTAAGTTCATCATATATATGCCTATACAGGTATATACAAGTATGTTTCTTCATTGAAATAATATTTTAACAAATAAAGACTACATAAGTCAACAGTTGATAAAACTATTGATGTAAAAAAGACACAGTAACAAATACCTGAAAGCTCATTGGAATCAATCGTCTGACCAGAGGAGGAAACATGTAAACGTGATAGCTGCCATTTGAGTGTGTTTCCAATTCCTTGCCTTGAACTGTATTGGACTGTAGGAAAGGAAACATCTTAAATCACCAAGTAAATGTAAATATATAACTACATTGCAGCGAACACTTGAAGGATCAATATGAAACAGACAATAGTCATTTTCCACGTTCTGGTGGGTTATCTTAAGAGAAAAGTTTAAAAAATAATTTTGTAAGCTGTTGAAGGGTAATGTCTTGTCAAAAGTATTCTTCTTCATAATAAGAGATACATGACCAAATTGTTTTTCGCGTATGCTTTCTCAAATTGTTCAAATATTTAATCAATTGCCTCAAGTCTTGTGCTACATTGATAATGAGGACCTATATAATCCATCCATATTACGTCCATTTTACACGAATTATTAATAACCTATCAAACATATCAACTCGTGAGAGTCGTTCTGACTGTTTTAGGTATGTTTCCAAAATTGCGTTTGAGTGATTGATGCATGTCAAAGTCCGGTATTCAATCCTAATCGCGACTTCAAATCTTCCTGTTGTCACTTTTATACATCGATAAGCTGTAAAATGATACTTTCTTGCAACAGTCGATACTTCCTGATCACATAAAACTATTGGTACAGTTTGTCATATATGACCACTTATAACTCGCAGAGAGGCTCATTAATGACAGACACACCAAAACTTCTCTCCTATTGCTCGAGTCATAAAATCCTGATCTCACATGTGTTGTAGTTAGAAGAGAAGTTTTTCGTTTCGAAAAGAGGAACCTGATTGGATGTTCCAAAAGCTTCATTGATTCGGGAAACAATTTGAATTTTACACTCAAAGTTCTCGTAAAAGTTCGACTGACTTGTGGCATTGCTTTCAATGAGAGCAAACAAAACCTTCATGCAAGGTGTTTTATCATTGGCCGAAATTGTAATTATTTTATTGATTTTTCGTATATACGGTTTTGCCGCTAGGTGAATGTTCCGGAAACATGAGAACTACGCCTATTAAAAGAGAGTATAGTTCAAGATTTGATATTGATATATGATTTGAAGATCTTGATTTTATCACCTGTTTAGAGAGAATGACATCAAAAGAAAACTCCAATAAAAGTACCGAGGGTACAGAAGCTCACCTTAAAATGAATGATGTGGTAAAATGGTTTAATTATACATGTAACCATCTTTTATATAATTGATTATGGCTGCCATCATGATTTTTTTATCTTTTAAAATACTAGTCTTCTTTTGGAAATGACTAGAGCTTGAACAAACATTAATACACGAATGATATAATCATGATAAGTTAACAAGCAGTAGGTTTTTGTATAACTTTTTTGTATATCTATAGCTGAATTGGTGACCATCTTGTACTTTTTAATCTTCAAAATGCTACTTTTACGTGGGCATCCGTATTAATTT
Organism: Steromphala cineraria; assembly: GCA_916613615.1. Lineage (NCBI taxonomy): Eukaryota > Metazoa > Mollusca > Gastropoda > Trochida > Trochidae > Steromphala > Steromphala cineraria. The sequence goes on from OU744734.1 coordinate 954,944, forward strand.
CATTATGATATCTTGATTGGTTTAGGTGTATCCATTTAAATGTCATTCATTACTTACAGGATGGTGGGCACTTACATTTGTTTTGTAGTGAATCATTAATATGATTTCAAGATTATTTCACTGATGGTTATGCTGCATGGGATATTGAGATACAGATTTTTCAAGGAAAATGAATGACTGATTGAGAGGAAAGTCATAAACACAGCAATGCATAAGACACATTTATTTTGTTCACATAATATTTACATGTCAAGTGACCATGAGATGTCTTTCATTAAAGTATCAATTTATTTAACACTCATACAGTACTATAATGGTAAACATTTTTGCATTGTCAAATCAACAGAGAGATATGACAAATCAAATTTCCTTACTTTTCTTACTAAACCCTTTTCGATTTTCATCTGCATATTTATTCCACATCAACTTATCATGTAGATTGCTAAACACAAAGCTTATTGTAGACAAGTTTTGTGTAAGTTGTTATTCTTAGAAAGAACATATCACTGTCATGAGAATACAAGTCCATAACTTTTATTGCATACACATGGGCCATGGCCATATAGCATAATGCTCTACCATATCAATTGGGTCAGGTTGATTATGCAACAGACTAGCAGCTGACACTGTGATGCTAGCAGCCTGCCTTGGGATGTGTATTAGACAGCATAGTGGAATATCTGAACTCTGGTTGACCCCTTATGTGTGGTATTTAAAGGAATATAAGGGAGATACCATTGTTTAAAATTTAACATGTTTAATGTGATTTGGTTTTTGCAGCTAGTTGCCATAAAGATTTTAAACAAATTAATCAATTATGTTTGTCTTTCATCTTAGTTTTTTTTAGAAACACTTAAAAATATAGAACAACTTGCACGACAATCTTAAATATTCCATATTTAAGATAATATTATGATTAGTAAGTTCAAATTAGAGAATTTATATGGTGCCAGTGATCACTTGATGAAAGCTTAAAATTTAATAATAATGATGTGTCATCTGCAGCTGAAAAGTCAATATGGCTGCTATTGCGGCCATCTTGGATTCTCAAAACTGAAACGTCTACCTTTCTGTGCGGAATCACTATAGGTATAACATACTACAATATAAAAATGATATCTAGATTGGTTTAGGAGAAATAGTCTTTGTCATGAAATCTAATTGAAAATTCAATATGGCTGCCATGGCGACCATATTGGATTCTCAAAACTGAAACGTCTACCTTTTTGTGAGGAATCACCATGGGTATAACATAATACAATTTCAGAATGATATCTGTATTCGTTTAGAAGGAGTAGTCTTTTTCATGAAATCTAATTGAAAATTCAATATGGCTGTCATGGCGGCCATCTTGTATTCTCAAAACTGAAACGTCTACCTTTCTGTGGGGAATCACCATGGGTATAACATACTACAATTTCAGAATGATATCTGAATTCGTTTAGGAGGAGTAGTCTTTTTCGTGAAAGTTTTCGGACGGACAGATGGACGGACGAAGCGCCATGACATAAGCTCACATTTACTTTGTAAAGGTGAGCTAAAAACTGGGTCATGAATACAAAAAGGGCAATAACGTATTGACTCACGTGATTCATGCTGTTCGTCAGGTTGTAAATCTGAGTGGAAACAAGGCACCGGACTTCCTGATTTGTAGCTACTGCAAGAACTCGAGTCACTGTCACTGGTACCTGAATGCAGGAATAGATAACTAGAATAATATCTAATACGAGTGACGTTGATTTGATGAATAAAATCATTGGTTTAAAGAAGACATTGTTTACAACATGATTTTGTCTTAACAGAGAATATGTTGTTGTGGCCAATGTGAGTTCCCCTTCGTAGGGGCCTTAAGGTCTCAAATTTTAGACTTTTAACCCTTTATGACTCACAACTGTTGTGTGACGTAACAGTTTGCTTACGTCACAGTAGTAAGTTTTACAATGTTGCAGTGGCTTAGGGCCCGGAGACAATGGCCGTGAACGTGCTAGGTGCTCTAGAGATCTTTGCAAATTGAAACGACTGCATGTTTATAGTGTAACCAAAATTATACTAAAATTAATCGGTCTCGATGATGTTTTTTCAATCACTTTCACCTACGTCATGTAAGTTTCATTTAAAAAATCATATCTTTTTGTTCACAGAATAACGATTATTTCTGTGTATGTTGAAACAAAAATTGTCTATGTTAATTTCTTTGTGAAATATCTAGATGAAATTTTAATGTTAATTTCCAAAAATGATTTAAACAAAGAATTTAGGTAGGTAATATGTTAGTGATAAGCTGTGATAAGTGCGGGAAATAGTCGCGTCTATAACCTCACAAGGTTACAGTAAGTGATCTTCTTATATCAACATGTATACTTTATCAAGTAGCAGGAACGAATATCAATATTTGGGGATTGCTGTCATTTCAATAGGATTTATTTTTCATATTAATAATCGCTGCACAAGGTGAACCAGCTCCCCGCTTCGTGTCAAATTTCACTCAGCTTCCATACATTAACCACAGTTTGAGGCTGTTGATGCATGTCGACGTTTCCATTTAGGTCTTAATGTTATAGAAAACATCTTAAATTGGATGAATTAGGTTTTGATTACTTCTAATATCCCAAATTTAAAACGCAAAATACAACGCATTTTCTCTCAATATGCCAACGTTCAAATATTCTGTTACACTTTAATACGTTGTCATATTGAGAGAAAAGGGGTTGTATTTTGTGTTTTGAGTTTTGAAAAGAATATCACTTACTGGATTTTTCGTTATACACTTATGTACGTAAAACTAGTTATACATGAATATTATAGCTTTTAATCCTACAGTTCCATTGTCAAAGTAACTAGGATTATAATGGGAATAAAGACCCTCATTCCTGTAATGACTAACAGCCTAACTAAAGGTATTTTATTAGCGCTTCCTTCCCAGCGAGTGTTGATTGACATGTAACTAAAGGGAGGTAATAAATATCGTCTTCTGGCGTTGTATCCCGAACCATGCGGTTGTGTTGTCACTGAGCGAGGGCCGTGCATGTGTCGAGACGGCCAATATTACAATTCCTAACGAGAACTACTTCCATGCGACTTGTAACTCTGTAAATGGTGATTTTTTAGATACCTGTTTCCGGACTGACATCCTCTGTTGCATCGGCATAAAAACACTGTATAGGACTTCCCGAGACGAAGCTGGAGGCTGAGCTCGAGTCATCACTCTTGGAGGCTGGAATAAACATGTAGCTTAAACACAAAGAATACCGTTGAATAAGGAGGATGGTAATCCTTGGTTGTTTCAATCCATTAGGAATAACATACCGGTAAGCTAAGTTCATCATATATATGCCTATACAGGTATATACAAGTATGTTTCTTCATTGAAATAATATTTTAACAAATAAAGACTACATAAGTCAACAGTTGATAAAACTATTGATGTAAAAAAGACACAGTAACAAATACCTGAAAGCTCATTGGAATCAATCGTCTGACCAGAGGAGGAAACATGTAAACGTGATAGCTGCCATTTGAGTGTGTTTCCAATTCCTTGCCTCGAACTGTATTGGACTGTAGGAAAGGAAACATCTTAAATCACCAAGTAAATGTAAATATATAACTACATTGCAGCGAACACTTGAAGGATCAATATGAAACAGACAATAGTCATTTTCCACGTTCTGGTGGGTTATCTTAAGAGAAAAGTTTAAAAAATAATTTTGTAAGCTGTTGAAGGGTAATGTCTTGTCAAAAGTATTCTTCTTCATAATAAGAGATACATGACCAAATTGTTTTTTGCGTATGCTTTCTCAAATTGTTCAAATATTTAATCAATTGCCTCAAGTCTTGTGCTACATTGATAATGAGGACCTATATAATCCATCCATATTACGTCCATTTTACACGAATTATTAATAACCTATCAAACATATCAACTCGTGAGAGTCGTTCTGACTGTTTTAGGTATGTTTCCAAAATTGCGTTTGAGTGATTGATGCATGTCAAAGTCCGGTATTCAATCCTAATCGCGACTTCAAACCTTCCTGTTGTCACTTTTATACATCGATAAGCTGTAAAATGATACTTTCTTGCAACAGTCGATACTTCCTGATCACATAAAACTATTGGTACAGTTTGTCATATATGACCACTTATAACTCGCCGAGAGGCTCATTAATGTTACACAGACACACCAAAACTTCTCTCCTATTGCTCGAGTCATAAAATCCTGATCTCACATGTGTTGTAGTTAGAAGAGAAGATTTTCGTTTCGAAAAGAGGAACCTGATTGGATGTTCCAAAAGCTTCATTGATTCGGGAAAACAATTTGAATTTTACACTCAAAGTTCTCGTAAAAGTTCGACTGACTTGTGGCATTGCTTTCGATGAGAGCAAACAAAACCTTCATGCAAGGTGTTTTATCATTGGCCGAAATTTTAATTATTTTATTGATTTTTCGTATATACGGTTTTGCCGCTAGGTGAATAGTCCGGAAACATGAGAACTACGCCTATTAAAAGAGAGTATAGTTCAAGATTTGATATTGATATATGATTTGAAGATCTTGATTTTATCATCTGTTTAGAGAGAATGACATCAAAAGAAAACTCCAATAAAAGTACCGAGGGTACAGAAGCTCACCTTAAAATGAATGATGTGGTAAAATGGTTTAATTATACATGTAACCATCTTTTATATAATTGATTATGGCTGCCATCATGATTTTTTTATCTTTTGAAATACTAGTCTTCTTTTGGAAACGACTAGAGCTTGAACAAACATTAATACACGAATGATATAATCATGATAAGTTAACAAGCAGTAGGTTTTTGTATAACTTTTTTGTATATCGATGGCTGAATTGGTGACCATCTTGTATTTTTTAATCTTCAAAATGCTACTTTTACGTGGGCATCCGTATTAATTTCATTATGATATCTTGATTGGTTTAGGTGTATCCATTTAAATGTCATTCATTACTTACAGGATGGTGGGCACTTACATTTGTTTTGTAGTGAATCATTAATATGATTTCAAGATTATTTCACTGATGGTTATGCTGCATGGGATATTGAGATACAGATTTTTCAAGGAAAATGAATGACTGATTGAGAGGAAAGTCATAAACACAGCAATGCATAAGACACGTTTATTTTGTTCACATAATATTTACATGTCAAGTGACCATGAGATGTCTTTCATTAAAGTATCAATTTATTTAACACTCATACAGTACTATAATGGTAAACATTTTTGCATTGTCAAATCAACAGAGAGATATGACAAATCAAATTTCCTTACTTTTCTTACTAAACCCTTTTCGATTTTCATCTGCATATTTATTCCACATCAACTTATGTAGATTGCTAAACACAAAGCTTATTGTAGACAAGTTTTGTGTAAGTTGTTATTCTTAGAAAGAACATATCACTGTCATGAGAATACAAGTCTAATTTCCATAACTTTTATTGCATACACATGGGTCATGGCCATATAGCATAATGCTCTACCATATCAATTGGGTCAGGTTGATTATGCAACAGACTAGCAGCTGACACTGTGATGCTAGCAGCCTGCCTTGGGATGTGTATTAGACAGCATAGTGGAATATCTGAACTCTGGTTGACCCCTTATGTGTGGTATTTAAAGGAATATAAGGGAGATACCATTGTTTAAAATTTAACATGTTTAATGTGATTTGGTTTTTGCAGCTAGTTGCCATAAAGATTTTAAACAAATTAATCAATTATGTTTGTCTTTCATCTTAGTTTTTTTTAGAAACACTTAAAAATATAGAACAACTTGCACGACAATCTTAAATATTCCATATTTACGATAATATTATGATTAGTAAGTTCAAATTAGAGAATTTATATGGTGCCAGTGATCACTTGATGAAAGCTTAAAATTTAATAATAATGATGTGTCATCTGCAGCTGAAAAGTCAATATGGCTGCTATTGCGGCCATCTTGGATTCTCAAAACTGAAACGTCTACCTTTCTGTGCGGAATCACTATAGGTATAACATACTACAATATAAAAGTGATATCTAGATTGGTTTAGGAGAAATAGTCTTTGTCATGAAATCTATTTGAAAATTCAATATGGCTGCCATGGCGGCCATATTGGATTCTCAAAACTTTAACGTCTACCATTCTGTGCTGAATCACCATGGGTATAACATACTACAATTTCAGAATGATATCTGTATTCGTTAAGAAGGAGTAGTCTTTTTCATGAAATCTAATTGAAAATTCAATATGGCTGTCATGGCGGCCATCTTGGATTCTCAAAACTTTAACGTCTACCTTTCTGTGAGGAATCACCATGGGTATAACATAATACAATTTCAGAATAACATCTGTATTCGTTTAGAAGGAGTAGTCTTTTTCATGAAATCTAATTGAAAATTCAATATGGCTGCCATGGCGGCCATCTTGGATTCTCAAAACTGAAACGTCTACCTTTCTGTGAGGAATCACCATGGGTATAACATACTACAATTTCAGAATGATATCTGTATTCGTTTAGAAGGAGTAGTCTTTTTCATGAAATCTAATTGAAAATTCAATATGGCTGTCATGGCGGCCATCTTGGATTCTCAAAACTGAAACGTCTACCTTTCTGTGGGGAATCACCATGGGTATAACATACTACAATTTCAGAATGATATCTGAATTCGTTTAGGAGGAGTAGTCTTTTTCGTGAAAGTTTACGGACGGACGGACGGACGGACAGACAGACGGACATTTACGGACGGACATTTACTTTGTAAAGGTGAGCTAAAAACTGGGTCATGAATAAATAGAGGGCAATAACGTATTGACTCACGTGATTCATGTTGTTCGTCAGGTTGTAAATCTGAGTGGAAACAAGGCACCGGACTTCCTGATTTGTAGCTACTGCAAGAACTCGAGTCACTGTTACTGGTACCTGAATGCAGGAATAGATAACTAGAGTAATATCTAATACGAGTGACGTTGATTTGATGAATAAAATCATTGGTTTAAAGAAGACATTGTTTACAACATGATTTTGTCTTAACAGAGAATATGTTGTTGTGGCCAATGTGAGTTCCCCTTCGTAGGGGCCTTAAGGTCTCAAATTTTAGACTTTTAACCCTTTATGACTCACAACTGTTGTGTGACGTAACAGTTTGCTTACGTCACAGTAGTAAGTTTTACAATGTTGCAGTGGCTTAAGGCCCGGAGACAATGGCCGTGAACGTGCTAGGTGCTCTAGAGATCTTTGCAAATTGAAACGACTGCATGTTTATAGTGTAACCAAAATTATACTAAAATTAATCGGTCTCGATGATGTTTTTTCAATCACTTTCACCTACGTCATGTAAGTTTCATTTAAAAAATCATATCTTTTTGTTCACAGAATAACGATTATTTCTTTGTATGTTGAAACAAAAATTGTCTATGTTAATTTCTTTGTGAAATATCTAGATGAAATTTTAATGTTAATTTCCAAAAATGATTTAAACAAAGAATTTAGGTAGGTAATATGTTAGTGATAAGCTGTGATAAGTGCGGGAAATAGTCGCGTCTATAACCTCACAAGGTTACAGTAAGTGATCTTCTTATATCAACATGTATACTTTATCAAGTAGCAGGAACGAATATCAATATTTGGGGATTGCTGTCATTTCAATAGGATTTATTTTTCATATTAATAATCGCTGCACAAGGTGAACCAGCTCCCCGCTTCGTGTCAAATTTCACTCAGCTTCCATACATTAACCACAGTTTGAGGCTGTTGATGCATGTCGACGTTTCCATTTAGGTCTTAATGTTATAGAAAACATCTTAAATTGGATGAATTAGGTTTTGATTACTTGTAATATCCCAAATTCAAAACGCAAAATACAACGCATTTTCTCTCAATATGCCAACGCTTAAATATTCTGTTACACTTTAATACGTTGTCATATTGAGAGAAAAGGGGTTGTATTTTGTGTTTTGAGTTTTGAGTTTTGAAAAGAATATCACTTACTGGATTTAAGCAGCCGATTTTGTGTCCGAATTAGCCTCCATATTGGAGTTTGGAGAGAGAAAAGCAGTTGTCGCAAAGAGAAAAGGCTGATTACTCAGAGAAATGGATGATTGATTACCCCTTGTGATAACATGACCTATATCCTCATATATAGTTTTTGTCGCGCTCGGAAACATTTTTGCAACTGCAAAGTTTTTGCATTTGAATTATGATTGAGATGACATTGGGTCAAAATAAATCAACATTCTGAAGAGAAATAATTTGATAAACTATTTCAACAAGGATTACAGAAGGAGAAAGCTTCGATATCACCTATTACCGCTTGCCCGACACAAAACAATCACTTTGCATTCCTCTTCAAGTGTCAGCTAGACTGTAATGCGGCCCAAAAATCTATTTCCATCTCGCCAGTCATGATACGATATCTAACAAATTTTGTCATGGATTTCTGAAGGACCATACCGAAACTGAGATTTGAAGGGCGTGATGTTATTATTGTGTGTACTGTCAATGTTGTGGTGTAAATCGAGGTTCAACAAATGTTCCACACTGACGTGTGACAAAAATACGGAAATGTAAACAACGCACGGATGTCACATACAGTCTACCTGACCGTCGCAATTCTCATCAATTTTGCATTTTAGGTAAGTACTCAAACAAAGTATCAGATTATCAGGACTCCCTGATTGGCAATTGTTTTTATGTTGAGTTATGATTTTTTTTCCAAAAGTCATTTAGCTTAGGATCTGGATCATAAAGGTATTAAAAGATTCAGGCATTTTTAAAAGAATTTAAAAACATTGATATTTGATAATATTCAGTTTGAACAAATAGCTGTAAAATGTAATCATATACACCTATACAATTTGAAATCACAGATCAGCTAATTTAATGTCACATTATTTATGAAATTAGTAAAATTATGAATATATCATATTTTTTGGGGAATTGAAGTTGTTTTGTGATATCTGAATGAAGTGGATATGGAACTCAAGTTTTCTGTGGATTGTGAATCGAATATCAATTTACCCAGAGATCTTAACAGATTTATTTTGAAATATCATAACTTGGAAAATATTTCTTTTATATCCATATTCATTATCAACATTCAAATTTATGATTATTCAAGTCATATTTAGAAATATATGGTTGTATATTTTTTAATTGTTGGATATTCCATCAACTTTAATCATTTCATGACTGAATTGATATTTAAACTAGTTCAGTGATGATTTCATATTTGAACCATTATTTTGCAATTTTTTAAATATTTAAATACTTAAATATTTAGAGATGTCAATAGTTTGTACTTCGTAGGTTGTAATTGTTTCTATCGATGTCAGGCCCTCTGTTGATATGAATGTTCGGTTTTCTTCACCATTCGAGTAGCAGCGCGAGCACTGAAATTTCAGTGCTTGGGCCTTGATGGGTCAGTGAATGAGCACTGAAAAATCAGTGCTTGGGCCTTATATGTGAAGTGATTTACATAATGGAAAAAACTCAAATATTCAATTGATAATTTATGGCATAGGATCCAAAGGTTCACCAAAGGTTGTAGGGGCCATGAGGGTCACCAAGACTGTAACCTCAATAGCAGGAGTCTGTACATAAGATTTCAGCTTTCTATGCCTTTTCATTCTGGAGAAACATACAAAGATAGGTATTAAGGACGTGGCCCTTGTGGTCCTCATAGTCATCACTAGTCAAGACGTCTGTTCACAAAGTTTCAACTTTCTAGCTCTTTTGCTTTTGGAGAAGAAAATTGTATAAGCAGAATGATTAGGTTTAGGGATATACAGCTGCGTATCTTAAGCTTGTTCACTTACCTGCGTTTTAAGTGCAATTCTAAGATGCCTAGCGGTTAGAATAATAAAAAAACAAGAGTCATCAGAAGATGACATATCCCACCGGTTCCACATGATCGTAAGATGTAAACCTTTGAAAGATAATTGTAAATGTTTCAATATAATATAAGCTAATATATATAAAACGAAACCTTTCATGAACAGAGTCCAAATAAGAGCCGTTTCCATGGAAATAAAAAAATAAAATTTCAGCAATGTGAAAATATCAAAAGGCACCACTTCAGTAGGTGGGCAATACACATGTAAAGTTTAAGAAAGATATGTGGACCGGTTTTTGAGTTCTGCTCCGGAAACGAAACCTTTCATGAACAGAGTCCATATAAGAGCCGTTTCCATGGAAATAATAAAAAATAAAATTTTCAGAAATGTGAAAATATCAAAAGGCACCACTTCAGTAGGTGGGCAATACACATGTAAAGTTTAAGAAAGATATGTGGCCGGTTTTATATATATGAAACCTTTCATGAACAGAGTCCAAATAAGAGCCGTTTCCATGGAAATAATAAAAAATAAAATTTTCAGAAATGTGAAAATATCAAAAGGCACCACTTCAGTAGGTGGGCAATACACATGTCAAGTTACAGAAAGATATATGGACTGGTTTTTGAGTTCTGCTCCGGAAACTAAACCCTTCATGAACAGAGTCCATATAAGAGCCGTTTCCATGGAAATAATGAAAAATAAAATTTTCAGAAATTTGAAAATATCAAAAGGCACCACTTCAGTAGGTGGGCAATACACATGTAAAGTTTCAGAAAGATATGTGGACCGGTTTTTTAGTTCTGCTCCGGAAACGCAATGATTACGGACGGACGGACGGACGGACGGACGGACGAACATACAGACGGACAGGGCGATGACTATATCCTACGGTATTACATACCGGTGAGATAAAAAAGTAAATTATCAGACAATAAAGGTATAGTTTTTACATGACGTCACAATTGAATGACGCTATCCGCTATTCCCCGCTGTCCCCTCGTAAATCACGCGTGCCCATGGTAACCTTTGATCTCGGTTCTATCAATCAACATGGCGCTTCCGAAGCCGGGGTTCGGGCCCTTGATATCATGTCCGTCAATGGTCACAGAAATGAGCAGTCGTTGTTCAAAGCTACATAACAACTCCATCTTACAGGGGAACAACGCTGCGACCAATTTTACTATTTTCCTAATTCGGGTATTCTCTTCACTTTTGCAGTTTGATTATGGCCGGGGTTATCTGTCTTCGACAGAACAAAGATGAAAATATATTTTACGGTCGTGACCCATGTGACCCTAATAAGGGACCACAGGGACACATAAGCTGTAACGTATAATCCCAACTACTCAAGGAGTCTGTACACAAAGTTTCAGCTTTCTAAGCATTTTGCCTCTGGGGAAGAAGTCGAAAATGTGCAAAGTTTACGGATGGCCGGACGTGTCTACATGTCATGCCATAAGCCAATCGGGCCTTTAAGGCCACATGAGCTTAAATTTAATTGCATTCAAAATAAGGAACTTATCTCACTCGTTTATCTAAAACAACGATCCACTTTTTGCTCTGACAAAAGCAAAACAAATGTTATACTATATCTAAGTATATTATCGAGTTAAAACTCAACCTCAAATTCTTTTGAAAGTTTTGAAAATGTACCTGTATCTTCTCTTTTCGCTGACAAATTTTCATTTCCTTGTGTCCTTTTCATTATCAAAAAGTAGCAAGACGTCCAGAGAAACCTTTTACAAGTTCGTATGCAAGTGTTTATTTATTCTCATGTTAGTCCAAGGAAATGCGCCTTAGTCTGCAACGTTCCTGGGTATTCGAATGGTTCTCAGTCGACGCAGCCATTCTTCTCTCTCCATTCGTTTTGTGAAATCATTGTCCCATAGATACGTTCTTGGTCCTTGCTTGTCGTAAAACACTACCCCAGAAACATGACCAAGTGCTACTTCAAGAATGTATTTTACTGTCGTTCTATGAACTCTGTGCAATTTGATGTCAACATGATGTTCATCAAAGTCTTCGAAAGTGTCCCCTGATAAGACACACAGATCTGTTGAAAACTTCCTCGTCAATGCTTTTAAAAATATGTCTTTGTCAACAGCAAGTTCAAACCCTTCAACTTTTGTCCGTTTTGTCTTGTATGTGCATGAGGCACGGACAGGCACTTGTGCCAAACCAACTATAAAGGAGCCACCCTCTCTCACTTTTGATAGCGAAGATATATTTTCTTTCAGTTTAAGAGTTGTCCAGATATATTTAATGAACGCCTCCAGGTTAGATTTTATAGCGTTATTCTCATCTGGTTTGATCGATTTTAGTTCAACATGTCTCGATTCCTCAATAGGAATGAATCCCTCTTTTAGTGTGAAGTTTTTAATTATTGGCTTTGGACTACTGGATTCTGATTGGAGGTTGAGTAACGAAATAACGTTAATGCAAGAGGGTTTTCTATTTTCGAAATCGCTTCTCAATTTGGTATTAAAGTCAACGGTCACAACCCCTTCTGTTTTCAAAACTTCAATCAAAATACAGTCTGTGAATTCATTAAAATGTTCTAACTCAGAAATCCAGTATCGCTTGCATGTGTTTGTGAACAATTGTCCACCTTCAATCTGGTCCTCGATACATTTGCCGAAACATTGGTCAAAGTCCTCAAGATATCTGTCCCATGCTTCTTGACCCTGTATGTGGATGATAATACACCCTCCCTCAGTGTTTCTTAAAGCTGCGACACATGTTTCATATTTTCCAAGAAATGTTTTCTTACTGTCAAGCTTAGTGTTGCCCTTTATGGTCAATACATCCGTGTGCAATAAAACAAGTCTTTTGAATCGAAGTTCAGCTTTGCATTTAGTTTTCAGTCTTGCACAAATTTTGCAGTTTTCTGGAACAAAATAAAAGCAAAATGAATTTGTTTGAATGATGATTTAAAGAGGTTATGCAATGTATTTTATCTAAGAATGATAAATCGTTGTCGCCAGTACCATTATCTATCGGAATGTGATGAATAATAATTAAGACAATATACACACAAATTGGACTCTAAATCAGCACTCCATGTACGGTTTTTAGAATGCAGCCGAAATTAACAGGTGAACACTTTGAAAACTCACTAGAGCATGATGTCTGGAGACAAAGCTCCTTCAAACCAAACGGTTTATGTGTTCAATTCTGATTTATAAAAATGCCAGAAGCAAGTACAGTAACATCTAAGAAATACTCTATACATGAACTTATGAAACGGTGAGTCGATTTTGTTGTCGTATTCGCTTTGGTTGATGCGACTGTACCAATATGAGGAATGTAATATGCAAAACAGCGTAATCCCAAATATAACATTGTTGCATTTTCAATATGAATCAAAACCTTATATATCATAAATAGATCAACCACTGGTAAAAACAATGTATGTGTATTATTTTATGTTTGATATGTGTTGTAAAAAACGGTGATTGATCATAACTTCCTATAGATTATCCACTGTAACGTCTATCTTTTCATAATAGAAAATTTTTAAATAATCATAATAAATAACATATAACATTAGGTAGTTCTCAATCCATTGGCTGATATCCGCACATGCGTGACACGGACCAGGTGGGTTAGTAGCTAGATGTAACATGGAGACTTAAGGGAGGTATACATTACAGCTAGTTTTAGTCGGGAAAAAACCAGTCAGTGTATGTTATGTAAGATTCAGAAAACAACCGATCATCAGATTATCACTTTAAACAGACAAGTCTAGCCACAACGGCGCCAATTGAACAAGGCAGTTTTATCATGGTGAAGCCTTCTTGCGTCATTTTATAGGGTTTTGAAATATACAATGCGACATGCTTATACAATAATAATTAGCTTGACTAAACTAATGTTGAGCGGTCGGATATCTAAGCTTTCGGAATATACAAAAATTTAGTGTTTTTTGTGTGTGACTATTTGTATGTTAAATGAACGATGAAAAAATTTTTGTTTCACGTTTGTCATGTCACGCAATGACATTGGAGAGATTACGTACGCTTCTAACTTATTTCTAACTAGAGTGACTTCCCTTTGACATATGTCCTATCATTACTGTAGTTTTTAGCGGTCATTTCAGTATGAGTTGTTATCTCCCTTTGTTTACCTCGTGTTAAACTAGCGTGTAGGACATGAACGCTCTAGCGGCAAGCGTCGCATCTCATCATTTTCACAACTTTCTATGCATTTATGCCTCCACCAAGACGTAAGTTTACATTCAATATGATAAAGGCGTCATTCCTCGTAATATTAATGTAATTATATCATTTGCTTGTGTCTATTTTATGCATATCTTATAAATGTGCATCGGTAAAACAGTGAGGCTCTATATGAGTAGGATAATGTTACTTTCTAAAACCATGCTTCTCTGTAATTTGTATTTAACTTGTATTTAACTCGCGCATCTTGCGGCACTCATATCTCATTAGAGATAATTCTATAACTTTTACATCATTGTGTAGTGAAAAGAATTGTCTTTATTTCCATGTATCATATGTCTATGCGCGCACAAAAATAAAGAAGCGGCAAGCAGAAATAAAGACTTTCTTTTGATGACTGTGGGAAAAAAAATATGAGGCGCATCGTAATGTTTTTTTATATATTTATAAAGAGGCACAGTGTATCTAGAAGTCCATGTAAAAAGAATTATTGTGTGTGCATAAATAAACATTTTACAAGGCTCTAAATAAAAATCCGGGATCTGCGAAATAGATACACCAATTGTTGTAAAAGGCATGGGACTCGCTACATAAAAATATTCAGTGAGCGGTGCAATCAGGATATAACGGTGGCTGGCACCGGACAAAACAATGTCGCCACGTGGGCTAGTTGAGCAAAAATATATAGCCGCATCGTAAGGGTTAACAAGTATTTTCAATGTCTTTATCCACTTTTGATCTCAGTTGTTGTTGGTCTATTTTTAAAGCCTTGTGTATACTATCACTTATCAATTTGTCCGGATAGTTTTGTTTAAGGAGAAAGTTTTTCAATTCACCAAGGCGATTAGTTTTAACAACATCATCAGAAACAATAGTACAAACTCTCCTTGCTAAACAGCAGGGGATGTTACGCTTTGTATGATGTGGATGGCATGAATCAAAGTCTAGATACTGATGTGAATCCGTTTTCTTATAGAAAATATCTGTAGCTACGATACCGCCTGATTCTATCTTAACAATTACATCAAGAAAATTCAATTGTACATCATGACATTCCATCGTAAATTTCATTGACGGGTCAAGAGAGTTTAGAATTTCATGAAAAGTTTGAATGAGATTATTATCGTTTTTTAGTATGATAAAACAGTCATCTAACAAAATCTAACATTGGAAAGGGAAACCTTCAGATTAAGGAAACTCATGAAAGGTGAGTGGAAAACAATTTTGGAAATTCATAAATGTGAGAAATAACAGCATTATCTTTGAATCATGGATAAATGAGAAAGATGTGCTTCTACCATTAAAATACCGACTGAGACCAATTAATGGAGAAAGTGACGAAGCCAAAAACATCAGAATAAAACTTGCAGTGCAAAAATTTCGTGCCGACATTGAATTAATGAAAATTCATGGTGAAAACTTTTGCAAAAACTTCAATGCCATAGACGTCAGAATGCAGGATAAATTATCAAGAAAACACTCAGGCTTTGTCCTTGATAAATTAATCAAGCGGTGGTTTGACGATTGCAAGTCTGACGAGGAGAAGGCATACAAGAGGTGGGAAGATAAGGAATCGTGGCTTTGTTCATACAAAGAAACGTATGGACAAAGTTATTTCAAACCCAAGAACAGTGTCCGTTTGCCTGAGGAAGCAAGAAAGGCGTCAAACAGAGAGCATTTCTACACCCAAGCAAAACGTCAGACCAATGTTAAACCAGGGAAACCGACACAAAAGACTTTTGCAGACGCTGTGAAAGAAACGGGTAGTGAAAAATTTGTGAATATGCCAAAAGATTATATTCCTAAACAGACAATTTTCGGAAAGAGAAGGCGCTACCAACTGCGAAAACCAGCTCCCAAGAAACCTCAACCAACTGCAGGACATACTAAACGAAAGTATGGAGACAAACACCATGGTGTGGAAGAGAATGGCAATATTAACAAGCAGACAGAGTCGTCTATATCCCCCGCCATTTGGAATATTTTGACGAAAAAATGACTTTGAATTTTAAGTATCTCTGATTTCTGGTGTCGTAAACTGTTGAAAAGACTTGTTATCAAGTCGAAATGCGACGCATCCAGTCATCATTAAAATGATACCTACAGCAAGTGTCGTCTGAAGTATTTTATTCATCATATAGATTTATATATATATATAATATATATATTGATGAAACAGGTGCCCGTCATGACGAAATCATGTGTTGCTATGCAACCAAGTACCTCTTACTGGATATACGACATGGATTTACGACCCGGTCGTAGGACATGGATACGACCCCGTTGTGAAACGGTCGTAAGGCATGTCGTAAGAGAGTCGTAAACAAGGTCATAAATGCTACGACCTACTAAATTTAGGAGGCCTTTTTGAAACGGCAAACTGTTGATTTTGGTAATACTTTGGATTTTCCTGTTTCATTAATTTTTGTCTGTTATGCTGGTGAATTATTCACACATGTAATTTTACTGTGATTCTGAAAATGTAGGTTCAAATTAGAATTGGTTGAGATATTTTTACCCATGCATTGAAGAGGATTAACCCCTATCGGCCATGGTCATGGACCATATGTGTCCTTATCATTCTATTCTGTTAAAAACTGAATATCTCTGTCAATATCTGGCCAAATAGTGTAAAAGAGGTGTCACATTGATGAATTTGTTATGGATATTATTTAAACATAGTTGTGAACTTCAATTGATTGATATAATTTTTCATTTGCATTGTAGAAAATTACCCCCAATGGCCATGCCCAGGGACCATATGTGTCTCGATAGCATTATTTAGTAAAAAGCATGATATCTCTATTGTGTTCAATATTGCAAACGTGGTACCAAATTGAAGCTATGTTTATATAGATTCTAAAAGAAATGACTGTTAACTTGAATCGGTGAAGGATTTTTTCAACTGCCATGGCTGTATATTGGGTTATGGCTAGGGACCATATATGGTCCTGCGGCATTATGGGGAGTTTGAGGGGAGGGGCACATATATGGTCCTGGGGCACTATAGGGGTTAATACATTGGATACAGTGATTTATTATGTGAGCATATGTGACCCCCGTGACCCCAAATCCGACCAAAAGTGATAAAGTGATTGACTTGAGTTACTAAAAATAGAGCCGATGACGTCAAACCATTGTTTCATGACGTCATGCTATTGTTATCATGACGTCATTGACCCGTCCTTGCCAACAATCCAATCAAAATGCCGCTCGTACCTGTAGTTTTCTGTTTCCTTTTTTGTAACCGAGACATAATACAATTATAGACTGGTGAATTCGGCCAATAGCTGTTTTTATAGAGCCGAGGAAAAAATATCGACCTCGTCCTCAGTCAATATTGTTTTCTTCGGGTCTATAATAAGAGGTTATTACATAACAGTTTTCCTTTCGTCGGTCATATCAAGCCGAGACCGCCATATCAGCCAGAGGGCCGAAGGCCAGAAGGCTGAAATGGCGGTCGAGGGTTGATGTTACCGGCGAAAGGAAAACTGTCATATCATAACATTTTTATCATGTACTGCACCTGTAACTGTTTAAATAGGGATAAAAACATGAAAACTTCTACAAATTATTTTGTATCCGTTTCTTTTCCCCGGTCCCGCCATGACCTTATTTTCTTAACCTCTTCCAAATCAAATTCCCGACAAACACAATCATTTTCTCTGATACTCTTATCCCAATAATAATGTGTCATCAAACGACAAAAATGCCACAAACATGTAATGGGCTCTGTATTTTGATGTGTTTGGGAGCATGCATGAAATTGAATTGATTGTATAACTTGCCTACTAGCCGGGCAATACGGCTGATATGGAATTTTGGCCCTAGGGCTGATATGGCTGATATGGATTTGCGGCCCGGGTGGGCAATATGGGCGGAAGTTGGTGACAAGTATCGTATGAGCAAAGCGCTCCATATTTTAGATAGGTATATGATAAAACAGGTATTGACATCATCACCAGTCTATAATTGTATCATATCATGTGAACAATACTTCAATAGGTTGTCAATGTGCGGTAGACCTCTTGTGGTCAAGGTCACCACAGTGGGATAGATGTCATGAAAATCATCCATTTTTAGGCCATCATTAAGTTTGAAATCATTAGATATATGAATATTTATATAGCGCACATATCCATCCACTAGTGGTTGCTCAAGGCGCTTACTTTGTTTCCCTTGGTCCAGGGATCACTTTGGACAGGGATTTGGGGATATTTACCCATTGATGTATCTAGATATCCCATTATCAATACTAATGAGGGAAGAAAGTCTCATTGCAAAAATCAAAACTATAACTTTTCTGCTCAAAAATCCCATCGCTTTCTCTGAAAATCACATCATATTAGGCCAAGGGGAGATTTTTCTCCCTTTCATACTTTGAACCGGGGTGATCCCTGCACTGGTCAATGGCATTCTTTCACCGTCCAATCATTTTTCCAATTCAACTTCCTGGGGAGTATTCAACCGGCATCCATATGTGGTGCTCAGGTTAGGGACCATTCTATGCCTAGCAGGGTACCCATTACAGCTGGGTGAACTGAGACACATAGTCACAGCAGTTTGTCCAACACTGCTGAACGCTGATAACCGACAGCTCGGCGTATGTACGTGTTCATGTATCCACCATTCAGCCACTGACATGAATTCGTGGGATCTTTTCACTGCGCAGTTTTTGTTGCACTACACACTAGGGCTCCGGGGTGACACTTATAGAGATGCAACAGAGGTGAACTCTAGATTTTTACATCTTGACCTGGATGGGATTCGAACCCCGGACCTCAGCAACGTGAGACCGGCGCTCTTGCCGACTGAGCTATCCTGTACCCGGATGCCACCATTCATCTATTAATTACTTAAAAATATGGCCAAGGTCATTACAATAAATTGTGTCTTCCTAATTTTCAAACGTAGGCAATAAGCAAATGTGTATATATAGACATTGGGCGTATCAGTTCGTTATGGTGTCAAGGTCAACACATTACCATCATTGATGTCTGAGTGTTCCCTAAAAGTAGGTTTATAGCATGCGTACCTTAAATTAAATTTTGTTCGCTTACCGACGTATTCTAGTGAAAATATCATAATATTTGGAATGCCTTTGAGGAATCCTAGCATTGCGAACGGATAATGTTTTACTACATAAGGGTTCAGTTAGCGTTAACATTGTCGGATGTCAAACCTTACAGGTAACCGTGACTCGTTAGGCAGGGCATTGAAGTGACCAGGGCTCAGAAGTTCCAAAACACTGTTTTTAATCTAGTTCTACAAAATACTTCATCACGATCACGATCTTTAGATCAAAGTCATCTTTGTTCCTTTACACAAATGCAATGTAAAATTGTGCTGACTTTTTTATCTTACAACATCCGTATGAATAATTTTATTAGAAATTAAAGTAAATCTTGATTTAACAAATATGATCTGTCTTTTAAACCATGCCAAATACCGCCATTCAGCAGCAGTGATGACACGATGCAAAAATATGGTTTGAGAGTTGTTATTTTATACATTGACAGTTGGTGATCATTTGTCAGTGCTCCTGGAGTTATTTTATTGTCTTCCAAATGAAACCAAAAATTACATGATAATCGCACTAAGATACACAAGTAAGTGAACAAACTTAACTTACGCAGCTGTACATCAAGAGATTTGCTGCAACGGTTCATGAGATATTACGATAAAAATAAACATGAAAGGCGTTGTCAAAGTGTCCTTAAAAAGGAAAAGGACATTAATTGATGTCAGCTACACTTACCGTCCATACCAGGCTATAGTATCAACCATGTGGAAATCGTGCATATTCTGAAACAGTGAAAAAAGGAAAGATTGTAAGAAAAGTTATTGCAGATGAAATGTTGTCACTTTCGGGATTCATGAAGAAGGGATTGCTATTAGACAAAGACCCGACTTTGTATTTCTTTAATCGGACAATAACCTGCCTAAAAGTCACTTAAAATATATACTGCCTACACTGACTTTTTTCTGTGACTTTTTTTTTCCTGTGACAGGAAGATGGAATCTGATTGGTCGCATCAGGCCCGACCCTAAGTAGTGTAAATTACATTGGTTTATTACCTACGAGGGCAGACATATCGAGGTTCATATTTTTCATATGTTGCCCTAGGGCAAAATATCACTTTTTCATTGTGACGTCACGTTGTAAACAATGCTTTGACGTCACGGTTCACCTATGACGTCATAATCCATACAGGTCAGTGGCGGCTAGCCCGCCTATGCTTAGAAGTAGGTTTTCAGTATTTTCTTCAATTCTTGGACTACGGTAATAAACAGAATATCATATTCGTGCCCATGACATACTATGTTTACGACACTCGTGCCTAAATATCAGTATATCCCTCGCTCTCGCTCTGGAAATACCAATATTTAGGCACTCGTGTCGTAAACATAGTATGTCATGGGCACTCATATAATATCCTCTATTTATGACAAGGACAATGCTCCTCGTCCAAACCAATAAAATAACAATGGAAATACAAAGGGAACCACTCGAGCGTGAGCGCGGCGACCATCTTGCTCGTCCAAGTTGTAAATGAACAAAAGAGTTCGTGGGATGAATGGAACGCTCCTTCAAGCTTGGCTAAACAAACCATTAATGCTATGGCGAATGAAAAATATCTTAAAACGCAATTTAGAATAACATCCCTTATTAACGCGATTCATTAGTCACATAACTTAAAACTAGAAGTTCAGATAAATGTAAATTAGTGTTATGTATTTTCATCATCATATTGTTGGGAGTCTTTTGAACATGGATAATCATTTGAGGACCTTTTATACGTGAAAGTATGTTCATCGCGTAGCTCATGTGTCAACAGAAGCATTCGTGACGTTTACTCATAGTGAAACTACGAGGGGCGTTCAATAAGTGTTGCAACTTCAATATAAAACCAACTCGCGTAGTCAATTTTTTACTTTTATTTTTCAATATAGTTACTCTTCACCTCAATACATTTATTCCATTTCTCTTTTAGACTTTTGATGCCGCTTTTGTAGAAGTCTTCCGTTTTCCCCCCTTACCACGCCTCTGTGGCAGCTTTGACGTCTTCGTCATCCAGGAAGTGCCTTCCACGTAGGGCGGATTTCAGGTTTCTGAACAGGAAGTAGTCACTGGGGGCTAGGTCTGGGCTGTAGGGTTGGTGGTTAAGCTGTTCGAAGTCACAATCACGTATAGAGGCCTGTGCAACTCTTGACTTGTGGACTGGAGCGTTGTCATGCAAAATCAAAACACAACGTGTCAACATTCCAGGGCGTTCTGTCGAATTGTCTTTCGTTATTCTTGCATTAGGTTGGCATAATATTGACCATTCATTGTAGTTTTGGTTGGCAAGTAATCAATTAATAATATGTCTTTTGCATCCCAAAAGATTGTCGCCATAACCTTGCGAGCTGATGGTTGAGTGCGAAACTTCAGGGGAGGCGGTGAACTCGGGTGCTTCCATTGCTTCCATTGCTTCCATTGCTTGGATTCCAGTTTAGTTTCCAGGTCCCAGTGGTGGATCCAGGTTTCGTCACCTGTCGCCAGACGAGACAAAAACCTGGCTTCATCCGCATTAAACCGATCCAGGAGCTCCATGCAACTTTCGGTTCTTTTCTGGCGATCTTGTGCTGTGAGGTTTCTGGGTACCCATCTTGCAGATACCTTGGACATACCAAGATGGTCATGAATTATTTTTTCAACACTTCCAACTGATATCTGGAATTCCAAAGACAGTTCAGAAACTTTAACACGGCGGTCAGCTAAAATTCGTCTTTCGATAGCGGCAATAACTTCCGGACGGGCGACTTCAGATGGCCTGCCTGACCGTGGGTCATCGTCTAAGGACTCCCTGCCCCGCTTGAACTGAAGAGACCAGCGACAAACTGTTGAAAAGTTAGGAGCATCCTTACCCATCACATTACACATACGATTATGTATTTCTGTAGCTTTGCATCCCTCTTTAGTAAGGAACTTGATCACAGCGCGTTGTTCATGTTTGAGAGAATCCATGATTATGGACACCCCTAGGTCAGCGCAGCTATTATATCTAAATAATTGTTATGTCTAGAAATTGTTTTGACATGTGTCAATGTTATGTTTTGACTATAGTAACGCCTGCTATAAGCTGACACTGTTTATGTAAACACCAATGCCCCGCTTGCAACACTTATTGAACGCCCCTCGTAAGTGTGATCATAGTTTATTTCGATCGTTTGTTCGAGTTTGATAATATTTCTATCCCTAACACTAAATACAGAAAAAAATCGCACAGTAGTAGTTTTAAACCTCTCATTCCTATATCTGACGGATAGATAGATGGTACGTGGCCACAACGTTGAACACAAGGTCTGCAGACTGGCTGTTTGTATATCACCGTTCATAAAGAGAACAAACACATACCGCTGATGTGTCAGAACTGCACCGCTGATGTGTCAGAACTGACAGCTCATTACAATGATCTCCTCAGTTCTGTGCTGGAGAAACATGCTCCCCTAAAATCGAGAACTTTTATTCACAAGCCAGGATGTGCCTGGTACTGTGCAGCCATTCATGAAGCCAAGCGAGAACGACGCTGTGCTGAAAGGAGATGGAGGAAGTCAGGATTAGAAGTAGATCGGCAGATATACAAGACCTGTCGAAACAAAGTCTTGAAAACTGTCCAAGCAGAAAGTCATGGATCTACAAGGCAAGCCACGACAACTATCAAACTTTGTAGACTCTCTCCTGGGTAAGAAGCAAGAAGAGATTCTTCCTCAATCTGATGATCACTGTCAACTTGCAGAAACTTTCAATGAGTTTTTCAAGGATAAAATCTTGAAAATTAGAGAGTATCTCGATACCATTGTATCACAGGATCCTGTTTCCGATACATTGGTGTTTAACTCTTCCCCTCTCTGTGAGTTTAAACCATTTTCTCAAAATGAAGTTTTGGCTATTATCAAGTCGTCAGCTAAAACTACATGTCTAATGGATCCTATCCCGACGCCTTTGTAAATGGAACACATGACCACGTTACTTCCGGTGAATACAGACATAATCAACAAGAGCTTAGAAACAGGAACATTTCCAGAATCTTTGAAGAGCGCCATCATCAAACCTCTCATCAAAAACAAATCTTTGGACAGCTCACTTTTAAAGAACTATAGGCCGGTTTCAAATCTCAGTTTTTTGTCTAAAATCATAGAGCGGGCCGTTTTAAAGAGATTAATAGATCACATTTCTTCCAATGATATCCTCGACCCATTCCAATCTGCCTACAGACCATGTCACTCAACAGAGACCATTCTTCTTCGTTTACTTAATGATCTAAGAATGACCCTGGACAGCGGCAGTATGGCAGCACTTGTTCTGCTTGACCTCAGTGCCGCATTCGACACTGTTGACCACAAGAGCCTGCTACACACACTGGAACATGAAGTTGGTGTCAGAGGAACAGCGCTCAACTGGTTTTCATCGTATTTGACTCAGCGAACCCAGGCTGTTAAAGTACAGAACCAAAAATCTGACAAAGTGGTATTGACATGCGGAGTGCCACAAGGCTCGGTTCTCAGGCCGATACTCTTTTTGCTATACGTTAATTCCCTCCCCGTGGTTATTGAGTCTCATGATTGTGGACACTATGATTACGCTGATGACAATCAGGTTACCAGAATACTCAATCCCCACTCGCCACTCACTGACCTCAAAACCATTGATGCCTGTGTTACGGAGGTGAAGGACTGGATGAATGCCCGAAAACTCCAACTAAATGATGGAAAAATTGAATTGCTCATCCTTGGAACTCCTAGGCAGTTGCAGAAAACAGCTATCAGCAGTGTTAAGATCTCAGCGGCTAATGTGCAACCTTCACCCGTGGCTAAGGATCTTGGAGTGTATCTTGATACCAGTCTGTCTCTTGAATCTCAAATCAACCATCTCTACGAGACATGCAGCTTTTATCTCGGAACCATCAGTTCAATCAGAAATCTCATCACAACAGACTGTGCTCATTCTCTTGTCCGTTCCCTTATATTCTCCCGCCTCGATTACTGCAACAGTCTGCTTTTTGGTATCAGCTCTTCTCAAGTTCAGAAACTTCAAAAATTACAGAACTCTGCAGCTCGCATCGTTTGTCTCAAGTCAAAGAGAGATCATATCACCCCTGCACTTACGTCTCTACACTGGTTGCCTGTCAAATCACGAATCGACTTCAAACTCCTCTGCATAACATTCTAAGCTCTACATGGACAGACGTACCTCCCTGATCTTCTGACGCAATATATTCCATCCCGCACCCTAAGATCCCAGAATTAACAGCTACTTGAAATTCCAAAAGTTCGAACTTCATCATATGGAAAAAGATCATTTCAATACGCAGCTGCATCTCTGACATTGCCCACTGACATAAAAAATGCTGACTCTCTCAACGCCTTCAAATCCGCACTCAAAACCTATCTTTTCCGAATTGCATATTCTTCTTAAATTCACTATCTCCACTTAAAACTTCATTGTATATATCTGTATATATTATTTTACCCTTTGTAGCGCCATGAGCAGGTATTAGTACCTGGAGGTAGCGCATGATAAATATCCACATTATTATTATTATTTATTATATCTATAGTTAAGACTCTCTTATTTATTTATGACAGATAGTCAGTGATACATAGCAAGGTGTTCAACAGACATGCTCTGAATATAGTATAGGAAACACAACATATAACTCTTGTGACATTACACAACAAGACGTTCTACAAGTACACAATCGACACTCGCTATAAGAATATAAGAATGTATCTGATACAATTTAAAGTCTCTGTCCTCTTATGGCTTGTTCCATAGGATAGGGAATGCCCTTAAGTCTTATTTGTTAATTCGAAGCCCAGGAGGTCCCAACTTGACGAGTCCTTTCACATACCGTATACCGGGAAATTTTCGTGGTTGGTAATTTTCGTGGTTTTCGTGGGTAGAGCTTGAACCACGAAATTTTCCATACCACGAAAATTTTCCGATGAATTTCATTAAAAAATATCTTTACCGCTCTCTGTACGACCCATCTAGCTACATGTTTTTTAAGAGAAGCGCATGCACAAATTTAGGTGCTATTCACTGACAACTGCTAAAAATAGAGCTCTAATGCAGTGTCACAACACAATGCATCCGGTCGTAGTTCATGTTCAACAGAGTGTGACAAAGACAAAGAAGCATGCTGAATTCAAACAAATGAATACAAACTAGATTTCGCATTCACATATCAACTGAAATATTTAATCTGGATCATCAACGCTCTTCTTCAGCCACGCTACGAGGCTCATTTTGCTAATGTTGTATAGATTAAAATGTAATACTGTTTTATATACGTGTAGGTAAAGCGTCAGTTTTATTTGTCAAAGCAAAAAATGACAGTGAGTAAAGTAATACTTTATTGAAACATTGAGTTAGAATTGTCATCTTTGAAACAGGCCAGAAAATGTTATTCGTGTCTTCTCCTTATACATGTTGAACAAACTAGATCGTTTTATCAATGATATCAAAAGCATTTCGACTGATGACTACTGACCCTACTAATCCGATTGTAATAAGTTGTTTGGAAAGCAATATGATTAACTAACATGACAGTTTAACATCAACACGCTTACAAATGGAACATAAAAGTACCGAGGGTACAGAAGCTCACCTTAAAATGAATGATGTGGTAATATGGTTTAATTGTGTAACCATCTTTTATATGATAATTGATTATGGCTGCCATCATGATTTTTTTATCTTTTAAAATGCTATTCTTCTATTGGAAACCACTAGAGCTTGAACAAACATTAATACAAGAATGATATAATCATGATTTGTTAACAAGCAGTAGGTTTTTGTATAACTTTTTTGTATATCTATGGCTAAATTGGTGACCATCTTGGACTTTTTAATCTTCAAAATGCTACTTTTATGTGGCCATCTGTATTAATTTCATTATGATATCTTCATTGGTTTAGGAGTATTCATTTAGTCACACTCTCAACTTCCAAAGAACTAAAAAGATGATGCACATAAACATTAGGAATATATCCCTCTGACACAAATCACAAATTCAGCTAGTGATAGGTCCAATTGCCAAAGTAAACTGTTCAGGTCAACTCAGTAATATGTTTATTGAAGTATCTTAACTAACAGAGAGAATTGGTGAGAAAGACTTTGTAAAAAAAGAATTGTTCAGACAGCTGTTCAATTAGTTTTGAAGATGAATATTAAATGATATCTTTTATTAGCATAACAAACAAAATAAAATATAATTTGTTATTCATTAACCAAAATTTTCAATTTGGAATAAATTAATTGCATGGGAACAAAGGACTAAAAAACCTAACAGTTAGTGTTGGGAGTGAACAAATTTAATCATTTTAAATGCTTTTGAAAAGGATTTGTTTGAATTGAATGATCATTATAATTATCTAGATAATCATTGTTCAGACCGTAATCAGATATAGATGATTATAAAATGTATATTTATCCCTCACTGGCTATGTTTTTTGCCATATATATGAAGTGTCAGGAATTATGTAAAACGGAAAGGATTTATTAAAACAGTCATGCTTCAGGCAGATAAAGATGATTCATACAGTTTTTTGTAACTGTATTTATAGTGTTGATAAATATTACAACAAGCGTATCAATACAAATATAATGACATTGATTTGATTGATCAGGAAATGTATTCTTTTCTATGAATTTCATGAAATCTAATTGAAAATTCAATATAATTGACATATTGACCATCTTGGATTCTTGATAATAAAATAAATGCGTCTTTGTCAGGAATCACTATATAAAATAATACTCACTTTTCAGAATGATATCTTAAATGATTTAGTAGGAGTAGTACTTGGCCTGAAATCTAATTGAAAGATAATGACTTCTATGATGACATGTTCTTCCCATAACCCCTTCAGCATGATACAATTATCATTTATTTTTACAGGTATTTATAAAACACATGGTATTGGAACTGGAACCTGATACAAAATACCTCTATTATTAACTTATCATGTAGATTACTGAACATAAAAGCAGATTCTTGACTTGTTAATATTAACTCATCGTGCAGATTGTTGTACACAAAAGCTGATTCTTGACTTGTTTAAATTGTTATTTGTAAAAAGTATTACTATTAATAGAATACAAGTATACTTTCCATAAAGTCCATTATGTTCTATTTATCAATTAGGTCAGGATTACTATGCAATATACAAGCAGGCAGGGCTGCTAGCCCAGATCCTTAGGTTAAAGGGAACCGCCGTCCCCAACCAAATGGCCTTCGGCCCGTGCTGAGAAGCCTGCTCATTAATGAGCTGAGCTACGCTTTACCGCTGAGATGGGGAGAAGAGAGCGGTTTAGGGTTCGCTTTTCTTTAGGGGAATCCCCTCGTTAATCATGCGCGCTGATTGGTTAATAATACATCCACTACTTTTGACATATATATAACGTCTTAGTTTCGTAAGAGTATTTTAATTTTAATATCCAAACGAATACACTTGCCAAGACATTGTAAGTTTTCAACTTTCACTAATGCCTGGAATATTGACAAAGCGTCATGAAACTTACTCAGTGAAACAATGCTAAGGATTTTCTAATTCTGATAAATTAATTTTTTTAATAAAAATTATTATGCTATTTCCATACAATCTGAATTAATGTCTGAATTACATGACAACGGTAAAGTGTTTTTAAAAGAAAATTGTATACAAACAGTATTGTCTGTATATCATGAACGCATTCTTGCTTGTTTATTTAGAGTCCTCTTTGTTTAAATCACCACAAAATGTTATATATCTGTTTATATCGGAATGGTATAACCATAAGAGTTTTGCTTGTGGTTTAAAACATATTTATTTCAAATAAGAATTGTATTGGTAGACAAGCTTAAAGCTGATGTCAAAACCGCTCCAAAAACAAGATAAGGAACATGTCATGGTTTATTTACAAAATATTAGAATTTAGCTATTGTGTGTTTAACAGTTTCAAATTAGGAAATAAACCTGTTTCAATTTAGTTCAATTTATAAAACACTTAATTCTATCAACAAGTTTTGATACAAGTGTTTTTGAAAAGTTTGTTTAAAAAGTTATCAAATAGAAGAATAATTTCTGTCTAGTGTAAAATATGAAGATAATCAATTATTAGAATAAACAAAAATTCAAATACCATTCAACTTCATTGGATAGTTTATACTAAGAAAGGACACGGGAATTTTCTATTAAGCAACGTATACTATTTGCTACAAATGATTGGCGAAACCTGCGTCTATACGGTAGTGATGAGTAACAGTGTGGGTTAAATCATTTTTCAATTAATTTGGTTTCATCTAGCTGATGCTGTAGACAACTTCATAATGAGACATACCAAATAATGAACATTTGAAAACCTACATGTTGACATTTAAACGGATCCCTTAGCTTTTGAATTTTCACAATTTCTTGTGTTTGTGTTCAGATTTATGAATCGTTAAAAAGAGTGAATACTTAAATAAGCGTTGTACAGCCCGTTCGCCAATTGTTTGTGTTTATTGTTTAAAATAAAACAATGTTTAAACCAATCACTTTCAAAAAACATTGCT
The DNA here is from genome assembly GCA_916613615.1 of Steromphala cineraria. Taxonomy (NCBI): domain Eukaryota; kingdom Metazoa; phylum Mollusca; class Gastropoda; order Trochida; family Trochidae; genus Steromphala; species Steromphala cineraria. The sequence goes on from OU744734.1 coordinate 983,541, forward strand.
GCTCATTATAACTGCCGAGACAACTTATAGGTAGGAGAGGTAAGTTTGTTTTGTGATTTTTCATGGTTAAATAACATCGTTTTGAATATGTGTGATACACTGAACAGCCTGAAATAACACTTGATATAACTGGGAACTGTCACTTGATGTTGTGTATTATGGAGCCGGATGTTACAGATAAAACAGGTGTGAGGTGTCAGTTTATTGTCGTCCAGTGACTCTAGTCATGTGTCGTAACAGGTCATATAACTGCCGGGTCACTGTTTGATGGCGCCATCCTGTCTGGTTGAGTGGACAATGGATACACATACAAGACATATACAAGACAATTGCCGCCAATTAAACGTTATTTTAATCCCCGACAGGATGTCTAGCTTTCAAAACCAAATGAGACAGTAAAACATTATATCTGACTAATAAAAACCAGTAGGTGAACGTTTAATCGTCCGCAACAAATTTCCATTATTGAACATTATTGGTTCTTATTTACGATCTACAGAATACAAAATTAAATAGAAAAAATATCCCAACTTTAAAAGATGTGTTATCGATAACGAATTGATGATAAATAACCAAATCCTAATCGTTGCTTTTTCAAATTACATGACTGTCCCTCATTTAGATAATGATAATCTAAACTTCGGTGTATGTGCGGTGACTGCGCACCCGAAGGAGACGCTTATTTTGCTGGACTACCCTTCATTATCCTCACATTATCGTGAATATTATCCTATTTTGGAAACTACGTATAAATGATATTTCTTACGCAGTTTGAAACAGCACACCGTTTAATAAATGAATTGGTAAATATAAGATTAAATTTATTTTTTTAAATAATAATGTTTATTATTAATTATATGTCAAATAATATTGTCTTGCGATTGCATGTCTATTGTTACAGGATATTTGAAAGACACATTTTTATTTTAAACAAAATGGCGACAGGAAATTACAGAATTCCTCCTGCATTCCTCGACGACAAGCCTTACAGTCGATGGGTGGAAGAAGTTAAAGTGTGGCAGACAGTAACAGACCTAGCTGTGGAAAAACAAGGTGCGGCGATAGCTCTCTCATTGCCAGAAACAGAGAACATTCGTGATAAAGTGTTTAATGAACTGGGCGCGGCGAAACTCGGCGATAAAGATGGTGTGAAAACTCTCCTTACTTTCTTGGATGGTATTTTATTATGGTATGAAGGTATATAGTGACTTTGATAGATTTAAAAGGTTACCAAACATGAGCATGGAAACATATGTTTCAGAGTTTGAAAAACTTTACAACAAAACTAAGAAATTCAAAATGACATTGCCAGAATCAGTGTTAGCTTTCCGTCTGCTTGACGGTTCAGGGTTAGAACACAAAGACAGACAGTTAGTTCTCACAGGGGTTGATTATAATGAATCAACGACTCTTTTCAAACAAATGTCACTTTCATTGAGAAAATTCTTTGGGAAACAATCAATGCCAAACTCAAGTTTTTCATGTCCAACAATTAAAGTTGAGCCAATATATTTGACAGATGAGTCACAAGCAACAGCATATTACACACGTGCCCGTTCATATGGACCACGTCGTAGTAGAAACAATCGACGTGGAAGAAGAGGTTATTATCTTCAACATAGTAATTTCCAAAATTCTAGACAAAGGGGTAGAGGTCAGAGAATCTTGAATCCAATAGGGGACGATGGTCCACAAAGATGTGTTATTTGTGAATCAATTTATCACTTTGCAAGAGACTGTCCAGATTCATATGAAAACATGAAATTACAATCAGAAGAGGCTGTACTATTTACAGGAAACATGAAAACAGATATGCATGTACTGACATGTGAAGCAATGAATGCTGCAGTTTTAGATAGTGGTTGTACATCAACAGTTGCAGGTGAGATCTGGTTGGAAAACTATGTTGACAATTTGGATAAAGATCAGCGGAAGAAAGTGACAGTATGTGAAAGTGATAAAATCTTTAGATTTGGTGGCGGAGAAAAATTAAAATCAATCAAGAAAGTTACTATTCCATGTAAAATTGCAGGACAAAACTGTTCTATAACGACTGATGTTGTGAGTAGTGACATTCCCCTTCTTCTTGGAAAACCAGCCATGAAAGAGGCCCGTGTTGTACTTGATCTTGAAAATGACAGAGCAAACATTTTAGGAAAAGAAATTGACTTGCAGTGTACTTCTTCGGGTCATTATTGTGTACCTTTATCTGAGGATACTTCATCAGTTCCGATATCAGAAGTTTATTTCAATGTAACTGAAAAGTCAGAACAAGATAAGAAGAAAATTGTTATAAAACTTCACAAACAATTTGGTCATCCATCTAGTCATAGATTGAAACTTCTTCTACAAGACGCAGGTTGTAATGAAGAAGGCATTGAACATCTGGTTGAAGATGTAACTATTACATGTGACACATGCAAGAAATTCAAGAAAACTCTCCCTAAACCAGTAGTATCTTTACCAATGGCAACAAAATTCAATGAAGTAGTTGCACTTGATCTGAAAGAATGGAAATCTGGAATTTACTTCCTTCACATGGTGGATCTGGCAACAAGATTTAGTTTGGCAACTGTAATTCACAATAAGCTACCTGAAACTATTGTGAATAAAGTCATGAGTTTGTGGATTGGAAGTGGTTTTGGTGTTCCTGGGAAAATCCTTACAGACAATGGTGGTGAGTTTGCTAATGATATTTTTAGAGACATGGCTGAAAATCTTAACATTCAAGTGTGTACGACAGCTGCCCAGAGTCCTTGGCAGAATGGAACTTGTGAGAGGAATCATGCAGTCGTTGATGATTGTGTGCAGAAAATGTTAGCAGACAACCCCAATCTTGAACTTGAAACTGCAGTTGTGTGGGCTATTAATGCTAAGAATTCTCTCCAAATGATACATGGATACAGTCCCTATCAACTTGTTTTTGGATGTAATCCTAACTTGCCATCCGTGCTTATTGACCGCCCCCCTGCTCTTGAGGGAAAAACTGTGTGTGAGACATTTGCCAAACATCTTAATAGTTTACACAGTAGTAGGAAGGCTTTTGTTGAAGCTGAATCGTCAGAGAGAATAAGACGTGCCTTGAGACATCAAGTGCGAGCATCTGGTGTTCCCTTTCAGGCGGGAGAGACTGTCTATTATCAAAGAAATGGTACATGGCGAGGACCAGGAAAAGTCATAGGACAGGATGGGAAAATAGTCTTTGTGAGACATGGTAGTGTGTATGTGAGAGTGCATCCATGCAGACTAAACAGAGTTGGTGAAGAATTCTCTAATCATGAACCCACAAATTCAAGTTCTATTGAAGAAGAAAAGGAAAATAAAGAAACAACAGTTGAAAATCAAAATACTGAAGAAATCATTGAAGATGACGTTCAAGACGGTGAATCACAAACACATGACCAACCAAGACTATCTACTGAATCTACGTTTCCAAGACCTCGTATGGAAATAATATACCTACCTGTGGGCAGTGATGAATGGGTGTCAGCAACAGTAGTTAGTAGAGGTGGTAAGGTGCATGGACGAAATAAAGCATGGTTTAACGTCAAGGACTGTGATAGGCAAGAAATTAGATCCCTTAACTTTGAAACTGGTGTGACATCATGGGAGATAATTCAACCCACGTTGGACAATATGAACCTTGCAGATGAAGAGACTAATGGTAGTCATGTTTATCTTGCCATTTCAAACAGTGTTGATGATGCAAAACAATCAGAATTAGAAAATTGGAAAAACTTTAACGTGTATGAAGAAGTTCCTGATTATATATGGACAGCAGAAAATGTCTACAAGATGGGTTCTAACTGAAAAACAACAGGATGGAAAGTTGATAAATAAAGCCAGACTTGTTGTTCGTGGTTTTGAAGAGACTGTTAAAATACAAAGTGATTCACCAACTGCAGGGAAAGATACACTCAAAATTCTGTTATCTCTGTCATCATCTTTTAGCTGGGAATTAAACACCATAGATATTAAAGCAGCCTTTTTGCAAGGACACAACATTGATCGTGACGTGTACCTCAAGCCACCCATTGAGGCTGATTCAGATGGAAAGTTATGGAAATTAAAAAAATGTGTTTATGGTCTCAATGATGCCTCAAGGAAATGGTATTTCAGTGTTCGAGACGAGTTGTTGAAAGCAGGGTGTTTGCAATCAACAATAGATCCAGCTCTATTCTACTGGTACAGTGACAAGTTAGAAGGTCTTTTCCTGATGCATGTGGATGATTTCATATGGTCTGGGACACTTCCATTTGAAATAACTGTTATTGATAAAATCAGATCTTCATTCAGGATTGGTAAGGAAGGAAAAGCAATGTTTAAATACATTGGGATGGAAATCAAACAGAATGAAGGAACCATCCTTGATCAGTGGTCTTACATCAGTGGAATAGAGCCAATACCTTTATCGACAAGTCGCTCAGCGCAGAAAGATGATGATATCAATCAAGAGGAAGTACCGTAATTTCTCTATCAATTCGACCCTCAAAATTTCAAAACATTTTCAGATCACGTCCATGGTCGAATTATTTCTCACAAATGTTTGTTTGTTCGGTAGGATCGTCGAAATATTAGATGGGATTTACATATATACCTTTCTCCGGCGATTAGATGTTGTCCAATAACTAAAACTAGAAGCAAATGTTGATTTTCATCCAAAGTATCATTCCTTGTTTGTTCTGTCTCACGAATTAATTTTCCAAATGGTGACTGTTTACGTATGGTGATAATACTTCCAATTGAAATATTGAAAAATAAGAACAGGTCCACCTAAAAATACATCGATAAAATTAGAAGTTTGCAAGAAATTTACTTGATACAAGAAGCCATGTTTTAGCTGTACTCCTTGCACAGAATATAGAACCCGCTTCAAAGCCTTCGGCGATTTCATGTCGGAAAAATGATGCTTTGAGTTTTGATATAAATTTCACTATTGATTTAGGGGCCCCTCTGTATATCTTAATGTCTCTAAAAAGTGTAAATTCAGAAACGTTTTAAAATAATTGATGACAACACTCAAAATAAATATCAAAATAAAATAAAAATTCCAGACGTTCTTCTGTCGGTCAAATTCAAGTCATGTTTAGATTTCAAGCCCAAAAATATTAAAATGTAAAAACATGTGTTTTTGAAATTATTAGGAGGCATCAAGAAGGCCACTGGTGTCACAGGAAATTGAGAATAAACAAATATAATTTTAAAACAATCAATAATCAACTACCTTCGTTATCTAATCTTTAATCTGAATGATCATTTGGTAAGAGATCATGTGACGCCATGACCTATCTGCATAACACGTTCTGATTGGATAAGACACACGGATTTCCCCATAAGGGCCAATAATATTACCTGTTTCATTGTTATTCTTAGACACGATGGAACCACGCAATGCATCGGACAATTTCTCGCTGTGAGAAATGATTTTATTATTGATTTAGATCTATGATGTGCTTACAGACTGTAACTGCACATTTATCTGGTCACATTGATATTTTGGGCTTTTATGTGACCATACTTTTGTTACACTTGTTTAATACTACATCGAACCAAGAAAGACTACAGTATGATTTGAACTACAAATAAATATTTACTGCATTAGCTTGACATTTCTTTGTTTTTTTCCCCATTTTGTTGAATGTTGGCTATTTTTTCATCCTTAATATACCTAAATATTTTAATATCGTGATGAATTAATTGGTTTTAATATAAAAATATTTTTATTTGTACCAAGGAGATCGTCGGCTTAGCTTCGATATTAATTTCATTATCCATTTAGGGGCCCGCAGTGTTTGAGCAGTGCCCTTAACCTGTATACAAGTGTAAACATAAGTGTAAAAATACGACTGATAGTTTACTTGAAAAATTTCAACGTAAATAATTTGTGAGTGGTAAGGAATAATATTGATTGACGCTATTAGTATTTTTTCCATGTTATGTTTTCATTCCGATATGTTTTCATTCCGAGATGTGAGTGAAGCGGATCGTCAAGACACAATATCAAAAGGGCACAAGTTTACATCGACAAGAATTATTCAAGTCTGAGCTTTTTACAGTTACATTAATATACACAGCATATGAAATTTAACCTTAATATCATTAGTATTTCAAGAGAGAAATATAAACTTCATACAAAGGCTGTTATCATTAGAGTCGGACACCAAAGATAAGCTTTTGTCAGTCATGACGAATGCCTGAAAGTTTCTCGCCGTGATGTTCAAGATAAATATTTCACTTCCACAGATGGGAGATATGGAATCAATCAACCAAATGAAATAAAAGATTTATTTTTTTCCACCTACTTAAAATAGTTTGTATACCATTTAATTATGTCGGTTTCCAAGTTTACGTTTACAAGACAAAATAAATATTATTTGTAGCACAGTTTGGACGAGTCCACCATTATAAAGGCACGGGGTAATGGATATCATGATAGGAAGATAGAATTTATACTTCATGATAACCTAAAGACAAATGTATTTGTTTTGCTGATACAGAATTCCTTATATAATTGATTATCTTTCTCTCATTGAATGTTTTGTTAATGTGGGATTATTAGGTCAAGTGTTTAGAAGTTCATCATTGCAACCCCTGTAAAATAATGGTTTGGTCATTTGTAAACAAATATGGCGGGAAGTTAAGCAACCATGTGAGTGATTATCCACAGATGTGACAGATGTTACGATAATTTGTGAAGCATATTTCTTATATATGCTGCTGATTTTAATTGAGAATTGCTATGAAACCGAGTCACTCATGAAATAAAGTAGATATTTGATCTTGATTGAACAACAAAAGATCGATACATTACATGATTTTTTTTTCAGTGACAATTTTTTTCTTGATTTGTAAGTTGTATGGCTGAAATAGAATATATATACTGACAATTTAACGACTGTGGTCGATTTATTGGAACGTGAAAATGACCATTTGGGGCATGGTTGAAATGTTAGGGGTGATTTGAACTTTTTAACCTCAGATTAACTTACGTGGTCGAATTATCAGAGATGTCGAATTAATAGAGAAATTACGGTAGGTAATTTGAGAAGTTTGATTGGACAGCTAAGTTGGGTAGGGAATCAAACAACGCCAGATATTTGCTTTGATGTGTTAGAGCTTAGCACAGCAATGAAGCACCCTCGAGTTATGGATATTCTTAGAGCAAATAAGACACTGAAGAAGTTGAAATATGAGAACTTTCCCCTGTATTTTCCAAAGTTTGATAGTTGTTCAGATTTGAGGATAAAACTATACTGTGATGCATCATATGCTAATCTGAATGATGGAGTGTCTAGTGCATGTGGGTTTATAGTTCTACTGACAGATGACAGGTGTCAAAGTTCTCCACTTGCCTGGAAAGCTAACAAGATACAAAGAGTAGTGAGAAGTACCCTGGCAGCAGAGACTCTAGCTATGGTAGACGGGCTGGATACTGCCTGTTACCTTGGGCATCTCCTCAGCGAAGTTTTATTCAGAAGAAACACCAATGTTATTCCGATTGACTGTTTCACAGACAACAAATCCTTGTTTGAAAACATTCATTCAACAAAGCTTGTAAGCGAGAAGCGCTTACGGGTTGACATTGCAAGCATCAAGCAAATGCTTCAACAGAATGTCATATCAAACATTCACTGGGTTGAAACTAATCAACAACTGTCAGGCTGTATGACGAAGAAGGGAGCAAATGCTTCTCAGTTGCTCGATTGCCTTAGAACAGGAAAGCTATCATATTTGTGACTGTAAAACATTTTCCAGTTTCTAGAATAATTGCTTGAACTTAATATTACCAGGACTTTTATATAAGATAAACAACAACAACAAAAAAAATATTTGATTGAACTTTTGTATAATTGCTTTAATATTTTCTTTCAGTGTTTTATGATGATCATAACAAATATAGAACATTGGGAGTGTGTTAACGTATGTAAATACGTATGGGTGGCTGAGAGATGTGAGTGAGTGACTTTGCATGTTAACGCATGCGCACAGCTGTCAATTCATATTCCCATGTACCGGCCGGACATGGAAGGCTTGTAAGATCCTAGCAATAAATATGTCCTGGTAACACGTCTTGGTGTTTTATAACCACGAGTCCTACTTTAACATTGCATACACATGGCCATATAACATAATGCTCTACCATATCAATTGGGTCAGGTTGGTTATGCAACAGACTAGCAGCTGACACTATGATGCTAGCAGCCTGTATTCGGATGTGTATAAGACAGCATAGTGGACTCAACAGAAATATCTGAACTCTGGTTGACCCCTTATGTGTGGTATTTAAAGGAATATAAGGGAGATACCATTGTTCAAAATCTAACATAATGTTTAATGTCATTGGGTTTTTGCAGCTAGTTGCCATAAATATTTTAAACAAATTAATCAATTATGTTTGTCTTTCATCTTAATGTTTTAGAAACACTTAAAATATAGAACAACTTGCATGACAATCTTAAATATTCTATACTCAAGATAATATTATGATTAGTAAGTTCAAATTAGAGAATTTATATAGTGCGAGTGATCACTTGATGAAAGCTTAAAATTTAGTAATAATGATGTGTCATCTGCAGCTGAAAAGTCAATATGGATGCTATCGCGGCCATCTTGTATTCTCAAAACTGGAACGTCTACCTCTGTGGGAGGAATCACTATAGGTATAACATACTACAATATGAAAATGATATCTAGATTGGTTTAGGAGAAGTAGTCATTTTCATGAAATCTCATTGAAAATTTAATATGGCTGCTATCGCGGCCATCTTGGATTCTCAAAACTGAAACGTCTACCTTTCTGTGCGGAATCACCATAGCTATAACATACTACAATTTCAGAATGATATCTAGATTGGTTTAGAAGGGGTAGTCTTTTCATGAAATCTAATTGAAAATTCAATTTGGCTGCCATAGCGGCCATCTTGGATTCTCAAAACTGAAATGTCTACCTTCCTGAGAGGAATCACCATGGGTATAACATACTACAATTTCAGAATGATATCTGCATTCGTTTAGGAGGAGTAGTCTTTTTCGTGAAATCTAATTGAAAATTCAATATGGCTGCTATGGCGACCATCTTGGATTCTCAAAATTGAAACGTCTACCTTTCTGTGAGGAATCACCATGGGTATAACATACTACAATTTCAGAATGATATCTGGATTCATTTAGGAGGAGTAGTCTTTTTCCTGAAATCTAATTGAAAATTCAATATGGCTGCCATAACGGCCATCTTGGATTCTCAAAACTGAAACGTCTACCTTTCTGTGAGGAATCACCATGGGTATAACATACTACAATTTCAGAATGATATATTCATTCGTTTAGGAGGAGTAGTCTTTTTCCTGACATCTAATTGAAAATTCAATATGGCTGCCATGGCGGCCATCTTGGATTCTCAAAACTGAAACGTCTACCTTTCTGTGAGGAATCACCATAGGTATAACATACTACAATTTCAGAATGATATCTGGATTCGATTAGGAGGAGTAGTCTTTTTCCTGAAAGTTTACGGACGGACGACGGACGAAGCGCCATGACATAAGCTCACATTTACTTTGTAAAGGTGAGCTAATAAACACACGATTTAAAAAAAAATATTTAGATAACTTCAACCATGAAAATACAAATCCACGAAAATGAAATTTTTTGACAACGTCTGAACCACGAAAATAAAAATCCACGAAAGGTCTTTAAACGGCCAGTTCGAGCAGGTTTTTACCGATTAGCTTAAACTGCTAACGAACTTATTTTTAGACACAGTGCGTCATTTGTTTAGCAGTCTATAAATAAAACGAGAAATGTCCCTTCCCCAAATGCAATGTAGTGTGCAGGGATAATTCTGGGTGGGACCTATGTTTTCAGTGCCCATCAAAATTCGACAATGGCCCTTCGCTTTTTAAAAACAGTCACTACGTTAATATCATGGAATTTACATGGTTATATGTGTAAAAGGGTCATATCATCCTTAGAAGAATATTTGTCGTGTGAACAACAGTAAAATCAGTTGCCTATTGCAGTGACATGTCAACTCATGATTGTAAAGCAAATTTTTAGAATGTTTATCCAGTTAAATAGGTAAAATTATTTTAGATTTCAGGTTATTTAATTTTGGGGCAATGTCTCTCAAATAAATCCGCTTGACATTTCTCTCTTGTCTACTCGCATGCGAATTTCCGTCGAACTTTCGCGGTCGCCCTCGACTTCGCAGTTCGCACAACCTCACTCATAGTAAAACATTTTTTTCTTCAGAAATATTTCTTAGTCACTTAATTCACATGAAGTTTTTATGTTCGGAAAAGTGCAAAACGTGCTGTGTATAATTGGGAGAGCGGCGGCGCTGGCGAATGTTTTTAAAATTCGAAAGCCAATGCGAATCAACTGTCATATTGATTGAGCCTAGCCATTTTAGGTGTCATATGTAGATTTCAATAAACAATCTGTCTGTCTGTGATATTTTCTTATGCAAACATTATTAACAAATCTCCTACAATTTAAACATTCAAGTAACTACAACACCGACCAAACAATCAGCTGACAATAATCCTAGTGGCCGCCATGATCAAGGCTTCGAGTTCGATCGGCTTTCCTCCGCCATTTTGAATTGTTAGCATTTCGAGAAAACAAATGTACTGTATCATGCTAAATCATTGAGTAAATCAAGAAAATATAATTGATTGATAGAAGAGGGACATGTTTATACGTGATTCATAATAAAAGTTATCAGTAAAGACAATTTTTTGTGGCAGTAAATGCCAGTGATGCATCTCACGCTCGTAGCTTCGATGATTGGCTTCATTTCCCGATGTTTTTCTTTTTTTAGGCGATACACTTTATTCTTTGTCAAATTGTTAATTCATGAACAACTGAAATGATAACCTCATGAACATATTTGAAATTAAGTGTGAATTAATCATGTAAAAATCGTATATATTAGTTAACAGGAAGTCCTGAATTTCGTTTCCACAAAAAAATAACCGCTCGAAGTGCTTGTCAGTTGCTTTGATTATTTTCGCTATTTTTTTGTTTGGAAGGGCAGATTAGAACTAATTACCAAACTTGACATAGTTATTAACATAAAAAATTGAAAACAAATCGAATATATAAAATTTGACGTGTCGTGTGCAAAAGGGAATTCCCTCCCGAATATTTGTGGAACAAAAAATACCTGCTCGAACTGGCCGTTTAAGTCCTCAACCTCGAAAATTTCCAACCACGAAAATTTCCCGGTATACGGTAGAGGGAAATTGGACGCTTCTTATCACCTTTCTTCTTCCTGTGATAGGATGTAATATTTTAATGATGTGAACCGTGTTGGATTTGGGTAATTGAGAACGTCAAGAGTTGACTGATAGTGATATCTCTCGAAGTGTTTGTTTTTCCTATTCACTCTGCTTGTCATCTGCATTGGCCCCGCCGTTTTCAGTAACCATGTCCGAGTCAGAGTCGCTCTCAATTTCAGGCATATCCAGGTGAGTCAGAATGTCTCTCAGTTTAGGTTTCGTGAAACGACAGACCTTGCTCTTGATATTGGCCTGCTCTGTTGAGGGGATCCATGTCGCCCAGACTGACGAGAAGGGGTAGAAACAGGAGAGCCTCTTTAAAGTATTGGGTAAACTCTAGGATACTGTTGAGACTTTCGGCCAGTTTCATTTCCCAAAGCTGTTTCATTTTTCTGTCTATCCATTCTGCCGTCCGACCTAGTCGTTGGTATTTTTGTTGTTTGACTCTCATCACGTCTTGATAAAGGATATAGACCCGTTTCCAGATACGTTGCAAGCCTACGTTTTGCGATTCCTGTGCTTCCGTGTCGTTGACTGGCCAGTGGCGTGGAGTCGGAAGAGGGGGAGGTGGGACAGAGGGATCACTACCACCACCTTTCTGACGATGTCACTGTCGTAGTTGACACGTTTCCTCTTGTTAGATTTCAAACCGCCGGGCACCAAGATCGTATATGGTGTTGCAAGGAATCAACATCGCTCAGCAACCTGCCGCAGGATGTGCAAGCCGTTGCCATGGTGAAAGGTCCAGACTCTTCGCTCGAAATGGATGCAGTGTCGTCCAGAATGGAATGATACGTGTGTTCAGCTCGAACGTCACAACCTGTCTGAAGATCTAAGTCAGGTGAGACGTCTTTTATCTCTTGTGAACCACCACCCTGCTGACCACTGGACGTATTTCGGTGTGACAGGATGTTGAGATGTAGTCTATTCGTTTCACTCGTAGAGGGTTTGAGATCCACTGTTAGGTTTCCATAAGGTGTTTCAAAAGTTCTCTCGTAAACACTCATGAATCTACTTATATCACCAGGGAATATTCTTCTCGCAAATACCTTCACCTGTTGTCTGTCTACAGGCGAGTTGAACACGGTCACGTAATGCGAATTGAGGGCAATGTCACGAGATTCCTTGCCTCTCAGGAACAGGTTTTGCAATAGGAGAAAGATCAGTACATTTTTGTGATGGGATATCCGCTTGTCATTCTTGGCTTCGGCCAGAAAATCGTCTATAACCAACACATTCTGCTTATGGGCATCAAAGTAATTGTCCTCCTCCAGGTTATAGGGTAGTCCTTTCACAAACTGGACCTTGGGTAAGACTTGACGAATGCTCTCGTATAGAGGTTGCCACACGGAATAACATTGAATCAATCCGTATCGTAATAGGTTGAAGACGAATACACTCTTCCAAGAACCACTAGGGCCAACCACGAGAGCGTTGGAGGGAATCCCGAGCTGTAATCGTTGTTCATGAGGAGGCAGAGGAGGAGGAGGAGGAGGAGACTGACACTGGCCACTCTGAGGCAGAGGAGGAGGAGGCGGAGACTAACCGCTCCACTGGCCACTCTGAGGAGGCGGAGGTGGTGGAGAACGAGGCAGAGGAGGAGGAGGAGACTGACACTGGCCACTCTGAGGCAGAGGAGGAGGAGGCGGAGACTAACCGCTCCACTGGCCACTCTGAGGAGGCGGAGGTGGTGGAGAACGAGGCAGAGGAGGTGGAGGAGACAGCGTCAGAGACTGGTCACTCAGAGGAGGAGGTGTGTAAGATGTCCTTCCATGCCTTTGCTTCTGATGTCTCAGTAGGTTGTCCTTACATGTATAGCAGTTCCCACAATCCGGACAGGTGACCTGCTCCATTCCCGATCTCATATGGGTATGCAGGTTAGAGAGTATATACCTATTCTCGAGCCTCTCTCTTTTCATCCAAAACGAGAATCATGTCGTCGCCGTCAACAGGACAATCAAATCGACACTAGCCATCAGATATAACACTTCAGTTGGTGACAGTGAGTCAACCTTTCTGTAAAATATTTTATTGTTACTGTTATACAGTCGAATGAAGGGAAGTTAATTTATCCCTGTAAAAATATCAACACATTTTGAGTGATTCGAATCATGCATACATTTATGATTTGATCTGTCTTCAATCAACCAAATGCGTCAGTTTTAGTCAATGAATCGTAATCACGTATTAAATGTTAGTTGACAGAATATAATGATTCTTATCAGACAAATGACTCTAGATTTTCTTCACCTGTCATTCATTTTTGTGAAAGAATTACAACTGATTCATTGCAACAAGTTATGTAATTATAACATGATTTTATTAATATCTAAGGAGATGTGTTATTGTTCGCTGTGATATCATTGCCCTTATAAATGTTTTGAATTTTCAGAATATCAAAATCAAATTATTTTTTTCAACATATTTATTGTTATGTTGGAAAGTGAGACAAAACATGAGCATGCAAACTGGTACTTCCTCAAGGATCTAAAAACTGATTACCCCACAAAAAAAATTAATGAATGAAAACTATGAAGTTTTCTTAAAAAGAAAAAGCAAAATGTGCATGTTTTTAAGTGAAAGATTGTTGTGATAAAATATTCCTTTCATGAAACTATTTTTCAATTTTATCAAATTTGTGAATATATATTGCAAGAGGGAACAAACTGTGCCAGTATTATTTTATCAATTACCCATGATTGTTCAAATACATGTTATACTCCAAAGATTAACAAGATGTGTTTGTGAAACACGAATGCCCCCGGATGCATCCTGCTCGCTGTGTCAAGGTCAAGGTCACAAGGTCGAAGGGACGGAAAAGGTCAAATATCATGGTGTCATCTGAAAGGTCTCATCACAAGGGATACACATGTCAAGTATCAAAGACCTAGCACTGACAGTATAGAAACTATAGCCAAGGTTAAAGTTTTCGGAAAAGGCTCGCTGTGTCAAGGTCAAGGTCACAAGGTCAAATGTCATGGTGTCATCTGAAAGGTCTCATCACAAGGGATCCATATGTCAAGTATCAAAGAGCTAGCTCTGACCAATCAAAAGTTATGACCAAGGTTAAAGTTTTTGTGGACAAACGGACAGACGGACGGACGGACGGAAAAGGTCAAATATCATGGTGTCATCTGAAAGGTCTCATCACAAGGGATACACATGTCAAGTATCAAAGACCTAGCACTGACAGTATAGAAACTATAGCCAAGGTTAAAGTTTTCGGAAAAGGCTCGCTGTGTCAAGGTCAAGGTCACAAGGTCAAATGTCATGGTGTCATCTGAAAGGTCTCATCACAAGGGATCCATATGTCAAGTATCAAAGAGCTAGCTCTGACCAATCAAAAGTTATGACCAAGGTTAAAGTTTAAAATGCTCGCTGTGTCAAGGTCAAGGTCACAAGGTCAAATGTCATGGTGTCATCTGAAAGGTCTCATCACAAGGGATACACATGTCAAGTATCAAAGACATAGCACTGACAGTATAGAAACTATAGCCAAGGTTAAAGTTTTCGGAAAAGGCTCGCTGTGTCAAGGTCAAGGTCACAAGGTCAAATGTCATGGTGTCATCTGAAAGGTCTCATCACAAGGGATCCATATGTCAAGTATCAAAGAGCTAGCTCTGACCAATCAAAAGTTATGACCAAGGTTAAAGTTTAAAATGCTCGCTGTGTCAAGGTCAAGGTCACAAGGTCAAATGTCATGGTGTCATCTGAAAGGTCTCATCACAAGGGATCCATATGTCAAGTATCAAAGAGCTAGCTCTGAACAATCCAAAGTTATGACCAAGGTTAAAGTTTTTGTGGACAAACGGACAGACGGACGGACGGACGGAAAAGGTCAAATATCATGGTGTCATCTGAAAGGTCTCATCACAAGGGATACACATGTCAAGTATCAAAGACCTAGCACTGACAGTATAGAAACTATAGCCAAGGTTAAAGTTTTCGGAAAAGGCTCGCTGTGTCAAGGTCAAGGTCACAAGGTCAAATGTCATGGTGTCATCTGAAAGGTCTCATCACAAGGGATCCATATGTCAAGTATCAAAGACCTAGCTCTGACCAATCAAAAGTTATGACCAAGGTTAAAGTTTAAAATGCTCGCTGTGTCAAGGTCAAGGTCACAAGGTCAAATGTCATGGTGTCATCTGAAAGGTCTCATCACAAGGGATCCATATGTCAAGTATCAAAGAGCTAGCTCTGAACAATCCAAAGTTATGACCAAGGTTAAAGTTTTTGTGGACAAACGGACAGACGGACGGACGGACGGAAAAGGTCAAATATCATGGTGTCATCTGAAAGGTCTCATCACAAGGGATACACATGTCAAGTATCAAAGACCTAGCACTGACAGTATAGAAACTATAGCCAAGGTTAAAGTTTTCGGAAAAGGCTCGCTGTGTCAAGGTCAAGTTCACAAGGTCAAATGTCATGGTGTCATCTGAAAGGTGTCATCACAAGGGATCCATATGTCAAGTATCAAAGACCTAGCTCTGACCAATCAAAAGTTATGACCAAGGTTAAAGTTTTTGTGGACAAACGGACAGACAGACAGACGGACAGACAGACAGACGGACAGGTGAAAAACAGTATACCCCCGGTTCTCCGATTTGGGGGCATAAAAATATCATACTAGTATACATGTATATTTATATTGTGTATGAATTTATATTGAAATCTTATATTTTTTGCAGTGAATAAATTTCCAGAGGAAGGATCAACCAAACTGCCTGGGCTGCAATTTGATTGTTCAAGCTAAACAAAGATGAACTTTGTGCTTGTTCAATTCTGTTGCTATATTAAGTATCTTTTCTGTCTGTAAAAATTCACAAACATATATATGTATTTATATTGCTGTCATTGTGATTTTATTAGCTGAATTTAACTAGGGATAAGAATATGATAGATACAACAAAATCCTTACAAATACTTGCAATATTTCCTAAGAGATGATATACAATAACTCACTCTAATATTGCAAACTGTGTGATGCATGGAGGGCCAACTGTCCAATTTTAAAAAAGCAATGATTTGATGAGAAAAACAGAAATTTCACAGTTGCTTTAGAGAAATTTCATAGAACAAATTCACCAAGTATCTTTCATAATTTGATTGGAATAACATTTTTCCTGTAAGTATTATGGATGCATAAATTTGTTGTAGAATTTTTTGAATAAATCCAACAAAACTCTTTGTCATGATAGCAGATATAAGTAAAGTTATAAATTGTGTTCTCACCAAATAGTTATGAAAACTGTTACAGTCATTTGCTGACAAAAACAATTGTTGTATCACAATATGCATGCCATACTATGACCTGTGAAAATACTTGAAATTGATTTGAGATTTCACTGTTTATTTTTATACAATTTGGATTTAATTGAATCATACAGTACAAAGCCTAATGTTTCAATATATCAGTCAAATGGAATTTGCATGTATATTAAATCTGATTATTATTCATTATTTGTGTTGAGCAGTCAATATCATTTCTTTATACTTTCTATTGCAGGAACTATTCAGAGTGGAAGCTTATCCAGGATGGAGAGTTAGTGACCACTGCTGGAGATTGGAACAGTCTGTGATATTCCACATGCAGTCCAGTGCTGAGTTATCTAACTCAGAAGATTTATGGAGTCAACTTAGGAAGAAAAAGCACAGAAAAAAAAACTGAATACACCTGTTTGATTCAGGTATAATGTGAACAATATGGAGCCATCACAATCTTTGACACAATCTAACAACAATTTATGCTGTTGTGGGTTTTATTAATATTTGTGATTTAGTTATGTAAATGCAGATTCAGTTCAAGCCAGTTGATAATTCATAGTTATGACTTTTAGGAATTCGCAAGATTATGAGTCATTAATAATATCCAGTATACTTTTTCATGTAGTGTCAAATAGGTATTAATATTCTGATGGCATGGATGGTGAAAGATTTTTTTACCAGTGCACTGGATTAGATTTGAAAAGTTTATATTCAATGTCTAGTTATGATTCGTTTTTTATTATACAGCCAGACAGTTAAACAAATTAAATTCAACGATTTGACCAAGATAACCATATCTAAATTTAAGGAAACTTAATCAGCAAAACAAGATAGGAACTTGAAAATGTTTTTGTAATTGTGGGTTTCAATATCTTAAAAGGCAAAATTTTGTAATTTGAAAGTAAAAGTGTTGACTGGTCCTTATTTGTATTACTAATGTAAACAAATAATATGGGTACGGTCTGTAATAGAATCTGCCAATAACACATATACCAGTACATTTACCATCACAATGAGCTCTCATCATAAGCCAGTAAAGGGATTTTGTTTCATTGGATCTAGTAAAGTTCATATTTGTTATTTGTTAACATATAAAAAAGGAAATCAGGTTCAATTCTGGTTGACTTTCATTTCTTTTATGACATGAAAGAGATCAACAGATTTCATTGCCAAGGGATATAATCCTGGACAATTTTTAATTTTGAGATAGAATTGTCAAATAAAGACAAGTTGTTGAATGATTTTCACTAAACTGGAGTTTGTAAGTTTGTTTCAATTTGACTTGAACGATATCTTGATCATCAAGTGTCATAGATATCATGATTTTTTGGTTATAATGAAAAAATGAAACTCTGGTTATTTTCATTTTCAAAAACATTATTTAACACACTCAGGTCTAGAATTTACATAACCATGATTGCAGTAGATTTTTGAATTTGGTGGAATTGATGATTTAGAATTGTATATAATGTAAAAGTGCCTAACATTATTGTTATGTAATCTTTCATATTGTGATTCACTTTGAGAAAACTGAAGATCACCTTCTGAATGAACTTGTTGATTTGAGTTGACCCGGATTATCTCCCCTGAATTATTGGTTAAACATCATATTTATCCTAATAAGTGTCATTTTCTTCAGGAATATAATGTGGAAGTTTGGTGACAGTATTGATAAAATTCATAAAAGAGATTAAATAAAATCATTATCAATATATTACATATGGTTTATTCTTTTTTATGACTGATGTATGTTTTTCCGCTTTGCGGTATTGTACCTTTTAATTAATGAATGATAATGAGCAATTTGAATATCAAAATTGCAAAAAATTGCCTCTGAATTGACAAAGGGGTCATTCAAGGGCATGGACATTTCTTAAACAGTTGAATTAATTGAATTTTAATTTTTTGATTTTTAAAAAAAATTGCGAGCAGTAAGGGGCAGTGCAGGTACTTGTCAGGCAAGCAGGAAAGGGGTTGAGGCATGGCAATATTGCAAGCAGTTAAGAGTTAAACTTCGATCTATTCATGTACGGGAAGACTCCATAGATAACACTGATTACGGTAGCAGATTCAAGTTTGTTTGGGATAAATTAGAAACGTTTCGGCAAAATATATTGTCAGATCCGGTACAAGAAATATTAGATAAGTCTGTTGACTGTGCATTAACATGTATCGACACTAGTATAGACTTTCTTACAGAGGCTCTATGCTTAGCAGGATCAGATATGAAAAAGACATGCAAAAATGTCAAACATCATGTTGATAATTGGCACGATGATGAATGCAGAAAGCTCAAGTCCGTCTGTTGTAAAGCATTGAACAAATCCGCAAACAAAAGGATAAACAGTAATTAGATCAGTACAATATTGCAAGAAATAAATACAGTTATTTGTGCAAAAAGAAACGAACCGACTGTTATAAACTCAAGCAAAATATATTTGAACAAAATATTGACAACTCCAAAAAGTTTTGGTATGAATTAAAATGTTTGAATAATAGAAAGACTGAACAAAACAATAAACCCATCAGTGAATGGTTTGAGCATTTTAAAACTTTGTTTGAAGTTGACGACGAAAGAACAGGCGATAACGATAATTTCGAGAATTCATCTCATTCTGGAACAGATGAATATCAAAACCTTACTCGAGAGATCCTTGATTCACCAATAACAAGAGAAGAAATACTAGATAGCATAGATAATCTCAAACTCAATAAATCCCAAGGCATAGATAACATAATACCCGAGTTTTTAAAGTATTCTGCTGATTTGATGTTACAATATCTTGAGCTTGTATTCAATTTAATATTGGAAAAAGGTACTTTTCCTCAAACGTGGTCGGCTGGACTTATAGTTCCCCTTCACAAGCAAGGAAACTTAAATATTATGGAGAACTATAGAGGCATAACTTTGTTAAGTATATTTAGCAAGGTATTCACTGCGATTATAAATAAAAGACTGATATTCTGTGGCGATACCATGGAGAAAATAAGCGAATCACAGGCAGGCTTTAGACAGGGATATACCACAATTGATATGTTTATACTACAGAGAACAGAGTGTTGTACAAAGATATCTTAATTCACAAGGAGGTAAATTTTATGCATTGTTTTTGTTTTGTTTTGTTTTTTTTGTAAAATGTTGTGTTTATTGGCAAAAAAGGAGGATTGTGGTCATATATTTATCATATGCTGTTTTTCGGTTTATCACCGAGATCCAGACTAAATACAAAAAGAACAATTTTATTAAGCATTTTTAAGAGATTTATTATTATACTAAAGATGAACATGTGTAAGAAAATGCATTGCGTTTTTATTCGCTTGATTTTATTTTGTCAGTTTACGCAATTTGATACAACAGTGAACATAATGGTGTTTTTTTGTTTTGTTTTTTAAAAAAATTGTTTTTTTTAAATCATGATTTTTTTTCATTGGTTCCCAAGGGTTACACAGCATTATAAGAAGTATATCATACATGAACTATATCAAATTTTACAATAAATGATATGAACTTAAAAGGTTGAAGCCATAATATCATTTCTTGAATATTGGGATTAGTTATTTCCATTTGCTGTTGAATGCAGTCATTTCATTGTTTCTTTTGGAAATGTATTTTTCAACCAAATATATTTCTTGTAGAATTTTTTTTATATTTACTCAGTTTTGGAATTAAATTGTTTATGTTACATACATTTACATATTTTTTGGCAGAGAGAATGATTTGATTTATCAAAACATTATTATTTATTTCAAGAAACAAAATCAAGTATTTCGAAATGATTATTTTTGATTGTAATTGCATTTTGATCCAGATTTCAAGTTCATTCCAAAACGTTTTGGTTACACTGCAATCCCAATATACATGACAAATACTCTCAGGAGCTTCCTTACAAAAAGCACACAGATCATTGTCAACAAGATGCATTTTAAACAATTCTTTTTTGGTATATATAACTCTTTGCAAAAATCTATATTGAAAATCAAGAAGTTTGACATCTTTCAAGGCATGTCTGTATGAATTGAAAATGTTATTCCAGTCCAAGTCATATCATTAAATATCACTTCCCACTTTTTACAAAGATCAAGTTTAACATTATTGGAAATAAACTTCTCATAACAAAATCTCCATCCTTTTGTATACTTCAATATATTTCTTTGGTAAATACTGAAATACAAATTATAAGTATTAATTAGTAATTAATTATTTTTGTGCTTTTGATTAAAGATTTTAAACAGTTGGGCAAGATATGAAGTAAAATAATTATGATCTAAAACTGTGCCTCTAATCTTATATTTCAATTGTAATTTATCAAAGGGCATAAAACTATGTTCCTCGCATAAGTCTTTTACTGTCATAAGGCCCATTTTGGCCCAATTTCTGATAATAAAATATGGATTTTTATTATTATGATTTAGCCATAGTGGTTTCTGCAAGAAAATCATCAAGTTTGTTCTGTTCAAGACTAAAATTTTTACAATATTTATTCCATGCGTTTAAAACATCTTCCAAAATGGGTTTTCAATGTATAGTATCTTATTGATATTTGATCCATATTGAAAAATATTATGGTATGGAATATTAGCAGGGTTACATATTTTTTTTTTTACAGTAAAATCTAAGGGAAGATAATTTTAAAGCTTCAATAAATGTTTGGACATCTACCATACCCAGTCCTCCTTCAGTCTTTAATCTTTCCATGGTACTTCTTTTAATCTTATCTTTTCTATCATTCCATATGAATTTGAAAAAGATTTGTTCAAGAGATTTGATAAAGTCATATGGAGGGTTGGGCAACGAGCTGAAAATATGCACTAATTAAGAAATCAATGTTAAGCTTCTTTTTTCCATATTGACAATAATCTGTTTACTTCTTCAAGCTTTTTCCTTGTATTGATCACCCATAAGTCATTTAGATTTGGAGTAAATTATATTCCTAATACTTCAAACTCTTCTTTATACCATTCAATATTTACATCTGTAAACAAAAATTGTTCACTGCCTGCCATTGAGCCAATCCAAATTGCTTAAAGGGAACTAGTACTTCGGGGCTTTCACACCTGATTGACCAGCAGTTACGTAATGCCATAGCCGAGGAAAGAGGTCACGTGACACAGACTGGGCGCCAGCCAAACGAATTCCCCTTTATGACTTGCGGTCGTTTATTGGCTGAATCATTATCTTGTTCCTATCCCTATTTAATACCGTTATTGTTATGTACCCCAATTATCTGTAAAGATAAAGGTAATAAAAGAATCTAAATCTGAATCTATCGTGCAATGAGCTGTTTTGTCTTAGAGAAATGTTTTCGAATCTAAAATGACCCAGCGGAATAGAATTGAACAATCATTATGTTTTATCAGATGAAACAAAATTAACACTCATTGTCGTGTAGCTTCAGATTTTTTAATTCTGTATAGTATAGTTTTATAACCAAAATGTTTTATACAATCTTCATTTATGCTTAAGTAACATCACAACAGTACAGTATTGAATAAGTTGGTTTAAACATATATATGCATGTTAAGGTGATCGGAAAAAAAGTAACAGGAAAAAAAGTAAGGTTAATCATACATGAAATAGGATACGCAAACAACCAATAGGCTTATTCAAATGCGTGTCCTTCAGAAAACAAAGATAATTTGCGGATAATAACATCATTTCGATGAACACAATCCGTACATAGGTAACAATTTGAAAAATAGTTTTTAAAGAGATCACTCATTTTAGAATAATAATCGGTCTTGAATAACTTCAACAAAATATACTTGTTTTGAACTGGCAGAATCCTCTTCTGACATGTGAGTGCATCCGTTCAATTGTGTAGTTTTTTTAAGATAACAGAATAAATAGCTATTTTCCTACGGCAATGTTCTAATTTTCTAGCTGCAGCCTCAGATAAAAAATAAATCAAAGTTAAGTCAAGAGAGTCTATTATTCTTGTTGATAAATTGGTGTAATAATTAAATGTTACTGTTTTCCAAGATAGTCAGATAGATAGTTGCCGAATAAAATCATCCTTATGTCAAATCAAACTTCAATACTAGGCATACCCAGTAACATCTGCAAACTTATTACGTACCAAAAATTAAAACATTCACTCATATATCTTCGTGAGTTTATCATAAGGTAATGGACAAATTTTAGAGTTCAATATCACATGCCAAGTCGATGAAAAATGTCCGTTGAGGATAAAATGTTGTTGTTGGGTTGGAGTTTAACGTCTTCTTTCACCTTACGGTGATGTCGCCGACGTGGATTGAGGATAAAAGGTTGATTATAAGATTATAGGTAAAAAAGTCCTCGGAAAAAAAGTACCAGAAAAAAAAGTCGTCAGGAAAAAGTCCTTTTATCGTAAAAACAGATTACAATGATCTTGACATCAAAGTTTTTGTAAATAAAAGTACCGAGGGTACAGAAGCTCACCTTAAAATGAATGATGTGGTAAAATGGTTTAATTATACATGTAACCATCTTTTATATAATTGATTATGGCTGCCATCATGATTTTTTATCTTTTACAATACTAGTCTTCTTTTGGAAACGACTAGAGCTTGAACAAACATTAATACACGAATGATATAATCATGATAAGTTAACAAGCAGTAGGTTTTTGTATTACCTTTTTCTATATCTATGGCTGAATTGGTGTCCATCTTGTACTTTTTAATCTTCAAAATGCTACTTTTATGTGGGCATCCGTATTTATTTCAATATGATATCTTGATTGGTTTAGGTGTATCCATTTAAATGTCATTCATTACTTACAGGATGGTGGCCACTTACATATGTTTTGTAGTGAATCATTAATATGATTTCAAGATTATTTCACTGATGGTTATGCTGCATGGGATATTGAGAATCCCAAGAGTACAGATTTTTCAAGGAAAATGAATGACTGATTGAGAGGAAAGTCATAAACACAGCAATGCATAAGACACGTTTATTTTGTTCACATAATATTTACATGTCAAGTGATGTCTTTCATTAAAGTATCAATTTATTTAACACTCATACAGTACTATAATGGTAAAAAAATTTGCATTGTCAAATCAACAGAGAGATATGAAAAATCAAATTTCCTTACTTTTCTTACAAAACCCTTTTTGATTTTCATCTGCATATTTATTCCACATCAACTTATCATGTAGATTGCTAAACACAAAGGTTATTGTAGACAAGTTTTGTGTAAGTTTTTATTCTTAGAAAGAACATATGACTGTCATGAGAATACAAGTCCATAACTTTTATTGCATACACATGGGCCATGGCCATATAGCATAATGCTCTACCATATCAATTGGGTCAGGTTGATTATGCAACAGACTAGCAGCTGACACTGTGATGCTAGCAGCCTGCCTTGGGATGTGTATTAGACAGCATTGTGGAATATCTGAACTCTGGTTGACCCCTTATGTGTGGTATTTAAAGGAATATAAGGGAGATACCATTGTTTAAAATTTAACATGTTTAATGTGATTTGGTTTTTGCAGCTAGTTGCCATAAAGATTTTAAACAAATTAATCAATTATGTTTGTCTTTCATCTTAATTTTTTTTAGAAACACTTAAAAATATAGAACAACTTGCACAACAATCTTAAATATTCCTTATTTAAGATAATATTATGATAAGTAAGTTAAAATTAGAGAATTTATATGGTGCCAGTGATCACTTGATGAAAGCTTAAAATTTAATAATAATGATGTGTCATCTGACATCTGCAGCTGAAAAGTCAATATGGCTGCTATTGCGGCCATCTTGGTTTCTAAAAACTGAAACGTCTACCTTTCTGTGCGGAATCACTATAGGTATAACATACTACAACATAAAAATGATATCTAGATTGGTTTAGGAGAAATAGTCTTTGTCATGAAATCTAATTGAAAATTCAATATGGCTGCCATGGCGGCCATATTGGATTCTCAAAACTTAAACGTCTAGCTTTCTGTGCGGAATTACCATAGGTATAACATACTACAATTTCAGAATGATATCTGTATTCGTTTAGAAGGAGTAGTCTTTTTCATGAAATCTAATTGAAAATTCACTAGGCTGTCATGGCGGCCATCTTGGATTCTCAAAACTGAAACGTCTACCTTTCTGTGAGGAATCACCATGGGTATAACATACTACAATTTCAGAATGATATCTGAATTCGTTTAGGAGGAGTAGTCTTTTTCGTGAAAGTTTACGGACGGACGGACGGACGGACGGACAGACGGACGACGGACGAAGCGCCATGACATAAGCTCACATTTACTTTGTAAAGGTGAGCTAAAAATGCTTCCTTGAGTATTAATAATTGAAAACTATGTTTGTTTTGACTGACAAAGTAATCTTTGAAATTGATATTGTAAAGAAAGTATGAAGTGTTTATGTATAATGACTTTAAATACATGGATTAAATTATTAGATTTAGCCATGAAGGATGTTACGATAACTAATTAAGGATTAAAATTGAGAGCTTGTAATTGTATTGAAGAACTCAACGACTTGAATGTGTGATTTTAGCTGACTGGATCAAAGCAGTTCTGCATTGTCATGTGAGTTTAGCTGAGTTAATCATAGAAGGCTACTCTATCAGGAGATGCGAGAACTAACAATGTTTGCGAAGGGTGGAACACCATGTAAATAAACTTATTAATCAAAATCTTTGGGTTTTACAAATAGGACTTTTTTCCGAGGATTTTTTTCCTAGGAAAAATTAGGACTTTTTACCGGGACTTTTTTACAGAACACCGATTATAACCTTACATAAAGATTTTTTTTATGAATATGCGTTGCTGTTGTTAAATTGAGTTAAGATTTAATCTTTGTCTAAATGTTTCAAATAGATCAAATATTTATCATCTTTCTTTAACAGGTATCATAAACAGTAATGTCTCCTCGGATTTCAGGCAGTGAAATAAACAGGATTATTTTTACTTGTTTAATTGTGAGGATAATAAAATACATCGCTGATATTTGTAATCACTGTAATCACACCCAATACGTTGATAAAATATATATCTCGTTAGTACCACCTTATCTTTCTCTGTAATTTTCTTTTATGACGACCGGACACCTGTCATTTTATACGTTGTGTATCTATAGCAATGAAAGTGTGAAATGTCTAGTCGTATGACGTAAACAGTGACATAACTGTCCGGGCACTAACTAACTTGTCATCACAACAGGGGACAGATTGTCTGGCCTAGTGACCAACGAATTTGTACATAACAGTGACCGCCGACTGTCTTGGTATCTTACTGCAGACCAAATGTCTAGACTAGTGACTAACGTATTCGTACATGGCAGTGACCGCCAATTGTCCTGGCACCTTTCTTCAGACAAAATGTTAACCAATGATATTGAAGAATAATATCCGACCAATGAAAAGAAGAAAAAGAATGTAAATTTATTTCATAGGACTCCCCTTCATCACTATATGTTAAAACTTGATGGATCATGTATGATCATATACATGGATACTTCTAGCAGGTATGTTTTTTTCTTGTTCATACGAGTTAAGGAAATAGCGCCCCCCCCCCCCCCCTTCATTCAATATTTCGTAAAAAAATATGATAAGATGAAAGAGAAGCAACCATACCTTTATGTAGGTTTATTCGTAGAGGAAACGGGTTCGTAGATGGGATTTTTACAGATTTGTAATGAAAAACAGTTTCGTAAAGAGTGACAAATTGTGAAATAAGTTCATATAAGCAATATATTATCATTGTAAATTGTACATCCAATGTATCGATGAATCGACGATCGATGTTATGTCTTGTATAAATAAACTGAGTAGATACTTTGTAAATATTACATCAAAGTATATAATATATATTCACCATATTAAATGAAAATTTGAAGACCTCTACGAAGCTTTTTCCCCTGAAAAAATCGGTCTCTACAAACATTTTTATCTACGAAACCGCTGGTTCCCCATACCATGCTTGGGTTTGGGTTGCTGCGCAGTTAAAATAGCGCAGAGTAGGCAGCGCGCTGATCGAGATTTACGACCCTCTCGGGGCCTCGATAATAAAACACTGGAAGTGAAAAATTAAAGTTGGAGACCCCCTTTAATATTTCCTTCACAAGTTTATTATAGCTTAATTGTAAAGAAGAGAAGTGTTTAGTTTCCAGTATCCTTTCCCTTTTTCCTTACTGTGTGCATTTGAAAAAGTTAATGAAATCGCTGAGTGGTCTGATTTATATCCTGGTAGAATTGAAGTTTCTATTGTAAATTGGCTATATCATCTGATGATCAGATACAAGAAAAAAAATCTAACCTGGCTTGTTGCCTAGGGTTTTTTCCCCACCAAGAGAATTTTCTAATATTTAAGTTTCTGGTTCTCCAAACATCTGTCAAGTTATTCGACTCTTTATTATCTAATACAATTTCCCTGTCTTTAGGGATTATTTATGTGCTTATAATTCTCTAAATCAATATCAGGATTTAGGACTAGGTTCCAATCACCACATATAATCTTGCCTGGATCATCTTGGTTTGGTCCCAGGATTAAGGTTGAGAGAATCTCACCCAAGTGTCTTCTGATATCAAATATATTTTGATTTAAACATATTTTATTCAATAAAGAAAGGGATTAGGAACAAGTTATCCAACTTAGGTAACCTTCTCCCAAGTATTTACAAAATGATAGATATATAGTGACATACATGAAAACATGGAAATAGTATAATAAAGAAAGGTAGAAAGATATTTACAAAAGTAAATATGTACATGCTGCAGTCAGCAGAAGCGCTTGTTGTTTAAAATATATTGTTGGACTGCCTTGAAAATGACCTGATTTTGTAAAATTGAAAGGCTTTTACTGCCATATAAAACTAAATCTAAATTTACCGCATCATCATTAACATATGATTTTAATACATTTAACATTCTTAATCTGTGTTCATCATATAAAGGACACTCAAACATAAAGTGAAAAACATTTTCGCATAAATAACCACATTCACATGTTGAATCCGCCTTAATGCCAACTTTAAATAAATCATATTTCAACTCACTTACATGATATCTTAAACGTGTATGATAAATATTTACCCTACGCATACCTGATGAAAAATAAGATGGTGCCGAAACAATTGGCTTCTTCAAATATGATTTGAACTTTTCTGTTGATGTTACATTTCGCTTATCTAATGGGATATCGTTCCATAACACTGTGGTTGAAGGAATAAAAGACATACATGAATGTTTCAATCTATATGATGGAATAACAAAATTATTTGCATTTCTAAGATCATAAGAAGTAGTGTCTCCAACAGTCGGTGGGAGTAAATCTACAAGATATGATGGTGCATTACAGCACTGTAATTTATGATAAAGTGTTAACTTTCTCATTTCTCTCCGTTCTGATAATTTTTCCCAACCAGTTTCAAAATAGAGATGTTTAAGTGAAGTGTATTTTGGTAGACCAGTAATAACCCGAGCCGCTTCTAACTGTAATTGTTCAAGTCGAAATGACTGTTCTGAGTTACATCCATCCCAAACTTCACAAGCATATTCAAAATGTGGTCTAATAAACATAATATAGATCTTATCTAAAATGTGCCTGCTTAATATGAATTTAAGTTTTCGCATTGAATTTATCATTTTAGAAATCGATAATACTAATTTATCAATATGATTATTCCATTTCCCATGTTTATGTTCATTTACAATTCTGATTTCGCACATGTCAAGATACAGTGATATGTTTTTACTTTCTTTCTTAAGAGTAAAAATGATAGCTTCTGTTTTATTTGGATTATATTTGACTAGCCAACGCTTTCCCCAAGAACTAAGCTTTTCAAGGTTCGAGTTTAAAGTATACTCAAGTAATCTATGGTCAATTGATGAAAAGCTAAGTGATGTATCATCGGCAAATAACCTTGTTAAACAATTAAGTTCATCAGCAATGCATTTATAAATACAATAAAAAGAAAGGGACCCAATACTGAGGCCTGGGGAACACCGGCTGTCAAGTATACAGGCTTTGACAATGCTCCATTTACAAAAACAGATTGACTTCGATTGGTTATATAACTTGATAACCACTGAAGTATACAGCCTTTTAAACCATACATTTCCAATTTACTCATAAGCCCTCTATGCCAGACACGATCAAAAGCTTTCGAAACATCACAAAACACCATGCAAAACATTTCCTTATTATCTAACGATAGGCATACTTGATTGTACAATTCAAGCAATTGATGTACAGTTGAGTGACCTTTCTGAAAACCAGCTTGGTACTTATAAAGTAAATCATTACAATGAAAATAATTATGCAAATGCTTATAAACAACTCTCTCAAACACTTTTCCAACACAACTTATGAGCGAAATGGGTCTTTAATTTGAAGCAATTGAATGATCACCTTTTTTAAACATTGGGATAAGTTGATGATTGTAGTGAATAATTAAATAAGAGACACAAAACTTTGCTTATGGAATTAACTGTGTTCTTGAGGAGCTTGTGACTTATTCTATCTGGGCCACATGCCTTTTTCTCCGGCAAACATTTAATAATATCAGATATTTCCTTTGGAGTTATATTGATATCACTAATTTCCTTATTTTCCCAAAGTATGGTAAATGCTTGTTGCCACCTTCCAACGTAGACACAGATTTGAAATATTCATTTAACTTTGTGGCTTTATCTATATCAGTAAACAAAGTTGGTCCGTCATCAGTGTCATTTATTTTAAGGGGCGGTATATCTGACGATATTTCAGACTTTCTTACAACATGACGCAGAATTTTCCAGTATGGTGATTTATTTACTATATATAATTCAGTAAGATATTCGTCAAGATTTCCATAAAATGTTTCTTTAGCAAAGTACTTCATATTATGTACTTTGTTACGCTGCTTTTTGTATGAAATGACATCTTTTTCATTACCAGTTCTTTTTGCTTTTTTCCTTAACCTATCTCGTCGTCTGCATTCACGTCTAAGTTCTGGGTTTGTCGTTAGGGCGTATAGTAACTTCTTTTGTTGGAATGCACCTTTTAATTAACTCATTCAGTCTGTCATAGAAAGCATTGCACATGTCATCTTTATCATGAAAATAGAGCCATGGGCTCTGTAGCTCATCAGACTTTTGATTAAAATATGTTTTGACCCCTGTGACCCCATTTGGGGTCATGGGGTCACGAAATCTACAATTCAGAATCCCCATTTGCCAAGGTGTCTACACACAACTTTTCAGCTCTCTATACATTTTGGAACTGGAGAAGAAGATGAAAATAGGCTTTTATGGTGTTGACCCTGTGACCCCATATGGGGTCATGGGGTCAGGAAATTTACAATTTAGAATCCCCATTGGCCAATGAGTCGATCTACACACAACTTTTCAGCTCTCTAGACATTCTGGAACTGGAGAAGAAGATGAAAAGAGGTTTTTAAGGTTTTGACCCCTGTGACTCCATTTGGGGTCATGGGGTCAGGAAATCTACAATTCAGAATCCCCATTGGCCAAGGAGTCTACACACAACTTTTCAGCTCTCTAGACCTTTTGGAACTGGAGAATAAGATGAAACTAGATGAGCGTTTGCGGGATACCGCAAAAGCAGAGCAGCCCCGGAACTTGGGGTTTCGCCTTACCCTGTTCCGCCTTTTACAGGCCTCACCAAATTGGGAATTTTCACGTGACCTTGACCTTTGACACTCAAGGTCACACAATCAATGAACACATTTCATTGAGAATAACATCATTGTAATGAAATAAAGTGTTAAAAATTAAATTAATCCATTTTCTCCATATATGTTGACCTTGCTGTGACCTTGACCTTCGACATTTCGTACCCAAAACTTTTTGAAAATTTTGTACTTCTCAAGAGATAATATTTACAAAATCTAAACTTTATAGCACAAAAACTTTTCAAGTTATTGTGTTTACAAGGAATTGCAATAACTCATATCTCATGACCTTGACCTTTGACCTTCAAGGTCACACAATAATTGAACACTTTTTATGAAGTATAACAATCATGTATTGATTAAAAGTGATCATAGTTAAAATTAAGCATTTTCGCTAAACCATGCTTAAGTCATGACCTTGCTGTGACCTTGACCTTTGACGGATTGTAGCCGAAACCTTTTCAAAATTTTTACTTTTCCAAGGATGATATAGACCAAGTAAGAGCTTCATAGCACAAAAACTTTTCAAGTTACCGTGTTTACAAAGAATTTTGCTGTGATTTTATAACTCGTGACCTTGACCTTTGAACTTGAAAGTGAACATGTCATAATGATTCCCTGGAAGTATTAACATTTAGACATGTTCATGAGTTCTGAAAAGCTAAATGGGATAAAGTTATTCCCATATTTAGTGCATTTTGTAATAACTCATATCTCATGACCTTGACCTTTGACCTTCAAGGTCACACAATCATTGAACACTTTTTATTGAGTATAACAATCATGTATTGATTAAAAGTGTTCATAGTTAAAATAAAGCATTTTCGCTAAAACATGCTTACGTCATGACCTTGCTGTGACCTTGACCTTTGACGGATTGTAGCCAAAACCTTTTCAAAGTTTTTTACTTTTCCAAGGATGATATATACCAAGTTAGAGCTTCATAGCACAAAAACTTTTCAAGTTATCGCGTTTACAAGGAATTCTTAGAGTGAATACATATCTCGTGACCTTGACCTTTGACCTTGAAAGTGAACGTGTCAAAATCATTCCCCCGAGGTATGAGTAGTAAGGTATGAATAAGAGTTCTGGAAAGCTTAGTGGAAAAAAGTTATAGCTAGTAGTACGAGTGCGGCGGCGGCGGCGGCGGCGGCGATGGAAACTTCACAAAAACTGATAGCAGCCCCGTCCTTAGACGGGGCTGCTAATAAGGGTCATCAGAAAATGGCATATCCCTCAGGTCCCCTATAATATCAGGTTTTAAAAGAAGTATTTATTCCGCACCGGCAACCAACTTCTAAGTTACGCTACCACTGGAACAAATAAATAAAAATATATATATAAAAATCAAAATATCAAAAGGCACATTTACATTTGCTGACAAATCCACAAAGCAAATTTGTTGGGATAAGGGAAACCGCAAACAAAACAGACTATGAAGATGAAAATGGCAAAAGGCACATCTCATATCCCGGATCTTGCTCAATCTGAGTACAACATGCTTGAGATTTCACACAATTATCAAGGTGATCAAACGTTTGTGGAGGGTTTGAACTTTATAACAAAACCATAATTTATTGAGCTTATCAAATTGTTGCAGTTCTCAATCCCCAAATAAAACTTAAACGGAAGGAGCATATTGTCACCTTTCTTACATATTGTTGAATTAGAGCCAATGATCTTTCTACAAATAGTGCAAATGTTTGTTTTGCGTGCGAGAGGGTCAACCTTATTTGAATTGTGAAACACTACAACAATTCCAATTCAATAAGATAGAACTTTTGACAAAGCAGACATAGAGAATCTCACCCAAGTGTCTTCTGATATAAAATATATCAACACAAGTTGATAAAAGTATCAAATATCCGTGGCTTTTTTGTGACGTTGTGTTTATGACGTCATAGCATTTGATATCATATCCCAGCTATTATAGAATAATGAAAATATCAAAACCAATAACACGCCAGTTTACATTATAGAAAAATGTCAAACCTGATTCAATAAATGACATAGTCAATAGTGAGGGGAACTTTTTCAAATATTCAGAACTAATGCAAGAGTACCAATGTAAAACAAACTTCCTTGAGTATGCTAGTGTCATCAGGGCAATACAATCATATTACATCAAAGCAAAAATTAACATCGAAACAACACTAAATATGCCTGATATCCCATACCTTATTGAAATAGCTTCAAAGAAAAAAGGATGTAAAATATTTTATGATAATAATTATGCGTATTTATATAGCGCTCATATCCACTCTGTCAAGTATGCTCATGGCGCTCACAGGAATAGAGACTAGTCAAAGTATTTTGTAAAAAGATGGGTTTTCAGTATTTTCCTGAAAGAATCAGTATTGTTTCATTTCAATAGGAAGGGAATTCCAAAGATCGGAAGCAGAGGAGGCAAATGTCCGATTCCCAAAAGCTGTGAGCTTGTAGTTAGGAACAGTGAGGAGATGTTGGGTCTGAGATCGGAGTGTGCGTGCAGGAGTGTGTATGGGTGAAGCAGATCTGATAAATATGATGGTGCCTGTCCGTTCAGGGATTTGAATGTCAGACAAAGGGTCTTGAATTGTATCCCAGCTTCGATTGGCAGCCAATGAAGTTGTTTACGATAATGATATACTGCCGAAGTCAGAAAACACAGCGAGAGTACATAAATACAGAAATAAGTGGGAACAAGATTTAAATTGTAAAATTGATGAATTTGAATGGAATCAAATATACAAGATGCCCTTCGTTTCGGAACCCACAACCAAATGGTTTCAATATTCCATTCTCCATAGAATTCGACCGACAAACGAACTTTTGCATAAGATGAAATTCAAAGATGAAAATAAATGCAGCTTTTGTGATGAAGAAAAAGAAACCACCAGTCGTCTTTTTTTCGATTTTCCAATTGTTAAAGATGCATGGAAAAAACTTAAGGAATGAATAGAGACATGTACCCAAGCTGACATTTATTTGTCCAAACGAATCATTTGCTTAGGATATCCTGAAAACGGAAACAGAGTACTGAATACGATAATCACAACTGTAAAGTACAACCTATTTGAAACAAAACAATATGGAATAACACCAACTTTAAACTCCATTAAAAATGACATTAAGAAAATATACAATATTGATAAGTATAATGCTTTCTCCACATGCAGTTACTCAGTTATTCAGTTACTTGGTCAACCTGGCTCTTGCTTTTTAATGACTTACAAAACTCCCTTCGCATATACCTTTGTTTTCACTAAATTATGATGGAGAACCAAGTTTGGAAGTTCATATCTTTTCCTATGTTACCAATTCTATCAAGTTGTTCATATCAAACTGTATATTGTATCCTGTTACTACTATCATGTTGTATGTTAACGAAAATTGCATGTAACTATATGCACCGCAAAAAGGAATAATAAAAAAAAAAAACTACAACAACAATATAAAGATCAAGGTATGTTCCTGCCTGTGTTTTGTTCGCTGTGGGACTATATACCACTCCAGTTCACTGTAATGTAGTCTTATTCATATAAATAATGTCAAACAACAATATTTATTCTGA
Organism: Steromphala cineraria; assembly: GCA_916613615.1. Classification (NCBI taxonomy): domain Eukaryota; kingdom Metazoa; phylum Mollusca; class Gastropoda; order Trochida; family Trochidae; genus Steromphala; species Steromphala cineraria. Next base: position 1,017,269 of record OU744734.1, read on the forward strand.
GCATCTTAATTTTGTATATGCCCCTATAAATCATAACATTTAGATTTAAAAAATGTATAAATAAATGTCTCCACTCTTTTCATTGTTGAAATCCAGATAGGTATTATTCAAGTCTGTACTAGTTACCAGACTGGCTATCCGGCTACTTCGTTTCTTAGTGTGACTACCCGGGAGATAGGCCCTATCTGAGTGTAATGTTATAGCGACCTCGCATATCGCAATCCTAACTAACCCGGGGTAGCTTTGTATAGAGTATGGATCGGGTAAACTAGATAACATGCTTCAATGCTCTAGTGTAGCTTTGTATAGAGTATTGCCCGGGTAAACTAGGTTACATGCTTCAATGCTCTAGTGTAAGCTTTTGTTCGTACACTTCACGTTAAACAGACACTCCAGAATTGTTTGGGAAAATTGTTCAAAAATTATTTGCAAGTACAGAATGTTGGTATAAAAACGTATTAAAACTAACCAAAGCGCATACATGATCTCAATCCGGACACTTGTGCGTCAAGGGTCATTTGACAAATCTAATGCAGTCAATATAACGGTTAGGAGTTGCCTGTTTTCTTACATCTGACGTGGATTGAATTATCTTTAAAAGTTATTGAAATCTCCATTGAAAATAGTTTTTACATCTTTTCCAATGTCGTCCGAAAATCACACAGTGGTTAGTATGTCACAAATAAGATGAATATCATTGGGACAAAGATAATGCGACTAAACAACGTAAGGGCTAACTAACCTTACATGATCATTTCTATATATGCTTGGTGACATTTGATAGATGCTTGTCAACACGGCACTAATTCCTTTTCTAAAATCATAAATCTATATTTCATAACATATAAAATCTTGATATTTATTTGGAGACTTACAGTTTCTCAAAGCTTACATATATCAAGGGGGTCTGCAACCCGAATTTTTAGCTTCCAGAGTTTTATTAGAAGGCCCCCGAAAGACTCGTAAATGCCCGGTAGGGTTGAACGCATTTGGTTACTAACTGCTTACAGCTGACGGTCAAGTGACCCCCCTTACCCCTCTGGACGCTCTCCTTAACGATGGTCAATGAGGTTTCACAAGCTAGGTTTTTGATTCCCTGTAAGATAAGAAACCAGTCATACGAAAATTACTTACAAACTCACCAAATCAATACCAGCAATAGGAGAGGACAAATACTGCTGAACATTCCGGACGACTTGTATACTGGCAAATCTTTCGTAGTCTTATTTGTCTTATGATTTCAACACTATAACCCAATCGCTTACCGGTACATCAGTCCGCATTAATCTTTATCTTATCATACATGTAAAACAAATCATTAACCTACCAGAAACGTTCAAAATCCTAATCCTATCGGACACGTCTAAAGCCCTTGTCCTACCAGACACGAGAACATTCCAAATCCTACCCGACACGGGTATAATAACCTTCACATGACCCCAGGAACCTTATTAGAAGGTTGTATACTCCAACAGTAGGTATTCTATCTCTGTTAGTATCATTCTTATAAATGTACATATCTTATATGCTACATGACATTAAATAACTGAGTTTACTCACCTGCAGCCTATAAAGTAGACCAGCTCCCCAGACCTCGCTCTACTAGTTAGCTTGCTGTCGTGGCCGTCAAGTCACATGACAGGATCGAATATGACGTGAATCAAAGGGGATTCCCCTTTACAATTGCTACTGCGTCATAGCTCACTTGGAGACAAACCCTTATAAGGGGTAGATGTGACAGTTTACTTGTAAACAAATAGTTATAAGGTGTTGATGTGAGACTTTATTTGCAAACAAACCGTAATTAGGTGTAAATGTGAGAGCTTACTTGCAGACAAACAGTTATAAAGTGTAGATATGAGAGTTCACTTGCAGACAAACATTTATAAGATGTAGATGTGAGAGTGCTTTTACTGACAAGCATATATATGGTGTAGATGTGAAAGCGCTCTTACATTGCTCAGTGGCATGTCTGTTTAACATAAAAAGGAGTTCTGATATTATATGAGCTGTTTGGTAGTTAAATACAACCTTTTCTATTATATGAATCTTAAGTGTTGGGTTATCAAAGATATGAATGTTTGCAAAGAATTTACTGTCTAGAATGTAGACAAGTTCTTACGTGTTGGAATATCTTCTCCTAATTGTATGATTTATGGCGAATGTGGAAGATATCTACTTTACATTAACTCACAGATGACATGTTTAAAATCGACATCCGAAAATAGCTTACAAGATGATTGTCACTTAGTGTCGGCAAGGTAACATGGGTGTCGCATATAAGAACAATATGATAAACCAGGGAGGACCAAGTATCTTCAATGTAGGACTTACTACATAATACATACTATCTCCTTCGTAAGAGATAGTTTATCCTACGTAGGACTTTATATCCTCACGAAGGTCTCAGTATCTCCTACGTAAGACTTAGTATCTCCTACGTAGGATATAGTATCTCCTACGTAGGAGAAGTATCTCCTACGTACAACTTGATTCGTATTAGACATCGCTTACTTAAAAAAAAATTTTATATGTTGATTTTAATAGTAAATAATATTTACAGATGAAATAATAAATGAATATTGAAGTTTTTGTTAAAAGTTTGATGGTCATAAATGGGATATGTATAGTTTTTTTTACGGGATTGGGTATTTAAAGTTATAACAAATACTGTTGTATGGATGTATGTTGTTATTAACATACAAATTCAATTTGAAACAAACGCTTTAAAGGCCCTTGGTCAGACTTCCATTTCCAGCTTAGCCTTCCGTAAAATTTTTGCTATAGTTGGGTAGAAAAATGTTTCAGAAAAATTGTCGATACCAAAAACAGGTTTTTTAATAAACGAGAAAGTACCTAACTTAAATTTTGAAGTATGCCACACTCCAAAACTTGCCGGAGCCACAATGAGTGACATCACTGTTTCATGCGTAGGATTCGCCTCACTTCCTGTTTATCGATATATAATGAGAGTGGAATTCATTATACCTAGGGTTTTGTCATTGATCCAATCTCGATTGATGTATGTACTGCAATACAAATATTTTAATAACTTATTAATGCAAATCAGAAATATTCTTGTGTTGATAACGGTGAAGGCATCTGAACTCAATTTGTTCCCAATTCGCAATTTGGATGAAACATGCAAATGACATCAATGTACTTGAAAGTATTCGCCTGAAAGTAAACTCGCCTGAAAAATAGCGTAAAATAGCGTAACAAAATGTTCCGTGTATGTACATTACTAAAAATGAAAATAGAATTAGAGCAAACATAGCAATAGAAATATAATGATTTAAAAAAAATTAACATTTAATTTTTGACTTGATTCATGGTTAACATATATTATTCACAATAATCACAATACGCATTCCAATATTAGAAATAGTGAAAGCACGCAATATTTATATTTTAAATATTGTTTAAAAAGTTAAGAGGAGTGCAGAAAAGATGCATTTGTATTTGTATTGGTATTATTTGAAGCGTACAATAAAGCACATTAAAAAAAATATGAAAACAGAAACCACAAAGTTCAATCAGGCAGATCTATACAAATTAATCGTTACTTTTGCTTATAATCTAGTGAACTTGGGAGTACAGGTGCAGTATAAGGTCAGAATTTTAACAAATTGGACATTTTGACTAAAATGGTCAAACTCAAATTTCTGATTAAAAACTAGCAGAACTTGTTCACAAGGCTCTCAAAAAGCAATACCGATTGAAAAAAATTGAATTTGAAATTGTTTTTTTACGTTAGGGTGAACTTGGGAGTACAGGTGCAGTATAATGTCAGAATTTTAACAAATTGGACATTTTGACTAAAATGGTCAAACTCATATTTCTGATTAAAAACTAGCAGAAATTGTTCACAAGGCTCCCAAGAAGCAATACATTGAAAATATATTGAATTTGAAAAATATTTTTGTTTGATCTAGTGAACATATTAAAGGATATTGTTGTCTGTTCAATTGCATGTTATTTTGTAATATTGTCTTAAATAATATATCATTATGAACATAGATTCCCCTCTCAGTAAAATATAAAGATCAAGGTATATTGCTGCCTGTATTCTGTTCACTGTGGGACTATATACCACTCCAGTTCACTTAAATGTAGTCTTATTCATATAAATAATGTCAACCAAAAACAACAATATTTATTCAGAACATCTTAATTTTGTATATGCCCCTATAAATCATAATTTAGATTAATATAAATGTATAAATGAATGTCTCCACTCTTTTCATTGTTGAAATCCAGACAGGTATGTTTTCATCCGATCTACAAGTCTATTTAGTTACCAGTCTGGCTACCCGGCTTAGTCTTCTTCGTTTCTTAGTGTTGGTGTTACTACACCGGAGATAGGCCTGTCTGACTGTAATGTTATCGCGACCTCTCATATCGCAACCCTTAGTAACACGGGGTACCTTTGTATTGATCGGGTAAAACTAGGTTACATGATTCACTGTTCGTACACTGCACGTTAAACAGACACTCCAGAAATGTTGGGGCCAACTGTTCCAAAATTCTTTAGACATACAGAATGTTGGTATGAAACGTATTAAAACTACGGTATCAAAACACATACATGATCTCAAACCAGGCATGAAAAATCTAATGCAGCCGATATAACGGTTAGGAGTTCCCCGTTTTCTTACATCTGACGTTTATTGAATTTTCTTTAAAAATAACGACTTTTTAGCTTATCAGGCGTTCTTTCAATCTCCATGAAAATAGGAATATTTACATCTTTTCGGAATGAGTAATTGAGATGTTTTAAATCTATTTCAACAGACATAGCATTCTGGGTCGTATAAAAAGCCAATCAAATGTTTTCTAAAAATCACAGAGTGGCTCTTTAAATATAAGTCATAAATCAGATAAATATCATGTGACTAAGATAATGCGATTAAACAACGTAAGGGCTAACTAACTTGACATTATTTTTGTTACACATGTATATGATTGGTGGTATTTCATAGAAGTTTATCGACAGGGTACAAATTGTGACGTAATTATCTTCCTAAAATTTTAAATCAATATTTTATAACATCTAAACTTTTGAGATTTATTTGGAGAAACTTAGAGAATAATCAACGGGGTACGAGTGATTACGGGATATCTGCCCGAGTCGAAATAATGTTCACAGTCGCGAGCCTTGGCGAGCGACTGAACATTATTTTGACGAGGGCAGATATCCCGTAATCACTCGTACCGAGTTGGTTATTCTATATATTACCCATTTGTAATGAAATATAATTAAAACACGACTGAAAAAATGCGATTGAGAAATCGTAGTAATGCTGTAGTAAGTGATACCAATCAGCTGATCAGTATTCATACGCGTGTCCAACCGAACATCTCCAGAGTGAATTAGTCAACAACGCATCGGAATCTAGTTCAGTTTCAAAACAATACGAAAAGGACGAAAATATTGTCCCTGAATGATATAATACACTTCAACCTTGAACCAATTAACACACATAAAACTCTTAACAAACAACATTATATGATAAAGATAATAAGTATTTGAATCAGCCGATCGTCACGCCGTACTACCACTGTGATGTGTTGTTGACGGCACAATGTTGTAACGAAAATGTCAAAAACCTGTCAATTTTTTAAATCTATAATTGATAAAAGTGGCAATATCTTTAAAGAAGGGCTGCATAACCTTTTTTAAATATATTTTTCAAAAGATATTGGTCAAATAACTATATAACATAAATATTAGGCCAAAACAGCAACGATACACAGTTTCTCAATGAAGCTACAGCTAAGTAAACATTGCGTAACAAGGCGTCTGCTTGTCGCCGTCCAGCGACAAACCAAAACAAGGCTGAGAGGCCACGGGCAGGGGATACCGGAAGTGACGTGGCAGTAGGCGAAGCGTTCGTCTGCTTATATGGAAAATGATAGGCGAAATCCGCAGTTCTGCCTTTTCAAAGCGATTAATAGTATGTTATATCATTGTGTTGCTGTCGACTGTCCTACAATATCTCCTGATGAAATCTCCGTAGACAAATTCCCATCATATTGATGGTTTCACGCCAAATTGACCCTCTGTGTTAGGTCAAACAGAGCAATGTGACAATCTACATCGAACTCACGTGTTCCGATCACTACACCGATTTTCTGCTTCGAGCTCGCATTTTCACTGAATGAACAGTTTGGCATGCAGAGAAAAGGGAGATAAGTAAAATATAAAACATAGCACAAAGTTTTGGGCTGATTTATGGTAATAATCCGAATATACAATGCTCACATTTAGATTTGAACGTTGTGTAAAAAGGTTGAATAAACAATGACATTGGTCTGCAGGTGTTACTTACTCTCTTTAGATCAGATATTCACTTATTACACAATTACAATACTGTCTATCGTATTTCCTGTCTGTTTCCTAATTAGATGATATCAAATGATGACTATAGCAGGTAGGTTATATAATGCACAATCATCAACACCTGGCTATTTTATGACATCAGCTAATTAGGTAACATCAAATGGCAATTGTATTCCTTAACATCCCTTTTTTCTCCGATTGGTAAATCATAACCTATTAACCTGAAATTAGGAATACCGTTTTTGCTCTATCTGATAATTATTTTGGATAAGGTTCATTTAATAAATCTTCATTCTGTTTGGCTATGTATCGGGTATTGTTGTGGAAAATATCTCCTCTATGTACAAGAGTGAAAACATTAAGATTTTCAGTGAAATGCCCTATTAAAATAATGTTTTAAACAAGACATCAGTGATCATCCAATACATGTCTTTCATTGAGAATTGTAAATTGTCCATCACTAAATGAAATAACTAAGAAAAACATATATATTTTTTATCCTGAATACAAAATGAAGTCAAAGGCAATTCTCAAAAAATGGTTTAAATGTAAAAAGAAATAGTATTGTATAATTACATCCTTTCTGCTGTGCTACTAAAGTAATATTTAATAACAACCAACAACTGTGCACGAAGATAAAATAGTTCACACGGGAGCAATTGTTTACATAAACATCCGGGTTCTCACGTGCAGTCTTATGACAACATTGCGCAAAGCGAGACAATCTAGGCCTACATGCTGTAGCATTATGCGCACAACTTCGTTTTTAATCAGGGTCTTACGTTTTCATCAATAAAAATTGCCAGTTGAATAAATAAACTACCGATTTATTGAAGGTTTGAGATGTGTGGATGTTGTTTAGGGTGTTTAATCGACGGTTAAACATCGAGCTGTACTGTTAGCTTGTGTTGTTTTACATAACGAGGGCACACAAGGGGGTATCACATCGCCTACTAACACGTCACGAGGCAGTCACGCTTCAGTGCGTTTTATTCTGTTCGCCGGCCTAATTAGGCGGTGTTCTTTATACAGTCGTAGTTAAGCCGTTTCTAGGTCGATTTCAGAAATTTAAAGTTGAGTCCATGTGAAATTGTTATCACTATTTCATGAATCCCGAAAGTTGTCATATAGCATTTCAGTCCCTCTTTAAGAGAAACTTACAAAGATTGCATCAAAACAAGTCTGTATGTCAGGATAATCAAATAATCTGAAGTTTGAACAACATTTGTTTCTTTCGACGTTACTTTCATTCACGTAGCAAGTGTCAAGAACGATAAGTCTAACATGACACGAAAACTAGTTTGAAAATACTGCGTTCTGATTGGTTACTCATAAACATTTTGGAGTAGAGTAGAGCCGTGCTATTCCGTACAGTCGGCTAATTCCGTACACCTCGATATTTTGCTTCGTAACGTCACCGGTTTGTATTGAAAATTGAAAAACATTATTCCCTACCAAGCCAAAACAGTTTTGTAAACATTCCTACTTATTAAAGTTTTCAGTTTCTGTCAAACATTTGATAAAAAATGGTGATTGGTTGAATACGATTGGTCACGCCCATTTTTTTACCCTGACCTTCATAGTTCTTGTCATTCAAGGTCGTTCGTAACTTTACGCTATTCGGGCCATTCCTTAATCAATTCGAACTTTTATATAGAAAAAAATCATTGTGATAACATGTTTGGAACTTGATAAACAATCTAAAATCATACCTGAATCACAACACTGTATTTCAAAAACAAAATAAGACCTAACAAAAGTGTACGGAATAGCACGCAGCTAAATTTACTGCTTTTGCAGGGTGCTTGTAATTCCGTACACCAATTTTCGGTTTAACCCTCTCACTTCCACCAAACAGAAAAGGATTTTCACCCATAAAACTTTTAAAAAAAATCCTTTCCAAATGTTATTTCCAACTTTGCTTCTTTGAATAAGTTTAATTTGTTTTACAACATACATTAATGACAGGATAGTATCACTTTACTAATTTTCAAAGGAAAATGCAATTTTTTTTGCTTTTCCCTTGTTAGTTTTTTTGTATCAAAACTTAAAAAGACATAGTATTTGACATCTGATTTGGATTTTGTGCGTATAAATTGCCATATATGATGATTTAAATTGAAAATATCTTATAAAAACCGCAATTAATAGAGGTCAATAACGATATACTAGTCTAGGAGCCTAGTCCAGATTTAATTGTTCTGTTACAAATAACGAGTTGATCTTGTCAAAAGATGAAAAAAATGTTCTTTATTTGCTTCTGTATATATGGGGATTATGATTGCAGCGCAAATAATTCAAAATGTCATTATGGATGGCTTTAAAAATCTGTAACTGACGTTCTATGTTTACAGTTATTACGAAAATGTGATAAATCATCATTGTTGGTATGCTATATGGTATCAAACAAATGTATTTGAGACCAAGTTGCTGAATCTTCAAATATTTAAAAACAAAAACATTGTTACATACATCTTCAAGATTCGTCTAGATCAAAAACTTTTAGCAATCTATGTTTATTTAATAAAATTATTACATATTTAGGCAAGTGTACGGAATAGGCAGCTTTCGTGTACGGAATTACCAGCCAAGTGTGCGGAATTTTCGAACGGTGATACAGCTGATACATTCGTTGATACACAAAATAATTTAATACCCATCTTAAAAATAAAAGCAGAATCTAAAGTTTAAATCATTCAGCTTTTATAAATCAATCAACAGTGAGGTTGATATGAATTGCTATAACGCCACGAGTGTTTCTTTCCTCGGGTGTACGGAAAAGCACGGCTCTAATTATTTCGCCGATAATCACCTCTAAATATTTCACATTCCTCCGCGCACGAGTATACAATCTGCACTCAGCGACTTTCTGTTTACAATAGACATGTTGGCGACGACACTTTAAATTTCAATATCAGAAACTTGTCGACATTTTGAAACACCTACACATTTTAATCGAATAACCAGGTTTTTTGTTCCTGTTTGAAGTGTTTCTTACTGCTTCGCGATGTAAATTAATCACAGTCTACAGATCTAAAAACAAAATCAACGATCGCAACACCTCTCATACAGCGATTCGTCAAATGAACGGAAGCGACTTTATTCTTTAATTTCGCTGAATGCTGTCACTGCCCCTACCTCTAATTTACAAGTGACCACTTTTCCTGTTACAGTGTCCCCAACCATGACACAAAATATAACTTTCTTGACAGCTTCCACTAAGTTTGAAACAGTTTTTCACCGACACGTAGTGAATAACTATTTTCAGAGTAACGTCCCTTGATTTGGTCAGTCTTGTCGCTCTTGTAGGGGTGATGGGTCGACCCATGGATTTAGGTAAAAATTCGTAACTTTGACGACATTGAAAACTGTTTTCTATTGATAATATGCTCAATATTTAGATTACAGTCTATTTAAAAACGTGTTTTCTGTATGTAATGACATTTTAATTGTTATGTGTTCTTTATGAAAGTGGACTGTACCGTTGTTTTGCAAGTGAGTGGAACCGGTCTGCACCGGTTTGACCTAATCACATTGCTTTTGCGCAAGTCAAAATAGTTCCACCTTTTTTGACTAATTAGTCATGTTAGAATGGTGATAAATCCATTCTGTTTTTTATTTTGGGGTTGTATGTCGTGCATTCTTTACCCCTAAATAAACATTTCAAACCTCGCAAGCTCGGTTTGAAATTATATTTAGGGGTAAAGAATGCACGACATACAACCCCAAAATATAAAACAGAATGGATTTATCCCCTAACTCTAGAGTAGAGCCGTGGTTTTCCGTACACCCGAGGAAAAGAACACTTGTGGCGCTATTGCAAATTATATTAACCTCACTATTAATTGATTTAACGAAGCTGAATGACCTAAATATTAGATTCTCCTTTTAGTATTAACGGGGGGGATTTATTTATTAAGTGTATCAACGAATATATCAGATATATCACTGTTCGAAAATTCCGCACACTTGGCTGGTAATTCCGTACACTAAAGCTGCCTATTCCGTACACATGTCGAAACTTGTGATATTTTTATTAAATATACATAGATTGCTAAAGGCAGTTGACCTAAACGAAATTGAAGATGTATGCAACAATGTTTTTGTTTGTAAATATCTGACGAAACAGCAACTTTGTCTCAAAGACATTTGTACTATACCATATAGTAAACTAACAGTGATGATTTATCTCATTTTCGTGATAACTGTAAACATAGAACGTCAGTGACAATGTATTAAAGCCATCCTTACTAAAAGTTAGACTTTTTTCGGTCTGCAAACATAATCCCCATGTATCACAAGCAATTGAGAAATTTGTTTTTGCATCTTTGACAATCTCAACTCTTTATTTGTAGCGGAACAATTAAATGTTGATTAGGCTCCCAAACTAACGGATGGTTACTGACCTCTATTTATTGCGGTTTTTATAAGATATTTTCAATTTTGATCATCATATGTGACAATATACACGAATAGAATCAAAATCAGATGTCATAACCGATTTCTTTAAGTTTTGATACGAAATGGCTAACAAGAGAAAAGCTATAAAGTTTGCATTTTCCTTTAAACTGATACTATCCTGTCATTAATGTATGTTGTAAAGCAAATCAAACTTATTCAAAGGGGCACACTTAGAAATAACATTTAAAAATGAAAGTTTTAAAAAGTTTTATGGGTGAAAATCATTTTCTGTTTGGTGGCATTGAGAGGGTTAAACCGAAAATCGGTGTACGGAATAACAAGCACCCTGCAAAAGCAGCAAATTCAGCTGCGTGCTATTCCGTACACTTTTGTTAGGTCTTATTTCGTCTTTAAAATACAGTGTTTTGAGTCAGGTATGATTTCAGATTGTTTATCAAGTTCTAAACATGTTATTTCAATGATTTTATTCTATATAAAAGTTTTAATTGATTATGGAATGACCCGAATAGCGTAAAGTAATGAACGACCTTGAATGACAATAACTATGAGGGTCAGGGTAAAAGAATGGGCGTGGTCAACCCCATTCAACCAATCATCGTTTTTATTAAATTTTTGACAGAAAACGACAACTTGAAAAAGTAATAAATTTTTCAAAACAGTTTTGGCTTTGGCGGGAATTAATTTTTACACTTTTCAAAACAAACCAGAGACTTTACAAAGCAAAATATCGAGGTGTACGGAATTAGCCGACCGTACGGAAAAGCACGGCTCTACTCTAGATCTAATCGGCCTGTGATCACGGTGGTTCCCAAACTCCTCACAGTGCTGTTACGTCTCTCCCAAACTCCTCACAGTGCTGTTACGTCTCTCCGTGTATCGAGCCTTTCATCAGCACTGGGGACGAGGTTGGGTGGTTCCCATGGCTGATCAACTATGATCGAGTATGTTGATTTGTAAAAGTTATTGCTTTCATGAATGTATGTATTGAATTTGAGTCCCTATGGTTTTTATGTGTTAATAATTACTAATGGATCAGTGAAATTCTTGTGCTTGGATAGATTTCATGAATTTTCGATGGCAGCCCTGTTTGTTTACAAACAGATAACGCTTTGGAAAAAGCACAATCTTGAGATCACAATGAAATTTAACACGTAGATGAATAGTTTCAAATAATACTGCGTTTAAATATCAACCTGTAAGTTATATGATGTACAGTATTATTCATCGTTCTACGATTTTATTTTTAACCTAAACGACATACGTTCGACACGTTCAATTTATCAATGAAACGTGAAAATAGTTCCGTCGACCAATCGTCTTTCATTCTCTTAAGAACCGACCAATCAACGTTGAGATGGGTAATATTATACAGTTTGTTACAGCTCACATACGAAAATGACTTGATCAAAGTCATCAAATCAATAACAGCAAAAGGAAATACACTCGGGGACGACTTGTATTTAGTAGTCTTATTTGCCTTTTGATTTCAACACTATTACACAATCGCTTACTTCAGTCTGCAATTATCTTTTTCGTATCATTCATGTAAAAAATCATTGTCCTACCAGTAACGCTCAAAAACCTAATCCTATCAGACACGTATAAAACCCTTATCCAACCAGACATGAGAACAATCCAAAATTAATCCTACCCGGGTAAAATAACCTCCACATAAGCAAAGGATCCATTTGGAAGGTTGTATACTTCAACAGTAGGTATCCTATAATCGTTAGTATCAGGATTATTAATTTACTTAATATGCTACATAACATTAAATAACCGAGCTTACTCACATGCCACCGATAAAGTAGAACAGCTCCCCAGACCTCGCTGTACTAGCTTGGTGTCATGGCCGTCAAGTCACGTGACAGGATCGAATATGACGTGAATAAGATAAGATAAGATAAGATAACACTTTATTACCCAAAAGGGAATTCTTCTTGAATCAAATAGAGCTCATGGCATGAAATACATATGGACATTTATATAATAAGTTAAATATTAATAAAAAGTATATTTACATAAAATACACACACACACACATTCACATAAATATACGTAATTTGAGGCCTTCAGGAATATAATAAGGAGCACAGTCAATGTTTATCTGACATTTTGTTTAGAAGTGAAATACTTGAAGGTACGAATGACTTCTTAGTTCTGTTAGATCAGTGAAAAGGCATATTAAACCGTTTACCGGATGGCAAAAGTGAATATTCTGAGTGCAGGACATGTGATGGATCTGAAATAATCTTTCGAGCGTGTGATATCTGTTTTGTGAATCAAAGGGGGTTCCCCTTTACCTGTAGATAAACAGTTATGTTATAATGTGTAGATGTGGGCGTTAACATGCAGAAACAGTTATAATGTATAGATGTGAGAGTTTACTTGCAGGCAAACAGTTATAAGGTGTAGATGTGAGAGTTTACTTGCAGATAAACAGGTATAAGGGGTATATTTGAGAATTTACTTGCAATCATAGAGGATACTAAACGACCTTCCATTTAATACTATTTTAATTAAACGAGTAAATGATTTTGTATAAAAACGAGCGAAAGCGAGTTTGATACCAAATCATCCACGATGTCAGAGTTCTCTAACACTCTACATAACTATATAGCTGTATCCAACCTGTAGCTTCTTTCCAAAATCCTGGAAAAGGCTGTGAAGAATAGATTGCTGGAATATCGAAACAATAATGACTTGTTGGACAGTTTCCAGTCTGCTTATAGGTCTGGATATAGTACTGAAACGGCATATTGCAGGTTATTCATATGTAGAAGAATCATACGGAAACAATCTCTTTCGTCCCAAATTATATATCACTAGGTAAAGTTAGTTTTTTATATCACTAGGTTTTAGTTTTGCTTCGGCCATGACTCTGTCCTATCCACTTCTGGTCCGAGATCTTGATAGTTTTAGAAATGTGCTGTGCTTTGATCAATTATACCTTTTATCAAAACTAAACTACAGCTACGTATGTTATGTTTGTTCACTTACCTTCTAGTGCAAATATCGTGTAATTTGTAACGTCTTTGAGACATCATATCATTGTGAAAACGAAACCGATAATGATGAAATTTCACTGCATAAGTTAAGATTCAGTGTGCGTTGACATATTCGTGTGTCATACCTATCAGAGAGCTGAAACAATTTTGGCAGATCATTGAAGTGACCAGGGGTCAAAATTTCGAAAACACTGATTTCTATTTTGCTCCACAAAATCCTTCATTAGTGATCAACTGCTTTAGATCTTATTCATATGTGTTCCTTTGCGCTAAGGCAACGTAACTGTAATGATTTTTCCCTACAAAGTTTACAGGGATGATTTTAATCGAAATTTAAGAAGATCCGAATTTCACAATTATGACCCCATCTGTCTATTTAACAATGCCAAATATCTACATTCAGCACCAGTGACAAGCCGATCCCGAAATATGGTTTGGGAATGTTTGTCTTACACATGGACAATTGATGAGCTTCTGTAAACGGTCATGGAGTTATTTTATGAACGTCAAAACGAAACCCAAATTACATGATATTTGCACTAAGATCACAAGCAGGTGAACAAACTTTTGGTATGCAACTGTATTTGTATTGATAGAATCATTTATACATGATGAGTGATAAGACTTGACAACACTGTCTTGTTCTGTCGCAGTAAGGCTTTACACACACGTAGCGCCGACGACTGACTTCACTTCTCGATGTTACCCCAAGTTACATCGTTATAACAATGTAAAATTAACATGTATAAACTTGAATGTCCCCTTAATCTAATTTCCACACACAAAAATCGCTAGGACTGTCCCTTTAATAGCGTAGAAGCTGCAAGGTACAAAGCAATTCATTTAATGGTTCTGGATAGTGAACGTTATTTTTATACTCATACTATCTGCAATCAAATGTAAAGGCACGGCTAGTGGACTGTGTAAGGCGCATACATGATCGAAGCTTGTGGTTGATATGTTATATTAGGCAAATTGGTGATAAAAAACCCGAGGGCGGAAGGAAAGTGCTATCGTATGATGAGTGAGTTATATTTTAGCCATTAGCGGCTAATCGGATGGTAAGAAATGTGAAGTTTTGGAAGAAAACACTTTGTACTGGTTTGGCAATTTGATAATATTTACACTTTATCAATAGCTACATTCCTAAAATTGCAATAAAAATAACCATGCCTGCAAATCGGCGAAACCGAGCTTTCTTCGTCTATTAGCGCTTTACAGCGACTGCCTAAAGCAACTTTCATAAATAATTACAGCTGTTTAAAGAAAATAAAGACTTGGCACCATGTGGCATTGGTCACTAACGCACATCACCTGAAGGCAAGAATAAAGGAGTTTCTATTTTGATTTGGCAATTGTATTCATTAATCCATTTTCACATTCGAACAATTTTCGAAAAAGTATACAGTTCATTCATCAATTTAAGTGAATTTATATTTATTTCACTGGTTGACAAACGGTTCGAGGAGTAAAAGTTAAGCTGTTATATGAATATCGTTGACATGCTACGGTATTTATTTGTAAACCTGTGTCTAGGTGATTTTAAAACTACAACTCTGTGGGCGCCAGCATCTGCTTATCATTAGTAAGGTTATAACCCCTCTGCCCTGCTTCTCCCCCTCCTCTACACAGGGGGAGCTACCTACCCCCTACACCAGCTAGAGGGGTCTCAGCATTGCATTCTGTGCTGCCAGACCATTAAGTGGTCACATGGTACACAGTCTCCCGCCAAACTGTGAACCCTGTGGTCAGTTGCCAGATAGCCTTTGTTGCCAGCAGTTACTGCGCCATGTGCTCTGTGAGCTCTGTGGGCAGCAACTGTGATCCCCTGGGGGCGCTTACACACGAGGAAAATATTTGACCTGATTACCCAGCTGAAGGGTGCAAGCCATAAAGCACATCTGTTCTCTCTCAGGGAAGATCTCAGGTGGTGGTCTGTGTTCCTCCACACTGGGAATGGCACAAAGTTGATTTGGGACAAGCGATCTGAGGTCAATGTGTTTTGTGATGCCTCAACCTACGCCGTTGGAGCTTTCTACCAAGGTGACTGGGTTCACTGCGCATGGCCATATGATCGTCCAAACTTAGTGGACTTACACATCAATATAAAAGAGTTAGCCATTGTGAGGGAAGCTGCCCTGAGATGGTGCCAGTCGTGGTCGGGAAAGAAGGTGATGGTCGTCACTGACAACACTACTACAGCGGCAATCATCAACAAAGGCAGTACCCAATGCCAGGAATCTCTCAACATTTTAAGGGAACTCTCATACCTTTCACTTAAGTTTGACTTTGCCATCACTGCTGTACATATCCCTGGTGCCACTAACGAATTAGCTGACTCCATCTCTCGACTCCACCAGCCCCATCAGATCGCCAGATTTGTGTCTCTGGTCTCGCAGTGGTACCCTCCTATGTCAGCTCCATCAGCCTACTGGTTACCAGCCCACATGTCACCAATAACTATGAACTCTCTATATCCACAGTTCCTGCGCCACTAAACCTGCGAGCGGAGCTGAACAGGGAAGTGTCCTACTTCCTCTCTCACAAGTATGCCCAGTCTACCAGGAGGACACACGCCACCCACAGAGAAGCCTACCTCTCTTTCTGCAGTCGTCTCCGCTGTCCACCCTTCCCAGCTACAGAAAATAGTGTGTGTCAGTATGCAGCATATCTCGCAAGGACCAAATCTTATTCCTCTGTTATGCAATATCTCTCTACACTAAAACTAATGCATACTGAGCTGAACTTGGACAACCCGCTTGACTATCATTCCCTGCAGGGTGTGCTTAAAGGTATGAAACGTATCAAAGGCCACCTGCAACGACCAAAAGCACCGTTTACCCCAGATATGCTCCTTCACCTCAAATCCACCCTCAACCTCCGGAATATTGAAGACCAACAGTTTTATGCTATACTGTTGACCTGTTTTTTCGGGCTCCTCCGGATTGGAGCTGTCACTGTTAAACTGTCTACAGAGTGGGGAAGTCCCCACACACTCCGGCATCAGGATGTGCAGCGCTGAAAACAGGGATATACACTCTCCATTCGAGGCTCAAAAACTGTGCAATATCAAGAACGTGTACATCAGGTCCCCATTCCCAGTTTTTCTGGGCATCCTCTATGCCCTGCAAGTGCTTTAAGAGAGTTCCTGTGCAGGTCTGTGTCTCTACCCCAGTGCTACCCGTTGTTCACATACAGGGTGGGGGACAAATGTGTTTATCCTTCGGCTCGAAAGGTTTCGGGCTCAGCTGTGCTCTAAACTCAGACTGCTTGGCTACTCGGATACCATGTATAACACGCATAGCCTGAGACGAGGGGGTGCGACCTGGCTGCGCATGTCAGGTGTCCCGCTCCATGTGATTAAAACTCTCGGTGACTGGAAAAGTGATGCAGTGTTTAAATACCTGAAACCGAACTGTGCAGACAAGCTCCGTGTAGTGTCTGCTCTTGCACCTGAGTTAAATACCAAGACATTTACCTACCCCTACCTACCTGGGATTGGGAAGCACTAGGAACATTTTATAGTCAAGTAATATTAGCTGTTTATATAGGATTGGCTTATCTTATCTGATATCAGATCACATTGCTTTGCTATTTGTGCTACATGCAGCACGCATGCCTATGCTACTTATTTGTTATGTATTGTTATGTAATTGTATTAGAATAAATTAGTTTGCCCACAGATTTGTTGTGTTTTAAATAAGTGTTTAACCTTCAAATTATTTTAAAGCCAGTGAACAAACACATTTTTCTTATAAATGAAATTTTGACGATTTACGCAGAGAAGGACAGAGAGATACATGAACATGAGGGAGAGATAGACACGGACAAAGAGAGATAAAGAGGGAAACACATAAAGAGGGAAGTACATAACACACTACATATACAAGCACTGATAACCCATTTATTAACTGTATCGTTAAGCAAACAATGTTAGGTGTTATCACATACAGTGAACATTGGAGGTTTTTGCACTTTAGACAAAAGGTGAACATTGGAGTGGCCCCAAGTAAGGGGGGAACCATATTTCCCTAAAGCAAAATGTATGTGAAGCCTGATGCGCTACAGAGCCACTGGTTATATTTTTTAAATTACAAAGCTTAAAAACAAACATTAATATAGTTTCTCGTGTAATGTTTGTTTCAGTTGAATTGTTAAAACGCTTTGTCACAAAATGGATACACAAATGGCTGCAAAAATTGAATTTCTTGGACAAATAGACTTGCTTTTTAAAAAATTTAGTTTGGGAACAAAATTATTTAGAGAACAGGAGGACAGTCCCAAGCTGAACTCCCAAGCTGGGCAGCTGTTTTGTTGATTGGTTGAGCTCGCTGTACGTTGTGTCGTGAGATTTGAATCAGTCACAACAGAGTCAGAATGCAGGCATGACGTCAGGCCAGGAGAAGACCCAAGAGGGTGATGTAAGATTCGGCGTTTAAGGGAGGTATGAACCACATCTTTTTTGCATACCGTTAAACATAAGTTAATGAAACATAAGAAACACAGGTAACACTGCTTTCTTTATTCAAAGTCTTAATTTTACAAAGTTAACAAAAATAGATATATATATAAATGTTTTTGTTAATAATTAACAATCAATGATAAAAAAATGATCTTAAGTACATTTGCTAAATCAATCTGAAGAATTAGGAATTAAGAATTTTGACAGGCCAGAAGAAGACCCAGGGGGGTGCCGGTCAGAGGAAGACCCAGGGGGATGACAGGCCAGATGAAGACCCAGGGGGATGCCAGGCCAGAAGAAGACCCAGGGGGATGCCAGTCAGAGGAAGACCCAGGGGGGTGCCAGGCCGGAGGAAGACCCAGGGGGATGACAGGCCAGAAGAAGACCCAGGGGGGTGCCGGTCAGAGGAAGACCCAGGGGGATGACAGGTCAGAGGAAGACCCAGGTGGATGCCAGGCCAGAAGAAGACCCAGGGGGATGCCGGTCAGAGGAAGACCCAGGAGGATGACAGGCCAGAGGAAGACCCAGGGGGAAGCCAGGCCAGAAGAAGACCCAGGGGGATGCCGGTCAGAGGAAGACCCAGGGGGATGACAGGCCAGAGGAAGACCCAGGTGGATGCCAGGCCAGAAGAAGACCCAGGAGGATGACAGGCCAGAGGAAGACCCAGGGGGAAGCCAGGCCAGAAGAAGACCCAGGGGGATGCCGGTCAGAGGAAGACCCAGGGGGATGACAGGCCAGAGGAAGACCCAGGGGGATGCCAGGCCAGAAGAAGACCCAGGGGGATGCCGTTCAGAGGGAGACCCAGTGGGATGCCAGGCCGGAGGAAGACCCAGGGGTATGACAGGCCAGAAGAAGACCCAGGGGGATGACAGGCCAGAAGAAGACCAAGGGGGATGCCAGGCCAGAGGAAGACCCACGGGGATGCCGGTCAGAAGAAGATTCAGGGGGGTGCCAGGCCGGAGGAAGACCAAAGAGAGCGATGTAACACGTGGCGACTGAGGGAGGTATGAACTCTATCTATCTTGCATACCGTTAATCATAAGTTATAATTCATTAAAAAAGTAAAGAAATAAAATAAAACACAGGTAACACTGCTTTCGTTATTCAAAGTCTTGATATTACCAAGAATAAAGATTATTGTATAGTTGTTTTTGTTAATAATTGACAATCAATGATATATATCTTAAATACATTTGCTAAATCAATCCAAATAATTAAATCTATTTTGCGGGACCGGAAGAAGACCCAGGGGGATGCCAAGCCAGATGTTTTAAAGGAAAAAGCATGGATAGTCACAATTGAATTCTTTAAATTCTCATATGTTAAATCGTACATGAAATATACTTTATGACAGTTCCTTTTTCCTTCGAAGGAACTTCTATTCGCCCACTTTCCATTTTTGAAAATAATAGAACTTATTTTGAAACCAAATTATGTCAATGAAGGTTTTTGGACGAAATACTTTCTATAGACAAAAGAATATGAAATGTAAATCATTGAAATATTTTGTATCTTTATAAATGTATTTTTAGTTTTAGAGCTGTTGTTAAACAAGCTCACAAACACTTGAATGCAGTGTTAACAAGAAGACATAGTCATCAACATCCCCCGCCAGATTTGTTCTTATTTTAAATTAAGTCAGAACCTTCTCCTCAATACTCGAGTGTACTCAAAAATATCATGACACGAAACTCCGGAAAAATATTTGCGCGGTTCTGATTTTCGAACTCCATCAAGGTATTGATACCCTTAAGGCACACATCAAATTTGATGATCCTATCTTAAACGGTTACTGGGAAAAATTGGCTCCTTTGAAAACACCTCGAACAGAGTCCCAAGAAAACGTAACAAGGGCAATAACTCCGGAAAAAATATTTGCGCGGTTCTGATTTTCGAACTCCATCAAGATATTGATACCCTGAAGGCACACATCAAATTTGATGATCCTATCTCTAACAGTTTCTGAGAAAAATTGGGTCCTTTGAAGACACCTCGAACAGAGTACCAAAAAACGTAACAAGGGCAATAACTCCGGAAAAAATATTTGCGTGGTCCTGATTTTCGAACTCCATCAAGGTATTGATACCCCGAAGGCACACACAAAATTTGATGATCCTATCTTAAACGGTTACTGAGAAAAATTGGGTCCTTTGAAGACACCTCGAACAGAGTCCCAAGAAAACGTAACAAGAGCAATAACTCCGGAAAAAATATTTGCGCGGTTCTGATTTTCGAACTCCATCAAGGTATTGATACCCTGAAGGCACACATCAAATTTGATGATCCTATCTCTAACAGTTTCTGAGAAAACTTGGCTCCTTTGAAGTCACCTTGAACAGAGTCCCAAAAACGTAACAAGGGCAATAACTCCGGAAACAATATTTGCGCGGTTCTGATTTTCGAACTCCATCAAGGTATTGATACCCTGAAGGCACACACAAAATTTGATAATTCTACCTTTAATGGTTTCTGAGAAAGATTGGCTCCTTTAACTCGGACGCACGCACGGACGGAGCTCAAACCTATATCCCCCTTCCATTTCGTGACGGGGGGTAATAAAATCGTAATAATAATCTAACAAATGTCTTTTTACAGAATCAAATGAAGACCTGTGAAGATGCCATGCCAGATGTTGTGAAGGGATGTTTAACTTTGTCGTTAGAGATATGTCTGTTTGAGGTGTCCAATCCTACGTCAGCTTTCCCCTGATAGTTTAGGGGTGAATAGCTGCAGGTTACTGTTCTCGAGAATTGCATCCTAGGCATTCTCTTTTGTGGAACTGATTTGCCAGGATTGGTGTAACAAGGCTGTCTATGTGTTTCAGAAGAAGAAGGTGAAGTCTTCAAATGACTCAAATTGTGAGCTTATCTAGAAGTGAATGTAGGAAAAAAAGTAACAGGAAAAAAAGTAACGGAAAAAAAGTAAAAGGAAAATAAGTAACACTTCTTATATATAGAAACACATTAGTAGGAAATTGAGTTTGAATTATATAAGGATTAGTGTTGATAATCTTGTGAATAAAGAAGATTATCACACTTAACATCACATTTAACATCAAAGGTACACTTGTTACTTAAAACAACATTATTACATTGGTATTAACTGTTTCCTTCTCACCTGCTCAATTATATCGACATAATACTCTCCCTTAATTGATTTACTATCACACTGGCCGCAATATTCCCATCCACCCAGCCCTATTATCTAGGGTAATTGAACCAGTCAAGCGGTATAATCCCTTAAAACAACAGGTGCTGGGTCAAATTTGATACCTATGAAAAAGGGTTAACCCATGAAAAAAGGGACAAAAACTATTAATATAACTAAATTTTTTATTTTATACATTTGTAGTAGCACTTTGAATGGACATTGGCATGAAATAGCAACAATGGTTACATATCATAAACATCTCAGTACTTTGAATGGACATTGGCATGAAATAGCAACAATGGTTACATATCATAAACATCTCAGTACTTTGAATGGACATTGGCATGAAATAGCAACAATGGTTACATATCATAAACATCTCAGTAGCCTGTCAAATGGCCAACCAGATCGAGGTACTCCTCGCATGACACTTGCCCACTTGCATAGCGTCTTTTGTAAGTGTCCAAAGCATCATCAATTTTTCACGGTACTTTTTCTTCCTTGGTGGAGCTCTGCCACCATGATTCAGCTGTATGATGCAGGCCTCAGTGTAAGCCTGCTCCTTCTTCAAGAAGCTGATGGTTTTGAAGAGGTTTGGGTGGCACTCCGAAGTTACAGTTGTCAGCTTTCTGTGCCACCCCTCAACGTGGTTCGTTGTTCTGGGACCGACGGTGTTGTAGTGGTTCCACATCTGACGACCATGGTCACCTTCAACCCAGTAGCCTGTCACGTAGTCCTTGAATCCTTCAGTCGATGGATCGTCAGGGGATGATTCCAGGGCATACAGCCACATGTCACTTACTTTGTCCAGAGGAACCAGGGGTAGGGCAATTGCACGACGTACAAGCTTCGTGACGTGGGGGTTGTCTGCATACTGCTGCGTCAGTCCATGCTTTTGTACATTTCTCCATATAGCCTGGCTATAATGGAAAAAACAGCCCTTCGTGGTGGTACCCGGAAACACAGTGGTCACTGCATTTTGTGCTGCAACTTCAAAGTCAGTAAAGACAAATGTGGGAGCGATGATGATGTTGTTGGCTGCAGCAAAGTCCTTCACGTGACTGAAGAACCGTTGGTAGGTTGTCTGCTTCTTGTTGGGGAGTAGTCCATAAACTAGAGGGAGCATCTTACCATCCACAAACGCATGGATGGAATACAGCTGGGTGATGATCTCAGGTGACTTGTCAAAGGTACCGTCGCAGAAGAATGTGTCTGCCTGGCTCAGGTGATGGAGGTTGCCCAGTGTCGAAAACACCAGCATCTTGTCGTCATCGCCGTCAGCTGCAATGAGGAAGTCTTCCCCACTGGATGTCTTGGTGTAGAGGTCTGGCAGGTCGATCTCGGAGCGGTGTCTGGGAAGGGGCGGGATATCCTTTGCTCTGGATCGATACAGAGTGGACTTGATGTTGGCGAACATTGGAATATTGCCGATGACTTGGACTTCTGTGTTAGTGCTTCTCAAGTCTGAAACAAATAAATAAATTGTCAGTAAGTATGAAAACATGATGCAAACAGATATCTATGTAAAATGAATATCATATTTGTAAATGAATAAACAACTTTAAAAAACTTATCTCATCTTATTATTATACATTTTCTATTTCATTGATTGTATCAAGCCTGTAGAAATATGTACTCATATTTACCTGATAATGTTTCCTGATACATGGCATTAATCGATCGTGATGTCTTTCTGACGGATTCCCGAAGGTCAGCAACGAGGGCGTCTGCAGAAATCTTGCTCTCATCTGGTTGGTGGTTGTGCTGGTTTGTGTATGTGGTCACGATACCATCTTTAGTGTTGATCGTAGCACGGCAATCTTTCTTGCAGCATCTCCAATGAACAGACATCGGTTTTCTAGTTTTAATACTGAATTTGTATCCCATGTGAATCAAATAGTGACCTCCTCGACCATTTGGAATGAAGCGAGTTCTGTTTGCAATCTGTGCGTTTGCCATGGTGAAGTGACATTGGCATCTTTCAAGGACACATTTATACTGATTCTTTATGATATGTGTTCACTCAGTTAAATAAATATAATTATTTGATGTGAACTGGTACTCAAGCACACTCACGACTGAGTGCAATCATACCGGGATGATTAACAGTTCACCTGTCAAAACTAATTGCCTTCTATGCTACTTTGATTGAACTGTTATCAAATGCAAAATAAAAAAATTCGTAATTTTGTTTAAAGTAGTCTATTATTAAGCAACAACACACTAGCTGTAAAAAAATATAAATAAAAGTATCCATGTACTTCAAATGAAAATGGCTTTGAAATAAATACCAATTCGTCACTGGTAAAGTTTACTTCAGTGTCTACATACATTTTTCTCCTGGATTTAAAATTACATGGATATAAATTCGCAGGTAACTTTCTCCCCCTTCACCGAGGCTAGCCAGCCTAATCCTAATCCCTAATAGATAGGATTAATTAACGCAGGGCTGGGTAGATGGGAATAACCCCACTGGCCTCACTCATTTACTTAATAATTACCTATCAAAACTTAACCCCTTTGATCAGGAAAGCTAATCAACAATATTTAACAAAATAAAATAAAAATTAAAAAAAATATTTTTTAACAAGCTTAGAGAGGTTTCATCATTTATGATGTATAATGTGCACTATAATGTTCAAGTCTATCAGATCTTCAGTATGGAGGTAATAGAAAGTAACAGAGGAGAATACTAAACGCAGTCTTATATACCATAGAAAAAGTTCTCCTGTCCCAAGAAGTGCTTTAAATAACATGTTTGTATAGTATAGTTTGTATATATAAACCTCATGAAATAAAAAACAAAACAAAAAACTGTTATTTTTTTTCCTGTTACTTTTTTTCCTAGCAAAAACTGTTACTTTTTTCCCGTTACTTTTTTTCCTGTTACTTTTTTTCCTAGCAAAAACTGTTACTTTTTTCCCGTTACTTTTTTTCCTGTTACTTTTTTCCCGATCACCTCTAAAAGTTACCATAACGTCACGTCTTGGTTAAATATTTTGATTTCATAAAATCCTTACCATTCTTTGCAAATTAATAGTGTTGTAACAATTATTACAGAAAGCTCACAAATGCAATACAAGGGACGGTCTATCTTGTGCATCTGGTTTTAATACTTGAATTGATTAAACGTTATTGTTGAGGTTATAAGTTGACTGAGAGGAAACTGAATTTTGAATACACCAGATTACACTTTCGCGATAACGAGCTTCGCGCAGAGTTACTTCCCTTGACGTCGAGTAACAACACAAATTACATGACAGTTTCTTAAGAGGGGTCACGTTTTTTGCCGATAGTTCGTTTCAATGATAATATTTTTTCTTGAACCCTCACGCTTTTCATAGAATGGGCACTTGGGGATTTTTAGGAAGTATATTTGGATTTTTTAGACTCGATGTCCTCGGCTTATACACGGGTTTTCCGCTCGCTCTTGAGTGAAAAATTGGTATTCCTAGGCGACTCAAAAACAGTTACATTTAGTTTAATTTCATTTGTTGACTGTAATTTGATTGTTATAAATGTCAAGTAGTGGGTAAGAATTCCTAATTAGCGTTTGTTGACCCAATTATTGGACCTTGATGACAGTGTTTACCTACAGTGTAATGATTCCTGTGTCAGCTATATGGGGCAACACTGTATGTGATTACAAGCAATTGGCTTTTCATGTCTTATTTGCTTGTTTTGACAAGGTAAGATTAAAACTTTGGTAGACAGTCTGTATCATGAAATGATGACAATGTCTAAATGTGGTCTGCCCCTCTTGTCACAACATAATCAAGTGACAGGAAGGTCTACATTTCCTGAGAAGGTAGGGGCTCTATATCTTTATAAATGTCTGTTCTCTCCAGAATGTTTGTCATTGTCTCAAAATGGCACACCTAGATCAGATGTCACTAGACAAATTCACATTATAGCCCCTGTCACACTTCAGCGTATACTCCCTGCGTACGAGTTGCGTATTGCAATTTCACTCATACGCAGCAACACGCACCTCATACGCACCTTGGTTGTGTTAAGGTCGATTCTTGTACGTCAGCATGCGCTTGGACAATTTCATACGCTTGATAGTTTTGGACATGCTCAAAACTATGCTGCGTATGGTTAACACGCAACACATCGGTTTTTCATCGGTCGAGGGCGGTTCATGTACTTTAGGTTATCGTAATGAGTATGCACTTCATACGCAGTGTTAGTTGATGTCCCGAACCAACGAATTGATAGCGCATTGTAGACGTGCATAAAACGCTCTTCAAGCAAATGTAGCACGTATGATGAACGATCTTAAACCGAATGATAACAATGGAAAAATGCATTGTCCAGTTTTTCCTTATGAGTAACGTATACTTTATGATATTGTCTCTTTCTTTCATATAGCACTATAACTTTGTAGTTTTAAAGAATTAAGAATCCAACTATGATAACAACCGCATGGAAATACACATTGAAATTAATTCACCATTTTTTAGAGAATTTCATTCAATCATTCATTAAAAGTTAAATGAAAAGTTCATTCAAACAAAACGCTGAGGATAGAATCATAATGAGTTAAATATTTGTACTACTAATTCTAGTAAAGAAGAAGAGATAAACAAAGAAATCAATAGCATTACATATCTATGTAAACAAAATCATTAAAAAGCTAATGGTTTGTTTTTAATGTTTTCACTGTAAACTTCTCAGTTGCAAAGCGATTTCAGACTACCAAATATACCATTAGACTAAACCTGTGCACTATTCAATTGTTTATATAGGAGTTATCCAGGATAATCTTCTGGTCAGGTGTCTAGGTAAATTAATGTAATGGAACATTTTGAATAAGTTTTTAACAAATGTAAGTTATCCCAGTTTCACAAAAAATCCTAAATCTACGTGTAGGTAGGTGTAAGAGATACTCAAATTCACTTGTCACTCCAATAAAAGGGACGCAACTCCAAATTTTCATGTTAACTGAAAATTTATGTCTAAGTTTTTGATAATATAACTAAATGTTTATTAGTTGTTTGTAATGCTATTTATCAACTATAAATATAAATATAGTCGCAAGCGACGACAAACGGATTCAGCAATGTATGGTGATGATATGTATGACAAATATATGCAATACATGTATGTATGAAGTCAATAGTTCGTTCAGACGAATTTTAGAAGTCACGATGGCAGTATTACCAAGGCCAAAAAGACTCTGTCAATTGCAAACGTAAATGTCATATTGAATAATTAGTGTATGTGCTTTGTTAAAAATACATTTCAAATCCCAATCCAAAATCATAATGCCAAAAATATGAGTTAATGCAATTAAATGTTCATGTTAGCAAAAGATGTAAAAGATATCCTCACATTTTTTTCACCAGTGTATAGAGGAGAGATTTGTCTTTATTTGCATACATTATTTGTTCATAAGCATGAAAAAGTAAAGAAATGGTGAGCGATGCGACATCTGCCGCAAATACCAAGCTTTATCTCAAGAAATAGATAATTAAGCTTATGAGACATTTACTGTGAACAATTTTATAATGAAGTACTACACAAAAGGTTTTTGTCTTCAACAAGCGTAGCCATCGATGTAAAGTATGTTTTCCTAGTGTTTTATTGCCAATGAAGTACAATTTTTCAATCATTCTTATATGAGAATCATTCAAAACGCAAATAGGATTGACCACATTTAAATGCTCCGAATTTCAATGTTAATGTTTAATCTAATTTTGATGAGATTTATCGCAGATTGTATGATCTTTTGGCTTTCTAATGATATATGGAACAATGATTTGCCGTCTATCACTGATGAGTAACGACGTTTTTTAACATACCTATATCCTTTGCATTCAAAACGAAAGCAGAATTGACAATATTCAAAGGGCCGTAACTCAGTGTAAAACAAATATAGAAATTTACTGTTAAATTTTTAAAAAATCTAAAGACTTTTGGCTTTCATATGATGTATAGAACAAAGCGTTATCATACGCCGTTGATTCGCTAAGATATTTCAAACGTACCCACCAAAACACCACATGTCCAAAATGGAAAGTTTGACCTCTGACCCTGACCGAAAATGACTGTTCGCGAGCAATTTTATTCTTTTATCATAAGGACCTTGCCAATGTCTAACTCTCATGCAAAAATCATCAAATTCTATGGTCTGGTTTTTGAGTTATCTGCCCTTGAAGTTTGCGATTTTTAGATTTTGGTCAACTTTGAAAAATCACAGCAAGAAAAGTATTATAGTTAGGACTTTCTAATGAGCAAATTAAGAACTACAATGCTTCAGCTACCCTGAGTGTAAATTTCAGATCTCTAGTGCAAGTATCTTCAGAGGAGAAGATTCTCAAAGGTGGGTGGGGTCGACAATGGTCAAAAATGCACTAAAAGCAAGATGGCGGCCAAACCACGTGACCTACGAAGTTTTCATGATTTGGTTTTTTGCAGCATTTTTGATTGCGCACATTTTAAAAAAAAAATTAGGTCTCTAAGTGCATTTTGAAAAAAAAGTCAATGTTAAATTTTCGATTTTGGAATCGAACTGGACCTTTAACGTATGGGCCGAATTGTCCCAAAAGCTTATTGTCGCCATTCCTCAACAAGGTCTACCAGCCTGTGAAATTTGGCTTCGATAGCATCAGCCGTTTGGTCTGAATCCTGTTCACAAAAATCGTGGAATAATAAAAAAAAAAAAAAGAAACACGCCAATAACAATAAGGATTCAGCCTTATGGCTGAATCCTTAATTATCGGCAAGATAAGCCTATAAATTTGAACATATTGTCACTTCCCAATGAAAAGAGTCACCGGAATCAAATGGAATCAAATTGACACGTCACAGGTCACTCCGACACTCGTACGGAAGTTTTGCTGCCAAATTAAACAAAATCTAAATATTTGCAGGTGCGTGGAAATGACCGTTGTAGGAAATAAATTTCACACGTAAGGACTTACGAGTCGGAATGAGCACCCCTAGATTTACGACTGATATTGCTACTAACTTACACCTGCACTTTTTTGTGAAACTGAGAAAATCGTAGATTTACGTTTACGTGTGAAAGTTACACGTAACTTAAGTTACGATTTTTTGTGAAACTGGGTCCAGGTCCGGACAAAAAGCGACGGAATGAAATCGATGCTTTTATTTCAGCATGACATAGTGAGTAAACAAATCAGAGAGGGCGGATGCATGTAACGAAAAAGATCCGACCGAAGCTTTAATGGGGAGAAGAATGTTTGTTTTAATATAGTTCAGATCTAAAACTTTCAATACCTCAATCAAGAGGTATTCGTACAGAAAAGATCAAGTATCTGCGGACTGCTATTTAAGTGGGAACTCCTTTTAATCACATGTGATAGAGAAATGGATTCAGAAAACTTAACTTTATTTAGCACACTTTTGTTTAAATAAGTTGTCTTGCAATTGTAATTGTCTGAATAATATATGTATATATATGTTACCTACAAAAATGTACTACAAAGACAGAAAGCATTGAAAATTATGTGAAGACACAACGTGTTCGGAAAATACTCGCTTTTTTTGCGCAAGGCATGCGGTGGACATAAGTTGTGAGCGCCTAGAGTTTGGTATGTATGCGCTCTGAATATGCAATCATCTGCCACAATAAATTGAGGATACGCAAGTCATATGCATCTCCAACGCAACCCCAACGCAAAGCAAAGCAAATCAGTCGTTCCATGTGCGGTACAAGTATGGCCAAAAACGGTAAATGTTTGAGCGAATTTGTTGCGTATGAAAATTTTTTCATACGCAACTCAAACGCACTTGCTATACGCTTAAGTGTGACAGGGCCCTATGGAGTTTGTCATCACTCTGCAGTTATCTTTCTTTGCAACAGAAATCAACCATTGGGAATTTGGAGGAACTCAGTGCCAGGTATATAATATACTCTTTTATTTACCAGAACAGAACAGGGTGAAATATATTAAAATGGCAATCAATCCAAACTTTCTTCATTATGATACAAAACATTCTTTTGATGAACAACAGTATTGCAAATATTTGATTAACACTTATGACCAGTTCAACAACAGTATATTCAACTTTAAAAAATGTAAAAAAAATTTTTATGTCTCCAAGTTGGAACAGGAGAGTTCCACAAGTCTTGTACAACTTCATATGCTACAAGTAAAACATCTCTGAATGCACTTTAAGATATATTTTCATAATTTGCTGTTTACCTAAAGTATTGTGTCACTTGCTTGCTTGAAGAAATGCTATTTAGTACTAGCTCCTTTGGAAAATTCAATTGTAAGTAACAAGATTTTGTTACCCAATACTCTTAAATCACAGAACTTAATATGATCACTGTCATATGATTAACATCAATGATACTACTCACAGCTAATGGCTGAAATACTGCGACATAAAACTCGCTCATTCATTCATATTATATTAATCACAAATATGTTTCAGGATTCAATTAAGTGGCAAGCTAACACATTACTTAATTTCACTTTTGACGTTTTAAATGTAAATTTTTAAAATGAAATAACTGTATAATTTTTTTAATTATTTTTGCTAAGTGAAGTATTGATTTATAAGGTTATAACTCAGGCCTGGAAGAGAAAACTATTGTGTATGTATTACCCTGTATTTAATAGTACATAATACATATATTTTTTTTTCATTTCTCTGCATATTGCTAAAATTTCTAGTTTATTATTGCTTTATACTCGTTGATATACATCATTTATATAATGAAACCAAGCACTGTACAGTGAATGAGACTTACTTGAATTATTTGGGGTCACACTTCAACAAGTCATTTCTCTGTATATTGACAAATATAAGAACTCCATAATAAATCAAATTGATTACTTGTGAAAATAAAATAATAGCAATCCTTTAATTAGAATTTGATTGAGTTACATAACTCTTTATTTGTATTAAAGAGCATGACTTTCAATTGCCCTATCATTATCTTTGTTGATGTTTAGCATTGTTTAATTTGTAAGACCTTGTTAGAATGTCATCTTGTTGTATTATTCTGTTAACATATATACTATTTACCTGTTCTGATCTATTTCACACATGTCATTCTTTCAATTATGTTATCCTTGTACCACAAAGGTTTTATTTATATATTATGTTGCAATAAACCATTTGTATTGTGAGTTTTTGGTATATATGTCAAAAGTAGTGGATGTATTATTAACCAATCAGCGCGCAAGATTAACGAGGGGATTCCCCTAAAGAAAAGCGAACCCTAAACCGCTCTCTTCTCTCCATCTCAGCGGTAAAGCGTAGCTCAGCTCATTAATGAGCAGGCTTCTCAGCACGGGCCGAAGGCCATTTGGTTGGCGACGGCGGGTCCCTTTAAAATGAATGATGTGGTAATATGGTTTAATTGTGTAACCATCTTTTATATGATAATTGATTATGGCTGCCATCATGCTTTTTTTATCTTTTAAAATGCTATTCTTCTGTTGGAAACCACTAGAGTTTGAACAAACATTAATACAAGAATGATATAATCATGATTTGTTAACAAGCAGTAGGTTTTTGTATAACATTTGTGTATATCTATGGCTAAATTGGTGACCATCTTGGACTTTTTAATCTTCAAAATGCTACTTTTATGTGAGCATCTGTATTAATTTCATTATGATATCTTGATTGGTTTAGGAGTATTCAATTAGTCACACTCTCAACTTCCAAAGAACTAAAAAGATGATGCACATAAACATTTGGAATAGGGGGATAGAAGGAATGTGGGATAGGTTTGCAATGGAAGGACAGGAGAAAAAAGGGGAGGAGGGAAAGGGGGGATAGAAGGGGTAGGGGTAGAAGAGAGGTAAAAAAAGAATTGTTCAGATAGCTGTTCAATTAGTTTTGAAGATGAATATTAAATGATATCTTTTATTAGCATGACAAACAAAATAAAAGATAATTTGTTATTCATTAACCAAAATTTTCAATTTGGAATAAATTAATTGCATGGGAACAATGGACTTAAAAACCTAACAGTTAGTGTTGGGAGTGAACAAATTTAATCATTTTAAATGCTTTTGAAAAGGATTTGTTTGAATTGAATGATCATTATAATTATCTAGATAATCATTGTTCAGACCGTAATCAGATATAAATGATTATGAAATGTATATTTATCCCTCACTGGCTATGTTATTTGCCATATATATGAAGTGTCAGGAATTATGTAAAACGGAAAGGATTTATTAAAACAGTCATGCTTCAGGCTGTTCGCAGATAAAGATGATTCATACAGTTTTTTGTAACTGTATTTATAGTGTTGATTAATATTACAACAAGCGTATCAATACAAATATAATGACATTGATATGATTGATCAGGAAATGTATTCTTTTCAATGAATTTCATGAAATCTAATTGAAAATTCAATATAATTGACATATTGACCATCTTGGATTCTTGATAATAAAATAAATGCGTCTTTGTCAGGAATCACTATATAAAAAAATACTCACTTTTCAGAATGATATCTTAATTGATTTAGTAGGAGTAGTACTTGGCCTAAAATCTAATTGAAAAATAATGACTTCTATGATGACATGTTGTTCCAAGAACCCCTTCAGCATGATACAATTACCATTTATTTTTACAGGTATTTATAAAACACATGGTATTGGAACTGGAACCTGATACAAAATACCTCTACTATTAACTTATCATGTAGATTACTGAACATAAAAGCAGATTCTTGACTTGTTAATATTAACTCACTGTGCAGATTGTTGTACACAAAAGCTGATTCTTGACTTGTTTAAATTGTTATTTGTAAAAAGTATTACTATTAATAGAATACAAGTATACTTTTCATAAAGACAATTTATATACTTTCCATAAAGTCCATTATGTTCTATTAATCAATTAGGTCAGGATTACTATGCAATATACAAGCAGGCAGGGCTGCTAGCCCCAGATCCTTAAGGAGAGTGTAGCAATTTGTGTATTTGGCTTTGTGTACGTATATTTGGAGAAGCATCCTAGTGTGCTGAGCATGTAAACCTGAACTCTGGCTAAGCCCTTATGTGTGGTATTAATAGACTTGACGGGAGAGAACATGAATTGTTGTGAAAAATATATATAATTTCACAAATTTAGTTAGCTTATGTCCTAAATTGATTTTGTGTCAAGAAGAACTGCTGTTAGATATAGAAATGGTACAAATATGAGTAAAACACAGGAACTGGAACCTGATGCAAAATAACTCTTTCCATATCAACTTATCATGTAGATTGCTAAACGCAAAACAAGTGACAAGTTTTGTGTAAGTTGTTATTCTTAGAAAGAACATATCGCTGTCATGAGAATACAAGTCTAATTTCCATAACTCTTATTGCATACACATGGCCATATAGCATAATGCTCTACAATATCAATTAGGTCAGGTTGATTATGCAACAGACTAGGAGCTGACACTATGATGCTAGCAGCCTGTATTGGGATGTGTATTAGACAGCATAGTGGACTCAACAGAAATATCTGAACTCTGGTTGACCCCTTATGTGTGGTATTTAAAGGAATATAAGGGAGATACCATTGTTCAAAATCTAACATGATGTTTAATGTCATTGGGTTTTTGCAGCTAGTTGCCATAAATATTTTAAACAAATTAATTAATTATGTTTGTCTTTCATCTTAATGTTTTAGAAACACTTAAAATATAGAACAACTTGCATGACAATCTTAAATATTCTATATTCAAGATAAAATTATGATTAATAAGTTCAAATTAGAGAATTTATATAGTGCGAGTGATCACTCGATGAAAGCTTAAAATTTAGTAATAATGATGTGTCATATGCAGCTGAAAAGTCAATATGGATGCTATCGCGGCCATCTTGGATTCTCAAAACTGAAACGTCTACCTTTGTGGGAGGAATCACTATAGGTATAACATACTACAATATGAAAATGATATCTAGAATGGTTTAGGAGAAGTAGTCATTTTCATGAAATCTCATTGAAAATTCAATATGCATGGCTGCTATCGCGGCCATCTTGGATTCTCAAAACTGAAATGTCTACCTTTCTGTGCGGAATCACCATAGTTATAACATACTACAATTTCAGAATGATATCTATATTAGTTTAGAAAGAGTAGTCTTTTCATGAAATCTAATTGAAAATTCAATATGGCTGCCATAGCGGCCATCTTGGATTCTCAAAACTGAAACGTCTACCGTTCCGAGGGGAATCACCATGGGTATAACATACTACAATTTCAGAATGATATCTGCATTCGTTTAGGAGGAGTAGTCTTTTTCGTGAAATCTAATTGAAAATTCAATATGGCTGCCATGGCGACCATCTTGGATTCTCAAAATTGAAACGTCTACCTTTCTGTGAGGAATCACAATGGGTATAACATACTACAATTTCAGAATGATATCTGGATTCGTTTAGGAGGAGTAGTCTTTTTCGTGAAATCTAATTGAAAATTCAATATGGCTGCCTTAGCGGCCATCTTGGATTCTCAAAGCTGAAACGTCTACCTTTCTGTGAGGAATCACCATGGGTATAACATACTACAATTTCAGAATGATATCTGCATTCGTTTAGGAGGAGTAGTCTTTTTCGTGAAATCTAATTGAAAATTCAATATGGCTGCCATGGCGGCCATCTTGGATTCTCAAAACTGAAACGTCTACCTTTCTGTGAGGAATCACCATGGGTATAACATACTACAATTTCAGAATGATATCTGCATTCGTTTAGGAGGAGTAGTCTTTTTCGTGAAATCTAATTGAAAATTCAATATGGCTGCCATGGCGGCCATCTTGGATTCTCAAAACTGAAACGTCTTCCTTTCTGTGAGGAATCACCATGGGTATAACATAATACAATTTCAGAAAGATATCTGGATTCGTTTAGGAGAAGTAGTCTTTTTCCTGAAAGTTTACTGACGGACGGACGGACAGACAGACGGACGACGGACGAAGCGCCATGACATAAACTCACATTTACTTTGTAAAGGTGAGCTAAAAACACATGTAAGTCCGGAATCCTATTTGATTTCAAAGTTTACTTGTCTTAAACTCTACTTTCCCTATAAAAGCCCTGGGGCTCGTAACTTGAAGCAGTCGTTAAATGGTCTTTAGTTAAGGACAGGGGTTAAGCATACCTTGTTTTAATGTTGTGTAACTGGAAATCGTCCTTAAAGTTAGGACAATCCTTAAAAGAGGAATTAGCGACTTTGTTTAAGGTCTACCTCTGACCAGCCCTTAAAGGGGCAGTAGCACGTTTTTTTATAATTTTATATTTCAAATATTTCACTGATAATTGTAAGTTAATGCGAAATATTGTAAATTTCAACAACAATACTGCATACTAAACTCACCGGCAAAATAAACTATTCAACTAAGCTGAGTGTATCATAAATATTGTATACTGTTCAATTAAAAATATATTCAGATATTGACGTAGCATTCTAAAACTGAAAAACTTATTCTAAATAATATGTTTGATAAAATTTGATATTATTCCAAATCTAATTTGGATCAAATACATTTTGTATAGTGAAAATAAGATAAATCTTTTCTAAAATAATAAATATGCTTTGTTTTTCACAAACTGACAGCCTTTATAATAGGGTAGCTATAGGGGATCTGAGTAACTTTGGTGAACACTGATGTCAATGATGACAGATTGATTAGTGGAAGTCAACGACATTGGAATGGTTTTGTTGTGCGAAAATGACATTAAAACATGTACATGTGATTTATTAATCTTGCAAGAAACATTTATTGGATGAAATATATTTGTTTGGATTTAAACAGAAGATTGCAAAAGTTAAGCAATTTTACAGTTGGCATACTCATAAAACTTATAAAGTAATATAGATCACAGAATATTCAGTACAATCGAAGTTCATGGGGAATCCCATAGACTTTAACCTTACTTTAAGCTATCGATGTTTCGAGTTGCACTTCCTCAAAGACTACCTAACGAATTGTTAAGTATTGTTTAACGACTGCTTCGTGTTACACTATTAATCCTAAATAACGATTATCTTTAAAGGGGCAGTAGCACGTTTTTCAATAATTTTATATTTTAAAATTTTCACTGATAGTTGTAGGTTAATGCTAAATGTATTGTTTTGACAGTGTCAAAAATCCTATTTCACAAGCCAATCATCCATAGTCAGAGGACAAAGTATGAAGATTCTCATAAAATCCATTGGCGGCCATTTTTGTGTGAACACCTTTAATTCATTTTGTTAAGAAAAAGGAATCGCATAGCTAAACTTTACGTTACATATTTGAGTTAGTACTGCTCCATTTAGTTTAAATACATTGTCTTTCAATTGGAACCATTATTTTTCATTTTCCCGACATCACCTTATATTCCCCCTAAAAACGTGCTACTGCCCCTTTAAGTGTTCGTTAAACATGCGTTAGAAACAGATTTAACGACTGCTTCGAGTTACGAACCCCTGGTTGTAACTCGAAGCAGTCGTTACGTTGTCTCTAATTAAGGATCGTCGTTATGCATGCGCTATTTCAACGTTGTGTAACTCAAAGTAGTCCTTAAAGTTAAGACAATCTTTAAAAGACAAGTTAGCGACTAGGTTTAAGGTGTACCCCTGACCAACCTTTAAGCAGTCCTTAGCTGGTCGTATTTGACATTAACTTATGAAAAACAACCAAATGCAGAAACAAACGGAGAATGACAGCACTAAAAGACTCATATATTGATATGTGTATTTTGATGTTAAAGCAAAAATTATTTTATGTGTATAGTCAATATAATTGTTTGTTGTTCAAATATTCCTTTAACTATTATTTCGATATAATTATGATACTATAGTAACCTTTTCACAAACGTCCCGTGTAAAAGCAGTAAATGCCTTCAAAATCTTAAAATGATCAATCTCTCAATGACCGGCCATGTTTGACTCAATGGCTCATCAGAGCTTGATGAAAATATTGGAACTCAAAATTATTTACATATCTTATCACTTAAGAAAGGACTCAAATTCAATGGCTGGATAACCTCTAATCATGCATAATATAATGTTTTAATACATGAAGGTCATCTTCAAAGAATGGTTTTAACAATTCATGTATTTTATTATGTTTTTTCATCAAATAGTCGTTCGAGTTAAATGAATAACACCTTCACCTATTTTTTCTCATGTCTGATCTTTTGCATAAAACGAGTTTTTATTTTAATCAATTAGTTGATAAATGAGTACTTGTTTTGTCTGGTGGTTATATCATTAAAGTTTCATATAGTGTTTTCTACCCTGAAAGTAGATATTCGATGGATCGGTATGCGGCCAATTCATCATAACATGCCGAGGGCACAGTCGAAGTGAACAAAATAATGGGTGCTAAACTGATAATTTTTGGATAACCAGACAAGAAATCAATGAAACAACTAGCACGCATTGATGGGCAATGCTGTGTTTTCGGTGTGTCAAGGGGAATCCCACTGTCTTTAACGTTACTTTATGCTGTCTATGTTTCGAGTTATGCTCAACGTTGAAACGTCTAACGAACGGTTAAGGATTGATAAGCAAATGCTTTGTGTTACACTACCAAAATAAAATAACGATGATCCTAAAGGGGTCGTAAGGTATGTGTTAGAGACGGAAATAGCGACTGCTTCGAGTTACAAGCCCCAGAACTTGCTTTCGACAAACACCGGTAATGCTGATAAACATTATTGATAAACCCTATGAGGTTTAATAATATCTACAAGGAAAAACTCCTACAGGGTGTGACAGCGACACGCTGACTTACACACAAGTGAATTGTTCCAATAATTTTGGAAAAATGAACACAAATGTGTACAAGCGTTTGCCACAAACATGGCAATGTCCCCCGTCGTTTTGAGATATTATCATATGTAATTGATTATCAAGATTGGAAAGCCGTCAAAATGCTATGGTGAACTGAGAAATATAGTGATTGTCATAATAGTAATTAAAAGTATCGTTTTTGTAACTACCAGTGTTGGCTTTAAACACACATTACTCTGAGTGAACAGTTCTAAGGAAAATTGTCAAAGTGGTGTGACAACCTATATATAAATAAATGTACATATAATATAATAGATAAAAAACAATAGACTGGAAATGATGTAAATTAACTAAAAATTCATTTTCAGACTTTTGGTTTTTATCTTTCTTTGTGTTGATTTAATACAATATCTATCTATAGATATAATATCTATATATGAATAAGGTCAGCATCACAATAAGCCAATGCTTTATTTCCCAATGTATGATGTGACCCAATTTTCAAACATTGAGTGAAACAGTTTATAAGAAACTGCGTAAACAACAGTTTCAAAAGTGGTCCAAGTGCCGAGGTGACCTTGAAAATACGACCACGGTCACCCAAAGTGACTGGTATCTGCATTTAATCTCCCAATATCGGCTGTGACCAAATTAGAAGACATGGAGTTCATCAGTTTATGAGATATCGCGTTAACGAGAACTCGGACGTACGGACGCCGCTAAAAAACTAGGTCCCTCGTTCCGCATTGCAAGTAGATAGATTAAGAAGAAGAAGAAGAAGAAGATAAATACTATTTTATTTCGGTGTTATACAAGTAATACGTTTTTAGGATATTAAAACATTGCAGACATAAAATCATTTCATGTTAAACATCAAGCACCGGGCCATGATAGGCCTATGAGACACCATATAGTACAATGATCAATATATCAAAACATATTATAAAATATAGATGCAAATAAATATAAAATATTGTTTAAAGCATTGGATGAAATATGATGGTCAAAGATATTCATAAAATATCTAAGTTAGGCGAAACCTTCGCTGATACATTTCGTTTATTAATGCAGCTTATGGTTTACAAAACCTACTGCTTGATAAAAGATAGACAGCTTGGTCAGACGGACTGAGATGTAGAAAGGAATTAGGTAATAAGGAAAGTAGGGGACAACAAGCAAATATGATCTAATCATCAAAAGGCTCATCTAGAAATGATTGTTGATAACTTCTTCAGTGTATGAAATTTGGTGAAGCTAGCATAGGCCTAAATAGTTTAGGAGATATGCTCCGTAGAAAGGACTGATTAGTCATGTTTCCATGGAAACCGCAAAAAAAAACATTTGTTGGTATAATCCTGTAAAAGGCACATCTAGGAATCATGATTGATAAGTGTATGAAGTTTGGTTGAAGCTAGCATGTAGGCCTATAGGATATATCCAGTGCTCATCCCCGTTTTCAATATATGTTGTCATTTGAGAAAATTATATTTCTTTTCAATAACGAGAAACTAGCCGCCCTCGTCTATTATATGTTTAAAAGACGAATTATATCGACTGACTAGTTGATTTTTATTCTATTTTATTAAATATTTTGCTTTTATAATTATTTGTATGTGTGTGTGCTGATGAGTGGGAATGCTTGTGCGTGTGCGCTTGCGTGCGCGTTTGAATGTGTGTTAGAGTGTATGCGTGTGTCAATTTGGGTGTGCATGCGTGTGTGTGAATATTTGAATGTTAATGTTTGAATTATGCTCGTGTCTGAAAAGCCTGCAAGGCTGAAGGTTGTTTTTAAATAACTGATTTTTGCTTTCAATTGCTGTTATAACAACATGTGACACGTTAATAAAATATATTTCTTCTTCTTCTTCCCTATAGTTTGGGAGATATCCTCCAGACAAAGGACTTGGTCATAATGGGATTTTGCACAGTTTTGTTTTTACCTCCATGCTACAACATGCAAACAACCAATGATATACACAAACAAACTGGTATTGATAAAGTTAAGACATGACAAGACGCACTCCCTGAGCAGTAGGCCTATTACACGGATATTTTGGCGCTTGAAAACACGAAGATTAGCATTCTTTGAATACGATGACGTCATACAATGTATGCACGAGCAACATTACGTCACAATCCGCTGTAGAACGAGCGGGAAATCCTGCCATACGCGTAAATGCACTTACTTGCCTTTACATTAATGCGCAATATAAAACAAAAATCATTATTCAGGTTGTGTACTTTGACATAATTTTCGATTTTGCAGGGATTCTCATTACCCTATGCATGAATCGTCAATGAAATAATAAAGATTTTTTTGTGTGTGCTAAATTCACAAGCGTGTCTCTTGACCAAACGATAACACCACTGTTTTTCTAAACGTTTCATTAACAATGCATGTTGATAGATGTTGTTTATAATTTCATGCTTTATGTTTCATGTTTTATAATATTTCCACGACAAGTAATAGGCCTAATCGTTTTTAATTCATGTCAGCCACAACAAAATAGAGCCATTGGCTCTGTAGCTCATCAGGCTGTATCATCAGTTATGCTGCAGAGTGTGGCCAATGTGATTCCCCTTTTCTAGAGGCAACAGGGTCACCCATCATAAAATTAAGTATATAGGCGAAAAGTTTCAGTTTTCTAGGCCTTATACTTCAGGAGAAGATGAAAATAGATTTGAAGGACGTTCCTGTTGCCTTTACTAGGGGCCACAGGGTCACCAAAGCTACAATTCATAATCCTCACTAGTCTGAAGGAGTCTGTACACAAAGTTTCAGTTTTCTAGGGCTCCTGGTTCTGGAGAAGATGAAAATAGGTTTTTAGGGTGTGGCCCCTGTGGCCCTTAGTAGGGGTCACAGTTCCACCAAAGCTACAATTTATAATACTCACTAGTCAAGGAGTCTGTACAGAAAGTTTCAGCTTTCTAGGCCTTATGCTTCTGGAGAAGAAGATGAAAAAAGGTTTTTAGGGCGTGGCCCCTGTGGCCCTTATTAGGGGTCACAGGGCCACCAAAGCTACAATTTATAATACTCACTAGTCAAGGAGTCTGTACACAAAATTTTAGCTTTCTAGGCCTTATGCTTCTGGAGAAGAAGATGAAAATAGGTTTTTAGTGTGTGGCCCCTGTGGCCTTTATTAGGGGTCACAGGGCCACCAAAGCTACAATTTATAATCCTCACTAGTCAAGGAGTCTGTACACAAAGTTTCAGCTTTCTAGGCCTTATGGTTCTGGAGAAGAAGATGAAAATAGGTTTCTAGGGCGTGGCCCCTGTGGCCCTTATAAGGGGTCACAGGGCCACCAAAGCTACAATTTATAATCCTCTCTAGCCAAGGAGTCTGTACACAAAGTTTCAGCTTTCTAGGCCTTATGGTGCTGGAGAAGAAGTCGAAATTCTACAAAGTTTACGGACGGACGGACGGATGGACGGACGGACGGACGCCGGACACCATGCCATGCCATTAGCCCATCGGGCCTTACAGGCCAGATGAGCTAAAAATTACAAGAACATGAATAAATTGTTAAACAATGTTTAAAAGTATGCAAATGTGGTCTAGTTTTCACATTATGTTATAATAAATAAACTAGTGTCCAAAAGAAACGTTACCATACAAATGGCAAGATAACTCAACCCACTGCAGATTGATACGACTAAAACATAGTTTTATCATTTCTTCAGTAGTCAACTCACCTCTATGCAAAATTTAAAAACATTATCTTTTCATGTTTGCGAGAAACACGCATTTAAAATAAACATCGATTCGGAATCTCCTTAACTAGGCGAGATAGCAGAGAGAAATGGGACACTTTTGCTTTCTTTAAAACGTTCTAGGGCAGTGACGCGTCA
Organism: Steromphala cineraria; assembly: GCA_916613615.1. Taxonomy (NCBI): domain Eukaryota; kingdom Metazoa; phylum Mollusca; class Gastropoda; order Trochida; family Trochidae; genus Steromphala; species Steromphala cineraria. The sequence goes on from OU744734.1 coordinate 1,058,231, forward strand.
ACGAATTTATGTCAAATAAAGTGCATTGTATCAACAAGATTGAATTCTTATCTAAATTCAATACTTTATCAATTTTATAGTGAAATGACAAAAGTATCTTTTCCTGAAGAATGAAAATGTGCATAGTTCTTTACAAGACATATGCCTGTTAGGCACACTTAAATTCGACTCTGTCAGGTAATAGAATGTTTCTTTTGGACATTAGTTTACAACAACAACACTTTGAAACAGATATTGGAAATTTTTTGTTTGTTTATTACAGGTCACTCCACTCAACAGGTAGCGGTTTCTGACTGACTTGGGTAGTGATTGAAATTGGGTTTTTATCTTCCAAAAGTAATAAAAAAGGGTTCAAATGTATATTTAATTTTCATGTTAGGTCATAAGAAATACAATGAGTGTATTTTCGACCACATATCTCTTACTTTTTTTTACACAATCATCGTTCCATATTCTAACTGACAGGTCACAAACTAAAGACATTCACAAAGTATGTTTTATAACATTCTAATTTTGATCTAAAGTACTCACGGACATAGAAATAAAATGGTTTTGGGCGTTTATTTCTTTATTACTCGACTCATGTAAGTAATTCTTACAGATGTTCAAATAACTAAGTTTTTCCCAACTAGGCGATATGAAATCATTGCAAAAATATATTTTAAATTGCCTTTGTTCAGGTAAAACTGCCAAAAATTTGCATATTTTCAATACATTAGGAAACCTGCTATACGTCACTCTCAGCAATGCGTTTGACAACAAACCTGCAACGCTATTTTCACTTGAATTTGCAGTTCCACGTGCGTTGCCACAGCAACTCTGCAATTGACAACAAAGGTTATGAATGAACTCGTAAAAATAGTAGTTTGTAACACACGTTTATCTCTGTAAACTTTAAGAAAACCACGTTCTTTTTCAATTATTTTATTAATTTTGCAATCATATAAGATATGAATAAAAGAGGACATAAGATGTCAAATTATTGTATATTAAACGATGTATTTTAGCGGACGGTACTGAGATTACAGATCATTTGCATACTATAGCTTGCATCAGAAAGATACATTTCGACTTTGAAATAATTTCGAGGCGTGAAAATGACACGTTTTTCTCTCCTGTAAATTCATATATTTCTAGGTATTTTACAAAAACTATCTGAAACAAAAGTTGGGAAAAACGACTGTTAATTAATATTTAGAATACAAATATCAAGTTAGTTCCAAATAAAGAAATAATCGACAAAAAACATTTTATTTCTATTTACGTGAGTACTATAACTCTAACTTGTTTTTATTTACAAAACAATATATGCAAACAAGATAAACTAACTATATTCAATCTGACAAGGCCTGCTGAATGAGTTGTATTTTCTGGTCAGTGACGGAGATCTCGCGCCCGCTGACCAGTCTCATTCTATTAGCACAGAGGTTGTGGGATGGATCAACGTAAAACATGGGGAAAACCTGCTGGTCTAATTTACACAAGAGTTTCCCCCTCCCCACGTCTAGGAACGCTACCCTCCCCCTCCCCACATCCAGCACCAACCCGAAGGTGAGGGTGAGCTCTTCAAAAGATGTGGGGCGGGGGCGAGTGACGCACCCACCAACCTGTTGTCCCAACTCCTCCTCCTCCTCCTCCTCCTGACCTCTCCTCAACACCCGGATACAGAGATGGCCGGGGTGACGGGGACAGTCGCCCCACACAGACACGCCGACCCCGCCGGGGAGAAGAGAAACACAGAACTCCTCGTCTATGTTTCTCTCTCCCTGCTTCACCCCCATCTCCAGCAGGGGCATCCTGCCTCCCCTCTTCCACCCCAGTGTAGATTGAGTCTCCCAGTAGGAGGGAGACGTGAGGGGGGAGGGGGAGGGAGGGAGGGGGGGCGGACTGCTACAAGTACCTTCGAACGTCTCGAACTGACCCAGAGTGTTTCTCTCTTCACTCGCCATGTTGTTCAGTTCCCGTCCAAAATCTTCCACTTGTAGTAGTCTGTTTTCTTTCTGTGAGTTGAGAATCATCGCCCGGCCTGGAATAAACATGTTTGTTGTTATTTAAACAAATACAAATAGCATCTAAAAATCTTAAGTTTGATATTTCAAACATTTTGATGATATAATTATTGGTAATTGTCAAGATTTTTAAAAACTTTGTTCAACCGCGCAAAGTAAAAAAAAAATTTCAGAGTTCATCTAATAAAAGAACATTTTCATAAAAACATAACAATGGCATATACAAAATTTTATTTTTATATTTTAAGTTGTTTTATGATAAAATAATTGATAATTATATCTATATTTTGAAAATAAGTTCAACCGCTCAAACAAAAAAACTGTCTGATATTTTAGTGTTGATTATCCTGTGACTAAACAAATTTTGTTATCCAAACATATACAAATTATATCTTGAAATATTTATTTCAGTATTTTGAATAATTCTATGACAAAATTATCGATCATTGGAACAAAAAAATATAAATTTTGTTTTATCCGGCAAAACACAATGTTAGATCTACAGCGGATTTTGCTGGATCAATTTGCGTCAAGCATAGAACATTTTGTTCCTATAAAAACTATATAAATGGCATCTATATTTTGATATTTTGAATGCAATTATGTCAAATATCTAATAATTGCATAAGAAATATAATTTTGTTTGCCACTCGAATTTACATTGTTAGCGTCTCGCTTCTACCGAGAAGAAAATGACATATAATTGTGAAAAAATAAGAAACAACAGCACAAACGTATGTATTTTTTAGTAAGAAAAATCAATGACAATGCATCTAATAACATACACGTTATACATATACGTTATAATCATGTTCCCTTTGATAATTACCGATACTTCAACTACCGTAACTGAATCTCTCAACGTGACACGTGCTTCATGTCGACCTGCCTCCAACTCGTGCTAATTGGGGGATCGCCTTATGTACGAGGTATATGATTTTGACAGCAATTTGGGGGGCTGGGAAAGGGGGTCGCCTTATGTACGAGGTCGCCCTGTACATTGTAATATACGGTAATCAGTTTTTGAAAGATGGAGTCACGGTCTGCGAAATACGAATTTTTTGTATAAAACATTGATGAAAATATAAACAAATGGCATCTTGAAATATTTATTTAACTGTTTCCAATACTTTAATGACAAATTATTCAATACTTGCACAAATAAATTTAAAGTTTGATCGCTGACAAATGAATGATGATTGAGCTGCTTTCTCAGAGCTTTGAGTCCCGGTTTGTAAATAAGATCAATTAACGGCGCGGCGGTATGTAATTAAAATTGTGTTGCCGGAATACATACAAATGGCAACTTGAAATGTCTATTTTACAGATTTGAATACTTTTGTGACTATATCTTTTTAAAGTTGCATAATAAATAAAAACTTTGATGGCTGTCAAACTGACTAATAATTCAGCTGCTTTCTCAATCTCGGTCGGCAAATAACAGCAATAACTGTTAAAATAGGTTGCCGAAATAGGCACAAATGACATCTTGAATTGTTTACTTTCATGTTTCTAATAGTTTGGTGCATCCTGTAAACCAGGCGTCTTTATTTCTTTCGCTTCACTTCGAAATAGACCCTGTAGCCATACCCGTTATATCCGCCGATTCAGCCAAATGGAAAGTCCATTTCTATTAATAGTACACCAATCAAGAAACGCGTCTCATTTAGATGCAAGGAGCTACTAACTTTCTTAGAGAATGTAACTTTCTCCGACTCGAGAATTTTTGTCTAAACTTTCTTTACTATGTATATTTTCTCATAAATCGATGTTATTTTATTGAAATATCGATTGTTTGATAAGTATGTTTATTGTTAGATATAGTTTGAAGACCTGAAGTTGACAAGAGTCTTTAAAAGTAGAGCCATTGGCTCTGTAGCTCATCAGGCATCATATCAAGTTTGCTTTATACAGGCCAGATGAGCTAAAAATGAAACTGATGTTACCTAATGCAAGAAAACCTATAAAAAAATTACAAAACAAATGCAACGATTTCGGAATAAATTTTCTTACCCAAATGATCTATTATTATTCAACACTTTCTAGATCGCCAATATCAGACAGTGAAAGAAGTCCACACTAAAATATCCAAGGAGAAATAAATTTGCCATAGACTGTCATCTAATGGAGAAAAATAGGTTTTTAAGATTGTGACCCCTGTGACCCTATTTGGGGTCATGGGGTCACGAAACCTACAGTTTAGAATGCCCATTGGCCAAGGAGTCTGCACATATAATTTCAGCTCTCTAGACCTTTTGGAACTTGAGAAGAAGATGAAAATAGTTTTTTAAGGTTGTGACCCCTGTGACCCTATTTGGGGTCACAGGGTCAACAAAGTTACAAATCAGAATCCCCATTGTCCAAGGAGTCTGCACACATCAATATTAACTATCTACTCCTTTTGGAACTGGAGAAGAAGATGAGAATTGGTTTTTAAGGTTGTGACCCCTGTGACCCTATTTGGGGTCATGGGGTCACGAAATCTACAATTAAGAATCCCCATTGGCCAAGGAGTCTGCACATATCACTTTCAACTCTCTAGTCCTTTTAGAACTGGAGAAGAAGATGAAAATAGGTTTTTAAGGTTGTGACCCCTGTGACCCTTTTTGGGGTCATGGGGTCACGAAATCTACAATTAAGAATCCCCATTGGCCAAGGAGTCTGCACATATCATTTTTAACTCTCTAGTCCTTTTAGAACTGGAGAAGAAGATGAAAATAGGTTTTCAAGGTTGTGACCCCTGTGACCCTATTTGGGATCACAGGGTCACTAAAGTTACAAATTAGAATCCCAATTGTCCAAGGAGTCTGCACATATCATTTTAAACTATCTACTCCTTTTGGAACTGGAGAAGAAGATGAGAATTGGTTTTTAAGGTTGTGACCCCTGTGACCCTATTTGGGGTCATGGGGTCATGAAATCTACAATTAAGAATCCCCATTGGCCAAGGAGTCTGCACATATTACTTTCAACTCTCTAGTCCTTTTAGAACTGGAGAAGAAGATGAAAATAGGTTTTTAAGGTTGTGACCCCTGTGAACCTATTTGGGGTCACAGGGTCACCAAAGTTACAAATTAGAATCCCCATTGTCCAAGGAGTCTGCACATATAATTTTTAACTCTCTAGTCCTTCTGGAACTGGAGAAGAAGATGACAATAGGTTTTTAAGGTTGTGACCCCTGTGACCCTATTTTGGGTCATGGGGTCACGAAATCTACAATTAAGAATTCCCATTGGCCAAGGAGTCTGCACATATTACTTTCAACTCTCTACAAATTAGAATCTCCATATGCTAAGGTACCTGTACACAAAATTTCAGCTCTCTAATGTGTATGGTTTATGAGGAGAAGTCGAAAGTGTCAAAAGTTTACGGACGGACGGACGCCGGACGACGGGCCATGCCTTAAACCCATCTGGACTTTCAGTCCTGATGAGCTAATAAAAGTGTTTCCAGTGTATTTCAAAAGATTAACATGACTCGTGGAAGTACAATTCATATTCTTCATTGGGCCTCTTCATCCTTATCATACTATGATATTACTCTCAAATGCTGCGAGTTTGGTATGTTCAGCAAGCCGCTAAATTGAAAGTCTTGTATTTTCAAGGACAAACATTCGTGCATTGTAAATCATTTGCATAAAACAAATGTACAATGGTCAAAAATTAAATTCAGCACTGAACCATTATGAAAACAAATGCAATGATTTATTAAAACAAGATGTCAACATATTTGTGTTTAAAAAATACATTAACAACGAGCGGGAAAAGGTTGATTAATGAGTAGTGAGAGTAAGTTTATTCGAAACGGGGCGTCACACGTCTATACAAGAAAAGCTTTGATTGGATCTATAGATAAGCTTTAGACTTTACTGTGATTGGTAGCTGCCGTGTCGGAGAAAATAAAGGGTATGGCTACAGGGCCTATTTCGAAGTGAAGCGAAAGAAATAAAGACGCCTGGTTTACAGGATGAGTTTGGTGATGAAATATCTAACAATTAAAATATTTTTAGGATAAAGTTAACCGCTAAATTTTACCAAAACGGTACATTGTAAAAACTGATTGTCCATTTAAAAAAAGCATCGTGCTATTCATACATGGCATCTAAAATAGTTGCTTCATTATTGATATAATGGAAAATCTCTAAATAGATTATAAATCATGCATGCTGTTTGGGATCATTTTGAAGTGTAGTTTTCAGAACTTTTCAGAAGATAGGCTCAAACAAATTTATAATATCTTATAATTGTAATTCATATACATGTATTTCATTATTTAACATTTATGTTTGATATATGGTTACACATGTTTTAATCTTTGTTTAGCAAGCTGTGTTATAAATACATGTTGAACATATTTAGAACAGATTGTACTGCAAACATAAAACATTTATTTTCACAATCTATAAATTCGAGGAACTACTAAAACCCTGGGCCCTGATGCACTAAATGTTCGTATCGTTCCAAACTTTGGTAAATTGATCTAATCGTAACGATTTTGCTCATACGCCTTTCACTTAAAGATCAAAGCACAAACAAATTGTTCAAAAAATTCCGTCAAAAATTATGATAGCAATGGAGGTGTCGCAACTTGAGACTTGGTCAAGTAACAATGCCTGCAGTCAATATATATATTTCAAATCTACTGCTGTAAAATTCCTCAACCAGGATTATACCCCATTACGAGACAGCCACTACCCAGACACTTTCAGAAACCCAGTATATTATTACTCAACCGTGGTGAGATCACTCATTAGATAACAATGAGTTGGTAACACACATGTGTGTTACCATCTCGTGCAAAGAAACGGAACTACTTTCGAACGTCACATTGTCCACTTGATCACTTGTCCGCCTTCTGTGCCGTCACAAGCGGTGTTGCCACCATAACCTTTCCCTTTAACAAGCACACAATCCAAACATGTTATCGTGTAACTAACTACCTTTACACAAGTTCTATCTCCCGATTCCTATCAACACATAAAGTGACATTCAGTAACTCATGTCAATGTAATCAATCAATCAATCGCTGCCGTTGACACTGTTCGCCTACATAGCGTCACCTAGAAACAGGACACATTCCGATGACGTCACTTGGCGATCTGATGACGACACTTTGTGAGTGCATGATTTGTTGATCGTTGCTTCTTAGTGTTTATTTTATCAATGCATCATTTGATAATGAAATATTTGTCACCAATATACTTTGTATCAGTTTTATTGGCGTATGACAAATAATAGTGAAAATAGTGAACTTATATTTTGGATGGAAATTCATACGCTGGTTTCCCGATTGTTCAAAGTCAGCTGAATCTTGTTTTGACGATTTGTTTACATAAATATTGATATGAGGGTTGAGTAATAAATAAAATACTAAACTCATGGTAATGTGATAGCATTTTTTAGCAACTCGTGAATAGAATTCGGTTCTATACACTCGTTGCTTAAAAATGTTATCACATTACCATTCGTTTAGTATTCTCTATATATACGCAGACTCACAATCACAAGGCCAACTGTGGCAATCCCTTGCAGCTCATCAGGCTTTACATTTGATTTCGCTATAAGGTGTGGCAAATGTGGTGCCCCCTTAGTAGGGGCCATGGGGCCACCAAAGCTACAATTTATAATCCTCACTAGATAAGGAGTTTGTACACAAAGTTTCACCTTTCTAGGCCTTCTGCTTCTGGAGAAGAAAATGAAAATAGGTTTTTAGGGTATGGTCCCTTAGGCCCTTATTAGGGACCACAGGGCCACCAAAGCTACAATTTATAATCCTCACTAGTCAAGGAGTCTGTACACAAAATTTTAGCTTTCTAGGCCTTATGCTTCTGGAGAAAAAGATAAAAAAAATCAGCTCTCTTGGGCTTCTGCTTCTGGAGAAGAAGATGAAAATAAGTTTTAAGGGTGTGGTCCCTTAGGCCCTTATTAGGGACCACAGGGCCACCAAAGCTACAATTTATAATCCTCACTAGTCAAGGAGTCTGTACACAAAGTTCTAGCTTTCCAGGCCTTATGCTTCTGGAGAAAAAGATAAAAAAAATCAGCTCTCTTGGGCTTCTGCTTCTGCCGACGGACGGACAGACGGACGCCGGACGACGGGCCATGCCATAGGCCCATCTGGCCTTTCAGGCCTGATGAGCTAATAAAATGAGACTGCCCGCTTCAGTTTTTGTGTTGTACTTTACTAGTGCTATGAACAATTGAACAAGTATTACAGATGCTTACCAAAAGTTTTTGAACTCAAAATATTATGCAATTGTCACGTAGTATGGTGTTGGCTTGAGTTCGACTCGTTTACTCAGTATTGTATAAACGCTATGATCTTTAAAATAGATAAGCCAAAATGCTCTTCCATCATGCACGTACGTCTTAAATAAGAAATTTAAAATGTCGGCCCAAACTTATGATGCCTATATGCTACAGTCATTCTAGATTCAAATCTAGTCCTTGCAATAGTCAAAGTGATTGGGGTACCCTTTTTATTTCACGGTGTGAATATTGCTGAATGATGACCTAGACTTAGACAAATTTCCATTTATAAAAAATATTAAATAATTGTCTTCAAACCCGGTGATTATTGAAAGCAGGCGATTATTTATTTCAACGAGGCCTTTAATCAAGGCAGGCTATATTTAAGTATTAACAGTAAACCCTTCCTAGTGTATCATATTGACTAGTTAACTACTGTTAATTCCATTATAGGTATGCTTTAATAGGGGCTCACTTTTTTCTTGTTTAATTGTGAACTTGGCACTGGACCTTAGGACCTTGAGATCAAGCAGCCTCAAACAACTACAAGTCCCAAAGATCAATCTGCAGAATTTTGGAGCACGCTCACTCACTACTTTAAAAAACCACTTGAAAACATTCCTGTTCAATTTTGTATAGACTATTGTAAGCGCTTTGAGCAGATGTCTTGTGGAGTTTATCGCTATACAAGCATCCTTGTTATTACTACAAAGAAACATTTTAGATCACTCGGGGCAAACCACGCCATTTGTCAATCGTTATGGACAAATAACGCTTAGTTACCCCGCCCCGACAGCGCGCTTTGCCCTGGTCTCCCCTACATTGGCAAAAACCTTACACCTTTTACGTACGCTTTCATCACTATCAGCGTTTTTATTCTTGGCTATATCAGCCCCAAACTTCATTGAGGTTTAAGTGTTTTCACACATCATTATTATTCTTTGCATCAGTATTATTTTATGGTGCTAAACAAAGCTTATTGTGATTTGTTTTACATTGCAGATCTTTACCGCACGTCTTTGTGTGAATAACATTATGACCAGCTCATAATGCTGTTGTGTTGAATGCTTAACTAAACTCATACTTACATAATTTGAAATAAAGTTGAGAGTTTGAAGCAAAGTTTGAGGCAATCAATAATTTGATAAATTCTAACTACATATTATGTATATAATTTATTGCAGACAGTTGTAAATGCTAATGTTTCTAAATAATAAAAATAAGGTAATTGAATGATTGAAATCCGAAGACTACTATTTTAGCAGGTTTTTTTAGCGTTTGCTAATTTGTCATAAATCATATCTTATCAACTTATTAACTCCTTTACCATCCATATCACAGGCATGAAGTTCTAAAACTTTCAATCACGATGAAACTCAATTACCAACAATTTTGGTTTTCAGAATTCTCATTTATCAGCTCATAGTCATACCACTTTTAAACAAGTAAAGAAGCGAGCAGAGCTCACATACCCCTGCTCCCCACTTTGTTCAAAGAATTTCAAATAGTAAAACTGATTAATATTGGTTAAAGTTGTGTGATAGTTGAATATACAGTAAGTCTTTGTGTAGGTATTCTTTCAACTGAAACCCCAATACCAAATTCATTTATAGGTTTTACAATTAAAAGGGTTCATCTGGAAATTATGGTTGATTTTTGTTTCAAATTTGAGGTAGTTATCATCTAATATTCTACTAGATGAACTGAGGACAATATTAGTTTTGTTGAGTCACTTTGTAAATCATGTTTCCAAAAGAAACCCAGAAAAGAAAATCCACATATCGTTTAACTCTCACAAGGCATATCCAGCAATCACGATTGACATATTTAGCAAATTTGGTGAAGCTGAGATGCATATTTTAGGAAATATGTTTTGGACAAAGTAATTTATAATAGAATCACTTTTTAGTCATATATCCACAGAAACTGCAAACAATAAAAACAATATGTTGGTCTAACCCTCAAAAGGCACATCTAGGGATCATGGTTGATAAGTGTATGAAGTTTGGTGAAGCTAGCATGAATAGTTAAGGAGATATGCTCCGGACAAACTTTTGTGACGGACGGACAGAATGAACGCTATATACCCCCGCTTACGCTACAAAACACTTAATGTCAAGCTTCACATTACCAACACAATAAAAGGAGACTTCGACAAAGAAGATGACAATGGAATAACAACGCTCCATGTATTTTGCAAGGGAAGAGTTGCAGATAGATCGATATATTGTTTGCTGAAAATGTTTGACATATATATACTCAGACTACTATTGGTACGGACAATGCCTAGCATCTTAAACTGGAAGCGGAATCGGGGCCTACAGACTCCGAACCCAGCTAGCACACCTAAATCGGGCCGGCGTCGGCTAAAGATCGGCGCCGTCGGCACATGATTTACATCGGCTAACTGCATCGGGCCGACGTTGACCAAAGAGCGGCACCATCGGCCCTTTAACATCGGCATACTGCATCGGACCGACGTCGGACTGATGAGTGGGATTACATTTAGTGGGGGAAATATATATGCACATACTGATAGTTACTTGGTGCAGCAATGACTCCGAACATTTCTACCAAAAGCATTGTGTGAAAAATCCACTTCAGACTACAAGACCATCCTTATGTATGGTCCGATATCGGATCCGCGGCACTTCTCTGAAGCTCGGAAATGTAGTGAGAAGGTATCATATTTCTCTAAGAAAATTTAATGAATAAAATTTAACATTAAAAATAGTTTCCTTATTTTTGGGTTTCTATCCCTCATTCAAACCATTTCAGTATACATGATTTATTTTGATAAGAATGTAATATTGTGGCAGGCAGTTCTGTGCTGTATATAACTTTTAATTGTCAATAAACTTGTTTTAATATAATGATCTTTTCTTTTATTTCATTACTTTAGCTGCGCATTTAAGTATTTTAGTTAGTAATAAGTTTAGCATCTTTAGTGCGTAGGGTTTATATTCATTAAGGGAGGTTGGGCAAGTCTAGATAACTATCGAGTAGTGTCAGGTATTCCTTCCCAAGCCCTTCGATCTCATTGGCTAATTTAAATCACCGCACCTGCCCTTGTACATTTCACGTGCATGCCACATCAGCACTGTTCAACGATCACTGAGCACAGACAGACGACAGAATATATCAGGTTAGTTATAAATAATTGCTAATCTATGTATTTATTCTCGTATGTATAATAGGATAACTTATCTATGATAAGTTAGCTCTTATATCGTAATTATAATTAATCATAAGCATTTTCTAATCTTTTACGATTTGGTGATCATATCGCCATTTTGTAATGGTAATCATAATCAATCTCTAAATAAGTAAACTAAGGATACATTAACGTTTAGATCCTATTGCTAAACATTTCTTCTCTACTTTCTCTGTATGAATGATGTTTGAGTGCGTATCCGTAAGTTGCTAGTGTTTTTACATATTTTACTTATTGATGACGTGTGTGAGCGCCATTTTACTTGTATTTATATATCATGCGTATCTTATGTCCGCCAAGTACTTAATTGTATTATTATTCAATTAAGGAATATCTGGGCATACATGAGCGTCCTTGGTGACCAGTTATGACACCTCAGCGCCACACGCAGGGTAAGGTAAGGGTAAGGTAATATGTATATTATGTTTGTTATATTTTGTAAATATCTTGATCACGCACGTAGTGTGGTAATCATGTATGTGTGCGTGCATAATATTTGTAATGTTGTGACAATGCGTTATGTAATATCAGAATTGTATCATTTGTTATAAAGTACAAATGAATGTTTACATAATGTCTTCATGAGAGATTGTCTCCCTTGTTGAATGTATCACCATAACTAATTTCCTTTATCAAGTGGTCATTATTGTAATTCCTTATAGGAGTTATCGGTGTAATTATTCATCTATATTTAACATGAATCCTGAAATGTATTTGCATAATCTGTAATTATGAAATCAGGTTATATATAACTAGTAATAGTGAGGTTTTGCAATTATTGAATAATTGTGAATGTGTTGATATTTGTATGACAGATTTTATATTGTTTTATGTATGCATTTCAGGGTGTAATTGACTGGGTTGTACTGGCAATAAAACCTCGCACCCGTGACCCGTGTTCGGACTCTTCATTCCCCCTACACACCCGGTTAAAAAAAGGAGCCCCCAGTGAGGACACTCGCTACGTTAAGTATATTAACTACAGTTGGTATATTTATTATATTTACTACCTTTACTACATTAAGTTTAGTTTAGATAAGATTAAGATTTATTAATCTGTGCTTTGGTGTGTCATAAATTATTTGAGTTTATTTCACAATTATGACTTAAAATGACTTAGTTTATTAATTGTTTGTAATTCATTTCAATTGTGTTTGCAGTTTGGTTAGTTAGCAAGAGTATCTACCAGTACTTCTTTACCAATCATGTGAGACTGTGTGTGTTTGGTTCTGTCTTGATTCTACTATTCTATTAAATATAGATATTTAAATTTACTTAAATAAAACTTAACCATGTAAGTGTTTATTCCTTGACTGCTTAACGACCGACTGTCTTAGCACTCATTCGCACTTAGGCACCATAATAATAAATATCCCAATTTATATTAACATGCCTTAACTCATTCCCTTGTCCCTTGTCCCTTGTCCCTTGTCTTTATTCTATTGGGGTAATTTTATTATTCCGGATAGTGTATCATTTAGTGGGTTATTTAGATTAGCATAGCTTAATCTTCATATTTTTATTGCTATTTACCCTAGTTACTTAGTAACACTTCACACAACTAAACATATATCCCCAGCCCACTTGTGTTTTAAATTCACAACATGTCCTGAACAATACATATCCCCTTTGTGTTTCAGATTTGCAACACATCCTTTAGTGATAGTTAAACTTATTGAATATCATTCTCCTTATTTAAGGGTTATAGGTTTATTTAACTTATAATATATAAATCAATCTTTGTAAAATGTTCTAGCTTCATCATTAATATAATCTTAACTCCATGTAAATCATTTATTATCTGACGTCTACGTTTCTTTATATTCACTACATTCTACACACATTGCTTATTCTGTGGATCGAGGAGGAATTGGTCATCATGCAGTGTAAGTTTTCCTTGTGATCTGGTGAAGTGTAAGTTTATATGTGCTCATTGAAGTCCCTTCTGGACTTGTGATTTTGTATTTCATGTAAGTCCCTTCTGGACGTGATGTGTTAAATCCCTCCTGGACTTTGTGTTTAGTCCCTCCTGGACTTTGTGTTTAGTCCCTCCTGGACTTGTGTGAAGTCCCTTCTGGACTTAGTGTCTAGTCCCTTCAGGACTTATGTGTTAAGTCCCTCATGGACTTCTAGTATCCAGTCCCTCCTGGACTTAGTGTTACGTCCCTCCAGGACTTTGTGTTGTTTAGTCCCTTCTGGACTGAGTGTCTTGTCCCTTCTGGACTGGTGAATTGTGTAAAGTCCCTACTTGACTTATTGTGCATAAGTTGACTAGTCTCTACTAGACTTATTTTTGTGGTCCCTTCTGGACAGTTGTGCTTGTGATTCCTCTTTAGATCCTTTGTATCCTTTTGTGTTATTCATTCTTAATTCACTATGGAGTCAGGACAGGAGGAAACATTGGAGCTAGGAAAGGAGGAAATGAAGTCTCTTCTGACAGTCTTTGCTAAGATGGGAATAGCACCGGAAGTGGAAACACCAGAAGCATTCAAGGCTTGGATTGGTAAAACTGCAAAGGAGGAACCAGTAGTCAAGAATGAACCAATCCCTAGTCCATCTTCCATCATGTCACCACCAACGTCGTCCACAACTTACAGTCACTTCCCGAAGTTACCATTTTTTAGTGGGGAGACCGGAAAGGATACACCATACGACCTATGGAAGTATGAAGTAGACTGTCTCCTACAGTCGAAGACCCATTCCTCTGACGTTGTGCTCCAAGCAGTAAGGAAGTCTCTACGTGGAGAAGCAGCTCTGTGCGCCATGAAGCTGGGACACACTGCTTCGATCTCTGACATTATTCACAAACTTCACAGTGCCTTTGGGACATTGAGACGAAAGGAGACCCTCATGTCTCAATTCTATGGAGGTAGGCAAGGGGATAGTGAAGATGTGTCATCATGGGGATGTAGGTTGGAGAACATGATGTACCAGATCTCTCAGCAGCGCCAAATACCACATTATGAACAAGATGAGATGCTGAGAGGACAGCCAGCATTAAAGAGCCTCGCCGCCCACAAGTTTGATTCCATCTTCAACTTTGATGAGCTTCGACTATGCTTGAGGGAAATAGAGTTTGATTTGAGGAAAGAACAGCCCTTGACATCTGGATCCAAGAAAGCAGCTTCAGCAAAGATGGTATCTACGTCTGAACCTTCTGCAGCCACCATCAAAGAGGAAGTTCTGGATCTAAAGGCGATGATGATGGAAATCAAGGCTGAGCTGTCTGAACTTAAGGATCAACGGACTTCAGCTCAAGTACAGCTTCATCAGTCTTCAGCACCAGCCCATCAGGATCAGACTCAGAGGAGATGGAAGAAACAGGGTAAACGAAATGGACCACCCCAGAAGCCTTTCTTCCAGAATCAAGTTCCTCAGCAACCATCTTTTCAACAAGTAGCTCCTCAACCACCAATTCCACCTTTTTAACCTCAAGGACAAGCTGGATTTACGGGACAAGTCGACAACTCCGAGCCCATATACTGCTACAGATGCGGTTATCCAGGACACATTGCTGTTGGATGTAGAGTGAGATTAGATCATCTGCGACAACCTTTAAACTGGGACAGGCCTTCGGGAATTCGAAGGGGTCACCCTTAGGCTATAGTGGAAGACCCAAACGGACACATATCCCAGATGGACTGGTAGGAGACTCCACGCAAGTTGACATTGCCATTGAGGATGTACCAGTGAGAGCCCTACTGGACACTGGAGCGACAGTCTCCATTATGTCAGAGACATTCTATAGGACCAACTTTAGTTTGCTAGCACTAGAGCCTATAGTAGATATCCTTGATATAGAGTGTGCGGGCGGGGAACAACTTCCATACTTAGGATTTGTCAAGGTGAATGTCCACGTTATTGGAGGAGGAATCAACAGTGAAAATCCTGTGTCATGCCTCATGCTCGTTGTGCCAGATACGAAGTATAATGGCAAGGTACCTGCACTTCTTGGGACCAACATTCTTCGTCATTTATTGGACAAATGCAAGGTACAGCATGGAGACAGATTTCTTCAGCGTGCAAACCTCCACACCCCATTCTACCTCGCATACAGAACTATCACTCTACGAGACAAGGAGTTGGAGAAGCGAGACCACTGTCTTGGATTAGTTCGGAGTGTCAACAACAGGAGCCTTATTATTCCACCGAAAACCTCTACAGTCATCAATGGACAAGTGACGAAGGGATTCAGGCTACCTGTTACATGTGCATTACTTCAACCAACAACCGGAAGTTCATTTCCACAGGATCTGGACATAGCACCATCGATCATCTCTTATGACCATGACAATCCGGAAGCTATTGAAGTACATGTATCTAATGTGACCACCAACACAGTTGTCGTCCCTCCTAGAGCTCTCTTGTGTGAGATTCAACCTGTGACCATACCAGAACCACCGCTTGGAGAACAACTTGGATCTAATGACATCACTAACTTAGTTGACATTGACAAGTCAGGCTTGACTCAGGAACAGCTTCTTCAGGGTCTTGACGTCATCAACAAGTTCAGCAACATCTTCTCCAAGCATGATGATGACATAGGATGTAGCAACATGGTTCGCCACAGGATTGACATTGTAGATGAAATGCCGTTCAAGCAGACATCGTCGTATCCCTCCTGCCATGTACGATGAAGTCCGGAATCATCTTCAGACCTTACTATCAGCTGGAGTTATAAGGAAGTCACACAGCCCTTGGGCATCCAATGTAGTGTTAGCCAAGAAGAAGGACGGACGCCTGCGTCTTTGTGTTGATTTCGCCAGCTTTACGAACGGACTATCAAAGACTCGTATCGTCGCTTTTATTGCAAAACCTTGAATATACAACATTGGTCAAAATGAGATTTTCAAGGTTTTGCAATAAAGGCGACGGTATGCTTTGCCCATGATTGAAGAACTATTGGACTGTCTTGGTGGGAATATGTTCTTTTCGGTCCTGGACATGAAATCTGGTTATCACCAAGTGGAGATAGAGGAATCGCATAAACAGAGAACAGCCTTCACCGTTGGACCACTCGGATTTTTCGAATACAACCGAATGCCATTTGGATTGTCAAATGCACCAGCAACTTACCAACGTTTAATGGAGCAATGTCTGGAAGGTCTGCATCTGAATATCTGCCTCATCTATCTCGATGACCTGATTATTTTCTCAAGGACGTACGAGGAACATTTGGATCGCCTTCAACAAGTCTTTCAACGTATCCAAGAGTCAGAATTGAAGCTTGCTACTCAGAAGTGTAAGTTCTTAAAGAGAAAGGTACGATATGTAGGCTACATCGTCTCAGAAGATGGCATCGAAGCAGACCCTGACAAGATCTACAAGGTACAGCAATGGCCAACACCAACAACGCCTGAGGAAGTACGAAAGTTCCTTGGATTCGCTGGGTACTACCGGAAATTCATCAAGGACTTTTCCAAGGTTGCCAAGCCACTATCACAGTTGATACCAAAGTCTGCATCGAAAAGATCCAAGCCATCCAAGGACGTCAATTGGATTTGGGGAGAAGAACATGACCAAGCCTTTTACGAACTTAAACATCGTCTCTCCATGCCGCCAATCCTTGGATACGCCGACTGCACTAAGCCCTATGAACTATACACAGACGCCAGTGGACATGGACTAGGAGCGGTCCTCTATCAAGAACAGGGTGGACAGCTACGGGTTGTTGTCTATGCTAGCAGAGGTCTTGGTAGCTCTGAGAGAAACTACTCAGCACACAAGCTTGAATTTTTGTGTCTGAAGTGGGCGATCTCAGAGAAGTTCCATGATTATCTGTGGGGCAATAACTTTGTGGTTGTGACAGACAACAACCCACTGACGTATGTGTTGACCAGTGCCAAGCTTGATGCCACAGGACACCGTTGGCTTGCAGCTCTCTCAAGTTACAACTTCAGCATCAAGTACCGAGCAGGCAAGGCTAACATGGATGCTGATGCTCTGTCAAGGTTACCAGTCGAGGAGGACATGACAGACATGGAACAGATTACTAAGGATTCTGTTGCAGCAATTTGCCAGTCTGTACATGTTGACAACTTAGTGGAAAGCCTCAGTTTTTCTATGGATGTAGTTGAAGATGAGAACCTCGATTTAACTGATGACAGATGTGACCAAAACGCAAGAGACTGGAGGAAAACTCAAGCTAAGGACGACCTACTGTCGGATATCATCACCCATTTGAGGAATGGAACACGCCCCGACAGGACCAAGTACCAAAAGGATTCCTCAATGTCAGCCCTATTGAAGAACTACACTCAGTTCAAACTCAAGCGAGGAGTGCTCTACAGAGTTACTAATGTCAATGGAGTGGATAGGGAACAGTTGGTTCTACCTTCTAGAGTAAAGACAGCAGCTTTGAGGAGTCTCCATGACAATGTTGGACATCCCGGTAGGGACAGGACTATCTCATTACTTCGAGACAGATTCTACTGGCCTGGGATGGGAAACGACGTGGAGATTCATCTACAGAACTGTCAGCGCTGTCTGAGGAGGAAAACAGCTACCAATATCAGAGCTCCACTCAATAACATCAAGACATCAGAGCCCCTCTAACTAGTATGCATGGACTTCTTGTCATTAGAACCATCCAAAGGAGGAATTGAGAACGTCTTAGTTATCACGGATCATTTCACTCGGTATGCACAGGCCTATCCCACCAGGAATATGACTGCCAAGACTACAGCCGAGGCGTTCTTCAATAACTTCATTGTCCATTATGGTCTACCCAAAAGGATACACTCCGATCAAGGTGCCAACTTCACAGGAAAGCTCATGGAAGAACTGTGCCGATTGCTCAAGATTGAGAAATCTAGAACCACACCTTACCATCCAATGGGCAACGGAATGACCGAACGGTTCAACCGCACCTTGTGTGATATGCTCGGGACCTTGGATGCAGAACAAAAGAAGAACTGGAAAGCACATGTAGGACCTCTTGTACACGCCTACAACTGTACTCGCCATGAGTCTACATCCCTGGCACCATTCTTCCTTATGTTTGGACGGCATCCAAGACTACCTGTAGATCTCGCCTTTGGACTGGACATTGAGGCAAAGGACAAGAAGTCAACAACAGAGTACGTCACACAAAAACAGCGCCTCAAGGAAGCATATGACCTGCTTCAACAGCAGCAGACAAGTCTCGACAGAAGCAGAAGAAGCAGTATGACAAGAGAGCAAGAGCTGCAATGTTGGAAACATGAGATCGCGTGCTTGTGAAGATCTTGGCCTTCGATGGCAGGCATAAGTTAGCTGACAAGTGGGAAGAGGATTTATATGTAGTGCTTCGCCAACCCAATCCATCCATTCCAGTATTTGAAGTTGGTAAGGAGAGTGGTGAGGGAAGGAAGAGAGTGCTACATCGGAACCTGCTATTGCCAGTTAGCTCTATGCCTCTTGATGTCAACAACAGAGTACGTCACACAACTAAAACAGCGCCTCAAGGAAGCATATGACCTGGCTTCAACAGCAGCAGACAAGTCTCGACAGAAGCAGAAGACGCAGTATGACAAGAGAACAAGAGCTGCAATGTTGGAAACAGGAGATCGCGTGCTTGTGAAGATCTTGGCCTTCGATGGCAGGCAAAAGTTAGCTGACAAGTGGGAAGAGGATTTATATGTAGTGCTTCGCCAACCCAATCCATCCATTCCAGTATTTGAAGTTGGTAAGGAGAGTGGTGAGGGAAGGAAGAGAGTGCTACATCGGAACCTGCTTTTGCCAGTTAGCTCTATGCCTCTTGATGTGCCAGTTCAGGAACAACCCCGACAAAGACAAGTTCTACCACCTGTGCCAAGGCCTAGAAGAAAGAAGCCAGACATAATCATCACAGAGGATCTGTCAGATGATGAGGAATCAGTTGTGGCCTACACCCGTCCTTCAGAATCTTCAGTTTCCGCTGAGAGCTCAGTGGAGCGGCCCAACTGAAGAGGAGCCAGCAGAGTCTGTTGAAGAAGATGGGACTCCTACTGAAGAAGGGGAGGAAGAAGAGCCGACTGATGCTGCTGATCAACAAGATGGGCAGAACCAGGACAGACCCGAGGCAGCAGGTGGAGAAGATGGCAGAGAAGAGCCGACTGATGCTGCTGATCAACAAGATGGGCAGAACCAGGACAGACCCGAGGCAGCAGGTGGAGAAGATGGCAGAGAAGAGCCGACTGATGCTGCTGATCAACAAGATGGGCAGAACCAGGACAGACCCGAGGCAGCAGGTGGAGAAGATGGCAGAGATGAACACCCCGATGTTCAGTCAGTAGAGGACCAGGAGGACACTTCTCAGCCACGGCGGTCGACCAGGACCAGGACACAGCCAAGTTGGATGAGAAGTGGAGAATACGTTCTCTCTGCCAGCACCAGTACAGCTGAAACCGGACAACCAGAGTGGCTCGCCAGAGCAATTATCTCAGTGCCCTCATTGCTGATGACAGGTTCCGGGATCCGCGACACAGATCATGATTAATACATTTAGTCCGTAAGCCTCCCGCCCAAAAGAAAGCCGTTAGATTCCGCCTTCTCTCACTCCTGCGTGCTAGCACATTGTATTGTAGCTTCCCATAGAAAGGCCTGAGGATTGAAATTAAGACTCTCACGCCAACATCGGGTAAGATATCAATTTGCTATTTCATATTTTAATCCTATCTTTCGCTTTTCTGTTAATGTGTTTTTCTTTTGGGAAGAAATAGTTACGGTTATTCTCCTACCGGTAATTGATACTGATTTAGACTAAGATATTTACTTACAGTGCTAATACATGTTAGTCAATGTTGCATCTGCACTTGATAAGTTTCTCTTTAATCATTCAATTGACTGAGGGTGAATCTGAATCTGAATTGCACACATAACATCAATTTATTTAGCACTCTATAATGAATAGAAAACTCGGAACATTTAGAACGACTCGCATCTGTAATTTCTATTAAAAAACAATGTTTTAAAAGGACTAAGTTCCAAAGAACATTCTCGCTAAAGCCCCTGTCACAACCCGTCGTACGTGCAGCTGCGTGCTGTCTACCGACAAAAACGTGGGGTAAATTGGGGAATTTGTGCGTCCTCGGTATCGACGCCGTACTGATTTTGGACAAATTTGGAGCACGCAGACTCGTCGTAGAACTTTAAGTGCATGCAGAACTTTCGCTGCGTGCAGTCTACGAACGGGCTGCGAATTTTCCTCCGTACGATCGACGTGTGGGCCCTGTACGACAACCGCATTGACATCGTGTGTTTTTTTCAAGCTTACCCACTCGCACTTTCTCTATGAACGACGCACGTTGCACATGCGTACAACGTGCGTTGTACGTGCGTAGTTCGTGCTTACTCGGTACGTCCAAAGTTTAACTATCAAATAATTATAAAAAACTCACGTCGATCTTACCGAGTAAGCACGTTTTGGGCACCTTTTTTTAGGATATAAGCCGAGCCGACAGACGATTTGAAGAGAACATGTCGCCAAAGAAGTTGCAAAGAAAGTGCTCATCATCTGCAGGTAAAAAGGCAGCAGCCCAACGAGCCGCGGATGAGAGGGCCAGAGAGGACGAGGAGAGGGTAAGAGAGGACACAGACAATGACCAGAGAGTCAGATCCAGAGGAGGGTGCTGCTGGGGGATCGGAGTCTCATGAAGAAGGGGTGGGTCAAAGACCACGTGTTCGTTTTCATTACAAACCTCATTGCACTCGCCCGCACTTACAACGTGCGTGGTGTAAGGACACTGTATGTGAGACGCACGGTCCCCGTACGACAATGTGACAATCGCACATCACACGCACGTTGTACGCACGCCACACGCATGTACCACGTGCGCATCGTACGATGCACGCAGCTTCTCACTGCCAGACGTGTCGACGGGCCACGTACGTACGAGTTGGCAAACTCCCTCTCTGTTCTTGATAAATCCACCCTACGTTTTCAGTAAAACGTAGCGACCGTGGCCTCCCCAATAAACGTACGAACGAATTGCACGCACGATGGGTTGTGACAGGGGCTCAACTAGTGTAATTTAATATATATGGCCGACCTCACATGTATCTATAAACAAGAGCCTGATAATCAGGGTCACAGGCTGACCCACATTCTCGCTGCCTTTATTTTTATCTATTGCGGGGATATCCTTACCCTTGCTTCTGTAAATGTATTTAATGGTTTAACAATCAAATTGAGTGTTTTAATTAGCTTATGCACTATTGTCAACAGTATATATATATATAGCATTATGGAGGATAACATACATTATTTAATACATGCATACAATGAAGCTGTCATCTATATTAATATTGCAGAAATATATATTAATTATAACTATTGCAAATGAAGAAAGATTGTCTGGTGTGAATACTGACACATGCTTTTTAAAGCGTGAAGTCGTAACATACCAACAGACGATGTTTTCATTTTTTAAATACACGTAGATTAACACAAGAATTTATCAAAATTAGAAAACTTTCCTTGGTTGGTAAATGAGCAATTACATTCCCAATATAACATATAGGGTATAGTGTCAAACATGATTTGATGCGATTACTGACTGGTAAGTACATAACTTCTTTACGAGGCATTTATATAATATCCTACTAACTCAACTCAAGTATTCAATAAATACTTTCTGACTTCTCAATCAATTGGAAACAAATTTCAATTATCTCCATGATTTGTCGCAAAATTTAGTTTAGTTTTTATTAACTTTTGCGCATCGTGCGGTCCCTACATTGGATAGTCACATTTAGTCAGAGACTAAATCTCATAAATGCATCTCTTTACATATACATTAATAAATATTTTCATTTAACTCAGAGGCTGTCAAGAAAAACAAGGCAAGCTTCTGAAAAGACATTGAACATGCCGTTAAGAAAATGATCCGCGGTGAATCGAACAGGAATGTGGAGGAAAGTGGATGAAACAATGAACGTTTAGTATCCAAATTTTAGCTCTGATGCATTTACTATTTTCACTGATTAAAATGTTTATATCAAATTAAACCATTTGTTATTATTTTATTGTATTAGCACGATATGGACTTACAGATAATTGTCAAAGAAAAGAGTTTTATTCTAGGTTTAATTACGAAATAAGACACCCATTTATTTTGATGCGAAAGAATCATACTTTGTTATGTAAAAGTGGCCTTGTATATGTAATGAAGTTAACAGGTAAAGGGCTATATATTCCCTCGCGATAGTTGTTTTCTTAACTATTAAAGTTATCTTTAGATGTAGAATTGATAATTTTACGACTTTATCATACAATAATTTTAGTGATCCCAAGCCTGAATTTTGAAAATACTTAACAATAAGAGTTTAGGATTTTAAGAGCTAATAGTCTTACACTGATGATTGTATAAATCCAAGTATAAGGTGTGCTCAAATTCAATGCCCTAGGAAAATACTACTAATTACCAAAACGTAATTAATGATTCAAATACGGGCCGATGCCGGGCCGATGCTGGCCCGATAATGTTATGCTGACATCAGGCCGATGTAGAACCAATGAGCAAAACTTCATCGGCCCGATGGAGTTAGCCGACGTCGGGCCGATAATGTAAACAGCGTCAGGCCGATGTCGGGCCGATGTAAGTGTGCTACCTGGGAAGGTATACTTTCTCGATTTGTTATGTTGACCTTCTATCATGATACACCACAGTGAACAAAGCAGCCACTTCAAGTGCTTTGTGGTTATCTTTAGTTGCCTGTCATCAATTCCAAACCAGGTACCCAATTATACTGGTGCATAAACTAATCATAAATAAAGTATCTTGATATGGTTACACAACACGTTCCCAACTTGTGTCTTAGTGTGGCGGGGAATCAGCCTTCAAAACAACAGTTACTTATTTTACCTAGTACAATGGTCGACGTGTCCCCATGTTTCACCCTACACAGCACCAGATCTGGCCATCATCCCGTCTGTCCAGGGTAGAATGCGATCTGCAAAATGGAAAGGAGGAAATATAATGGTGTTTACAGGGTCTGTAGCACGTTTTAGGGGGAATATAAGGTGTTGTCAGGAAAAGTAGAACAAATGGTTCCAATTCAAAGACAATGTATTTCAACTATATACAGCAGTAATAAAACAAATATATCATGTAAAGTTCAGCCATGTTATTCATTTTTCTTACACAATTAAAGAAGAAGTTTATTCATGTTTCGAGGCATTAAAGATGTTCACACAAAAATGGTCGTCAATGGAATTTATGGGAATCTTCATTATTTGTTCTCTTACTATGGATGATTGGGGCTACTATCACTTTAAAGTTAGATTTCGGTAATAAAAACCCTCAAACATGATTTTATTTATTTGACACTATAATCCAAATTGTTTTGAAATATTTGGATTATTGTAAATTATGAATGAATACCCATTTCTGTTTGTAAATTATAACTATTCGTAAACGGAATTTTAGACTTTGCAATTACTGAAAGAATATAAAACCTTTTTTGAGATAAGAATGGTCAAAATGTTTACAACATGTTGGTTCATACTTTACGTCGACTCTTTATATACTGATGATTAACATAGCTTTATATTTTAAGGTTTACCGTAAACCCTGATGGTCTTTAAAAACGGGATGTGACACCAGCTAATGCTTTCAGCTTTGTTAAAAAAAGTTGGTCTCATCATGTACATTGTATAACGGATTATTACCTTGATCATTGAGGTAGTCCAGTGGTGTATACCCGAGCTGGTTTTGTTTCTTCATGTTTGATTCAGGGAGTTGCTTCAGCTGTTGTATTTCTTCATCACTGATTCCTCGCCTCCTACACAGGAAGTGGAGTGGAGTGTTTCCATACATGTCGGCCTTGTCACCCTCTTTGATCAATGTCAGAACATCCTTCACCTGAAATGATCCCTTACAAAGAACATGAAGTGGTGTGATTCCATTGTCATCTTGCTTGTTGATGTCTCCTTTTGCTGTGTTGGTAATGCAAAGCATGACATTAAAGTCTACCCTTGTATTTTCACAAAGGTAATGAAATGGTGTCGTTCCATTTTCATCACCTTTATTGAAGTCTCCTTTCCCTTCATTGATCACGAGATCTACAGTGTCCAGTTGAAAACCTGAGAATGCACATAGATAGTGCAATGGAGTTGTTTTGTGTTCACATTTGTTTAGATCACATTTAGCGTCAGTGATGATCCACTTAATCTCTTCACAAGTTAAGGTCTGACATTTAAAAAGACAGAGAAGAGGTGTCTGTCCATACTGGTCGCAGATATTGACGTCTCCTTTTCCTTCATTGATGATCACTCGTACAGTTTCCATGTGGACACTATGTTGATCATCAGTGTGAGTTTTGAGCTGACAGATATAGTGAAGAGGTGTCTGTCCATACTGGTCGCGGATATTGACGTCTCCTCTTCCTTCAGTGATGATCACTCGTATAGTTTCTATGTGAAGGTAATGTTGCCGATCATCACCAGAAGCAGAAGCAGCAGGACTATTCACGAGCTGACAGATATACTGCAGGGGTGTCATCCGTCTCTCATCATCATCACCATCATCATCATCAAACAGCAGGCGTGTCCTCCTTCTCTTATACCGTATCTCCACATCAGCTCCAGCCTTCCTCACCAGAGTCTGCACAGCAACCATGTTTCGACTATTCAGAGCTGTCCACAGCATGGTTTCTCCATGCTTTCCTGGTTGGTTGATGAACTGCTGAACAGAAATTTGAACATTTGATAATTTAAGTCTTGAACATCAGCAAAATTGCATTTGTTAAAATATCTTATAAATGGACAGCTTACAAATGTTTCAATGTTCATATATTTGAGAATATGTCATTTTACCTTGTAATTTCACCATTAATTACTAAAACTAATACAGGTTTCATTGAACGGAAGCATTCAATTCAATTATAACCGAAATCAGCTTCCTTCTGAAAGAGGTATATAATTAAAAAAATCATTGATGTTAATAGCTGGATCAGATAGCATTTTTTTTTATTAAAGAATAAGAATCAATTTTTTTATATCAAAATTAATAGTGTTTTACTATTTACCTTCTGTTCCTTAGTGTTCACACAAGCGGAAACAAGAGCTTCACAGAACTCCCTACTGTGACAAAATCTGTGTTCGAACACAGAGTAGTCTCCCTTAAGTATCTCTTCTAGGAACCTCTCAGCTAAAG
This sequence comes from Steromphala cineraria, assembly GCA_916613615.1. Lineage (NCBI taxonomy): Eukaryota > Metazoa > Mollusca > Gastropoda > Trochida > Trochidae > Steromphala > Steromphala cineraria. The sequence continues at coordinate 1,083,819 of OU744734.1, forward strand.
CCTTCAGCACACGAGGGATTGGCTTCACGATGATGTAACACAGAGCTATGCTGTTGTCTTCTTCTTCAGATGTTGAGATGATCATCTTCTGTCGTATAACAGAAAGAGTTGCATACTGAACACAGTATAGAGGGTCAATGTCATTGATGACATTCAGTACACTCTCATACACTGATGGATGGGCAAACTGACAGATTCCATCCCTCCATACTGTGATATAGCTGCCTTCTTGCTCCTTCTCTACTCTAAGCAGAGCTTGTCTTTCAACTACATCTTCAATGTTATAAACATCAAGTTTCCCATCATTTTTTATCATAAGCTGGAAGAGATTTCTGCAGGTTTCATTGTAAAGAACTTTGGTAGTCATGTACAGAAACGCTAAAGGGGATTCAAAAAATTCCTCGATGGGGACATCATATCCTTTAGATCTAAGCTTTGAAAACATTTTGCAACAATGAGGGAAGCCATGTGCAACTTCCCTATTGCAAACTCTTGCTATTGTTTCCGGATCAACAGTCACGTTCTCATGCCATAGATGATATTCCAGGATCTTCAGTCTTTCGACAGTCAATTTTCTTTTACTCAGGTCAATAACACACTTCCTGTCGAAAATTGAATCTGTAAGACGTCCAAGATAAACCTTAGATTCATTTACAACATTTTTCCGACTGATGAAGATGACTTTGATTTTTGAATTTTTTCCTTCAACAACTTTTAAGATTTTCTGTATGACATCTAACCAGTTCTTGATCATCTTATCATCAGCAAGAAAAGCGCCAAATCTATCATCAAACATAATGACCTTATCTTCTTTCATCTTTGCTATCTGATCATACTCCTCAGGTTTGTAGACATTGAAGACTCGGACATCCTCCTGCAGCTCCTTCAGCACCAGGTAACCTAGAACCGTCTTGCCGTCCCCAGCGTTCCCCATAATTGTTATCCATCTCTGAACTTTCATCTTGTTAAGGACATCGTCCACAGCAGATACTCGAACCACCCCTGACGTCATGCACTCCGTTTCGTCCTTCGTTCTCTCTATAAAATATATTTTTGATATCAGTCAAACGTCGATTTAAGAAACGAGCAACACATGAAGTTGAATAAGAAATGTTTAGATTTCACACGTAACATTTCTGACATAAATACATGTTGAAACGTGCAAAAAATGCAATGACATTGTTATATAAATTTTAAACAACCGTCTTACATTTAAATACCCCGAAAACAATTATATGTTAGCATACCTCTGACATAGCATGTCTTCTCATTCATCACAAGCCTATAGTTTTTTCTTTATACTATTAAAATGTTGAATATAGCAACATATTTGATGATTTAAGCATTTGATAAGTGTCTTGAATGAATGATAATTAAATTGCACTAGTTTGGTACTCGTCAAGATGCAATCACAAGGATGTTGTATTCAGCTCTTTGAAAAAATAATTAAAGCTAAAACGACTTACCTGATAAATCATGTAGGTGGTCAGGTATCGTCACTGCAAAATAACAATAACAGCTATCAATAATGAACAAGGTTTTTTCAACAATATTTAGGGATTTTATCAAATTAGGAAATTGTTTTATGAGATATGTCTGTTTTATCTACATGCTGTTCGAAATGGAGACTCTGATTGATACTAGTTAAACAACAATCATTTTCGATCAGGCGCATGTATTCCTACTGACTATGTGTTTCACTGTTGTGAAGAGGAACTGTGTTTAACTAACTGTTACAGATACCTTGGGCTCTGGATATTTCTAGACATAAAAATATGTGAGAGAATTATGCAACGCAGCAAGCCGTGCCCTGTCAGATATGTATTATTTATCGTATGTACATTTCACTCTGAAATGAGATTCAACCTTTTTTCATGAAGCAACATTGATAAACCCAACTTTCGTAGCATTCAACGATGACAAGAAGTTTTTATTTCTCCTGAGATGAGACATTTTACAGCCGCTTCTTGTTCACAAACTAAGAGACAAGAGGCCTCATGTAGGTAACAACTGTATATCGGTGAACTTCTCCCTCCACCACCCGAAATATTGCTAACACTTATCTTATTCTATCATGTTTCATATGTGCTTTTATGTAGTTTATAATGTAAGACATATAATCAAACTACAATATTTAAAACAGTATTTTACTGTATTCGTGGTGTTTTAAGCAATATTTGCGACCAACCATGATGAGATCGGACTAAAATTCATTAAATAGGAGACAGTTCACTGAAATGGCGGAAACGTAAGCCCCGGCATGTCGACAAGAAGGCAAATAAAGTGTGGCCATCTAACAATTTCCGGTTTCTAAATATACGCTTGACCGTCCTTGTCGCGCACGACTAGATTTTCCTTCTTTTTATCCACTATGGCACTAGTTGCCGCCCAAGTTGATACCCATAACGGTAACTGAGACGCAGTGTGAAACCTACATAAAGAACGATGATGTCATCAAAAGCGGGTTCGTTAAAATTTATGGCACTTTTGCAGGGGGGGGGAGGGGGGGGGGGGTTGTACTTTTGCCATCGTAATAAGAATTGAATTGTTGTATAATAGATGAAATATGTTATCAAACGTACGACGAAAGACTGTTCTACGGAGTGATGCATTTCTGTTCTGAAAAGCTGAATTTCACCATGAACCATATGCACAATGGAGCTTTATTGGTCTACTGTTCAGATATCTCTAAACATTTTTAGCACAGTTACATGTCTTTTTAATGTATACTTTAGCGCATGTACATGGTCATGCACAGAAGTGTGACAACGGAGTAAATTATTTCTTCTTCTTATCTTCTTTCTTAACGAGACCCAATTTAGGATATATGGTTTATGATTAGGAAGGAGATTTTATTAATCCCTTATATAATCAGCATCATGACTAGTCACACATTATACATAAAACCGACGATCACAATACCATAAAACTCGTTTTAAACAACGCCGATCTTACTGCTAAAGAAATAATACATATATTCTTATTCATTTGAAAGATATGATCACCAAGTAAGTTAATCAGCATAGCACACCTCCGTCGCATGGAAGTAACATCGCTTGAACTACATAATATGTGTTTTTCCACTTTTCGGTGGCAAGTCTGTTAAAAATGATGACACACAAGAAGACCTTATGTTTTTCTTTATATTTTCTGCGGGAGATTTTCACAAAAAGTTTTAAATACAAAATGGCGTCCACAGGCGAGAGCAGTCGGGAAGTATGTCCTGCCGTAGCTGGACTCCATGCCTGTCTGCCAGTTAGGGAACATGCACAAGTATTTAAAGATTGTTTAGATGGACACTGAGAGTCAAATTACAGAAAGTTGACATAATGCATAAGGAATGGCAGATAATACCAAAATACCGACCGTTGTAAAATCAATTATCCAGAAACAGTGAATCATAAATCGAGAGAAGTTTTAGTTTCTACACTGCAAGGTGATCGTTCTATCGAAAAGCTGTAATTGTTTGCCTGAAAATTTGTATTGTTTGAAAAATGGGGGGTGCATAACTAGTTCTTTGTGTATATGTTCAGCAACAAAGGTTTTTTAAACGCCATCAACACGAATTGATGCAAAAAGTCGGGTTTCATAAAACAGGCATTGGATTAGTCATGGACATTTCAAAGAGTAACCGTCGATCTGACTGCTCAAGAGAATTGATAAAATCTTAGTCATGTGATAGATATGACCCCCAAGTGAGTTGATTCACATAGCACACCTCCGTCGCATGGAAGTAACCAGTCGTGAGAGTGGTCAAGATTCAATAAAGATCTTCTGGTGTACCGTTACAGACACAATTAATCTTAACCGGTTTATCCAGAACGTGTTTATGTCTTGTGAAAGGAACACCGTGTAAATGTGTCTTTATTAGGAACGAGAAGTTCTATTCAGTGCTCAAGTTTGATTACCTTAACTCTTACACATACATCAACATTTCAAATATTTGTGTTTCTATGCTTGTTCGGAGTGTCGTGAACCGCTTACAGTTCACATGCACTCAAAACTATGTGGTTATGAATATAGATCTGTGTCACAAGAACTATTGTTGCTGAGTATAAGTCACTAACGAATGTTAAAACTTTTCCCTAAGGTTTTGTTAATGATCATTATTTGATGTGCTCAGCTGACCCTTTTACTAAGAAGGACTTACCAATCGTTTTGTTCACGTTTATATTGATTCCAGCCATGTGTACAGTGCCCACGGTTTTCATGGTTGTAGATGGACCTCCTGTGGTCCTGAGGGAAAAAATACGATAAGACCTCAGTCGCCAGTTTGTGGGCAAACGCATGATGGTTTGTAATATACCCATGATCATAAATGTTGTAAGCCAAAATATATCACATACGTCTCAATGAATTACAAAGCACAGTTATCGGAGAGGATGTCATGTTGAGTGAGTAAAACAAGTGTTGTTCGGAAAATATATTAACTAAACTGTCACGAGTAGCAGTATTCTCACCTCTTTCACATTTGCATCGAGGTGTACAAGTTTGTTCTTTTGAATGATATTAGTTCAATATTAAATATAATATTATTAGTTTACTGATACATGAAGTATATAGTTTCAGCTATTGTCAATATGATGAGTAAAGAGAAATAATGATATAATGAATTTTGAATTCTACAATTGACAAGTTTTTATCATATCATATCATATCATATCACAACTAGATTAGCGTTTGCGGGATACCGCAAAAGCAGAGCAGCCCCGGAACTTGGGGTTTCGCCTTACCCTGTTCCGCCTTTTACAGGCCTCACCAAATTGGGATTTTCTTGTGACCTTGACCTTTGACACTCAAGGTCATACAATCAATGAACACATTTCATTGAGTATAACATTATTGTAATGAAATAAAGTGTTAAAAATTAAATTAATCCATTTTCTCCATATATGTTGACCTTGCCGTGACCTTGACCTTCGACAGTTCGTATCTAAAACTTTTTGAAAATCTTTTACTTCTCAAGAGATAATATATACAAAATCTAAACTTCATAGCACAAAAACTTTTCAAGTTATTGTGTTTACAAGGAATTGCAATAACTCATATCTCATGACCTTGACCTTTGATTTTCAAGGTCACACAATCATTGAACACTTTTTATTGAGTATAACAATCATGTATTGATTAAAAGTGTTCATAGTTAAAATAAAGCATTTCGCTAAAACATGCTTACGTCATGACCTTGCTGTGACCTTGACCTTTGACGGATTGTAGTCAAAACCTTTTAAAATTTTTTACTTTTCCAAGGATGATATATACCAAGTTAGAGCTTCATAGCACAAAAACTTTTCAAGTTATCGCGTTTACAAGGAATTCTTAGAGTGAATACATATCTCGTGACCTTGACCTTTGACCTTGAAAGTGAACGTGTCAAAATCGTTCCCCCTGAGGTATAAGTAGTAAGGTATGAATAAGAGTTCTGGAAAGCTTAGTGAAAAAAAGTTATAGCTAGTAGTACGAGTGCGGCGACGGCGGCGGCGATGGAAACTTCACAAAAACTGATAGACGGGGCTGCTAATTACATTAATAACACTTGATTTCTTAACATTTAAGTTATTCGGTTACAACAATGAATTATCTTGAAATATTATAGAACAACCGTTTGAATTGGAAGCAATGATCTTTGATAGATTTGCGATACCCAATGATGTGTATTTTCAAACTTGACAAATGTGGAGGTCTCTCATTGGTTAAAACACGTTCAAACTATCTCATTAATCAGTTCATACCATACATACCACCCAGTCCTCTCCTCGAGTTTATTTATGAATGTGGTTTGAGCAGGGTCCGTCTTGATCCTTTTCTCTGGGTCGTTGTGCCCTGAATTGTAATAAAAGTCACAAATTGTAATACCTGCCGTGAATTGTAATAAAATTTGCCTCAAATTGTAATAACTCAAAGTCTGCCGTAAATTGTTATAAATCTTGCCTCAAATTGTAATACCTAAACTAGGATTTCAACGTAATCAACGTAATCAACAAAGTCGTTTTATTGCAATTTGAGTCAAGTGTTTCAAATTTGCAGTCCTGAATTGTAATAAAGTCGCAAATTACTCTTTTCATAGAAAAAAGACTGACACTGCTTTTATAGCTTAAATTAATTTGAAATATTCCTTAAGACATGAATAAAGTTTGATTCCATCAAGGTTCATTGATATTAGGAGGGTTTATTACAATTTGAGTCAAGTATTTCAACATTTTAAATTTGCCCTGAATTGTAAGAAAATCTTCAAAAATCTGGGTTTTTTTTCAAAATTATGACTAAAACTGCTTTTAAACCCTAAATTCCTTTGAAATATTCCTAAAAACTAAATAAAGTTCAATTTCATCCAGTTTCATTGATATTAAAGGGGTTTATTACAATTTGAGTCATGTGTTTCAAATTTGCCATGTTGCCCTGAATTGTAATAAAATCTTCAAAAATCTATATATTTTCCAAAAATATTACTAAAAGTGCTTTTATAGCCATAATTCATTTGAAATATTCATAAAACATGAATAAAGTTCGATTCCATCAAGTTTCATTGATATAAAGAGGGTTGATTACAATTTGAGTCATGTGTCTTAAATTTGCAGTCTTGCCCTGAATTGTAATAAAGTCACAAAATTTACTCTTTTCATAAAAAATATGACTGAAACTGCTTTTATAGCCTAAATTTATTTGAAATATTCCTTACAAAATAAATAAAGTTCGATTCCATCCAGTTTCATTGATATAAAGAGGGTTGATTACAATTTGAGTCAAGTGTTTCAAAATTTCACACTTGCCCTGAATTGTTACAACATTGTCAAACAAGATGTGTTTGTGAAATACGAATGCCCCCGGATGCATCCTGCTCGCTGTGTCAAGGTCAAGGTCACAAGGTCAAATGTCATGGTGTCATCTGAAAGGTCTCATCACAAGGGATCCATATGTCAAGTATCAAAGACCTAGCTCTGACCAATCAAAAGTTATGACCAAGGTTAAAGTTTTTGTGGACAAACGGAGAGACGGACGGACGGACAGACGGACAGGTGAAAAACAATATACCCCCGGAATCTCCGATTCGGGGGCATAAAAACTGTGTTCTTTTTAAAAAATATGACTGAAACTGCTTTCATAGCCTTAAGTCATTTGGAACAATCCTTTATCCAGTTTCATTGATATATGTCTGGTTTATTACAATTTGTGTCAAGAATTTCAAATGTTTATACTTGCCGTAAATTGTAATAAGGTTATCAAAATTCATACTCTTTATCAACAACGTGACTGAGACATTTCTCTATACATAATATAAGATTGCAATTGACACCCATATTGAACAGTTTGTCTAACAAGATGTGTGACTGGATTGTGTTGAACGCTGAAGAAAAATCTAGAATAGGATTCTCACATATGATTTTGGAAGCTCTAAATACTTATATACGCTATTCAAAATACAAAGTTTTGCATCTTCAACACCCCTTCTTGCTCTGTATGCAAACTGGAACGGATCAAGTAAATGTCCTACATCACGCAGTATAAGTGGCATTTGAACCGAGAATTCCAAACTGACCTGAGTCATCAGGACTCTTTTCATCACCATCATTGTCTAGGTCATGTTCCTGCTTGACACCCTTCATGCTAGTATCCATCGTTCCCTCCAGGGAAGTAGACCACGGCTCTTGTCTTGTAGGTTTGGACCCAAGTGCACCCTTGTAAATTTGAATGATAAGTATATATGTTAGTGTCATTAAGGAAAGTCCAGTACTACTGACTAGTGAATAATGTAGTGCTTAGGCAGTAGCGTTACTGTTTGAAATAACCAGGAAGTAAGCTTACGGACTACTTTTTGTTCAAGATATTCCTCTTACTGCCAGCGTAAGTAGGGTTACTGCAAAAGACTTTATAAAGACTATATAACTCGCTCTGACTAATATTTTGTACTGACTTGACATTATTATATTACATGATGACAGAAATGAGTAGCCTGATAAGATATAAAAAAATTATTTTACAAGAGTGTATTGTGTATTTATTGTTGCTACTGTGTTAATACAAGCTGTCAAAGTGAACTCGTAATCACCTAAACAGTAACGTTATAATTTCAAGTATAGGCCATACATTTTTGAAACAGCCCTCGTACATTGACTACCAATAATGGTGGGTGAAGACATGATACTGAGTTTGTTTGAATATTCATTAACATACTTAATTACAAAGGATTTATTCACACGCTTACGCCAGTCATATTTGAGGATTTCATTCGAGATTAGTGCATGGTCAAACTTTAGACTAGATTTTACAAAGGTATGAAAAAGAAAAATATTCGTGAGTGGCATATATTTTGTATGAGCCCTGGGTGCAAGGTACCTCTCCGCAAAAGGTAGGTGGCGGCAGTTTTAGATGAGAGATTGCAATGTTACAGAAATACAAATTGCGGATTTTCCCATAGTCCCAACCCAAAAAGGCATGATGAGATTAAATCGAAATGCTCACATGTATCTGAACTTCACATACCATATGAAGGGATTCCATCCCAAGGGTAACTTCGTCTTCATGCTCAGACCTCGCACCTGTGACCAACACGACACTGCTACTCTCTCTATTGGTGTCTGAATGCTGCACAACTGTGGAAAATAGGATTAACAAATGAACAAACGCTTCATAGTTTTTATATTGTAATAATTTGGTAAAATGCATGCTGTCCATATATATACATATGGAAAAGACCATAAGCAACCCAAATTTCATACGTAAAAATAAAATATTGCATTGTTTTTTGAACGAATTTATGGTTTTTAACATGAAGATGAAGATTTCGTGAATAAGTTCTTTATAGGATGACTATGCATGTTTTCAGATATCAAAAACCATCATTTGTTAATCCTAACTTACTTTCCAACATCAAACTAACTTACAAAAAATAGGATGGTATCCTTGTTTTAACAATGACTCTCACAATTATCGACAAAACTTTAAAGGCTGTAATCCTTTAATCTTTGCCTTGCTATCGAACACAACACGGTGATCACATTTTGTTAGTAGGCCCATTTTATTCAATTTGTGTTTCACTCAGGATTAGCAGCTTTGTCGATTCAAAGAGGACAACAAGTCAGATACCACAGTGTTACCAGTTATCTCACATCACCAATATTCACTTCAATTTCTCAAGATAATTTTACTTGTTTGACATAAAAATAACTTAATGTACAATAAAAATATTATCTCCTTAACCTTTTCTAGTTAATTCATTTGATGCTCTGAGCTATTATTGGTATTGTAACGGCACAACAGTGGAAAACATACACTCATTATCCATTGAATTTGAGAAGGGTTATCACACAAAAATCTTTTCAACAAAAATGTTTAACAAGCAGCTGACATGGTCGAGCTGTATCCCCCGCTAATTGTACAACATGTATAGGTTTTCCTTTTCATATTGCAGATTAATTCCTCACACAGAAACAACACAACTATATTGTAGAGGATGTTAATAATAAAACACTAAAGATGGATGATAGATTTGGAGAATTCCAAACTGACCTGGGTCATCAGGACTCTTTTCATCATCATTGTACCCGTTGTCTAAGTCACGTTTCCGCTTGACACCCTTCATGCTAGTATCCATCGTTTCCTCCAGGGAAGTAGACCACGGCTCTTGTCTTGTAGGTTTGGACCCAAGTGCACCCTTGTAAATTTGAATGATAAGTATATATGTTAGTGTCATTAAGGAAAGTCCACTACTACTGACTAGTGAATAATGCAGTGCTTAGGCAGTAGCGTTACTGTTTGAAATAACCAGGAAGTAAGCTTACGGACTACTTTTTGTTCAGGATATTCCTCTTACTGCCAGCGTAAGTAGGGTAACTGCAAAAAAACTTATAAGGACTATATATATCTCGCTGTGACTAATATTTTGTACTGACTTGACATTAATATGTTACTTTATATCAGAAATGAGTGGCCTGATACGATAGAAAAAATAATTTTACAAGAGTGTATTGTGTATTTATTGTTGCTACTGTGTTAATACAAGCTGTCAAAGTGAACTCGTAATTACCTAAACAGTATCGTATAATTTCAAGTATAGGCCATACATTTTTGAAACAGCCCTCGTACACTGACTACCAATAATGGTGGGTGAAGACATGATACTTAGTTTGTTTGAATATTCATTAACATACTTAATTACAAGGGATTTATTCACACGCTTACGCCAGTCACATTTGAGGATTTCATTCGAGATTAGTGCATGGTCAAACTTTAGACTAGATTTTACAAAGGTATGAAAAAGAAAAATATTCGTGAGTGGCATATATTTTGTATGAGCCCTGGGTGCAAGGTACCTCTCCGCAAAGGATAGGTGGCGGCAGTTTTAGATGAGAGATTGCAATGTTACAGAAATACAAATTGCGGATTTTCCCATAGTCCCAACCCAAAAAGGCATGATGAGATTAAATCGAAATGCTCACATTAATCTGAACTTCACATACCATATGAAGGGATTCCATCCCAAGGGTAACTTCGTCTTTATGCTCAGACCTCGCACCTGTGACCAACACGACACTGCTACTTTCGCTATCGGTGTCTGAATGCTGCACAACTGTGGAAAATAGGATTAACAAATTAACAAACGCTTGATAGTTTTTATATTGTAATAATTTGGTAAAATGCATGCTGTCCATATATATACATATGGAAAAGACCATAAGCAGCCCAAATTTCATACGTAAAAATAAAATATTGCATTGTTCTTTGAATGAATTTATCGTTTTTAACATGAAGATGAAGATTTCGTGAATAAGTTCTTTATAGGATGACTATTCATGTTTTCAGATATCAAAAACCATCATTTGTTAATCCTATCTTACTTTCCAACATCAAACTAACTTGCAACAAGCAGCTGACATGGTCGAGCTATATCCCCCGCAAATTGCACAATATTTATAGGTTTTCCTAATCAATATTGCCGATCATTTTTTGTCACAAAATAACACAATTTTTCCAGGATATGAAGGAAACTGTTCTAACTATGTTCACATTTGATCCAAAAACGACCACCACTTTGGGCTGGAATTTGTTGGGTGTTTTTAAAACAGAGTCGTTACTTTTCACTAATATTTAGATTTTTGTTTAAATTTTAATCATTTCCATTGTTGTCTATGGCACACATTCATATGATTATGTATCTCCATGTCAGATTTGATCAAAATGTGATGATTAGTTAAGAAGTTGTGAGCTGGACAGGACTTATAACAGAATTCTAACAGAGTCCTAATTTTTGCTAAAAAAAAGTCAAAATTTTACAAAAATATTTTCTAAATTGTTCTTCATGACACACCTTCATATGATTATGCATCTTTATATCAAATTTGATCAAAATGTGATGATTAGTTAAGAAGTTGTGAGCCGGACAGGACTTGTAACAGATTTCTCACAACTTTTCCTCCTAAATCCTAATATTTTTTGTAGATTTTCTCAAAATTGTTACTTATGACACTTTATTACATGTTTCTTCATTTCCATGACAAATTTTAATTGAAATGGTTGATTAGTTACAAAGTTATGAGCCGGACACAAAGTGTAACGGACGGATGGACGGACGGACGGAGCCCATTTTAATACCCCCCCCCCCCCCCCGCAACTTCGTTGTTGCGGGGGATAAAAAATAGGATGGTATCCTTGTTTTAACAATGACTCTCACAATTATCGACAAAACTTTAAAGGCTGTAATCCTTTAATCTTTGCCTTGCTATCGAACACAACACGGTGAACACATTTTGTTAGTAGGCCCATTTTATTCAATTTGTGTTTCACTCAGGATTAGCAGCTTTGTAGATTCAAAGAGGACAACAAGTCAGATACCACAGTTTTACCAGTTATCTCACATCACCAATATTCACTTCAATTTCTCAAGATAATTTTACTTGTTTGACATAAAAATAACTTAATGTACAAAAAAAATATTATCTCCTTAACCTTTTCTAGTTAATTCATTTGATGCTCTGAGCTATTATTGGTATTGTAACGGCACAGCGATGGAAAACATACACTCATTATCAATTGAATTTGAGAAGGGTTATCACACAAAAATCTTTTCAACAAAAATATTTAACAAGCAGCTGACATGGTCGAGCTGTATCCCCCGCTAATTGTACAACATGTATAGGTTTTCCTTTTCATATTGCAGATTAATTCCTCACACAGAAACAACACAACTATATTGTAGAGGATGTTAATAATAAAACACTAAAGATGGATGATAGATTTGGAGAATTCCAAACTGACCTGGGTCATCAGGACTCTTTTCATCATCATCGTACCCCTTGTCTAGGTCATGTTCCTGCTTGCCAACCTTTATGCTAGTATCCATCGTTCCCTCCAGGGAAGTAGACCACGGCTCTTGTCTTGTAGGTTTGGACCCAAGTGCACCCTTGTAAATTTGAATGATAAGTATATATGTTAGTGTCATTAAGGAAAGTCCAGTACTACTGACTAGTGAATAATGCAGTGCTTAGGCAGTAGCGTTACTGTTTGAAATAACCAGGAAGTAAGCTTACGGACTACTTTTTGTTCAGGATATTCCTCTTACTGCCAGCGTAAGTAGGGTAACTGCAAAAAAACTTATAAGGACTATATATCTCGCTGTGACTAATATTTTGTACTGACTTGACATTAATATGTTACTTTATATCAGAAATGAGTGGCCTGATATGATAGAAAAAATATTTTTACAAGAGTGTATTGTGTATTTATTGTGGCCACTGTGTTAATACAAGCTGTCAAAGTGAACTCGTAATTACCTAAACAGTAACGTTATAATTTCAAGTATAGGCCATACATTTTTGAAACAGCCCTCGTACACTGACTACCAATAATGGTGGGTGAAGACATGATACTTAGTTTGTTTGAATATTCATTAACATACTTAATTACAAAGGATTTATTCACACGCTTACGCCAGTCACATTTGAGGATTTCATTCGAGATTAGTGCATGGTCAAACTTTAGACTAGATTTTACAAAGGTATGAAAAAGAAAAATATTCGTGAGTGGCATATATTTTGTATGAGCCCTGGGTGCAAGGTACCTCTCCGCAAAAGGTAGGTGGCGGCAGTTTTAGATGAGAGATTGCAATGTTACAGAAATACAAATTGCGGATTTTCTTATAGTCCCAACTCAAAAAGGCATGATGAGATTAAATCGAAATGCTCACATTAATCTGAACTTCATATACCATATGAAGGGATTCCATCCCAAGGGTAACTTCGTCTTCATGCTCAGACCTCGCACCTGTGACCAACACGACACTGCTACTTTCGCTATTGGTGTCTGAATGCTGCACAACTGTGGAAAATAGGATTAACAAATTAACAAACGCTTCATAGTTTTAATGTTGTAATAATTTGGTAAAATGCATGCTGTCCATATATATACATATGGAAAAGACCATAAGCAGCCCAAATTTCATACGTAAAAATAAAATATTGCATTGTTCTTTGAATGAATTTATCGTTTTTAACATAAAGATGAAGATTTCGTGAATAAGTTCTTTATAGGATGACTATTCATGTTTTCAGATATCAAAAACCATAATTTGTTAATCCTAACTTACTTTCCAACATCAAACTAACTTGCAAACAAGCAGCTGACATGGTCGAGCTATATCCCCCGCAAATTGCACATCATTTATAGGTTTTCCTAATCATACTGCCGATTAATTCTTGTCACACAAAATTTAAAAAAATTTCCAGAACATGATGGAAACTGTTCTAACTATGTTCACATTCGATCCAAAAATTACCACCACTTTGGCCTGGAAATTTTTTGGTGTTTTTTTAACGTCGTTACTTTTTACCAATATTTAGATTTTAATGTTTTACATTGTTGTCTATTGCACACATTCATATGATTGTGTATCTCCATTTCAAATTGGATCAAAAAGTGATGATAAGTTAAGTAGTTGTGAGCTGGACAGGACTTGTAACAGCTTTCTAACAGAGTCCTCATTTTTTGCTAAAAAAGTCAAAATTTTACAAAAATATTTTTTTAAAATTGTTCTTTATGACACACCTTCATATGATTATGCATCTATATATCAAATTTGATCAAAAGGTGATGATTAGTTAAGAAGTTGTGAGCCGGACAGGACTTGTAACAGATTTCTAACAGAGTCCTCATTTATTGACAAAAAATAGAGCCATTGGCTCTGTAGCTCATCAGGCATCATATCAAGTTTGCTTTATACAGGCAAGATGTGCTAAAAATGAAACTGATGTTACCTATTGCAAGAAAACCTTTAAAAAATTTACAAAACAAATGTATTATTATTCAATACTTTCTAGATCGCCAATATCAGACAGTGAAAGAAGTCCACACTAAAATATCAAAGGAGAAAAAAATATGCCATAGACTGTCATCTAATGGAGAAAAATAGGTTTTTAAGGTTGTGACCCCTGTGACCCTATTTGGGGTCATGAGGTCACAAAACCTACAGTTTAGAATCCCAATTGGCCAAGGAGTCTACATGCAGTATTTCAGCTCAATAGACCTTAAGGAGCTAAAGATGATGATAAAAATTAGTTTTAAACCTTAACGTCAATGAATAGAAACACATGACACACTGTTTGGAGAATAAGAGGGTCTCATTTATTATAAGAAATTACATGACGGTTACAAGTTAGAGAAATCCCCCAACTCGTACACAAAACATTAACATATAGAAACACAGGAAACCCTCATTGTAGCTAGCATACATTAAAAGGCTTATGCCAATGCCAAAAAGGTAGAGTAATATTGAATTAAAACTCCGAAACATGAGAAAGTAAAGGTGGCGTAAGGGGCGGTGGTGGGTTTCGTGTTTTGACGTGACGCTGCCGTCAGCCATGCTGCTTCCTTAAAAGCCGGAGAAATATAACCAAGGGAAGTAACTCTTCCTGGAATAAAGAATATTATAAAACCTTAAAGGTAAAGGGAGATAATCTGACTTGTTTTAAATATATTTCAATATGAAATACACTTAAACCTTAACGTCAATGAATAGAAAAACATGACACAGTGTTTGGAGAATAAGAGGGTCTCATTTATTATAAGAAATTACATGACGGTTACAAGTTAGAGAAATCCCCCCAAAAAGACCACTCTTAGACCCAAACAGTGTGAAAAAAAAAAATCATTATTGGAAAATAAAAGTGAAATACATGGAAAAGGTTTGAATAATAGTGCCAATGCCGGTACTCATAGTACTTTTCACAGTGATGCACTTGGCAAGTTTTGACACAAAACATTTCTGTAGTAAGTTACCACATTGGAGGGGATTTGGTCAACATATGCGAGATATGCAGAACTTTTCCAAACTCCCATGAGCTTGACTATCTCTCCCGGTACCCCACAGCTTAACGCCCATGTTGCACCCCCTCTGCGAAAGCTGTGACTCGTTATGTTTTCAGTTATGCCAGCTTTCTTGAGCACTTGACACAGGCTAGAACTGAAACTAGAAGATGTCATGATGGCATCCCTGGCACCTACTTTTGCATAAAACACTGGTTTGGCATCAACGCTCTTATTTGTGCAAAGCAAATTGATCATAGCCTTCACAGGGCACAAGACGTGAGGATAAATACATGGCAAGTTCACTTCAAACCTGCGCTCTTTGAACTGAATCGTTTTGGACCACTTGACTGTGACAAGGAGCGATCCGTCGTTACACAACTGAAAACAATCTCTTGTAAAATGCTTATCTTCAGCAAAACTTTGAACATTGTTGGGGAACAGATTTGATTTTCGGAACATCCCAAAGAACATGAGTAACATTGCAGCCCACAAGTTCACATGTAGGCGACAACTGAAATCCATCACATCGTACAATTTGATCAACATGGTTGGTGAAACAGGTGTTTTCCTGTTAATTTCAGATCCTTTAACGCGTGCGATACCCCGTAACGTTGATTTCACCAACCAACTATCTTCAAAGGGGTGAGCGTATCCACATTCAAGATGTAGAAGTCGTATGATATTCAGATACTGCCTTACCGAACTAGGCTTTAATCTCCTGGCCAAGTATGCCGCATACAGCACCACGTGCCACTGGTTTACTGGAACTGGTGGTTGTCCAATAGCGTTGCAGAATTCCATATATGCGTTGAAATGGGTCTTATAAGTCCGCACTGTATTTTCAGCAAATGTTGATGCTCGATACTGTCCTACTGCTTCAAACAACTCTGTAATCAGCTGTCTTTGTTGACCCGTTCCATCTGCAACACAATGCAACTAATGATCTGACAGACATGGACGATATAAGTTCAGGACACAATGCTATTGGACAAACGAAAGACTTCCTCCAGCTTCCAAGTAACATGCACAATTTATCAAACTTTCCCCTTTCATGAAGACGAGATATTGTATCGGGGATTACATTTAACTTGCCTGGGATATGCATAGCTTTTATAGTGAAGTTATATTTTGCACTCATCCAAAATAATTCCCTCAAGCTCTGGTTTACTAATTCCTGTTTACACCTTCCTCTATTAATTATAGCCTTTGCTACTACACTATCTGTGTACACAATCACAAGTTTATTGCACCACTGGTTAGCCCATCGGCGTCCTGCATGAAGCAATCCGAGAACTTCTTTGTAATTGATATGCAGAACGTCTGCTGCTGGCCAATCTGCTGCCCACTGAGAGTACTGCCACTCACCCTGTGTGAAAATACCTGTTTCCGTAGTACTGGCATCGACATGCACCGGAACTTTGTCGTAAGTGCAGTAATAAACAGTTCCATTGAACACTGCGAGATATGACATCCACCAAGCTAAATCTTTCTTGAAGCCATGAGTTAATACAGTCTTATCAGACTGACGTTTTAGCACGCCTATGTTGTCTAAAATGCGACGGAGAAAAAATCTGCCTCCCCGTACCACATTACATGCCCAGTTTAATAATCCTGCTAAACTCTGCATTTGTCTTTTTGAAGCCCTTTTCCTGTTAGCAAACTTAACTAACTCTGTTTTCATCTTATCCAGTTTCTGTTCTCCCAGACTTATCCTACACTCACGTGTATCTATATCTACCCCTAGAAAGGTTATTTTCTGCGATGGACCAACCACCTTACTCCAACTTATCTCAAACCCGAGACGACCAAGCAGGTTGAGCAGAGTGTGGAGTGCGTAATTGCACTCGTCATACGTTGGTGCACAAATAAAAAAGTCGTCAATATATACCACAAGGTATTTGAATCCACGACGGCGCATCATCCTTCTGACCGACTGTGATAAACGATGAAACACGCTTGGTCCTAATCTAGATCCAAAAGGCAGGCGTGAATCAAAGAGCAAAGTCGGGTTACTGTCATTTGAAAAAATCCACTGTAACCCTGTCAATTTATAGTCTAGCGGGTGTATTCCAACTGATCCATACGCAGATTTAATGTCTACTTTCGCCATGTAGAAATCCGGCTTTGCCATAGCACATGCATCTTGTAAAGTTTGAAACTGGATCGGCGGAGACGTCGCGTAATCATTCATTGCCTCACCGACAGGGCGACTGCCATCATGTATCAGTCTAACACTGGAAATATCCTTCGGAATTGCAGCCATTGGACTTACTATTGTAGGACTATCAGTAGAAACGTTATAATGTCCCAGATCAATTTGCTTTTTAATTTCTTTTTCAACAAGTTCTTTATTTTCAACGCTGACTGCAGATTTATGGTTTTGTGAAATAGCTTTATGTGGACAAATATCAGAGTCAGAAATTCTAAAACCATATTCCAAGCCATTCATTAGGTATTCTCTGTCTGTATCACATTCTAATTCAGATTCCCAAATCGATAGTTTCGATGAAAGAGAGTTTTTGGACGCTAGATAATCGGAAGTAAAGGGTGATGCGACGACTGGATGAGTGACAGGTATTCCCTATTCTTTATCTGGCTTGTCACCCGACTGGTCGTGATCTGTCAGGGGGTGATCTTTACCACACGAGGAGCAGACATGGTCATAGTTACACCTTGTCCCGTAAAAGCACTTGCCTTTGTTGAATTGCCAACAAACTGGTTTAGTCTGCCTCGCTCCTCTGAAACTACTTTGGAATTTTTCGGTGCAGTATTCACGGTACTGCCTCTCTCTTTGAGACGCACTGTGGTCAGATGTTGACCATCGGCACCCCATCGAAACTGGAATTCTGCCTGTTTCTCCCTATATTCACAATCATATGCGAGAACCGATATCCAAGTATACCGACAAGCCAACTCGCCGATCTTAGCAGTGTACGCCAGATAGTCAACACTACTATGCTCATTTAATTTGTCAGTACGTATTAACTCGGCCATAATGCAAGCATTTGCAGAGATCCATTGGGCAGGGCTAACAGTTTCCAACTTGGATTTCTTTTGTTCATTTAGTTTAATGGTAACACCATCCCCTAAATCAACTTCCTCGCAATCTTTAGCATGTAACCCTAATTTAGGTAAAAAGTCAACAATGTACAATGGTCTTTCTGCTGCCTTACCACGCCGAAGATAAACAGATGGATCCAAATCCATTCGCTCTGAAACACGTCGACCTTGCTGCTTGTCATCTGCATTAGCTTGACCCAACAACTGGTCAAGAATTCCCACGGGATTCGGTCCGGTGAATCGATCTGGTTTTCCACCCTGCTTGCCACCCGTAACTGCCATGGTCGCTTCTTTAGTTTTCATTGCACTTATAGCAGACTCGATTGCACGACGATGACCAGTCTTCAATTAAAGAATGTCAAAATCTTCAGCCTGTATGCCAAGCAAAGCCTCACGTGTCGCAAAACCTTCCTCCCTCAAAGCGTCAGCAACAGCACATGGTAGACGCAATTTGTCGACGAAATCATCGACATCGAACAAGGCCGTACCTTCCTGCTCAGTCTTCATAAGCCCAGCCATAGCAGCAAACGTATTCTTATCCATATTCCGAGATTTCAAACAAAAACACTCGAATAATAGGCCTACCAAATGTTTTCGTGTTTTGACGTGACGCTGCCGTCAGCCATGCTGCTTCCTTAAAAGCCGGAGAAATATAACCAAGGGAAGTAACTCTTCCTGGAATAAAGAATATTATAAAACCTTAAAGGTAAAGGGAGATAATCTGACTTGTTTTAAATATATTTCAATATGAAATACACTTTAAGGTTGTGACCCCTGTGACCCTATTTGGGGTCATGGGGTCACGAAATCTACACTTTAGAATCCCCATTTGCCAAGGAGTCTGCACATATAATTTCAGCTCTCTAGACCTTTTGGAACTTGAGAAGAAGATGAAAATAGTTTTTTAAGGTTGTGACCCCTGTGACCCTATTTGGGGTTACAGGGTCACCAAAGTTACAAATTAGAATCCCCATTGTCCAAGGAGTCTGCACATATCAATATTAACTCTCTAGACGTTTTGGAACTGGAGAAGAAGATGAGAATTGGTTTTTAAGGTTGTGACCCCTGTGACCCTATTTGGGGTCATGGGGTCACGAAATCTACAATTAAGAATCCCGATTGGCCAAGGAGTCTGCACATATCATTTTCAACTCTATAGTCCTTTTAGTACTAGAGAAGAAGATGAAAATAGGTATTTAAGGTTGTGACCCGTGTGACCCTATTTGGGGTCACAGGGTCAATAAAGTTACAAATTAGAATCCCCATTGTCCAAGGAGTCTGCACATATCACTTTAAATTTTCTAGTCCTTTTAGAACTGGAGAAGAAGATGAAAATAGGTTTTTAAGGTTGTGACCCCTGTGACCCTATTTGGGGTCACAGGTTCACCAAAGTTACAAACTAGAATCCCCATTGTCCAAGGAGTCTGCACATATCACTTTCAACTCTCTAGTCCTTTTAGAACTGGAGAAGAAGATGAAAATTATTAAAATCTAAATATTTTAGATCTTTAAAAGACTTACCTTACCTTAGATGTGCATGTTCCTATGCTTACCGACCAAGATTGAGACTCGTGTTGACGGGGCTATCTCTATGTGAACCAAGTAGTGATACGGGAAGTGACACGTCAATACGGGGACAGGTATACCGGAAGGTAATACTCAATCACGTGATAACCAAAAACTCTCACTTTTTTCCGCCAGAAAAAGTCAGAAGGAGTCCGGAGAAGAGGGGAGGAAGAGTCCAACGATGGGCGGGATAAATCCTCTAAGGTAAGGTAAGTCTTTTAAACATCTAAAATATTTAGATTTTAATAAGTTTTAAACTTACCTTACCTTAGATGTGCATACAATTCGACAGCAAGGCAGGTGGGTAGGACTCCAAGAGGACCATGCCAAACTGTGACCGTGCAGGCAGAGGAGACTGAGGGCGACGAATCTAAAAAGACACGAAAAAACCAACAATCAACCAAGGCCTAAAGCAAAGCTAAGGTAAAGAAGAATAAAAAACAAACATCTTTACCTAACGAGCCGGCGGTTTGGTGAGTTGCTGAGCAAACACCAAAGGGCCAAAGGACTGTAAACCATCCACATCCTCCATCGCTAGGTCCCTGAGGTAGTGGGAAGCAAAGATGGTGGTGGATCTCCAAAAACAGCCCTCCATGATCGTAGGAACTGAACATTTCCTGTGTAAAGCCATCGTGGAAGCCAAAGCCCGAAGTTCATGCGGGTTGTTGGCTGCAGGATGGGGTAAGCCAGCAGCGTCATAGGCCGCTAAGATGGTCGAGCGGATCCACAAGGAGATGGAGTTCTTGTTAACCTCGCCCTTAACCGAGGGGGAAAAGGGGATGAACAATCGTTTCCTGGTACCCCTTCTGCTGGCTGACTTGTCGATGTAGACCTTCAAGGCCCGGACAGGACAAAGAGCCAATTCTTCAACCTCTGAAGTAGCAACAATAGAGGACAACGGGGGGATGGTGAACATCCTGTCTGGCTGTCCAGGAAGCTGGTTCTTGGCAATGAAATCCCATAAGAGCCCCAAATGAATAGAACCATGACGAGATTGCTCAAACCGGACACGAGTCACATCCAGGGTGTGGACCTCACTGACCCGTGCCGCCGTGGCCATGGCGACCAGGAAAGCAGTCTTCCAAAGGTTCATAAGGACGCCCACGGAGATGCTGTAGAACCACATTCAGATCCCAGGCAGGAGGACGGAACTTCTTCTTCTGATCCTCCTGCTTGAAGGCCTTAAGCATAGCGATGAGTTCTGGGACTGTCGATATCTTAGTATCCCTCTTAACTGCCAGGACGGAGTTGATGGCAGAAATGTACGTGCCAATAGTACTGCCTTTTAAGGAACGCTTATTCCGAAGGTACAGTAGGAATTCCGCAAGGAATTGGGGCGACGCCTTGACAGGGTTCTGTGAATGTTCAGAGCAGAAACGTTCAAAGGAAAGCCACTTGTCGTCATACAGAGACCTGGTGGAAACTCTATGGGCCTTGGCAATAGTGTTGGCCACCTGCGTCGAGTAACCCTTCGATCTCAGAGCTTTCTTAAGATGGACCAAACGCAGAGATGAAACCTCTCTGGGTCCGGATGAGACAGACGACTGTGGGGATGGCGAAGGAGGTTTGGCCAGGGAGGCAGAGGGTCTGGATCCCTTCCGACTAGATCTCTGAGATCTGGGAACCACGTCCTAGCCGGCCACCAAGGCGCGACCAAAATCAGACGTATCTGCTGGGTCTGTTTGAGCTTGTCTACTACCTTGGGAAGAAGGATTGGAGGAGGGAACGCATAAGCGTCCAGTCCTTCCCAAGAGAGCGACAGGGCGTCCACTGCTCAAGCTGCCGGATCTGGAAGAGGGGAGACGTACACCGGCAGCTGGTTGTTGAACTTGGTTGCAAAGAGGTCGATCAAGGGTCTGGGATGGAGTTGGCAGATTAGATCGAACGCCTCCGGGTGCAACATCCATTCGGTTGGCGAGGGCTTGTCCGGTCTGGACAAGGCGTCCGCTAGGACATTCCGGCAGCCCGGAATGTGACGAGCCCGCGTCTCCACGTTGTTTGAGTCTGCGAGATGAAACAACTGGAACGTAAGGTCTAGTAACCTCCTCAACCCGGTGGTTCCCTGGTTGTTGATGAGATACACCACAGTGGAGTTGTCGGATACCACCAGAAGTCGAGACCCGCGCAGAAGCGGTATCCAATGCTGAATCGCCAAGACTGCTGCCTGCAACTCTAGGTGATTGATGTGCCAGGATTTCCTCTCGTCTGACCACAGACCGGAGACTGTGTGATCGTTGAGGTGAGCCCCCCAGCCCAGGAGAGATGCGTCCACAAACAACTGATGAGTGGGTGTGAACTCGACCAAAGAGACTCCGACGCAAACGTTTGACTGGACCGTCCACCACGTCAGGTACTGGTGGAGGTGGGACGGTAGAGAGAACTCGGAGTCGAGGTCGTCGGCAAGAATACGAGGCTTGAGGAAATTCTGGAGAGGTCTCAGCATGAGTCTGCCTCTGATGGTGAGATCCTGTGCTGATGTTAGAAGACCGAGAAGGGACTGCCACGCCCTGAGTCTTAGGGGCTCCCGGAGAGCTTGATGGGCGAAGGCTACAATCTTGCTCCACCTGTCGAGTGGAACGGACAGGCGAGCGAGATCGGTCTGGAAGTGACCTCCTATGAAGGTCAGACGTTGAGACGGAACCAGTGAGGACTTCTCCACGTTGATTAACCATCCCAACTGATGTAGGAGTCTGCGAGCGAAGTCTGTCTGTCTGTGTAGCAGAGCTGACGAGGCATGGCTCATGAGGCAATCGTCTATGTAGGGGTCAAACCGGATCCCCCGAAGATGTAGGAACTTGACAATCGGAGCCGTAATTCTTGTGAATAACCACGGAGCCGTAGAAATTCCAAACGGGAGCACCTTCCATTGATAGTGTCGATGATCCATGACGAATCGAAGGTACTTCCGATGGGGTTCGTAGATTGGCACATGAAGGTAGGCGTCCTGGAGATCGAGGCTGACCAGCCAGTCGTGAGGTTGGAGCTGGGAACGCAGCTGCTCCAGAGACACCATCCTGAAGTGAGGCGGGGTTTCCATGTAGCGTTCGTTGAAAACCGCCAGATTGTGGATCATCCTCATCTTGTCCGAGTTCTTCTTGGTGACAAGGAAGATGGGAGAGTAGAACCCTGGGGAGTCTATGAGTTCCAGCACTTCTTCTATGGCCCTCTTCTCCAGCAGGATCTCTATATTGGAGAGAAGCTGAGCGTGAAGGGTCTTCGGATACACGCGTGACCGGGGCAGGTTGGTCAGAGGCGGAGACGAGGTCATTGGCAGCTTGAAACCTGTCTTGAGGATATCGAGAACGAAGGGATCTTCCATCATTGTCCAGTTGGGCCAGAAGATCCCGATTCTCCCGCCTACGGGGGTCTGGTGGATCGGGACGGCTGGGGGCGGGAGATCCCAGTCGGGGCTTCCCAGGGCATCAACACCGCTTGTAGGACCTGAACTTGACCCCTGGGGTTCGGGGGCCCGTTCGGGACTGCTGAGGTTGAGACACAGGCTGCTTGTCGGTTTGTCGGCCTCTGCCTCTGTTGCCCTTCTGTGCTCCTCTAACCGAACTCCGACGCGGGATATAATTAAACTTTGGCCTGTTGGAGAGGTTGATGGCAGAGTTCAACGTACGGATACCGGATAGGGTCACCTCAGTCTGAGTCAGTGCCGCATGTTCTTTATACACCTCAGGGATGAGGCCGGCAAAGACGGAGGGATGAGAGAAGGGAGCTCGCATCAAGGTCTTCTTAAATTCGTCACTCCAACCACAGGGAGCCAGGAGACCCGCACGACGAATGGTTAGGACATTAGCCAAGGCTGATCGGAGGTGCTCGACGATGTCGGCCAATGTCTTGTGTTGCCACCGCATCATGGTGGTGAGGTGGAAGACCCGGGACTTGTTCTCCTCAGTCAAATCCTGCAGGATAGCGTCTGTGGCCGAGGCCAGTGCCGAGATAGGTTTAAGCGTCCTCCGCAGTTCCGTGTCAAAGGCCATAAGTTTAGCATCGGTGACCTTGAACTGCTGTTGAGAAGCAGGGGATAACCGGCCCACAGACTCATCCTGGACTGCCGCACCGTCCGCGAAGTCTAAGGAATGCACCTTGTAGAGGTGTGAAGCGTTCTTGGCCGCCTTGAACGAAGGGTTATGGGAGAGCTTCTTAAAGTCTTCGTCCAAGGAGGCTATGGCGTCCAGAACCAAGGGGTGTGGAGGGATCAACAGGGTAGGCTCATCCCAAATAGCCTGCAGGCATGGAGCATTAGGGCCTGGAGACGGACAGTTAACTAGCCTGTCGGCTACCCAGCCAGCCCTCCATGATCGTAGGAACTGAACATTTCCTGTGTAAAGCCATCGTGGAAGCCAAAGCCCGAAGTTCATGCGGGTTGTTGGCTGCAGGATGGGGTAAGCCAGCAGCGTCATAGGCCGCTAAGATGGTCGAGCGGATCCACAAGGAGATGGAGTTCTTGTTAACCTCGCCCTTAACCGAGGGGGAAAAGGGGATGAACAATCGTTTCCTGGTACCCCTTCTGCTGGCTGACTTGTCGATGTAGACCTTCAAGGCCCGGACAGGACAAAGAGCCAATTCTTCAACCTCTGAAGTAGCAACAATAGAGGACAACGGGGGGATGGTGAACATCCTGTCTGGCTGTCCAGGAAGCTGGTTCTTGGCAATGAAATCCCATAAGAGCCCCAAATGAATAGAACCATGACGAGATTGCTCAAAACGGACACGAGTCACATCCAGGGTGTGGACCTCACTGACCCGTGCCGCCGTGGCCATGGCGACCAGGAAAGCAGTCTTCCAAAGGTTCATAAGGACGCCCACGGAGATGCTGTAGAACCACATTCAGATCCCAGGCAGGAGGACGGAACTTCTTCTTCTGATCCTCCTGCTTGAAGGCCTTAAGCATAGCGATGAGTTCTGGGACTGTCGATATCTTAGTATCCCTCTTAACTGCCAGGACGGAGTTGATGGCAGAAATGTACGTGCCAATAGTACTGCCTTTTAAGGAACGCTTATTCCGAAGGTACAGTAGGAATTCCGCAAGGAATTGGGGCGACGCCTTGACAGGGTTCTGTGAATGTTCAGAGCAGAAACGTTCAAAGGAAAGCCACTTGTCGTCATACAGAGACCTGGTGGAAACTCTATGGGCCTTGGCAATAGTGTTGGCCACCTGCGTCGAGTAACCCTTCGATCTCAGAGCTTTCTTAAGATGGACCAAACGCAGAGATGAAACCTCTCTGGGTCCGGATGAGACAGACGACTGTGGGGATGGCGAAGGAGGTTTGGCCAGGGAGGCAGAGGGTCTGGATCCCCTCCGACTAGATCTCTGAGATCTGGGAACCACGTCCTGGCCGGCCACCAAGGCGCGACCAAAATCAGACGTATCTGCTGGGTCTGTTTGAGCTTGTCTACTACCTTGGGAAGAAGGATTGGAGGAGGGAACGCATAAGCGTCCAGTCCTTCCCAAGAGAGCGACAGGGCGTCCACTGCCCAAGCTGCCGGATCTGGAAGAGGGGAGACGTACACCGGCAGCTGGTTGTTGAACTTGGTTGCAAAGAGGTCGATCAAGGGTCTGGGATGGAGTTGGCAGATTAGATCGAACGCCTCCGGGTGCAACATCCATTCGGTTGGCGAGGGCTTGTCCGGTCTGGACAAGGCGTCCGCTAGGACATTCTGGCAGCCCGGAATGTGACGAGCCCGCGTCTCCACGTTGTTTGAGTCTGCGAGATGAAACAACTGGAACGTAAGGTCTAGTAACCTCCTCAACCCGGTGGTTCCCTGGTTGTTGATGAGATACACCACAGTGGAGTTGTCGGATACCACCAGAAGTCGAGACCCGCGCAGAAGCGGTATCCAATGCTGAATCGCCAAGACTGCTGCCTGCAACTCTAGGTGATTGATGTGCCAGGATTTCCTCTCGTCTGACCACAGACCGGAGACTGTGTGATCTTTGAGGTGAGCCCCCCAGCCCAGGAGAGATGCGTCCACAAACAACTGATGAGTGGGTGTGAACTCGACCGAAGAGACTCCGACGCAAACGTTTGACTGGACCGTCCACCACGACAGGTACTGGTGGAGGTGGGACGGTAGAGAGAACTCGGAGTCGAGGTCGTCGGCAAGAATACGAGGCTTGAGGAAATTCTGGAGAGGTCTCAGCATGAGTCTGCCTCTGATGGTGAGATCCTGTGCTGATGTTAGAAGACCGAGAAGGGACTGCCACGCCCTGAGTCTTAGGGGCTCCCGGAGAGCTTGATGGGCGAAGGCTACAATCTTGCTCCACCTGTCGAGTGGAACGGACAGGCGAGCGAGATCGGTCTGGAAGTGACCTCCTATGAAGGTCAGACGTTGAGACGGAACCAGTGAGGACTTCTCCACGTTGATTAACCATCCCAACTGATGTAGGAGTCTGCGAGCGAAGTCTGTCTGTCTGTGTAGCAGAGCTGACGAGGCATGGCTCATGAGGCAATCGTCTATGTAGGGGTCAAACCGGATCCCCCGAAGATGTAGGAACTTGACAATCGGAGCCGTAATTCTTGTGAATAACCACGGAGCCGTAGAAATTCCAAACGGGAGCACCTTCCATTGATAGTGTCGATGATCCATGACGAATCGAAGGTACTTCCGATGGGGTTCGTAGATTGGCACATGAAGGTAGGCGTCCTGGAGATCGAGGCTGACCAGCCAGTCGTGAGGTTGGAGCTGGGAACGCAGCTGCTCCAGAGACACCATCCTGAAGTGAGGCGGGGTTTCCATGTAGCGTTCGTTGAAAACCGCCAGATTGTGGATCATCCTCATCTTGTCCGAGTTCTTCTTGGTGACAAGGAAGATGGGAGAGTAGAACCCTGGGGAGTCTATGAGTTCCAGCACTTCTTCTATGGCCCTCTTCTCCAGCAGGATCTCTATATTGGAGAGAAGCTGAGCGTGAAGGGTCTTCGGATATACGCGTGACCGGGGCAGGTTGGTCAGAGGCGGAGACGAGGTCATTGGCAGCTTGAAACCTGTCTTGAGGATATCGAGAACGAAGGGATCTTCCAGGATTGTCCAGTTGGGCCAGAAGATCCCGATTCTCCCTTCTACGGGGGTCTGGTGGATCGGGACGGCTGGGGGCGGGAGATCCCAGTCGGGGCTTCCCAGGGCATCAACACCGCTTGTAGGACCTGAACTTGACCCCTGGGGTTCGGGGGCCCGTTCGGGACTGCTGAGGTTGAGACACAGGCTGCTTGTCGGTTTGTCGGCCTCTGCCTCTGTTGCCCTTCTGTGCTCCTCTAACCGAACTCCGACGCGGGATATAATTAAACTTTGGCCTGTTGGAGAGGTTGATGGCAGAGTTCAACGTACGGATACCGGATAGGGTCACCTCAGTCTGAGTCAGTGCCGCATGTTCTTTATACACCTCAGGGATGAGGCCGGCAAAGACGGAGGGATGAGAGAAGGGAGCTCGCATCAAGGTCTTCTTAAATTCGTCACTCCAACCACAGGGAGCCAGGAGACCCGCACGACGAATGGTTAGGACATTAGCCAAGGCTGATCGGAGGTGCTCGACGATGTCGGCCAATGTCTTGTGTTGCCACCGCATCATGGTGGTGAGGTGGAAGACCCGGGACTTGTTCTCCTCAGTCAAATCCTGCAGGATAGCGTCTGTGGCCGAGGCCAGTGCCGAGATAGGTTTAAGCGTCCTCCGCAGTTCCGTGTCAAAGGCCATAAGTTTAGCATCGGTGACCTTGAACTGCTGTTGAGAAGCAGGGGATAACCGGCCCACAGACTCATCCTGGACTGCCGCACCGTCCGCGAAGTCTAAGGAATGCACCTTGTAGAGGTGTGAAGCGTTCTTGGCCGCCTTGAACGAAGGGTTATGGGAGAGCTTCTTAAAGTCTTCGTCCAAGGAGGCTATGGCGTCCAGAACCAAGGGGTGTGGAGGGATCAACAGGGTAGGCTCATCCCAAATAGCCTGCAGGCATGGAGCATTAGGGCCTGGAGACGGACAGTTAACTAGCCTGTCGGCTACCCAGCCAGCCCTCCATGATCGTAGGAACTGAACATTTCCTGTGTAAAGCCATCGTGGAAGCCAAAGCCCGAAGTTCATGCGGGTTGTTGGCTGCAGGATGGGGTAAGCCAGCAGCGTCATAGGCCGCTAAGATGGTCGAGCGGATCCACAAGGAGATGGAGTTCTTGTTAACCTCGCCCTTAACCGAGGGGGAAAAGGGGATGAACAATCGTTTCCTGGTACCCCTTCTGCTGGCTGACTTGTCGATGTAGACCTTCAAGGCCCGGACAGGACAAAGAGCCAATTCTTCAACCTCTGAAGTAGCAACAATAGAGGACAACGGGGGGATGGTGAACATCCTGTCTGGCTGTCCAGGAAGCTGGTTCTTGGCAATGAAATCCCATAAGAGCCCCAAATGAATAGAACCATGACGAGATTGCTCAAAACGGACACGAGTCACATCCAGGGTGTGGACCTCACTGACCCGTGCCGCCGTGGCCATGGCGACCAGGAAAGCAGTCTTCCAAAGGTTCATAAGGACGCCCACGGAGATGCTGTAGAACCACATTCAGATCCCAGGCAGGAGGACGGAACTTCTTCTTCTGATCCTCCTGCTTGAAGGCCTTAAGCATAGCGATGAGTTCTGGGACTGTCGATATCTTAGTATCCCTCTTAACTGCCAGGACGGAGTTGATGGCAGAAATGTACGTGCCAATAGTACTGCCTTTTAAGGAACGCTTATTCCGAAGGTACAGTAGGAATTCCGCAAGGAATTGGGGCGACGCCTTGACAGGGTTCTGTAAATGTTCAGAGCAGAAACATTCAAAGGAAAGCCACTTGTCGTCATACAGAGACCTGGTGGAAACTCTATGGGCCTTGGCAATAGTGTTGGCCACCTGCGTCGAGTAACCCTTCGATCTCAGAGCTTTCTTAAGATGGACCAAACGCAGAGATGAAACCTCTCTGGGTCCGGATGAGACAGACGACTGTGGGGATGGCGAAGGAGGTTTGGCCAGGGAGGCAGAGGGTCTGGATCCCTTCCGACTAGATCTCTGAGATCTGGGAACCACGTCCTGGCCGGCCACCAAGGCGCGACCAAAATCAGACGTATCTGCTGGGTCTGTTTGAGCTTGTCTACTACCTTGGGAAGAAGGATTGGAGGAGGGAACGCATAAGCGTCCAGTCCTTCCCAAGAGAGCGACAGGGCGTCCACTGCCCAAGCTGCCGGATCTGGAAGAGGGGAGACGTACACCGGCAGCTGGTTGTTGAACTTGGTTGCAAAGAGGTCGATCAAGGGTCTGGGATGGAGTTGGCAGATTAGATCGAACGCCTCCGGGTGCAACATCCATTCGGTTGGCGAGGGCTTGTCCGGTCTGGACAAGGCGTCCGCTAGGACATTCCGGCAGCCCGGAATGTGACGAGCCCGCGTCTCCACGTTGTTTGAGTCTGCGAGATGAAACAACTGGAACGTAAGGTCTAGTAACCTCCTCAACCCGGTGGTTCCCTGGTTGTTGATGAGATACACCACAGTGGAGTTGTCGGATACCACCAGAAGTCGAGACCCGCGCAGAAGCGGTATCCAATGCTGAATCGCCAAGACTGCTGCCTGCAACTCTAGGTGATTGATGTGCCAGGATTTCCTCTCGTCTGACCACAGACCGGAGACTGTGTGATCGTTGAGGTGAGCCCCCCAGCCCAGGAGAAATGCGTCCACAAACAACTGATGAGTGGGTGTGAACTCGACCAAAGAGACTCCGACGCAAACGTTTGACTGGACCGTCCACCACGACAGGTACTGGTGGAGGTGGGACGGTAGAGAGAACTCGGAGTCGAGGTCGTCGGCAAGAATACGAGGCTTGAGGAAATTCTGGAGAGGTCTCAGCATGAGTCTGCCTCTGATGGTGAGATCCTGTGCTGATGTTAGAAGACCGAGAAGGGACTGCCACGCCCTGAGTCTTAGGGGCTCCCGGAGAGCTTGATGGGCGAAGGCTACAATCTTGCTCCACCTGTCGAGTGGAACGGACAGGAGAGCGAGATCGGTCTGGAAGTGACCTCCTATGAAGGTCAGACGTTGAGACGGAACCAGTGAGGACTTCTCCACGTTGATTAACCATCCCAACTGATGTAGGAGTCTGCGAGCGAAGTCTGTCTGTCTGTGTAGCAGAGCTGACGAGGCATGGCTCATGAGGCAATCGTCTATGTAGGGGTCAAACCGGATCCCCCGAAGATGTAGGAACTTGACGATCGGAGCCGTAATTCTTGTGAATAACCACGGAGCCGTAGAAATTCCAAACGGGAGCACCTTCCATTGATAGTGTCGATGATCCATGGCGAATCGAAGGTACTTCCGATGGGGTTCGTAGATTGGCACATGAAGGTAGGCGTCCTGGAGATCGAGGCTGACCAGCCAGTCGTGAGGTTGGAGCTGGGAACGCAGCTGCTCCAGAGACACCATCCTGAAGTGAGGCGGGGTTTCCATGTAGCGTTCGTTGAAAACCGCCAGATTGTGGATCATCCTCATCTTGTCCGAGTTTTTCTTGGTGACAAGGAAGATGGGAGAGTAGAACCCTGGGGAGTCTATGAGTTCCAGCACTTCTTCTATGGCCCTCTTCTCCAGCAGGATCTCTATATTGGAGAGAAGCTGAGCGTGAAGGGTCTTCGGATACACGCGTGACCGGGGCAGGTTGGTCAGAGGCGGAGACGAGGTCATTGGCAGCTTGAAACCTGTCTTGAGGATATCGAGAACGAAGGGATCTTCCAGGATTGTCCAGTTGGCATGGAGCATTAGGGCCTGGAGACGGACAGTTAACTAGCCTGTCGGCTACCCAGCCAGTGACCTGGCTGATGTTGAGATGAGAGGGCCTGTCATCATCCTCTTCATCGACCTCATCTTCCATCCGATCCTCCTGGTCCTGCAACTGTAAGTGCGAGCGGGACGTGGAAGGAGTAACTGGATCACGCTGCCTGGGAGATTCCGGAGAACGCTCTGGGGTGCGGAATTGTCTGGATGACGACACCGTACGACCCCTAGGAGAGGGAGTACCCTGTGGGGGCGAAGGAGGAGGTCTGATCGGCGACACAGTGCGCTGATCCTCTTGTCGAGAGCGCTTGGGAGGCTGTTGTCGATCCCGAGGGTTGCTAGGAGTCTTGACAGGATCTCGCTTGCGAAGAGGAGAGCGAGACCGAGATCTAGAGTGATCCTTCCTAGGTGGACGAGGAGACTCCGAGCGTCGAGAGGAGCGCCGAGGAGAGCGTCGCGTCTTGGATGGGCGCCGAGGAGACTGCTTGGGGGAAGCAGATCGTCGAGGAGAGCGCCGGGAAGGCGAGGAGCGCCGATTAGAAGACGAGGAGCGCCGAGGGGAGCGCTGAGGAGAGAGCTGCGTCTTCGAGGAGCGCCGAGGAGGGCGCTGAGGAGAGCGCTGCGTCTTCGAGGAGCGCCGAGGAGAGCGCTGAGGAGAGCGCTGCGTCTTAGAGGAGCGCCGAGGGGACTGCTTGGGAGAAGCAGATCGTCGAGGAGAGCGCCGGGGAGGCGAGGAGCGCCGGGGAGGCGAGGAGCGCCGCTTGGAAGACGTAGAGCGCTTAGAGGAGTCCTTCTTCTTAGGAGAAGGAGAAGAGGAGCGCCTAGGAGTCCTGTCCCTCGACTTGGAGGCTCGATCTGAAGAAGGAGAGCGCTGATGAGAGGACGAGGAGCGCCTGGAGGAGCTCTGTCTAGAGGTAGAGGCCTTGGATGCCGACTTGGAACCTCTCTTGGGAGTCGGGGAGCGACGAGAAGAGGGCAAGGAGCGCCTAGAGGAGCTCTTCTCACGCTGACGCCCTGTAGGAGAGGAGGAGGAACGCCTGGAGTTCCTGTCGGAAGATTTCGAATTCCGGCGACGGTCCTGGTGACGGAGGAACGCTTCAAGGAGCGCAGGTAGCCGAGGATTGGACAAGGCTGGTGTTGGGTTAGGCAAGGGATCCTGAGGAGGGCCCACATCCTTGGGAGGGACCTTGGAGAGGTCAGACGTAGAAGGAGTAGGGTCCTGAGGAGTAGGAGGCTCGACACGAGGGGGGGGTCGACCTAGGGGGGGTAGGTGACGGGTCTTGAACCTCTGAAGACATCCTATGCGCCCGCTGTGAGAAGCGCTTGCGCACTACCGCCGAATAGCACTTGAAGGCGGAGGGGGACAGAGACAGACACTCCTGACACCTGGATGACACTGTACACAGTCGAAGGACCAAGCAGTCGGGGCAGCGTGAATGCGGGTCCTTTGCTGATTTCTGAGACTTGCACTGAATGCAATAGACTCTCATGGGATGTCTGTAACATCAAAAAGAGAGTAGCAAAACATCCACAAAACATCCGTTAAATAAATAATTACCATAGCGTATATATTTATTTAGAAATATAAGGGATGAAGATGTTAAGATATATATTAATGCAAAGAGTATAAGATATATATATATATCAAAAGGTATTAAGAAGCATTGGGTATTAAAGAATTATAATTATAATATATAATATATAATATATAATATATAATATATAATACCTAGGCAGATTTATTACTTAAAATTGAAAGTAATAAAGAAAGGATAACAATGAGGTAGGGTAAAAACAATGTTAAACATGAAACATGTGCTATGACAGCAGTAACAATGGTTAACAAAGCAAAAGACAAACGAATTCAACCCCCCGGGGCAAAGTCGTAAATAACGCTAAAAAGGTTAATTCTAGCAGAAAAAACGACAAGAAACAAGAAACAAAGATGGATGGGGTTGAAATAAACCAAAAAGGTGCGTAAAAAACGGAAAATTGGAATAACGACATACATGCCGTTTTACGACACCACGCCCACAAGAAGGAAGCCGCCATTACAGGCAGGGGAAAAAAACAACAGGTGGGCGTGAAAAAACACGAAAATGAACGCCACAAGTGCAAAGAAGCACATGGAATGCGAGATAATGAAGTATAAGCCACCGAGAATGAAGCATGAAGAACGCGTCGCAAGGAAAATATCGATGCAAGTTTTAGAAAAAACGAAGGCAAAACATCGCGTTGAAAAGGTAGGTGTGAATAATGAAACTACTTGGAAAGATAGCGAAGTGAATACATACCAAAATCAAAATATCTGAAAGGTAATAGCAATAAACTTTTCACTTAGTGATCAACACGAGGTCCGTATGGTACGGACCAAAGGAAAAAAGTGAGAGTTTTGGTTATCACGTGATTGAGTATTACCTTCCGGTATACCTGTCCCCGTATTGACGTGTCACTTCCCGTATCACTACTTGGTTCACATAGAGATAGCCCCGTCAACACGAGTCTCAATCTTGGTCGGTAAGCATAGGAACATGCACATCTAAGGTAAGGTAAGTTTAAAACTAGGTTTTTAAGGTTGTGACCCCTGTGACCCTATTTGGGGTCATGGGGTCACGAAATCTACAATTTAGAATCCCCATTGGCCAAGGAGTCTGCACATATCGTTTTTAACTCTCTAGTCCTTTTAGAACTGGAGAAGAAGATGAAAATAGGTTTTTAAGGTTGTGACCCCTGTGACCCTATTTGGGGTCACAGGGTCACCAAAGTTACAAATTAGAATCTCCATATGCTAAGGTACTTGTACACAAAATTTCAGCTCTCTAATGTGTATGGTTCATGAGGAGAAGTCGAAAGTGTCAAAAGTTTACGGACGGACGACGGACGGACGACGGACGACGGACGACGGACGGACGGACGCCTGACGACGGGCCATGCCATAAGCCCATCTGGACTTTCAGTCCTAATGAGCTAAAAAGTCATATATTTACAAAAATATTTTCAAAATTGTTCTTCATGACACACCTTCATATGAGTATGCATCTATATATCAAATTTGATCAAAAGGTGATGATTAGTTAAGAAGTTGTGAGCCGGACAGGACTTAATTTGTAACAGCTTTCTAACAGAGTCCTCATTTTTTTCTAAAAAAGTCCAAATTTTACAAAATTATTTTCAAAATTGTTCTTCATGACACACCTTCATATGATTATGCATCTATATATCAAATTTGATCAAAAGGTGATGATTAGTTAAGAAGTTGTGAGCCGGACAGGACTTGTAACAGCTTTCTGACAAATTTACCACTTTTTCTCCAAAATCCTAATATTTAATGTAGATTTTCTCAAAATTGTTCTTCATGACACATTATTACATGTTTCTTCATTTCCATGACAAATTTTAATTGAAATGGTTGATTAGTTACAAAGTTATGAGCCGGACACAAAGTGTAACGGACGGACGGACGGTACCCATTTTAATACCCCCCGTTGTTGCGGGAGATAAAAATAGGATGGTATCCTTGTTTTAACAATGACTCTCACAATTATCGACAAAACTTTAAAGGCTGTATGGAAAACATACACTCATTATTCATTGAATTTGAGAAGGGTTATTACACAAAAATCTTTTCAACAAAAATGTTTAACAAGCAGCTGACATGGTCGAGCTGTATCCCCCGCTAATTGTACAACATGTATAGGTTTTCCTTTTCATATTGCAGATTAATTCCTCACACAGAAACAACACAACTATATTGTAGAGGATGTTAATAATAAAACACTAAAGATGGATGATAGATTTGGAGAATTCCAAACTGACCTGGGTCATCAGGACTCTTTTCATCATCATCGTACCCCTTGTCTAGGTCATGTTCCTGCTTGCCAACCTTCATGCTAGTATCCATCGTTCCCTCCAGGGAAGTAGACCACGGCTCTTGTCTTGTAGGTTTGGACCCAAGTGCACCCTTGTAAATTTGAATGATAAGCATATATGTTAGTGTCATTAAGGAAAGTCCAGTACTACTGACTAGTGAATAATGCAGTGCTTAGGCAGTAGCGTTACTGTTTGAAAAAACCAGGAAGTAAGCTTACGGACTACTTTTTGTTCAGGATATTCCTCTTACTGCCAGCGTAAGTAGGGTAACTGCAAAAAAACTTATAAGGACTATATATCTCGGTGTGACTAATATTTTGTACTGACTTGACATTAATATGTTACTTTATGACAGAAATGAGTGGCCTGATACGATAGAAAAAATAATTTTACAAGAGTGTATTGTGTATTTATTGTTGCTACTGTGTTAATACAAGCTGTCAAAGTGAACTCGTAATTACCTAAACAGTAACGTTATAATTTCAAGTATAGGCCATACATTTTTTAAACAGCCCTCGTACACTGACTACCAATAATGGTGGGTGAAGACATGATACTTAGTTTGTTTGAATATTCATTAACATACTTAATTACAAAGGATTTATTCACACGCTTACGCCAGTCATATTTGAGGATTTCATTCGAGATTAGTGCATGGTCAAACTTTAGACTAGATTTTACAAAGGTATGAAAAAGAAAAATATTCGTGAGTGGCATATATTTTGTATGAGCCCTGGGTGCAAGGTACCTCTCCGCAAAGGATAGGTGGCGGCAGTTTTAGATGAGAGATTGCAATGTTACAGAAATACAAATTGCGGATTTTCCCATAGTCCCAACCCAAAAAGGCATGATGAGATTAAATCGAAATGCTCACATTAATCTGAACTTCACATACCATATGAAGGGATTCCATCCCAAGGGTAACTTCGTCTTTATGCTCAGACCTCGCACCTGTGACCAACACGACACTGCTACTTTTGCTATCGGTGTCTGAATGCTGCACAACTGTGGAAAATAGGATTAACAAATTAACAAACGCATTATAGTTTTAATGTTGTATGAAGGGGGTTGCAGTATCACGAAACTAATTTCTGTTTGTAGCTGAAATTATAGCTTGTATGATAAGACAAAATTATAAAATAAAAGGTATTGCAATTGATGACCAAGAATATAAGTTAAGTCAATATGCTGATGATACAGAGATTAGTCCTTGATAGCTCAAATGCTGCTATTGATACCATCACTATCTTTTACAGTATGTCATCTTTAAGGATGAAGATCAATAAAACTAAAGCAATTTTGAAAGGCTTAAAAGAAGGTAGTAAATATATCTTGTGTAGAAATTTAGATATAATATAAGAGGTGAATTTGAAGTTCTTGGGATCAAATTTACACCTGATTTAAAGGATTAATGGGTAATCAATAACATAAAAAGAAATAAACAGATTACTTGCAATGTCGAGAACAAGACTTTGACCTTATGTGGCAAACTCATTGTTATTAAAACAATTACTTTACTCAAAATTGGTTCACATTTTCATCTCAGGGGTCGATTTCATTTATTTAAATAGATTGCACCTTGTGCAACCTGAAAGATTAACTTGGTTGCACTCAACATAAGTTGGATGCACCATAGTTTTATGTACCCCATGGTTTGCGAAAAGGATGTCATATACCCACCATAACATCCAATGATTATTGTGTCAAACAGGCTTACATAAAACATAGAGGAAAGCTTCTATTTTTTCTTGACTAACAAAGTAGAAGTTGAACATTGTAGCATGGATTTGTATAGATATCCTTGTTCATACTCATAGTATTATTAACAATTTTATTATAACATGATCAGAATCGAAGTTAACAATAAATTGCTAAGCTATTCCTACCATGTAAATGTTCTAAATGCATGCAATATATACATATATATATTTAATAATCATTATACAATAGTAATCATATATCCCTTGCATTATTTATGTATACTTTGCCAAAGTCGGACCAAGCAAATATCAAGTGCATCTTTGCAAGTTTTGTTTATCACTGATTGACAATAAAAATTAGTCAAGATTAAGTTTAAATTCCTTCATAAAAGATCATTGTCTTTTATTTTAGATAATTGCAGAACCTATGAGGAAAGTAAATCATAATGTATCAAAACAAATGACCCACGTTTTTGTCAGTATGAAACAGGAAATGACTTGACCTAGTTCCATTATTGTGTAGGGGTGACAGGGTTTTTTTGACAGTTCACTTGCAAAACATTTCCCTTTTTAAAGCAGTAGACTTTAGCATGAAAGATGTTAGAAATCAAATGTTTTTTCAAGATCTAATCATTAAAAGTTTGAAAACATTCATCACTTTCTAATCCCTACATAGAAAATTGACTCTTCCTGCTGACAGCGATGCCTGACATACATGGTGTCTTGTTATTGATTTTTTTCCAGTCCTACTTTTTGACAGTTAGCTAATGCCCTGAACAAATGGTAGATATGTTTCAAAATACAATAAAAATAAATGGACATTTAATTTCTCATAGGTGTTTTTATCAATTAAGTTTGTCAATGTGTAAAGATCATGGTTGAGTGGTTGGATTTCTATGTTCTGAAAGAGATTTACATTTCTTTTTTGAGAAAAATGTTAGCTGCACAGGGTGCTACCTGACATACAAAATACGTTGCACTCAGCAATTTTCACATGCACTGGTGCAACTTCTAAATGATGAAATCGACCCCTGCATCTTTACCTAACTCTGTTACGAAACGTTACGACGTAAGATACTGTTAAATGCTTCTCTTATTAGGTACAAAGCCCATCTTCGCATGCAGTGACAACACGACGAGTCAGTCTTGGAGACACACTTTACTAGCACCAAACCAATTAGAGTTACATGCCCTTGCCTCTATCGAGTGCAGGATCGAAGCGTTCATAAAATCTCTATTAGAAGGCTGTTAGTCACACCATTTCTCCCTTTCTTTACAGATGGATACATTAACCATATTTAACTCAAAAGTTTCAAATAAAACAAAATTAAAGTCTTTGTGATATTCAACTTGAATCATTTCTTTAAATGAATGCAGAAATATTATCTCAGAATATTCCTTTTCTTTAAATGTCCTTGAAATATATAGCAACTTATGCTTTTCTTAAATAAATAAATAAGGTAAGTATTTAAAACATTTAAAGTTCATAATATCAATTCTTCTCAGGTTCTAATCTCAGATTCACATTTGTCTCTTGTATTTTCATCACACATTAAGTAACATAGTCACTGAGATAGGCTGGTTTCTGTCTCACTCGTGATGGTCTGGGTGTCAGTGATCGTGCTGCTGTTGGAGTTGATGTCGCCACTGGTGGAGTTGGAGTCGGCGTTGCTGGTGAGGTTGCTGCCGTCGCTGGATGCCGTCTCGGTGGTGTGGTTGTGACGTTGCTCTGCTCATTAGTTACCACCGGTTCAGCTAACTCCTCTTCATTGTTGATGATTGCAGTTGATTGCATCAGTCTTTCCCTCCAGTCATCTGTGTCAGTTTGCTTGTAGTTTAGATTCTCTACAACAGCGTTCACCTGCTTGAAGTGACTTGAATCTCTCGTGATTTCTCTTCCGTCACTTAACCTTCGGGCTGATATCGAAGATCCGTGTATCTTGAAGATAACGTAGAACATCGGCTCATAAGATGTACTCCATTTATTTCTCTTCTGCTGCTTTAGAAGTACATAGTCACCAATGATCATGCTGTGCTCCTTTGTGAACTTATTCTCTGAATTTCTTTTTGCCTTCAGTTTATAGTCCATATCTCTCTCTGCTATGACATCACTGCTCTCTGCTGACAATGTGAGATCTTCATAGTCTAGCTTTATTCTCACTTCTCTGTTCATGAGTGCTTTGTATGGTGATATGCCAGTAGCTGGGTGTGGCGTTGAACGATATCCAATCAGCATGTTGTTTAACATTGTCTCGCGATCTTCTTTGGATTTGTTCAAGTGGCTGATCTGTTCAGTTTTGTTGAGTACCTTCATAAAACTTTCTGCTTCGCCGTTTGCTCTTGGGTGTAGTGGAGTAACTCTATGATGAGTAAATCCTTCCTCTTTGGCGAAATCTGCGAACTCTCTTGAATTGAACGGCGGTCCGTTGTCAGTTTCAACTCTGTTTGGTACACCATGTGTCGTGAACATCCGTCTCAGGTGTTTCTTTGTGGACGACACTGATGTTGACATCACCGTTGCTACTTCTGGATATCGCGTTCTTTTGTCTATGACGACAAGATTGTAGTGACCGTCAGGATACGGTCCACCAAAGTCCATT
The DNA here is from genome assembly GCA_916613615.1 of Steromphala cineraria. Lineage (NCBI taxonomy): Eukaryota > Metazoa > Mollusca > Gastropoda > Trochida > Trochidae > Steromphala > Steromphala cineraria. The sequence goes on from OU744734.1 coordinate 1,122,690, forward strand.
GAAACAGTGTCCCATTCTTTTCTTGGAATGTTAGTCAATTTCACTGGTTCTTTGCGATGATCCTTGTTTGCCACTTGGCACTCATAACACTGCTTTGTAATAGTCTCTACCATGGAATCCATGCTGGGAAACCAATATTTTTCTCTCAACATTCTCTTCGTTTTTGTTGTCCTTAGATGTCCTAACCTGTGTGCCGCTTTTATCAAGGTTCTCTGCAGACATCTTGGTGCTATTATTCTGTTGAGTCTGAGCATTAATCCTCCTATTTCACTTATCTCTTCTCTCACTGGATAGAATGGTGCAATATCAGGATCTGATTTGTGTTTCTCCCAGTTTTCATGCAACACTCTTTCTTTAATCTTCTGTAACTGAGGATCTTTGCTGGTCTCTTCTACTATTCTCTTCATCACAACTGCATTCTCCGTTTCTGTTACGTGTCTCACGACTCGCTCTGTGCTGTCACTTCCTGTCTCCGGCAGTGGATGTCTGGACAGAAAATCTAGCGGATCTTGCTCGTCTCGGCCTGGCTCATAAACCATCTCGTAATCTGCATCCTGCATCTCCATTACCCATTTTTCAATCCTTGGCGACAATTTGATGTTTGCCCTGTTGAACATAGGAATTATTGGTTTATGTGCAGTCACTATCTTGAATCTAGGAGCCCCAAGTAGATACATTCTGAATCTTTGCTTGGCCCATTTCACTGCAAGTGCATCCTTCTCAGTCTGACTGTACCTCTTTTCTGTAGGTGTCATGGTTCTACTGATGAAATGTACTGGTTGGAGGCCTTTCTCAGTTGTCTGAAATAATCCAGCAGATAAACCCTCATGATAGTTTGCCTCAACTCTAACAGTAATAGGTCTCTGAGGATTGAAGTAAGCTACAGTACTATCTTCTGTGATCTGCTGTTTCAAACTCTCAAATGCATCTTCTTGCTCTTGTCCCCACTTAAACTTAACATCTTTCTGTGTAAGTTCTCTCAGGGGAGCGGTCAGTGTTGAGTATCGGGGTATGAATTTCGAGAGAAATCCTATCATTCCCAGGAAACTGCGTACTTCCTCTTTTGAGTTAGGTCTCTCACATTTCCTGACTGCTTCAACTTTGCTTGGAGCTGGCTTCAGTTTTCCGTCCGTGAAAACATATCCATAGAATTCAATTTCTTTGACCTGAAATTGACACTTCTGTCTGTTCATGGTTATGCCATAGTCAGATGCTCTTTTGAGTACAATTCTGAGTGTTTCATCATGCTCCTGAATGTCTCTACCGCCAATGAGTATGTCATCTCTGTTGTTCAAACACATTGGGATGTCTCCGAAGATTCTATACATGGTTTCATCAAACACATCTTGAGAAGTCTTTGCGCCAAAAGGGAGCGTCTTGGGTCTGTAGTTTCCCCAGGGAGTTGAGAAAGTTACAACGTCTCTTGATGCACCATCTAATGATAGTTGTTGATATCCCTGTCGAAGATCCATTTTTGAAAAGACTGTACATTCATGGAACTTGTGAGTGAAGTCCTCAACAATTGGTCCCTGTATGATGCGACATCTTTCCATATACTTGTTTGGAATCCGAAGATCAGTGCTTGCTCTAATCATGTCTGATGTGAGTTCTTCTTGATGTTTTGATGTAAACCTAGGTTTCGGCTGGACTACCAGAGGAGAGCACCATGTGATTGGGTGATCTGCAATACACTTCTCAAACATTAGTCGTTCTTTACGCCATTGTCCAACAATACTTTCAAAGGTTTCTGCAAGTAGTATGGTACTGGACGTGCTTTTTGCGCAATGGGAACAGCTTCCGTTCTCATAGGGAGTGTGACTGTAATCTCTTTCTTGGTTACAGGATTTCGAAATCTTCCAACACCTTCAAAGACATGCTTATATTCACTCAGTATCTTCTGAACTTGAGTATATTTCTCTGTTATTGAGGTGATATTCTTTATTCTCAAGTCATTCTTCTCTTGAAATGTGCCTTCTGGAGATATCTTCATCATTCCAAGTTTTGTCAGAGATTCTCGACCAAGCAGTGGAGGAGAATTCATGTGACCTCTGATGACAATAACAGTTGTTTAAATGCCGCATGTCTGGTTTCTGATGACTGTCTTAAATTCACCTTTCACCTGTATCTTCTTCTGGAGTGCTGTTAGTTGGCAGTTGCTTGCTCTGAGCACTGGTAGATTCTGAGTACGGTTTGTGAATGACATCCATCAAGTTGACATCCGCGCCTGTGTCGGGTTCAACAAATACATTCAAGTCATCTATCTTCACTGGTATCAGTTTACTGTTTTGGGTGTCATCTTTGATGTTCTTCACTACTTTCACTGTTAAGTGCTTTGAGACTTGATTGAAAAATAAATCATCAGAACTCGCATCTGAGCACTCTTGTTCCGAAACTTTCTTGACTTTGTTCTTCTTCTTACTGTTCTCTGATTTGTTAGAAAGTTTACAATCTTCTCTGTTAGTTCTGCTTTTCCTACACATGGAATGGAAGTGATTCGACTTTCCACATGATCTACATGTTTTCCCATAAGCAGGACAGTTTCTACCTGGTGCATGGCTTGTCAGACCACAGTATGTGCATTGAGGATATTGCCTACTGTTTGTTTGGGAATGTCTTTTAAATCTTCCTCTTGATCGCTGTGATACCTGATGAACTGATGATGGGGTGTCTAGTTCCTCCCTCATTTGGTTGACTTGAAGAGCAACATCTTCCACCTGTGAAGCCTCTGTTAAGAATTGTGATAGTGTCCATGATTTATTAATTGTTTTCTGGATAAGAGTCTTGTTATCAATTGTTTGAATGATATGTTCTAAAATTCTTTCATCGCAATTTGCATCAAATTCACACCCTTGAGCCTTCTCACGAAGTCGAGAGGCATATGTACATATTGATTCATTTGTGAGTGGCTTCATTATGAGAAACAAGTACCTGGCATGGTGTTTGTTACGTTTGGGAGTGAAATAACTGTTCAACTTGGTTCTAAGCTTTTCAAATTCATTTGCACCACCTGGTGGATCAGGCAAACTTTTATAAAGTCTAGATATCTCTTTACCTCCGAATATTATCAAGGCATCTTTCTTATCTGTGGGATCTGTGATTTTGAAAAATCTAAATTCCCTCTCAATTGATTCCAACCATTCTTCCCATAATTTCCCAGTTGAAATTTGATCTGAAGATGGAATAAAAGGTTGTGCTTTTAAACTTCTAGAGTCAGTATGCACTAAAACTTCTATTTGTTGCTCTGCTTGGCCACCTTCCGCCATATTGGAAATACCATGTGCTTTGAAAGTAGGATTGAATTTCAAGTATTTTCTCAAATATCTTTAAATGTCACCCTGTGTTTTTGTGTTTCATGTGAAAAGAAACAAACACTCTTCTTTTCATCCTCGTCGCCAATGTTAAATGCTTCTCTTATTAGGTACAAAGCCCATCTTCGCATGCAGTGACAACACGACGAGTCAGTCTTGGAGACACACTTTACTAGCACCAAACCAATTAGAGTTACATGCCCTTGCCTCTATCGAGTGCAGGATCGAAGCGTTCATAAAATCTCTATTAGAAGGCTGTTAGTCACACCAGATACAATAAACGCGGTAACATGTAATAACTGCGGTAAATTGTAATAAACCCACCAGATGAATTGATTATTTTCCTCGAAAGGATTTTCTTTAAAGCTATTTGGCACAACAACAATGACCGTGAATGTTAAACGTAGAATTTTAAAAAAGACTTTGGGGGAGCGTGTTTACGAATGATTGATATTAAAACCTTTGTTAATGTCATGAAATTTGCTACTCTTTAACGCTATTTGAAAAAAATCTTTGCAATTTTCCCTTGAATGATATACTGAAATATGAAGCAGATTTTTTATTATATTGTGGATATTGATAATCCCTTTTGGAAAGATGTTTTATTTGCATGGTAAGTATATTGTGAAAGGGTATTATTGAAGAAGACAACTGTAAAGGAATTTTAGTCAAACTCTATGGATGAATAATAATTTCAAAACCAAAAATCCCTATATCTAAAATTGGGCAAAACATGGTAATTAAGGAGCTTTGCAATGAATATGGCTGTATATCTTTTGATGAGTTGAAATTCAAGTTTTGTATCAGGGGTACATTTATGGATCTTAAATATGTTATACACATTTTACCTGAACCATGTTAAATGACAATCAGACAAAATAGACTTACCCATAATATTGATATGTATATCAACTTTCTTTATAAGGACTTTACTTTACTATAAGGACGGGTTCCAGTTTCTTATCTTATAATGTTAAATCTCATATCTGTCAAAGATCATATGAGATAGCAAAATTTTGATTGGCAAAAGATTTTTAATATTTGCAGAAGGAATCTTAAAACTTTGTGATTTCCAATTATTTTTTTTTGCATAGAATTATTCATACAAAAGAAGTGCTGTTGAAAATCAAACTTGTTGACAATATTATCTGTAACTTGTGTAATGTTGAGAATGAGTCGTTATGTCATGTATACTGGGAGTGTTAGGTCCCTTAATCCTTTTGGAAAGAAATCGAGGACTTGATTTTACAAAGAGAATCTTACCCAAGTGTCTTCTGATGTGAAATTTATCAACACAAGTTCATAAAAGTAATGAGTATTGATATATTTGATATCAGAAGACACAAGGGTGCAATGACGTCGTTGTGATTATGACGTCGTAGCATCGTGACATCATTACTGATGGTATAAAACTTTTGTGATATCATGTATTTCCTGATCACAGTGCATTGTTCAAAATCTACTGTCAAAGCGAATTCTCCTTGGATATTGTGTCAATAATTGTTAGATTATATTGTTTATGTAAAATATGAACTGCCTTTAATCAACTATGGGAGCAAATTTAAATTTAAAAAATACCCATTCATCTCTTTCACCAAAATGCTAAATTTCACCAAAAATAAATTCACACCCTCATTTCAATGTTAATCTAAATGCCAAGTTTGGTCACCATTTGAGACATAGTTTAGAACTTTTTGACCAGACAAGACTCATAATTGTTTTGCACAGCAATACTCCTTTATTTGCCAATTAACATGAAATTAAAGAGAAATTTTTTTCAAAATTGTGTATCATGACACACGTTCATGTCAGTCTGTATCTCAATGTAACGTTTGATAAAAAAAACGACCACCACTTCGGACGGTGTTTTTATTGACAGAGTCCTTATTTTTCACCAACAATTAGAGTTTAAAAATATTTTTACATTGTTATCTATGACACATTTTCATATGATTATGTATCTTGATATAAAATTTAATAAAAAAAAAAGAGTTGTGGTAAGTTAAGACAGTGTAAGCTAGACAGGGTATGTAATAGTTTCTGAAAAGAGTTCTCATTTTTTACCAAAAAAGGCTATGCTGACACAATAAAAACGATGTTTGTCCACTTCAAACGCTTTTACTTCCCAGCTTCATTTCCATGCAGTGTTACAGAAACGGTAAAAAACCTTTGCAACCGTGAGAGAATGTGGAGCCAAATAGTAAGGGCTGACAGAAAACGTGTTTTTGAGCGGAAACGGAAAGCTGAACATAGAAGGGAGATAACTCTCACATTGAGGTTAAAGCGGAAATGATTGAGAAATGCAATAAAATTGAAAGAAGCGGACCTAAAAGGTGAAAGGAAGGCCTGTGAGAGGCATTACAAAGGCAAAATTTTACAAAAAATATTTTCAAAATTGTTCATGACACACCTTCATGTGATTATCAAATTTCTATAAAATGTGACGATTAGTTAAGAAGTTGTGAGCCGGATGGGACTTGAGACAGATTTCTTATAAATTTACAATTTTAATACCCAAACCTGACACCCCCCCCCCCCCCCCCCCCCCTCCACAACAATATAAATAAAAACAAAATCTTGCACTTACAATTCCATATGCGTTGCCGCTTTCTTACTGCTTCTGACACAAAAGTCGACACGTCATTGTAAAGTTGTGTGTTCGGGTACACTGAGCTGTAAAATAAATGTTAAGGTTAGAACTGTGGATAGATGATAAAGAATTAAGAAGTTAAGAGAAGAAACAAGAATATGACATAGTAGAGATTTAAATACATACTATTTGATCAGTGTGCAAATTCCATCGCTTGAAATACTTATATTTCAACGAATGCATCATTTCAATATTGAGAACAAATCACAAATCACATCAGTTCAAAGAGTACATTAAAACAAGCCTCAGTTACACAAAGCGATGACCTTCACGTTCACGTTGACATGTCACGACCCCGTCACTGTCCGATACCTTGGATTTCTTTATTAAGCCTAATGGCTTCGATCGTTTCATTCGCTTATTATAAAATTAAGGTAACCTTCTAATTCATGTGTGTGGAAAAGCATTTGTGTTTACATATTGTTAATTGACCAAATATCTGGACTTGACATTATCAGTTTATTACTGTTATTGTTCCTCTGCTTGAAAACGTCAAAAGAATCTGTGTCGAAACGTCTCATACAATGGACAAAGAATAGTCATCCATATATTCATATATCCATATATATAGCTATATGTTAATATTCAAGTTCTTTATGTGGCTAAAGCTATTTAAATTTGAAGTTGATAGTTCATGTTGAAGTCACATTAGAAAAGGTCGGTAATAACAATTTATACTGGTAATGGCACATTGCTCTGATATGTTCAGAAACGTTTATCGGTTGTGCATTTTGAACTGATTGTTGATTGTTGACGCACTTGTTTCTGTCGCCCGCCATCAATAAATAATGTTCTGGCATTCGTAGCTCTGTTGTTTTAGGTTGCCGAGGGGTCTTACATTATGTAAGAAAATGGTTAGAATACTGATAATAAACATATATAATATATCTGTTCTAAACGTGTGTGATAAATATAATGACAATCGGTCTTATAAGATACGAATTATACGATATTATACGTATATATATATTATTGCCGTTTGTATGTATCATCTGTTTGAATGGCATCCTAGAAGATGATGGTATAAGGAAGAACAACATTTTTTACAGAAGCAACGATTCGGTATAGATCCTTGTAACATTGTCAAGCATATGATATTTACCTCAGAGACATGAATAATCTCCATAACAAACTCCCGAACACACGGTACTTTATACTATTGAGGTTGGCTTATGTAAGTGCTTACCTGAGCCTTTCTTTCTCTTTGTTAGAAGAACAAGCGAACGTGATGTCATAAGAAGAGAATCTCCTAGCGACCTCCAACATCAAGACGGTGGCTCCAGAGCGAGGTCTATGTTGAACTGTGACCTCCCTCTTGTTGATGTTCTCCAGGAGAAGAACACACTGATCCTTTGTCAGAAAGTGCTTTTCGTCTTCATCCGTTTTCTCGTGATCTGTTGTCACAGAAATCGTCTCAGCAACACCAGCCCAGAATGCTGTCAGTATACTGTCAAACTTTGGTAAACTTGTTGCAAATGTTTTCTCAGGAATGAAAATTGAAGATATGCGTGCATGTTCTTTCAATGTTTTATAGAACAGGTCTTTATCTTCAATGTCACTTTTACTGCACACACCATGCACAACACATATAAGCTCATCCATAAACAACTTCAGTTTTCCTGTGACTCCCCGAGCGACAGAATTATTGTACTTTCTTAAATGATCATCTTCAGGTGCACCATCAACAAGGGTGAAAACAAAGACCGGTTGGTTACAGACAGCAAGCAACACATCACAAATGACATTACATGGTCTGCTTTTCACCTCGAAGGCCATAGCAAGCGCCAATGAGTCCATGAGAACAAGCAGGTGCTCTGTACTTGTTTCCAACTTGCCCACATCCTTCTCAGTAAGAATGTTCTTCTTAAAGAAGAAGCTGTCAGGATTGTTGAGGTGACATAGTATAGCTTCTTTGACATCACTTAAATGTGGAGGTACATCAGAGGGAACCACTATTACACCACCTGGATCAAAAACAACAACAAGATAACGACAAGGTGACTTCTAGATATAATCAGATTTCCCAATTTGAGAGAATTTCCTAATAGGACAAATGACTGTCGTGTAACCCAAGGGAAGATGGTATCAAGTTTGGTGTAGATATCAACTGAAATATACGCATGTCATTTGCCCCCTTGCTTTTAAGTATGTGTAGACACCTGCTAGATTCAACATATAACCAAGAGGCAATCCAAAAAAACAGAAAAGATAAATATTCTAAAAACGGTTCGACATAATAAGAAATAAGGAGCCTAAATAGATACTTTTGCGTTACAATTATATTTTCGTTATATATTAATGAATTGATCTATACTTTTGAGAATAGTGATTACAGAGATATACAATTATTCCCTAATTAATTTGGAATTTTTAATTGTCTGAAATGGAAACTAGAAGTTAACATATAAAAGACTAAAATAATTGTTTCCAGAAAACATGGTGGCCTGCAAAAAAGTGAAAAATGGTATTTTGGAAGTGAGATTATTGAGATAGCTTTTCATTATACAATTTAAGCATGCAAAAAGCTGTACACAGTTATGTATTAAAGGTAAATTAATGAAATATGAATTACTGAGGTCAATGAGATTGTTAAGCAATCGCTCTTATGGGTTACATTTCAAAATATTTGACATGAAACTAAAACCTTTTTGCATGTACGGGTCGGAAATATGGGGCTATCACAAATATGAAGCCCAAGAACGGATACAAACAACAGCATGTTAACAGTTTTTGGGGGTACCAGGTAATACGCCAAATATAATGGCTATACTGGAAAGTGTGGCAGATTTCCAATCTATGTAGAAACTTTCATGAGGTGCATTTAATACTGGTTATCTTTACTTCATATGACAGATGATACGCCTGTCTAGATAAGCAACAAAGAGTTAGTTGGGTTTCATATAGTAGACAATCACTATTTAAGCTTGGTCTAGGATACGCCGGTCTAGATAAGCAACAAAGAGTTAGTTGGGTTTCATATATTAGACATCCACTATTTCAGCTTGGTCTAGGATAGCCTGGATAATCCAGGCCTTTGGACATTGAACCAAACTAGGCATAGACTTAACGATATTTCCGAACAAGAGTGGCATTCAAATATGAACACGAGTACTAGATACAGTAACTATTCCTTATAAGAACTAGATTAGCGTTTGCGGGATACCGCAAAAGCAGAGCAGCCCCGGAACTTTGGGTTTCGCCTTACCCTGTTCCGCCTTTTACAGGCCTCACCAAATTGGGAATTTTCTCGTGACCTTGACCTTTGACACTCAAGGTCACACAATCAATGAACACATTTCATTGAGTATAACATTTTGTAATGAAATAAAGTGTTAAAAATTAAATTAATCCATTTTCTCCATATATGTTGACCTTGCTGTGACCTTGAACTTCGACAGTTAGTACCCAAAACTTTTTGAACTTTGTTGTACTTCTCAAGAGATAATATATACAAAATGTAAACTTCATAGCACAAAAACTTTTCAAGTTATTGTGTTTACAAGGAATTGCAATAACTCATATCTCATGACCTTGACCTTTGACCTTCAAGGTCACACAATAATTGAACACTTTTTATTGAGTATAACAATCATGTATTGATTAAAAATGATCTTAGTTAAAATCAAGCATTTTCGCTAAACCATGCTTCAGTCATGACCTTGCTGTGACCTTGACCTTTGACAGATTGTAGCGGAAACCTTTTCAAAATTTTTTACTTTTCCAAGGATGATATATACCAAGTTAGAGCTTCATAGCACAAAAACTTTTCAAGTTACCGTGTTTACAAAGAATTTTGTGGTGATTTTATAACTCGTGACCTTGACCTTTGAACTTGAAAGTGAACATGTCATAATGATTTCCTGGAAGTATTAACATTTAGACATGTTCATGAGTTCTGAAAAGCTAAATGGGATAAAGTTATACCCAAATTTAGTGCATTTTGTAATAACTCATATCTCATGACCTTGACCTTTGACCTTCAAGGTCACACAATCATTGAACACTTTTTATTGAGTATAACAATCATGTATTGATTAAAAGTGTTCATAGTTAAAATAAAGCATTTTCGCTAAAACATGCTTACGTCATGACCTTGCTGTGACCTTGACCTTTGACGGATTGTAGCCAAAACCTTTTCAAATTTTTTTACTTTTCCAAGGATGATATATACCAAGTTAGAGCTTCATAGCACAAAAACTTTTCAAGTTATCGCGTTTACAAGGAATTCTTAGAGTGAATACATAGCTCGTGACCTTGACCTTTGACCTTGAAAGTGAACGTGTCAAAATCGTTCCCCCGAGGTATGAGTAGTAAGGTATGAATAAGAGTTCTGGAAAGCTTACTGCAAAAAAGTTATAGCTAGTAGTACGAGCGCGGCGGCGGCGGCGGCGGCGGCGGCGATGGAAACTTCACAAAAACTGCTAAATATAACCTATTCCCTGAGAAATATGTAACAGATAAAACATTTGCAAAATTTAGACGAATTGTTTAGAACTGGTGGGGCGCAGCTCCAAGTAGATATTGGACGTAGATTTAAGATACCAAAAGATGAAAGAATATGTAAACTATACAGAAGATGAATGTCATGTTATTTAAATGTACTTTATATGATGAAATACAAAAACAATATATTTACCAAATAGACATCTCATGAATAGTAACATTGAAATGTTTTGTTTACTCATGTCTGACATGTTCATGAGTTCTGAAAAGCTAAATTGAATAAAGATAAATCCAAATTAGGTGCACATTGCAATAACTCATATCTCATGACCTTGACCTTTGACCTTCATGGTCACACAATTAATTAACACTTTCCATTAAGTACAACAATCGTGTATTGATTAAGGTGTTCATAGTAAAAAGAAAGCATTTTCGCTAAACCATGCTAAAGTCATGACCTCGCTGTGACCTTGACCTTTGATGGATTGTAGCCAAATCTTTTTCAAAATGTTTTACTCTTCAAAGGATGATATACACCAAGTTAGAGCTTCATAGCACAAAATTTGTTCAAGATATCGCGTTTACAAGGGATTCTTAGAGTGATTACAAAGCGCATGACCTTGACCTTTGACCTTGAAAGTGAACGTGTCAAAATCGTTCCCCCGAGGTATGAGTAGTAAGTTATGAAAGTTTAGTGGAAAACTTCACAAAAACTGATAGCAGCCCCGTCTAAGGATTAAGGAAATTACATATTTCAAATGCTGAATACTTCTTTTCAGGTGGTTGGTTCCTTTACCTCCAGAAAAGTTCAGTTCGCGGTGTGATTTTGAAGCAATAGAACAAGAAAATAGGCTCTAAATACTAGTTCCTATTCATCCGAAGCAATGTCAACAACGTCATTGACTCTTTGACGTCATTGACAACATCTCCTCTCTTTAACAAGTTAGATGTATTCATTATTCTACCATAAATGTGCAAAATACTCGTTTCTGATTGGTTGCTTTGAAAAATCAGAGGGCGTATTATTTGGTTATACGGTGCTCTGTTTACTTCGTCTAATGCGCAAGAATTCCTTTGTTGCCTAGCAACAAGTAGTTTTGAAATATTGCTGTTGTTGAAATATTTCACAAAATATACAATTATTGCATTGTTTGTACATTATTTGGTGCGAATATAGAATTTATTCAAACTTTCCACAAGGTTAATGCATGCAGTCTGTCAAAAACGGTAAAATACATGACTCTGACAGATTCCCGTTCGCAAGGTCCATCATTCCGTGGCGTTAGACCTAAACGGCTCGACAAGTTTAACCGGCCAGAATTTCATACAAATATGAATCGAAATGCGACATACACTTACCTTAAATTTATTAACAACACCAATGCAATTATACCGACGTCAAGTTTGTGATTATATGCAGAACTTAACGCTAACAACCGTCACAAAATAATATAACGTCTACTGAATAGAGTGAGCTCCCTTTGCTACATTCGGATATTTGTCGGTAATCTCCGAGACCTATTTGTAACGTCATTCGAGATAACCATATCCGTCAACACTGTGTGAATGTTGCTCCGTGGAAATCGTGCACGGGCATCATGACACAGTACACCTGAGTCAATGCGAAAGAATATAGTTCAATTTTGAATTGCTATTATGGTAGAATGAAGATAAACATACTGTGTTTGGAAATCAGCGGCATATAACGGAATTATTATAGCTCTAAATTATCCATATAAAGCCTCACGCTACGCGTTCGACTTTAAATTAAATTTAGAGCTATAATAATTCCGTTATATGTCGCTGATTTCCAAACACAGTATGTTTATCTCCTAATTATTATCATATTATGCATTCTTAACCTAAACCTCTTATTGTATACTCTTTCTGAGTGCCCTTCAAGTACTTGATACGGTTATAGTTTTCCAAAAGCTGTCAAAACGGCACCTAGTACGTATCACCCACATGTATAAACATACATATATATATATAGAATATATCTGCCTGTAAATATACATAATAGAATATATCTACCTGTATGGCTCCTCTCATAGTAGTGCTTCAGATCAGCAATACTGTTTCCAATCTGCTTTGTGACAGGACGAAAGACACCCTTAGTCCTCAGTTGGAAGTACTTTTCGTCAGCACGGTCAACCCTTTCCTTTAAATAGATTGAAGTCGGAAATTTACGGCTAATATGGTCGAGCGTTTTCCTTTCCATCTGGATCAATTCTGTTTCATGTTTTTACATATTTTATCAATGAATAATATGAATAATTCCTATATATACAAAATTTACACAATGTGCAACTATCAAAAATGGCTATTTCACGAAATCGTTTAGACCACAACTAGAAGTAACATTTCTTAGTCTATCGCATGCTTATTGTGTCCATCCTACCGCTTGCCCAATTGTGCCACTGTTTTGTCAACGTTATAGCTGTTTCTTGAAAGACTCCCCGAAGATAAAATGGAAATGTGTTTGATTTGTAAGTGACTTCTTGTCATTTGTAATCTTTTGAATATGTAAAACTGTATACTCGTGGAATTTTGAAAAGTTCCGAAGTTTACATATGCTTGTTCTTCCTGAAAAAAGTATGAAGTCAGAAGGAAAAATAATCCATTTTACTGTCCATTGTTCAATCTACGAGCATCTTCAGGCCATATTTCAATTACTTCACTACAGTTTTTGATCAGAATAAATGCCTTGCAAAAACGTCATAAATAAGCTGTGTACTTTAAACTTGCTAAGATATATTAACTTACAGATATTTATTTCGGGACAAATTAGACAAAGTAAGTTAAATTGTACATCCCCAAGTTGTTTTTATCTTCGGCAGTTCTGGAGGATGGATCCAAAAGGTGAAATAGACACCTATAACATAGTGACCCAGAAAACAAGGGTAACTCAAGTTTTACAACTATTCACAACAGTTTTTCACATACCTTCAATAGTTTGTCCATAGTTTCAAGGTTTTACCTACATCTTTGATATCATAATCACTCATTTATCCTTCTGACATACTCGATTGAATCTGAAAAAAACAAGCACAGTCTTTATTCAAAACAAACAAATACCAAGTTGACTTTCATACTGTAAAAGAAAGATACAGGTTGTTGAATGAATGTTTGTTCAATGCAGCTTTTGCAGTATTTCATGCTAGGGGCGTCTGATGTTGAAATGTTATACTATAACCATATTATATTTCAATGCATCTGGGAATATGTTGAGTGTATTCTCTTGATTGACGCTTTTGTTTCTTTCACAAGGGTAACGACAATGAAAACTGACACAATTCTATCATTTGGGCACGTTCACTGATTATAAACCTGAAGATTAATAGTGCTATAACTAGTGACTATTCATTCAAATGCGATTGGACTGCTTGCTTGAAAGAATGGAATTACTCAAAATGCAACTACCAATAGTTACTTTCATTTCTCATGGTAACATGATCTCAATCACACACAAAATAACTGTGAATATCAAAAATAGAGCCATTGGCTCTGTAGCTCATCAGGCTTCATTATCAATTATGCTGTAGAGTGTGCCTTATGCAATCCCCTTTGAAGGGGCCACAGGGTCACCAATCATAAAATTAAGTATATGGGCAACAAGTTTCAGTTTTCTAGGCCTTAAACTTCTGGAGAAGAAGATGAAAATAGGGTTTACAAGCGTAGCCCCTGTGGCCCTTATTAGGGTCACAGGGCCACCAAAGCTACAATTTATAATCCTCACTAGCCAAGGAGCCTGTACACACAAAACGGCACCTAGTACGTATCACCCACATGTATAAACATACATATATATATATAGAATATATCTGCCTGTAAATATACATAATAGAATATATCTACTTGTATGGCTCCTCTCATAGTAGTGCTTCAGATCAGCAATACTGTTTCCAATCTGCTTTGTGACAGGACGAAAGACACCCTTAGTCCTCAGTTGGAAGTACTTTTCGTCAGCACGGTCAACCCTTTCCTTTAAATAGATTGAAGTCGGAAATTTACGGCTAATATGGTCGAGCGTTTTCCTTTCCATCTGGATCAATTCTGTTTCATGTTTTTACATATTTTATCAATGAATAATATGAATAATTCCTATATATACAAAATTTACACAATGTGCAACTATCAAAAATGGCTATTTCACGAAATCGTTTAGACCACAACTAGAAGTAACATTTCTTAGTCTATCGCATGCTTATTGTGTCCATCCTACCGCTTGCCCAATTGTGCCACTGTTTTGTCAACGTTATAGCTGTTTCTTGAAAGACTCCCCGAAGATAAAATGGAAATGTGTTTGATTTGTAAGTGACTTCTTGTCATTTGTAATCTTTTGAATATGTAAAACTGTATACTCGTGGAATTTTGAAAAGTTCCGAAGTTTACATATGCTTGTTCTTCCTGAAAAAAGTATGAAGTCAGAAGGAAAAATAATCCATTTTACTGTCCATTGTTCAATCTACGAGCATCTTCAGGCCATATTTCAATTACTTCACTACAGTTTTTGATCAGAATAAATGCCTTGCAAAAACGTCATAAATAAGCTGTGTACTTTAAACTTGCTAAGATATATTAACTTACAGATATTTATTTCGGGACAAATTAGACAAAGTAAGTTAAATTGTACATCCCCAAGTTGTTTTTATCTTCGGCAGTTCTGGAGGATGGATCCAAAAGGTGAAATAGACACCTATAACATAGTGACCCAGAAAACAAGGGTAACTCAAGTTTTACAACTATTCACAACAGTTTTTCACATACCTTCAATAGTTTGTCCATAGTTTCAAGGTTTTACCTACATCTTTGATATCATAATCACTCATTTATCCTTCTGACATACTCGATTGAATCTGAAAAAAACAAGCACAGTCTTTATTCAAAACAAACAAATACCAAGTTGACTTTCATACTGTAAAAGAAAGATACAGGTTGTTGAATGAATGTTTGTTCAATGCAGCTTTTGCAGTATTTCATGCTAGGGGCGTCTGATGTTGAAATGTTATACTATAACCATATTATATTTCAATGCATCTGGGAATATGTTGAGTGTATTCTCTTGATTGACGCTTTTGTTTCTTTCACAAGGGTAACGACAATGAAAACTGACACAATTCTATCATTTGGGCACGTTCACTGATTATAAACCTGAAGATTAATAGTGCTATAACTAGTGACTATTCATTCAAATGCGATTGGACTGCTTGCTTGAAAGAATGGAATTACTCAAAATGCAACTACCAATAGTTACTTTCATTTCTCATGGTGTCATGATCTCAATCACACACAAAATAACTGTAAATATCAAAAATAGAGCCATTGGCTCTGTAGCTCATCAGGCTTCATTATCAATTATGCTGTAGAGTGTGCCTTATGCGATCCCCTTTGAAGGGGCCACAGGGTCACCAATCATAAAATTAAGTATATGGGCAACAAGTTTCAGTTTTCTAGGCCTTAAACTTCTGGAGAAGAAGATGAAAATAGGGTTTACAAGCGTAGCCCCTGTGGCCCTTATTAGGGTCACAGGGCCACCAAAGCTACAATTTATAATCCTCACTAGCCAAGGAGCCTGTACACACAGTTTCAGCTTTCTAGGCCTCATGGTTCTGGAGAAGAAGATGAAAATAGGTTTTTAGGGCGTGGCCCCTGTGCCCCTTATTAAGGGTCATAGGGCCACCAAAGCTCCACTTTATAATCTTGACTACTCAAGGAGTCTGTACACAAAGTTTCAGCTTTCTAGGACTCATGGTTCTGGAGAAGAAGATGAAAATAGGTTTTTAGGGCGTGGCTCCTGTGTCCCTTATCAGGGGTCACAGGGCCACCAAAGTTACAATTTATAATCCTCACTAGCCAAGGAGTCTGTACACAAAGTTTCAGCTTTCTAGACCTAATGGTTCTGGAGAAGAAGATGAAAATAGGTTTTTAGGGTGTGACCCCTGTGGCCCTTATTAGGGGTCACAGGGCCACCAAAGTTACAATTTATAATCCTCACTAGCCAAGGAGTCTGTACACAAAGTTTCAGCTTTCTAGGCCTTATGGTTCTTGATAAGAAGATGAAAATAGGTTTTTAGGGCGTGGCCCCTGTGTCCCTTATTAGGGGTCACAGGGCCACCAAAGTTACAATTTATAATCCACACTAGCCAAGGAGTCTGTACACAAAGTTTCAGCTTTCTAGGCCTTATGGTTCTAGATAAGAAGATGAAAATAGGCTTTTAGGGCGTGACCCCTGTGGCCCTTATTAGGGGTCACAGGGCCACCAAAGTTACAATTTATAATCCTCACTAGCCAAGGAGTCTGTACACAAAGTTTCAGCTTTCTAGACCTAATGGTTCTGGAGAAGAAGATGAAAATAGGTTTTTAGGGTGTGACCCCTGTGGCCCTTATTAGGGGTCACAGGGCCACCAAAGTTACAATTTATAATCCTCACTAGCCAAGGAGTCTGTACACAAAGTTTCAGCTTTCTAGGCCTTATGGTTCTGGAGAAGAAGTCGAAATTCCACAAAGTTTACGGACGGATGGATGGACGGACGGACGGACGGACGCCGGACACCATGCCATACCATAAGCCCATCGGGCCTTACAGGCCAGATGAGCTAAAAAGGAGCGAACTTAAATTGATTTATATAATAAGAATGTCTTTGCTACACTTTTTGATGATGACCATTGTCTTCTTTTGTATATTAAGCAGCATTCATATTTGAACGTGGCCGAGGAGTTTATTTTTGTTGTAAATTTTATACATGTTCGCCGTTGTTGACTATAATTGAAACACATTGAAAAATCTAACATAGCTATCATCACTGTAACGTATTATTGTTTTACCTGTTTGTTAAACCATCTGTCGAAAGGAAATGTCTTTATTCCTTGCTCCTCCTCGAAGTAAGCCACAGGACCCTGACGGTCATGGAAAACAAGTCCACATACTGGTCTCACAGATACGAAAATAATGTACTTATCATTTGAAGGTTCTAGTTGAACATTCACTAAGTCTTCTACATGAATAGTGTTACCGTCATAGTCACATACAAGACAATTGTCCTTCACACCATCTTTTATACATGAAGAGAATGTGTCAATATCATTGACAGTGGCTGGCGTTTGAAAAAGCTTTTTAGTTAGATATTTACCATTTTCTGCTTCAACTTGCATCTCCTTTTTAATTTCTTTGATTCCAGCAATGTATAATCCTCCATTCTCATTTTTTGAAAATGCGCTGACATAAAGAGGTAATTTAAGCTTCGATAGCAAATGATTACTTAACCATTCATCCCCTTTTTCATTCTGAACTATTGCTTTATTCTGAACTTCCGTGCTCTCTTCGAGGGGGCATTTCACTAAGCTCTTGAAATCATGCTTAGGATGTTCATTTTGAAATTTAATTTTCTTTTTAAGGAAGTATCTAAGCTTGACATCTCCAAAGTTCGAATTTCCTTTATCAAGGGCCTCTTTTGTCTTAGTGTCAAATGATATCAAAACAAAAGATTTTTCTACAGATAGCAGAAGGAAGTCGTGATAATCAGTTAGTTGTGGATGTGAGGAAAGTCTCGTTTTTTTATAAACCTCAGCAAACCTGCGATGATCTGTATTAAGTGACTCTAGCTTTTCGTCGGCAAACTCATTGAATGTTTCCGTGGAGGTGTCCTGTTTAGAGAGTCCAACTATATGGACGAGGATAAATCCTGACTCAGTGTTCCGCAGTGCAGAAACCGCTTTTACCAGCTCTTCTAATTTCCGTTCCCTTTTTATACCGTTCTTCCCGTCAAAATTTTTACCATTCAAGTACTGTACATGGATTCCCATACACAGAAGATGTGTGTATTGATGTTCGTCTAGCAATGCCTTTACTGCTTGATCTGATTTTTTCTTGTGAACTCTGAAATGGATAAAAGATTAAGTTCTTAAAGAGAATGTCAAGTAACAAATATCCATTTTAAGAGACCCGCTTAGTAGTCGTTTCAGTTCAGTCATCTTTCTTTGAAGGCTAGGTAATAATAACTCATTGATTGAATTGTATGCAAATACTAGATTAGCGTTTGCGGGATACCGCAAAAGCAGAGCAGCCCCGGAACTTGGGGTTTCGCCTTACCCTGTTCCGCCTTTTACAGGCCTCACCAAATTGGGAATTTTCACGTGACCTTGACCTTTGACACTCAAGGTCACACAATCAATAAACACATTTCATTGAGTATAACATCATTGTAATGAAATAAAGTGTTAAAAATTAAATTAATCCATTTTCTCCATATATGTTGACCTTGCTGTGACCTTGACCTTCGACATTTCGTACCCAAAACTTTTTGAAAATTTTGTACTTCTCAAGAGATAATATTTACAAAATCTAAACTTTATAGCACAAAAACTTTTCAAGTTATTGTGTTTACAAGGAATTGCAATAACTCATATCTCATGACCTTGACCTTTGACCTTCAAGGTCACACAATAATTGAACACTTTTTATGGAGTATAACAATCATGTATTGATTAAAAGTGATCATAGTTAAAATTAAGCATTTTCGCTAAACCATGCTTAAGTCATGACCTTGCTGTGACCTTGACCTTTGACGGATTGTAGCCGAAACCTTTTCAAAATTTTTTACTTTTCCAAGGATGATATAGACCAAGTAAGAGCTTCATAGCACAAAAACTTTTCAAGTTACCGTGTTTACAAAGAATTTTGCTGTGATTTTATAACTCGTGACCTTGACCTTTGAACTTGAAAGTGAACATGTCATAATGATTCCCTGGAAGTATTAACATTTAGACATGTTCATGAGTTCTGAAAAGCTAAATGGGATAAAGTTATTCCCATATTTAGTGCATTTTGTAATAACTCATATCTCATGACCTTGACCTTTGACCTTCAAGGTCACACAATCATTGAACACTTTTTATTGAGTATAACAATCATGTATTGATTAAAAGTGTTCATAGTTAAAATAAAGCATTTTCGCTAAAACATGCTTACGTCATGACCTTGCTGTGACCTTGACCTTTGACGGATTGTAGCCAAAACCTTTTCAAAGTTTTTTACTTTTCCAAGGATGATATATACCAAGTTAGAGCTTCATAGCACAAAAACTTTTCAAGTTATCGCGTTTACAAGGAATTCTTAGAGTGAATACATATCTCGTGACCTTGACCTTTGACCTTGAAAGTGAACGTGTCAAAATCATTTCCCCGAGGTATGAGTAGTAAGGTATGAATAAGAGTTCTGGAAAGCTTAGTGGAAAAAAGTTATAGCTAGTGATATAAAACTGTTTATCGTGTAATGGAGGGTGTTGTGCAATAAAGCTATCAGATAAACTTGGTATCCGATTGCCTCAAAATCTGATAAAGATGCAAATTAGGTCGAAACACCAGCTATTTTCTCAAAACTTCAAGCTTGACATGCGAGTCCTAAAATGGTCACTAACCATTGATAACAAAATCCGTCAGGGTAAGCCTATAACACATTCGTATTTTAGAAAAAGCTTTGGCAATCGAAACATTTCAAATTGCTTCATCGGGCGTTTACACCAAAACAATTAACGATATGCAGCTTACAATATTACGTCTATCAAACAAATTATGTGCTTCAATATTTGCGTGAGTAACATAGGCCTAGAGCTCTCTGACCGTGTCAGTTTGCAACCTACCAGCAAAACAAATCTTATTCTAGTGATAATACACATTATGTACTAGCTTAATGACAAACGTAACAATCCCACCTTCGAAAAAAATCGACGCTTAGTCTAAGGATACCGTAACTGAATTTGCGTAACTGCAATGACAATGCAGCTTTTCAAAATGCAGTTAGAGTTACTTCCCCTGTTGTAGCGACGTTGACAAGTGGTTCATACCAATTCTGTGTTGTATAGAAAAAAAACAATGCTTGCTTGTGCATAAGCCAAATATACCAACTTTACCTAAGATGTTGATAGACTGCAGGAGACGTTTCTATCACTATGAAAAGATCATTTCGCGAGGGAATATTTCTAGAAATGTGTATTATGAAAGAAATTACTCCGCGAAATCTAGGTCAAACATATTTTTAGAAGGAATCATATTTTCGTTTAAACCCTTTATTTCAAAATGACATAATATGATACAGAAAACTAACCTTGTGTGTTTCCGTATCATATAATGGTAATACAAATATACATTATGCTCGCCAAAGGCTCTGTGGTTAATAATGTATCTATGTATTTTATTGTATTGAATATTTGAATACATATTTTTATGTTTATGGAAAAAGTCACCCTGTATGAACATATTTAAACGTAGGGCCAATTGACAGGTTGATAACCTGCAGATATTCGTGGGGAGAAGGGATAGTTTTAGTATTTACAAGAAGTTACTGCATATATGCGCAGAAAGATTACTTTTTTATCAAGTTATAATCATTATAAAAACAAATGAGAGATGAATTGAGGTACAAAATAAACTTTACACCCTATTAATTTACTCTAACAGTAAAAATTTGATGTGATAGAACTGGGATATTATTTAATGTACACTGTTGACTGATTCGGCAAACAACCGTACTTACTTCAGGACGTCTCGTCCCTTCTATCCTGAGTTTTTCCTTATCCCAACCCTAGGACCCTGTCCCTTCTATCCTGAGTTCCTCCTTATCCCGATCCTAGGACCCCGTCCCTTCTATCCTGAGTTACTCCTTATCCCGATCCTAGGACCCCGTCCCTTCTATCAGAGTTCCTTTTTATCCCGATCCTAGGACCCCGTCCCTTCTATCCTGAGTTCCTCCTTATCCCGACCCTAGGACCCCGTCCATTCTATCATGAGTTCCTCCTTATCCGAATCCTAGGACCCCGTCACTTCTATACGAGTTCTTCCTTATCCCGATCCTAGGACCCCGTCCATTCTATCCTGAGTTCCTCCTTATCCCGACCCAAGGACCCCGTCACTCCTATACGAGTTCTTCCTTTTCCCGATTCTAGGACCCCGTCCCTTCTATCCTGAGTTCCTCCTTATCCCGACCCAAGGACCCCGTCCCTTCTATCCTGAGTTCCTCCTTATCCCGATCCTAGGACCCCGTCCCTTCTATCATGAGTTCCTCCTTATTCCGATCCTAGGACCCCGTCCCTTCTATACGAGTTCTTCCTTTTCCCGATCCTAGGACCCCGTCCCTTCTATCCTGAGTTCCTCCTTATCCCGACCCTAGGACCCCGTCCATTCTATCCTGAGTTCCTCCTTATCCCGACCCAAGGACTCCGTCACTTCTATACGAGTTCTTCCTTTTCCCGATCCTAGGACCCCGTCCCTTCTATCCTGAGTTCCTCCTTATCCCGACCCAAGGACCCCGTCCCTTCTATCCTGAGTTCCTCCTTATCCCGACCCTAGGACCCCGTCCCTTCTATCCTGAGTTCCTCCTTATCCCAACCCTAGGACCCCGTCCCTTCTATCATGTGTTCCTCCTTATCACGATCCTAGGACCCCGTCCCTTCTATCCCGAGTTCCTCCTTATCCCGATCCTAGGACCCCGTCCCTTCTATCCTGAGTTCCTCCTTATCCCAACCCTAGGACACCGTCCCTTCTATCATGAGTTCCTCCTTATCCCGATCCTAGGACCCCGTCCATTCTATCCTGAGTTCCTCCTTATCCCGATCCTAGGACCCCGTCCCTTCTATCCTGAGTTCTTCCTTTTCCCGATCCTAGGACCCCGTCCCTTCTATCCTGAGTTCTTCCTTTTCCCGATCCTAGGACCCCGTCCCTTCTATCCTGAGTTCCTCCTTATCCCGACCCTAGGACCCCGTCCCTTCTATCCTGAGTTCCTCCTTATCCCGATCCTAGGACCCTGTCCATTCTATCATGGGTCCCTCCTTATCCCGACCCTAGGACCCCGTCCCTTCTATCCCGAGTTCCTCCTTATCCGGATCCTAGGACCCTGTCCATTCTATCATGAGTTCCTCCTTATCCCGATCCTAGGACCCCGTCCCTTCTATCCTGAGTTCCTCTTTATCCCGACCCTAGGACCCCGTCCATTCTATCATGAGTTCCTCCTTATCCCGACCCTAGGACCCCGTCCATTCTATCATGAGTTCCTCCTTATCCCGACCCTAGGACCCCGTCCCTTCTATCTTGAGTTCCTCCTTATCCCAATCCTAGGACCCCGTCCCTTCTATCATGAGTTCCTCCTCCACCCGATCCTAGGACCCCGTCCCTTCTATCCTGAGTTCCTCCTTATCCCGACCCTAGGACCCCGTCCATTCTATCATGAGTTCCTCCTTATCCCGACCCTAGGACCCCGTCCCTTCTATCATGAGTTCCTCCTCCACCCGATCCTAGGACCCCGTCCCTTCTATCCTGAGTTCCTCCTTATCCGGATCCTAGGACCCCGTCCTTTCTTTCCTGAGTTCCTCCTTATCCCAATCCTAGGACCCCGTCCCTTCTATCCTGTGTTCCTCCTTATCCCGATCCTAGGACCCCGTCCCTTCTATCCTGTGTTCCTCCTTATCCCGATCCTAGGACACCGTCCCTTCTATCCTGAGTTCCTCCTTATCCCGACTCTAGGACCCCGTCCCTTCTATCCTGAGTTCCTCCTTATCCCGATCCTAGGACCCCGTCCATTCTATCATGAGTTCCTCCTTATCCCGACCCTAGGAACCCGTCTCTTCTATCATGAGTTCCTCCTTATCCCAATCCTAGGACCCCGTCCCTTCTATCATGAGTTCCTCCTTATCCCGACCCTAGAACCCAGTTCCTTCTATCATGAGTTCCTCCTTATCCCGATCCTAGAACCCCGTCCCTTCTATCATGAGTTCCTCCTTCTCCCGATCCTAGGACCCCATCCCTTCTATCCAGAGTTCCTCCTTATCCCGATCCTAGGACCCCGTCCCTTCTATCCTGAGTTCCTCCTTATCCCGATCCTAGAACCGAGTTCCTTCTATCCTGAGTTCCTCCTTATCCCGATCCTAGGACCCAGTTCCTTCTATCCTGAATTCCTCCTTATCCCGACCCTAGGACCCAGTTCCTTCTATCCTGAGTACCTCCTTATCCCGACCCTAGGACCCCGTCCCTTCTATCCTGAGTTCCTCCTTATCCCGATCCTAGAACCCAGTTCCTTCTATCCTGAGTTCTTCCTTATCCCGATCCTAGGACCCCGTCTCTTCTATCGTGAGTTCCTCCTTATCCTGATCCTAGGACCCCGTCCCTTCTATCCTGTGTTCCTCCTCCACTCGACCCTAGGACCCCGTCCCTTCTATCCTGAGTTCCTCCTTATTCCGATCCTAGGACCCCGTCCCTTCTATCCAGAGTTCCTCCTTATTCTGATCCTAGGACCCCGTCCCTTCTATCATGAGTACTTCCTTATCCCGACCCTAGGACCCCGTCCATTCTATCCTGAGTTCCTCCTTATCCCAACCCAAGGACCCCGTCCCTTCTCTACGAGTTCTCCCTTTTCCCGATCCTAGGACCCCGTCCATTCTATCCTGAGTTCCTCCTTATCCCGACCCAAGGACCCCGTCCCTTCTATACGAGTTCTTCCTTTTCCTGATCCTAGGACCCCGTCCCTTCTATCCTGAGTTCCTCTTATCCCGACCCAAGGACCCCGTCCCTTCTATCCTGAGTTCCTCCTTATCCCGACCCTAGGACCCCGTCCATTCTATCCTGAGTTCCTCCTTATCCCAACCCTACGACCCCGTCCCTTCTATCCTGAGTTCCTCCTTATCCCAACCCTAGGACCCCGTCCCTTCTATACGAGTTCTTCCTTTTCCCGATCCTAGGACCCCGTCCCTTCTATCCTGAGTTCCTCTTATCCAAACCCAAGGACCCCGTCCCTTCTATACGAGTTCTTCCTTTTCCTGATCCTAGGACCCCGTCCCTTCTATCCTGAGTTCCTCCTTATCCGGATCCTAGGACCCTGTCCATTCTATCATGGGTCCCTCCTTATCCCGACCCTAGGACCCTGTCCCTTCTATCCTGAGTTCCTCCTTATCCCGATCCTAGGACCCTGTCCATTCTATCCTGAGTTCCTCCTTATCCCGACCCTAGGACCCCGTCCCTTCTATCCAGAGTTCCTCCTTATCCCAAACCTATGACCCCGTCCCTTCTATACGAGTTCTTCCTTTTCCCGATCCTAGGACCCCGTCCCTCCTATCCTGAGTTCCTCCTTATCCCAACCCAAGGACCCCGTCCCTTCTATACGAGTTCTTCCTTTTCCCGATCCTAGGACCCCGTCCCTTCTATCCTGAGTTCCTCCTTATCCCGACCTAAGGACCCCGTCCCTTCTATCATGGGTTCCTCCTTATTCCGATCCTAGGACCCCGTCCCTTCTATCCAGAGTTCCTCCTTATTCTGATCCTAGGACCCCGTCCCTTCTATCATGAGTACTTCCTTATCCCGACCCTAGGACCCCGTCCATTCTATCCTGAGTTCCTCCTTATCCCAACCCAAGGACCCCGTCCCTTCTCTACGAGTTCTCCCTTTTCCCGATCCTAGGACCCCGTCCATTCTATCCTGAGTTCCTCCTTATCCCGACCCAAGGACCCCGTCCCTTCTATACGAGTTCTTCCTTTTCCTGATCCTAGGACCCCGTCCCTTCTATCCTGAGTTCCTCTTATCCCGACCCAAGGACCCCGTCCCTTCTATCCTGAGTTCCTCCTTATCCCGACCCTAGGACCCCGTCCATTCTATCCTGAGTTCCTCCTTATCCCAACCCTAGGACCCCGTCCCTTCTATCCTGAGTTCCTCCTTATCCCAACCCTAGGACCCCGTCCCTTCTATACGAGTTCTTCCTTTTCCCGATCCTAGGACCCCGTCCCTTCTATCCTGAGTTCCTCTTATCCAAACCCAAGGACCCCGTCCCTTCTATACGAGTTCTTCCTTTTCCTGATCCTAGGACCCCGTCCCTTCTATCCTGAGTTCCTCCTTATCCGGATCCTAGGACCCTGTCCATTCTATCATGGGTCCCTCCTTATCCCGACCCTAGGACCCTGTCCCTTCTATCCTGAGTTCCTCCTTATCCCGATCCTAGGACCCTGTCCATTCTATCCTGAGTTCCTCCTTATCCCGACCCTAGGACCCCGTCCCTTCTATCCAGAGTTCCTCCTTATCCCAAACCTATGACCCCGTCCCTTCTATACGAGTTCTTCCTTTTCCCGATCCTAGGACCCCGTCCCTCCTATCCTGAGTTCCTCCTTATCCCAACCCAAGGACCCCGTCCCTTCTATACGAGTTCTTCCTTTTCCCGATCCTAGGACCCCGTCCCTTCTATCCTGAGTTCCTCCTTATCCCGACCTAAGGACCCCGTCCCTTCTATCATGGGTTCCTCCTTATTCCGATCCTAGGACCCCGTCCCTTCTATCCAGAGTTCCTCCTTATTCTGATCCTAGGTCCCCGTCCCTTCTATCATGAGTTCTTCCTTATCCCGACCCTAGGACCCCGTCCATTCTATCCTGAGTTCCTCCTTATCCCAACCCAAGGACCCCGTCCCTTCTCTACGAGTTCTTCCTTTTCCCGATCCTAGGACCCCGTCCATTCTATCCTGAGTTCCTCCTTATCCCGACCCAAGGACCCCGTCCCTTCTATACGAGTTCTTCCTTTTCCTGATCCTAGGACCCCGTCCCTTCTATCCTGAGTTCCTCTTATCCCGACCCAAGGACCCCGTCCCTTCTATCCTGAGTTCCTCCTTATCCCGACCCTAGGACCCCGTCCCTTCTATCCTGAGTTCCTCCTTATCCCAACCTTACGACCCCGTCCCTTCTATCCTGAGTTCCTCCTTATCCCAACCCTAGGACCCCGTCCCTTCTATACGAGTTCTTCCTTTTCCCGATCCTAGGACCCCGTCCCTTCTATCCTGAGTTCCTCCTTATCCCAACCCAAGGACCCCGTCCCTCCTATACGAGTTCTTCCTTTTCCTGATCCTAGGACCCCGTCCCTTCTATCCTGAGTTCCTCCTTATCCCGACCCTAGGACCCCGTCCCTTCTATCCTGAGTTCCTCGTTATCCGGATCCTAGGACCCTGTCCATTCTATCATGAGTTCCTCCTTATCCCGATCCTAGGACCCCGTCCCTTCTATCATGAGTTCCTTTTTATCCCGATCCTAGGACCCCGTCCCTTCTATCCTGAGTTCCTCCTTATCCCGACCCTAGGACCCCGTCCATTCTATCATGAGTTGCTCCTTATCCCGACCCTAGGACCCCGTCCCTTCTATCCTGAGTTCCTCCTTATCCCAATCCTAGGACCCCGTCCCTTCTATCATGAGTTCCTCCTCCACCCGATCCTAGGACCCCGTCCCTTCTATCCTGAGTTCCTCCTTATCCCGACCCTAGGACCCCGTCCATTCTATCATGAGTTCCTCCTTATCCCAATCCTAGGACCCCGTCCCTTCTATCATGAGTTCCTCCTCCACCCGATCCTAGGACCCCGTCCCTTCTATCATGAGTTCCTCCTTATCCCGATCCTAGGACCCCGTCCCTTCTATCATGAGTTCCTCCTCCACCCGATCATAGGACCCCGTCCCTTCTATCATGAGTTCCTCCTCCACCCGATCCTAGGACCCCGTCCCTTCTATCGTGAGTTCCTCCTTATCCCGATCCTAGGACCCCGTCTCTTCTATCGTGAGTTCCTCCTTATTTCGATCCTAGGACCCCGTCCCTTCTATCCTGAGTTCCTCCTTATCCCGACTCTAGGACCCCGTCCCTTCTATCCAGAGTTCCTCCTTATTCCGATCCTAGGACCCCGTCCCTTCTATCATGAGTTCTTCCTTATCCCGACCCTAGGACCCGGCCCCTTCTATCATGAGATCCTCCTTATCCCGATCCTTGGACCCTGTCCCTTCTATGCTGAGTTCCTCCTTATCCCGATCCTAGGAATCCATCCCTTTTATCCTGAGTTCCTCCTTATCCCGACCCTAGGACCCCGTCCCTTCTATCCTGAGTTCCTTCTTATCCCGACCCTAGGACACCGTCCCTTCTATCCTGAGTTCCTCCTTATCCTGATCCTTGGACCCCGTCCCTCCCATCATGAGTTCCTCCTTATCCCGATCCTTGGACCCCGTCCCTTCTATCATGAGTTCCTCCTTATCCCGATCCTTGGACCCTGTCCCTTCTATCCTGAGTTCCTCCTTTTTCCGATCCTAGGACCCTGTCCCTTCTATCATGAGTTCCTCCTTATCCCGATCCTTAGCACCCTGTCCATTCTATCATGATTTCCTCCTTATCCCAACCCTAGGACCCCGTCCCTTCTATCCTGAGTTCATCCTTATCCCGATCCTAGGAACCCGTCCATTCTATCCTGAGTTCTTCCTTATCCCGATCCTTGGACCCCGTCCCTTCTATCATGATTTCCTCCTTATCCCGATCCTAGGACCCTGTCCATTCTATCATGAGTTCTTCCTTATCCCGATCCTTGGACCCCGTCCCTTCTATCATGATTTCCTCCTTATCCTGACCCTAGGACCCCGTCCCTTCTATCATGATTTCCTCCTTATCACGATCCTAGGACTCAGTCCCTTCTATCCTGAGTTCCTCCTTATCCCGATCCTAGGACCCTGTCCATTCCATCATGTGTTCCTCCTTCTCCCGATCCTAGGACCCTGTCCCTTCTATCCTGAGTTCCTCCTTATCCCGATCCTAGGACCCCGTCCCTCCTATCCTGAGTTTCTCCTTATCCCGATCCTAGGACCCCGTCCCTCCTATCATGATTTCCTCCTTATCCCAACCCTAGGACCCCGTCCCTTCTATCCTGAGTTCATCCTTATCCCTATCCTAGGACCCCGTCCCTTCTATCCTGAGTTCATCCTTATCCCGATCCCAGGACCCCGTTCCTTCCATCATGAGTTCCTCCTTATCCCGACCCTAGGACCCCGTCCCTTCTATCATGAGTTCCTCCTTATCACAATCCTAGGACCCCGTCCCTTCTATCATGAGTTCCTCCTTATCCCGATCCTAGAACCCAGTTCCTTCTATCATAAGTTCCTCCTTATCCCAACCCTAGGACCCCGTCCCTTCTATCCTGAGTTCCTCCTTATCCCAATCCTAGGACCCTGTCCATTCTTTCTTGAGTTCCTCCTTATCCCGATCCTAGGACACCGTCCCTTCCATAATGAGTTCCTCCTCATCCAGATCCAAGGACCCCGTCCCTTCCATCATGAGTTCCTCCTTATCCCGACCCTAGGACCCCGTCCCTTCTATCATGAGTTCCTCCTTATCACAATCCTATGACCCCGTCCCTTCTATCCTGAGTTCCTCCTTATCCCAATCCTAGGACCCTGTCCATTCTTTCTTGAGTTCCTCCTTATCCCGATCCTAGGACCCCGTCCCTTCTATCATGAGTTCCTCCTTATCCCGATCCTTGGACCCTGTCCCTTCTATCCTGAGTTCCTCCTTATCCCGATCCTAGGACCCTGTCCATTCCATCATGTGTTCCTCCTTCTCCCGATCCTAGGACCCTGTCCCTTCTATCCTGAGTTCCTCCTTATCCCGATCCTAGGACCCCGTCCCTCCTATCCTGAGTTTCTCCTTATCCCGATCCTAGGACCCCGTCCCTCCTATCATGATTTCCTCCTTATCCCAACCCTAGGACCCCGTCCCTTCTATCCTGAGTTCATCCTTATCCCGATCCCAGGACCCCGTTCCTTCCATCATGAGTTCCTCCTTATCCCGACCCTAGGACCCCGTCCCTTCTATCATGAGTTCCTCCTTATCCCGATCCTTGGACCCTGTCCCTTCTATCCTGAGTTCCTCCTTTTTCCGATCCTAGGACCCTGTCCCTTCTATCATGAGTTCCTCCTTATCCCGATCCTTAGCACCCTGTCCATTCTATCCTGAGTTCCTCCTTATCCCGATCCTAGGACCCCGTCCCTTTTATCATGAGTTCCTCCTTATCCCGATCCTAGAACCCCCTCCCTTCTATCATGAGTTCCTCCTTATCCCGATCCTAGGACACCGTCCCTTCTATCCTGAGTTCCTCCTTATCCCGATCCTTGGACCCCGTCCCTTCTATCCTGAGTTCCTCCTTATCCCGATCCTAGGACCCCGTCCCTTCTATCCGGGGTTCCTCCTTATCCCGATCCTAGGACCCCGTCCCTTCTATCATGAGTTCTTCCTTATCCCCATCCTAGGACCCCGTCCCTTCTATCCTGAGTTCCTCTTTATCCCAACCCTAGGACCCCGTCCCCTCTATCCTGAGTTCCTCCTTATCCCAATCCTAGGACCCTGTCCATTCTTTCTTGAGTTCTTCCTTATCCCGATCCTAGGACACCGTCCCTTCCATCATGAGTTCCTCCTTATCCCGATCCAAGGACCCCGTCCCTTCTATCATGAGTTCCTCCTTATCCCAACCTAGGACCCCGTCCCTTCTATCCTGAGTTCTTCCTTATCCCGATCCTAGGACCCCGTCCATTCTATCCTGAGTTCTTCCTTATCCCGATCCTAGGACCCCATCCATTCTATCATGAGTTCCTCCTTATCCCGACCCTAGGACCCCGTCCCTTCTATCCTTAGTTCCTCCTTATCCCAATCCTAGGACCCTGTCCATTCTCTCCTGAGTTCATCCTTATCCCGATCCTAGGACCCCGTCCCTTCTATCCTGAGTTCCTCCTTATCCCGACCCTAGGACCCCGTCCCTTCTATCCTGAGTTCCTCCTTATCCCGATCCTAGGACCCGGTCCCTTCTATCATGAGTTCCCTTTTATCACAATCCTAGGACCCCGTCCATGCTATCCTGAGTTCCTCCTTATCCCGATCCTAGAACCCAGTTCCTTCTATCATAAGTTCCTCCTTATCCCAACCCTAGGACCCCGTCCCTTCTATCCTGAGTTTCTCCTTATCCCGATCCTAGGACACCGTCCCTTCCATCATGAGTTCCTCCTTATCCCGATCCCAGGACCCCGTTCCTTCCATCATGAGTTCCTCCTTATCCCGACCCTAGGACCCCGTCCCTTCTATCATGAGTTCCTCCTTATCCCGATCCTAGAACCCAGTTCCTTCTATCATAAGTTCCTCCTTATCCCAACCCTAGGACCCCGTCCCTTCTATCCTGAGTTCCTCCTTATCCCAATCCTAGGACCCTGTCCATTCTTTCTTGAGTTCCTCCTTATCCCGATCCTAGGACACCGTCCCTTCCATCATGAGTTCCTCCTTATCCCGATCCAAGGACCCCGTCCCTTCCATCATGAGTTCCTCCTTATCCCGACCCTAGGACCCCGTCCCTTCTATCATGAGTTCCTCCTTATCACAATCCTAGGACCCCGTCCCTTCTATCATGAGTTCCTCCTTATCACAATCCTAGGACCCCGTCTATGCTATCCTGAGTTCCTCCTTATCCCGATCCTTGAACCCAGTTCCTTCTATCATAAGTTCCTCCTTATCACGATCCTAGGACCCCGTCCCTTCTATCCTGAGTTCCTCCTTATCCCGATCCTAGGACCCTGTCCATTCCATCATGAGTTCCTCCTTCTCCCGATCCTAGGACCCTGTCCCTTCTATCCTGAGTTCCTCCTTATCCCGATCCTAGGACCCCGTCCCTCCTATCCTGAGTTCCTCCTTATCCCGATCCTAGGACCCCGTCCCTCCTATCATGATTTCCTCCTTATCCCAACCCTAGGACCCCGTCCCTTCTATCATGATTTCCTCCTTATCACGATCCTAGGACCCAGTCCCTTCTATCCTGAGTTCCTCCTTATCCCGATCCTAGGACCCTTTCCATTCCATCATAAGCTCCTCCTTCTCCCGATCCTAGGACCCTGTCCCTTCTATCCTGAGTTCCTCCTTATCCCGATCCTAGGACCCCGTCCCTCCTATCCTGAGTTCCTCCTCCACCCGATCCTAGGACCCCGTCCCTCCTATCATGATTTCCTCCTTATCCCAACCCTAGGACCCCGTCCCTTCTATCCTGAGTTCATCCTTATCCCGATCCTAGGACCCCGTCCCTTCTATCCTGAGTTCATCCTTATCCCGATCCTAGGACCCCGTCCCTTCTATCATGATTTCCTCCTCATCCCGATCCTAGGACCCTGTCCATTCTATCATGAGTTCCTCCTTCTCCCGATCCTAGGACCCCGTCCCTCCTATCATGATTTCCTCCTTCTCCCGATCCTAGGACCCTGTCCCTCCTATCCTGAGTTCCTCCTTATCCCGATCCTAGGACCCCGTCCCTTCTATCCTGAGTTCCTCCTTCTCCCGATCCTAGGACCCAGTCCCTTCTATCCTGAGTTCCTCCTTATCCCGATCCTAGGACCCCGTCCCTCCTATCCTGAGTTCCTCCTTCTCCCGATCCTAGGACCCTGTCCCTCCTATCATGATTTCCTCCTTCTCCCGATCCTTGAACCCAGTTCCTTCTATCATAAGTTCCTCCTTATCACGATCCTAGGACCCCGTCCCTTCTATCCTGAGTTCCTCCTTCTCCCGATCTTAGGACCCTGTCCATTCCATCATGAGTTCCTCCTTCTCCCGATCCTAGGACCCTGTCCCTTCTATCCTGAGTTCCTCCTTATCCCGATCCTAGGACCCCGTCCCTTCTATCGTGAGTTCCTCCTTATCCCGATCCTAGGACCCCGTCTCTTCTATCGTGAGTTCCTCCTTATTTCGATCCTAGGACCCCGTCCCTTCTATCCTGAGTTCCTCCTTATCCCGACTCTAGGACCCCGTCCCTTCTATCCAGAGTTCCTCCTTATTCCGATCCTAGGACCCCGTCCCTTCTATCATGAGTTCTTCCTTATCCCGACCCTAGGACCCGGCCCCTTCTATCATGAGATCCTCCCTATCCCGATCCTTGGACCCTGTCCCTTCTATGCTGAGTTCCTCCTTATCCCGATCCTAGGAATCCATCCCTTTTATCCTGAGTTCCTCCTTATCCCGACCCTAGGACCCCGTCCCTTCTATCCTGAGTTCCTTCTTATCCCGACCCTAGGACACCGTCCCTTCTATCCTGAGTTCCTCCTTATCCTGATCCTTGGACCCCGTCCCTCCCATCATGAGTTCCTCCTTATCCCGATCCTTGGACCCCGTCCCTTCTATCATGAGTTCCTCCTTATCCCGATCCTTGGACCCTGTCCCTTCTATCCTGAGTTCCTCCTTTTTCCGATCCTAGGACCCTGTCCCTTCTATCATGAGTTCCTCCTTATCCCGATCCTTAGCACCCTGTCCATTCTATCATGATTTCCTCCTTATCCCAACCCTAGGACCCCGTCCCTTCTATCCTGAGTTCATCCTTATCCCGATCCTAGGAACCCGTCCATTCTATCCTGAGTTCTTCCTTATCCCGATCCTTGGACCCCGTCCCTTCTATCATGATTTCCTCCTTATCCCGATCCTAGGACCCTGTCCATTCTATCATGAGTTCTTCCTTATCCCGATCCTTGGACCCCGTCCCTTCTATCATGATTTCCTCCTTATCCTGACCCTAGGACCCCGTCCCTTCTATCATGATTTCCTCCTTATCACGATCCTAGGACTCAGTCCCTTCTATCCTGAGTTCCTCCTTATCCCGATCCTAGGACCCTGTCCATTCCATCATGTGTTCCTCCTTCTCCCGATCCTAGGACCCTGTCCCTTCTATCCTGAGTTCCTCCTTATCCCGATCCTAGGACCCCGTCCCTCCTATCCTGAGTTTCTCCTTATCCCGATCCTAGGACCCCGTCCCTCCTATCATGATTTCCTCCTTATCCCAACCCTAGGACCCCGTCCCTTCTATCCTGAGTTCATCCTTATCCCTATCCTAGGACCCCGTCCCTTCTATCCTGAGTTCATCCTTATCCCGATCCCAGGACCCCGTTCCTTCCATCATGAGTTCCTCCTTATCCCGACCCTAGGACCCCGTCCCTTCTATCATGAGTTCCTCCTTATCACAATCCTAGGACCCCGTCCCTTCTATCATGAGTTCCTCCTTATCCCGATCCTAGAACCCAGTTCCTTCTATCATAAGTTCCTCCTTATCCCAACCCTAGGACCCCGTCCCTTCTATCCTGAGTTCCTCCTTATCCCAATCCTAGGACCCTGTCCATTCTTTCTTGAGTTCCTCCTTATCCCGATCCTAGGACACCGTCCCTTCCATAATGAGTTCCTCCTCATCCAGATCCAAGGACCCCGTCCCTTCCATCATGAGTTCCTCCTTATCCCGACCCTAGGACCCCGTCCCTTCTATCCTGAGTTCCTCCTTATCCCAATCCTAGGACCCTGTCCATTCTTTCTTGAGTTCCTCCTTATCCCGATCCTAGGACCCCGTCCCTTCTATCATGAGTTCCTCCTTATCCCGATCCTTGGACCCTGTCCCTTCTATCCTGAGTTCCTCCTTATCCCGATCCTAGGACCCTGTCCATTCCATCATGTGTTCCTCCTTCTCCCGATCCTAGGACCCTGTCCCTTCTATCCTGAGTTCCTCCTTATCCCGATCCTAGGACCCCGTCCCTCCTATCCTGAGTTTCTCCTTATCCCGATCCTAGGACCCCGTCCCTCCTATCATGATTTCCTCCTTATCCCAACCCTAGGACCCCGTCCCTTCTATCCTGAGTTCATCCTTATCCCGATCCCAGGACCCCGTTCCTTCCATCATGAGTTCCTCCTTATCCCGACCCTAGGACCCCGTCCCTTCTATCATGAGTTCCTCCTTATCCCGATCCTTGGACCCTGTCCCTTCTATCCTGAGTTCCTCCTTTTTCCGATCCTAGGACCCTGTCCCTTCTATCATGAGTTCCTCCTTATCCCGATCCTTAGCACCCTGTCCATTCTATCCTGAGTTCCTCCTTATCCCGATCCTAGGACCCCGTCCCTTTTATCATGAGTTCCTCCTTATCCCGATCCTAGAACCCCCTCCCTTCTATCATGAGTTCCTCCTTATCCCGATCCTAGGACACCGTCCCTTCTATCCTGAGTTCCTCCTTATCCCGATCCTTGGACCCCGTCCCTTCTATCCTGAGTTCCTCCTTATCCCGATCCTAGGACCCCGTCCCTTCTATCCGGGGTTCCTCCTTATCCCGATCCTAGGACCCCGTCCCTTCTATCATGAGTTCTTCCTTATCCCCATCCTAGGACCCCGTCCCTTCTATCCTGAGTTCCTCTTTATCCCAACCCTAGGACCCCGTCCCCTCTATCCTGAGTTCCTCCTTATCCCAATCCTAGGACCCTGTCCATTCTTTCTTGAGTTCTTCCTTATCCCGATCCTAGGACACCGTCCCTTCCATCATGAGTTCCTCCTTATCCCGATCCAAGGACCCCGTCCCTTCTATCATGAGTTCCTCCTTATCCCAACCTAGGACCCCGTCCCTTCTATCCTGAGTTCTTCCTTATCCCGATCCTAGGACCCCGTCCATTCTATCCTGAGTTCTTCCTTATCCCGATCCTAGGACCCCATCCATTCTATCATGAGTTCCTCCTTATCCCGACCCTAGGACCCCGTCCCTTCTATCCTTAGTTCCTCCTTATCCCAATCCTAGGACCCTGTCCATTCTCTCCTGAGTTCATCCTTATCCCGATCCTAGGACCCCGTCCCTTCTATCCTGAGTTCCTCCTTATCCCGACCCTAGGACCCCGTCCCTTCTATCCTGAGTTCCTCCTTATCCCGATCCTAGGACCCGGTCCCTTCTATCATGAGTTCCCTTTTATCACAATCCTAGGACCCCGTCCATGCTATCCTGAGTTCCTCCTTATCCCGATCCTAGAACCCAGTTCCTTCTATCATAAGTTCCTCCTTATCCCAACCCTAGGACCCCGTCCCTTCTATCCTGAGTTTCTCCTTATCCCGATCCTAGGACACCGTCCCTTCCATCATGAGTTCCTCCTTATCCCGATCCCAGGACCCCGTTCCTTCCATCATGAGTTCCTCCTTATCCCGACCCTAGGACCCCGTCCCTTCTATCATGAGTTCCTCCTTATCCCGATCCTAGAACCCAGTTCCTTCTATCATAAGTTCCTCCTTTTCCCAACCCTAGGACCCCGTCCCTTCTATCCTGAGTTCCTCCTTATCCCAATCCTAGGACCCTGTCCATTCTTTCTTGAGTTCCTCCTTATCCCGATCCTAGGACACCGTCCCTTCCATCATGAGTTCCTCCTTATCCCGATCCAAGGACCCCGTCCCTTCCATCATGAGTTCCTCCTTATCCCGACCCTAGGACCCCGTCCCTTCTATCATGAGTTCCTCCTTATCACAATCCTAGGACCCCGTCCCTTCTATCATGAGTTCCTCCTTATCACAATCCTAGGACCCCGTCTATGCTATCCTGAGTTCCTCCTTATCCCGATCCTTGAACCCAGTTCCTTCTATCATAAGTTCCTCCTTATCACGATCCTAGGACCCCGTCCCTTCTATCCTGAGTTCCTCCTTATCCCGATCCTAGGACCCTGTCCATTCCATCATGAGTTCCTCCTTCTCCCGATCCTAGGACCCTGTCCCTTCTATCCTGAGTTCCTCCTTATCCCGATCCTAGGACCCCGTCCCTCCTATCCTGAGTTCCTCCTTATCCCGATCCTAGGACCCCGTCCCTCCTATCATGATTTCCTCCTTATCCCAACCCTAGGACCCCGTCCCTTCTATCATGATTTCCTCCTTATCACGATCCTAGGACCCAGTCCCTTCTATCCTGAGTTCCTCCTTATCCCGATCCTAGGACCCTTTCCATTCCATCATAAGTTCCTCCTTCTCCCGATCCTAGGACCCTGTCCCTTCTATCCTGAGTTCCTCCTTATCCCGATCCTAGGACCCCGTCCCTCCTATCCTGAGTTCCTCCTCCACCCGATCCTAGGACCCCGTCCCTCCTATCATGATTTCCTCCTTATCCCAACCCTAGGACCCCGTCCCTTCTATCCTGAGTTCATCCTTATCCCGATCCTAGGACCCCGTCCCTTCTATCCTGAGTTCATCCTTATCCCGATCCTAGGACCCCGTCCCTTCTATCATGATTTCCTCCTCATCCCGATCCTAGGACCCTGTCCATTCTATCATGAGTTCCTCCTTCTCCCGATCCTAGGACCCCGTCCCTCCTATCATGATTTCCTCCTTCTCCCGATCCTAGGACCCTGTCCCTCCTATCCTGAGTTCCTCCTTATCCCGATCCTAGGACCCCGTCCCTTCTATCCTGAGTTCCTCCTTCTCCCGATCCTAGGACCCAGTCCCTTCTATCCTGAGTTCCTCCTTATCCCGATCCTAGGACCCCGTCCCTCCTATCCTGAGTTCCTCCTTCTCCCGATCCTAGGACCCTGTCCCTCCTATCATGATTTCCTCCTTCTCCCGATCCTTGAACCCAGTTCCTTCTATCATAAGTTCCTCCTTATCACGATCCTAGGACCCCGTCCCTTCTATCCTGAGTTCCTCCTTCTCCCGATCTTAGGACCCTGTCCATTCCATCATGAGTTCCTCCTTCTCCCGATCCTAGGACCCTGTCCCTTCTATCCTGAGTTCCTCCTTATCCCGATCCTAGGACCCCGTCCCTCCTATCATGATTTCCTCCTTATCCCAACCCTAGGACCCCGTCCCTTCTATCCTGAGTTCATCCTTATCCCGATCCTAGGACCCCGTCCATTCTATCCTGAGTTCATCCTTATCCCGATCCTAGGACCCCGTCCCTTCTATCATGATTTCCTCCTTATCCCGATCCTAGGACCCTGTCCATTCTATCATGAGTTCCTCCTTATCCTGACCCTAGGACCCCGTCCCTTCTATCATGATTTCCTCCTTATCACGATCCTAGGACCCCGTCCCTTCTATCCTGAGTTCCTCCTTATCCCGATCCTAGGACCTTGTCCATTCCATCATGAGTTCCTCCTTCTCCCGATAATAGGACCCTGTCCCTTCTATCCTGAGTTCCTCCTTATCCCGATCCTAGGACCCCGTCCCTCCTATCCTGAGTTCCTCCTTATCCCGATCCTAGGACCCCGTCCCTCCTATCATGATTTCCTCCTTATCCCAACCCTAGGACCCCGTCCCTTCTATCCTGAGTTCATCCTTATCCCGATCCTAGGACCCCGTCACTTCTATCCTGAGTTCCTCCTTATCCCGATCCTAGGACCCCGTCCATTCTATCATGATTTCCTCCTTATCCCGATCCTAGGACCCTGTCCATTCTGTCATGAGTTCCTCCTTCTCCCGATCCCAGGACCCCGTCCCTCCTATCATGATTTCCTATTTCTCCCGATCCTAGGACCCTGTCCCTCCTATCCTGAGTTCCTCCTTATCCCGATCCTAGGACCCCGTCCCTTCTATCCTGAGTTCCTCCTTCTCCCGATCCTAGGACCCCGTCCCTTCTATCCTGAGTTCCTCCTTATCCCGATCCTAGGACCCCGTCCCTCCTATCCTGAGTTCCTCCTTCTCCCGATCCTAGGACCCTGTCCCTCCTATCATGATTTCCTCCTTCTCCCGATCCTAGGACCCCGTCCCTTCTCTCCTGAGTTCCTCCTTATCCCGATCCTAGGACCCCGTCCTTTCTATTCTGAGTTCCTCCTTCTCCCGATCCTAGGACCCCGTCCCTTCTATCCTGAGTTCCTCCTTATCCCAACCCTAGGACCCCGTCCCTTCTATCCTGAGTTCCTCCTTATCCCAACCCTAGGACCCCGTCCCTCCTATCCTGAGTTCCTCCTTCTCCCGATCCTAGGACCCCGTCCCTTCTATCCTGAGTTCCTCCTTATCCCAACCCTAGGACCCCGTCCCTTCTATCCTGAGTTCCTCCTTATCCCGATCCTAGGACACCGTCCCTTCTATCATGATTTCCTCCTTATCCCGATCCTAGGACACCGTCCCTTCTATCCTGAGTTCCTCCTTATCCCGATCCTAGGACCCCGTCCCTCCTATCCTGAGTTCCTCCTTCTCCCGATCCTAGGACCCCGTCCCTCCTATCATGATTTCCTCCTTCTCCCGATCCTAGGACCCCGTCCCTTCTCTCCTGAGTTCCTCCTTATCCCAATCCTAGGACCCTGTCCATTCTATCATGAGTTCCTCCTTATCCCGATCCTAGGACCCCGTCCCTTCTATCCTGAGTTCCTCCTTCTCCCGATCCTAGGACCCCGTCCCTTCTATCCTGAGTTCCTCCTTATCCCAACCCTAGGACCCCGTCCCTTCTATCCTGAGTTCCTCCTTATCCCAACCCTAGGACCCCGTCCCTTCTATCATGAGTTCCTCCTTATCCCGATCCTAGGACCCCGTCCCTTCTATCCTGAGTTCCTCCTTATCCCGATCCTAGGACCCCGTCCCTTCTATCCTGAGTTCCTCCTTCTCCCGATCCTAGGACCCCGTCCCTTCTATCTTGAGTTCCTCCTTATCCCGATCCTAGGACCCCGTCCCTTCTATCCTGAGTTCCTCCTTATCCCAATCCTAGGACCCCGTCCATTCTATCCTGAGTTCCTCCTTATCCCGATCCTAGGACCCCGTCCCTTCTATCCTGAGTTCCTCCTTCTCCCGATCCTAGGACCCCGTCCCTTCTATCCTGAGTTCCTCCTTATCCCAACCCTAGGACCCCGTCCCTCCTATCCTGAGTTCCTCCTTCTCCCGATCCTAGGACCCCGTCCCTTCTATCCTGAGTTCCTCCTTATCCCAACCCTAGGACCCCGTCCCTTCTATCCTGAGTTCCTCCTTATCCCGATCCTAGGACACCGTCCCTTCTATCATGATTTCCTCCTTCTCCCGATCCTAGGACCCCGTCCCTTCTATTCTGAGTTCCTCCTTATCCCAACCCTAGGACCCCGTCCCTTCTATCATGAGTTCCTCCTTATCCCAACCCTAGGACCCCGTCCCTTCTATCATGAGTTCCTCCTTATCCCGATCCTAGGACCCCGTCCCTTCTATCCTGAGTTCCTCCTTATCCCGATCCTAGGACCCCGTCCCTTCTATCCTGAGTTCCTCCTTATCCCAACCCTAGGACCCCGTCCCTTCTATCCTGAGTTCCTCCTTATCCCAACCCTAGGACCCCGTCCCTTCTATCATGAGTTCCTCCTTATCCCGATCCTAGGACCCCGTCCCTTCTATCCTGAGTTCCTCCTTATCCCGATCCTAGGACCCCGTCCCTTCTATCCTGAGTTCCTCCTTCTCCCGATCCTAGGACCCCGTCCCTTCTATCTTGAGTTCCTCCTTATCCCGATCCTAGGACCCCGTCCCTTCTATCCTGAGTTCCTCCTTATCCCGATCCTAGGACCCCGTCCATTCTATCCTGAGTTCCTCCTTATCCCGATCCTAGGACCCCGTCCCTTCTATCCTGAGTTCCTCCTTCTCCCGATCCTAGGACCCCGTCCCTTCTATCCTGAGTTCCTCCTTATCCCAACCCTAGGACCCCGTCCCTCCTATCCTGAGTTCCTCCTTCTCCCGATCCTAGGACCCCGTCCCTTCTATCCTGAGTTCCTCCTTATCCCAACCCTAGGACCCCGTCCCTTCTATCCTGAGTTCCTCCTTATCCCGATCCTAGGACACCGTCCCTTCTATCATGATTTCCTCCTTCTCCCGATCCTAGGACCCCGTCCCTTCTATCCTGAGTTCCTCCTTATCCCAACCCTAGGACCCCGTCCCTTCTATCATGAGTTCCTCCTTATCCCAACCCTAGGACCCCGTCCCTTCTATCATGAGTTCCTCCTTATCCCGATCCTAGGACCCCGTCCCTTCTATCCTGAGTTCCTCCTTATCCCGATACTAGGACCCCGTCCCTTCTATCCTGAGTTCCTCCTTCTCCCGATCCTAGGACCCCGTCCCTTCTATCCTGAGTTCCTCCTTATCCCAACCCTAGGACCCCGTCCCTTCTATCCTGAGTTCCTCCTTATCCCGATCCTAGGACACCGTCCCTTCTATCATGATTTCCTCCTTCTCCCGATCCTAGGACCCCGTCCCTTCTATCCTGATTTCCTCCTTATCCCAACCCTAGGACCCCGTCCCTCCTATCCTGAGTTCCTCCTTCTCCCGATCCTAGGACCCCGTCCCTTCTATCCTGAGTTCCTCCTTCTCCCGATCCTAGGACCCCGTCCCTTCTATCCTGATTTCCTCCTTATCCCAACCCTAGGACCCCGTCCCTCCTATCCTGAGTTCCTCCTTCTCCCGATCCTAGGACCCCGTCCCTTCTATCCTGAGTTCCTCCTTATCCCAACCCTAGGACCCCGTCCCTTCTATCCTGAGTTTTTCCTTATCCCGATCCTAGGACACCGTCCCTTCTATCATGATTTCCTCCTTATCCCGATCCTAGGACCCCGTCCCTTCTATCCTGAGTTCCTCCTTATCCCAACCCTAGGACCCCGTCCCTCCTATCCTGAGTTCCTCCTTCTCCCGATCCTAGGACCCCGTCCCTTCTATCCTGAGTTCCTCCTTATCCCAACCCTAGGACCCCGTCCCTTCTATCATGAGTTCCTCCTTATCCCAACCCTAGGACCCCGTCCCTTCTATCCTGAGTTCCTCCTTATCCCGATCCTAGGACCCCGTCCCTTCTATCCTGAGTTCCTCCTTATCCCGATCCTAGGACCCTGTCCATTCTATCCTGAGTTCCTCCTTATCCCGATCCTAGGACCCCGTCCCTTCTATCCTGAGTTCCTCCTTCTCCCGATCCTAGGACCCCGTCCCTTCTATCCTGATTTCCTCCTTATCCCAACCCTAGGACCCCGTCCCTCCTATCCTGAGTTCCTCCTTCTCCCGATCCTAGGACCCCGTCCCTTCTATCCTGAGTTCCTCCTTCTCCCGATCCTAGGACCCCGTCCCTTCTATCCTGATTTCCTCCTTATCCCAACCCTAGGACCCCGTCCCTCCTATCCTGAGTTCCTCCTTCTCCCGATCCTAGGACCCCGTCCCTTCTATCCTGAGTTCCTCCTTATCCCAACCCTAGGACCCCGTCCCTTCTATCCTGAGTTTTTCCTTATCCCGATCCTAGGACACCGTCCCTTCTATCATGATTTCCTCCTTATCCCGATCCTAGGACCCCGTCCCTTCTATCCTGAGTTCCTCCTTATCCCAACCCTAGGACCCCGTCCCTCCTATCCTGAGTTCCTCCTTCTCCCGATCCTAGGACCCCGTCCCTTCTATCCTGAGTTCCTCCTTATCCCAACCCTAGGACCCCGTCCCTTCTATCATGAGTTCCTCCTTATCCCAACCCTAGGACCCCGTCCCTTCTATCATGAGTTCCTCCT
This sequence comes from Steromphala cineraria, assembly GCA_916613615.1. Lineage (NCBI taxonomy): Eukaryota > Metazoa > Mollusca > Gastropoda > Trochida > Trochidae > Steromphala > Steromphala cineraria. The sequence continues at coordinate 1,164,114 of OU744734.1, forward strand.
TATCCCGATCCTAGGACCCCGTCCCTTCTATCCTGAGTTCCTCCTTATCCCGATCCTAGGACCCCGTCCCTTCTATCCTGAGTTCCTCTTTCTCCCGATCCTAGGACCCCGTCCCTTCTATCCTGAGTTCCTCCTTATCCCGATCCTAGGACCCCGTCCCTTCTATCCTGAGTTCCTCCTTATCCTAATCCTAGGACCCTGTCCATTCTATTCTGAGTTCCTCCTTATCCCGATCCTAGGACCCCGTCCCTTCTATCCTGAGTTCCTCCTTCTCCCGATCCTAGGACCCCGTCCCTTCTATCCTGATTTCCTCCTTATCCCAACCCTAGGACCCCGTCCCTCCTATCCTGAGTTCCTCCTTCTCCCGATCCTAGGACCCCGTCCCTTCTATCCTGAGTTCCTCCTTATCCCAACCCTAGGACCCCGTCCCTTCTATCCTGAGTTCCTCCTTATCCCGATCCTAGGACACCGTCCCTTCTATCATGATTTCCTCCTTATCCCGATCCTAGGACCCCGTCCCTTCTATCCTGAGTTCCTCCTTATCCCAACCCTAGGACCCCGTCCCTTCTATCATGAGTTCCTCCTTATCCCAACCCTAGGACCCCGTCCCTTCTATCATGAGTTCCTCCTTATCCCGATCCTAGGACCCCGTCCCTTCTATCCTGAGTTCCTCCTTATCCCGATCCTAGGACCCCGTCCCTTCTATCCTGAGTTCCTCCTTATCCCAACCCTAGGACCCCGTCCCTTCTATCCTGAGTTCCTCCTTATCCCAACCCTAGGACCCCGTCCCTTCTATCATGAGTTCCTCCTTATCCCGATCCTAGGACCCCGTCCCTTCTATCCTGAGTTCCTCCTTATCCCGATCCTAGGACCCCGTCCCTTCTATCCTGAGTTCCTCCTTCTCCCGATCCTAGGACCCCGTCCCTTCTATCTTGAGTTCCTCCTTATCCCGATCCTAGGACCCCGTCCCTTCTATCCTGAGTTCCTCCTTATCCCAATCCTAGGACCCCGTCCATTCTATCCTGAGTTCTTCCTTATCCCGATCCTAGGACCCCGTCCCTTCTATCCTGAGTTCCTCCTTCTCCCGATCCTAGGACCCCGTCCCTTCTATCCTGAGTTCCTCCTTATCCCAACCCTAGGACCCCGTCCCTCCTATCCTGAGTTCCTCCTTCTCCCGATCCTAGGACCCCGTCCCTTCTATCCTGAGTTCCTCCTTATCCCAACCCTAGGACCCCGTCCCTTCTATCCTGAGTTCCTCCTTATCCCGATCCTAGGACACCGTCCCTTCTATCATGATTTCCTCCTTCTCCCGATCCTAGGACCCCGTCCCTTCTATCCTGAGTTCCTCCTTATCCCAACCCTAGGACCCCGTCCCTTCTATCATGAGTTCCTCCTTATCCCGACCCTAGGACCCCGTCCCTTCTATCATGAGTTCCTCCTTATCCCGATCCTAGGACCCCGTCCCTTCTATCCTGAGTTCCTCCTTATCCCGATCCTAGGACCCCGTCCCTTCTATCCTGAGTTCCTCCTTCTCCCGATCCTAGGACCCCGTCCCTTCTATCCTGAGTTCCTCCTTATCCCAACCCTAGGACCCCGTCCCTTCTATCCTGAGTTCCTCCTTATCCCGATCCTAGGACACCGTCCCTTCTATCATGATTTCCTCCTTCTCCCGATCCTAGGACCCCGTCCCTTCTATCCTGAGTTCCTCCTTATCCCAACCCTAGGACCCCGTCCCTTCTATCATGAGTTCCTCCTTATCCCAACCCTAGGACCCCGTCCCTTCTATCATGAGTTCCTCCTTATCCCGATCCTAGGACCCCGTCCCTTCTATCCTGAGTTCCTCCTTATCCCGATCCTAGGACCCCGTCCCTTCTATCCTGAGTTCCTCCTTCTCCCGATCCTAGGACCCCGTCCCTTCTATCCTGAGTTCCTCCTTATCCCGATCCTAGGACCCCGTCCCTTCTATCCTGAGTTCCTCCTTATCCCGATCCTAGGACCCTGTCCATTCTATCCTGAGTTCCTCCTTATCCCGATCCTAGGACCCCGTCCCTTCTATCCTGAGTTCCTCCTTCTCCCGATCCTAGGACCCCGTCCCTTCTATCCTGATTTCCTCCTTATCCCAACCCTAGGACCCCGTCCCTCCTATCCTGAGTTCCTCCTTCTCCCGATCCTAGGACCCCGTCCCTTCTATCCTGAGTTCCTCCTTCTCCCGATCCTAGGACCCCGTCCCTTCTATCCTGAGTTCCTCCTTATCCCAACCCTAGGACCCCGTCCCTCCTATCCTGAGTGCCTCCTTCTCCCGATCCTAGGACCCCGTCCCTTCTATCCTGAGTTCCTCCTTATCCCAACCCTAGGACCCCGTCCCTTCTATCATGAGTTCCTCCTTATCCCAACCCTAGGACCCCGTCCCTTCTATCATGAGTTCCTCCTTATCCCGATCCTAGGACCCCGTCCCTTCTATCCTGAGTTCCTCCTTATCCCGATCCTAGGACCCCGTCCCTTCTATCCTGAGTTCCTCTTTCTCCCGATCCTAGGACCCCGTCCCTTCTATCCTGAGTTCCTCCTTATCCCGATCCTAGGACCCCGTCCCTTCTATCCTGAGTTCCTCCTTATCCTAATCCTAGGACCCTGTCCATTCTTTTCTGAGTTCCTCCTTATCCCGATCCTAGGACCCCGTCCCTTCTATCCTGAGTTCCTCTTTCTCCCGATCCTAGGACCCCGTCCCTTCTATCCTGATTTCCTCCTTATCCCAACCCTAGGACCCCGTCCCTCCTATCCTGAGTTCCTCCTTCTCCCGATCCTAGGACCCCGTCCCTTCTATCCTGAGTTCCTCCTTATCCCAACCCTAGGACCCCGTCCCTTCTATCCTGAGTTCCTCCTTATCCCGATCCTAGGACACCGTCCCTTCTATCATGATTTCCTCCTTATCCCGATCCTAGGACCCCGTCCCTTCTATCCTGAGTTCCTCCTTATCCCAACCCTAGGACCCCGTCCCTTCTATCATGAGTTCCTCCTTATCCCAACCCTAGGACCCCGTCCCTTCTATCCTGAGTTCCTCCTTATCCCGATCCTAGGACACCGTCCCTTCTATCATGATTTCCTCCTTATCCCGATCCTAGGACCCCGTCCCTTCTATCCTGAGTTCCTCCTTATCCCAACCCTAGGACCCCGTCCCTTCTATCATGAGTTCCTCCTTATCCCGATCCTAGGACCCCGTCCCTTCTCTCCTGAGTTCCTCCTCATCCCGATCCTAGGACCCTGTCCATTCTATCATGAGTGGCTCCTTATCACGATCCTAGGACCCCGTCCCTTCTATCCTGAGTTCCTCCTTATCCCAATCCTAGGACCCCGTCCCTTCTATCATGAGTTCCTCCTCCACCCGATCCTAGGACCCCGTCCCTTCTATCATGATTTCCTCCTTCTCCCAATCCTAGGACCCTGTCCATTCTCTCCTGAGTTCCTCCTTATCCCGACCCTAGGACCCCGTCCCTTCTATCATGAGTTCATCCTTATCACGATCCTAGGACCCCGTCCCTTCTATCCTGAGTTCCTCCTTATCCCGATCCTAGGACCCCGTCCCTTCTATCATGATTTCCTCCTTCTCCCAATCCTAGGACCCTGTCCATTCTCTCCTGAGTTCATCCTTATCCCGATCCTAGGACCCCGTCCCTTCTATCCTGAGTTCCTCCTTATCCCGATCCTAGAACCCCGTCCCTTCTATCATGAGTTCCTCCTTATCCCGATCCTAGGACACCGTCCCTTCTATCCTGAGTTCCTCCTTATTCCGATCCTAGGACACCGTCCCTTCTATCGTGAGTTCCTCCTTATCCCGATCCTAGGACCCCATCCCTTCTATCCTGAGTTCCTCCTTATCCCGTTCCTAGAACCCAGTTCCGAACTGACTTATTTTGCTATGTCTCATCCTTTTGTTTCCTGTGTGAAACTCGTCTCTTACCAATAACCTTCGTTCTGACTAACTCTGCACTATAACCCTTTCTACCTTTAAATCTTACCATTAAACCCAACTCTACCCTTAAACCTATAATATTTCCATTTATTTTGTGCTCTTTGTTACATCCAATATCTTTCCAATTCTCTCTGTTTCTATCTTATTACCCTGCACTCTCATTAGGTAGGTCACAATTCTTTTATTATTATTAACACTGGCATTTTTTTCTCCTGTTTCCCTTATGCTTTATATATAACAATATTCTTCCGAACTTCTGTCTGTATAATTTTCTCTTTAAACTTGTCCTATTACTAACTCCCTGAAAGATTACTTGTCGCTTACCATTTAATCCGGTATTAATTGACCTTGTTCTATTCAAATATACTTGTCCTAACTTGTATACCACATAACAGGTCCTCTTGAATTACAACTTCTGGATAAGTAAAAAAAAATTTCTTTGATTCCTGAAAATTCCTACAGTAAATTACTCAAACAAAAGTTATCAGAAGAGTAACAACCTAATCATTACGCGTTAACGAGGGCCATGTCACTCCGTTAATAACCATGACAAGTAATAATTGTTCCACTTCCTCTTATTAGGGATTAAGAATTTGAATGAATTTGACATAGTTTAAAATCTTACAAATTGAGTTTTCAATCATTTGAAATACACGGCAACCATATATACGTAATGGATCTGGTCAAATGGGCCGAAGTATGAAGAAGCCGATAAAAAAAGTCAAAAGGGCTTAAGTAAATTATCATAAGGGCCGAGTAAAAAGGGCCGAAAGTAAAAAATATATATATATTTTGATAGTTGTAATTGTTTACTTAGCCAAGTGATTCCAATCAATTCCAAAATGAATCATTGTGCTATGTCTTTTTAAGTGATTGAATATATGTTTTCATAACTAATAAAGTATGTTTCCCTTTTTAATTATCGGAACTCAATGTGACGACAACGGCAATGAATAATAACTCAAATAGTTCAATTAACAGAAATAGCAAGTGTAAGAGGAAGCAAAATTGGTGGAATGAAACTTTCAGTAAGTTAAGTAAATCTCAAGTGAGAGACACCCATAGGCAGGGGAGCTAAAAAGGTAACATGTATATGCTGGAATCCGGTCATGCAATGGATTGAGTTTTTAAAGCTGATTTAATACTTTTCTCTATATCATCATTGTTCCTTTAGATTATGTGAAAGTGTCATTAGGCAAAAACTTGGAATAAATCTCAAGTGAGAGCCACCCAGAGGCAGGGAAGCAAAAGATAGTAAGATATTTGCCAACAACAGGACAAGCAAGGATTTGTGTTATTTAACCTGTTTTATTATTTTTCTCTACTTCATCAATGTTTCTTTTGACCAAGAGTAAATGTCAATAAACAAAACTTTGGAATAAATCTCAACTGAGAGACACATAGGCCGGGAAGCCAAAGAGGTAATATATATGCAAGGGTTTTCTTCTTAAACCTTCAATTATTCTTAGCAAGTTGGAGTTTTAACAAGTTTTAACAAGTGTGGCAGAGTCAATAATTTGTATTGTACATAATTTTATTAATAAATATGTGAATTGTATATATTTGTTTGTGATCTTTTTTTGCATTTTCATTAAACTAAGCAAAACTAACCATTTTAAATCATTATTTTATATCTAAAGCTTTTACATTATACCATAGCTCTCTAAACTCCAAATTAATCCTTAGTATTATTCAACTGCAGCTTTACTAACTTGCACTGCATGCTTGACACATTGCAATCAGTCCCCAAGCGCGCCCCTTGCTAAGGCTTCTCATGGTAGTTCAATTATTCATCCAAGCGTAATATAGGCTTTATAAGGTTAATTCAATAAGTTTCTCTTTGGCAATATTAGAAGTTGTGTTGGTCAGTTACATCCATCATGTGATTTGTGATCATTTGTGTCTAATTTCATAAGGATCAAGACCAAGGTGGTCAGGATGTGTTTTCATATAGCAAAGGTTAGTTATCTCTAGTCTTGTGTATATATTTGGTGTTGTATTTGTATGTATTTCATAGTTGATTATGATATCGGCTATAGTAAAAGTTTATTCATTATTCATTATGTATCATTGTGTACAGTACAGTGAGTTATGGTACTTTTCATCATGAAGTTTACATCTTTATGGTGTAGGTTATCTAAATATTGCTACATTTAAAGTTTATCTTATTGTTGTGAACCTTGGGTTCACAAGAAAGTTCTTACTTCCCAAGAGCCTGGGCAGGGATGAGTCCCTGGGGTACAGCGGGATAATGTTGAGTAATCAAGACTTACAGTCAATACTTTCCCATTCATTCCTCGATTTTTGACTCCAATATAAATGATGCAACTGATTCCTTGAAGTATTCATTGTTGAAAGAGTGGCAGGTTAAAGGTTTTATATGTTAATGGAAGATAATAATGGGATATTAATTACTTATGAATATTTATGAATACTTATTAATTTTCTACTTTTTCTTTCCATTCCATGTGAAGATTGGAGGAAAAACTGATCTTGAAGAAAAAACTTGTATTGTCCTCGTGCTTTAACTATAATAGTTCAGGGCAAAACTATACTTTATTACAAAACACATTGGGGTAGAGCGAACTTTATTTCTTAATTATTATCATCTTTATCTACACTAACACTACTTCATAACAGCTAACCATATGATCAGTGCCTATTCACTGGACTTTTAATCCAGCATACAATAACATTGCAGGTTAAAACCCAGTTGAAAGCTTTTTGTATCCTAATTTGCATGATTGAACGTCAATATGTAAATTAGTCTCTTTCTAACTATTGTGACAGGCCTCCGTAGCAGATAGGTGTATATATATAGAATATGAAAAGGTCAGTCAGAAAATAAATTGGTTTCGCTAAAATACGCTGAACTCGCTTTAAAATACAATGTCATTCATGATTCCAATTTTGTCTGCCAAGGTTTACATGTCTACTAACCGTATCCAGTAATAATTTATTGTAAAAATCACCTTAAGCGGTCTTATTTGCCCAAAAATGAGCGGGACCCCTATTCTGCGATTTGTTGTAAGACGGAAGTGGCCAGAGAATGACTCTGATTGGCCAATTAATCTAACACAACAAATAAGCATGGGTTTGCTGTGCTGATCACGGCATGTTTACGGTATTTTTACAAGTATGTATCGACCAAATTTGAATGAAAAACAGAGATTTGTTCTGATAACATGTGTATATAGTTTATAAATGCATTCAATATCATCATATGTGCTAGTCCAGCGTCGACGTCTAGGATCCGAAGCCTATTTTTACTGTAGCAAGTTCCCGACGAATTTGCTCGGGAACATTTTCTACTTGCTAAGTCAGTGAAAATGAAACATCCAATATAAAGCGACACACGGATCGAAAGATCGAACCTTATACTCTCATTTCATTTTGTTGTCTCACCTTTGAAAATTTTCTTTATTATTCAGTTACATTGAATTCATCGCTACCCCCACTTTTCAGCGAGTTTCTGTCAGCCATCTTGAGCTGTGCAGAAACAGACTGTGCATGTAGTTGACATCTAGAATTTGATGGAAATCGAATGTTTTGAAATAGAACTCTCATGCATAAGGCATTTGAAACACATCATTTATAACATTTAATGAAGTATGTGGTAGTATTTTTTACTGTAATATTTTCCTTATCAAGAATAGCATTATTTAAAATTAATTAAGCATGACACATTTGAAGGCCTTTTTTTGAAAAAATATTTCTGAATTTATATTTTTCTATTGTTTAAAATAAATTATTTAATTGGCAAAATCCTCAGTTACCATATTTTAAAAAAATTCACTTAAGTTTGTTTGAATTTATTGAAAAAGATGTGTCATAGTTAAAAAAAAGTTTTTATTTGTAAATTTATTTCTCCACTTTTTTTTAACATTTTTATTTTTTATATTGTTTTATTCTAAAACATTATTCTTTCATTGGCAAAATCCTCATCTATCATATTTTAAAAGAAAATTCATGTAAGTTTGTTTGAATTATCAAGTTAATGAAATAAACCATCGAATAATGACAAAAGGAAAAAGGCAAATGATATTGCAGTTAACATTATTGTTATGAAACTTTATATTACAATAGATAAAATTACTATTTATCACCTGAAGGTTAAATCACAAAATTCTATTTGAAAGTGATGCAAACTTGATTTGAATTGTATACAAATTGATTAATTTGAATAAAACTTTAAACAAGGAAAATGTTTTAAAAGAAATTCATAAAAAATTCTTCCTTTACTTCATTGTCTTTAAAGTACACTGCATGTACATCTATATCCTTTTTTCTATTCAAACGCAATCTATTGTCTTTGTTTGCAGATCAACATGTTGACAAGATGTAGTTGAAATAAATATTGTCATATCTTAACTACATAGATTTTGCAGAACATACTAGTGTCACATCTTTTTGTACAGATAAATGTGTATGAATTTAAGTTAGACAATTTCTGCTTATAATAATTACAAATATCAGAATGCATACTTGCGACTTCTCACTGAAGAAATTGATTGGATTACACAACAAATACTCCGCGAAGCAGAGATTTGGTAACAGCAATCAGTCTTACTATCCGCGAAGCTAAACAAAGGCCAGTCAGCCCTTCAATCAGGAGAACAATTACCACCCAAGCGACCCCAAGCGAGCCTAACTAACTAGGTCAAGTGTTTGAAAAACTACACAGCAATTAATAATTTACATTATTACTTTATGACAAAAATAAATAATGTAATTATTATAAGCACAACGCAGATGTTGTAGAGATAATGCTCAATCGAATTGAACAATATATTTGCAATACCAAACGATGTAAGGCAAATATAAGCTAATTTAGCACAGTGACTGAAAGCAAAAGAAAAACGTCTTTACTCGTCAGCGAACCAAGCTAAACCCACCGGGTTTTAAATTGTAACGTAAGAGTTACTTCCCTTGGAAATCACTCGGCTTGGACATGCTAATCATATGCAAAGTTAATATTCACTGTAGATGTTAGTAAACCGAGGGTAACAGGATTTTAAGATGTGAAATAAATGTAGCAGTATGTTGTCAAGGGGTTGTGGGATGAACCCGTGGACACTGCCGGGGTGTGAGTGACGACAAAACGAATACAAGAGTATTCAACCTTTTATTACAAAGGTACTCGGATATGTGTTATACACAAATAAACCCTGAAACAATATAAAAGCATAATAAGTAACAAAGTCCATGACACATATGCTATGCAAATATTAAACACGTTAAACACTATCAATGCCAATGCATTATTTAGATATTACACTATCATGTACTCAAAATCCATGGTGCATCACGTGTACTAACATATCATATAATTACATCTTTTCTTACCATAGGTAAAGGCAACTCATTAGAAGGCAAGTAAATAGTAACCATTACATATCATAATGAATACAATATATTCATTACAACAACATTTATCATAATCATGATAAATACCCATCATAAAACATGTGTGATGAATTACATTACTCTTAATCTAAACGGTTAATACATTGCAACATATACCATTAATCAATCATAAAACAGACAATGCAATGAAGGTATACACATACCAGGTATATGGGCCTGGGTTTCTAGGTGATGTAGTGAACTACATCAAGTGTCCCTCGCTACTTCTTAATCATGTCATCATGTCATCATGTAATCTGCATGACAGAAGTAACAACATATTTACAATGAATAGATAGATAGATAGATAGATATTCTTTATTTCCTCCAGTGATTGAAGATACAACATGATATATGATATAAATTTACATGAGATACATGTTAATACAAATATTTACAGACAGTTTGCAAAAAAAGTGCGTCCAGCGGTTCACAGTTTTACATACGTGGAGCATACATTTAGTCCATACGTCATGATCAAGGAGGATACAAGGTTGTGTTGGGAGTCCCCCGAGTAAGAAGCATAAAAACAGTTCCTCATCAGTGTTCCAAAGACTGGAAAACGTATCAACATGTAAAATATCAATAATTGAATCAATGAGAATATCTCTTTGGTCTTTAGTCTTTTTACAATACATAAATACATGTTTTACAATATCAAATGCAAATGTGCCACATATACATTCTTTTGATTGTATGCGCAAGATACTGATTTTAACCAAGTTAGCAATGCAATAAAATGAATCAGGTTGTAAAACAGATAATAACCAGAGTCGATGAGTATTTTGGTCACGAACTGAGAGATATCTATGTTGGTTTTCTCTTAACCATAATTCTTTACAAATAAATTCATTGTCAGCACCACAGATTGTTTTCGTTACAAGGGTATTCCAAATTGATTTACAAGGAAAGCTGCTGGACAAAAAGTATGCATTAACAAAATCATTCAAGTCATATTTATACGTTAAAAGTAGCATGTGGTAAATCGGTGATTTTTTACTTTTAGTTTCTCTTTCATAAAGTGAGTCAGTTAAGAATTGACTTAATCTGTAATTTAACAGTTTCTTGAATACAAAGTGAAAATCACTCCTACATAATTTGCCGAGGAAGATAAGACATCGCTTTTCAATGTAAGCTTGGGCTGATATTAAGTCTAAACAATCTCGTGCAGCAACTGAGGAAGAATACTTAGAGAGTCCCTGGATGTTTTTACAAAAATGTGATTGCGCCTTTTCAAGTATTTCATATTCTTTTGATGATAACTGACACCACAATTCACAGGCAAAGAGGGCACATGGTAACATTACTCTACTCCATACACCAGTAGCAGATATGGGGTTGAGACCACCAAAAGCCAAACCACACCAGCGATTTGTGTTAGCTAACATTCTCAGTTTATCACATGATTTTTTAGTACGTACAAATGTCATCATGTCATCATGTAATCTGCATGACAGAAGTAACAACATATTTACAATGAATATAATCTAATCTCATGCAAAAGATTAAAACCAATTAACCAAAACAACACACATCACGCTTCACTCATTATCAACATTCAATTCATACAATCACTCATAGCAAGCTTCCTTATGAAGTATAAAGATAATGATAAGGATTTAGATATATTTAGTTAGATGGATAACTACGTTTATGATAGCTACCACAGAGATACTTAACCTAATCTACTATACTGTAGATTATCACCATACACTACAAATACTACAACAGATCTACTATACTGTAGATCTAGCTTTAATAACATAGCCATATAGACAATACACACAAAACCTATGTACATAATATACTTATTCCAACCATAATTGAAATAACCACAGACAAACTCTACCACAATACAAATATATACACAAGCATGAAATATCACACAATGAAATATAACTAACCTGAAGAAATATGAAATCCTCCAAACACAAATGAATCTGGCTCCAAAGAACGACAAGAAGATTCCAATGCAGAGAGATATAGAATAATCTTCTGCGGCATGAAGTATATGAAGGACACTGTCCAATCACATTGACAAACTTATATAGCCAGGAAAGAGTCAGAGAGAACAATAGAGAAGACAGATTGAGAGCTTGAGTCTATTGTATCTGTGTGCTTGGCTTGTGCAGTGAGTGCAGAGTTAATTAGTAGGCGGCAACAGGTTAGCTTGCTATACTAAAACATAAGGGTTAAAATATAACTTGCTCAATGAATAAATACACTATTTTGTATTAAACTAAACTAAATAATAAACTATGATATACTAATGCCTTATCTGAGCAAAACTAAACTAAACACAAAATAGCTAACTATGTACACTAAAATATAGACTGCCACATAAACAATATTGCCCCCCTCCAAACTTCAAAACGACAAAAGTTCAAAATTTAAGAGTCCCTAGGAGTAGCACACTGGACTGTATTTAAAAACATGCACCTTTGCTACTGGTAAATAAAATCTAAAAACTTTTTATTCAAGTTAATTCGTAAAATTCCATTAAAAGGGTCGCTTTGACACACACCTGTTTGTATCCCTAGCAGTTTATGTTTTCGCGCGGAAGTAACATTAATTACCTCCCTTATCACATGCCGGTTTGTTTAAAAGTGGGAGGGGAACGGAACAAGGTTGAAATGAAATGAAATCTGCAGATATTGACCTTGTACATGTTATTGTGAAAATAATCCTCATTGGAATACAGATTTGAGTTATTTGATTCGAGGTATAGTAAGGTTTAACCAGCGATCGTCCAAGAAACAAGCTTCACGTGTACGTCCAAGTACGTGTCAACTGATCCATATTTATTTTTGATTCCATATATTTACCTATACTCAATAGTGGACCTTTTCATCAGATATTGGCATCTTCATAAATGTATCCTCTAAACCGATGAATTATCGTTGATCTATAATCTGTTCAGTCGTGTTTCTTTGACTTACCAGCAAGGATGTCTCCATCTTGATAGGCTTTCTCGTTATAAACTCTACTATCTGATTGGTCAAAAGAGTTGATGCAGTGTTATCGTTTGAAACAGTAACCCCTAATACCGTGCGGTATAATGGTATACCGTGGGTTCTCTTGAAGCGGTGACTCCAAATAACATAATAGCTCTTGAAACGTACAACTCCATTCGGATCGGGTGGTTCCTAAATATTCGCTTGAAAGCCGTCTTTGTCGCGCACGATTGATTTTCATTTCTTTTTATCCGAATCAGGCACTTCTTGATACCAATTGGACGCAAGTGTTGTAACTGAGACGCAGTGTGAAACCTACACACATAATGATGATGTCACCGAAAGCGGGTTCAATACTTTTTCAGAGGGTACTGTTCTTTTGTCGTCGGATTTATTTTTTTTATTCTATTGTTAATTAAAACATGTAAATATGATATCGAACTTTCGACGAAAGATTGATCTTCCGAGTGATGTATTTCTTTTCTCAATAGTTAAATTTCACAAACCGCATGCAAGTATGGCATTGGAGCTTTAATAATTTGCTCAGGTATTTAAATAAGAAACATTACATATTACGCTTAACACCGAAAACAAATCAGTAATCAAAATGTATATAACATAAAGTTAATAACATCCCTTCCCATTTTCAATTAACTAAACATAATTTTAAATACTGATTATTTCAAATTTGCTATTGTGAGAAACCTAGCTTGATTTTCAACTCTCAAAAGGCACTAAAATCTAAATGTATGTTTGAAGAATATTTCGTCTCTTATTCGATTTTTAGAGTTTAGCGATTGTGTTTTATTCAAAACCATTTGCAACAGCGTATTTAATTTAAAAGGCCAAAATGAAAGTAAAGTAGCTTTCTATTACAACAGCAAGACCATCAAAATTTAAAATAGGAGAAGAATTAATAACGTAAACATCTGGTTTCAAATTATTATTTTGAATAATATCTGTTATAGTCACCATACAGTAGGTATCGACAGGTATGTATTTCAAGCACCATGTCGAGTGTAAAGAGTTAAAAACAAGCAGGGCAGACACGTTTCTATAGATTCTGTCTACTTCCAAACCAAAAGATCAACACGAGGAAAGCTAAATCTCGTAGATATATCTTTTGTAGCCATTTGCATATCAATAACCAAGTTATCTGCCTACAGGTAACAGTGTCTACACTGAATGGTGTGACAGCGACACGCTTACCTACACACAAGTGAATTGTTCCAATAAGTTTGAAATAATGATTACAATAGAGAAAAGTGTTTGCCACTAACACGGCAATGTCCCTGTTGAGATATTATCAAATGTAATGATTATCAAGATTGGAAAGCCGTCAAAATCTTATGGTGACCTGAGAAACATAGTGATTGTTATAAATAGTTAATTATTGTTTTTGTAATTTACCAGCGTAGGCTATAAACAAACATTACTTTGAGTGAACAGTACTAATGAAAATTGTCAATGTGGTGCGACAAACTATATATAAATAAATGTATATATAATATAATAGTACGTTTTTGATTAAACGTCATTATTTTTACTTACCGTAGACAAGTGACCTTAGCCTTGTTAGCCATATAACATGTAATCGACTCATTCCCACAGAAGTAATGAAAACATCATTACACAGATCAATCAGAGTTACCCGCCCGTCACTAGTCCACTGTGTGGCGTGACCTGTCATCCAATTAGAATCATTCACATTACCTAGGAGTCCCAATTAACGACGGATGCGTAAGAGGGGAGGCGGGACGGGTATGACGACGGTCACTTGTCTACGGTAAGTAAAAATAATGACGTTTAATAAAAAACGTACTATTATTTAGTTACTAACCTCCGACAAGTGACCTTAGCCTGATACCACTGTAGGAGGCGGGTAGAATTCGTCGCATAGCGGTAACTCTCAAGATTGCTCTGATGATCGGCGACCTAGCGAGCGGCCGTTCTAATGAGGATTAATTGTCTGACCTCTCGCGGTCGACGATCCCTAATTAAAACACCACAAAACCACTATAACCATTCAACAAGCAAGTTTATTAAATGAGTTAAGAGCCCCTCTCAACTCGTGAGGCCTCGTTAGTGTGGATGGTTGCGCCCCCTGCCAGGGGGGGCCCCCGTGGTTCGCTGCTGGGCAAAGACCTGCGCCCCCAGACGGGCTACGCCCTCCAGGTCCTCCGTAGAGACATCGCGCAGGTAATGGTTGGCGAACACCAAGCCCGACTTCCAGAAGCAGCCGGCCATGATGTCCGCCACTGACAAGTTGCTGTGCAGGGCCATAGTCGCCGATATGGCCCTGATCTCATGCGGGTTGGTCCGCGCCGGCGCCGGCAGTCAAGCCGCCTTGTAGGCGTCCACTACTGCCGACCTGAGATAAATTCCCAGCTGCCTCTTGTCCAACTCCTTTGAACTTGTCTGGGAGTGAGGCAAGAAGAGCCTGCGCCTCCCCTGTCTCAGCGTGCGCGTCTTTTCCACGTAGATGCGCAGAGCGCGTACCGGACAGAGGAGGCGTTCCTGTTCGTCCGGCGGCTCAATAGCCGAGGAAATTGACGGCAGTGTGAACGTCCCTCCACGCTCGTCAGTGCCCTGGTTCTTACACAAGAACTCCGGTGCTAGACCCAAGGTCGCTGACCCTCCATCTCTCACCTCAAACCTGAGCAAATCAGCTTGCAGCGCGTGCAACCCTGATATTCTGGCCGCTGACCCCATTGCCACTAAGAAACAAGTCTTAATGGTGAGACGCAGCAGCGTCGTGTCCATCAGCGGCTCATTTTGTCAGACTTGAGGTGATTCAAAACTATCGCCAGATCCCACTCTGGCGGTCTCAGTTTGTGGCGGCCATCCACGTTCCTGTACGTCCTAATGAGCTCCTTAAGGACCGAGGTGTTCAAGTCGGGATCCTTTTTGCGAAGAACAGACAAAATGGCCGCGAGGTTCGTGTTGATGGAGGAAGCCTTAAGCTTCCTCACTGTGCGTAGGTGGACCAGGTAATCCGCGAACTGGGGCACCGTTACCGACCGCACATCGAACCACTTCCCTTCGCAAAAGGTCACGAAAGAAGCCCATTGAAAATCGTACAACTTGCGCGTGGATGACCGCTGTGAGGTCGCCACTGCGCTGGCTACCACTTCCGAGAACGCTGCGCTCCTCATACCGTCTTGGAGACAACCCATACGTGCAGATGTAGAACCTGAGGGTTCTCTTGCACCCGTCTGCTTGGGTTGCTCCTGAGAAGGTCTTGTTGATCGACCAGGCTGCCGTCGAACTGTCTGAGTGGACACACAGCACCTGGTTCTCCAGGCGATCCGACCAGTGATCGATCCCCAGACGTATGGCGTTCAACTCCATGAAGTTGATATGAAGCTCGGCTTGCGCCGGCGACCACACGCCCGCCGCCTGGTCGGTCCCAAGATGCGCGCCCCACCCCTGGGTAGAGGCGTCCACATACAACTGGCTCCCGGCGGGGGGTTGCCGGAGGGGAACCCCCGCCAAGACGTTGCTTTCGTCCTGCCACCATCGTAGGTGGTGAATGAGGTCCTGCGGCATCCTGATGTGATGGCCGCAAGATACCTCCCGAACGTGACCGTTCAGTACTATTTGGAGGGGCCGGAGGTGAAGCCTCCCCCTCCTCGTGAAGTCTTGAGCTGAGGTCAAGAACCCTAGCAGACGTTGCCACCGTCGGAGCGAGAGGCCCGCGACACACGTCCGCCAGGAGTTCCCTGTAACGGCCCATCCATTCCTCCGTGACAAAGGCCTTGTCCTGCGTCGTGTCCAGACGGACGCCTAGGAAGACGAGCGACGACGTCGGCACTAGGTCCGACTTGTCCAGATTGACAAGCCAACCCAGGCGTCTGAACAGAGCGATCACAAAGTCCCTTTGTCCGGTCAGAACTGACGGGGAGCAGCAGCGAACTAAGTCCATCTCCTGTGAGGCGACAAGCGCGACCTACAATCCAAGCGGCCCTAGCGCGCGAGTGTAAAGAAGACGGCAGGCGGCAGGCGGCACGCGCCTATCCAATAACCCCGTCAAGTAGACGGCAGGCGGCAAGCGCCCGTCCAGGCGCCTACGAGATCTATCGCCTAGAAGACGGCAGGCGGCAGGCGGCAGGCGGCAAGCACCCGTCCACACGCCTAAGCGATCTGTCAATGACAAATGATGATCGCACATCGCACAAATACTAATTAGGCGAATAATAATCACAAAGTTAGAGCATGATAAATGTCAATATTAACGAAAATTCGCATGCAAGGGGTGGTAACTCATCCTTTATCAAACTCGTTTGTACTAATTTCTTTCATTTCCATCCAAACAACTTTAAAATAGTGATTTTGTTTGTCAATCATAAAACTAAAACTATTTTATACAACCAACATTAAATCAACCTAATGATATTTTCCTTATCAGTACCAAAAACAAGATTTATTTTTCCAATGCACACTGTTATTAAGAACAGGCCATAAGCTATCATATGTTTTTTTCCGTTCACTTCGTGAATGAGCAGCTTGGAATTGTTTGTGACGTCGAATTGATTGATCAAATCGAGAATTCCTACATTCGAAAGGTCACCGGTACGACCTCTCAAACTGGTCAATATTAGATCAACTGTATGACAAAATAAAAAAATCTTTTGATCTAAATTTATTTAGATTGACATTGGCCAATCTTAGATCAACAGTATGACAAAATAAAAAATCTGTTGATCCAAATTTATTTAGATTGATTTATTACCTGAACTATGAACAAGTTGCTTTGTGTTAATACAATATAATATCTATCTATCTTTAGATATAATATCTATACATAGAAAAGATCAGCATCACAATAAGCCAATGTTTTATCCGCAATATATGTTGTGACCTAATTTAAAGACATAGAGTGCAACAGTTCATAAGAAAATGCGAAAACAACAGTTCAAAAGTGGTTTAAGTGCCTTGGTGACCTTGAAAATACGGTCACCCAGTGACTGCATGGTGTCTGCAGATAATCTCCCTACGTAGGCTGTGACCTAGTCTAACAATAAGACTCTTAAATGAATTGTTTTCAATATATCTGAAATTTGGAAAAAAGGAGACTGCAATTTCTCCTAAAATTGAGCTCTCAAGTCTTATCATAGACTTGCTTAGGCTTGCATTTTATTTTAGGGTCTGGCTGATAGACTAGCTGTGGCCACATTTGAAGACTTGGAGTTCATCAGCTCATGAGAACCGGGACGTACGGACGCAGCTGAAAACTAGGTCCCTCGTTCCTCGCCGGCGTTGCAAGTACATAGATTAAGAAGAAGAAGAAAAAGATGATGAAAATTATGTTATTTCGGTGTCACGTCCTGTTACAAGTAATACGTTTTTAGAATATTAAAAACTTGCAGACATAAAATCATTCCATGTTAGATATAAAGCACCCGGCCATAATAGGCCTATGAGACACCATATAGTACAATATGTTCCATAAATCAAAACATAATTAACCCTTACGATGCGGGGAGCGGTATATTTCCGTGCCAAATATAAACTGGCGCGCAAGCCCTCTAGGCGAAATCCGGAGTCCGGACTCTAACTTTCACGAGAAGGCAAAAATTTACTGCAAGCAGTTTTGGCGGCTCCCGGATTGCTCGTAATTATTTTCCGCGCCTCGCTAAACGCCGTTGTTTTATGAAAATTGGTTTAACAGGCGCAGACAGCGAGCCCCGTGAAAACATGTATTTTCTCTGTTGAATTGTTGACAAAAAGCAGACAAAATGTGTTCTTTCGCGCTTGATATTTCACTAACCAAGTGGCGCGCTCTAACACATGATATATCGATGGAAAGAGAATAAAATTGTCTTCAATTTGGTGTATAATTTGTATATGCGCAGTTGCAAATAATTGTACTATAAAGGCCGTAAAAGGCCGCAAAAGCAGACAAAATGTGTTCTTTCGCGCTTGATATTTCACTAACCAAGTGGCGCGCTCTACCACATGATATATCGATGGAAAGAGAATAAAATTGTCTTCAATTTGGTGTATAATTTGTATATGCGCAGTTTTCAAATAATTGTACTAAAAAATATTTCAAAATGTGTTCTTTCGCGCTTGATATTTCACTAACCAAGTGGCGCGCTCTACCACATGATATATCGATGGAAAGAGAATAAAATTGTCTTCAATTTGGTGTATAATTTGCATATGCGCAGTTTCAAATAATTGCACTATAAAGGCCGCAAAATGCCGCAAAAGGCCGCAAAAACAGCCAAAATGTGTTCTTTCGCGCTTGATATTTCACTAACCAAGTGGCGCGCTCTACCACATGATATATCGATGGAAAGAGAATAAAATTGTCTTCAATTTGGTGTATAATTTGTATATGCGCAGTTGCAAATAATTGTACTATAAAGGCCGTAAAAGGCCGCAAAAGCAGACAAAATGTGTTCTTTCGCGCTTGATATTTCACTAACCAAGTGGCGCGCTCTACCACATGATATATCGATGGAAAGAGAATAAAATTGTCTTCAATTTGGTGTATAATTTGTATATGCGCAGTTTTCAAATAATTGTACTAAAAAATATTTCAAAATGTGTTCTTTCGCGCTTGATATTTCACTAACCAAGTGGCGCGCTCTACCACATGATATATCGATGGAAAGAGAATAAAATTGTCTTCAATTTGGTGTATAATTTGCATATGCGCAGTTTCAAATAATTGCACTATAAAGGCCACAAAAGGCCGCAAAAGGCCGCAAAAGCAGACAAAATGTGTTGTTTCACGCTCGATATTTCACTAACCAAGTGGCGCGCTCTACCACATGATATATCGATGGAAAGAGAATAAAATTGTCTTCAATTTGGTGTATAATTTGTATATGCGCAGTTGCAAATAATTGCACTATAAAGGCCGCAAAAAGCCGCAAAAGCAAACAAAATGTGTTCTTTCGCGCTCGATATTTCACTAACCAAGTGGCGCGCTCTACCACATGATATATCGATGGAAAGAGAATAAAATTGTCTTCAATTTGGTGTATAATTTGTATATGCGCAGTTGCAAATAATTGTACTAAAAATATTTAAAAGTTTTCGACTTTCGTGCATGATATTTCAATAACAAATTGGCGCGCTATAAAACATGATATATCGATGGAAAGAGAATAAAATTGTCTTCAATTTGGTGTATAATTTGTATATGCGCAGTTGCAAATAATTGTACTATGAAGGCCGCAAAAAAAAAGCTTTTGCGCTTGATATTTTACTAACCAAGTGGCGCGCTATAAAGCAAGATATATCGATGGAAAGAGAATAAAAGTGCCATCATTTTGGTATATGATATGTATATGCGCAAAGAGAAATAAAGATGCAAGAAGCCCCGCAAAATGTGTGTAGGTCTTTTTGACATAAAACATTTTTTCCGGTTTTTAGTCATGACGTAATGGGAAACTTGTCCCATTACCAAACTTACATGATCGGGTTGCGATGACGTCAGAGGTTCCGAACCACTTCCGGGCATCGAAATTTTTTTCCGGGTCTCGGCATGAGGTAATGGGAACGTTTTCCCATGACGAAAGGGACGTCCGAGTGTTCTGACCACTTCCGGCCATCGGAAATTTTGTCCCGGGTCTCGCCATGATGTAATGGGAAAGTTGTCCCATGACCACATTCACACTATCGGGTTTTGAGCACGATCGTGCTTTTGTTCTACTTTTCCGAGACCACCCGGCGGTATGGGCTTTTTTTGGGCCACTTTCACTCTCGGGTTATGACGAAGGCCGGAGATTTTGACCACTTCCGAGCTTCGCCGTGAGGTATGGACTTTTTTCCCATGAAAAATCGAGCGTACTCGGAGTTTTCTTTCGAGGATTTTCAATATTTTTAGTGCGGGCATGGTACAAATTTACCCTTAGCCCCCAAAGCTAAAAACTGTCGAAGCGAAAGTTTGCTTCCAGTTCTGCCTAAAAAGTTATAACTCGGAAACAGAAATATTGTCATGATCGAGACGCTTTTTCCGACTGTAGTCGTTTTTGTGAGAAAAATTTCCCACTAAATTTCGGCTGCACTCGGGTTTTTTAGAACTGCGTGAACATTTTTGTTTGTGATGCCATTTGCTGAAACTGCACATGTCCAAACTTTGAGTGTCAATGTCTACCCTTTCACGTCCCTGGAAGAAAGGAGAAGTTACTAATTATTGAAATATTTACATAAAACCGTTTTCGTCAATAACAAAATAAAAAAAATTTATTTGTGAAAAGTGACTTATTGGAGAGGTGGAAAAGTCGGGGCTCTATCTGCGGTATAAATGTTGTTGACGCGAAGCAATCGGTTTTTGACTTATTCAACTTTTTCGGAGACCGAGAATTTTCTCCCGAGAGGGACGGAACGTTTGTGGGAATTTTTCCCATGAAAAATCGAGGGTGCTCGGAACATTCATTCGAGAATTTTCACTATTTCTAGTGCGGGCCTCGCCGCAAACCATGGGAAAAATTGACCCTTAGCACCCAAACTTTCAAAATCAATATCATGTTTAGTGAAATTCAAAAACTATTTTCGGTGTTATTCCGAGGTCTG
The DNA here is from genome assembly GCA_916613615.1 of Steromphala cineraria. NCBI lineage: Eukaryota > Metazoa > Mollusca > Gastropoda > Trochida > Trochidae > Steromphala > Steromphala cineraria. The sequence continues at coordinate 1,184,973 of OU744734.1, forward strand.
AAACATTTTCCTTATATGTCGGGCGAGGTCCTTCCATTCGAGAACAACCAATTTCATGGGCAACGTTGCCCAGTGCCTCGGATTTCAGAACACAAAGTCCGAGAGATTGCTTTCGCGCTTGATATTTCACTAACCAAGCGGCGCGCTCTAACACATGAGATATCGTTGGAAAGAGGATGAAATTGCCTTCATTTTGGCATATCATTTGTATGTCCGCCCATGCAAATAATTATACTATAAAGGCCGCAAAAGTATGTACTTTCGCGCTTGATATTTCACTAACCAAGCGGCGCGCTCTAACACACGATATATCGTTGGAAAGAGAATAAAAGTGCCATCATTTTGGTATATCATATGTATATGCGCAAAGAGAAATAAAGATGCAAGAAGCCCCGCAAAATGTGTTGATGTCCTTTTTTTGACATCGGCAATTTTGTTTGGGTTTCGCCGCGACGCTGCGGCGGTTAGGTCCGTGGAACCTATCAAAAGTTGCAAAACTTTTGTAATCCACAACTGACAATCAGAGCTTCCCTGACGTAGATGGTTGTTTCGTTCGCGACTCGCCAACTCGTCGCCTAGGAAGTCAGAAGAAAGCCCAGGTTTTCGACTTTTGGGGAGTCGTATGAATAAAAGAACCGGGGTTAGCCGGGACAGTCATGAAACGTCCAAATATGTGAATTTTACCATTGCCTTTGGTGCCGTCGGCGCCGATGGTGTGATTGTTTCAAATACTTTGGAATGACGGCAAATGAATGTCCATGAGGCTCACACTGATTTTCTCTGTAAAATGCTCCTGAGTTGTTCTTACTTGCACATGTCTAAATCTGTTTCAATCTATTACAGATGATATAGAAGATGCCAAGATTTAGAGGAAGGAGACCGAGGACTCGGAACTATGGGGGGCCGTATGCTTCAGACGACGAGTTCTCTTCCGAAGTCCATGCTGATGAAACTTCTGATATGGAAACTACTGATGATAGTGATGTGAATAGTGATAGTGATGGATTGGTATCGGACATGGACAGTGATCCAGACATAAGGAACATTGCAAGACGTATACTAGCTGCTACGGCGAGCGCAGCTTCTGCTGGTTCTTCCACTGACGAGTTCGTTGACTTGGATGATCAAGACAGTGACACCTCTGATACAGGGGAGGGGGATTTTGCGGCAAACTGGAAGGACGGGCCGAGGCCACGTGGACGTGTTGATCTGCCTTTTACGGGACAGACTGGGCTGGGACAGTTCAAAGAATTGCCTGAGCAACCAAAACCTATTGACTATTTCGAAATGTTCTTACAAGAAGATGATTACGGATTAATGGCAACGGAAACCAATAGATACTTTCACCAAGAATGCGACGACGAGGTCCTCCCGCCCAAGTCAAGAATGCGCCAGTGGAAGGATACGAATGCTGAGGAAATGAAAGTATTCGTAGCGATGACTATCGCCATGTCCTTAGTTGTACAGAGGAACTTTTCAGAGTATTGGTCGACTAGTGATGTTACCTCGACGCCTTTCTTCCCAAAGTGTATGCCTAGAGACAGGTTTTGGTTGTTGCTCACGTTTCTTCACTTATCTGATAACAGTACAATGCCAGGACGAAACACACCACAGTTTTCCCCACTCAATAAACTTGGAATATTGTATAACCGCATCATACATCGGTTCTCAAGAGTTTATATACCGCATCAACATATCTCAGTTGATGAGGGATTGGTGCCTTGGAAAGGCAACCTCAGCTTCAAGGTTTACAACCCTGACAAACCTAAGAAGTATGGCATCAAGGCTTACATGTTGTGTGACTCGCACAATGGATACGTCTGTAAATTCAAACTCTACACTGGAAGAACCAACGAAGTTTCTATTGGAGGGAAAACGTATGATTTGGTCATGGATTTGGTCAAAGATTACTCTCGGAAGGGATATCATGTTTACATGGACAATTTCTATTCATCTGTGACATTGTACATCAATCTGTGGAAGTGTGGTTTCGGTGCGACGGGGACTTTGCGAGGAAATAGGAGCGGAATCCCAGTCAAACTGAAGAGAAAAACGAAGAAACCAGAGAAAGGTTCTATGTTGCAGCAACACAACAAAGAACTTCTGATCGTCAGGTATGAGGACAGAAAGTCAGTCTTGCTTATGTCCACTGTTGAGGACACGGAAGATGTCGAGTCGGGAAGGAAGAACAGGGTGACTGGAGAACCAATTACAAAACCTCGGATCGTTCATGAATACAACAAGTACATGGGTGGCGTCGACCGGGCCGGTCAGATGTTGTCGTACACACCGTTCAAGATGAAAACTCTAAAGTGGTGGAAGCGTGTGTGGTTTCATATCCTCAACGTTGCTCTTTTGAATGCCTACGTTCTGTACAAAGAACTCTCCAAAGATAAAACACTAAAGACAAACAGAGAATTTAGAAAAGAAATAGTTCAACACATCATAACATTTGCCGACAGAGATAAGGTTGCATCTCTCGGCAGACGTCCCCGGGGTCGGCGATGTACGACCGACGACAGTATTGTACGCCTGCATGGCCGTCACTTTCCTTCAAAGATCGAGCCTGTAGGAAGAAAGAAGAATTTGTCACGCACCTGTGTTGTATGTTCTAAAGCCAGACGTGAACTCTTGCGGCGTGGAGCGGCAGCTGCCAACCAGCCAGCAAGAAAGAAGAAAAGAGTAGGAAGAGAGTCTTGTTTCGAGTGTCTAGACTGCAATGTTGCTTTGTGTGTAGAACCATGTTTCCGCCTATACCACACATCACAAGATTTCTGTAAAGCCTATATCAGTATGATAGAGAGGGAAGAGGAAGATGGGGATGAAGATAATTGAAGAAAGAAAAAAGAAGTAGAAGTGTGGACTGAACTCTAGACCTTGTTAGGTTCTATAAAGCTGTTATTCGCACCTTTGAAGGTGATTATTGTTATACTTATATATTTGTTGATTATATTGTACAAGCATTTATAAAAATAAATTTTTCTTTTTTTATTTCGTAACAGAGACAGAGAAAGTCAATGTGAGCTGTCCGTGGAAGTTCAACTGAAGCCGCATCATGAACCCCCACCCCTTCTTTGGCACTATATACAATTTTGGAAGGGGGTGGGGATCAAATCATTTACATGATTGTAAAGAGCGAAGAACGAGCTTCAGTCCAATGTGTCATTTGTAAATGCGCACGAAAAACTAAAGAAACTGCAAGCTATCTGTCGGAAATATCAAACCTTTTCTCAAAAATGATTGGGGTTACCCACCTTGCGGCATTCATATCTCACGGAACGTTTGAGATAATTTCAAATTTTTTTCTCCATTTTGTAGAGGAGTAAATTGTCTTCATTTCAATGTATCATTTGTCTATGCGCGCACAATGATAAAGAAGCGGCAGCGATGCACGGAATAAATGACATCGTCCACCCGCGCTACTTGCGCGCCGGCGTTCGCTAATTGAACTTGTATTTAACTCCCGCACCTTGTGGCACTCATATCTCACGAACCATTAGAGATATTTTTATAATTTTTATATCAACTTGTAGAGAAAAGAATTGTCTTCATTTCCATGTATCATATGTCTATGCGCGGACAGGAATAAAGAAGCGGCAAGCGAAAGACAAGTGATCGTTCACACGCGCTACTTGCGCTCCGGCGTTCGCTAATTGAACTTGTGTTAACTCGCGCACCTTGCGGCACTCATATCTCACGAACCATTAGAGATATTTTTATAATTTTTATATCAACTTGTAGAGAAAAGAATTGTCTTTTTTTCCATGTATCATATGTCTATGCGCGCAATGAAGAAGCGGTGCGCGCTCTACTTGCGCTCCGGCGTTCGCTAATTGAACTTGTATTTAACTCCCGCACCTTGCGGCACTCATATCTCACGAACCATTAGAGATATTTTTATAATTTTTATATCAACTTGTAGAGAAAAGAATTGTCTTTTTTTCCATGTATCATATGTCTATGCGCGCACAAAAATAAAGAAGCGGCAAGCGAAAGATAAGTGATCGTTCACACGCGCTACTTCCGCTCCGGCGTTCGCTAATTGAACTTGTATTTAACTCCCGCACCTTGTGGCACTCATATCTCACGAACCATTAGAGATATTTTTATAATTTTTATATCAACTTGTAGAGAAAAGAATTGTCTTTTTTTCCATGTATCATATGTCTATGCGCGCAATGAAGAAGCGGTGCGCGCTCTACTTGCGCTCCGGCGTTCGCTAATTGAACTTGTATTTAACTCCCGCACCTTGCGGCACTCATATCTCACGAACCATTAGAGATATTTTTATAATTTTTATATCAACTTGTAGAGAAAAGAATTGTCTTTTTTTCCATGTATCATATGTCTATGCGCGCACAAAAATAAAGAAGCGGCAAGCGAAAGATAAGTGATCGTTCACACGCGCTACTTCCGCTCCGGCGTTCGCTAATTAGGTCTTCAAGACAAAGTCGTGAAGACCTATTGTTTTTATCCGATTTCTTCAAGTTCTTATTATTAGGTCTTCAAGACAAAGTCGTGAAGACCTATTGTTTTTATCCGATTTCTTCAAGTTCTTATTATTAGGTCTTCAAGACAAAGTCTGGAAGACCTATTGTTATTATCCGATTTCTTCAAGTTTATTATTATTTGTACTTTTTTTGTGAGACAGCTACAGCTCAAACGGCTGCTTCAAATTTGACAAAACTTGGCATGCAGATAGCCCTTACCCTGGAATCGACGTGCGAAGCTTTTGGGCAAAATCGGTTCATTCATTAAGGGTCCAGTTCGAATCCAAAATCGAAAAATTAACATTGATTTTTTTTTCAAAATGCACTTACAGACTTGAAATTTGTTTTAAAAGAAGCGCAATGAAAAATAATGAAAAAAAGGAAATCAGGACAAATTCGTAGGTCACGTGGTTTGGCCGCCATTTTGCTTTTAGTGCAGTTTTCACAATTTCCGACCCCACCCGCCTTTGACAATCTTCTCCTCTGAAGATACTTGCACTACAGAGCTGAAATTCATACTGAATGTAGCTGATGTATTGTTTTCTTGAATTCCTAATTTTGAAAGACCTAACCTTAATACTTTTTGTACTGTGACCTTTCAAAGTTGACCAAAATCGCAAAATCGCCAACTTCAAGGGCACATAGCTCAAAAACCAGACCTTAGAACTTAATGATTTTTGCATGAGACTTAGACATTAGCAAGGTCTTTCAGATAAAAGAATAAAATCGCTCGCGAACAGTCATTTCCGGTCCTGAGGAAGGGTCAAACTTTGCATTTTGGAAAACGGGTGTTTTGGTGGGTAAGTTTGAAAAACCCTTGTAAACCAACGACAGATGATAAATACTTGTTCTATATATCAAATGAAAGATATTAGATCATACAATCTTTGATAAATCTCATTAAAATTAGATTAAACATTAACATTGAAATTCGGAGCATTTAAATGTGGTCAATCCTACTTTCGTTTTGAATGATTATGATACATTTATGATTGAAAAACTGTAGTTCATGAGCAATAAAACACTTGGTAATGTTTTATCTATCATCAGGCAGCAACAAGACTGTATAACCTGAGATGATTCATGTTTGCAGCCATGTTTAATTTTCTGTAAAGGCTTAAACTTTGAATATCAAGTGAAATATGGTAATTTTGATAATGTATTAGTTACTGTTTACCTCTTAGACAAAAAGCCATGTGAAGGTCAAACAGTATGTGAAGGTCAAACAGGAATCTTGAAGACCTAAGTACTGCCGCGGCAGTCCTAGTTAAGGATTCAGCTTTCAAGCTGAATCCTTATTGTTATTGGCGTGTTTTATTATTATTTTTATTCCACCGATTTTGTCGTCGCGATTCAGCCAGAACGGCTAATGCTATAACAGTAAAATTTTGTACACTGATAGCACTCTATGAGAAGAGGCCATAGTAAGCTTTTGGGCGAAATCGGTCTACAAATAAAAGGTCAAGGTCGAATCTAAGTTCGAAAAATTAACATGGTTTTTTTTTTCAAAATGCACTTAGCGACCTGAAATTTTTTTTAAAAGATGCGCAATAAAAAATGATGGAAAAAACGAAATCATGGCAAATTCGTAGGTCACGTGGTTTGGCCGCCATCTTGGTTTTAGTGCATTTTTGGCAATTTCCGACCCCACCCGCCTTTGACAATCTTCTCCTCTGAAGATACTTGCACTACAGAGCTCAAATTCATACTGAATGTAGCTGAAGTATTGTAGATTCGAATTCCTAAAGTTGAAAGACGTAACCTTAATAGTTTTTCTGCTATGACGTTTCAAAGTTGACCAAAATCTAAAAATCGCAAAATTCAAGGGCAGATAACTCAAAAACCAGACCGTAGAATTTAATGATTTTTGCATGAGAGATAGACATGGCTAAGGTCTTTAGGATAAAAGAATAAAATCGCTCGCGAACAGTCATTTCCGGTCGATGGGACGTGTCAAATTACATAAGATAAGTAAATAAACTCAAAATGGTCATAGAGACATAAAAGTTATACCAAACGAAGCGCAATGAAATTTCAAGCAAAAAGGTCTACTATGAGAAACGTGTAGGTAGTATAGTTTTTGAGTTTGGAGTGAGTTAAGTTTTCAATATTTAGCCAGCAGTAGTGCTTTCTAGTGACAGCTGTGCGAGGTCAGGCAGAGGCCAAGCTGCCTGTGTATTGTAGCTTGATACAGCATGCGGCGCTTGAGTGCTCTAGACTTGCTTTGAGCCTGCTTTAGTTATTCATGATTTTAAGTTCATTTTGTAAAAATCGTTTGAGTATCTGGTCCTTTAATACTTTGTTGATGTTATGACTGCAGCTGAATCCTTTTGTCGCCGCTTTGCGGCTATATTTATTATTATTATTATTTGTACAATTTTTGTGAGAGATCCACAGCTCAAACCGCTTGTTCAAATTTGCCCAAACTTGACATGCAGGTACCCCTTACCCTGGAATCGATAAACTAAGCTTTTGGGCAAAATCGGCTCGTACATTAAAGGTCCAGTTCGAATCCAAAGTCGAAAATTTAACATTGATTTTTTTTTCAAAATGCACTTAGAGGCTTGAATTTTTTTTTAAAAGAAGCGCAATGAAAAATAATGGAAAAAAGGAAATCAGGACAAATTCGTAGGTCACGTGCTTTGGCCGCCATCTTGCTTTTAGTGCAATTTTCACCGTTTCCGACCCCACCCGCCTTTGACAATCTTCTCCTCTGAAGATACTTGCACTAGAGAGCTGAAATTCATACTGAATGTAGCTGAAGTATTGTTTTCTTGAATTCCTAATTTTGAAAGACCTAACCTTCATACTTTTTGTACTGTGACATTTCAAAGTTGACCAAAATCTCAAAATCGCAAACTTCAAGGGCACATAACTCAAAAACCAGACCATAGAACTTAATGATTTTTGCATGAGACTTAGACATTAGCAAGGTCTTTCAGATAAAAGAATAAAATCGCTCGCGAACAGTCATTTCCGGTCAGGAGGAAGGGTCAAACTTTGCATTTTAAAAAGTGATGTTTTGCTGGGTATGTTTGAACCCTCTGTAACAAACATGCATATGAAGGTCAAACATGCATGTGAAGGTCAAACAGTATGTGAAGGTCAAACAGGAATCTTGAAGACCTAAGTACTGCCGCGGCAGTCCTAGTTAGGTCTTCAAGACAAAGTCGTGAAGACCTATTGTTTTTATCCGATTTCCTATTATTATTATTATTATTTGTACAATTTTTGTGTGAGATCTACAGCTCAAACCGCTTGTTCAAATTCGCCCAAACTTGACATGCAGGTACCCCTTACCCTGGAATCGATAAACTAAGCTTTTGGGCAAAATCGGCTCGTACATTAAAGGTCCAGTTCGAATCCAAAATCCAAAATTTAACATTGATTTTTTTTTCAAAATGCACTTAGAGACTTGAAATTTTTTTTAAAAGAAGCGCAATGAAAAATAATGAAAAAAAGGAAATCAGGACAAATTCGTAGGTCACGTGCTTTGGCCGCCATCTTGCTTTTAGTGCATTTTCGACCGTTTCCGACCCCAACCGCCTTTCACAATCTTCTTCTCTGAAGATACTTGCACTACAGAGCTGTAATTCATACTGAATGTACCTGAAGCATTGTAGTTTAAAATCTTTTCTTTTAAAGTACTTAACTACAATACTTTTCGTGCTGTGACCTTTCAAAGTTGACCAAAATCTCAAAATCGCAAACTTCAAGGGCAGATAACTCAAAAACCAGACCGTAGAACTTAATGATTTTTGCATGAGACTTAGACATAAGCAAGGTCTTCATGATAAAAGAATAAAATCGCTCGCGAACAGTCATTTCCGGTCAGGAGGAAGGGTCAAATTTTGCATATGCAAAAGTGGTGTTTTGCTGAGTATGTTTGAACCCTCTTTAACAAACATTCATGTGAAGGTCAAACATGCATGTGAAGGTCAAACAGTATGTCAAGGTCAAACAGGAATCTTGAAGACCTAAGTACTGCCGCGGCAGTCCTAGTTAGGTCTTCAAGACAAAGTCGTGAAGACCTATTGTTTTTATCCGATTTCTTCAAGTTTATTATTATTATTATTATTATTATTAGGTCTTCAAGACGAAAGTCTAGAAGACCTATTGTTATTATCCGGATTATTATTATTATTTTTTATTATTTGTACCGATTTTGTGAACGCTCTACAGCCAAAACGACTGAACCGAATTTCTTGAAATTTTCAGGGATTGTAGCCTGTATCCCAACTTAGATTATCCTCGAGCCAGATTTTTGAATTTCGATTTTGGTTTTGAGTTACCTCCCTTTAAAGGAAAAACTTCAAACCTCAATTTCACGGTAACTAAGGGAGATAATTTCATAAAACTTTCACCAAAATGTGGGCAACAACATTCCCCATTGATTAAGCCCATAGCGGTTTTCGGCCGTATAAATAGATTTTTTTCTATTATCGAAAAACTGAAATTTTGGCGAAATTTTCCGGTTTTGACAGTACGCGTCTTTGAAAATCTTCTCCTCACTAACGGCAATACTTACAGACGCATGCTATAGCTCATTTGAAAGCTGAATGAATACTGTTTAATCGATGCTCCCCTTTAAGGCATCTATTTTTAGCGGTTTTTGAGCTACAGCACTTTCAAAACCGATCTTTCGAAAAAAAACAAATTTCTGCGTCACGTTCAAAGGGGCACCACTCTGTAAGGAAATGTCAAAAAGGAAATCTGTTTGATGCATTCTGTTCGACAATGATAGTTTAACAAGTTCAGTACAGGTCATTATTATATAAAAGTTGATATTAAAGGAAATATGTGGACATAAAGAGATTTTTTACATTTTCCGGCGATTTTAACATTTTCGAGGGTTATTTTACTTTGAGAATTTTAGTTTCAAAACTGTTACAGATAGAAATTAAATTGTTGATGTTTTGTGAAGCAGATGTAATGGGTAGACAGCAAAAAATATCAACAAGTCATGATAAATTGTTTTCTGTCCACGATCAGTCCTTGAAAATCACGATTTTTGGAAAATTCTCATTTTTAGCACATTTCAAAGTTCAACAGTTCCTTTATTAAGAAAGATATCTTTAAATTGATTATATTTTCACATGCGCTATTCCAAGCACAACTTTTACTGTGTTGTACTTTATCATAAAAATGTTGATAGTTAAGGAGCTAGAAGGACCAACATGGAGTAGGGGTCTAAAAATCTTCAAATTTCAGTGTTTTCAATAAAGTTTCAAAATTCATTACTCCATTACTATTTAAGCTATCAAAACAAAACATACATGTTTGTGTGTGTATATACAAGACCAACATTGTTACTGATATACCTTATCAGTAAAATACTAATAGTTCAAGTGTTAGGTTTCATTGCATTATACAGGGGTCTGAAACAGTCAACTTTACATTACACCATTGAATCACATGTATCTCGAAAACGGTGACAGATAATTCAACCAACTTTTTTTCTGCTTCTAGGAATAGAATTCTCTGAAGAATGATGTCATAGCTGACATTGGCCACCATGATGAATTTTTCTAAAAAGTCTTAAACACTGAATATCAAGTGGGATTTGGTCATTGTGATAATGTATTAGTTACTCTTAACCTCTTAGACAAAAAGTCATGTGAAGGTCAAACAGTGTGTGAAGGTCAAACAGGAAGTCTTGAAGACCTAAGTACTGCCGCGGCAGTCCTAGTTAGGTCTTCAAGACAAAGTCTGGAAGACCTATTGTTTTTATCCGTTTTCTTCAAGTTTTTTTTATTATTATTATTTGTACTTTTTTTGTGAGAAAGATTCTGACCAAACGGCTGCTCCAAATTCGCCCAAACTTGACATGCAGATACCTCTTACCCTGGAATCGACGTGCGAAGCTTTTGGGCAAAATCGGTTCATTCATTAAGGGTCCAGTTCGAATCCAAAATCGAAAATTTAACATTGATTTTTTTTTCAAAATGCACTTAGAGACTTGAATTTTTTTTACAAAAAGCGCAATAAAAAATAATGAAAAAAAGTAAATCATGGCAAATTCGTAGGTCACGTGGTTCGGCCGCCATCTTGCTTTTAGTGCAATTTTCATCGTTTCCGACCCCACCCACCTTTGACAATCTTCTCCTCTGAAGATACTTGCACTAGAGAGCTGAAATTCATACTGAATGTAGCTGAGGTATTGTTTTCTTCAAATCGTAAAGTTGTAAGACCTAACCTTAATACTTTTTGTGCTGTGACCTTTCGAAGTTGACCAAAATCTGAAAATCACCAACTTCAAGGGCAGATAACTAAAAAACCAGACCTTAGTACTTCATGATTTTTGCATGAGAGTTAGACATCAGCCAGGTCTTAAAGTTAAAAGAATAAAATCGCTTGCGAACAGTCACTTCCGGTCAGGAGGAAGGGTCCAACTTTGCATTTTAAAAAGTCATGTTTTGGTCTGTATGGTTTAAACCTCTTTAACAAACATGCATGTGAAGGTCAAACAGTATGTGAAGGTCAAACAGGAATCTTGAAGACCTAAGTACTGCCGCGGCAGTCCTAGTTAGGTCTTCAAGACAAAGTCTTAAGACCTATTGTTATTGTCCGGATTATTAGGTCTTCAAGACAAAGTCTTAAGACCTATTGTTATTGTCCGGATTATTATTATTAGGTCTTCAAGACGAAAGTCTGAAGACCTATTGTTATTATCCGGATTCTTATTAGGTCTTCAAGACGAAAGTCTGAAGACCTATTGTTATTATCCGGATTCTTATTATTATTATTATTTGGACGTTTTTTTGTTACCCCATTTCTGAACGTATTAACGAACCGATTTACATGAAACTTTCAGGGATTGTAGAGTATGACCTAACTTAGAAATGCACGAGCCAGATTTTTGAATTTCGATTTCAGTTTTGAGTTATCTCCCCTTAAAGTCAAAACTTCAAACATCGATTACTCGGTAACTATGGGAGATAATTTCATAAAACTTTCACCACAATGTGGGCAACAACATTCCCCATCGACTGAGTCCATAGCGGTTTTCGGCCGTATAAATAGATTTTTGGCTATTTTCAAAAAACTGAAATTTTGGCGCAATTTCGCGATTTTGACAGTACGCGTCTCTGAAAATCATCTCCTCATTAACGGCAAGACATACAGCAGTGTTTGATAGCTCAAATGAAAGCTAAAAGAATTGTTAAGAACGTCACAGTCTTCTTTTTTGGAATTTTGATCTAGAACGTGAGCTATCTGCCCTTGAAAAAAAAAAGTGAGAAAAGTCTAATTTTCATGACATATCGCATAGTTTGGAAGAAAACAACAATTTCACAAAGTTAAAAACATTGAGTTGGAGGGAAAGGTATATTTTAAAGTTCCACAGAGGTGATAGGGCTTTTTAAAACAGAGTTAATTCAATCAATACGTTCACACCCAGCTGAGTGGAATCTGCTACCATGTATAAGTGAAAATCAGGACTCTACCCTCTATGATTAAATTAGTCGGTCGGTCTGGTCTGGTCTTTATTGCTAGACCTCCTGCCTCTCTTCTGATCTGACTTGGACACCTTTCATGTACGTGTACGTGCATGTACATGAATTTGGTCTTGGAATATGTCTTGGCCATATCTTTCATTTGAGAGATTGACGCTACAAAGGGCCATTTCCAACTCCCCGTTGCTAGATTGCTAGACTACGCATTTTTTACCTACTCTGGTATATTCTAGCATGTATTATGTTTGCATCTTTTAGTTAAACTTTTTGAGTTATCAGTATAATATCAATAGTTAAAGTGTTAGGTTTCATTAAATTATACAGGGGTCTGAAACAGTCAACTTTACTTTACAGCGTTAAATCACATGTATCTTGAAAACGGTGACAGATAATTCAACAACAAAAATTTCTGCTTCTAGGAATAATATTCTCTGAAGAATGATGTCATAGCTGACATTGGCCACCATGATGAATTTTTCTGAAAAGTCTTAAACACTGAATACCAAGTGGAATTTGATCATTTTGATAATGTATTAGTTACTGTTTACCTCTTAGACAAAAAGTCATGTGAAGGTCAAACACTGTGTGAAGGTCAAAGAGGAATCTTGAAGACCTAAGTATTGACGCGTCAATCCTAGTTATTAGGTCTTCAAGACAAAGTCTAGAAGACCTATTGTTATTATCCGGATTATTAGGTCTTCAAGACGAAAGTCTGAAGACCTATTGTTATTATCCGGATTCTTATTATTATTATTATTTGGACGTTTTTTGTTACCCCATTTCTGAACGTATTAACGAACCGATTTACATGAAACTTTCAGGGATTGTAGAGTATGACCTAACTTAGAAATGCACGAGCCAGATTTTTGAATTTCGATTTCAGTTTTGAGTTATCTCCCCTTAAAGTCAAAACTTCAAACATCGATTACTCGATAACTATAGGAGATAATTTCATAAAACTTTCACCAAAATGTGGGCAACAACATTCCCCATCGATTGAGTCCATAGCGGTTTTCGGCCGTATAAATAGATTTTTGGCTATTTTCAAAAAACTGAAATTTTGGCGCAATTTCGCGATTTTGACAGTACGCGTCTCTGAAAATCATCTTCTCATTAACGGCAAGACATACAGCAGTGTTTCATAGCTCAAATGAAAGCTAAAACAATTGTTAAGAACGTCACAGTCTTCTTTTTTAGAATTTTGATCTAGAACGTGAGTTATCTGCCCTTGAAAATGGACATTTTTTTAAAGCATCATTTTTCATGTTACATTCAAAGGGACATTTCTCGGTAAGGGAATGTCTGATAAGAAATCTGTTTGATGCATTCTGTTCTACAATGATTGTTGAACAAGTTCACAACAGGTCATTATTATATAAAAGTTGATATTAAAGGAAATATGTGGACGTAAAGAGATTTTTTACATTTTTCGACGATTTTAACATTTTTCGAGGGTTATTTTACTTTAAGAATTTTAGTTTCAAAACTGCTCAAGATAAAAATTTGATCATTGATTTTTTGTGAAGCAGATGTAAGGAGTAGACAGAAAAAAATATCAACAAGTCATGATAATTTTTTTTATGTCCATGACTGGTCCTTGAATATTGCGATTTTTGGAAAATCCTCATTTTTACCACATTTCAAGGTTCCACAGTTTCTTTATTAAGAAAGATATCTTTTAATTGATTGTATTTTCACATATGCCATTCCAAGCACAACTTTTGCTATGTTGTACCTTATCATAAAAATTTTGATAGTTAAGAAGATAGAACGACCAACATGGAGTAGGGGTAAAATAATCTTCAGATTTCAGTGTTTTCTTTACATTACAACGTTAAATCACATGTATCTCGAAAACGGTGAGAGATCATTTAACCAAATTTTTTTCTGCTACTAGGAATAATATTCTCTGAAGAATGGTGTCATAGCTGACATTGGCCAGCATGATGAATTTTTCTGAAAAGTCTTTAACACTGAATGTCAAGTGGAATTTGGTCATTTTGATAATGTATTAGCTACTGTTTACCTCTTAGACAAAAAGTCATGTGAAGGTCAAACACTTTGTGAAGGTCAAAGAGGAATCTTGAAGACCTAAGTATTGACGCGTCAATCCTAGTTATTATTATTATTTGGACGTTTTTTTGTTACCCCATTTCTGAACGTATTAACGAACCGATTTACATGAAACTTTCAGGGATTGTAGAGTATGACCTAACTTAGAAATGCACAAGCCAGATTTTTGAATTCCGATTTCAGTTTTGAGTTATCTCCCCTTAAAGTCAAAACTTCAAACATCGATTACTCGGTAACTTTAGGAGATAATTTCATAAAACTTTCACCAAAATGTGGGCAACAACATTCCCCATCGATTGAGTCCATAGCGGTTTTCGGCCGTATAAATAGATTTTTGGCTTTTTTCAAAAAACTTAAATTTTGGCGCAATTTCGCGATTTTGACAGTACGCGTCTCTGAAAATCATCTCCTCATTAACGGCAAGACATACAGCAGTGTTTGATAGCTCAAATGAAAGCTAAAACAATTGTTAAGAACGTCACAGTCTTCTTTTTTAGAATTTTGATCTAGAACGTGAGTTATCTGCCCTTGAAAATTGACATTTTTTTAAAGCATCATTTTTCATGTTACATTCAAAGGGACATTTCTCGGTAAGGGAATGTCTGATAAGAAATCTGTTTGATGCATTCTGTTCTACAATGATTGTTGAACAAGTTCACAACAGGTCATTATTATATAAAAGTTGATATTAAAGGAAATATGTGGACGTAAAGAGATTTTTTACATTTTTCGACGATTTTAACATTTTTCGAGGGTTATTTTACTTTGAGAATTTTAGTTTAAAAACTGTTACAGATAGAAATGTTATCATTGATGTTTTGTAAAGCAGATGTAATGAGTAGACAGAAAAAAATATCAACAAGTCATGATAAATTTTTTTCTGTCCATGACCGGTCCTTGAATATTGCGATTTTTGGAAAATCCTCATTTTTAGCACATTTCAAGGTTCCACAGTTTCTTTATTAATAACAATATCTTTTAATTGATTGTATTTTCACATACGCCATTCCAAGCAAAACTTTTGCTATGTTGTACTTTATCATTAAAATGTTGATAGTTAAGGAGCTAGAAGGACCAACATGGAGTAGGGGGTCTAAAAATCTTCAAAATTCAGTGTTTTCAATATAGTTCCAAAATTCATTACTCCATTACAATTTAAGTTATCAAAACAAAACATACATCTTTGTATGTGGATAAACAAGACCTCTTAGACAAAAAGTCATGTGAAGGTCAAACACTGTGTGAAGGTCAAAGAGGAATCTTGAAGACCTAAGTATTGACGCGTCAATCCTAGTTATTATTATTATTATTTGTACTTTTTTTGTGAGAAAGCTCCAGCTCAAACGGCTGCTCCAAATTTGACAAAACTTGGCATGCAGATAGCCCTTACCCTGGAATCGACGTGCGAAGCTTTTGGGCAAAATCGGTTCATTCATTAAGGGTCCAGTTCGAATCCAAAATCGAAAATTTAACATTGATTTTTTTTTCAAAATGCACTTAGAGACTTAATTTTTTTTTTAAAAGAAGCGCAATGAAAAATAATGAAAAAAAGGAAATCAGGACAAATTCGTAGGTCACGTGCTTTGGCCGCCATTTTGCTTTTAGTGCAATTTTCACCGTTTCTGACCCCACCCGCCTTTGACAATCTTCTCCTCTGAAGATACTTGCACTACAGAGCTGAAATTCATACTGAATGTAGCTGAGGTATTGTTTTCTTCAAATCGTAAAGTTGTAAGACCTAACCTTAATACTTTTCGTGCTGTGACCTTTCAAAGTTGACCAAAATCTCAAAATCACCAACTTCAAGGGCAGATAACTAAAAAACCAGACCTTAGAACTTAATGATTTTTGCATGACAGTTAGACATCAGCAAGGTCTTTAAGATAAAAGAATAAAATCGCTCGCGAACAGTCATTTCCGGTCACGAGCAAGGGTCAAACTTTGTATATGGAAAAGTGGTGTTTTGCTTAGTATGTTTGAACCCTCTTTAACAAACATGCATGTGAAGGTCAAACATGCATGTGAAGGTCAAACAGTATGTGAAGGTCAAACAGGAACTTGAAGACCTAAGTACTGCCGCGGCAGTCCTAGTTATTATTATTATTAGGTCTTCAAGACTACGTCTGGAAGACCTATTGTTCTTATCCGGATTTTTATTATTAGGTCTTCAGACGAAAGTCAAAGACCTATTGTTATTATCCGGATTTTTAGGTCTTCAAGACTACGTCTGGAAGACCTATTGTTCTTATCCGGATTTTTATTATTATTATTATTATTATTATTATTTGTACGATTTTGTGAGAGTGATTCTGAGCCTTCCAATGAATGTATTTTCATGAAACTTTCAGGACTGATAGAGTATCACCTGAACTGGCTCTGCCAAGCTTTTGAATTTCGAATATCGATTTGTGCTTGAGTTATCTCCCTTTGAAGGTAAAACTTCATACCTCAATTTCTCGAAAACTAAGAAAGATAATCGCATAAAACTTTCACCAAAATGTGGGCATCAACATTCCCAATCAAATAAACCCATAGCCGTTTTCGGCCGTAATAATAGATTTTTGGCTATTTTCAAAAAACTGAAATTTTTGCGCAATTTCGCGATTTTGACAGTACGCGTCTCTGAAAATCATCTCCTCATTAACGACAAGACACACAGAAGTGTTTGATAGCTCAAATGAAAGCTAAAAGAATTGCGAAGAGGGCTGTTTAGCCGTTTTTTTGAATTTTGATCTAGAACGTGAGTTATCTGCCCTTGAAAATGGACATTTTTTAAAAGCATCATTTTTCATGTTACATTCAAAGGGACATTTCTCTGTAAGGGAATGTCAAATAAGAAATCTGTTTGATGCATTCTGTTCCACAATGATTGTTGAACAAATTCACTACAGATTATTATTATATAAAAGTTGATATTAAAGGAAATATGCGGACATAAACAGATTTTTTACATTTTTCGTCGATTTTAACATTTTTCGAGGGTTATTTTACTTTAAGAATTTTAGTTTCAAAACTGCTAAAGATAAAAATTTGATCATTGATGTTTTGTGAAGCAGATGTAATGAGTAGACAGAAAAAAATATCAACAAGTCATGAACAATTTTTTTCGGTCCATGACCGGTCCTTGAATATTGCGATTTTTGGAAAATCCTCATTTTTAGCACATTTCAAAGTTCTACAGTTTCTTTATCAAGAAAGATATCATAAAATTGATTGTATTTTCACATGCGCCAGTCCAAGCACAACTTTTGCTATGTTGTACTTTATCATAAAAATGTTGATAGTTAAGGAGCTAGAAGGACCAATATGGAGTAGGGGTCGAAAAATCTTCAAATTTCAGTGTTTTCTTTACATTACAACGTTAAATCACATGTATCTCGAAAACGGTGGGAGATAATTTAACCAAATTTTTTTCTGCTACTAGGAATAATATTCTCTGAAGAATCGTGTAATAGTTGACATTGGCCACCATGATGAATTTTTCTGAAAAGTCTTTAACACTGAATGTCAAATGGAATTTGGTCATTTTGATAATGTATTAGCTACTGTTTACCTCTTAGACAAAAAGTCATGTGAAGGTCAAACAGTATGTGAAGGTCAAAGAGGAATCTTGAAGACCTAAGTATTGACGCGTCAATCCTAGTTATTATTATTATTTGTACGATTTTGTGAGAGCGATTCTGACTAAACCAATCGGTCGATTTTCATGAAACTTTCAGGACTGATAGAGTATCACGAGAACTGGCTATGCGAAGCTTTTGAATTTCGAATTTCAATTTGTGCTAGAGTTATCTCCCTTTGAAGTTGAAACTTCATACCTCAATTTCTCGAAAACTAAGAAAGATAATCGCACAAAATTTTCACCAAAATGTGGGCATCAACATTACCCATCAAATAAGCACATAGCCGTTTTCGGCCGTAATAATAGATTTTTGGCGATTTTCAAAAAACTGAAATTTTGGCGCAATTTCGCGATTTTGACAGTACGCGTCTTTGAAAATCTTCTTCTCATTAACGGCAAGACATACAGCAGTGTTTGATAGCTCAAATGAAAGCTAAAAGAACTGCCAAGAAAGTATCGAGCCGTATTTTTGAATTTTGATCTACAACGTGAGTTATCTGCCCTTGAAAATTGACATTTTTTAAAAGCATCATTTTTCATGTTACATTCAAAGGGACATTTCTCTGTAAGGTAATGTCAAAAATGAAATCTGTTTGATGCATTCTGTTCTACAATGATAGATGAACAAGTTCACTACACTTCATTATAATATAAAAGTTGATATTAAAGGAAATATGTGGACATAAAGAGATTTTTAACATTTTTCGGCGATTTTAACATCTTTCGAGGGTTATTTTACTTTGAGAATTTTAGTTTCAAAACTGTTACAGATAGAAATTTTATCATTGATGTTTTGAGAAGCAGATGTAATGAGTAGACGGAAAAAAATATCAACAAGTGATGATAAAAAAAATTCTGTCCATGACCAGTCCTTGAATATTGCGATTTTGGGAAAATCCTCATTTTTAGCACATTTCAAGCTTCCACAGTTTCTTTATTAATAAAGATATCTTTTAATTGATTGTGTTTTCTCATACGCCATTCCAAGCACAACTTTTGCTATGTTGTACTTTATCATAAAAATTTTGATAGTTAAGGAGATAGAAGGACCAACATGGAGTAGGGGTAAAAAAATCTTCAAATTTCAGTGTTTTCTTTACATTACAACGTTAAATCACATGTATCTCGAAAACGGTGGGAGATAATTTAACCAAATTTTTTTCTGCTACTAGGAATAATATTCTCTGAAGAATGATGTCATAGCTGACATTGGCCACCATGATGAATTTTTCTGAAAAGTCTTTAACACTGAATATCAAGTGGAATTTGGTCATTTTGATAATGTATTAGCTACTGTTTACCTCTTAGACAAAAAGTCATGTGAAGGTCAAACAGTATGTGAAGGTCAAAGAGGAATCTGAAGACCTAAGTATTGACGCGTCAATCCTAGTTAGGTCTTCAGACGAAAGTCAAAGACCTATTGTTCTTATCCGGATTTTTCTTATTAAGGATTCAGCCTTTCAGGCTGAATCCTTATTGTTATTGGCGTGTTTTATTATTTTTATTCCACCGATTTTGTGGTCGCGTTTCAGCCAAAACAGCTAATGCTATAACATTAAAATTTGGCACACTGTTAGCCCTCTATGAGAAGAGGCCGTAATAAGCTTTTGGGCGAAATCGGTCGATAAATAAAAGGTCAAGGTCGAATCAAAGTTCGAAAAATTAACATGTTTTTTTTTTTCAAAATGCACTTAGCGACTTGAAATTTTTTTTAAAAGGAGCGCATACAAAAGTAATGAAAAAAAGTAAATCAGGACAAATTTGTAGGTCACGTGGTTTGGCCGCCATCTTGGTTTTAGTGCATTTTTGGCAATTTCCGACCCCACCCACCTTTGACAATCTTCTCCTCTGAAGATACTTGCACTACAGAGCTCAAATTCATACTGAATGTAGCTGAAGTATTGTAGATTTGAATTCCTAAAGTTGAAAGACGTAACCTTAATAGTTTTTGTGCTATGACGTTTCAAAGTTGACCAAAATCTCAAAATCGCAAAATTCAAGGGCAGATAACTCAAAAACCAGACCGCAGAATTTAATGATTTTTGCATGAGAGTTAGACATTGGCAAGGTCTTTAGGATAAAAGAATAAAATCGCTCGCGAACAGTCATTTCCGGTCGATAGGACGTGTCAAATTACATGATAAGTCAAAATTTCCGGACCCCACCCACCTTTGAGAATCTTCTCCTCTGAAGATACTTGCACTAGAGAGCTGAAATTCATACTCAATGTAGCTGAAGCATTGTAGTTCTTAATTTGACTTCTAGAAAGTCCTAACGTTAATACTTTTTTCTGCTGTGACCATTCAAAGTTGAGCAACTTCTAGAAATCGTAAATTTCAAGGGCAGATAACTCAAAAACCTAGCCAGGGAATTTGATAATTTTTGCATGAGAGTTAGACATTGGCAAGGTCTTTAAGATAAAAGAATAAAATCGCTAAAAAAAAATTCTCGAAAAAAATGGCTTGAAAAAAAAAGCACTTTTTTCGATTTTATTTGATAAAAATCCTTCCCAAGGGCAGGGCTACACGGCAAATCGCCAATGAAGTCTGGACTTAAAAAAAAAAAAAAAAATAAAAAAAAAATGGATTTTCAAGTATATTTCTTCGTCCTCTGTCCTCTGTCCCCTTCTCTCCCTTTATCCCTGCAGTCTGACTACTTGTCTGCCAGCTCTGAGAATTTCAGGCAGATATCAATTCAAGTTTTCGAGTTATGTGCACTTGAAATGGTAGGTATGGAAAAAATGACCTCAAAACAGCCTTTTCCCCCCTTAAAAAATAAATCATGCCAAAGTTGCTACAAATGGCCTCAAGCACTCATATATTTGGCTGAATCCTGTAATCGTCGCTTTGCGACTATATTGCAAAATTTCCTTCAAAATCCATTGGAATGGCAATAAGAGCCCAATCAAGTCCAAATTTGCCAAAAACGTCTAGGACCCTTCCTTAAGTCTAATTTCACCAAGAAATGCAAAATACATCCTTAAAAAGCCAATATTTTCGAAGATTATTAAGGATTCAGCCTTTCAGGCTGAATCCTTATTGTTATTGGCGTGTTTTATTATTTTTATTCCACCGATTTTGTGGTCGCGTTTCAGCCAAAACAGCTAATGCTATAACATTAAAATTTGGCACACTGTTAGCCCTCTATGAGAAGAGGCCGTAATAAGCTTTTGGGCGAAATCGGTCGATAAATAAAAGGTCAAGGTCGAATCAAAGTTCGAAAAATTAACATGTTTTTTTTTTTCAAAATGCACTTAGCGACTTGAAATTTTTTTTAAAAGGAGCGCATACAAAAGTAATGAAAAAAAGTAAATCAGGACAAATTTGTAGGTCACGTGGTTTGGCCGCCATCTTGGTTTTAGTGCATTTTTGGCAATTTCCGACCCCACCCACCTTTGACAATCTTCTCCTCTGAAGATACTTGCACTACAGAGCTCAAATTCATACTGAATGTAGCTGAAGTATTGTAGATTTGAATTCCTAAAGTTGAAAGACGTAACCTTAATAGTTTTTGTGCTATGACGTTTCAAAGTTGACCAAAATCTCAAAATCGCAAAATTCAAGGGCAGATAACTCAAAAACCAGACCGCAGAATTTAATGATTTTTGCATGAGAGTTAGACATTGGCAAGGTCTTTAGGATAAAAGAATAAAATCGCTCGCGAACAGTCATTTCCGGTCGATAGGACGTGTCAAATTACATGATAAGTCAAAATTTCCGGACCCCACCCACCTTTGAGAATCTTCTCCTCTGAAGATACTTGCACTAGAGAGCTGAAATTCATACTCAATGTAGCTGAAGCATTGTAGTTCTTAATTTGACTTCTAGAAAGTCCTAACGTTAATACTTTTTTCTGCTGTGACCATTCAAAGTTGAGCAACTTCTAGAAATCGTAAATTTCAAGGGCAGATAACTCAAAAACCTAGCCAGGGAATTTGATAATTTTTGCATGAGAGTTAGACATTGGCAAGGTCTTTAAGATAAAAGAATAAAATCGCTAAAAAAAAATTCTCGAAAAAAATGGCTTGAAAAAAAAAGCACTTTTTTCGATTTTATTTGATAAAAATCCTTCCCAAGGGCAGGGCTACACGGCAAATCGCCAATGAAGTCTGGACTTAAAAAAAAAAAAAAAAATAAAAAAAAAATGGATTTTCAAGTATATTTCTTC
Source organism: Steromphala cineraria (assembly GCA_916613615.1). Lineage (NCBI taxonomy): Eukaryota > Metazoa > Mollusca > Gastropoda > Trochida > Trochidae > Steromphala > Steromphala cineraria. The sequence continues at coordinate 1,206,779 of OU744734.1, forward strand.
GTCCTCTGTCCTCTGTCCCCTTCTCTCCCTTTATCCCTGCAGTCTGACTACTTGTCTGCCAGCTCTGAGAATTTCAGGCAGATATCAATTCAAGTTTTCGAGTTATGTGCACTTGAAATGGTAGGTATGGAAAAAATGACCTCAAAACAGCCTTTTCCCCCCTTAAAAAATAAATCATGCCAAAGTTGCTACAAATGGCCTCAAGCACTCATATATTTGGCTGAATCCTGTAATCGTCGCTTTGCGACTATATTGCAAAATTTCCTTCAAAATCCATTGGAATGGCAATAAGAGCCCAATCAAGTCCAAATTTGCCAAAAACGTCTAGGACCCTTCCTTAAGTCTAATTTCACCAAGAAATGCAAAATACATCCTTAAAAAGCCAATATTTTCGAAGATTATTAAGGATTCAGCCTTTCAGGCTGAATCCTTATTGTTATTGGCGTGTTTTATTATTTTTATTCCACCGATTTTGTGGTCGCGTTTCAGCCAAAACAGCTAATGCTATAACATTAAAATTTGGCACACTGTTAGCCCTCTATGAGAAGAGGCCGTAATAAGCTTTTGGGCGAAATCGGTCGATAAATAAAAGGTCAAGGTCGAATCAAAGTTCGAAAAATTAACATGTTTTTTTTTTTCAAAATGCACTTAGCGACTTGAAATTTTTTTTAAAAGGAGCGCATACAAAAGTAATGAAAAAAAGTAAATCAGGACAAATTTGTAGGTCACGTGGTTTGGCCGCCATCTTGGTTTTAGTGCATTTTTGGCAATTTCCGACCCCACCCACCTTTGACAATCTTCTCCTCTGAAGATACTTGCACTACAGAGCTCAAATTCATACTGAATGTAGCTGAAGTATTGTAGATTTGAATTCCTAAAGTTGAAAGACGTAACCTTAATAGTTTTTGTGCTATGACGTTTCAAAGTTGACCAAAATCTCAAAATCGCAAAATTCAAGGGCAGATAACTCAAAAACCAGACCGCAGAATTTAATGATTTTTGCATGAGAGTTAGACATTGGCAAGGTCTTTAGGATAAAAGAATAAAATCGCTCGCGAACAGTCATTTCCGGTCGATAGGACGTGTCAAATTACATGATAAGTCAAAATTTCCGGACCCCACCCACCTTTGAGAATCTTCTCCTCTGAAGATACTTGCACTAGAGAGCTGAAATTCATACTCAATGTAGCTGAAGCATTGTAGTTCTTAATTTGACTTCTAGAAAGTCCTAACGTTAATACTTTTTTCTGCTGTGACCATTCAAAGTTGAGCAACTTCTAGAAATCGTAAATTTCAAGGGCAGATAACTCAAAAACCTAGCCAGGGAATTTGATAATTTTTGCATGAGAGTTAGACATTGGCAAGGTCTTTAAGATAAAAGAATAAAATCGCTAAAAAAAAATTCTCGAAAAAAATGGCTTGAAAAAAAAAGCACTTTTTTCGATTTTATTTGATAAAAATCCTTCCCAAGGGCAGGGCTACACGGCAAATCGCCAATGAAGTCTGGACTTAAAAAAAAAAAAAAAAATAAAAAAAAAATGGATTTTCAAGTATATTTCTTCGTCCTCTGTCCTCTGTCCCCTTCTCTCCCTTTATCCCTGCAGTCTGACTACTTGTCTGCCAGCTCTGAGAATTTCAGGCAGATATCAATTCAAGTTTTCGAGTTATGTGCACTTGAAATGGTAGGTATGGAAAAAATGACCTCAAAACAGCTTTTTCCCCCCTTAAAAAATAAATCATGCCAAAGTTGCTACAAATGGCCTCAAGCTCTCATATATTTGGCTGAATCCTGTAATCGTCGCTTTGCGACTATATTGCAAAATTTCCTTCAAAATCCATTGGAATGGCAATAAGAGCCCAATCAAGTCCAAATTTGCCAAAAACGTCTAGGACCCTTCCTTAAGTCTAATTTCACCAAGAAATGCAAAATACATCCTTAAAAAGCCAATATTTTCGAAGATTATTAAGGATTCAGCCTTTCAGGCTGAATCCTTATTGTTATTGGCGTGTTTTATTATTTTTATTCCACCGATTTTGTGGTCGCGTTTCAGCCAAAACAGCTAATGCTATAACATTAAAATTTGGCACACTGTTAGCCCTCTATGAGAAGAGGCCGTAATAAGCTTTTGGGCGAAATCGGTCGATAAATAAAAGGTCAAGGTCGAATCAAAGTTCGAAAAATTAACATGTTTTTTTTTTTCAAAATGCACTTAGCGACTTGAAATTTTTTTTAAAAGGAGCGCATACAAAAGTAATGAAAAAAAGTAAATCAGGACAAATTTGTAGGTCACGTGGTTTGGCCGCCATCTTGGTTTTAGTGCATTTTTGGCAATTTCCGACCCCACCCACCTTTGACAATCTTCTCCTCTGAAGATACTTGCACTACAGAGCTCAAATTCATACTGAATGTAGCTGAAGTATTGTAGATTTGAATTCCTAAAGTTGAAAGACGTAACCTTAATAGTTTTTGTGCTATGACGTTTCAAAGTTGACCAAAATCTCAAAATCGCAAAATTCAAGGGCAGATAACTCAAAAACCAGACCGCAGAATTTAATGATTTTTGCATGAGAGTTAGACATTGGCAAGGTCTTTAGGATAAAAGAATAAAATCGCTCGCGAACAGTCATTTCCGGTCGATAGGACGTGTCAAATTACATGATAAGTCAAAATTTCCGGACCCCACCCACCTTTGAGAATCTTCTCCTCTGAAGATACTTGCACTAGAGAGCTGAAATTCATACTCAATGTAGCTGAAGCATTGTAGTTCTTAATTTGACTTCTAGAAAGTCCTAACGTTAATACTTTTTTCTGCTGTGACCATTCAAAGTTGAGCAACTTCTAGAAATCGTAAATTTCAAGGGCAGATAACTCAAAAACCTAGCCAGGGAATTTGATAATTTTTGCATGAGAGTTAGACATTGGCAAGGTCTTTAAGATAAAAGAATAAAATCGCTAAAAAAAAATTCTCGAAAAAAATGGCTTGAAAAAAAAAGCACTTTTTTCGATTTTATTTGATAAAAATCCTTCCCAAGGGCAGGGCTACACGGCAAATCGCCAATGAAGTCTGGACTTAAAAAAAAAAAAAAAAAAAAAAAATAAATGGATTTTCAAGTATATTTCTTCGTCCTCTGTCCTCTGTCCCCTTCTCTCCCTTTATCCCTGCAGTCTGACTACTTGTCTGCCAGCTCTGAGAATTTCAGGCAGATATCAATTCAAGTTTTCGAGTTATGTGCACTTGAAATGGTAGGTATGGAAAAAATGACCTCAAAACAGCCTTTTCCCCCCTTAAAAAATAAATCATGCCAAAGTTGCTACAAATGGCCTCAAGCACTCATATATTTGGCTGAATCCTGTAATCGTCGCTTTGCGACTATATTTATTCTTATTATTTGCACCGATTTTTGTGACAGCGATTCTGACCTAACCAATCAATGGAGTTTCATGAAACTTTCAGGTCTGATAGAGTGTCACCTGAACTGGCTCTGCGAAGCTTTTGAATTACGAATTTCGATTTGTGCTTGAGTTATCTCCCTTTGAAGTTGAAACTTCATACCTCAATTTCTCGAAAACTAAGAAATATAATCGCTCAAAACTTTCACCAAAATGTGGGCATCAACATTCCCCATCGAATAAACACATAGCCGTTTTCGGCCGTAATAATAGATTTTTTGCTATTTTCAAAAAACTGAAATTTTGGCGCAATTTCGCCATTTTGACAGTACGCGTCTCTGAAAATCATCTCCTCATTAACGGCAAGACATACAGCAGTGTTTGATAGCTCAAATGAAAGCTAAAAGAATTGCCAAGAACGTCACGAGCCCGTTTTTTTAAATTTTGATCTAGAACGCGAGTTATCTGCCCTTGAAAATGGACATTTTTTAAAAGCATCATTTTTCATGTTACGTTCAAAGGGACATTACTCTGTAAGGGAATGTCAAATAAGAAATCTGTTTGATGCATTCTGTTTTACAATGATTGTTTAACAAATTCACTACAGGTCATTATTATATACAAGTTGATATTAAAGGAAATATTAGGACATCAAGAGATTTTTTACATTTTTCGGCGATTTTAACTTTTGTCGAGGGTTATTTTACTTTTAGAATTTTAGTTTCAAAGCTGTTACAGATAGAAATTTTATCTTTGATGTTTTGTGAAGCAGATGTAATGAGCAGACAGAAGAAAATATCAGCAAGTCATGATAAAAAAAATTCTGTCCATGACCAGTCCTTGAATATTGCGATTTTGGGAAAATCCTCATTTTTAGCACATTTCAAGGTTCCACAGTTTCTTTATTAATAAAGATATCTTTTAATTGATTGTGTTTTCTCATACGCCATTCCAAGCACAACTTTTGCTATGTTGTACTTTATCATAAATATTTTGATAGTTAAGGAGATAGAAGGACCAACATGGAGTAGGGGTAAAAAAATCTTCAAATTTCAGTGTTTTCTTTACATTACAACGTTAAATCACATGTATCTCGAAAACGGTGGAGGATAATTTAACCAAATTTTTTTCTGCTACTAGGAATAATATTCTCTGAAGAATGATGTCATAGCTGTCATTGGCCACCATGATGAATTTTTCTGAAAAGTCTTTAACACTGAATAACAAGTGGAATTTGGTCATTTTGATAATGTATTAGCTACTGTTTACCTCTTAGACAAAAAGTCATGTGAAGGTCAAACAGTATGTGAAGGTCAAAGAGGAATCTGAAGACCTAAGTATTGACGCGTCAATCCTAGTTATTCTTATTATTTGTACCGATTTTTGTGAATGCGATTCTGACCTAACCAATCGATCGATTTTCATGAAACTTTCAGGACTGATAGAGTATCACGAGAACTGGCTCTGCGAAGCTTTTGAATGTCGAATTTCAATTTGTGCTAGAGTTATCTCCCTTTGAAGTTGAAACTTTATACCTCAATTTCTCGTAAACTAAGCAAGATAATCGCACAAAACTTTCACCAAAATGTGGGCATCAACATTCCCCATCAAATAAACCCATAGCCATTTTCGGCCGTAATAATAGATTTTTGGCTATTTTCAAAAAACTGAAATTTTGGCGCAATTTCGCGATTTTGACAGTACTCGTCTTTAAAAATCTTCTCCTCATTAACGGCAAGACATACAGCAGTGTTTGATAGCTCAAATGAAAGCTAAAAGAACTGCCAAGAAAGTGTCGAGCCGTTTTTTTTAAATTTTGATCTAGAACGTGAGTTATCTGCCTTTGAAAATGGACATTTTTTTAAAGCATCATTTTTCATGTTACATTCAAAGGGACATTACTCTGTAAGGGAATGTCAAATAAGAAATCTGTTTGATGCATTCTGTTCCACAATGATTGTTGAACAAATTCACTACAGATTATTATCATATAAAAGTTGATATTAAAGAAAATATGTGGACATAAACAGATTTTTTACATTTTTCTGCGATTTTAACATCTTTCGAGGGTTATTTTACTTTGAGAATTTTAGTTTCAAAACTGTTACAGATAGAAATTTTATCATTGATGTTTTGTGAAGCAGATGTAATGAGTAGACGGAAAAAAATATCAACAAGTGATGATAAAAAAAATTCTGTCCATGACCAGTCCTTGAATATTGCGATTTTGGGAAAATCCTCATTTTTAGCACATTTCAAGGTTCCACAGTTTCTTTATTAATAAAGATATCTTTTAATTGATTGTGTTTTCTCATACGCCATTCCAAGCACAACTTTTGCTATGTTGTACTTTATCACAAAAATTTTGATAGTTAAGGAGATAGAAGGACCAACATGGAGTAGGGGTAAAAAAATCTTCAAATTTCAGTGTTTTCTTTACATTACAACGTTAAATCACATGTATCTCGAAAACGGTGGGAGATAATTTAACCAAATTTTTTTCTGCTACTAGGAATAATATTCTCTGAAGAATGATGTCATAGCTGACATTGGCCACCATGATGAATTTTTCTGAAAAGTCTTTAACACTGAATATCAAGTGGAATTTGGTCATTTTGATAATGTATTAGCTACTGTTTACCTCTTAGACAAAAAGTCATGTGAAGGTCAAACAGTATGTGAAGGTCAAAGAGGAATCTGAAGACCTAAGTATTGACGCGTCAATCCTAGTTATTATTATTATTATTATTATTATTATTATTATTTGTACAAATTTTGTTAGAGAGATTCTGAGCTAACCAATCAATCGATTTTCATGAAACTTTCAGGACTGATAGAGTATCACCTGAACTGGCTATGCGAAGCTTTTCAATTTCAAATGTCGATTTGTTCTTGAGTTATCTCCCTTTGAAGTTGAAACTTCATACCTCAATTTCTCGAAAACTAAGAAACATAATCGCACAAATCTTTCACCAAAATGTGGGCATCAACATTCCCCATCAAAAAAGCACATAGCCGTTTTCGGCCGTAATAATAGATTTTTGGCTATTTTCAAAAAACTGAAATTTTGCCGCAATTTCGCGATTTTGACAGTACTCGTCTTTGAAAATCTTCTTCTCATTAACGGCAAGACATACAGCAGTGTTTGATAGCTCAAATGAAAGCTAAAAGAACTGCCAAGAAAGTATCGAGCCGTTTTTTTTAATTTTGATCTACAACGTGAGTTATCTGCCCTTGAAAATTGACATTTTTTAAAAGCATCATTTTTCATGTTACATTCAAAGGGACATTTCTCTGTAAGGAAATATCAAAAATGAAATCTGTTTGATGCATTCTGTTCTACAATGATAGATGAACAAGTTTACTACAGGTCATTATTATATAAAAGTTGATATTAAAGGAAATATGTGGACATAAAGAGATTTTTTACATTTTTCGGCGATTTTAACATCTTTCGAGGGTTATTTTACTTTGAGAATTTTTGTTTCAAAACTGTTACAGATAGAAATTTTATCATTGATGTTTTGTGAAGCAGATGTAATGAGTAGACGGAAAAAAATATCAACAAATGATGATAAAAAAAATTCTGTCCATGACCTGTCCTTGAATATTGCGATTTTGGGAAAATCCTAATTTTTAGCACATTTCAAGGTTCCACAGTTTCTTTATTAATAAAGATATCTTCTAATTGATTGTATTTTCACATACGCCATTCCAAGCACAACTTTTGCTATGTTTTACTTTATCATAAAAATTTTGATAGTTAAGGAGATAGAAGGACCAACATGGAGTAGGGGTAAAAAAATCTTCAAATTTCAGTTTTTTCTTTACATTACAACGTTAAATCACATGTATCTCGAAAACGGTGAGAGATAATTTAACCACATTTTTGTCTGCTACTAGGAATAATATTCTCTGAAGAATGGTGTCATAGCTGACATTGGCCACCATGATGAATTTTTCTGAAAAGTCTTTATCACTGAATGTCAAGTGGAATTTGGTCATTTTGATAATATATAAGCTACTGTTTACCTCTTAGACAAAAAGTCATGTGAAGGTCAAACACTTTGTGAAGGTCAAAGAGGAATCTTGAAGACCTAAGTATTGACGCGTCAATCCTAGTTAGGTCTTCAAGACTACGTCTGGAAGACCTATTGTTCTTATCCGGATTTTTATTATTATTATTATTTGTACGATTTTGTGACAGCGATTCTGACCAAACCAATCGCTCGATTTTCATGAAACTTTCAGGACTGATAGAGTATCACGTGAACTGGCTATGCGAAGCTTTTGAATTTCGAATGTCAATTTGTGCTTGAGTTATCTCCCTTTGAAGTTGAAACTTCATACCTCAATTTCTCGAAAACTAAGAAAGATAATCGCTCAAAACTTTTACCAAAATGTGGGCATCAACATTCCCCATCGAATAAACACATAGCCGTTTTCGGCCGTAATAATAGATTTTTGGCAATTTTCAAAAAACTGAAATTTTGGCGCAATTTCGCGATTTTGACAATACGCGTCTCTGAAAATCATCTCCTCATTAACGGCAAGACATACAGCAGTGTTTCATAGCTCAAATGAAAGCTAAAATAATTGCCAAGAACGTCACGAGCCCGTTTTTTTTAATTTTGATCTAGAACGTGAGTTATCTGCTCCTGAAAATGGACTTATTTTTAAAGCATAATTTTTCATGTTACGTTCAAAGGGACATTACTCTGTAAGGGAATGTCAAATGAGAAATCTGTTTGATGCATTCTGTTCTACAATGATTGTTGAACAAATTCACTACAGGTCATTATTATATAAAAGTTGATATTAAAGGAAATATTAGGACATAAAGAGATTTTTTACATTTTTCGGCGATTTTAACTTTTGTCGAGGGTTATTTTACTTTGAGAATTTTAGTTTCAAAGCTGTTACAGATAGAAATTTTATCTTTGATGTTTTGTGAAGCAGATGTAATGAGCAGACAGAAGAAAATATCAGCAAGTCATGATAATTTTTTTTCTGTCCATGACCAGTCCTTGAATATTGCGTTTTTTGGAAAATCCTCATTTTTGGCACATTTCAAAGTTCCACAGTTTCTTTATTAAGAAAGATATCTTAAAATTGATTGTATCTTCACATGCGCTAGTCTAAGCTCAACGTTTGCTATGTTTTACTTTATCATAAAAATGTTGATAGTTAAGGAGCTAGAAGGACCAACATGGAGTAGGGGTCTAAAAATCTTCACATTCCAGTGCTTTCAATAAAGTTCCAAAATTCATTACTCCATTACCATTTGAGTTATCAAAACAAAACATACATCTTTGTATGATGATAAACAAGACCTCTTAGACAAAAAGTCGTGTGAAGGTCAAACACGATGTGAAGGTCAAAGAGGAATCTTGAAGACCTAAGTATTGACGCGTCAATCCTAGTTATTATTATTATTATTTGTACTTTTTTTGTGAGAAAGATTCTGACAAAACGGCTGCTCCAATTTCGCCCAAACTTGACATGCAGATACCTCTTAACCTGGAATCGACGTGCGAAGCTTTTGGGCAAAATCGGTTCATTCATTAAGGGTCCAGTTCGAATCCAAAATCGAAAATTTAACATTGATTTTTTTTTCAAAATGCACTTAGAGACTTAAATTTTTTTTTAAAAGAAGCGCAATGAAAAATAATGAAAAAAAGTAAATCATGGCAAATTCGTAGGTCACGTGGTTCGGCCGCCATCTTGCTTTTAGTGCAATATTCATCGTTTCCGACCCCACCCACCTTTGACAATCTTCTCCTCTGAAGATAATTGCACTACAGAGCTGAAATTCATACTGAATGTAGCTGAGGTATTGTTTTCTTAAAATCGTAAAGTTGTAAGACCTAACCTTAATACTTTTTGTGCTGTGACCTTTCAAAGTTGACCAAAATCTGAAAATCACCAACTTCAAGGTCAGATAACTCAAAAACCAGACCTTACAACTTAATGATTTTTGCATGAGAGTTAGACATCAGCAAGGTATTTAAGTTAAAAGAATAAAATCGCTCGCGAACAGTCACTTCCGGTCAGGAGGAAGGGTCAAACTTTGCATTTTAAAAAGTCATGTTTTGGTCTCTATGGTTTAAACCTCTTTAACAAACATGCATGTGAAGGTCAAACATGCATGTGAAGGTCAAACAGTATGTGAAGGTCAAAGAGGAATCTTGAAGACCTAAGTACTGCCGCGGCAGTCCTAGTTATTATTATTATTATTTGTACAATTTTTGTGAGAGATCCACAGCTCAAACCGCTTGTTCAAATTTGCCCAAACTTGACATGCAGGTACCCCTTACCCTGGAATCGATAAACTAAGCTTTTGGGCAAAATCGGCTCGTACATTAAAGGTCCAGTTCGAATCCAAAGTCGAAAATTTAACATTGATTTTTTTTTCAAAATGCACTTAGAGGCTTGAATTTTTTTTTAAAAGAAGCGCAATGAAAAATAATGGAAAAAAGGAAATCAGGACAAATTCGTAGGTCACGTGCTTTGGCCGCCATCTTGCTTTTAGTGCAATTTTCACCGTTTCCGACCCCACCCGCCTTTGACAATCTTCTCCTCTGAAGATACTTGCACTAGAGAGCTGAAATTCATACTGAATGTAGCTGAAGTATTGTTTTCTTGAATTCCTAATTTTGAAAGACCTAACCTTCATACTTTTTGTACTGTGACATTTCAAAGTTGACCAAAATCTCAAAATCGCAAACTTCAAGGGCACATAACTCAAAAACCAGACCATAGAACTTAATGATTTTTGCATGAGACTTAGACATTAGCAAGGTCTTTCAGATAAAAGAATAAAATCGCTCGCGAACAGTCATTTCCGGTCAGGAGGAAGGGTCAAACTTTGCATTTTAAAAAGTGATGTTTTGCTGGGTATGTTTGAACCCTCTGTAACAAACATGCATATGAAGGTCAAACATGCATGTGAAGGTCAAACAGTATGTGAAGGTCAAACAGGAATCTTGAAGACCTAAGTACTGCCGCGGCAGTCCTAGTTGAACTTGTATTTAACTCCCGCACCTTGCGGCACTCATATCTCACGAACCATTAGAGATATTTTTATAATTTTTATATCAACTTGTAGAGAAAAGAATTGTCTTTTTTTCCATGTATCATATGTCTATGCGCGCACAAAAATAAAGAAGCGGCAAGCGAAAGATAAGTGATCGTTCACACGCGCTACTTCCGCTCCGGCGTTCGCTAATTGAACTTGTATTTAACTCCCGCACCTTGCGGCACTCATATCTCACGAACCATTAGAGATATTTTTATAATTTTTATATCAACTTGTAGAGAAAAGAATTGTCTTTTTTTCCATGTATCATATGTCTATGCGCGCACAAAAATAAAGAAGCGGCAAGCGAAAGATAAGTGATCGTTCACACGCGCTACTTGCGCTCCGGCGTTCGCTAATTGAACTTGTGTTAACTCGCGCACCTTGCGGCACTCATATCTCACGAACCATTAGAGATATTTTTATAATTTTTATATCAACTTGTAGAGAAAAGAATTGTCTTTTTTTCCATGTATCATATGTCTATGCGCGCAATGAAGAAGCGGTGCGCGCTCTACTTGCGCTCCGGCGTTCGCTAATTAAACTTGTATTTAACTCCCGCACCTTGCGGCACTCATATCTCACGAACCATTAGAGATATTTTTATAATTTTTATATCAACTTGTAGAGAAAAGAATTGTCTTTTTTTCCATGTATCATATGTCTATGCGCGCACAAAAATAAAGAAGCGGCAAGCGAAAGATAAGTGATCGTTCACACGCGCTACTTGCGCGCCGGCGTTCGCTAATTGAACTTGTATTTAACTCGCGCATCTTGCGGCACTCATATCTCACGAACCATTAGAGATATTTTTATAATTTTTATATCAACTTGTAGAGAAAAGAATTGTCTTTTTTTCCATGTATCATATGTCTATGCACGCACAAAAATAAAGAAGCGGCAAGCGGAATTAAAGACTTTCTTTTGATGACTGTGGGAAAAAAAATATGAGGCGCATCGTAATGTTTTTTTTATATATTTATAAAGAGGCACAGTGTATCTAGAAGTCCATGTAAAAAGAATTATTCTGTGTGCATAAATAAACATTTTACAAGGCTCTAAATAAAAATCCGGGATCCGCGAAATAGATACACCAATTGTTGTAAAAGACCCGGGACTCGCTACATAAACATATTCAGTGGGCGGTGCAATCAGGATATAACGGTGGCTGGCACCGGACAAAACAATGTCGCCACGGGGGCTAGTTGAGCAAAAATATATAGCCGCATCGTAAGGGTTAATATATAGATGCAAATAGATATAAAACATTGTTAAAAAACAGTGGATGAAATGGGATGGTCAAAGATATTCATAAAATATTTAACCCTTACGATGCGGCTATATATTTTTGCTCAACTAGCCCCCGTGGCGACATTGTTTTGTCCGGTGCCAGCCACCGTTATATCCTGATTGCACCGCCCACTGAATATGTTTATGTAGCGAGTCCCGGGTCTTTTACAACAATTGGTGTATCTATTTCGCGGATCCCGGATTTTTATTTAGAGCCTTGTAAAATGTTTATTTATGCACACAGAATAATTCTTTTTACATGGACTTCTAGATACACTGTGCCTCTTTATAAATATATAAAAAAACATTACGATGCGCCTCATATTTTTTTTCCCACAGTCATCAAAAGAAAGTCTTTAATTCCGCTTGCCGCTTCTTTATTTTTGTGCGTGCATAGACATATGATACATGGAAAAAAAGACAATTCTTTTATCTACAAGTTGATATAAAAATTATAAAAATATCTCTAATGGTTCGTGAGATATGAGTGCCGCAAGATGCGCGAGTTAAATACAAGTTCAATTAGCGAACGCCGGCGCGCAAGTAGCGCGTGTGAACGATCACTTATCTTTCGCTTGCCGCTTCTTTATTCCTGTCCGCGCATAGACATATGATACATGGAAAAAAAGACAATTCTTTTCTCTACAAGTTGATATAAAAATTATAAAAATATCTCTAATGGTTCGTGAGATATGAGTGCCGCAAGGTGCGGGAGTTAAATACAAGTTTAATTAGCGAACGCCGGAGCGCAAGTAGAGCGCGCACCGCTTCTTCATTGCGCGCATAGACATATGATACATGGAAAAAAAGACAATTCTTTTCTCTACAAGTTGATATAAAAATTATAAAAATATCTCTAATGGTTCGTGAGATATGAGTGCCGCAAGGTGCGCGAGTTAACACAAGTTCAATTAGCGAACGCCGGCGCGCAAGTAGCGCGTGTGAACGATCACTTATCTTTCGCTTGCCGCTTCTTTATTCCTGTCCGCGCATAGACATATGATACATGGAAAAAAAGACAATTCTTTTCTCTACAAGTTGATATAAAAATTATAAAAATATCTCTAATGGTTCGTGAGATATGAGTGCCGCAAGGTGCGGGAGTTAAATACAAGTTTAATTAGCGAACGCCGGAGCGCAAGTAGAGCGCGCACCGCTTCTTCATTGCGCGCATAGACATATGATACATGGAAAAAAAGACAATTCTTTTCTCTACAAGTTGATATAAAAATTATAAAAATATCTCTAATGGTTCGTGAGATATGAGTGCCGCAAGGTGCGCGAGTTAACACAAGTTCAATTAGCGAACGCCGGAGCGCAAGTAGCGCGTGTGAACGATCACTTATCTTTCGCTTGCCGCTTCTTTATTTTTGTGCGCGCATAGACATATGATACATGGAAAAAAAGACAATTCTTTTCTCTACAAGTTGATATAAAAATTATAAAAATATCTCTAATGGTTCGTGAGATATGAGTGCCGCAAGGTGCGGGAGTTAAATACAAGTTCAATTAGCGAACGCCGGAGCGGAAGTAGCGCGTGTGAACGATCACTTATCTTTCGCTTGCCGCTTCTTTATTTTTGTGCGCGCATAGACATATGATACATGGAAAAAAAGACAATTCTTTTCTCTACAAGTTGATATAAAAATTATAAAAATATCTCTAATGGTTCGTGAGATATGAGTGCCGCAAGGTGCGGGAGTTAAATACAAGTTCAATTAGCGAACGCCGGAGCGCAAGTAGAGCGCGCACCGCTTCTTCATTGCGCGCATAGACATATGATACATGGAAAAAAAGACAATTCTTTTCTCTACAAGTTGATATAAAAATTATAAAAATATCTCTAATGGTTCGTGAGATATGAGTGCCACAAGGTGCGGGAGTTAAATACAAGTTCAATTAGCGAACGCCGGAGCGGAAGTAGCGCGTGTGAACGATCACTTATCTTTCGCTTGCCGCTTCTTTATTTTTGTGCGCGCATAGACATATGATACATGGAAAAAAAGACAATTCTTTTCTCTACAAGTTGATATAAAAATTATAAAAATATCTCTAATGGTTCGTGAGATATGAGTGCCACAAGGTGCGGGAGTTAAATACAAGTTCAATTAGCGAACGCCGGAGCGCAAGTAGCGCGGGTGGACGATGTCATTTATTCCGTGCATCGCTGCCGCTTCTTTATCATTGTGCGCGCATAGACAAATGATACATTGAAATGAAGACAATTTACTCCTCTACAAAATGGAGAAAAAAATTTGAAATTATCTCAAACGTTCCGTGAGATATGAATGCCGCAAGGTGGGTAACCCCAATCATTTTTGAGAAAAGGTTTGATATTTCCGACAGATAGCTTGCAGTTTCTTTAGTTTTTCGTGCGCATTTACAAATGACACATTGGACTGAAGCTCGTTCTTCGCTCTTTACAATCATGTAAATGATTTGATCCCCACCCCCTTCCAAAATTGTATATAGTGCCAAAGAAGGGGTGGGGGTTCATGATGCGGCTTCAGTTGAACTTCCACGGACAGCTCACATTGACTTTCTCTGTCTCTGTTACGAAATAAAAAAAGAAAAATTTATTTTTATAAATGCTTGTACAATATAATCAACAAATATATAAGTATAACAATAATCACCTTCAAAGGTGCGAATAACAGCTTTATAGAACCTAACAAGGTCTAGAGTTCAGTCCACACTTCTACTTCTTTTTTCTTTCTTCAATTATCTTCATCCCCATCTTCCTCTTCCCTCTCTATCATACTGATATAGGCTTTACAGAAATCTTGTGATGTGTGGTATAGGCGGAAACATGGTTCTACACACAAAGCAACATTGCAGTCTAGACACTCGAAACAAGATTCTCTTCCTACTCTTTTCTTCTTTCTTGCTGGCTGGTTGGCAGCTGCCGCTCCACGCCGCAAGAGTTCACGTCTGGCTTTAGAACATACAACACAGGTGCGTGACAAATTCTTCTTTCTTCCTACAGGCTCGATCCTTGAAGGAAAGTGACGGCCATGCAGGCGTACAATACTGTCGTCGGTCGTACATCGCCGACCCCGGGGACGTCTGCCGAGAGATGCAACCTTATCTCTGTCGGCAAATGTTATGATGTGTTGAACTATTTCTTTTCTAAATTCTCTGTTTGTCTTCAGTGTTTTATCTTTGGAGAGTTCTTTGTACAGAACGTAGGCATTCAAAAGAGCAACGTTGAGGATATGAAACCACACACGCTTCCACCACTTTAGAGTTTTCATCTTGAACGGTGTGTACGACAACATCTGACCGGCCCGGTCGACGCCACCCATGTACTTGTTGTATTCATGAACGATCCGAGGTTTTGTAATTGGTTCTCCAGTCACCCTGTTCTTCCTTCCCGACTCGACATCTTCCGTGTCCTCAACAGTGGACATAAGCAAGACTGACTTTCTGTCCTCATACCTGACGATCAGAAGTTCTTTGTTGTGTTGCTGCAACATAGAACCTTTCTCTGGTTTCTTCGTTTTTCTCTTCAGTTTGACTGGGATTCCGCTCCTATTTCCTCGCAAAGTCCCCGTCGCACCGAAACCACACTTCCACAGATTGATGTACAATGTCACAGATGAATAGAAATTGTCCATATAAACATGATATCCCTTGCGAGTAATCTTTGACCAAATCCATGACCAAATCATACGTTTTCCCTCCAATAGAAACTTCGTTGGTTCTTCCAGTGTAGAGTTTGAATTTACAGACGTATCCATTGTGCGAGTCACACAACATGTAAGCCTTGATGCCATACTTCTTAGGTTTGTCAGGGTTGTAAACCTTGAAGCTGAGGTTGCCTTTCCAAGGCACCAATCCCTCATCAACTGAGATATGTTGATGCGGTATATAAACTCTTGAGAACCGATGTATGATGCGGTTATACAATATTCCAAGTTTATTGAGTGGGGAAAACTGTGGTGTGTTTCGTCCTGGCATTGTACTGTTATCAGATAAGTGAAGAAACGTGAGCAACAACCAAAACCTGTCTCTAGGCATACACTTTGGGAAGAAAGGCGTCGAGGTAACATCACTAGTCGACCAATACTCTGAAAAGTTCCTCTGTACAACTAAGGACATGGCGATAGTCATGGCTACGAATACTTTCATTTCCTCAGCATTCGTATCCTTCCACTGGCGCATTCTTGACTTGGGCGGGAGGACCTCGTCGTCGCATTCTTGGTGAAAGTATCTATTGGTTTCCGTTGCCATTAATCCGTAATCATCTTCTTGTAAGAACATTTCGAAATAGTCAATAGGTTTTGGTTGCTCAGGCAATTCTTTGAACTGTCCCAGCCCAGTCTGTCCCGTAAAAGGCAGATCAACACGTCCACGTGGCCTCGGCCCGTCCTTCCAGTTTGCCGCAAAATCACCATCCCCTGTATCAGAGGTGTCACTGTCTTGATCATCCAAGTCAACGAACTCGTCAGTGGAAGAACCAGCAGAAGCTGCCCCCGCCGTAGCAGCAAGTATACGTCTTGCAATGTTCCTTATGTCTGGATCACTGTCCATGTCCGATACCAATCCATCACTATCACTATTCACATCACTATCATCAGTAGTTTCCATATCAGAAGTTTCATCAGCATGGACTTCGGAAGAGAACTCGTCGTCTGAAGCATACGGCCCCCCATAGTTCCGAGTCCTCGGTCTCCTTCCTCTAAATCTTGGCATCTTCTATATCATCTGTAATAGATTGAAACAGATTTAGACATGTGCAAGTAAGAACAACTCAGGAGCATTTTACAGAGAAAACCAGTGTGAGCCTCATGGACATTCATTTGCCGTCATTCCAAAGTATTTGAAACAATCACACCATCGGCGCCGACGGCACCAAAGGCAATGGTAAAATTCACATATTTGGACGTTTCATGACTGTCCCGGCTAACCCCGGTTCTTTTATTCATACGACTCCCCCAAAGTCGAAAACCTGGGCTTTCTTCTGACTTCCTAGGCGACGAGTTGGCGAGTCGCGAACGAAACAACCATCTACGTCAGGGAAGCTCTGATTGTCAGTTGTGGATTACAAAAGTTTTGCAACTTTTGATAGGTTCCACGGACCTAACCGCCGCAGCGTCGCGGCGAAACCCGAACAAAATGGCCGATGTCAAAAAAAGGACATCAACACATTTTGCGGGGCTTCTTGCATCTTTATTTCTCTTTGCGCATATACATATGATATACCAAAATGATGGCACTTTTATTCTCTTTCCAACGATATATCGTGTGTTAGAGCGCGCCGCTTGGTTAGTGAAATATCAAGCGCGAAAGTACATACTTTTGCGGCCTTTATAGTATAATTATTTGCATGGGCGGACATACAAATGATATGCCAAAATGAAGGCAATTTCATCCTCTTTCCAACGATATCTCATGTGTTAGAGCGCGCCGCTTGGTTAGTGAAATATCAAGCGCGAAAGCAATCTCTCGGACTTTGTGTTCTGAAATCCGAGGCACTGGGCAACGTTGCCCATGAAATTGGTTGTTCTCGAATGGAAGGACCTCGCCCGACATATAAGGAAAATGTTTCAGACCTCGGAATAACACCGAAAATAGTTTTTGAATTTCACTAAACATGATATTGATTTTGAAAGTTTGGGTGCTAAGGGTCAATTTTTCCCATGGTTTGCGGCGAGGCCCGCACTAGAAATAGTGAAAATTCTCGAATGAATGTTCCGAGCACCCTCGATTTTTCATGGGAAAATTTCCCACAAACGTTCCGTCCCTCTCGGGAGAAAATTCTCGGTCTCCGAAAAAGTTGAATAAGTCAAAAACCGATTGCTTCGCGTCAACAACATTTATACCGCAGATAGAGCCCCGACTTTTCCACCTCTCCAATTAGTCACTTTTCACAAATAAATTTTTTTTATTTTGTTATTGACGAAAACGGTTTTATGTAAATATTTCAATAATTAGTAACTTCTCCTTTCTTCCAGGGACGTGAAAGGGTAGACATTGACACTCAAAGTTTGGACATGTGCAGTTTCAGCAAATGGCATCACAAACAAAAATGTTCACGCAGTTCTAAAAAACCCGAGTGCAGCCGAAATTTAGTGGGAAATTTTTCTAACAAAAACGACTATAGTCGGAAAAAGCGTCTCGATCTTGACAATATTTCTGTTTCCGAGTTATAACTTTTTAGGCAGAACTGGAAGCAAACTTTCGCTTCGACTGTTTTTAGCTTGGGGGGCTAAGGGTAAATTTGTACCATGTCTCGTGGCGAGGCCCGCACTAAAAATATTGAAAATCCTCAAAAGAAAACTCTACGAGTACGAGTACGCTCGATTTTTCATGGGAAAAAAGTCCATACCTCACGGCGAAGCTCGGAAGTGGTCAAAATCTCCGGCCTTCGTCATAACCCGAGAGTGAAAGTGGCCCAAAAAAAGCCCATACCGCCGGGTGGTCTCGGAAAAGTAGAACAAAAGCACGATCGTGCTCAAAACCCGATAGTGTGAATGTGGTCATGGGACAACTTTCCCATTACATCATGGCGAGACCCGGGACCAAATTTCCGATGGCCGGAAGTGGTCAGAACACTCGGACGTCCCTTTCGTCTTGGGAAAACGTTCCCATTACCTCATGCCGAGACCCGGAAAAAAATTTCGATGCCCGGAAGTGGTTCGGAACCTCTGACGTCATCGCAACCCGATCATGTAAGTTTGGTAATGGGACAAGTTTCCCATTACGTCATGACTAAAAACCGGAAAAAATGTTTTATGTCAAAAAGACCTACACACATTTTGCGGGGCTTCTTGCATCTTTATTTCTCTTTGCGCATATACATATCATATACCAAAATGATGGCACTTTTATTCTCTTTCCATCGATATATCTTGCTTTATAGCGCGCCACTTGGTTAGTAAAATATCAAGCGCAAAAGCTTTTTTTTTGCGGCCTTCATACTACAATTATTTGCAACTGCGCATATACAAATTATACACCAAATTGAAGACAATTTTATTCTCTTTCCATCGATATATCATGTTTTATAGCGCGCCAATTTGTTATTGAAATATCATGCACGAAAGTCGAAAACTTTTAAATATTTTTAGTACAATTATTTGCAACTGCGCATATACAAATTATACACCAAATTGAAGACAATTTTATTCTCTTTCCATCGATATATCATGTGGTAGAGCGCGCCACTTGGTTAGTGAAATATCGAGCGCGAAAGAACACATTTTGTTTGCTTTTGCGGCTTTTTGCGGCCTTTATAGTGCAATTATTTGCAACTGCGCATATACAAATTATACACCAAATTGAAGACAATTTTATTCTCTTTCCATCGATATATCATGTGGTAGAGCGCGCCACTTGGTTAGTGAAATATCGAGCGTGAAAGAACACATTTTGTCTGCTTTTGCGGCCTTTTGCGGCCTTTTGTGGCCTTTATAGTGCAATTATTTGCAACTGCGCATATGCAAATTATACACCAAATTGAAGACAATTTTATTCTCTTTCCATCGATATATCATGTGGTAGAGCGCGCCACTTGGTTAGTGAAATATCAAGCGCGAAAGAACACATTTTGGCTGTTTTTGCGGCCTTTTACGGCCTTTATAGTACAATTATTTGCAACTGCGCATATACAAATTATACACCAAATTGAAGACAATTTTATTCTCTTTCCATCGATATATCATGTGGTAGAGCGCGCCACTTGGTTAGTGAAATATCATGCACGAAAGTCGAAAACTTTTAAATATTTTTTAGTACAATTATTTGAAAACTGCGTATATACAAATTATACACCAAATTGAAGACAATTTTATTCTCTTTCCATCGATATATCATGTGGTAGAGCGCGCCACTTGGTTAGTGAAATATCAAGCGCGAAAGAACACATTTTGTCTGCTTTTGCGGCCTTTTACGGCCTTTATAGTACAATTATTTGCAACTGCGCATATACAAATTATACACCAAATTGAAGACAATTTTATTCTCTTTCCATCGATATATCATGTGTTAGAGCGCGCCACTTGGTTAGTGAAATATCAAGCGCGAAAGAACACATTTTGTCTGCTTTTTGTCAACAATTCAACAGAGAAAATACATGTTTTCACGGGGCTCGCTGTCTGCGCCAGTTAAACCAATTTTCATAAAACAACGGCGTTTAGCGAGGCCCGGAAAATAATTACGAGCAATCCGGGAGCCGCCAAAACTACTTGCAGTAAATTTTTGCCTTCTCGTGAAAGTTAGAGTCCGGACTCCGGATTTCGCCTAGAGGGCTTGCGCGCCAGTTTATATTTGGCACGGAAATATACCGCTCCCCGCATCGTAAGGGTTAAGAATTATCCTGAATACAAACGGCTTATTTCGCTCAAAGGTACGATATCTCATGTAGGGAGACAGGAGCCGGTACGTATTATTTCCACAAAAATAGAGATAATAAGTTGGGGTTGTTTTGCAATATGTACATATATTGAGACATATCTAACTTAATTGCAATAATTGTTGAAAGTGCCTTACGTAACTAGTTTGCCAATTACTAAGCTTTTAAGACGACGATTTAAAAAACCGAACATACCCCGCATCGGGGCAGGTTCGGTTTCCATCAGAAGAAGGTTCGGCCAACGTTAGGATCAATCAGAACATGTTCAGCCTTCAACAATTAAAGAGAAATAAGATGTTTTTCATTGTTTTCGATATTTGGGACAGTAAAATACCACATTTACTTTACTAATCTCCAAGGACCTACAAGAGGGTCCTTTTGAGGAGGAGGACCTTTAGAAGATTGGTTTCGAGGAGGACCTTCACATTTTTGTGACTCGTCGATCCTCACGGCCACATGTTCCCCGCCTGTAATGACCAAACATACCCCACAAACCACGTCTGCTCTTTTTTCTATGCTGCGAAAAAACACACCCCTCATACCAAAATAAGTTGTAAGGGACTCTATATACAGTTATGTTATATAATGTTCCTGGTTACACATACGTCTTTGCATGTTGGTTTATGCTCACTTGAGAACATATTCCTAAACACAGTCAACAACAAAGTGAACTGAAGTCGAATAAATTACTCAGCTAGATGAAAAACGGGTTTTCTTCCCAAACAAAATATGTTGGACTGTCGCCATTTTAAAATCAGTTTGGGAGTAAAGTCATGTTGCCTCTAAGAAATTTAAGTTTAAGTTTGAGTGCCCACCGAAAAAAAATTTCAGAGAAAAGACGAATATGCCCCGGTCTCCCCTATCTGATTAAAACAGACAGTATTAACAACACATTATAAAAGTTTTGTTTTGGTTTTTCTTTTGTACACTTTAATCATCTTGGTTTGTATTAGTTTCCATTGACTATTGTCATCTCGAGACGCAACACGGAATTCGCTGTAAAATAATGTTCATTTATTGAATAAATAAACACAAAACTTCCTGGTTTGCCTGGCTGGTTTAGGTACAATTTGGATTCAACATTTTCGATAGTGTTCTGATTTAAGAGTACCATATAAAAAAACCAACACACCAGTTCTTAAATACTGGTTATTAAGGCACTTAGTGAAAACACATACTCCCAATTTAGTTCCAAGCTCAAATTGGCTGTTTCATGGCAAACGAAGACTAATTTACTCACTTATAGCTTCTATGGATGCAATATATGATTCTTGTAATTATTAACAATTAATTTCAATCAATAATGAAAATGGTTTGAGAACAAAATGAAAAAAATATAGAAAATATATTATACTAAAAACGGCTAAACATTATAATATGTGTGTAACTCAATATTTGTAAATTCTTATTTATTTACACTATTTAAACAGTGCTGATTTTAGACAAGTGAAGAAGCCAGCAGAGGTCACATACCCGCTTCCCTCTTTGTTCAAAGAATTTCGAATAGTAAAATTGATAAACTTTTGGTAAAGTCTTATGATAGTTTAGAATACAGTTTAAAAGATAAGTCATTGTGTAAGTCATAAAAATCTGAGGCAGTTATCATGAATATTCTATAAGATTTGCTAAGACCAAATTATCTTTGTTGAGTCACTTTGCAAGTCATGTTTTCCAACGGAAAGCACAGAAAAGAAAAACAGCATATTGGTTTTACCCTCAAAAGGCATATAAAGGGATCATAATTGACAAGTTTTGTGGAGCTGAGATGAATTTTTCACTAAGTAATTCATCATAGAATCAATTTCTTGGTCAATTTTGTTTCTATGGAAACCGAAAAAAAAATCATTTGTTAATCTAATCATCAAAAAGCACATCAATTGTTGATAACTTCATAAGTGTATGAAATTTGGTGAAGCTAGCATAGGCCTATCTAGTTTCGGAGATATGCTCCGTAGAAAGGACTTTGTCATATATCACTGTTTAGTCATGGTTCCATGAAAATCACAAAATAAAAAAACAATAAATTGTGTTGGTATAACCCTGTAAATGCACATCTAGGAATCATGATTGATAAGTGTATGAAGTTTGGTTGAAGCTAGCACGCAAACAACCAAATATATACACAAACTAACTGGTTTTGATAAAGTTAAGACATCACATGACAAGACGCACTCTCGGCGCTTGAAAACAAGAAGATGAGCTTTCTTTGAGTACAATGACGTCATACGCACGAGCAACATTACGTCACGAGAGGGAAATCCTGCCATATACGCGTATATGCATAAATTTACTTGCCTGGTGTGTTTTAAAATATCATCCTCTGAAAATGCATTTAGCGCTGAAAAACAGTTGTATATAAATGTTAGGTAGAAAAATTGACATTGATGCGTAAAATAAAACAAAAATTATTATTCAGGTCGTAATGTTCGATTTTGCAGGGATTCTCAATAGCCTGTGCATGAATCGTCACTGAAATAATAAAGAATTTTGTGTGTGTGCTAAATTCATATGCGTGTCTTTTTTCCAAACGATAAGACCATTGTTTTCCTAAACGTTTCATTAACAATGCATGTTCATAGATATTGTTTATAATTTCATGCATGAATTTGTTTTTTAATATTTCCACGACAGTTAATAGGCCTAATTCGGTTTTAATTCATGTCAGCCACAACCAAATTACAAGAACAAGAATACATTGTTAAACAATGTTTAAAAGTATGCAAATGGGGTCTAGTTTTTCACATTATGTTATAACAAATACAACAACAACACTTTGAAACAGATATTGGAAATTTTTGTTTGTTTGCTACGGACCGCTTCACTCCACAAGTCGCGGTTTCTGACGGACTTGGGTAGTGATTGAAATTGGTTTTTTATCTTCCAAAAGTAATTAAAAAGGGTTCAAATGTATATTTGTTTTTCATATTATGTAATAATGAATACAATGACAACATTTTAAAACAGATATTAGACAATTTTTCAACAAATCGTTCGTTTGTTACAGAGATGAGAATGAACATTTGAAGGCCGCTTCACTCAACAAGTCGCGGTAACTGACGGACATTCGTAGTGATTAAAATTTGGTTTTTATCTTCCAACCGTAATTAAAAAGTGTTAAAATGTATATTTGTTTTTCATATTATGTTAAAATGAATACAATGACAACAAATCGTTTGCTTGTTACAGTGATTAGAATGAACATTTGAAGGCCGCTCTTTCTGACGAACATTCGTAGTGATTAAAATTGGGTTTTTATTTTCCAAAATGGTTCAAATGTATATTAATTTTTCATGTTAGGTCATAAGAAATACAATTAGAGTATTTTCAAGCATGTATCTCTTACTTTTTTACACAGTCATCATTCCATATTCTTACTGACAGTTCACAAACTAACAACATTCACAAAGTATGTTTTATATCATTCTAATTTTGATCTAACTATAACTTGTTATTATTTACAAATTCACAACATATAAAAACAAGATAAACTAACTATATCCAATCTGACAAGGCCTGCTGAATGAGTTGTATTTTCTGGTCAGTGACGGAGATCTCGCGCCCGCTGACCAGTCTCATTCTTGTAGCACAGCTGTTGGTTGAAGAAACGTAAAACATGGGGAAAACCTGCTGGGTGAACTTCAGGTCCAATTTACACAAGAGTTTCTCCCTCCCCACGTCTAGGAACGCTACCCTCCCCCTCCCCACATCCAGCACCAACCCGAAGGTGAAGGTGATCTCTACACCAGATGTGAGGCGGGGGAGAGAGACACACTCACCAACCTGATGTCCCCCACCCCTCTCCTCCTGACCTCTCCTCCTCACCTTGATACAGAGATGGCGGGGGTGACACGAGTCGTCCCACACAGACACGACGACCCCGCCGGGGAGACGAGAAATCCAGCGCCACTCGTCCATGTTGCTCTCTCCCTCCACCACCCCCATCTCCAGCAGGGGGGTATAGCCTGACTCCCTCCGCCTCAGTGTAGATTGAGTCTCCCAGTAGGAGGGAGACGTGAGGGGGGAGGGGGAGGGAGGGAGGGGGAGCGGACTATTACAAATCCCCCAGAACTTCTCCAAATGACCCGGAGTGTTTCTATCTCCACTCTCCGCCATGTTGTTCAGTTCCCGCCCAAAATCTTCCACTTGTAGCACGCTGAACACTTTCTGTGAGTTGAGAATCATCGCCCGGCCTGGAATAAACATGTTTGTTGTTATTTAAACATATGAAGACCTCGGGGGAAGATAGTCATAACCCACACTTTTGACATTTTGAGATAATCGCATTTTAAAGTTTTGTTTTCAACTGACAAATCCTCATTACATTCTACTAAAAAATATTTGTTTTTATTTTATAGCTGTAGTATTAAATTAGTTAATTATAAATATTGGGGTGAATATATCTATAATTAATTGGTTTATAGTTATTTGAATTTACAACACCTGTCATTTTTGAGTGGGTTGTAACGCTTTTACTGAAATTGGGTTATCACTGTCTTCCTAAAATCATTGAAATTACTTCGTCAAAAACAGAGAAACAGCACTGACAAAACAAAAATTTTGATTAATCTGATCTAGACCTCTTTTGAAACATAAATTTTATTCAAAACAAAACTGTAAAGGGTAGCAGTTCAAAATTAACAAGCCTAGCTTCAACATAATTTAAAAATGTTCCTGTTTGTTGAGTTTTTTAGTTTAAAACCCCCCAGATTTTTTATAGTTATTTCATCAGTTAGTTTGATCAGTGTTACCTTTAAAAACATTATAAATAAATTTGTAAATTTATGTTAACCCTTACGATGCGGCTATATATTTTTGCTCTACAAGCCCACGTGGCGGAATTGTTTTGTCCGGTGCCAGCCACCGTTATATCCTGATTAACCGCTTCTTTATTTTTGTGCGCGGATATACATATGATACATGGAAAAAAGACAATTCTCTCTTCTATACGATGATGTAAAAATTATAAAATTATCTCTAATGGTTCGTGAGATATAAATGCCGCAAGGTGGGTACCCTCAATCATTTTGAGGTAAACAATTTTTTTGCGGCACTTGTCGCAACGCTTTGCCGCTTCTTTATTTTTGTGCGCGGATATACATATGATACATGGAAATGAAGACAATTCTCTCTTCTACACGATGATGTAAAAATTATAGAATTATCTCTATTGGTTAGTGAGATATGAATGCCGCAAGGTGGGTACCCTCAATCATTTTTGAGAAAAGGTTTGATATTTTATATCCGGGAGCAGCCAAGACTGCTTGCAGTCAATATATAGCCTTATCCTGAAAGTTACGGATTTCGCCAAGAGGGCTTACGTGCCATTTTATATTTGGCCCGTAAATATCACGCGCCCCGCATCGTAAGGGTTAATATTCACACAAATATCTTTTTTTTTATGAAGTATGATAACCCACAAAATGTCCTATTTGTATTTCACGAAAAATGTGACAACCCATTCAAGATGAATTATGTTTAAGAGTACGAGTTGTATAAAACGAACCATACATTAACATAGGTCTTATCTGTTAACTAACTTCTATTTTTAATTCACCAGTTGTTTAAAATGTGAATTGTTTTAATGATATGGGACATTGGGGTTGTCGTGTCTTGTGAAATAGGTATTTCGGAAAGAAAGTTATAAACCACAAAGTACATAAAAATGTCAAAACAGTTAATAAAATTAAATTTGACGTATTTTAATTGCTATCATTCGTGTTCTGTGTTATTTTGCGCAATTGTGAGTTCCACTGTGCTGCTATTGGCTGAAGAATTTGAAGAGAATCCTTCTAAAACCTTCGCCCCTGTGAGCCATCTATTTGTGGGTTATCACATTCTTGTGAAATTGGTCTCGTGGAAAGAGGGTTATAATATTTAGGCAGATGATGCAGAAGTCAAACTGGTCAAGATAAGGGAGATAATCATATTTCAGAATATGCTGTCTGGTCTTGCGACCCACTAGAAACAAAAATATAAAAAAATCACAAAGTGTAGGTTATGACTATCTTCCCCCGAGGTCTTCATATACAAATAGCATCTTAAAATCTTTATTTTGATATTTCAAACATTTTGATGACATTTTTATTGGTAATTACCAAGATTTTTTAAAACTTTGTTCAACCGCGCAAAGTCAAAACAAACTGGCTAATTTCAGAGTTCATCAAATAAAAGAAAATTTTCATAAAAACATAAACAAATGGCATATTAAAATGTTTATTTTTATATTTTAAGTAGTTTTATGATAAAATAATTGATAATTATACTTATAATTTGAAAATTAGTTCAACCGGTCAAACACAAAAACTGTCTGATATTTTAGAGTTGATTATGCTGTGACTAAACAAATTGTGTTATCCAAACATATACAAATAAAATCTTGAAATGTTTATTTCAGTATTTTGAATAATTCTATGACAAAATTATCAATCATTGGAACAAAAAACAGAAATTTTGTTGTATCCGGCAAAACACAATATTAGATCTACAGTTGATTTTGCTTACAGTCGGTCTCAAAATGGATCCATTTGCGTTAAGCATAGAACAAATTGTTCTTATACAAACTATACAAATGGCATCTTAAAATCTATATTTTGATATTTTGAATACAATTATGTAATAATATTATTTGATATTTGCACAACAAAATATAATTTTGTTTGCCACTCGAATTTACATAATCAGTTTTTTTCTCAAAGATGGAGTCCCGGTCTGCGAAATACAAACTATTTGTATAAATCATTGGTGAAATATATACAAATGGCATCTTGAAATATTTATTTTACTGTTTCAAATACTTTGATGATAAACTATTCAATACTTGCACAAATAAGTTTAAAGTTTTATCGCTGACAAATGAATGATAATTCAGCTGCTTTCTCAGAGCTGTGGGTTGTAAATAAGATCACTTACCAAAGGTACGTTATTAAAATTGTTTTGCCGGAATATATACAAATGGCATCTTGAAATGTCTATTTTACAGACTTTAATACTTTGGTGACTAAATATTTAAAAAGTTGCAAAAAAAAATAAAACTTTGTTCAGCTGCTTTCTCAATCGCGGTCGGCAAATAACAGCAATAACTGTTAAAATAGTACGTTTTTGATTAAACGTCCTTATTTTTACTTACCGTAGACAAGTGACCTTAGCCTGTTAGCCATATAACATGTAATCGACTCATTCCCACAGATGTAATGAAACATCATTACCCAGAACAATCGGAGTTATCTGCCCGTCACTAGTCCACTAGGTGGCGTGACCTGTCATCCAATTAGATTCATTCACATTACCTAGGAGTCCCAACTTAACGAGGGATGCGTAAGAGGGGAGGCGGGCGGGAGTGACGACGGTCACTTGTCTACGGTAAGTAAAAATAATGACGTTTAATCAAAAACGTACTATTATTTAGTTACTAACCTCCGACAAGTGACCTTAGCCTGATACCACTGTAGGTGGTGGGCCGGATTCGTCGCGTTCAGCGATAACTCCCAAGATTGATCTGAGGTTCGGCGACCTAGCGAGCGACCGTTCTAATCGGCGTATTGTCTGACCTCTCAAGGTCGACGACCCGTAGTTAAAACACCACAAAACACTGTAAACCGTTAATTGATAACTTTTATTGACATGTGTTGGGATGTCCGCCTCCACGAGTGGGGCGTCATCAACGTGGCGGGTTGCGCCCCCTGCTAGGAGGAGCACCCGTGGTCATCTGCTGAGCAAACACCTGCGCCCCTAGACGGGCTACGCCCTCCAGGTCCTCCGTGGAGACATCGCGCAGGTAGTGGTTGGCGAACACCAAGCCTGACTTCCAGAAGCAGCCGGCCATGATGTCCGCCACTGACAAATTGCTATGAAGGGCCATCGTCGCCGAGATGGCCCGAATTTCATGCGGGTTGGTCCACGCCGGTGCCGGTAATCCTGCCGCCTTGTAGGCGTCTATTACCGCCGACCTGAGGTAGACACCCAACTGCCTCTTGTCAATCTCCTTCGAACTCGTTTGGGAATGGGGCAGAAAGAGTCTGCGCCTCCCTTGCTCAAAGTCCGCATCTTCTCCACGTAGATGCGTAGAGCGCGCACTGGACAGAGGAGACGTTCCTGTTCGTCCGTCGGCTCGATGGACGGGGAGATTGATGGCAGTGTGAAGGTCCTCCCGCGTTCGTCAGCGCCTTGGTTCTTGCACAGGAAGTCTGGCGCCAGACCCAAGGTCGCTGACCCTCCATCTCTCACCTCAAACCTGAGCAAGTCAGCTTGCAACGCGTGCAGTTCTGATACCCTGGCCGCTGACCCCATTGCAACCAAAAAGCAAGTCTTGATGGTGAGACGCAGCAGCGTCGTGTCCGTCAGCGGCTCATAGTGCTCAGATTTGAGGTGATTTAACACTATCGCCAGATCCCACTCTGGTGGTCTTAGCTTGTGGCGGCCATCCACGTTCCTGTATGTCCTAATGAGTTCCTTTAGAATGGAAATGTCCAGACCGGGGTCCTTCTTCCGAAGGACGGACATTATGGCTGCGAGGTTCGTGTTGATGGAGGAGGCTTTGAGCCCCCTCGCTGTGCGCAGGTGGACCAGGTACTCAGCGACCTGAGGTACCGTCACTGCCTGCACATCAAATCCTTTCCCCTCGCAAAATGCCATAAAGGAAGCCCATTGGAAATCATACAGCTTGCGCGTGGATGACCGCTGTGAGGTTGCCACTGTGTTGGCTACCGCCTCTGAAAACCCCGCGCTCCTCAACCCATCTTGGAGACAACCCAAACGTGCAGATGGAGGACCTGGGGGTTCTCGTGCACTCGTTTGCTCGGGTTGCTCCTGAGAAGGTCCCACCTGAGCGATAGGGGGACCGGCTCCTGAGCGCAGAGCCTTCTGAGGGGCACATACCATGGTCTCGCTGGCCACTTCGGCGCAACCAGGAGGAGTTTCAGGACCTTGGTCTCCCGGACTTTGAGCCGTGTCGCAAAGAGGTCGACATGCGGCCTCCCGAACTGGAGACAAATCGCCTCGAACACTCGAGGGTGCAACATCCACTCCGTGGATGGAGGTTTGTCCGGGCGAGAGAGAGCGTCTGCTAGGACGTTCTTTGCTCCCGGGATGTGCACCACTCTGATTGAGATATTGAGGTTGTCCACCAGGCGAAATAGCTCCATCACCAGTTGTAACAGCGATCCCGCCTTGGTCGATCCCTGCTTGTTGATCGACCAGGCCGCTGTGGAGCTGTCTGTGTGCACGCACAGCACATGATCCTTCAGCTGGTTTGACCAGTGATTGATCGCCAGACGTATGGCGTCTAACTCCAACAGGTTGACGTGACGTCTCCCCTGTGTCGGAGACCACACGCCCGCCGTTTGGTCTGTCCCCAGATGGGCGTCCCAACCTTGTGTGGAGGCGTCCACGTACAGTTGGCTCCTGGCGGGGGGTTGCCAGAGGGGTACCCCCGCCAGAACATTGTTTCCGTCCTGCCACTATTCGAGGTGAGGTCCTGTGGCATCCTGATGAGTACGATCTGAAGAGGTCTGAGATGGAGTCTCCCCCTCTTCGTATAGTCTTGAGCTGAGGTCAAGAACCCTAGGAGACGTTGCCACTGTCGGAGCGTGAGAGGCTCGTGACACGCCTGCGCTAGGAGTTCCTTGTAGCGCCCCATCCGCTCTTCCGTGACAAAGGCTTTGTCCTGGGTCGTGTCCAGCAAGACGCCTAGGAAGACGAGTGTTGTCGTCGGTACTAGGTCCGATTTGTCCAGGTTGACTAGCCAACCCAGGCGTCTGAACAGAGCAATTACGAAGTCTCTTTGCCTGGAAAGAACTGACGGGGAGCAGTGGCTCCCGAACCCGTCGTCCAGATACATCGCAAATTGAATGTCGTGCTTGTGTAAGAGCTGGACGATGGGCTGGGTCACTCGGGTGAACAGCCATGGTGCCGTCGAGATTCCGAATGGTAACACGTTCCACTGGAAGTGGCGACCTGCCAGGACGAATCGGAGATACTTGCGATCCGCGGGGCAGATTGGGATGTGCAAGTACACGTCCTTGAGATCCAACGACACCATGTGGTTGTATGGTTGTAACAACCGCATGATAGACCTCACGATCAAGAGCCGAAAATATGGCGGCCGCTCGAGGTAGGAGCGGTTGAACTGTTTCATGTCGTGAATAAGCCGCCATTTTTTTTCGGGTCCTTCTTCGGTCTCACGAATACCGGAGAGTAAAAGCCTGGTGTCAGATCCTCGAGCGGGAGCTCGCTCACCGCCTCCTTGGAGATCAGGATCTCCACTTGTCCCAACATACGCGCAAGCCGTTCCGGCTCTAGCAGTCGCTCCACTGGCGAACAAGTTAGCGGGGGGCGGGTGTGAACGGGTATACGAAACCCGCGCTCCAGGATCTGACAGACATACTCGTCCAGTTCCAACTGTCTCCAGTTGGCCACGAAGCTGGAAAGACGGCCTCCCACTGGCCCATCCTTGTCCGACACTACTGCTGTCGGCAGGCGCGGAGACTCCCAGAAGTCATCGCTTCTTGGGAGTGTCACCAAACGCGCGACCTTTGCCACGCTGCTTCTTGGGGGTCCTTTTGGGAGAGGGGCCGGCATTGAAGTCGTAGCAACTCTTGCCTGG
Source organism: Steromphala cineraria (assembly GCA_916613615.1). Classification (NCBI taxonomy): domain Eukaryota; kingdom Metazoa; phylum Mollusca; class Gastropoda; order Trochida; family Trochidae; genus Steromphala; species Steromphala cineraria. The sequence continues at coordinate 1,237,494 of OU744734.1, forward strand.
CCGGCCCCCATCCCGAAAGGAAACTCCGCCGGTTCTGAGACCTGTAGGAGATTGGGGTGGGTTCCCCTTACGTTTCTTCGGCGTTGTTACCCCGGAGAAGACCCTGCCTCCTCCCGCTGCCAGGCGGTTGATCAGCTCTTGCTGTTGGGTCTCCTGCCGATGTCGCAACGGTTCCGCCACTTGCCCGTCGAAAAGCGTCGCTGACGCTGCTTGGGCGTTCCTGAGGCGGGTACGCATCTCCGCCGGGAGGTTGGTTCTTGCCAGGAACCCGTCCCGCCTCAGGTTAGTGACTCCCGCCGAGATGCGAGAGGCACTCAGCATGATCTGAGCAATGTTGCCTGCTGCAGAGCCAAACCCGCGGTACAGTGCCTTGGCACCTTCCTCCATCCCCGCCTCCTTGGCGAAGGCGGCCATGGCTTGGCAGGAGTGGGCAAGGGAGTTCGCCATGCCCAAGATGCTCCTGGCCTCCCTATCAAGGTGTGATAGGTGGCCGTCCGAGATGGAGTGAGCAACTCCCGGGGGTGCCACACGCCTTATGTCATTGTCCAAGGCGGGGGGAGAGAGGGAGATCGGAGGAGAAGCGACCGGGAGCCCCGCCCTCTGGCAATCTGAGATCACCAGCGGCGGGAGAAGACGGCCCGGTGCTGCCGACGCCACGTGTGCGTCGTGGTCTTTGCCTGCCGCCAGGAGGAGACGGTGAGGCGGGAACAACACGCTCCGGGGGTTCACCACCTCCTCCTCCTGGCAAAAGGTCTCGAGGCGAGCCTGCTTGGACTGGGAGCATTCCCCGTCCACTTCTTGCAGCTTCACCCCACACCAGTCAGCGATGGCCGCCATCCTCTCGCCTTGATCAGGCGCCTCCTCCTCCTGGAGGCCGCCAGCAGAGGACAACGGAGGAGCGCGCGCCAGGGCCAGGCGAGGAGGGCACTGACGTGTCGGAGGCCGAGTCGACCTGGTGGTGGGTGCCACAGGAGGAGGCGTCCTCGGAAATGATAAGGTCCGTGCGCTCCGGTGACGCCCCAGCCGCGCCTGCGGTGGAGGTCGAGCCTGGGTTGGGTTTCCTGCCCCTGCGCTGTTGGAGCTCACTTTTCCTGATGGCTGCGCGATAGCGCTTGTGTTGCTCCCGTGTGAGTCCCTCGCACTCGACGCAACGATTCTCCTCCAGGCATGTGTTCCTGCAGAGGCGGCAGACCACGTGGGGGTCATAGCTCGCCGATTTGCGAGATCCGCACCGCCCGCAGAAGCCCGCGTACGGAGACGCCGAGTCGCAGGGGACCAAGGCCATCCAGGAGTGAGACAGTCTGAAGCTGGTAAAAGGTCAAGAGACAAGGAGAGAGTGCCTGGCGCGCCTCGATCCCGTCCGCTATTACCGTGGACACGGAGAGAACGCCTAGGCGCCTCGATCCAGTCCAAGTCCAAGTGAGAGAGGAGAACGCTAGGTGAGTCTCGTCTCTAATCAAACCAGTGCGTGAGCGCACTGATCCAAGCGCAAGCGCACGAGTCCGCTTGCTTCCTGAGTCCCGTGTGTCAAGCGCTACCCGGCGGCACGTGTTAGTCGTCTCTCTACTCAGGCGCTACCCATGGCGGGAAGCTCCCCTGAGTTAAGAGCGAGAGGCAAGCAAGCGAGGCAGCACCCAAGCGCTCAAGCGCACAAGCGCACAAGCGCGCAATTGTCCAAGCGCACCAGCGCACGAGCGTCCTAACTCACAGCGCGTGAGCGTCCAGGCGGCCAGGCGCCCAAGCGCGAAGGCGACCAGGCGCACAACCCAGCGAGACGCTTGCCCGAAGCAAGCGCTAGGAAGCGCCCGACCCCGCGAGAAGCGTGCGGCGCCGGACTAGGCGAGAGAGAGAGAGAGAGAGAGACGGCCCGACCCACGGCCTGCACTAGCTGCACGTGCTGCACGACCAAAATCGACACCACATGCACACCTCGCTCTAAGTTGACACAGCCACTGTGTCAACAGAACACTTCTCGAATACACAGTATTCAGACCCAAGGAATGAATACCCCGTAGGAGAAGTAGACAGACAAAGAATAGAAAGACTTGAGAGAGAAAAGGAGTCAAGAATAACCAAAACACGTTAAATAGCTCAATACAATCGGGGAGCAAGACAAACACGTCTGAACTCAACCGACTCTGTAATGTGAATGAATCTAAATGGATGACAGGTCACGCCACCTAGTGGACTAGTGACGGGCAGATAACTCCGATTGTTCTGGGTAATGATGTTTCATTACATCTGTGGGAATGAGTCGATTACATGTTATATGGCTAACAGGCTAAGGTCACTTGTCGGAGGTTAGTAACTAAACTGAATACCAAAAGAAACTTTGCAATTTTAAAACTGAAATTTCGAAAACGATCTCATATTTACATTTTCATTTAAGGTGGCAATGAAATAGTTGAAACCCACACTTTCAAGTTGAAAACTTTTAATTGAGCAATATTCATGCATTTTTGCAGAAATGGCAAAAATGTCATAATCATGTGAGGTTTCTGCTGAAACCAATTGACGTGACGAAAAAGTTTGATAACTGTTCATAATGAATGTTTGTCACTCCAAAAGTGAAAAAAACACCTTAAAAGCAGTAAACGGTAAAGCAAAAATATCGCAAATCCCCTCTGAAATTTACAAAATTGATCAAAAACAGCCCTTTTTACAAGAATCGGTAGTGTTCCTTCATTTCTAATGGTAACTTGATCCGGCTATACAGACATGTTGTGAGGATTGCTGACAACCCTGAAACACAAAAAACAGTTGTTTTTTCACTGCATGAGAGCCGATATCTGTGACGTTAGACCACCGCCAACGTTTTCTCTTAGTGACGTCAGAGATAGCAAACATCAAAGGTCGGCATGTTGTTATGTTCTCGTGCACTTTATGAACTTGGACAGATCTAATCAGAGCTCATCGACTGCTAAGTTGACAGCTATTGGTCACTAAACATCGAAACTTTGCAATTTCATTCGAAGTTATAACGTCAGAATTGGCATGCAATAACATGATTTAATTGCGATTGTTGAGCTCTAAAGGCTAGTTACCATTTGTACGACTCAAAGATGTGTCAATATGACAAGTAAGACTTGTGTCCACACATTCCCATTTATGGAAAAGCTTCGATGCAGACAAAATGTAAAGTTGAACCTGCTGGCAGCAAACGTATTTTGACGTTTGACCTTTTTGGTTACTCATGGCAGATTTGGAACTTATAACACTCGGGCTGCTCAAACCTGGTACTTAAGTAGCACATTTTAGTACTTTAACGAAATTATTGCGAAAACATCATTTCAACGAACGTCTGAACAACCAAAATTTTGACCCCTGCCCACTTCAGATCAAATAAGTGCAAAACTGGGTTTCCCACCTTTAATTTGGATTCGCTGGTTGTTTAAACAAATGATTGATTATTAAGAGGTACTTTGTTTTAAATTTCTATCGTTTTTCATTCTTCAATCAGAATCATTACTAAATGGTGCAAAGTTTCTTTTGGTATTCAGTTTAAATAATAGGTTGCCGAAATAAGCACAAGTGACATCTTGAATTGTTTACTTACATGTTTCAAATAGTTTGGTGATATAGTTTACCGCTAAAATTGACAAAAAGGCTACATTGTAAAAACCGATTGTCCTGTAAAAAACATCGTTGTATTCAAACATGGTATCCAAAATATAGTTCCTTCATTATTGATTATATGATAAATCTCTATAAAGATAATAAATCAATTAGAAAACAAACATGCATGCGTTTTTGATCATTTTGAAGTGTAGTTTTTAGAACTTAACCAAAGCTAGTTTTTCGTCAACAAATTTATAATATCTTATATAATTGTATTTCATATATTTCATAATATCACACACATGTATTACTTTTTAAGAGATTTATGTTTGATATATTGTTACAAATGTTTTCATGTTTGTATAGCGAGCTGTGTGATAAATACATGTAGAAAAAAAATTAGAACAGATTGTACTGCAAACATAAAAATTCATATTTAAAAAATCATTTTGAGGTATTTTATGATTTATGATTTAAATGTATTCCACGAACTACTAAAACCCTGGGCCCTGTTTCACTAAGCGTTCCTATCGTTCCAGACTTCGTAAAATTGATCTAAGCATTACGATTATGTTCATGTGCGTTCCACTTGAAGATCGCAGCACACAAAAATCATTCAACAAGTTCAGTAAAAAAATTATGACAACAAAGGAGGTGTCGCAACTTGAGATTTTGTTCGTAAATGTAACAAAGTTGGCGTCAGTCGAGTAACAGTGCCTTCAGTCAATCAATCTTTTAAAATATGATCTGTTTGCTGCACTACGCTACGAAGGTAGATCTAAAATCTGCGTAACGCAGTGAAGAAAATATGGTATCATTCTTAATGAGATTGGTTAATATAATTATATTTCAAATCTACTGCTGTAAAATCCCTCTCCCAGGATTATACGCCATTACGAAGACAGCCACTACTCAGACACTTTCAGAAACCCAGCACGTAGACACATTAATTAACACAAGGCTAATTATGACAATCCATCTGACTATGATGAGATGGTCTGCACGTAAAATATCTTAGTTTTTTGTTGTTCTTTTTTTTAATGTAGGTGTAGCATTTTTCTTTATTTGATATAGAATGTGTATTACAAAATCACTTCTTCTTGTTTGTCATCTGGACTATTCCATAAGATAGGCCAGGTAAGAGGCTGCAGCTTAGATGTGCACTGAACCATAAATGTTGTTTTCGGCTGTCTGCGTAATACTGTTTATCTTTCCGAGCTAAACAATTAAAGATCTCGGCCCCCAACTTCACAACAGAAACTTTGTTTCATTGTTTTAGGATGTTGCCTTGTCCGATTGTCTTGGGAAGTCGTCTGAGGCAATTACTATTTTTTTGAAGTATTTTTATATAGGCATTATATGCTTCGGTAATTATCCAATTCTTCGTAAATCACTTACTGTTATCAAAATATACAATTGTATGATTGAGACGCATGGAAGTGAATGTCAATCACAACCTATTCTGACATATTGTTTGCTCAAGGTTTTAAAATCAAATGTCAAATATTATGAAATATATATGTGAGCTTTCCAGATATATTGTATTCAGTGGACAAATTGGTGGAAGTTAGATTGGATTTTTGCATGGAGTAGAGTCAGCAAGTGGGGTATGGGCCATGAGGCATTCACTATGCCTCCATGTGCCGTCAACATCACAACTGACCTCACCTTCTTTACTTTTGTAACAACTACTCTGTTGTCGTAACGAATAAACCATCATCTCTGTGACGTCATTATCTTGTTTGTGTATCTGTCCACTCTTGCCTGTCATGAAGCTAATTCCCTGGGATGAAGTATAGACTATACTAGTGCCACTTAAGAAGCAGTCGTTATCTATGTTTTTATTGAACACATTAGGATCAGCGTTATTTCATTTTGGTAGTGTAACACAAAACATTCGTTCGTTGGACGTTTCAAACTTAAATGTTACTCGAAATATAGACACCTCAAAGTAAAGTAAAAGATAATTGGATTCCCCATAACACACTACAAACGAAGCTTAATCTGGTAACTCATGCTAGTTGTAACATTAATAACTTATTACATTTTGGAAGAATACATATATAAAATTATTCTGCACTCATTATTTTGTTCATTAAATTCCTATGATGAATTGGTCGTATATCGAACAGAAGAAACATCCATGAAATAAAAACTTGAATGGAATAACGATTCGCGATCGGACTTAACAGTTGCTGATTTATTATTTACTTATTGATTAACAAAGACCTCCTTATTTGTAAATGATTAAAATAAAAGAAAAATCTGAAGGGGATGTTTTTTTGTTTTGTTTTTTGTTTTTTTACCTCAATCGACTATTTGATAAAACTACACAATAGAAGACAAAATTAATGAGCAACATTTTTAAGCTGCTCTTCGTGTATTTAAAGGGGCAGTAGCATGTTTTTAGGGGGGATAAAAGGTGATGTCAGGAAAATGACAATAAATGGTTCCAATTGAAAGATAATGTACTTAAACTAAATGGAGCAGTAATAATTCAAATATATAACTTAAAGTTTAAAAATGCGATTCATTTTTCTTACACAAATTGAATTAAAGGTGTTCACACAAAATGGCCGCCAATGGATTTTATGTGAATCTTCTTACTTTGTCCTCTGACTATGGATGATTGGCTTGTGTAATGGGATTTTTGACAATGTCAAAATAATACATTTAGCATTAACTTACAATTATCAGTAAAATATAAAATTATCAAAAAACGAGCTACTGCCCCTTTAAACATCTGGTATTATGAACTATAAGAGGCTATCCAGCCTTTAGATTTTCAGTCCTAAATCATAAAAATAGAGCCGGTGGCTCTGTAGCTCATCTCTATGCTGTCATAAGCTGACAGGAAGATATATTCGATTCGATAGTGTTTATTAGGTATTGTAACTATATAATAGGTAGATTAATTGAATGCATAATTTCGAATATTAAACGTATTTGAGATGTCCTCTTGATTTTTCCATAAAATCAAGCATTTTAGAGATATTATGCATAAATGGATATATTTGCAAGTCCAGTGATGAGATATGAACTTCGATCAGCATATTAGATATTTTGTAGCTTACCAAAACCAAATAAAATTTACTCTGTGTCACTTTAAAGGTGTGGCCCCTGTGGCCCTTATTTAATGTTCTGACTAGTCGAGGAGTCTGGAGAAGACGTTGAAAATGCACAAAGTTTCCGGGGGGACGGACTGACAACATGCCGTGCCTTACAGGCCAGGTGAGGTGAAAATGTGAATAATTTTTAGATTTTTTTTGGTTCCGTTTTATCATAAAACTATTCCTCATACTTGAGATAAGCCATCAAATTAAAAGAGCATTAAAATATTTGTTCCTATGGTTATTTTACTGAATTTTACATACAAACGATTTAATCATTTTGTAGGCTGAAATACTGCTTTAGCTTGGGACTTTTCTTAAAAGGTCACCAAAGTGCCAGTAATTCAATAGTGATAATAACTAAAATGCATTAGAGTAACAAACGTACATTTTGAGTTTAGATATAACATTTTGTTTTTGACTATAAAAAAACAAATACATTTATACACACACAAAAAACAGTAAAATATTAGAAAAATGGTTTTAATATTATGCACACATTTACATGTATGTCTAAATAGTGCTGTCATGTTATTATCATTCAATGTCTTCAAAGGGTGCTTTTGTTTCAAAACACATATGACATTACACTATCTTCCGTTTGTTTCTTACAAACGACCCTTTTCATACCTAGATATGAAACAAGACCAGCTATTGATGCTTTTAGACTGGCCAGGGGTACACCTTAATCATAGTCGTTAACTTGCTGACTCTAAGGACTGTGCTGACTTTAAGGACTACCTTGAGTTACACAACGTTGAAATGACGTATACTTAACGGCGATACTTTATATTCAAAGTAAATATATATATATTTTGTATTTAAATGTTTACCCTTTTTATTTCATGGTGTGTATTCCGACTTGCTGAATGATGACCTATTATTATATGATTGGGGGTGAAATACCGAGATCTATCAATGACAGTAAACCGTGTTATCAGTCACTAGTGACAATAACAATGGACCGTGTTATCAGTCACTAGTGACTGTTATAGCTAAAATGGATGGAATTATCATGTAAACGCCCTCATGTTATCAGAAATGAGCGGGCCGCTGCAAATGATAATGGCCCGCTAAACCTTGACGACGGGCCAATATCACTTCGTAGCCAAGTGACGTCACATTAGAATTTAGTTTTGAAGTCTTGAACAAATATGGCGACCGTATAAGCGTATCGACTCGAATATTTTGAACCAATTTAATTACTTTCTTTTACCTTAGGACGCGAACTTTCGGCATATATCATTCTAAATATCATGTGACAAAAGAACGGCATTAACTTATCGAGGATTTAAACAAATTTTAAAAGGATTATCATTCATAAAAATTCAAAGTTCTTATATTCAGTTTAATTATTAAACTTATCTTTGCATCAATTAGAGAGTTTCATGATACAGAATGCTTCAGTTTTCTCATTCAACGGCTACATTCCGTATGGGTTCGAATCAGCCAGATGACGATCGCGATTATGACGTCGTCATCCTTCACTTGTGACGTCATAGTGTGTGTCGGCTGTGACCCAATGCTTATTTTGTCGTTTTTGTAAAGTTGAGAGTTTGAAGTAAAGTTTGAGGTAATCAATATTTTGATAAATTCTAATTATATGATATATTATTTATTGCAGACAGTTGTAAATACTTATGTTCTTTACATTCCAAATAAGATAATTGAATGATTGAAATCCTAAGACTAAAATTTTCACAGGTTAAGTTTTTTTTAGCGTTTGCTAATTTGTCATAAATCATATCTTAAAATGTCAACATATTAACTCTGTTGCCATCAATATCACAGGCATTAACTTCTATTACTTTCAATCATAATGAAACTCAATTACCAACAGTTTTGACTTTCAGAAATTCTCATTTACCAGCTCATAGTCATACCACTTTCAAATAACACTTATACCCCACTTCCGGTCTCGTTGCTATGGTTTCCTTTGTTCTAACTGTAGGTATATTGACCGATACACCACAAATTTTCAAATACACCTATTCTTTTTTGCACACCCAAATAAAGTCAAGTGAAGAGATCTAAGGCAAATCAATCAAGTTTAAAATTTTTGAGAAATGTTAATGACCAAAGTGGGAATCGAACCAGGGGCGTCAATGTTGCGACGCAACGCCTCTATCGACAGAGCTACTGAGGCTTGATACAAGTAGCGGTACTTTTTGTTGTGCCATGTCTGGATTGTTGTATTTTCCTATATAAGCCATGTATAGGTACTAGTTTGTACAAAATTTTAATGTAATGAAGTCAGTTTATGTTTTTAAAAACGTAAAAAAAACAGTATTGTTAATATTTTGTTGATCTAGTTAGGTCAAGATAAATGTACAAAGAGAATGGTGGAAAACTCTTTTCGTCAAATATAACTTTACCAGGTATAAGTCAGATATACCCACCCTTCCCTCGGTGCATCACTCAATATACCTCCTGTTTGAATCGTGATCCTCGGCTCCGCTACGCTACGCCTCGGAGACTCACGATTCAAACAGGAGGTATATTGAGCGATACACCTCAGGAAGTGAGGGTATATCTAATACTTAATGTCAAGCTTCACATTACCAACACAACAAAAGGAGACTTCGACAAGGAAGATGACAATGGAATAAATAACAACGCTCCATGTATTTTGGAAGGGAACAGTTGCAGATAGATCAATGTTTGACATATATATACTCAGACTATTATTGGTACGGACAATGCCTAGAATCTTAAACTGGAAGCGAAATCGGAGCCTCTAGACACTGAAGGTATACTTTCTCGACCTTCTATTAAGATACACCACACTGAGCCAAGCAGCCACTTAAAGTGCTTTGTGGTTATCTGTAGTTTCCAGTCACATTGTCATCAATTCCAAACCAGATACCCAATTATATTGGTGCTTAAACAAATCATAAATAAAGTATCTTGATATGGTTACACAACACGTTCCCAACTTGTCTCTTAGTGTGGTAGGGAATCAGCCTTCAAAACAACAGTTACTTATTTTACCTAGTACAATGGTCGACGTGTCCCAATGTTTCACCCTACACAGCACCAGGTCAGCAGCAGATCTGGCTATCATCCCGTCTGTCCAGGGTAGACTGCCATCTGTAAAATGGAAAGGAGGAAATATAATGGTGTTTACAGGGTCTGTAGCACGTTTTAGGGGGAATACAAGGTGTTGTCAGGAAAATTAGAACAAACGATTCCAATTCAAAGACAATGCATTTCAACTATATGAAACAGTAATAAAACAAATATATAATGTAAAGTTCAGCCATGTTATTAATTTTTCTTACACAAAATGAATTAAAGATGTTCCCACAAAAATGGTCATCAATGGAATTAATGTGAATCTTTATAATTTGTTCTCTTACTATGGATGATTGGGGCTACTGTCACTTTATAGTCAGAATTCGGTTATATAAACCCTCAAACATGATTTTATTAATTTTACACTATATTATCCAAATTGTTTGGAAATATTTGGATTATTGTAAAATATAAGTGAATACACTTTTCTGTTTGTAACTTATTCCTATTCTTAAACGGAATTTTAAACTTTGCAATTACTGAAAAAAAGTATAAAACATTAATTGCTTATAATTTGAGATAAGAATAGTCAAAATGTTTACAACATGTTGCTTCATACTGATCGACTCTTTGTATACTGATGATTTACACAGCTCTTTATTTTAAGGTTTACCGAAAACCCTGATGGTCTTTAAAAACGGGATGTGACACTAATGCTTACAGCTTTGTTAAAAAAAGTTGGTCTTATCATACTTTGTATAACGGATTATAACCTTGATCATTGAGGTAGTCCAGTGGTGTATATCCGAGCTTGTTTGGTTTCTTCATGTTTGATTCAGAGATTTGTTTCAGCTGTTGTATTTCTTCATCACTGATTCCTCTCCTCCTACACAGGAAGTGGAGTGGAGTGTTTTCGTACATGTCGGCCTTGTCTCCCTCGCTGATCAATGTCAGAACATCCTTAAAGTGAAGTGATCCCTTACAAAGAACATGGAGCGGTGTGATTCCATTGTCATCTTGCTTGTTGAGGAATCCCTTTGCTGTGTTAACAATTCGGAGGACTACATCAAATTCAACATTTTCATTTCCACTTAGGCAATGAAATGGTGTAGTTCCATGTTCGTCACCTTTATTGAAGTCACCCTTACCTTCATTGATCACGAGTTCTACAGTGCTCAGTTGAAGGCATGAGAAAGCACAGAGATAGTGCAGTGGGGTGCTTTTGTGATGTTCACCATGGTTTAGATCACCTTTAGCGTCAGTGATGATCCACTTAATCTCCTCCCAAGTTAAGGTTTGACATTTAAAAAGATAACGAAGAGGTGTCTGTCCAAACTGATCCGGAACGTTAACGTGTCCTTTTCCTTCTTTGATGATCACTCGTACAGTTTCCATGTGGACACTATGTTGATCATCAGTGTTAGTTTTGAGCTGGCAGATATAGTGAAGAGGTGTCTGTCCATACTGGTCGCGGATATTGACGTCTCCTCTTCCTTCAGTGATGATCACTCGTATAGTCTCCATGCGACGATGATGTTGCTGATCATCACCAGAAGCAGAAGTAGCAGGACTATTCTCGAGCTGACAGAGATACTGCAGGGGTGTCCTTCTTCTCTTGTCCTGCATCTCCACATCAGCTCCAGCCTTCCACACCAGTGTCTGCACAGCAACCATGTTTCCACTCTTCAGAGCTGTCCACAGCATGGTTTGTCTACCCTTTCCTGGTCGATTGATGAACTGATGAACAGAAATTTGAACATCAGCAAAATCGCATTTGTTGAAATACCTTATAAATGGACAAATAACAAATGTTTCAATGTTCAAATATTTGAGCATGTGTCAATTTACAATGTATTATCGTCATTAATTACTAAAACTAATACCTATTTCATTGAACGGAAGCATCCAATTCAATGTTAACCAAAATACAGCTTCCTTGTGAAAGAGGTATATTATTAAAACATCTAAATCATTGATACATACCTGGATCAGATAGCATTTTTTTAATTTAAAGAATAAGAATAATTTTTTATATCAAACTTAATAGTGTTTTACTATTTACCTTCTGTTCCTTAGTGTTCACACAAGCGGAAACAAGAGCTTCACAGAACTCCCTACTGTGACAAAATCTGTGTTCGAACACAGAGTAGTCTCCCCTGAGTATCTCTTCTCGGAACCTCTCAGCTAAAGCCTTCAGTACAGCAGGGATTGGCTTCACGATGATAAAACACGGAGCTCTGCTGTTGTCTTCTTCTTTTTCAGATGTTGAGATGATCATCTTCTGTCGTATAACAGAAAGAGTTGCATGTTGAACACAGTATAGAGGGTCAATGTCATTGATGACATTCAGTACACTCTCATACACAGATGGATGAGCAAACTCACAGATTCCATTCCTCCATACAGTGATATAGCTGGCTTCTTGCTCCTTCTCTACTTTAAGTAGAGCTTGTCTTTCAACTACATCTTCAATGTTATAAACATCAAGTTTCCCATCATTTTGTATCATAAGCTGGAAGAGATTTCTGCAGGTTTCATTGCAAAGAACTTTGGTAGTCATGTCCAGAAACTCTAAAGGGGATTCAAAAAATTCCTCGATGGGGACATCATATCCTTTAGATTTAAGCTTTGAAAACATTTTACAACAATGAGGGAAGCCATGTGCGACTTCCCTTTTGCAAACTCTTGCTTTTGTTCCTGGATCAATAGTCACGTTCTCATGTCCAAGATGATATTCCAGGATCTCTAGTCTCTCGACAGTCACTTTTTTTTTACTCAGATCAATAACACACTCCTTGTCGAAAATGGAATCTGTAAGACGTCCAAGATAAACCTTAGATTCATTTACAACATTTTTCCGACTGATGAAGATGACTTTAATTTTTGAATTTTTTCCTTCAATAACTTTTAGGATTTTCTGTATGACATCAAACCAGTTCTTGATCAACTGATGATCAGCAAGAAAGGCGCCAAATCTATCATCAAACATAATGACCTTGTCGTCTTTCATCTTTGCTATCTGATCATACTCCTCAGGTTTGTAGACAGTGAAAATTTGGACATTCTTCTGCAGGAACTCCTTCAGCACCAGGTAACCTAGAACCGTCTTGCCGTCCCCAGCGTTCCCTGTAACTGTGATCCATCTCTGAACTTTCATCTTGTTTAGGACATCGTCCACAGCAGACACTCGAATCATCCCTGACGTCATGCACTCCGTTTCCTCCTTCGTTCTCTCTATAAAATATATAATTGATAACAGTCAAACGTCGATTTCAGTAACACATGAATGATAAATAAGAAATGTTTGAATTTCACACGTAACATTTCTGACATAAATACATGTTAAAAAGTATAAAAAGGCATTATGACTGTGTCATATAAATTTCCTACAACCGTCTGAAAATTTATACCCCGAAATACCAGCATATGTTAGAAAACCTCTGGCATAGCATGTCTTCTCATTCGTCACAAGCCAATAGCTTACCTTTTCTTTATACTCTTAAAATGTTGAATGAAGCAACATATTTTGCGATTTATGCATTTTGATTAGTGTCTTGAATAAATTATAAGTAAATTGCACTAGTTTGGTACTCGTCAAGATGCAATCACAAGGATGTTGTATTCAGCTCTTTGAAAAAATAATTAAAGGTAAAAATACTTACCTAATAGTTCATGTAGGTGGTCAGGAATTGTCACTGCAACATAACAATATCAGCTATCAATAATGAACAAGGTTTTTTCACAATATTTAGGGTTTTTATTAAATTAGTAAATTGTTTTATCAGATATGTCTGTTTTATCTACATGCTGTTTGAATGGAGACAATGATTGATACTTGTAATACAACAATCATTTTCGATCAGGTGCATGTATTCCTACTGACTATGTGTTTCACTGTTGTGAAGAAGAACTGTGTTAAACTATTAAAGATACCTTGGGCTCTGGGTATATCTAGACATACCGGTAAACAATATGAGAGAGAATTATGCAAACAGCAAGCCGTGCTCTGTCAGATATGTATTATCGAATGTACATTCACTCTGAAATGAGATTCAACCTTTTTCATGAAGCAACAGTGATAAACCCAACATTCGTAGCATTCAACGATGACAAGAAGTTTTTATTTCTCCTGAGATGCGACATTTTACAACAACTTCTCGCCCACAAACTAAGACGAATGTTCAACAGGGTAACAACTGCATATTGGTGAACTACTCCTTCCACTACCCGAAATATTGCTCACATTTATCTTATTCTCTTCTTTCATGTTTTGTATCTACTTTTAAGTACAATGTAAGACCGCTATTCAAACTCCAAGTATTTTCCTGTATATGTGGTACTTTAAGCAATACATGATAACCATGATAAGTTCGGACTAAAATTCATTTAATAGGAGACAGTTCACTGAGATGGGCGGAACGTTAGCCCGGGCATGTCGACATGAAGACGAATCAAGTGTGGCCATATCACAATTTCGTGTTCCTTAATATACACTTGAAAGCCGAAAAACTTGAAAAACTAGATTTTCTTTTTATCCTAATCGACACTAGTTGCCGCCACAGTTGATACCCATCGGACGCAATTGCGGTAACTGAAACCTACACACATGATGATGTCATCATACATTAAACCGACATCATCTTTAATGGACAATGACAATACCATAAAACTCGTTCTTTAAATACCGTCGATCTGAATAATATATAAATTCTTATTCATGTGAGAGATATGATTCCCAAGTGAGTTGATTCACATAACACACCTCCCTCTGTCGCATGGAAGTAACTAGTCGTGTATTGTGTGAAAGTGTTCGAGATTCATAAAGTTCTTTTTGGAGTTGGTGTCACGTGACAGACAGAATTGATCTAAACCCTTTCAGTTTTCGTGAACCGATTACAGTTCACATGTTCTCCAAACTATATATGTGGTTATGAATAAAGATCTGTGTCACAAAAAGTTTTGTTACTGAGTATAGGTTACTATTAAAAGTTTAACTTTTCCTAAACATTTTATTTCCTAACAAGGACTTACCAACCAGTGTGTTAAAGGTGTTTCCCATGATTCCCATGTTGACTGCAGCCATATTGGAAGTGCCAACAGCTCCTCCAGTTACACCCGTCAGGTTTATAGTAGGGGCTGCTGTGATTCTGAGGGGAAAATAAACTAAGACCTCAGTCGCCGTTTGGTGGGCAAACGTAGGATAGTTTGTAATATACCCATGATCATAAATGTTGTCAGCAAGGATATATCACAAATGAATTACGACGTACAGTATTCAGAGAGGATGTTATGGTGAGTGAGTAATTGTAAGTGTTGCTCGGCAAATAGAGTATAACTGAGCAATGATTGTTACAAAACTGTCACGAGTAGCAGTATCTTCACCTCTTCACATGTGCATCGAAGTGTACAAGTTTGTTCTTTTAAATGATATTGTAACATGACTTCTGTAAATACTCGTTTCTGATTGGTTGATTTGAAGGATTTCCCAGTTTTGAATGGCAATGAACACCCGCAAATTTGCTGAGGCGAATCACCGCGAAAGAATAAATTATTTGGTTCGCCTCAACATTAAAATGTTCTGATTCTCCCAATATTCGTGCCCGATTTACATTTTACTGTTGTTGTTGTCATTTTCTTACTTGCGCATTCTGGTAGATTCCAAAAATCCTTTTCTATGTGCTTTAGTTTTATGTAACTAAACTTTCTTAACCCTTATAGTGCCCCAGGACCATATATGTGCCCCTCCCCCAAAACTCCCCATAATGGCGCAGGACCTTATATGGTCCCGATCCGGTTGCGCATGTAGAGCGACAAAACATGTGATAACGAGCTCCGGCTACCCCGTCACAAAATCTAACTTCATCGGCAAATATCTTCACTGTGGAACAAAATTTGACTAATATGAGGTTCCTTAACAATATTACTAACAATTAAAGTAATTTTTTTCGTTGGAAAAGCTGAAAAATCTTTGTTTTAATGATCTCTACCGAAACAAGCAACATGTCAACGAGTAGACTACGCTCGGGCGCTAACCCTTCGTTTGAAGAAATAGTGCAAGCTTCAGAAAATAGACTTTCTAGTTTAATGGTTGAAATGAAGAAAGACTTACAAAGCTCAATTGAATCCCTAAAGGCTGATATCGGGAGTGTTAGATCTAAAGTGGAGGGTATCGAACACGAGGTAGCCACCCATGACGAGGAGCTTAAATCTCTCCGGGACAAACTAGCCGAGAGTCAGCAGACGAACGCCTTTCTTGAAAAACAATTTCTGTTAAAAGATATCCATGACAGAAAAAGCAACCTGCTATTCTATGGTGTTCCTGAATCTCCACAAGAAAACACGGAACGAGCACTGAGATCCTTCATAATAAACTCCCTAAAGTTCTCGGAACAGCGTGTAAACGATACGTTTTTCAAAACAGTTCATAGACTTCCGGTATCGGAATATCAACGCAAAAATAACCCTTCTCCTATTCGTAGTATTATCGCTACGTTCGTGTATATGCCGGATAAAGAGGCTGTGTTGGATGCACGATCCTTCCTACGAGGAACTGGTCAAAGTGTCCAGACCGATCTGCCACCCATGCTCAAGAAGAAACGTGCAATTTTGGGGAGACAGGCAAACGAAATTCGCAAGCGAGATGGACTCTGGACCCGAGTACGCGTGATCGGCACGGATATTGCCATTGAAACAAAAGACCCAACAAGTCCGAGATCGACTTGGACCAAGTACGAATGAATAAAACAACTAAAAATACTCTGTCTTAAATTGATCAACCTATCTTTTCATTTTTTTCATTTCATAATCACAATCAAATGTCTGTGACAGCCTATACAACTATTTTACTGCGGTACGTGTTATTCCAACACGTAGCTCACAACCTGCATGCTTTTCCCGCCCTGGGGTTTGTGCTACAACCACGTGGTGTGTTTCTACCGCAGGGCTGTGTCTTGTGTCAGTTGTTTTCGCTTTCATGGATTACCATCGCTAACTGTGCTTTGTGGACCCAAATATGAGTACTTTTCGTGATACTACTATGACTATGATCATTAACTAATTATCTATGACTTTTTACGTATCTTTGTGGCGCACAGCATGCATGTTTTCCCCGCGCTATAACACGTTGTATGTCTTTAGACTACCACAGGGCTGTGCTGTGTGTCAGTGTTTCGCTACAAATGGACTACCTTTATTTCCGATTTCTTGGCCCAAATGTGAGTACTTTTCGTTATATCAATTTGACCATAAACATAACCTCAATAATCTATAATCTTTATATCACTTTGACCATGTACATAACCTCAATAATCTATAATTTTTGTATTTCCTTATACGTGGCGCACAACATGACGAATGCTTTTCCCGCGCTAAAATTTTGTGGTTAAACCACGTGGTATATATTTACCTAGGAGTGTATTATGTTAACTTCTTACTATAATGGACTTCTAATCCTTTTATGTATTATATGTTAACTCCTCGCTATAATGGGCTATATAATGGAAAATGGCCCATCACACTATGCATGTATTCTTAGCTCTAATGTTTGTGCTATTATGTGTTAAAGCCGAAACATTGTGTGTGTAATTTCAGTTCTCAAAGACTGTCCGCCTCAATTTCAATATCTGATAGATATTGTGAAACGTTTTATTTTTTATTTTGCTAAAACAATTTCTAACAGACTTATATATCAATTGACATTGATATTTAAGACATCGCAATTTTTGAAAGTGGTATTTCTGGTTGTTTTTTGTCGCATTACGTTTTTTTAAGATTCTCTCAGGTTGAGGGGTAGCCGAGCAGAAGCTCAAAGCACCGTTTATTTCTTTATTAACTAATGCTTACACTCATATTCATGTTTTTAACGGTATCAATCACCAAATACAAGGCACAACCATGTTACATTCAGAAAGACAAAAGCAACTTTCATACTTATGTACACTATACTTCAAAACGTGTGACATTTCACAAGACCACTATTTCACACTTGAAGCTCACAATCACGTTCTATCAAATCCATTCTTTTTACGTTCTGCCACACCCCTCTTGACCTATACCTACGCATTGAACAATGAATAACACTCTAAAGATAACATCTTATATTTGTAGGGGCTTAAACGATAGACTAAAACGACATGAGATATTCCATTTCCTTAAGAAAAAAAGATCATCAATCTATTGTTTGCAAGACGTTCACTTCACTCCACAACTTGAACAAACCATTAAACAGGAATGGGGAAACAAACACTGTTACATTAACTCCAACAAAAGCAATGCGCGAGGTGTTGCCATCTTGGTGTCAAGTAACCTTGATTTTACAGTCGACGTAGAACACAGGGACGACGGCGACAATGTAATGGGATTAGAGATTACGATAAATGACTTTAAATTAGCCTTAGTAAATGTATATGGACCAAGTACAGATAATCCTGATTTTTACGAATACATTGACGAACTTATTAGAACATTTCAAACAGATAATATATCGCTTTGTGGAGATTGGAATATTATCCAAGACTATCTTAAAGATCCTTTTAACTATAAAAATAAAATAAAAAACCAAAAAGCAAGAGAAAGACTTCTCGAGCTTAAAGAAGAATTTGATCTAGTAGATCCTTGGAGAAACCTTAACCCTAATGAAAAACGTTTTACTTGGCGACAGTGTTACGACGTAAGATGTAATAAACGCGGTAAGATGTAATAACTACGGTAAATTGTAATAAAAACGCGGTAAAATGTAGTACTGCGGTAAATTGTAACAAAATTGCGGTAAAATGTAATAAAAATAGGTGCGGTAAAATGTAATAAGGGGGTGCGGTAAGATGTTACTAAAAGGTGCGGTAAATTGTAATACAATATGCGGTAAAATGTAATAACCTTTCCACAGTCTTTGATAACTTTTTTCAACAATATTTGTTCATTTTTGGTCTATGCTGGTACATGTGATGATATGTTTAATTGTTTTTTGATTGAGGATGACACAACGAAATATGTTTAGATTTGAATTACGTACACTTGAATGTTATTTCACTTTCATGAATGATTGTATTTTATTATCAGTAATGTTATTAAGATAAATCACATCTCTGATTGGTCCACGTGACCCTGGTTAAATACTGATATCACCCTGTTGAGCGGGAGGGTAAATTATTTATACCCCGGAACAAACAAATTTACAATGTATGTTACCTCGAACACATGATTAAGCTAGGTTCTTTTGATCAACCGATATGTAACTTTGAGCAAACTATAGTCAAAGTGTTTACGCAGTTAACGTTTTCCTTTATCTTCATATTAAATGCGTTATGTTTAAACATTCGGTAAGATAAATTACTTTCACCATTCAAAGGCGGGGTATATGGGCTCGTCGCATAACACAAAGTGAGAGGTTGATATCTCCCTAAAAACCACGCCTCTGAAAGGCATAACTTATAATTGATTTGGACGACTCATATTTTATGGTTTATATCTATGAATGTTAGATTGGATGGCTTTTAGTTTTGTTTAGTTTGCTTAAGAATGGTGTTCTAGTTTCATAAATGTTTTTTTTATATTTTGGAAATCAATATTTGTTTTTTGTTTTTAATTATAAGGGGTAATCATTCATTTTTGAGAAAACATTTGAGCAATCTTTAATTTTCAATAATGGTTTTATCTATTATGATTTCAAAGAGGGTTTGTGATACATTTCAAAATGCACACTTATATATATATATATATATATTTATTATTATTATTATTATTATATATAGGTATAAAGATGAAGGGGTCTCACGTGAAGTAAATGTAGATATGAAAATAAAATACTTCAGACGACACTTGCTGTAGATATCATTTTAATTATATATACTTAATCAGTAATATAATTAACAAATGATAATCTAAAATAACTGATAATAATTGATCTATGTCCGTGTAAAGATATACTTCTAATGTTGAGTTACTTGTCAATATTTTCTACCCTTAAGTGAAAAGGATGCATTTAAAAGTTCTATATGACAAAATATACATTTTTGCTATACTATAGTAGGTTTGATCAACATTAATTTTTCTGTAACATTTATGGGTTTACAATGATGTTCGTTGGTCGATGAAGATGTTTATAGGAAGTATGAAATCGTCCTAATGCAAGTTGCATGTTCTTTGTTATACATGGTGTGGAAAATACCCTTACTGTGACGCTATCGGATAAAGTACAATTTCTTTTTTTTTTCTACAATAACCCACTGCCTTATTGTCAGGAACAAATCACTCCATTGGCTGTGAAAAAAACCTTATCCATCAATCAACTGAGACTTCGACAAAATCGAGTTCCAATAAGGTAGTAAGGTGTTTGCTACCAGGAACGCCTTCTTGTGACAACCAAAGATAGTTGTGTGATTCTAATCGGTTCTTTGGTCGAGTCTTCTAACGAATTTGTTCAATTTAATCATTTGTACTTGTACCTATGCTATAAACCAAATCAACTCTATGCCTCATGTTTATCATGTTCTTTATAAGAAATACGATACACTGTTTTGAAACATTTAAAAGAAGATATCATTTAACAAGAAAAATGTTTACATATAAATCACAGACGTTTTGATTTTTAATTGTTTTAAACAGTATGCTAATTTAGTTATTGTTGTCCAACCCAATGTTTTCTTTACAATAAGGCTACACAATGAAAAATTCAACTATCATCATTTTCATAACGTTCATGCAATTAGTTATTTGATAAATACAGTTGCTCAAACCATCACGAGCTTTGCATTATATTATTTACCTGCACTACAATAGTTATAGCTCGAAATCGAAGACCAGAACCCTTTCAAGTGATGTCATAGTATAGTTTTATATTAACTTCATTAACCATTACTTCATGACGTCATTCAAAAATTACAACGGAATAAATGGTAACAGTGCCTTTGATCTTTATATAACGCTACTAAATATGGTTAAAAATGTGTGTTGGTTACATGCCTACTAACATATCTAGAAAAAATACGCCTTAACTTTAGCTCTTTACTGCCAATAAATATTGAACTAGTACCAATGACTCTGCAGCTTATAGAGTCTATAGACAATATTGTATCATTCTTACCTTGTGGTGTTAGAGAAGAAGATGACAAAAAGGCTTTAGTAGGGGCCACAACATCAGAAATGCTAAAGTTTAGTGTGTATCAATTCAAAAATAGAATTTGTTCAAACATTCAAGGAAATGTGAAAATGGTAAACGGAGTGACCCTCAATTGAGTTAGACTTAAAATAATTAAAAATAATTTAGGGCTTAAGTTCCAAAGGTTCACCGATGCCTATTACAGGCCATAGGATCTTTAAAAGAGATAAATTAGTCCCCATTGCATTGCAGATTGTGTCTACAAGGTTTCAGCTTTCTGGACCTCATGTTTGTTTAAGTAAAAGACGTAAATAGGTTTTAAAGGGACAGTAGCACGTTTTTTAATAATTTTATATTTTAAAATTACACTGATAAGTGTAAGTTAATGCTAAATGTATTATTTTGACAGTGTCAATAAATTCATAACACAAGCCAATCATCTATAGTCAGAGGACAAAGCATAAAGATTCACATAAATCCATTGGCGGCCATTTTATGTGAACACCTTTAATTCATTTTGTGTATGAAAAAGGAATTGCATGGCTAAACTTTACGTTATCTATTTTAATTATTACTGATTCATTTAGTTTAATACATTGTCTTTCGATTGGAACCATTAATTTTCATTTTCCTGACATCATAATATATTCCCCCTAAAACGTGCTACTGCCCCTTTAAAGGCATGGTCGCTATGATCCTTATTAGGGGACTCAGGGTCACCATAGCTATAAATGATAATCCTCATTAGTCAAAGAGTTTGTACAGCAAGTTTCAGTCTTCAAAGCTTCTTTTTTTAAATAAAAATACATGTATGTCCAAAATGGACAACAATTAACGGATGGACTAACTGACTGACGGATGGATGGACAGACGCCGGACACCATACCAAGCCATAAGCCCATCGGCTGTCGGCTAATAGGGCATATATTACACACAAGGTCGTATTAATTGAATTCAAAAACGTACTGCATACCTGACAAGCGTCGTAATGTATTTTAAAAATTCAATTCTTTAAGTTTATAGCGTGCGGTTTATATCAGTTTTAAATGTTTCATTTGAAGAATTGACTAGCAGTTCCAGAGAGTAAATAGTTGCAGTGTACACAAACGAAAGTAACAAAAGAAGATTTATACCAAACGTCTTTATTCCTATTGCACAGATTGTCAATTTTTGAGATGTAAATGTATATCGAAAATACACACTTCGTCTCATCAGAAGTTTTAGTCTATCCATTTGACTATCCGAGTAACTTAATAAGTACTCTTGAAGTAAACCAACAGATAAATCAGAGAAAATCATAAAACAATTGCTTTGTCTTTGTTCGTCTTAACGACACTTTATTTGTAAAAAAAATACCGCCTCCTTTTACCAGCTTAACATGGCTTATTGCCAGGGTTAAGTCTGATTGTTTTGTCAAAAAAGTACAACGTTTTTCGTACAAAACTGTACTCATATGTATTCATATGTGAAGAATGTTGAGCTTTAATAATATGCATACAGGAGAAATATCAAACTGAATGAAATGCAATCGTAGTTCATTGTAAGTGCCGTATGAACACTATATGAACACATCATGCACAAATCACCTTTGTCGAGCAGAAATTGTTGTTGTAAAAATGTAATAGATTCGGTTTTAAAGCGGATTATTGAACTCTTTTCCTTATGTGTCATGTGCTCGTTCGTACAGTGATATGCAATATAAAATCATCATTGTTCATTAGTAAAAACCTACTCTGGTATAGTTTCGTTTTTAGATTATGCATCAATCGTCAACCAAGAGACATGTCAAGCATGCACGATGTCTGTTTAAAGTTTAAGTTTGCGTGTGCAAGAAGCAAACAAATGCTGCTGAACATGCAAGAAGCAAACAAATGCTGCTGAACATTAGAAGGTTGAGAATATACACATGTGACCAGTGAGATTTTATCAGTTGATATAGGGTAGACCAGGGCAAAGCGCGCCCTAGGGGCAAAATGGCCAAGCATTATTTCTTCTTAATGATCGACAAATGGCGTATAATTTGTTATGACCAACCAATGAGAGTAAACGACATGAAGCACTGTGACACATGCTTGTATCGTTTGCGGGGGTTGGGGACGTATGATATCAATTATTCTAAAAAACATGATTTTGCTATAAGGAATGGATGTGACTAGATATACCATAAAAACACAAAAGGGAAGTTTGAATCTAATGCACCTATGATGCACATTGGTATCATGTTATCAATGACTAAAGAAATTCGTAACTATTTGCCTTAAGTTCCTATGATTTACATATCGAACACTACCCTCAATGGGGCAAAAAAAGCCGGGGAGCGCATTGTCCCGTGTGATCTATGTTTTTCGTACAAAACTGTACTCATATGTATTCATATGTGAAGAATGTTGAGCTTTAATAATATGCATACAGGAGAAATATCAAACTGAATGAAATGCAATCGTAGTTCATTGTAAGTGCCGTATGAACACTATATGAACACATCATGCACAAATCACCTTTGTCGAGCAGAAATTGTTGTTGTAAAAATGTAATAGATTCGGTTTTAAAGCGGATTATTGAACTCTTTTCCTTATGTGTCATGTGCTCGTTCGTACAGTGATATGCAATATAAAATCATCATTGTTCATTAGTAAAAACCTACTCTGGTATAGTTTCGTTTTTAGATTATGCATCAATCGTCAACCAAGAGACATGTCAAGCATGCACGATGTCTGTTTAAAGTTTAAGTTTGCGTGTGCAAGAAGCAAACAAATGCTGCTGAACATGCAAGAAGCAAACAAATGCTGCTGAACATTAGAAGGTTGAGAATATACACATGTGACCAGTGAGATTTTATCAGTTGATATAGGGTAGACCAGGGCAAAGCGCGCCCTAGGGGCAAAATGGCCAAGCATTATTTCTTCTTAATGATCGACAAATGGCGTATAATTTGTTATGACCAACCAATGAGAGTAAACGACATGAAGCACTGTGACACATGCTTGTATCGTTTGCGGGGGTTGGGGACGTATGATATCAATTATTCTAAAAAACATGATTTTGCTATAAGGAATGGATGTGACTAGATATACCATAAAAACACAAAAGGGAAGTTTGAATCTAATGCACCTATGATGCACATTGGTATCATGTTATCAATGACTAAAGAAATTCGTAACTATTTGCCTTAAGTTCCTATGATTTACATATCGAACACTACCCTCAATGGGGCAAAAAAAGCCGGGGAGCGCATTGTCCCGTGTGATCTAAAATATATCCTTGTTGCTAACTAATCGGTAGCTTTTTGTATTTCTAAAGCATACACGTATGACGTAAAAGAGTGCTTTGATTTATTTTGTGTCCATTGGCAAGGCACTTTATCCACAATGCACTCAGTGAAGCCTGAAATAACGGGTGTAGGTTGATTCTTTGCGCCTTCGGCATAGTACAATCACCGTCAGGGTATTAATATGTAACGCTTTGTGCAACTGCGAAGCAGATGATAAATGCGCATCATAAGGGGCCTATCATTATCATTATTATTGTATACAGACCTTAGCATAATGATTCTAACATGTTTGGCGAATCATATTCATAATCATTTTCTCTGGTTTATATGAACCAATGTTATTACAATTTACCGCGCATCGCATTACAATTTACCGCACACTGAGTGCTAACATTTTACCGCACCCCCTATTACAATTTACCGCACCTGTGTTTATTACATTTTACCGCATTTTTATTACAATTTACCGCAGTATAACATCTTACCGCGTTTTTACTACAATTTACCGCAGTTATTACATCTTACCGCGTTTATTACATCTTACGTCGTAACAGACAGCCTACCCCACTGAAACAAAGTAGACTGGATTATTTCCTCATATCACACAACCTGTTATCCTCTATTGTAAAATGCGAAATTGAACCAAGTTTCAAATCTGATCACTCTCCTATCTTCGTTACTATCAAAATGGAAAACCTTACGCGTGGTAAAGGGTTCTGGAAGTTTAATAACTCGCTCCTCGGTGATCCTGAATATGTTAAGCTTGTGGAAAAAGTGATAAAAGACACAACAAATCAGTATAAAGTAAATAATGGACAAGAAATGGAATCTCAATTAAGTGATCAAATGTTATGGGAAATGTTGATATTAATGATAAGGGGCAATACAATCGCATACTCCTCTGCTAAAAAGAAAGAAAGAGAAACAGAGGAAAAGAATTTGAATGAAAATTTGAACAGAAAAACTTTGGAACTTGATTCTTCTACCGAAGAGACAGAAACACGCTATTTTAAATGAAATCGAAATCTTGAATGATAAATTAGAAGAACTAAACCTCATTAAAACTAAAGGAATGATGATAAGATCTAGAGCATAAGTGGAGAAAGTGGAGAAAAACCATCAAAATATTTCCTTAACCTTGAAGCAAGAAATTTCATTAATAAAGCCTTTATGCGTATTGAAACCAAGAATGGAAATATTGTTACAACCCAGCGGGAAATACAAAATGAGGTAAAATCCTTTTACGAAAAGCTTTATACTAAACAAGACGTCTCGAAAGTCGATTTACACAATCTTCTAGATGATTATGACATTCCAAAACTATCAGACGAAACAGCCCAGACACTTGAAGGAGAACTTTCTTATGAAGAGGTTCTTTCAGCAGTTAAATCCCTCAAAAACGATAAAAGCCCTGGACTTTACTGCTGAATTTATAAACGTCTTTTGGCTTGATCTAGACAAATATCTTGTCCGTTGCTTGAATGAATCTTATAGACATGGTACACTGCCGATATCTTTAAAAAGGGGTCTAATCACCTGTATACCAAAGGGTAAAAAACCTAAGCAATTTGTTAAAAATTGGAGACCAATATCCTTGCTTTCTATTTTCTATAAAATAGAGCCATTGGCTCTGTAGCTCATCAGGCTACATCATCAATTATGCTGTAGAGTGTGGCCAATGTGATTCCCCCTTTGTAAAGGCCAAAGGGGTACCAATCATAAAATTAAGTATATAGGCGACAAGTTTCAGTTTTCTAGGCCTTATACTTCAGGAGAAGAAGATGAAAATAGATTTGAAGGACGTTCCTGTTGCCTTTATTAGGGGCAACAGGGTCACCAAAGCTACAACTCATAATCCTCAATAGTCAAGGAGTCTGTACACAACGTTTCAGCTTTCTAGGCCTTATGGTTCTGGAGAAGAAGATGAAAATAGGTTTTTAGGGCGTGGCCCCTGTGGCCCTTATTAGGGGTCACAGGGTCACTCAAGCTACAATTTATAATCCTCACTAGCAAAGGAGTCTGTACACAAAGTTTCAACTTTCTAGGCCTTATGGTTCTGGACCCAGTTTCACAAAAAATCGTAAATCTACGTGTAGGTGTAAAAGATACGTGCAACTAAAATTTACGTTTACGTGTAGCGAAGGACCGTTTCACAAAACCACACGTAGTTTTAATACTAAGATACGTTTACGTGTGGAACTCTTCTGTCCAAGAAGTCGGAGAAGTCATGTAAATCGTACTTCCGCTTCAAGACAAACACAACAAATATGACGCACGCCTCGGTCACATCAGTGAGCTTTTTCGTCACAACTGGGAGAAACGACGTGCAAGTTGACTGTCAAGTTCATCAAATGTCTCCAACAGACCTAATTTGTCCCAGCTCAACCGATTAGGATGACTTTTCAGATGCAATCCGGCTGACAGCGAAAGTTATACAGGTGCGTGAATTCGAACTAGATTCTAGACTTACTCATCTCCTTCTGTCATATTCATTTCAAAATGTCCAAACATCTACACAATTAATTATTATAAGTAACGGTATGATTGTTTAATGCAATGGCAATATATCTGAAATTGATCTGTGATGGGCATACTGATGGAAATTAAAATAAAATTATCTTCAAAATATGATATTTACTGAATATAACTCTTTGATGTTATTATTGTTCCGATTTCAAGTTCAAAACAATCAGTCTATATACATCATTCTACGAATGATACAATGATAAAAAGCCGGATTTTTTGGCCTCCTTAAAATAAGTTATCTGCAAGATTTGAAGCCATGCAAGGACTTACCTGTGTAATAAATAAATAAAAAAATAGAGCCATTGGCTTTGTAGCTCATCAGGCATCATATCAAGTTTGCTTTATACAGGCCAGATGAGCTAAAAATTAAACTGTTAAACCTATTGCAAGAAAACCTATAAAAATAAATTCAAAACAAATGTAACGATTACTGAATAAATTTCCTTACCCAAATGATTTATTATTATTCAACACTTTATAGATCGCCAATAATAGACAGTGAAAGAAGTCCACACTAAAATATCCAAGGAGAAATAAATTTGCCATAGACTGTATATCTAATGGAGAAAAATAGATATTTAAGATTGTGACCCCTGTGACCCTATTTGGGGTCATGGGGTCACGAAACCTACAGTATAGAATCCCCATTGGCCAAGGAGTCTACATGCAGTCTTTCAGCTCAATAGACCTTTTGGAACTGAAGATGATGATGAAAAAAAGTTTTTAAGGTTGTGACCCCTGTTACCCTAATTGGGGTCATTGGGTCACGAAATCTACAATTTAGAATCCCCATTGGCCAAGGAGTCTGCACATATAGTGTCAGCTCTCTAGACCTTTTGGAACTTGAAACTTGAAATAGGTTTATAAGGTTGTGACCCCTGTGACCCTATTTGGGGTCACAGAGTCACCAAAGTTACAAATTAGAATCCCCATTGTCCAATGAGTATGCACATATCATTTTTAACTCTCTACTCCTTTTGCAACTAGAGAAGAAGATGAGAATTGGTTTTTAAGGTTGTGACCCCTGTGACCCTATTTGGGGTCATGGGGTCACAAAATCTACAATTAATAATCCCCATTGGCCAAGGAGTCTGCACATATCATTTTTAACTCTCTACTCATTTTGGAACTGGAGAAGAAGATGAAAATAGGTTTTTAAGGTTGTAACCCCTGTGACCCTATTTGGGGTCACAGAGTCACCAAAGTTACAAATTAGAATCCCCATTGTCCAGGGAGTCTGCACATATCATTTTTAACTCTCTACTCCTTTTGCAACTGGAGAAGAAGATGAGAATTGGTTTTTAAGGTTGTGACCCCTGTGACCCTATTTGGGGTCACAGGGTAACTAAAGTTACAAATTAGAATCCCCATTGTCCAAGGAGTTGCACATATCATTTTTAACTCTCTAGTCCTTTTGGAACTGGAGAAGAAGATGAGAATTGGTTTTTAAGGTTGTGACCCCTGTGACCCAATTTGGGGTCATGGGGTCACGAAATCTACAATTAAGAATCCCCATTGGCCAAGGAGTCTGCACATATCATTTTTAACTCTCTAGTCCTTTTAGAACTGAAGAAGAAGAGGAAAATAGGTTTTTAAGGTTGTGACCCCTGTGACCCTATTTGGGGTCATGGGGTCACGAAATCTACAATTAAGAATCCCCATTGGCCAAGGAGTCTGCACATATCATTTTTAACTCTCTACTCCTTTTGGAACTGGAGAAGAAGATGAAAATAGGTTTTTAAAGTTGTGACCCCTGTGATCCTATTTGGGGTCACAGGGCCACCAAAGCTACAATTTATAATCCTCACTAGACAAGGAGTCTGTACACAAAGTTTCAACTTTCTAGGCCTTATGGTTCTGGAGAAGAAGTCGAAATTCCACAAAGTTTACGGACGGACGGTTGGACGGACGGACGGACGGACGGACGCTGGACACCATGCCATGCCATAAGCTCATCGGGCCTTACAGGCCAGATGAGCTAAAAATTATATAAGGTTATACTGGATCAAATTGATTGATTAATTGCAATATTTCAATAATAATTTTGGAGATAACAGAACATTACAATTCTAACTCAGATCATTTTCATATTAATTTGCAAATCTTGTAATATATTGTGCAGTGCATCCATTATGCTTGGAGATAAAGCTTACAGTATTCCCATTGCTATTAGTTAATTACAGTTGTTACAATACAGATATTTTTCATTCAAATCATAAATCATTATTTCCTTGTGAAACAAGAACAAAGAAACAAAGAAATGTTGTGTTTCAGGTCACAAGCCATAAAAATAGATTTAATATGTTATTTAAATTGATGATTTAAATCTAGAAAGATATGTGAATAATTTGATTTTAAGAAGGTTTCTTTAGTTGCCTTGTCAGGTTGTTGTTTGCTGAAATTGTTGTCCTCATAAAGATATTTCCTCTTGCACAAGAAATTAGGGGTTGTTGAGTTACCTGAAACACAACATATTTGTTTTTGGCCTAACAATAGATTTAAAGACAATGCATGTCTGTATTCAGAATAATTCTTGTGAAGACCTTTGACTTTAGGCCAATTAAACTGTGTTTAAGTCAGCAATTGGTATCAGGGTACCAAAAGTGTATGTTCATTGTCGTGATTCTCAATACCCAACTCCAGGATGTACATTTTCATTTAATTACATGATTTATTGACAGGCTTTGGGGCTTTAAATCCCTATGAGTATTTTTTTTCATATCCATACAACCTCCCTCAGATGAAATTACTCAATATCAAAATGCTTGTTTTGATGATTTTAAAGATTTAGCACCATTGTTTGGGTTTTTTTTCCACAGGATTTTATCAGTTGCGCTTGATGAGCAGTTGAAATTTCAATCCATCCACTTCTGCAAATTTCCTGTCATAATTTCCTCAAGGTAAATAGTATTTTACATCTTGATTCAGTGCAATTTAATATTTCAACTAACTACATTCCCATGTCCATTTAAATTCCTTACAGTATGTACCCGTATGTAGAAATTGTAATATGATTTCCTTTTTGAAAACAAAATCATCTTGCTCTTTTGCTGTTTTTCAGGTTAACACAATTACGTGTTGTTTTTCAATTGGATTGTGTGATAATTAATCAAATAAAGACACATTTTCATAATAATCAATTCATATAGGAAGGTAATCATTAGGGAATATGTGTTTTTCTCCTTTACTTTTTATTGCAGTAATTCAGTTATGCATTTCATATACTTTCAGACTGATTTTATTTGTGGGTTTGACTATTATAATGCCATTGATGAAATATTATAAAATGGATAAATTTACTGTGAGATATGAACCCATTTTTGGTCTATTCTTCTCTTCCTTGTTTTTTAGTAATTTACAGTGTGTGTGTGTGGGTGTGGGGGGGGGGGGGGGGGGGGGGGGTAGTAGGCATATGTGGTGGTGATAAATTGAAGCAATACAATATAATGCATATTACAAGGTTATTCACCTCATTTCAGAATTAATGCTCTATCATATCAAATATAAGTTTTAGTTTAATTTTCAAATTGATTTAAAATGGCAACACAAGATGTTTACCATATTTATGATTTTACACATTATCACATTATTTTACATGTGCTTGAGGTCAAAGTCTCACTGATTTTGCCACATCCTGTTTATGATACTCTAGTATCTAAGTATATGTGTGGAGGCAATGAAAATTTTAATTTAGGTACATGAAATAATATACCTTTGCATCAGCCAA
This sequence comes from Steromphala cineraria, assembly GCA_916613615.1. Lineage (NCBI taxonomy): Eukaryota > Metazoa > Mollusca > Gastropoda > Trochida > Trochidae > Steromphala > Steromphala cineraria. The sequence continues at coordinate 1,267,796 of OU744734.1, forward strand.
CCACTATATTAGATTAATCATCTCACAAGTTCCTTGATAATTCTTTTATATATATCATATCATCTCACTTTATCACCATATGACATTATAGGTAATTCTGGATCAAGTGATCCATGACTTTTTTACTGCAATAGATGTGTCACCAATTTCATGTAAATGTCATGTTGATGTACACAAAGTTTCAGCTTTCTAGGCCTTATGGTTCTGGAGAAGAAGATGAAAATAGGCTTTTAGGGTGTGGCCCCTGTGGCCCTTGTTAGGGGTCACAGGGCCACTAAAGCTACAATTTCAAATCCTCACTAGCCAAGGAGTCTGTACACAAAGTTTCAGCTTTCTAGGCCTTATGGTTCTGGAGAAGAAGATGAAAATAGGTTTTTAGGGCGTGGCCCTTATTAGGGGTCACAGGGCCACTCAAGCTACAATTTATAATCCTCACTAGCCAAGGAGTCTGTACACAAAGTTTCAGCTTTCTAGACTTTATGGTTCTGGAGAAGAAGATGAAAATAGGTTTTTAGGGCGTGGCCCTTATTAGGGGTCACAGGGCCACTCAAGCTACAATTTATAATCCTCACTAGCCAAGGAGTCTGTACACAAAGTTTCAGCTTTCTAGACTTTATGGTTCTGGAGAAGAAGATGAAAATAGGTTTTTAGGGCGTGGCCCTTATTAGGGGTCACAGGGCCACTAAAGCTACAATTTATAATCCTCACTAGCCAAGGAGTCTGTACACAAAGTTTCAGCTTTCTAGGCCTTATGGTTCTGGAGAAGAAGATGAAAATAGGTTTTTAGGGCGTGGCCCTTATTAGGGGTCACAGGGCCACTCAAGCTACAATTTATAATCCTCACTAGCCAAGGAGTCTGTACACAAAGTTTCAGCTTTCTAGACCTTATGGTTCTGGAGAAGAAGATGAAAATAGGTTTTTAGGGCGTGGCCCTTATTAGGGGTCACAGGGCCACTCAAGCTACAATTTATAATCCTCACTAGCCAAGGAGTCTGTACACAAAGTTTCAGCTTTCTAGGCCGTATGGTTCTGGAGAAGAAGATGAAAATAGGTTTTTAGGGCGTGGCCCCTGTGGCCCTTATTAGGGGTCACAGGGCCACTCAAGCTACAATTTATAATCCTCACTAGCCAAGGAGTCTGTACACAAAGTTTCAGCTTTCTAGGCCTTATGGTTCTGGAGAAGAAGTCGAAATTCCACAAAGTTTACGGACGGACGGACGGACGGACGCCGGACACCATGCCATGCCATAAGCCCATCGGGCCTTACAGGCCAGATGAGCTAAAAATTGGCTCCTTGGCAATTTCCAAAAGAATTAAAACTGTTCTTGACACGATCATAAACGAAGAGTAAAAAGGATTTATGTCGGGAAGATATATAGGGGAAATTACCAGACTTGTCTATGATCTCATAGAATATACCGAAAGCTACCAGATACCTGGTCTGTTATTACTCATAGACTTTGAAAAGGCTTTTGACACAATAGACTGGACATTTCTTGATAAGGCCCTTGAATTCTTTAAATTTGGAAACTCTATTCAAAACTGGGTAAAAAATTTCTATAGGGATATTGAAACTTGTGTATTAATAAACGGATTTGGTTCTGATTTCTTTAACATTTCAAGAGCCTGTCGACAAGGTGATCCCTTATCCCCTTACCTGTTCATCTTATGTGTTGAAATATTAAGTAACATGATTAGACACAACCCCAACATTCACGGCATTAAAATTGACAACATTGAATATCTATTAGCTCAATTTGCTGACGACACTACCTGTTTCCTGGATGGCACCGAACGTTGTTTATATGCTGTTATGCAAACTTTAGAGCAATTTGCACGTTTCTCGGGACTGAAGGTAAATGTTGACAAGACTAGAATTTTATGGTTAGGAGCAAAAAAGCGATCGAGAATGAAGATATGCCCCCAGTGGAAGCTTAATTGGGATCAAGATTCCTTTACCCTTTTAGGAATTCACTTTAGTCTAGATCTCGATGATATGATCAAAATGAATTATGATGAAAAAATTTTAAAATGCCAAACACTAATGAATATATGGTCCGCTAGAAACCTCACTCCTCTTGGCAGAAACACCGTGCTAAAATCACTTATTCTTCCAAAACTAAATCACCTCTTCTCGACACTCCCTAATCCACCTGAAAATGTCATTAAAGATTTCCAAAGTAAATGTTTCAAATTCATTTGGAACAAGCAGACATAGTCATCAACATCCCCCGCCTCCGGAACAAGGGCAATAACTCCGGAAAAAATAATTGCGCGGTTCTGATTTTCGAACTCCATCAAGGTATTGATACCCTGGAGGCACACACAAAATTTGATAATCCTATCTTTAACGGTTTCTGAGAAAAATTGGCTCCTTTAACTCGGACGGACGCACGCACGGACGCACGGAGGTCAAACCTATATCCCCCTTTCACTTCGTGGCGGGGGATAAAAATAAACCTGATAAAATAAAGAGAAGCCAGGTTATATGCAATAAAAATAGAGCCATTGGCTCTGTAGCTCATCAGGCATCATATCAAGTTTGCTTTATACAGGCAAGATGAGCTAAAAATGAAACTGATGTTACCTATTGCAAGAAAACCTATAAAAAAATTACAAAACAAATGTATTGTTATTCAACACTTTCTAGATCGCAAATATCAGACAGTGAAAGAAGTCCACACTAAAATATCCAGGGAGAAATAAATTTGCCATAGACTGTCATCTAATGGAGAAAAATAGGTTTTTAAGATTGTGACCCCTGTGACCCTATTTGGGGTCATGGGGTCACAAAACCTACAGTTTAGAATCCCAATTGGCCAAGGAGTCTACATGCACCCTATTTGGGGTCACAGGGTCTCCAAAGTTACAAATTAGAATCCCCATTGGCCAAGGAGTCTGCACATATCACTTTCAACTCTCTACTCCTTTTGGAACTGGAGAAGAAGAGGAAAATAGGTATTTAAGGTTGTGACCCCTGTGACCCTATTTGGGGTCACAGGGTAACAAAACGTTACAAATTAGAATCTCCATATGCTAAGGTACTTGTACACACAATTTCAGCTCTCTAATGTGTATGGTTCATGAGGAGAAGTCGAAAGTGTCAAAAGTTTACGGACGGACGGACGACGGACGGACGACGGACGGACGGACGCCGGACGACGGGCCATGCCATAAGCCTATCTGGACTTTCAGTCCTGATGAGCTAAAAATGACGAAGGTTTCAAATTTCCCAAAATAAAAGAGATGACTCAAGCGCAAAAGTTGTCCGTTCTCAGAAGTTTCCATACGAAACAAACATCTTGGGCCAATCTAATTGACAAAAACTTGCCAAAAAGACATCCATTAGTATATTAGAACTTAATTGCCACCACTTGAAGAATGAAATAACCTCTAGTATCAGAAACCCGTTTTATGTACATGTAGATTTAGTTACATCTTGGCTTGAATTTGTAAAACATATCGCACCGCAATCGGATATAGATATTCCTAAACAAACAGTTTGGCATAACTGCAACATTACAATTGGTAAAACGGATTTATTACCCGAACTGGCACTCAAAAGGAATTCATTTTATAAACGATCTTTTGGATGACAGCAGTCTCTTTCTGAACTGTATTGATTTTAAGAAAAAATATGACATCAACACAAACTTTATTCTGTATTATGGCATGATACAGTCAACAAAAACATACATCAAATCAACTGGATATTCAAAAATAAAAAAAGTAGATTCACCAACGTTGCCTTAATATACTTAGATGCACTGAAAACGCACCACCGACTTTAATTGAATGTGGTGATCAGAGATTTTGCTACTGAAATCTTATTTTTCGCATGTCTGTGACCCGACCAATTGTCAATACTTTAAACGCAACAAGAAATCAAAGAGACTTAAAGGACTTTTATGAAAGTGTCACGTCAGTTAAAGGGGTATTAAGTGAAAAGTCAGTAACGGTTGTGTCCTCCCCTAACATCAATACACGCAGTACAACGTTATGATTATCGCATGGAGTTGATGAGCTTTTGAATAGTCGCTTGAGGGATCCTTTGACACTCAGATGCAATGTTGCTTCCAGTTGACAGAGATTTTGCAGTTTGGGACCCATTTGAAAACGCTTGCCAATAATGTCCCAAAGATGCTCTACTGGTGAAAGATCGGGGGAGAGAGCTGGCCATTCGAGCTACGGAACATTATTCTGATGCAAGAATTTCATAGAGACGCTGGCCGTGTGCGCTCGAGCATTGTCCTCACAGTGATCCCAATGGCGTTGAGTCCGAAAATTGGTCCGACATACGGTCGTCTGGCATGTAGACCGACTGCGTGTAGTCGACAACGAACAGTGTCTACGCTAATGTTCCCTCGCCCCCCTCTGACAACAGAAGCAACACACGTGTTCCTGTAGAATTCTGTCGAACAATGTAGCGGTCTTGTCGAACTGTAGAGAAACGTTCGCGGTCTGGTAATGGTCGATCTCTGGTCGATCCTGTGAGCTGAAAACGATGAGCCAGTCTCACGATGGTCGAATAATGACATCCAAACTTCTAGGCAATGGCTCTACTAGGCAATCCTATCTGAATTATGGCAATGACCCTTTCTCTATACTCAGGTGTCATTTTCGGCTTGTATTCCACAGAACTGAAGGTAGTATCCTGACCCTAGTTTCAGAAAGGCCACAATTTATACCCCATGTTGGCATGGACAAGTCATGCAATGTTGTTCCTAGGTGGTCAGTTATGGGGGTCATTTTGGCCTTTTCTGAGTGGATGGGACCCCTTGCAATGGTAAAAGTATCCTACTTCTCTAAATTTTAAGGGACACCAAGCAAAAAGGGTAGGCAAATGTCCCCAGGACCCCCTCTAGGAACAACACTGAGTCATGCATCTCAAAAGCCAAAGTTAACAAAACTTTCATTTTCGTGTTTTGGCAATATGTACTGTGCTGCGTTTCGGCGATCACTTAAACATCACTTTTTAATGTTATCGCAATGATCTAATCTGCCTACAAAGAAATTAACATGAGAGATGAACAAAACTTGTAAAGTTTGAAAATTTTCCAAATTTTAAAGTTGGTGCGTTTTCAATGCATCTGAGTATATATACAACAACATTGTAAAGAGAATAAAGGATGTAGACACTACTATTCAAATGCACAAAAAACCAACACATCAACAAATGGAATCTCGAATTGCAATGCAACATTCCTGTCCAGACATGGCGCAAATATAACATGATACCCTTTAGATGCACTACCCATACAAATTTACAATGGTTCCAATATAATATCCTTCACCATATCCTTCCAACAAATACACTATTGTACAAAATGGGTTTTACTAATTCAGATCTATGTGATTTATGCTCCCGAAAAAAAGAGACTATGTACCATCTATTCTGGGATTGTGACTTTGTAAGACCATTGTGGACAAAACTGGAAGATTGGCTCAGAGAAAAGCTCACGTTAACATACATCTCGATAAAGAGAAAATACTCCTCGGCTTCCCTGACAGAAAAAATGATCCACTAAATGCCTTTATCCTCATCTTCAAAAAAACTATTTGCGGTCTTAAACAAAAAAAGCCGCCAACTTTCAAAACACTAGTCTTTAAAGTTTATGATTATTATATTGTTACCAAATGTGCAGCTGAAATGTCAAATAGAATTGATACTTTCTTCAAATTCTGGTCATCATGTCATTTATTGTTTATGTAAACATGTTTGTGTGATTGATTATACCTATGTATTTCTGAAATAAAAATGTAAATAAATAAAAAAATTACTTTAAAGAGCACGCTACTGTGAATGGTAATGTGTTGAAAGGCAATAGCCTACTAAATAAACTGATCATAAGTAAAAAAAATTTAAAAAAATAAAATATATGGTCCCTATCCATAACCCAATATACAGCCATGGCAGTTGAAAAAATCCTGCACCGATATAAGTTGACAGTGATTTTTTTCGAATCTATATAAACATAGCTTCAATTTGGTACCACGTTTGCAATAAATAACATAATATTTACAGAGATATCATGCTTTTAACTAAATAATTCCATCGAGACACAATCAATCAATTGAAGTTCACACCTATTTGTTAATGATCTCCATAACAAAGTCATCAATGTGATACCACTTTTACACTATTTGGCCAGATATTGACAGAGATATTAAGTTTTTAACAAAATACAATGATAAGGACACATATGGTCCATGACAATGGCCGATAGGGGTTAATCCTCTTCAATGCATGGATAAACATATCTCGACCAATTCTAATTGAAACCAACATTTTCAGAATCACTTTTAAATTAGATTTAATTTGATACCACGTTTGTACTACAAAACCTGATATTAACAGAGAAATATTAAGTTTCTTATGTAGCATAAATTTTTCAATATTTGTCATGTCTGCACCGTTGAGGTGTTTTTGTACTCAAGGGCCCGTGGCCTTATAGTATCGAAATAAAAGATTTGAACAGAGAAATTTGGTTTTATGAAAATACCTATTTGGGACACATTTGGTCCTTGGGCATGGCCGATGGGGGTTCATTTTCTCAAATGCATGTGTAGATAATTCACCAGCATAACAGACAAAAATAGAGCCATTGGCTCTGTAGCTCATCAGGCTTCATCATCAATTATGCTGTAGAGTGTGGTCAATGTGATTCCCCCCTTTGTAGAGGCCACAGGGTCACCATTAATAAAATTCAGTATATATAGGCGACAAGTTTCAGTTTTCTAGGCCTTTACTTCTGATGAAGAAGATGAAAATAGATTTGAAGGACATTCCTGTTGCCTTTATTAGGGGCAACAGGGTCACCAAAGCTACAATTTATAATCATCACTAGTCAAGGAGTCTGTACACATAGTTTCAGCTTTCTAGGCCTTATACTTCTGGAGAAGAAGATGAAAATAGGTTTTTAGGGCGTGGCCCTTCTTAGGGGCAACATGGTCACCAAAGCTACAATTTATAATCCTCACTAATCAAGGAGTCTGTAAACACAATTTAAGCTTTCTAGGCCTTATGCTTCTGGAGAAGATGAAAATAGGTTTTTAGGGCGTGGCCCGTGGCCCTTATTAGGGGTCACAGGGCCACCAAAGCTACAATTTATAATCCTCACTAGTCAAGGAGTCTGTACACAAGGTTTCAGCTTTCTGGGCCTCATGCTTCTGGAGAAGAAGATGAAAATAGCTTTTAACCCTTATAGTGCCCGGCCTTTGACCCTATGCTCTCACGCAGTGCCGCATACTTTTGAAATTAACTCGAGATTTTGGTCAACGTTGCACAAAAAATGTCGCTGAGGCGTTATCTATGTTCGGAAATTCATGAAATTTTAAGTGAAGAAAGCTGAGTTGTTTCCCATTCTATCAATGTAAATTTGGATCATAAATGGCAACAATAAAAACGAATTTAACCTAATTATAAACGACAGAGACGTTTTTCATGCACATGTTCATGTTTCATCGATTGTAATTAAATTGCCGTTATCTACAAAGTAATTTAATTGTTATTTATCAAGAAAGCGGATGTCAGTGATCATGTTTATGTGTTTACTTCCTACATGCGATCGATTGTTCACGAAATAATACAAGTTATCTTTTTGTTTTCATTTGTTGAACATTGTTCGCCGTGACGTCATTGACAAACAAAGTGCAGTAAACGTACTGTGCACGCAAAGTCCTTACAATTTTTCCACAGCCCATGCACATGACTGAATTTCCATTCACAGAAAGTTATGGATTCGATCTTGAAAATTATATAACTTTCGGAAACATTAGAGCTGAAATTATGTTGCTATCACAAGGTCGAATACAAAAGCAGTTTCAAGCAGACAGAATAATGATTTGAGTCTCATATTTGCAAGCGCATAAACAACTCAATATATATTGTTGTACAATAAACTAATACATTGAAAAAGTACAGATTATCAAAATAGAATTCATAAGCAAACTATTGGAACAGTTTCCTATGTATGTTCTCACAGAAAATTCAAAACGATCGATCAGACAAAAGCGCGAAAAAATAGTGAGAACACATCACGGCAATTTGGCATTGCGAATTTGGTAGATTTCCTTTTCCACGTACATTTTACCATTGGCATGTATTTTCAATCACAATCACAGTTTGAATTGTGGTAAACATATATATATTATAACCTTCAATAAATCCATAATATATCAAGCAAATTTGGTCACTGTCAGACGTATATCAAACTATTCTCTCGAGTTAAAATATAAAAAGGAAAATACCAGCTCGGTTAAAAAAATTATAGAAATCAAAATTAGATTAAAAAACAAATCTCACTATAATTTACCCTGAATAACACAAAGGAAGGTTGCAAACTATATATACGATCAACTGGATATAATGTCTTTACTTGACATGGAAGAAAATGACTAAAATATTTAGAAGATAAAAACAGGCCTGCTTCCCGAAAATGGCCGACTTGATTGACGCGTCGTCCACTCGCGGCGTTATGCACGATGAAATTCGCGCATTAAATATGGTGGGAAGGTTGTCGTACTTCAATGTTTACTCTTTAAATTTCTCGCGTGCTTAAAATTTATCATGCAACACATTTATCTATAATGTTCTTCATCTCTATCGGGGTTTTCGAAAGCCAACATTGACGCTCTTCAGTGTATGTTAGTGGCCACGCCCCTAGCTCAGCGAACAATCGGTTTCAATTTTGAGATCATATTGGTGAATAGACCAGTAAATTTTTGTTTTTTGATAAAACTTTTATAAGCACACAATTTGTTTCACATTCTCTATTATATCAGATTGTATATTGAATCCAGGGATTCATTCATAAATTCATAAATAAATGACAAATAAAAAACTATGTTGTTAATATATTTCAAGAAATTAATCAACTTAAAAATCATATTGAGACTAGATACCCCTTAAATTTGCATAATTTCAAATTAGAATATCGTAAAAACTCTTTATCATTTGGATGAAATAATTCAAATGAAAAAAATAGATTGTTAAATGGGATTGAATTATTAGAGAAAATAGACTAAAATATAATAAAAATCGAGGATTTATACAGAAAAAATATATATTAGTGTATTCAATAAACATGCATATGTTGATATTTATTATAGGCCTACAATAGGAAATGTGCGATGGCCCTTATAAATTGAAAACATGCGCCCTGATCACTAGTTGTTTTTTTTTCATTTGATAGATTCAAGGAATACTGTATGATCACTTTCCATCTGATAAATTTCAGAAATGCCACTTCATTTTATTCCTGTTCAGTATTTGTGTAAGCGTATCATAATAGTTAAGATATATTTATATGGCTTTGATAAATATAAGAAAATTTCCAATTCATTGAGAAAGACAGCAAAACCAAAGTTCGACATGACAAGAGTCAGCCGTCATCATCTAGATTTTTATTGCCACGGTCACTGTCATTGTAATCAAATGATTTTTAAAATATTTTTTTTATTTCGGCAACAAGGGATTTCCCGTACTATAAATAGCGCTAATGGTCGCGAGCAAAGTAGACCGGATATGACGGCAGAACATGCGAAGACGCCACGACTCGCGTGTCTCGTGATGTTCATCAGACGACAAGTGATTGTTCCGCGCCGAATAAAACGTTCGAATTATGGTTAAAACAAACTCTCGTAATCCTTGGGTTGTCTATCCCTCAAATAAAGCGATTGAAATTCCCTCATAAATTTGGAAATAGAAAAATATTACAATGACAATATGATTTACATTATTTTGTCACAATAATTGTGTTATTTTCATAGGTAAACATTCACGGCCAAATATATTTATCCAGAGTAATTATCATTATGGAAATGACGTTTGCAATCTGTTGAATTTTATTCTGTATTTAGCACATATCGAGGAAAACACAAATATCAAAATGGTTTTGTGATTTACTTTTTCATTTCACTAAAACCAACAGACGCCCGTACCACATTAGCTCATAGAAATAAGATCTCACGAAAGTGGTATCTACAATGTCACCGCCATTCTGTCAACAAAACAGCCGCGCAATGCAACGTGTACTACATTTTAGAATTTGCTATCTTGCACCCATCAAATCATGAAAACATGGACTCATACATAAACAAAAATAAAAATGCTATCTTTCGATGGTATTTTCAGGTAACGTTACTTATTTGTTTGATGTAAATGGGCTGTCAGTATTGGGAGGTCGCGAATGTTTTGAAACGTTTTTGCACCGATTTGTGTGACACGAAGTGTTGGAATGTTTTGCTATGTTGCCCCGCATTTTTTTTTCTGAATTACGATAATTCACATGATACGCATGACCTGAACATCGTTTATAAACTGTAGAGAATGTATCAGTCTTTTCATTTCTAGAACAAACGTGGGTGTATCAAAATATCCAAATTAGAATTAGGTGTACTCTGTCCGCTGCCAGTTTGACTGGCCATTTTTTTTATTTCCATTCAAGAGCTGGCAGTGACATATGCTGGTTTGCCAATTACTTCGGGAAAACGCTGCTGCACATTATTGCTAATTGATTACCGTATTCGTGTAAGATATCGATTTCAGTACCCATATAGCATGTTTTGTCAAGAATTTAAGTATGAAACAGATATATGGTCCTGCGGCATTATGGGGAGTTTGGGGGGAGGGGCACATATATGGTCCTGGGGCACTATAAGGGTTAATCCTCTTCAATGCATGGGTAAAAATATCTCAACCAATTATAATTTAAACCCACATTTTCAGAATCACTGTCAAATTAGATTTAATTTGATACCATTTTTGTACTACAAAACCTGATATTAACAGAGAAAATTGGTTTTATGAAAATACCTACAATGTATTTGGGACACATATGGTCCTTGGGCATGGCCGATGGGGGTTAATTTTCTCAAATGCATGTGTAGCTAATTCACCAGCATAACAGACAAAAAATAATGAAACAGGAAAAATCCAAAGTATTACAAAAATCTACAGTATCTCTAGTTTTGAAATCTCATATTGACAATGGAAAATGCATTCTAATAATTAATGAACCGACTTAATTAATTATTACTTTTGATTTGGTAAAAATGGCCATCATTCCTTGACTGAGGAAAATTACTATGATTCATAACTTGCTCATAGATTTCTGTTTCAAACGTAAATTCCTGACAAAACATGCTATATGGGTACTGAAATCGATATCTTACACGAATACGGTAATCAATTAGCAATAATGTGCAGCAGCGCTTTCCCGAAGTATTTGGCAAACCAGCATATGTCACTGTCAACTCTTGAATGGAAATAAACAAAATGGCCAGTCAAACTGGCAGCGGACAGAGTACACCTAATTCTAATTTGGATATTTTGATACACCACACGTTTGTTTTAGAAATGAAATGACTGATACATTCTCTACAGTTTATAAACGATGTTCAGGTCATGCGTATCATGTGAATTCTCGTAATTCAGAAAAAAATGCGGGGCAACATAGCAAAACATTCTGGAAACACTTCGTGTCACACAAATCTGATCGGTGCAAAAACGTTTCAAAACATTCGCGACCTCCCAATACTGACAGCCCATTTACATGGAACAAATAAGTAACATTACCTGAAAATACCATCGAAAGATAGCATTTTTATTTTTGTTTATGTATGAGTCCATGTTTTCATGATTTGATGGGTGCAAGATAGCAAAACGTATAATTCTAAAATGTAGTACACGTTGCATTGCGCGGCTGTTTTGTTGACAGAATGGCGGTGACATTGTAGATACCACTTTCGTGAGATCTTATTTCTATGAGCTAATGTGGTACGGGCGTCTGTTGGTTTTAGTGAAATGAAAGAGTAAATCACAAAACCATTTTGATATTTGTGTTTTCCTCGATATGTGCTAAATACAGAATAAAATTCAACGGATTGCAAACGTCATTTCCATAATGATAATTACTCTGGATAAATATATTTGGCCGTGAATGTTTACCTATGAAAATAACACAATTATTGTGACAAAATAATGTCAATCATATGCCATTGTAATATTTTTCTATTTCCAAATTTATGAGGGAATTTCAATCGCTTTATTTGAGGGATAGACAACCCAAGGATTACGAGAGTTTGTTTTAACCATAATTCGAACGTTTTATTCGGTGCGGAACAATCACCTGTCGTCTGGTGAACATCACGAGACACGCGAGTCGTGACGTCTTCGCATGTTCTGCCGTCATATCCGGTCTACTTTGCTCGCGACCATTAGCGCTATTTATAGTACGGGAAATCCCTTGTTGCCGAAATAAAAAAAATATTTTAAAAATCATTTTGTTACAATGACAGTGACCGTGGCAATAAAAATCTAGATGATGACGGCTGACTCGTGTCATGTCGAGCTTTGGTTTTGCTGTCTTTCTCAATGAATTGGACATTTTCTTATATTTATCAAAGCCATATAAATATATCTTAACTATTATGATACGCTTACACAAATACTGAACAGGAATAAAATGAAGTGGCATTTCTGAAATTTATCAGATGGAAAGTGATCATACATATTCCTTGAATCTATCAAATGAAAAAAAAACCTAGTGATCAGGGCGCATGTTTTCAATTATAAGGGCAATCGCACATTTCCTATTGTAGGCCTATAATAAATATCAACATATGCTTGTTTATTGAATACACTAATATACATTTTTTCTGTATAAATCCTCGATTTTTATTATATTTTATTCTTTTTTCTCTATTAATTCAATCCCATTTTAACAATCTATTTTTTTCATTTGAATTATTTCATCCAAATGATAAAGAGTTTTTAGGATATTTTACTTTGAAATTATGCAAAATTAAGGGGTATCTAGTCTCAATATGATTTTTAAGTTGATTAATTTCTTGAAATATATTAACAACATAGTTTTTTATTTGTCATTTATTTATGAATTTATGAATGAATCCCTGGATGCAATATACAATCTGATATAATAGAGAATGTGAAACAAATTGTGTGCTTATAAAAGTTTTATCAAAAAACAAAAAGTTACTGGTCTATTCACCAATATGATCTCAAAATTGAAACCGATTGTTCGCTGAGCTAGGGGCGTGGCCAGTAACAGACGCTGAAGAGCGTCAATGTTGGCTTCCGAAAACCTCGAAAGAGATGAAGAACATTATAGATAAATGTGTTGCTTGATAAATTTCAGGCACGCGAGAAATTTAAAGAGTAAACATTGATGTACGACAACCTTCCCACCATATTTAATGCGCGAATTTCATCGTGCATAACGCCGCGAGTGGACGACGCGTCAATCAAGTCGGCCATTTTCGGGAAGCAGGCCTGTTTTTATCTTCTAAATATTTTAGTCATTTTCTTCCATGTCAAGTAAAGACATTATATCCAGTTGATCGTATATATAATTTGCAACCTTCCTTTGTGTTATTCAGGGTAAATTATAGTTAGATTTGTTTTTTAATCTTATTTTGATTTCTATAATTTTTTAAACCGAGCTGGTATTTTCCTTTTTATATTTTAACTCGAGAGAATAGTTTGATATACGTCTGGCAGTGACCAAATTTGCTTGATATGTTATGGATTTATTGAAGGTTATAATATATATATGTTTACCACAATTCAAACTGTGATTGTGATTGAAAATACATGCCAATGGTAAAATGTACGTGGAAAAGGAAATTTACCAAATTCGCAATGCCAAACTGCCGTGATGTGTTCTCGCTATTTTTTTCGCGCTTTTGTCTGATCGATCGTTTTGAATTTTCTGTGAGAACATACATAGGAAATTGTTCCAATAGTTTGCTTATGAATTCTATTTTGATAATCTGTACTTTTTCATCGTTTTAGTTTATTGTACAACAATATATATTGAGTTGTTTATGCGCTTGCAAAAATGCGACTCAAATCATGATTCTGTCTGCTTGAAACTGCTTTTGTTTTCGACCTTGTGATAGCAACATAATTTCAGCTCTAATGTTTCCGAAAGTTAAATAATTTTCAAGATCGAATCCATAACTTTCTGTGAATGGATATTCAGTCATGTGCATGGGCTGTGGAAAAAATGCAAGGACTTTGCGTGCACAGTACGTTTACTGCACTTTGTTTGTCAATGACGTCACGGCGAACAATGTTCAACAAATGAAAACAAAAAGAAAACTTGTATTATTTCGTGAACAATCGATCGCATGTATGAAGTAAATACATCAACGTGATCACTGACATCCGCTTTCTTGATAAATAACAATTAAATTACTTTGTAGATAACGGCAATTTAATTACAATCGATGAAACAAGGGTATGCTAACGTTCCTCGGCTGAACATTTGCATGAAAAACGTCTCTGAAGTTTATAATTAGATTAAATTCATTTTTATTGTTCTCACTTATGATTTAAAATTACATTGATTAAATGGTAAACAACTCAGCTTTCTTCACTTAAAATTTCATGAATTTCCGAACATAGATAACGCCTCAGGGACATTTTTTGTCAACGTTGACCAAAATCTCGAGTTTACTCCAAAAGTTAGCGGCACTGCTTGAGCGCAAAGCGTCAAAGGCCGGGCACTATAAGGGTTAACCCCTATCGGCCATGGTCATGGACCATATGAGTCCTTATCATTATATTTTGTTAAAAACTTAATATCTCTGTCAATATCTGGCCAAATAGTGTAAAAGTGGTATCACATTGATGACTTTGTTATGGAGATTATTTAAAAATAGGTGTGAACTTCAATTGATTGATATAATTTTTCATTTGCATTGTAGAAAATTACCCCCCAATGGCCATGCCCAGGGACCATATGTGTCTCGATAGAATTATTTAGTGGAAAGCATTATATCTCTGTTAATATTTTGTTCTATATTGCAAACGTGGTACCAAATTGAAGCTATGTTTATAGAGATTCTAAAAAAATGACTGTCAACTTGAATCGGTGCAGGATTTTTTCAACTGCCATGGCTGAATATTTGATTATGGCTAGGGACCATATATGGTCCTGCAGCATTATGGGGAGTTTGGGGGGAGGGGCACATATATGGTCCTGGGGCACTATAAGGGTTAAGGGCTTGGCCCCTGTGGCCCTTATTAGGGGCCACAGGGCCACTAAAGCTACAATTTTTAATCCTCACTAGTCAAGGAGTCTGTACACAAGGTGTCAGCTTTCAGGGCCTCATGCTTCTGGAGAAGAAGATGAAAATAGCTTTTAACGGCTTGGCCCCTGTGGCCCTTATTAGGTTCCACAGGGCCACTAAAGCTACAATTTCTAATCCTCACTAGTCAAGGAGTCTGTACACCAAGTTTAAGCTTTCTAGGCCTTATGGTTCTGGAGAAGAAGTCGAAATTCCACAAAGTTTACGGACGGATGGACGGACGGACGCCGGACACCATGCCATGCCATAAGCCCATCAATGGAAAATGCATTCTAATAATTAATGAACCGACTTAATTAATTATTACTTTTGATTTGGTAAAAATGGCCATCATTCCTGAGGAAAATTACTATGATCCATAACTTGCTCCTAGATTTCTGTTTCAAACGTAAATTCTTGACAAAACATGCTATATGGGTACTGAAATCGATATCATACACGAATATAGTAATCAATTAGCAATAATGTGCAGCAGCGCTTTCCTGAAGTATTTGGCAAACCAGCATATGTCACTGCCAACTCTTGAATGGAAATAAACAAAATGACCAGTCAAACTGGCAGCGGGCAGAGTACACCTAATTCTAATTTGGATATTTTGATACACCCACGTTTGTTCTAGAAATTAAATGACTGATACATTATCTACAGTTTATAAACGATGTTCAGGTCATGCGTATCATGTGAATTATCGTAATTCAGAAAAATGCGGGGCAACATAGCAAAACATTCCAACACTTCGTGTCACACAAATCTGATCGCTGCAAAAACGTTTCAAAACATTCGCGACCTCCCAATATTAAAAGCCCATTCACAGAGAACAAATAAGTAACGTTACCTGAAAATATCATCGGAAGATTGCATTTTTATTTTTGTTTAAGTATGAGTCCATGTTTACATGATTTGATGAGTGCAAGATAGCAAAACGTTTCAATCTTAAATGTAGTATATAGAGGGCCCCATGATACACGTTGCATTGCGCGGCTGTTTTGTTGACAGAATGGCGGTGACATTGTAGATACCACTTTCGTGAGATCTTATTTCAATGAACTAATCTAGTACGGAAATCTGTTGGTTTTAGTGAAACGAAAGAGTAAATCACAAAACCATTTTGATATTTGTGTTCTCCTCAATATGTGCTAAATACAGAATAAAATTCAAAGGATTACAAAAGTCATTTCCATAATGATAATTACTCTGGATAAATATATTTGGCCGTGAATGTTTACCTATGAAAATAACACAATTATTGTGACAAAATAATGTCAATCATATTGCCATTGTAATATTTTTCTATTTCCAAATTTATGGGGGAATTTCAATCGCTTTATTTGAGGGATAGACAACCCAAGGATTACGAGAGTTTGTTTTAACCATAATTCGAACGTTTTATTCGGCGCGGAACAATCACTTGTCGTCTGATGAACATCACGAGACACGCGAGTCGTGACGTCTTCGCATGTTCTGCCGTCATATCCGATCTACTTTGCTCGCGACCATTAGCGCTATTTATAGTACGGGAAATCCCTCGTTACCGAAACGTTCAGTAACACGAAATTTCCCTGGATGTTCGCGATGTTCAATGTTAAAGAAGGATACCCGCCGCGAACAACGTGTAACTGAACGCAAGGCCGGTCTACTTTGCTCGCGACCCTCGTTACCGAAACCAAAATTATTGTGCATATCCTTTTATTACAATGACAGTGACTGTGGCAATAAAAATCTAGATGATGACGGCTGACTCTTGTCATGTCGAGCTTTGGTTTTGCTGTCTTGCTCAATGAATTTGACATTTTCTAATATTTATCAAAGCCATATATTATGTATCTTAATTATTATGATAAGCTTACATAGGAATAAAATGAAGTTGCATTCTGGAAATTATGTCTGGAATTTATCAGATGGAAATTTATCATACAATTCCTTGAATCTATCAAATGAAAAAAACCCACAGTGTTCAGGGCGCATGTTTTCAATTTATATGGGCCATCGCACATTTCCTATTGTATGATAATTATCATTATGCATGTTAATTGAAAAAATACATTAATATAAAAAAAATTCTGTATACACTGACATCCTCGATTTTTATTATATTTTATTATAATTTCTCTAATAATTCAATCCCTTTTAAACAATCTAATTTTTTTTATTTGAATTATTTCATCTTAATGATAAAGTGTTTTTACGATATTTTAATTTGAAATTTAAACAAAATTAAGGAGTTTCTAGTCTCAATATGATATTTAAAGAAGGGCTGCATAACCTTTTTTAAAGATATTTTTCAAAAGATATTGGTCAAATAACTATATAACATAAATATTAGGCCAAAACAGCAACGATACACAGTTTCTCAATGAAGCTACAGCTAAGTAAACATTGCGTAACAAGGCGTCTGCTTGTCGCCGTCCAGCGACAAACCAAAACAAGGCTGAGAGGCCACGGGCAGGGGATACCGGAAGTGACGTGGCAGTAGGCGAAGCGTTCGTCTGCTTATATGGAAAATGATAGGCGAAATCCGCAGTTCTGCCTTTTCAAAGCGATTAACAGTATGCTATATCATTGTGTTGCTGTCAACTGTCCTAGAATATCTCCTGATGAAGTCTCCGTTGACAAATTCCCATCATATTGATGGTTTCACGCCAAATTGACCCGCTGTGTTAGGTCAAACAGAGCAATGTGACAATCTACATCGAACTCACGTGTTCCGATCACTACACCGATTTTCTGCTTCGAGCTCGCATTTTCACTGAATGAACAGTTTGGCATGCAGAGAAAAGGGAGATTAGTAAAATATAAAACATAGCAGAAAGTATTGGGCTGATTAATGGTAATAATCCGAATATACAATGCTCACATTTAGATTTGAACGTTGTGTAAAAAGGTTGAATAAACAATGACATTGGTCTGCAGGTGTTACTTACTTTCTTTAGATCAGATACTCACTTATTACACAATTACTTTACTGTCTATCGTATTTCCTGTCTGTTTCCTAATTAGATGATATCAAATGATGACTATAGCAGGTAGGTTATATAATGCACAATCATCAACACCTGGCTATTATATGACATCAGCTAATTAGGTAACATCAAATAGCAATTGTATTCCTTAACATCCCTTTTTTCTCCGATTGTAAATTATAACCTATTAACCTGAAATTAGGAATACCGTTTTTGCTCTATCTGATAATTATTTTGGATAAGGTTCATTTAATAAATCTTCATTCTGTTTGGCCATGTATCGGCTATTGTTGTGGAAAATATCACTCTATGTACAAGAGTGAAAACATTAAGATTTTCAGTGAAATGCCCTATTAAAATAATGTTTTAAACAAGACATCAGTGATCATCCAATACATGTTTTTCATCGAGAATTGTAACTTGTCCATCACTAAATGAAATAACTAAGAAAAACGTATATATTTTTTATCCTGTTACAAAATGAAGTCAAAGGCAATTCTTAAAAAATGGTTTAAATGTAAAAATAAAATAGTATTGTATAATTACATCCTTTCTGCTGTGCTACTAAAGTAATATTCAATAACAACCAGCAACTGTGCACGAAGATAAAACAGTTCACACGGGAGCAATTGTTTACATAAACATCCGGGTTCTCACGTGCAGTCTTATGACAACATTGCGCAAAGCGAGACCATCTAGGCCTACATGCTGTAGCATTATGCGCACAACTTCGTTTTTAATCAGGGTCTTACGTTTTCATCAATACAAATTGCCAGTTGAATAAATAAACTACCGATTTATTGAAGGTTTGAGATGTTGGATGTTGTTTAGGGTGTTTAATCGACGGTTAAACATCGAGCTGTACTGTTAGCTTGTGTTGTTTTACATAACGAGGGCACACAAGGGGGTATCACATCGCCTACTAACACGTCACGAGGCAGTCACGCTTCAGTGCGTTTTATTCTGTTCTCCGGCCTAATTAGGGGGTGTTCTTTATACAGTCGAAATTAAGCCGTTTCTAGGTCGATTTCAGAAATTTAAAGTTGAGTCCATGTGAAATTGTTATCACTATTTCATGAATCCCGAAAGTTGCCATATAGCATTTCAGTCCCTCTTTAAGTTGATTAATTTCTTGAAATATATTAAGAACCCTGGATGCAAAATAAAATCTGATATAATAAAGAATGTGAAACAAACAATGTGCTTATAAAAGTTTTATCAAAAAACAAAAAGTTACTGGTCTATTCACCAATATGATCTTAAAGTTGAAACCGATTGTTCGCTGAGCTAGGGGCGTGGCCAGTAACAGACGACGCTGAAGAGCGTCAATGTTGGCTTTCGAAAACCTCGATAGAGATGAAAACCATCATAGATAAAAGTGTTGCTTGGTAAATTTTAGGCACGCGAGAAATTTAAAGAGTAAACACTGAAATATGACAACCTTCCCACCATATTTATTGCGCGAATTTCATCGTGCATATAACGCCGCGAGTGGGCGACGCGTCAATCAAGTCGGCCGGGTTCGGAAAGCAGGCCTGTTTTTATCTTCTAAATAGTTTAGTCATTTTCTTCCATGTCAAGAAAAAACATTATATCCAGTTGATCGTATATATAGTTTGCAACCTTCCTTTGTGTTATTCAGGGTAAATTAGTTTACAGTTAGATTTGTTTTTTAATCTAATTTTGATTTTGATATATTTTTTAAACGAGCTGGTATTTTCCTTTTTTTATTTTAAAGCGATACTATGCCGCCAGTAAATGTGATGCATCACATTTATTAATTAGTGGCCAGCTACCGTGCGCCGAGTCTCTCCTAAGCTCCGCAGCAGTGTTGATTATTCATTGCTGTACGGAGCTTGACTATGACAATGAACTGGTATATGTAAACTCTTCGGTTTCTCTGATTGAGTTGTTTGTATAATCAAATACATCGTTTAAACCGATATAATGCGGATTAATTTATCACGATTGATTGAGTTTTCTTATTGTGACAGTGACTTGTTTTGGTAACAAATCAATGCATCTAGAAATTCTGAATAGAATAGCTTTTGCAAATGTGATAACATTATTACTAAATCATCATTACAAAACATTTGTTTTGTATTTGATTACCGTTTTCAATTGGAAATATCTAATTAATGTCAATTTCAATTACGAAAATATAAAAGAAATAAAATATAAATATGTGGTCTTTAAAATGTCCTGTAACAATAGACAACAACCACAAGAAAAAATTTATTTGACATTTATTAACATTATTATTTTAAAAAATGAATTGAATATATTATTTACCAATTCATTTATTAAACCATGTGCTGTTTCAAACTG
This sequence comes from Steromphala cineraria, assembly GCA_916613615.1. NCBI lineage: Eukaryota > Metazoa > Mollusca > Gastropoda > Trochida > Trochidae > Steromphala > Steromphala cineraria. The sequence goes on from OU744734.1 coordinate 1,288,201, forward strand.
CGTAAGAAGTATCAGTTATACCAGTTATATCAGTAGTTTCAAAAATATATCATGCACGATAATGAAGGGTAGTCTAGCAAAATGTACGTCTCCTTCGGGTGCGCAGTCATCGCACATACATATATATATATACTGAAGTTTAGATTATCATTATCTAAATGAGGAACAGCCATGTCATTTGAGAAGCAACGACTTGGTTATTTGTCATCAATACGTTATCGATAGCACATCTTGTAAAGGTGGGATATTTTTTCTATTTATTTTTGTATTATGTAGATCGTAAATAAGAACCATATTAGAAGTGTTCAGTAATTGAAATTTGTTGCGGACAATGAAATGTTCACCTACTGATTTTCATTAGTCAGATATAATGTTCTACAGCTTCATTTGGTTTTGTAAGCTAGACATTCTGTCTGGGATTGAAATAACTTTTAATTGGCGGCAATTGTCTTGTATATGTCTTGTATGTGTATCCATTGTCCACTCAACAAGACACGATGGCGCCATCAAACAGTCACCCGGCAGTTATATGACCTGTTACGACACATGACTGGTCACTAAACGTCAATAAACTGACGTCTCACACCTGTTATCTGTTACATCCGGCTCGATGTAATACACAACATCAACTAACATTTCCCCGTTGTCTTCATGATACTTTAAAAAATGTATCAAGTGTTATTTCAGGCTGTTCAATGTATCACACAAATTTAAAACGATGTTATTTAGCTATAACAAATCACAAAACAAAATGAAGATAAAAAAATTGCTTTGATTTCAAAACCCCTTACCTTTCCTACCTATTAGGTGTCTCGGCAGTTATTATCGGAGCATCAACTTTATTTGAAAGTGATTAGTTTAAACATTGTTTTATTTCAAAAATAAAACAAACAATTGGCGAATGGGCTGTATAACGCTTACTTGAGTATTCGCTCTTATTCACGATTCATAAATCTGAACACAAACACAAGAAAGTGTGAAAATTAACAGCTATGGGAAACATTTGCAAATGTCAACATGTAGGTTTTCAAATATTAATTATTTGGTATGCCTCGTTTTGAAGTTGGCTACAGCATCAGCTAGATGAAACGAAAGTAAATGAAAAATGATTTAACCCACAACACTGTTACTCTTCACTACCGTATAGACGCAGGTTTCGCCAATCATTTGTTTCAAATATTGAAAATTCCAGTGGCCTTTTCTAGTATAAACTATCTTTTAAGCGGAATGGTAATTCATTTTTTTGGTCTTAATAATTGATTATTTTCATATTTTACGCTAGACAGAAATTATTCTTCCATTTGATAACTTTTTAAACAAACTTTTCAAAAACATTGGCATCACAATTTATTGATACAATTAAGTGTTCTATAAATTGAACTTAATTGAAACATGTTTATTTCCAAAATTGAAATTGCTGAACAAGCAATAGCTTAATACAAATATTTGGTAAATAAACCATGACCTTTTTTTTAAATCTTGTTATGGAGCGGATTAACATCAGCTTTAAGCTTGTTTCCAATACAATTATTATTTACAATAAATAAGTTTAAACCACAAGCAAAACTCTTATGGTAATACCTCTCCGATATGAACAGATATATAACATTTTGGAAGTGATTTGAAAAAAGACTTTATATAAACAAACAAGAATGCGTGGATGATATACAGACAATACTCTTTGTATACTGTGACAAATTCCTTTTGATAACACTTTACCGTTGTCATGTAATTCGGACATCAGTTGAGATTGTATGAAAATAGTATAATTAAAAAAAGAAATACATCAAAATTAGTAAATTCTTGACATTGTTTCAGTGAGTAAGTTTCATGACGCTTTGTCAATACTCAAGTCATTAGCGAAACTTGAAAACTTACAATGTCTAGGCAAGCACATGCGGTTGGATATTAAAATTAAAATACTCTTACGAAACTAAAACGTTGTATGTCATAAGGTTGAAAAGAAGTGAATGTTTCCGGTCGATGTATCATAAACCAATCAGCGCGCACGATTAACGAGGGGATTCCCCTAAAGAAAAGCGAACCCTAAACCGCTCTCTTCTCCCCATCTCAGCGGTAAAGCGTAGCTCAGCTCATTAATGAGCAGGCTTCTCAGGACGGACTGACGGCCATTTGCCTTGGCGACGGCAGGTCCCTTTAACTCGAGAATATAGTTTGATATACGTCTGGCAGTGACCAAATTTGCTTGATATGTTATGGATTTATTGAAGGTGATATTGTATATATATGTGTTTACCACAATTCAAACTGTGATTGTGATTGAAAATACATGCTAATGGAAAATCTACGTGGAAAAGGAATGTGTTCATGCTATTTTTTCGCGCTTTTGTCTGATCGATCGGATACATGGAAAACTGTTCAAATAGTTTGCTTATGAATTCTATTTTGTTAATGTGTATTTTTTCATAGTTTTAGTTTATTGTACAACAATATATATTGAGTTGTTTATGCGCTTGCAAAAATGCCACTCAAATCATGATTCTATCTGCTTAACCCCCTTAGCGCCAGCCTGAACATAAATGTACATACACGAAACGCCATCCAGGTGCCGGGGTGTACATAAATGTAAATCCCCGACATTCCCAACTTAGAACTAAATATACATTTAATAAATTGATAATTAGATATAAATAAATATCTTCTGACTTAAAAAATCTCAGCATTAATTTGGTACCAAAATAATAGGTATTCATACATTTTTATTGGAGTTACACCTATTTTCCCAAAATCAAATACAAAGCAATTTGAACTTGGCGCCATGTTTGACTTTTTGTTGACGTCACAAAGTGTACATTGAACGAAAAACAGACGATACGTTATTTTCTTTGCAGGTATTGAAACATAATTGACTGAACATTGTTACTAGATATCTAAACTACATCTCCATAAGCCTTCGGCCTCATGCTTTAACTATAATAGTTCAGGGCAAAACTGTACTTTATTGCAAAACACATGATGGTTAGGGCTACTTTATTTCTTTAATAGGGCAAACTGACCGAGGTTCGGACGGTGTTCCGATCCAAATATTTTCAAAGATCGTACTGTAAATTATCATTGGAAGAAAACAATTTTAAGCCAATTATGCCACTAGGAATGAAATTTTGTATTGTATTACGATTTATTTTTGTGGAAATGTTTGTAAATTATGAATATGAACAATACTCCGGTTGAAGTCGTATCAGAATATAAATATCTAGGTACAATCATTGACAATAAGTTGACTTGGAATAGCAACACAATAGCTTTGTACAAAAAATGCCAACAGAGTCTCCACTTTATGAGGAAATTAAGATCTTTTGATGTTGATTTGAAATTGATGAAAATATTCCACACTTGCTTTGTGCAAAGTGTTCTTTCTTATGACATGCAGTGTTGGTACGGCTCTCTCAGTCTTCAAAATAGAAACAAGATAATCAAGATTGTTAATATAAGCTCAAAGATTGCTGGCACCATACTTGAACATCCTGCGTCAATATATGATGAGAAAATGCAAACACATGCACAGAAAATTATTTCTGATCCAACACATATGTGTCTAACACCCAGAATATTCTCTTTTGCCATCTGCAAAACGTTTTAATGTTCCTTACCATAGGTCAAATCGAACCAGGAAATCATTCATACCCTCGAGTATTTCAATTCTAAACAAGAGGTCTGAACATGTTTAATGATATCTCAAAACTTCTTTGTGCGGCTTGTGTAATCATATAAATAGATATGTATGTTGTTTTTTGTATCTATATTGTATTGTATAGTATTATCCTTCCATTCTTAAATTCTTATTGTTAAGTTTTTTGTATCATGTCATGCTCTGTCGGAAGTAAGAAGAATTCCCTTCTGGGTAATAAAGTGTTATCTTATCTTATCGTATCTTATCTTAAATTAACTGAAATTAACGGTTTTCATTGTGTATATCAATTTGCCCGGGGTTCGGACAGTCTTGACCTAACCTCGGACGGTACCACTCAATGTTCTCGCATACATCACAGCTTTAATATATGCCCCAAAAAGGCTAATTGTATCACCCAACACGCATTGACTCGTTTATCTACAATTTATAAACCAATATTTTGCAAATCTGATTCAATGTTTTGATAATATACGGCTTCCTTTCCGAAGATAAACCTCTGGGCAAATCCCGAATGCGCCGCCAGAATCTGATGACGTCACAATGGCATTTGCAAGCATTGACGCAAAACCGCTTTGCAGGCTAAACTAAATAATTCAAGAGTAAATAATTTTGTAATACGTGTTGGTTGAATGTTCCTCTATGTTTCCTTAGCAGATGTTAGATTATTTATATGTTTTTCAATTCTTTATAAAGAAAATTTAAAAGTGTCCGGACAATGGTCAAAACTGTCCGAACCAAGGTCATTTTCATATATTTCGAAAATCCCCATATTTTCTTCTAAATTCACTTTTTAATTGCAAATATTTATCGGAGTTTGATTATATAGTAGTTTCTCTTTTACAACAAATAAAGCATATGATCTGGCGCTTCCTACATTTCCTGAAATTTGTGCAAACATTTACATGAAACCAAATATTTTGCCAATTTCCTCCATGAACCGGTTTATTGCCCCTGTCCGAAAAAGTAAGTTGGGAAATAGGTACGATAATAAAATGTTTATCAAGAGAAATATATATCAAGACAGATTGCAAAGAAACATTTTGAAACAAATAACATGTAGATATAGCACGTATAACTGCGTTAGAAAAGATGGAAAAGAAGTTAGAGCGGTGTTTTGCGATGTTAGCAAAGCATTTGATAAAGTTTGGCACAAAGGAATACTGCAGAAATTAAGATCATATGGAATTGATGGCAACTTATTGAATTGGTTTGAAAGTTACTTAAACAATAGAACTCAGCGAGTTGTTATTAATGGACACGCATCAAATTCCAAACATGTTTTAGCAGGCGTCCCTCAAGGATCTGTTTTGGGACCCCTATTATTCATAATATATATTAATGATATTGTAGATGCTATTGACAGTAACATCCGACTTTTCGCAGATGACACTTCTCTGTATGTCGTTATTGATGACCCTAATGTAGCGGCAAACTGTTTAAATAATGACCTGTTATTGATTGCAAACTGGGCCAAATAATGGAAGGTTTCCTTTAATCCTAAAAAAACAAAGTCAATACAGTTTAGCAGAAAAATAAATAGGTGTATTTTACCTAATTTGATAATGAACGGTGAAACGATTGAAGAAGTAGAAAGTCATAAGCACTTAGGCTTGAACCTCCAAAGTAACTGTTACTGGGATGTCCAGATAAACTCTATGATCAAGAAAGTTAGTCCCTTGATTAATTGCTTAAGAAGTCTGAAATATAGGCTATCGCGAAAAAGTTTAGAAATTATTTATAAATCTTTCATAATACCAATATTTGATTATTGTGGGCATATTTGGGATAATTGCACTCAAGAGCAATGTAACTTACTAGAAAAGCTGAACTTGGATGCATTAAGATCCATATGTGGAGCAGTTCGCGGAACAAGCCATAAGACAATTTATGACGAAACGAATCAGAAACCACTAGCAGAACGTAGATATATATCTAAATTGACTAATTTTTATAAAATGAAAAACAATCTAGCACCTCAATATCTTATTGACCTCCTACCAAAAACACCCAGTTCAAATGACTACAATCTCAGAGAAAAATCATCAGTGCGAACCTTAAAGTGTAGAACGGCGACTTATGCCCGGTCTTTTTTGCCTGACACAATAAAACTATGGAATTCATTAAATCCAAACATCCAAAATATCGAGACATTATCCGGTTTCAAAAATAAGCTTTGTGGATCTAGAAATACAAATGTTAATTTCGATCTTAACTACGGTTTAAGAAGAAGAGAGAAGAAGAAAATTATTTTATTAACGTGTCACACATTTTCTTTACATGAAAATTCACATTTCTATACATTCTCATTTCTTTATAAGAAAATATCCGGCCTATAAGGCCTATGAGACACGAGTATACAAGTTAAAATTCACATGTTTAAAATATATATGGGTAAAAAACATGGGTAAGAAATATACTTATGTACCATAATTGTTAAGTTATGTTCGGTGTTTTACACGTAATTCATACATTTTATTAATGCATGCGGCCAAAGCATTAATATTAATATTTTCTTGCATTATCAAAATGAAAAGGTCATGAGGGGATAATAGCGACAGTGAATTATTATGGAGCTTATATAATAATTCTGAGCGAATATCAGAATAAAGACTGCATTTCACTACAAAGTGAAATTCATCTTCAATCTCACCAAGGTCACAGCATTTACAAATTCTGTTCTCGAGTGGGATAGGGGGACGGCTAAATCTTCCTAGTTCGATCTCCAGAGGGAGAGTACCGCACCTCAGCTTTGCTAATACACTTCGATGACGTCTGTTAGATATATTCAGATATGTTTCGGCGTTTAGGCTGGACTTGAACTGTCTGTATGTACGGAGTTTATTCCCATTAGTCAAACCTCGATCATTCCATAGCTGATTCATCCAGTCCTCTGCATCGATCATTAACAATCGATCTTTTATCAACGAGAACTCGACTGATGATATATTGCTGATGTCAAACACATTCACATTTAGGGACTCCATCCAGTTTAGAACGGTGTTATACCATGATTTTCGAAAACGTTTGGACCAGTTGTTAATAATACAGACGAGTCGACTTGGGTCGGTAGAGGAAATTCTCTTCCACATGCGCGCGATCTCAATCCTTTGAATAGTGACTGATGATAACCAACCCATTTCACCTCTTACAGCTATATTTGACGTTTTACATCCAACTCCGAGAAAAAAACGACAGGCACGATGTTGAATATTATTAAGGCATCTAAATTCCCGCAGCCCCCAGATGGCAGCCCCGTATGAAGTATAGGTTGCACAAGATTACTATATAGAGTGTTGTAGACTGATAATGCCATTCCACCGACGGATTTGAATTTGTTGATTATTACTCCAAGTGCCCGACTGGCAGATTTCGCAAGCTCCTTAGCAGTATAATTTAGATCCAAATGTTCCTGGAACCACAGTCCTAGATATTTGTACGAATTTGCATAAGATATCACATTTTTGCCGAGTTGAAAGCTTATTTCACTGAGATGAGATCGATTAGGACGGTAGTGAACAACTTTAGTTTTATCAATATTAATAAGCATTCTCCATTTCGAACACCACTCGGCGACCACGTCAAGCATACGTTGTAGGCTTGCTTCATCCGGCGCAATAAGGGCGACATCATCGGCATAGAGTAATAAACTTAAGACACGATCCCCTATATTCACACCACATCCAAGTTTGTTAATTTCACATGCAAGGTCATTGATGAAGATTGAAAACAGTGTGGGGGAAAGCACGCACCCCTGTCTGACTCCGGAGTATACACTGAACGGTTCAGTAAGGACGCCATTTATATCCACTTGACTTGATGTTTTATCGTACATTGATTTAATAGCTTCATAGAATTTGCCGGTTATTCCTAGACGTTGAAGTTTATACCACAAACAATTTCTATCGACTTTGTCGAAAGCTTTCATAGCATCGATGTAGCATACAAACGTTGACTGTTTAGCGTTCTTTCTGTTTTGTAGCACAGAATACAATGTATACAAATGTTCCTGAGTTCCCCTATTTCTTCTAAACCCATTTTGTTCATCACACAAAATATCATTATCCTCCAGCCATCGAGAGAGACGAAAGTTTAGAATGTCACTATAAATTTTGCACGGCACAGAGAGGAGTGATATACCCCTATAAGTTAAGGGATCATGGATGTCTGTGTTCGGTTTCCTGATTGGAAGTAGAATATTTTTCTGCCAAATATCAGGGCAAGTATTGTTATCGAAGCAATACGTGAAAAGTTTAAACAATATTTTAACACAAGAAGGGTTTTTTAGGGCTTCTGCTGGAATGAGATCCAGTCCGGTGGCCTTGCCTCGCTTCGCTCGAGATATCGCATCCGTCACCTCTTGTAAACTTAGATCTGAGTTTAAACTTGTTACATCGCACGTGACTGATGGTTTGACACTATCATCCTCCAGCTCACCGAGAACACGGGAATGGTGAATATCATCAAAATTATGACAGTTATCCGGAGCAAACAAAGAGCTATATTTATTCTTCCACGCTTCCAGAACATCTGACTTGTCTGACGTCACTGCACCGTTGTACGATACTTCCCAGGGAATAGAGCTCGATCGGTCACTGCTAATACCTATTTTTCCTATGGTTTTCCAAAAATCTCTCGAGTTTTGACTATCGTGCTTATCTAGTAATCGTTGCTGTTCACTTGCCTGATATTGTCTTTTACGTTTCCGCAACAGTTTATCAAAATTCTTTCTGGCATTGACAAAGTTTGATTTTAGAACTTTCTTTCGAAAAGGAGATCTGCATTTAAGCCACACACGTTCAGCTTCACAAGCGATATCCCACAGAATTTGTAAATCTTCACACCAATAGGGTTTTGCAAATGATTTGCGCTTATTATTCCCTGACGAATTATTCACATTTCCGGCACATTTTGTTAATTCATGATGCATGAAATTGATAAATTCTGTATATCCCGCGTTGATGTTACGTTCAATGTTAAGTTTACTTTCGATCCGGTTGATAGCAATATTTAGTTCATTCATTGAGTCTTCATTACACAAAAAAGAGTCAGTTATTCTATCCGCTCTGAATCGAGGAAGGCGACTGTTCTTATTGACATTTTCACTATGGGAAGGAATTTCCCGCGGTAACGCGATTTCCCACGTTAACACGGAATGGTCTGGTATGCAGTCAGGTACATTTGCAGCGTTAATAAGCGTAGACATTGTTAAAACATTAAATGACTTAAAAGCAGGTAAATGTTCATGGGCAGTTACAACAAAATCAACAACAGAGGACCCATTTTTAACATATGTAAAATCTTGAACGCCCTTTCTACCGTTAAGAACACACATATTGCTCTGGATCAAGAAGTCTAAAAACAAACCACCATATGCATTTTCACACATATCGATAACTGTCCTCAATCAACACCTTCAATAAAGTCTTGTTCGTTGCCCAACCTGGAATTAAAATCACCACATACACAAAGTATGCCGTCATTCTGGAACATATAAATTTTTTCTAAAAGTTTTTCAAAAAATTTGTCTCCTTCAACAATGCGAGATGAACATTTTGGCGGCAAATAACACACACACAGAATGATATTAAAATCTGAATCAAACTTTGAAGAAAGTTTATACCATATGATATCGTCAGTGTCACTGTCTAAAACCGTTACCGTAAAACCTGTTAATAATGAGTCTCTAAAGAAGGCTCCCACGCCCCCTGATCCTCGCCTCGCTTTGCTGTTCACCTGGCGTCGATTATTCCCGATCCACGTGTATCCGGGTACGTGGAGTGTGGCTCCATCCCTCAGGAACGTCTCGCAGACTCCAAAGACATCGACATCCGTACTCTTTAGAACAAACTCTCTAAATTCACTATTGCTATTATTTCCACTGGACCAGCCCCCTACATTCCAGAAGCTCAGCCGCAGTGACCCCTAGTCTCGAGATGATACCAACTTCTTTCCATGGAATCGCAGTGATCCCTGTTTACCGATTTCTTTTAGCAAAGTGTTCATGTTTGATCTCGTGACGAGCTCATCAGCAGACAAAGCTCTATCGATATAAATGTTCGAAAACTCACTGCTGCCCTTCAAATTCTTCTTCCCCTGGAGAAGTTTCTTTTTCTGTTCTAACGATTTCACAGAGAAAATCACAATACCTGGTTTATCGTCACTGCGTTTTTTCCTCGTAGCGTTAACCACTTCCACACCGGGTAATTTCAGCCCATCCCGAATGACTCGCGTCACCGCCTGAACAGTCACTTCAGAGTTTTTCGATTCCCGTTTGTCGATCGGTAAATTTCTCATGATCAGCTTACAGTCATTGACTTTCGTGCCGCACATTTTAACCACATCCGAGTACTTATTATCTAATGTCCGACACCTTTCCGAAATTGAATTGCACAAATCAGTGTTACGTTTGGCGTCAACCGAATGTTCACTTCTAACTTGTTTGATTTGATCAGCAATGTTCTTTATCTCGGAATCAAATTCACCTTTCAGCTCAGATTTAAGCATGTCCGTTTCTGCACGGACGATTTGTGTAAACTGGCTCATAAGTTTAACTTCCAAATCCTCCAGCCTCTGATCTAACTTGCGTGAAAAAGAGCTCTGTATTGTTGTTATCGCTGCTAGGATATCGGCGTTTGACACCGACACGGCCGATGTTTTGGTACAGTCGACATTGGTACGAGAATCTAAGTTCAAAATGTCACTTGCATTCGCCACATTACCGCATGCGCCACTTTAAGAATTTGTCAAATTATCCATTCCCGCCTCAGGCTCCGTTGTAGTGATTTGAATGCGGACAAGTTTAATAGACATATTGCGGACAGCCCAGAGTGCTCGATTATAGGTAAAAAAGTCCTCGGTAAAAAAGTCCTCGGAAAAAAATATCAGTAAAAAAGTATTTGGAAAAAAAGTCCTTATTATTGTAAAAACAGATTAAAATGATCTTAACATAAATTTAGAGGTAAAGAAAACATAAGATTTAGTTAGTGTATTTAGTGCCAATTTAATTGTGAATTTAACACAATGGTTATACTCCAGGAAGTAGTCAGAGTACTGTTTGCCAATTACAATGTTATTTTAACATTAGGTATAATCCGGGAAGTAGTGAGAGTACTGTTTGCTAATTACAATGTGATTTTAACACAGTGGGTATAATCCAGGATGTAGTGAGAGTACTGTTTGCCAATTACAATGTGAGTTTAGCCGATTGAATCTAAGCATTTTGAGCTGATTAAATCAACTCATAAATTGAAAATTGGCTTCTGATGAAGATATAAAAGCATTTCCAATACATTACAATACTACACATCTCATCATGGAAGTCATTCCTACCAACAAGGGTGGTTTGAAGCTAGTGTTAGATGGCCACATGTACACTAAACATGCAACCCGCAAAACAAAGATTGTTTGGAAATGCAGCCGCAAGTCAAGTATTAACTGTCAGGGCCTGGTTTGGACTGACTTGCAGAATGAAAACCCGGTAGTAAGCAAGACTCATAACCACTCTGGTGATGATGTTCAAGTATCACTGACCAAACTGGCAAACTCCGTATGTCAATGAAAAGAAGAGCAGCCCAGACCAAAGATAAACCATCATCATCATCATCATCATCAGGCTACATCATCAATTATGCTGTAGAGTGTGGCCGATGTGATTACCCCTTTGTAGAGGCCAAACTGGGTCACCAATCATAAAATTAAGTTTATAGGCGACAATTTTCAGTTTTCAAGGCCTTATACTTCAGAAGAAGAAGATGAAAATCGATTTAAAAGGACGTTCCTATTTCCTTTATTAGCTTTACAGGCCAGATGAGCTAAAAATCTAGACTTTGATAGAAAAAAAAGGTTTTTAGGTCATGACCCCTGTGACCCCTTATGTGGGGTCATTGAGTCACGTAATCTACAATTTAGAATCTTCATTGGCCAAAGAGTCTGCACATTAAATTTCAACTCTCTTAACCTTATGGAACTTGAGAAGGAGATGAAAATAGGTTTTTAAGATTGTGACCCCTGTGACCCTATTTGGGGTCATGGGGATTGGGGTCACAAAACCTACAGTTTAGAATCCCAATTGGCCAAGGAGTCTACATGCATTCTTTCAGCTCAATAGATCTTTAGGAACTGAAGATGATGATGAAAAGGAGTTTTTAAGGTTGTGACCCTATTTGGGGTCATGGGGTCACGAAATCTACAGTTTAGAATCTCCATTGGCCAAGGAGTTTTCACATATCATAATAACTCTCTAGACCTTTTGGAACTGGAGAAGAAGATGAAACTAGGTTTTTTAGGTTGTGACAACTGTGATCCTATTTGGGGTCACGCGGTCACCAAAGTTACAAATTAGAATCCCCATTGTCCAAGGAGTCTGCACATATCATTTTTAACTCTCTAGTCCTTTTGAAACTGGAGAAGAAGATGAAAATAGGTTTTTAAGGTTGTGCCCCCTGTGACCCTATTTGGGGTCATTGGGTCACGAAATCTACAATTAAGCATCCCCAATGACCAAGGAGTCTGCACATATCATTTTCAACTCTCTAGTCCTTTTAGAACTGGAGAAGAAGATGAAAATAGGTTTTTAAGGTTGTGACCCCTGTGACCCTATTTGCGGTCATAGGGTCACCAAAGCTACAATTTATAATCCTCACTAGCCAAGGAGTCTGTACACAAAATTTCAGCTTTCTAGGCCTTATGGTTCTGGAGAAGAAGTCGAAATTCCACAAAGTTTACGGACGGATGGATGGACGGACGGACGCCGGACACCATGCCATGCCATAAGCCCATCGGGCCTTACAGGCCAGATGAGCTAAAAATGAATGAATCCCTTAAATGTTACAATCGCAACTATTCATCTTCTAAGTAGTTCAATATCAAATATAACATTATTAGTTTACTGACATATAATATGGTCACTATGATGAGTAACGAGAAATAATGATATAATGGATTTGGAATTCTAATATTGACAAGTTTAACATTGATATCATTATATTTCTTAAAGAGGTTATGCAATGTACTTTTTCTAAGAATGATAGATCAATATCTCCATTACTATTATCTATGAGAATGCAATGAGCATATAATTGAGACAGTACACACATAAATTAGACTTTTAATCAGCATTTATACCCGGTTTTTAGAATGCCGCCGAAATCAACAGGCGAACGCTTTGAAAACTCATTAGAGCGTGACGCCCCGCCCACCGGGCCTGTCTCCATTTGCGTGTCTACCATAAAGTCTTGAGACAAACCTCCTTCAAACCAAACGATTTATATATTTATTTCTGATTAATAAAAAGGCAAGAAGCAAGTACGATAATATCTAAGAAAATACTCTGTACTACTTTTGTTGACGGAATCGCTTTGATGGATGTGACTGTACCAATATTCGGAATGTTATATGCAAAACAGTGTGATCCCAAATGTAACATTGTTTCATTTTCGATACGAATTGAAACATCAATGTTTAATAATTTAATAATTAAAGATAATCAATCAACTGTGGCGCCTATCTTTTCATAGGAGAAAAATATCATAATAAATAACATGAAACCGTTCACACTTTTCCTTTTGTTTCAAACCATCATGGTAAAATTATTTACCGTCTATTGGCCTCTTTAAAATATATCTTTGTAGTGCAATAAACTCACACAACATTAACATTGCAGGTATTCGATTGCAGAAAGTAGTCGGTTTGTTCACTGAAAACATAAACGATTTGTTATTCTCATTTTTATGGTCGTTAAGAATAATTGTATCATAGTAAGTATAAAAAAAATTTACTTTGTAAATATATTTTTATATGTATAGTCTCTCATAACTCCACATGGAGTGTCTCAAATTTTATCAAGACGATGTATTTTATTTTGTAATTATGAGGTGAGACTGAAATAAAAAAAATCTGTCTGTCTGTCTGTTATTTGTCACCGTCGGAAATAATAGTCAGTGTATGTTATGTAAGATTCAGCAAACAACAGACAATCAGATTATCACTCTAACGGACATGTCTAGCCATAACGGCGCCAATTTAACAAGGCAGTCGCCTTTTTGCGTCATTTGATAGGGTTTTAAAATATACGATATTACATGTTTATACAATAATCATTGGCTTGATTACATCGTTATTGAGTCGTCGGATATCTAAGCTTTCGGAATATACAAAAATTGAGCGTTTTTTGTGAATATTTGTATGTTAAACAAACGATTAAAAAGGTGTCATTTCCCGTTGAAAAACGATCATTAGGTGAAACTCACCTACTGCCAGGTAGGTAGACACGCTCGGGCCACGCTTCAGTGACCACAGATTCTGTTCGCCGGGGCTAATTAGGCAGTGTATTTTAAAAGCCGTATTTAGGCAGGTTGCCGTCCGATTTCGAAAATTCAAAGTTGACTCTCATTCAAATTGCAAGCAGCTTTTTATGAATCCCAAAAGTGGCATTTCAGTCCCCCTTTAAGATTTAAGTCATGACGATACAACAATGAATGATCTTGAAATGTTATATAACAACCGTTTGAATGTGGAAGCAATGATTACTGATCGGTTTGATATGCCCAATGACATGTATTTTCAAACTTGACAAATGTGGAGGTCTATTGAAGATGACGTTAATTTTCGTCATTTCTTATGACGTCAGTTTAGACATGCGCAGACGTGAGGACTTGTGCCTAGACTATACCCTTAAAACACGTTCAAACGATCTCATTCATCAGTTATACCATACATACCCTTCGGTCCTCTCCTCGAGTTCATTGTTTTCTGATCTATAAACGGTTGTGGTTTGAGCAGTGTCCCTCTCGTCTGCACATGACATCTTGTCTACTGCTTCTGTAGAATCATGAGAAGACATTGTCCCTGGTGCCTCTTCCCCTTCTTTCCCTCCCTCCATCTCAACAGAGGTTCTAGGTAGACGAACTCTGACATGGAAATTAACAAGTTCTGTAAATCGAGTTGCAATCTGCACAGTTGACAAAGGCCTCGTACATTCATCCAAGTCACAAAACACTACACATAACTACCAATACAAACTGTTTCCTCTTTGCTTTATTCCCTCGTAGCTAACACCTCAACACAGATTACTATCACCTCACTTTCCCTACATCCAAACATACTGTAAACTTCATTCATCTAAGCTTATTGCTCCAACACAATTTCCCCCACACTCGGCTACCCATACTAGGACACGGCAAGCGTTTACTGTCTCAGGGATCTTCCATTAGTTTTCACAAGTTAGATGATCATGCACCAATGTCAATGCTATAGACTGGCCATCCGATACATCGGTAGTTCAGCTTTCTGAATTTTGAAATATATATCCAAAAATGGTACCGACATGCATTTTAGTATCCAAAGTTGCATATGGAAGCGTGGTCGGGTTTTACGGGGCAGCTAACTGGAGATCCCCTGATATATCAGCGTTACATGAAGTTTATTACAGGTCATTCGCTTCTTTATTTGGACTCGGAAAGTTGATAAGGCCCCTGGTAGCAACTACCAAAATGTATATTGGAAAGGTTCAATCTTTTGTTAAACAGTGATGATGTTTTTTCAGAAAATGGTGTCACCTTCGAAATATTGATCAACCTTTAAATAGTTGTATGTGTATGTGAGACGTCAGCAATAAGACCTTTGAGTAAGTAAGAATTTACTTCCCCAGATTTTAACTACTCTTTAGATGCACCTGTTAACAAACACAAGCTGTCTAAATCTACAATGACCTCTGTTTAACTCATATCACGCTCAATATGGAGTTGCATTAGGGAAATATTTTACCTTAAAGTAATCCCTACAAGAGATGTCGATGATGATTTGTATGTTTAATTTCGCTGATCACCATATGGATTTTGTGATGTTATGGCTAATGTAGTGAACTATTAATAGACACATATTCAACTTGTTTCATAAGAGGGAAAACAAAAAGCACGAAAATAAAAAATGCTCGAACGGATTTTGCCGACATAACTTCCATGACTGCACTACGAACAATAATCAAACTGATAATCATGCGTCATCTTGTCTTCATATGTTAGTGCAATTACAATGTTGTTATCAACTTAAATTAAACTACAACAAGGATATAAAGATCAAGGTATATTCCTGCCTGTATTCTGTTCACTGTGGGACTATATACCACTCACAGGAACCCGATATTGTAAATAAAATGTAGGTAAAACGTGGGTAAGAAAGACCCGTCCCCTCTATAAATAGAGTATTTGATGGTATCAACTACACAAGCTGTCTAAATGTACAATGAACTCTGTTTAACTGATATCACGCAGTGTGAAGTTGGTTACTTATTCCTTATTCCTTATTCGATATTCAGTTTTTCCAGTTACTTATTCAGAAAAGTCGACCTAGGGTACCAAAGAATACGTGCACCACCTTCTAAGTATACTCAAATTAAAGGTAATTCAATTGCCCATCCAATGAGGTATCATACGTTATATTACATAGAGGCGGTCATACCGTAATCTCCAAAAAACAAACACTATGTAACCTTTATTGTAGTTCTTTCAAACAACAAATTCTGAAGGTACCAAGGAATACGTGCACCACCTTCTAAGTATACTCAAATTAAAGGTAATTCAATTGCCCATCCAATGAGGTATCATACGTTATATTACATAGAGGCGGTCATACCGTAATCTCCCAAAAACCAACACTAAGTAACCCTTTTATTCAAACCAAAAATTCTGAAGGTACCAAGGAATACGTGCACCACCTTTTAAGTATACTCAAATTAAAGGTAATTCAATTGCCCATCCAATGAGGTATCATACGTTATATTACATAGAGGCGGTCATACCGTAATCTCCCAAAAACCAACACTAAGTAACCATTTTATTCAAACAAAAAATTCTGAAGGTACCAAGGAATACGTGCACCACCTTCTAAGTATACTCAAATTAAAGGTAATTCAATTGCCCATCCAATGAGGTATCAAACGTTATATTACATAGAGGCGGTCATACCGTAATCTCCTAAAAACCAACACTATGTAACCCTTTATTATAGTTCTTTCAAACAACAAATTCTGAAGGTACCAAGGAATACGTGCACCACCTTCTAAGTATACTCAAATTAAAGGTAATTCAATTGCCCATCCACTGAGGTATCATACGTTATATTACATAGAGGCGGTCATACCGTAATCTCCCAAAAACCAACACTAAGTAACCATTTTATTCAAACAAAAAATTCTGAAGGTACCAAGGAATACGTGCACCACCTTTTAATTATACTCAAATTAAAGGTAATTCAATTGCCCATCCAATGAGGTATCATACGTTATATTACATAGAGGCGATCATACCGTAATCTCCCAAAAACCAACACTATGTAACCCTTTATTGTAGTTCTTTCAAACAAAAAATTCTGAAGGTACCAAGGAATACGTGCACCACCTTCTAAGTATACTCAAATTAAAGGTAATTCAATTGCCCATCCAATGAGGTATCAAACGTTATATTACATAGAGGCGGTCATACCGTAATCTCCCAAAAACCAACACTATGTAACCCTATATTGTAGTTCTTTCAAACAACAAATTCTGAAGGTACCAAGGAATACGTGCACCACCTTCTAAGTATACTCAAATTAAAGGTAATTCAATTGCCCATCCAATGAGGTATCATACGTTATATTACATAGAGGCGGTCATACCGTAATCTCCCAAAAACCAACACTAAGTAACCCTTTTATTCAAACCAAAAATTCTGAAGGTACCAAGGAATACGTGCACCACCTTTTAAGTATACTCAAATTAAAGGTAATTCAATTGCCCATCCAATGAGGTATCATACGTTATATTACATAGAGGCGGTCATACCGTAATCTCCCAAAAACCAACACTAAGTAACCCTTTTATTCAAACAAAAAATTCTGAAGGTACCAAGGAATACGTGCACCACCTTCTAAGTATACTCAAATTAAAGGTAATTCAATTGCCCATCCAATGAGGTATCAAACGTTATATTACATAGAGGTGGTCATACCGTAATCTCCTAAAAACCAACACTATGTAACCCTTTATTATAGTTCTTTCAAACAACAAATTCTGAAGGTACCAAGGAATACGTGCACCACCTTCTAAGTATACTCAAATTAAAGGTAATTCAATTGCCCATCCACTGAGGTATCATACGTTATATTACATAGAGGCGGTCATACCGTAATCTCCCAAAAACCAACACTAAGTAACCATTTTATTCAAACAAAAAATTCTGAAGGTACCAAGGAATACGTGCACCACCTTTTAATTATACTCAAATTAAAGGTAATTCAATTGCCCATCCAATGAGGTATCATACGTTATATTACATAGAGGCGATCATACCGTAATCTCCCAAAAACCAACACTATGTAACCCTTTATTGTAGTTCTTTCAAACAAAAAATTCTGAAGGTACCAAGGAATACGTGCACCACCTTCTAAGTATACTCAAATTAAAGGTAATTCAATTGCCCATCCAATGAGGTATCAAACGTTATATTACATAGAGGCGGTCATACCGTAATCTCCCAAAAACCAACACTATGTAACCCTATATTGTAGTTCTTTCAAACAACAAATTCTGAAGGTACCAAGGAATACGTGCACCACCTTCTAAGTATACTCAAATTAAAGGTAATTCAATTGCCCATCCAATGAGGTATCATACGTTATATTACATAGAGGCGGTCATACCGTAATCTCCCAAAAACCAACACTAAGTAACCCTTTTATTCAAACCAAAAATTCTGAAGGTACCAAGGAATACGTGCACCACCTTTTAAGTATACTCAAATTAAAGGTAATTCAATTGCCCATCCAATGAGGTATCATACGTTATATTACATAGAGGAGGTCATACCGTAATCTCCCAAAAACCAACACTAAGTAACCCTTTTATTCAAACAAAAAATTCTGAAGGTACCAAGGAATACGTGCACCACCTTCTAAGTATACTCAAATTAAAGGTAATTCAATTGCCCATCCAATGAGGTATCAAACGTTATATTACATAGAGGTGGTCATACCGTAATCTCCTAAAAACCAACACTATGTAACCCTTTATTATAGTTCTTTCAAACAACAAATTCTGAAGGTACCAAGGAATACGTGCACCACCTTCTAAGTATACTCAAATTAAAGGTAATTCAATTGCCCATCCAATGAGGTATCATACGTTATATTACAAAGAGGCGGTCATACCGTAATCTCCTAAAAACCAACACTATGTAACTCTTTATTGTAGTTCTTTCAAACAAAAAATTCTGAAGGTACCAAGGAATACGTGCACCACCTTCTAAGTATACTCAAATTAAAGGTAATTCAATTGCCCATCCAATGAGGTATCAAACGTTATATTACATAGAGGCGGTCATACCGTAATCTCCCAAAAACCAACACTATGTAACCCTATATTGTAGTTCTTTCAAACAACAAATTCTTAAGGTACCAAGGAATACGTGCACCACCTTCTAAGTATACTCAAATTAAAGGTAATTCAATTGCCCATCCAATGAGGTATCATACGTTATATTACATAGAGGCGGTCATACCGTAATCTCCCAAAAAACATCACTAAGTAACCCTTTTATTCAAACAAAAAATTCTGAAGGTACCAAGGAATACGTGCACCACCTTCTAAGTATACTCAAATTAAAGGTAATTCAATTGCCCATCCAATGAGGTATCATACGTTATATTACATAGAGGCGGTCATACCGTAATCTCCCAAAAACCAACACTATGTAACCCTTTATTGTAGTTCTTTCAAACAACACATTCTGAAGGTACCAAGGAATACGTGCACCACCTTTTAATTATACTCAAATTAAAGGTAATTCAATTGCCCATCCAATGAGGTATCATACGTTATATTACATAGAGGCGATCATACCGTAATCTCCCAAAAACCAACACTATGTAACCCTTTATTGTAGTTCTTTCAAACAAAAAATTCTGAAGGTACCAAGGAATACGTGCACCACCTTCTAAGTATACTCAAATTAAAGGTAATTCAATTGCCCATCCAATGAGGTATCAAACGTTATATTACATAGAGGCGGTCATACCGTAATCTCCCAAAAACCAACACTATGTAACCCTATATTGTAGTTCTTTCAAACAACAAATTCTGAAGGTACCAAGGAATACGTGCACCACCTTCTAAGTATACTCAAATTAAAGGTAATTCAATTGCCCATCCAATGAGGTATCATACGTTATATTACATAGAGGCGGTCATACCGTAATCTCCCAAAAACCAACACTAAGTAACCCTTTTATTCAAACCAAAAATTCTGAAGGTACCAAGGAATACGTGCACCACCTTTTAAGTATACTCAAATTAAAGGTAATTCAATTGCCCATCCAATGAGGTATCATACGTTATATTACATAGAGGCGGTCATACCGTAATCTCCCAAAAACCAACACTAAGTAACCCTTTTATTCAAACAAAAAATTCTGAAGGTACCAAGGAATACGTGCACCACCTTCTAAGTATACTCAAATTAAAGGTAATTCAATTGCCCATCCAATGAGGTATCAAACGTTATATTACATAGAGGCGGTCATACCGTAATCTCCTAAAAACCAACACTATGTAACCCTTTATTATAGTTCTTTCAAACAACAAATTCTGAAGGTACCAAGGAATACGTGCACCACCTTCTAAGTATACTCAAATTAAAGGTAATTCAATTGCCCATCCAATGAGGTATCATACGTTATATTACATAGAGGCGGTCATACCGTAATCTCCTAAAAACCAACACTATGTAACCCTTTATTGTAGTTCTTTCAAACAAAAAATTCTGAAGGTACCAAGGAATACGTGCACCACCTTCTAAGTATACTCAAATTAAAGGTAATTCAATTGCCCATCCAATGAGGTATCAAACGTTATATTACATAGAGGCGGTCATACCGTAATCTCCCAAAAACCAACACTATGTAACCCTATATTGTAGTTCTTTCAAACAACAAATTCTTAAGGTACCAAGGAATACGTGCACCACCTTCTAAGTATACTCAAATTAAAGGTAATTCAATTGCCCATCCAATGAGGTATCATACGTTATATTACATAGAGGCGGTCATACCGTAATCTCCAAAAAAACAAACGCTATGTAACCCTTTATTGTAGTTCTTTCAAACAACAAATTCTGAAGGTACCAAGGAATACGTGCATCACCTTCTAAGTATACTCAAATTAAAGGTAATTCAATTGCCCATCCAATGAGGTATCATACGTTATATTACATAGAGGCGGTCATACCGTAATCTCCCAAAAACCATCACTAAGTAACCCTTTTATTCAAACCAAAACTTCTGAAGGTACCAAGGAATACGTGCACCACCTTCTAAGTATACTCAAATTAAAGGTAATTCAATTGCCCATCCAATGAGGTATCATACGTTATATTACATAGAGGCGGTCATACCGTAATCTCCCAAAAACCAACACTAAGTAACCATTTTATTCAAACAAAAAATTCTGAAGGTACCAAGGAATACGTGCACCACCTTCTAAGTATACTCAAATTAAAGGTAATTCAATTGCCCATCCAATGAGGTATCATACGTTATATTACATAGAGGCGGTCATACCGTAATCTCCCAAAATCCAACACTATGTAACCCTTTATTGTAGTTCTTTCAAACAACACATTCTGAAGGTACCAAGGAATACGTGCACCACCTTCTAAGTATACTCAAATTAAAGGTAATTCAATTGCCCATCCAATGAGGTATCATACGTTATATTACATAGAGGCGGTCATACCGTAATCTCCCAAAAACCAACACTAAGTAACCATTTTATTCAAACAAAAAATTCTGAAGGTACCAAGGAATACGTGCACCACCTTCTAAGTATACTCAAATTAAAGGTAATTCAATTGCCCATCCAATGAGGTATCATACGTTATATTACATAGAGGAGGTCATACCGTAATCTCCCAAAAACCAACACTAAGTAACCATTTTATTCAAACAAAAAATTCTGAAGGTACCAAGGAATACGTGCACCACCTTTTAAGTATACTCAAATTAAAGGTAATTCAATTGCCCATCCAATGAGGTATCATACGTTATATTACATAGAGGCGGTCATACCGTAATCTCCCAAAAACCATCACTAAGTAACCCTTTTATTCAAACAAAAAACTCTGAAGGTACCAAGGAATACGTGCGTCACCTTCTAAGTATACTCAAATTAAAGGTAATTCAATTGCCCATCCAATGAGGTATCATACGTTATATTACATAGAGGCGGTCATACCGTAATCTCCCAAAATCCAACACTATGTAACCCTTTATTGTAGTTCTTTCAAACAACACATTCTGAAGGTACCAAGGAATACGTGCACCACCTTCTAAGTATACTCAAATTAAAGGTAATTCAATTGCCCATCCAATGAGGTATCAAACGTTATATTACATAGAGGCGGTCATACCGTATTCTCCCAAAAACCAACACTATGTAACCCTATATTGTAGTTCTTTCAAACAACAAATTCTTAAGGTACCAAGGAATACGTGCACCACCTTCTAAGTATACTCAAATTAAAGGTAATTCAATTGCCCATCCAATGAGGTATCATACGTTATATTACATAGAGGCGGTCATACCGTAATCTCCCAAAAAACATCACTAAGTAACCCTTTTATTCAAACAAAAAATTCTGAAGGTACAAAGGAATACGTGCACCACCTTCTAAGTATACTCAAATTAAAGGTAATTCAATTGCCCATCCAATGAGGTATCATACGTTATATTACATAGAGGCGGTCATACCGTAATCTCCCAAAAACCAACACTAAGTAACCATTTTATTCAAACAACAAATTCTGAAGGTACCAAGGAATACGTGCACCACCTTCTAAGTATACTCAAATTAAAGGTAATTCAATTGCCCATCCAATGAGGTATCATACGTTATATTACATAGAGGCGGTCATACCGTAATCTCCCAAAATCCAACACTATGTAACCCTTTATTGTAGTTCTTTCAAACTACACATTCTGAAGGTACCAAGGAATACGTGCACCACCTTCTAAGTATACTCAAATTAAAGGTAATTCAATTGGCCATCCAATGAGGTATCATACGTTATATTACATAGAGGCGGTCATACCGTAATCTCCCAAAAACCAACACTAAGTAACCCTTTATTGTAGTTCTTTCAAACAACAAATTCTGAAGGTACCAAGGAATACGTGCACCACCTTCTAAGTATACTCAAATTAAAGGTAATTCAATTGCCCATCCAATGAGGTATCATACGTTATATTACATAGAGGCGGTCATACCGTAATCTCCAAAAAACAAACACTATGTAACCTTTATTGCAGTTCTTTCAAACAACAAATTCTGAAGGTACCAAGGAATACGTGCACCACCTTCTAAGTATACTCAAATTAAAGGTAATTCAATTTCCCATCCAATGAGGTATCATACGTTATATTACATAGAGGCGGTCATACCGTAATCTCCCAAAAACCATCACTAAGTAACCCTTTTATTCAAACCAAAAATTCTGAAGGTACCAAGGAATACGTGCACCACCTTTTAAGTATACTCAAATTAAAGGTAATTCAATTGCCCATCCAATGAGGTATCATACGTTATATTACATAGAGGCGGTCATACCGTAATCTCCCAAAAACCAACACTAAGTAACCATTTTATTCAAACAAAAAATTCTGAAGGTACCAAGGAATACGTGCACCACCTTCTAAGTATACTCAAATTAAAGGTAATTCAATTGCCCATCCAATGAGGTACCATACGTTATATTACATAGAGGAGGTCATACCGTAATCTCCCAAAAACCAACACTAAGTAACCATTTTATTCAAACAAAAAATTCTGAAGGTACCAAGGAATACGTGCACCACCTTCTAAGTATACTCAAATTAAAGGTAATTCAATTGCCCATCCAATGAGGTATCAAACGTTATATTACATAGAGGCGGTCATACCGTAATCTCCTAAAACCAACACTAAGTAACCCTTTATTATAGTTCTTTCAAACAACAAATTCTGAAGGTACCAAGGAATACGTGCACCACCTTCTAAGTATACTCAAATTAAAGGTAATTCAATTGCCCATCCAATGAGGTATCAAACGTTATATTACATAGAGGCGGTCATACCGTAATCTCCTAAAAACCAACACTAAGTAACCATTTTATTCAAACAAAAAATTCTGAAGGTACCAAGGAATACGTGCACCACCTTCTAATTATACTCAAATTAAAGGTAATTCAATTGCCCATCCAATGAGGTATCATACGTTATATTACATAGAGGCGGTCATACCGTAATCTCCCAAAAACCAACACTAAGTAACCATTTTATTCAAACAACAAATTCTGAAGGTACCAAGGAATACGTGCACCACCTTCTAAGTATACTCAAATTAAAGGTAATTCAATTGCCCTTCCAATGAGGTATCATACGTTATATTACATAGAGGCGGTCATACCGTAATCTCCCAAAAACCATCACTAAGTAACCCTTTTATTCAAACAAAAAACTCTGAAGGTACCAAGGAATACGTGCACCACCTTCTAAGTATACTCAAATTAAAGGTAATTCAATTGCCCATCCAATGAGGTATCATACGTTATATTACATAGAGGCGGTCATACCGTAATCTCCAAAAAACAAACACTATGTAACCTTTATTGCAGTTCTTTCAAACAACAAATTCTGAAGGTACCAAGGAATACGTGCACCACCTTCTAAGTATACTCAAATTAAAGGTAATTCAATTTCCCATCCAATGAGGTATCATACGTTATATTACATAGAGGCGGTCATACCGTAATCTCCCAAAAACCATCACTAAGTAACCCTTTTATTCAAACCAAAAATTCTGAAGGTACCAAGGAATACGTGCACCACCTTTTAAGTATACTCAAATTAAAGGTAATTCAATTGCCCATCCAATGAGGTATCATACGTTATATTACATAGAGGCGGTCATACCGTAATCTCCCAAAAACCAACACTAAGTAACCATTTTATTCAAACAAAAAATTCTGAAGGTACCAAGGAATACGTGCACCACCTTCTAAGTATACTCAAATTAAAGGTAATTCAATTGCCCATCCAATGAGGTACCATACGTTATATTACATAGAGGAGGTCATACCGTAATCTCCCAAAAACCAACACTAAGTAACCATTTTATTCAAACAAAAAATTCTGAAGGTACCAAGGAATACGTGCACCACCTTCTAAGTATACTCAAATTAAAGGTAATTCAATTGCCCATCCAATGAGGTATCAAACGTTATATTACATAGAGGCGGTCATACCGTAATCTCCTAAAACCAACACTAAGTAACCCTTTATTATAGTTCTTTCAAACAACAAATTCTGAAGGTACCAAGGAATACGTGCACCACCTTCTAAGTATACTCAAATTAAAGGTAATTCAATTGCCCATCCAATGAGGTATCAAACGTTATATTACATAGAGGCGGTCATACCGTAATCTCCTAAAAACCAACACTAAGTAACCATTTTATTCAAACAAAAAATTCTGAAGGTACCAAGGAATACGTGCACCACCTTCTAATTATACTCAAATTAAAGGTAATTCAATTGCCCATCCAATGAGGTATCATACGTTATATTACATAGAGGCGGTCATACCGTAATCTCCCAAAAACCAACACTAAGTAACCATTTTATTCAAACAACAAATTCTGAAGGTACCAAGGAATACGTGCACCACCTTCTAAGTATACTCAAATTAAAGGTAATTCAATTGCCCTTCCAATGAGGTATCATACGTTATATTACATAGAGGCGGTCATACCGTAATCTCCCAAAAACCATCACTAAGTAACCCTTTTATTCAAACAAAAAACTCTGAAGGTACCAAGGAATACGTGCACCACCTTCTAAGTATACTCAAATTAAAGGTAATTCAATTGCCCATCCAATGAGGTATCATACGTTATATTACATAGAGGCGGTCATACCGTAATCTCCAAAAAACAAACACTATGTAACCTTTATTGCAGTTCTTTCAAACAACAAATTCTGAAGGTACCAAGGAATACGTGCACCACCTTCTAAGTATACTCAAATTAAAGGTAATTCAATTTCCCATCCAATGAGGTATCATACGTTATATTACATAGAGGCGGTCATACCGTAATCTCCCAAAAACCATCACTAAGTAACCCTTTTATTCAAACCAAAAATTCTGAAGGTACCAAGGAATACGTGCACCACCTTTTAAGTATACTCAAATTAAAGGTAATTCAATTGCCCATCCAATGAGGTATCATACGTTATATTACATAGAGGCGGTCATACCGTAATCTCCCAAAAACCAACACTAAGTAACCATTTTATTCAAACAAAAAATTCTGAAGGTACCAAGGAATACGTGCACCACCTTCTAAGTATACTCAAATTAAAGGTAATTCAATTGCCCATCCAATGAGGTACCATACGTTATATTACATAGAGGAGGTCATACCGTAATCTCCCAAAAACCAACACTAAGTAACCATTTTATTCAAACAAAAAATTCTGAAGGTACCAAGGAATACGTGCACCACCTTCTAAGTATACTCAAATTAAAGGTAATTCAATTGCCCATCCAATGAGGTATCAAACGTTATATTACATAGAGGCGGTCATACCGTAATCTCCTAAAACCAACACTAAGTAACCCTTTATTATAGTTCTTTCAAACAACAAATTCTGAAGGTACCAAGGAATACGTGCACCACCTTCTAAGTATACTCAAATTAAAGGTAATTCAATTGCCCATCCAATGAGGTATCAAACGTTATATTACATAGAGGCGGTCATACCGTAATCTCCTAAAAACCAACACTAAGTAACCATTTTATTCAAACAAAAAATTCTGAAGGTACCAAGGAATACGTGCACCACCTTCTAATTATACTCAAATTAAAGGTAATTCAATTGCCCATCCAATGAGGTATCATACGTTATATTACATAGAGGCGGTCATACCGTAATCTCCCAAAAACCAACACTAAGTAACCATTTTATTCAAACAACAAATTCTGAAGGTACCAAGGAATACGTGCACCACCTTCTAAGTATACTCAAATTAAAGGTAATTCAATTGCCCATCCAATGAGGTATCATACATTATATTACATAGAGGCGGTCATACCGTAATCTCCCAAAAACCAACACTATGTAACCCTATATTGTAGTTCTTTCAAACAACAAATTCTTAAGGTACCAAGGAATACGTGCACCACCTTCTAAGTATACTCAAATTAAAGGTAATTCAATTGCCCATCCAATGAGGTATCATACGTTATATTACATAGAGGAGGTCATACCGTAATCTCCCAAAAACCAACACTAAGTAACCATTTTATTCAAACAAAAAATTCTGAAGGTACCAAGGAATACGTGCACCACCTTCTAAGTATACTCAAATTAAAGGTAATTCAATTGCCCATCCAATGAGGTATCATACGTTATATTACATAGAGGCGATCATACCGTAATCTCCCAAAAACCAACACTATGTAACCCTATATTGTAGTTCTTTCAAACAACAAATTCTGAAGGTACCAAGGAATACGTGCACCACCTTCTAAGTATACTCAAATTAAAGGTAATTCAATTGCCCATCCAATGAGGTATCATACGTTATATTACGTAGAGGCGGTCATACCGTAATCTCCCAAAAACCAACACTAAGTAACCATTTTATTCAAACAAAAAATTCTGAAGGTACCAAGGAATACGTGCACCACCTTCTAAGTATACTCAAATTAAAGGTAATTCAATTGCCCATCCAATGAGGTATCATACGTTATATTACATAGAGGCGGTCATACCGTAATCTCCCAAAAACCAACACTAAGTAACCATTTTATTCAAACAAAAAATTCTGAAGGTACCAAGGAATACGTGCACCACCTTCTAAGTATACTCAAATTAAAGGTAATTCAATTGCCCATCCAATGAGGTATCATACGTTATATTACATAGAGGCGGTCATACCGTAATCTCCCAAAAACCAACACTATGTAACCCTATATTGTAGTTCTTTCAAACAACAAATTCTGAAGGTACCAAGGAATACGTGCACCACCTTCTAAGTATACTCAAATTAAAGGTAATTCAATTGCCCATCCAATGAGGTATCATACGTTATATTACATAGAGGCGGTCATACCGTAATCTCCCAAAAAACCATCACTAAGTAACCCTTTTATTCAAACAAAAAACTCTGAAGGTACCAAGGAATACGTGCACCACCTTCTAAGTATACTCAAATTAAAGGTAATTCAATTGCCCATCCAATGAGGTATCATACGTTATATTACATATTGGCGGTCATACCGTAATCTCCCAAAAACCAACACTATGTAACCCTATATTGTAGTTCTTTCAAACAACAAATTCTGAAGGTACCAAGGAATACGTGCACCACCTTCTAAGTATACTTAAATTAAAGGTAATTCAATTGCCCATCCAATGAGGTATCTTACGTTATATTAAATAGGGGCGGTCATACCGTAATGTCCCAAAAACCAACACTAAGTAACCCAATAAGGAATATGCTCACCTTTTCTAAGTATATTCAAATTAAAGGTAAATATCATATAACATTCAGTATGCACACCACATTTCAGATTCATGCTTAGTTATTAAGGAACATTTGTAGAGCTTGTTTAGTGAAATTTAAAGATATACAATGTATGCTTTAACCGACGTCATTCTTGGTGGGTTTTTTTATCTGCTTTGGTCAGTTTGTAGATGGTATACCAATTCAAAACAAAGGGCTTTGTGAAACTTTAATTGTATCATGTATGAACATGAGTTGGATTCGAACCCGGGACCTACATTGTATATATTCAAAGTGATTCGGTTATGCCATGCCAGTATTGCTTGTTTATTTGTATGTAACCATATATCTTCAGCAAAATTAAATACTCTATGACTATTTAAGGAATCAAGTTAATACTTTTGAAAGCTAACTCAGATTTGTAATATAAATATATATTTTGTCCTTCAGTCAATACATATTAGACCCGCAAAGAGTGTCAGATCAATGAGTATGCATAGGAAATAATGTTCATATGTAACTTAGTTAGAAAACAGGATTATCGGTGGGAGTGTAAACCAAATAAATACCAAGATCGCCTAGAAATTATGGATACAAACTCTATTCGGGCTACGCCTTTGTGTATATTTGCCATAACCTCTCGTCATCGGCCTGTTTTGTACTAAATAACCTTCTCTGTGCCACAAACTCTACTCTTTTCTCGTTTCAATACCGTACTTTTAATTTTAATTCCCAATCTAACCCTCTAAGTAACCCTTGTTTCTCTTACCTCACCTAATGCTATACCGACTTAATGATAACACGCTACAGAGAGGTAATAGAGAATAGACTCGTATAGACGTAACCCGAGCTAAGTTATTGCCATAACCCGAGACTGTGTTAGCCTACACTCATAAGGAACACTCCGGCAAAGGTGGACATGAGATAACGATGCAAAACGTGGTCACTGCATATAAAACTTTTAAAAGTTTAAACAAAGGTATAACTTCACAATGTATGACTTTAAATTTATTGAAAAAAGAAGAGTTAGAACAACCCAAGGGGTGTAACCAATTGTAAACTTTACTTTCCCTTACCATTTATTTAAACTAGTTTAACATACCCTCACTTAGTATAAAAAAACTTTAACCCTTGCCTTGCCATACCCTCTTGGTATTATTTGATTTGATAACCCTCATTTTACCGTATACCTTACTCTGACCCTCGTGTTATCCTATAATCCTATCTATAATTCTCACATTACCGTCTACCTAACTTTAACTCGTGTGGTAACCTATTTCCGTGCATAACCCTTTTTTGTGGCCCACACTTGACTGTTGATAAAAATCCCTCTCTAATCTTCTACGTTACCCTCGTTCCTGTAACCCTCGTTAAACCAATAACTTTATTGTGACCCTCACTCTTCCCTATCGTTTTAGGCTTTACTTTTTTTCATAACCTTGCTTTGCAATAACACCTACGTAACAGTTTATTTCCATAACTCTCACTCAGAGTATTTATTTCTGTAACCATCGCTCTTACCCTCTATGTAAGCCTTGCTTCACAATTTACCTTACTGTAACCCTCATTCTGCCTTATCTGTCTGTGTTTTACTAATTTTCGTAGCCCTAACACTACCGTGTACTTAACTGTTACCCTCACTTTGACCTTACCCTCTTTAACCCTCTTGTCCATATCCCTGGTTTTACAGTATACCTCACTAATCCTACTGTTACCCTCGCTTTGCCATTACTCCCACGTAACCCTCCTTTTTATAGCCATTGTTATTCTGTAACCCTTGCTTTTCCCAATCCTCCTACGTAACCCTCGTTTCTATAACCCTTTCTTTGCGAATACATAACTGCGAGTATTTATTTCTGTAACCATCGCTCTAACCCTCTACGTTAGCCTCGCTTCACCATTTACCTTACTGTAACATTCATTTTGCCTTATCTGTCTATGTTTTACTCATTTGCATAGCCCTAATACTACCATATACTTAACTGTTACCCTCCCTTTGACCTAACCCTTTATCCTACCTCATGTAAGAATCTCGATCTCTGATTGGTTCACGTGACCCTGGATAACTATGATGTCACCCTCTTGAGAAGGAGGATAAATTATTTATACCCCGCCATGAACCAATCACGAAAAAAGCGTGCAAATTGAACTAATTTATACCCCGCCATGAAAAAAGCGTGCAGATTGAGCTCCTTGAAAAGTATGTTTCATTGAATACATTGATGTAACCTTTGCTCAAATAATATGTACCTTTATACAAACTTAAAGTCAAAGTAATTGAAAGCCATATAAAGGAAAAAAAAACATACATGTATATTGCCATAATTACCTTATTAATCTAAGATTTGGTGTTTAAAATGTTTCTCGTGGAAAAAAATGTCAATATTTTGTCGAGGCTTTCTTGATCATTGCATATGAGAATAGGTTCACATTTATTTGAAATATCAGTATCAATTCAATGTTTCCTTGTTTGTCTTGCAAGGGAAGTTGTTTAACATCGAAATTATGCTTCAAGAACTGTGTTCATAAAAAAAAATTCCTCTGACTAAGCAAAGCACTGACACGATTGATGATTTAGTTTTCAAAACAACACTTCCAGTTTGTGACCCTGATCTTTGTCATGTGCCTCAGCAGTTTTTAACCTTTTTAAATATGCGTTGTGTTTGAACATTCGGTAAGATGAATTCGTTATAACATTGCATAGTGGGATTCTTAGGTATTTATTAACCTTTCACGGGAATAATAAATACCTATGCAACCCGCTATGCAATGTTATAACTTATAATATAACCATCTTGTCTATATCCCTGGCTTTACAGTAAACCTCACTAACCCTACTGTGACCCTTGCTTTGCCCTCACACCCACGTAACCCACCTTTTTATAACCGTTGCTATTCTGTTTACCTAACTGTAACCCTTGCTTTTCCCAATCATTCTACTTAACCCTCGCTTCTATAACCCTTCCATTGCGAATACATAACTGCGACCCTCGCTTTGCTCTAAACCTCTACGTAACACTCGTTTCCATAACGGTAACTTTTATTGTTTGCCTAAGAAACGCAACCCCTGATTTTATGTAGTGTTGATAGCAGTCTTTAACTTTTTATAACACATAGATTATCAAAGATAACACATTGAAATTTTACATGGTGAAACAAATCTATTTGTAGTATAAAGTCTCAATTTCATTATATTTATTATGCATTGGACGGAAACTAGGGGGCGCTTACTTCAGTATCTATTTTTAGGGCCACGAGCTGTAAATAATATATTGCACCTCCTCGGAGCAGAACGGATCAGACGAGAAATCCTTTCCTGTGGTATTGCTCAGCACTCATCCTGTAGTGCTGTGGTCATCTTATGTCGACAGTTGTAGTGTACGTGCACGGATACGACGTTTAAGATAGTCCCAAAGATTTTCGATGGGGTTGATGTCGGGAGACCAGGAGGGCCATGGCAAGGAGTCGATAATGGAATTCCGTAGAAAATCCACTGTTGCACGAGCTGTGCGAGGGCGGGCACTGTCCCGTTGAAACAGCTCCCTCTATTGGTCGATTATCGAAAGATGGTGTGGCTGTCAAACATCATTGATGTAGCATTTGGCCGTCAAATTGCGGAAATGATGACCAGGTGTGATTGTCCGTTGTAAGACATGGTTCCCCACACCATGACGCTCCCTCCTCCAAATCTGTCGACCTGTCGAACGCAATTTCGGTGCGAAACGTTCATTTCCTCGTCTGGATACACGTTTGTTGCCGTCACGTCTGTGAAGTAGGAAACGGGACTCGAAACGTATCCGGTTTGTGCACCATCTGAGACGAAGACGTCGATGTTGGTGTCTCAGAACAGGTCAGAAAAATGTTCATAGTAATGAATACATGTATTAGCCTCACGTTAACGGTTCCTGATGGTTTGGGCCTAAAATCTCCTCAAACCAGGCACTTGTGTTGCAGTGACGGTTGGTGTGGCTTGCCGTTTACGTAGGTGGATGACCAGGATGAAACGATCCTGATCCGTTGTGGTGATTCTTGGTCTACCACTCCGTGGACGGTCTTCGGTTGCATGGAACTGTCTGTAGCGATTCCAAAGTCGGGAGGTCGTAGTTTTATGGACATTCAGATGGCGGTCAACTGTTCCAAAACTTTCCCTGGCCTGATTCCGACCAATCACAATATTTCGATCTGCAATATTCAATCGGGGCATTTTCGACCTTGATTTTCTGAGTAAACGAATTGAATATATTGCCAAACTACGTTTCCTTTTATATACCTTGGCTTAAATTGTAATTTCCGTGATTTGTAAATGCAGTTAATTTTTAGCATTATACACATGACTGTTTCGCTCATTCTCGGATAAAATGTCAGCGTTAATAAGACTGTGTTATGGAGCTATTACTAATCAAACAAGAACATATTAATTATAAAAATGAGAGAGGGGTTGCCTTTCTTTTTTGAGAGAGTTTATTACACCCCTTGGGTGGATATATCTATTTTCAATATGTTTTAACTTCCTTCCTCAGGTGTTTACTTGTCACACCCTCATGAAATTATTGCCTTTGGTTTATTTAAAGGAACATCCGCGTAGGTTGATTTTGAAATGATTAACACAACCAAACAATTTGACTAAGAATTTAATTTTTTATCAAACAGGGAAGTTAAGATTTTTTAACATTGAAAGTGGGATTCGAACCGGACATCTCTGTGTAGTCAAGAGTGATCCACTAGTTTTTAAGCCAAATGAAAAACAACAAATTGCCTCGGGTTATTACAATACACTTAGATCGCAGTTGTTGTGCTTAATCTCTCGGTACCTGGTTATTATCTTCTGGGTAAACATCGCTTTGCCCTTATCCTCTACGTAAACCTGGTTCCATTTCCCTTGCTTTACCGTATACCTAGCTGAATCCGTCACTATGCCCTAACCCTTTACGTAACCCTCGTGTCCATAACCCTCGCATTACAACTTTATAACTACATCACCAATAATTTTGTATAATTAACGTAACAATGGCAGATTGTAAACTGCTTGTTTTGACAAGAATACTTCTTGTGATATGCATATAGCAAAATGAAAAATTGATTTTAAGACACTGGCTAGTTCATGTATTACAAAAAGGAGGGTTATGTGGGAGTGAGGGCAAAGCGAGGGTAACAGTAGGGTTAGTGAGGTATACTGTAAAGCCAGGGATATGGAGAAGAGGGTTAAAGAGGGTAAGGTCAAAGTGCGGGTAACAGTTAAGTATATGGTAGTGTTACGGCTACGAAAATGAGTAAAACATAGACAGATAAGGCAGAATGAGGGTTACAGTAAGGTAAATGGTGAAGCGAGGCAGCTGCGTTTACATGGCACCTGTTTGCCCACGGGGGTAAAATACATGGGTTTTAAGCAAAGGGGGTATTCATCATCATTGTCATCTATCTGACCATGAACAGGTTAATACATTTCTCGATGATACAGAAAAGAAAAATGATGCAAGGTTAAATTGCTGGTTTTATTTTACCAGCATGCAGAAATATCGATTTGTGGGTATAAGAAATAGTATGTATTTACTTTCCGGACGTTAGCTAAAAGCATGTCGTCGTCAAAATCCAGGCAAAGGTCAGTGTTTCGACAAGCCCCTCAGTACTGCATAGTTAGCAATCTTCATTCAATCAACATCAAAGTTGTCATGAGACATAACTCGAAAAAAGCTTTTATTTAACATTTCCTTGTTTTCCTTTTAGCAAGTCTGCTATTCTGTGTCCCCTCATTTACATTTTTCTCTCGTTTCTAATAATTGATTTTAATTCCAGTTCATGTTTTCCTTTTTTCATAAGTTCAATATTATGTAACTGTTATTTGGCGTACACAAGAATTTTCTAAATCGAATGCCAAGGATCCAGGACAAAAGCCATCCGAACAAAACCAAATTCAACTAGGACAAAACCCACCCATATCTAAAAAATGACAGGGTCAATATTGAAACAATGGCGTTTGGTAACATACAATATAGCAATTTAAGGCTAAGCATAATATTTTAGTAAGATATACACATAACGATATTTCATCAAGGCTAAAACACAATATTTAATCATACCGGTAATCTAACTATAGATACTTGATCATATGTATGGCTAGAATTTCAGGGAAGACCACGTCACATTCAAAGGATTGTTGAAGTTTGATGTAAAACGGAAATGTGCATTGTTTATATCAAAACCTGCAAAACATACTTGATTTGTATAGTCAGTTTGAGTGAAATAGATTAAATAATTAATCAAGCACGAACAAAACAGCGCACTGCCTTTTCAATGTACACATATATAATCTTTTATTCCTCCAATCTGAAGAGTACAAGAACATGGGCATAAATACAATGTCAAATAGTTATCTTAGGACCTCTATGAGCTAGTATAACATCATGGCTGGAAAACAAATTGTCACTGGAATACAGCCTTGTACAGATAGTTTACACATCGTACCCAAAAATGGCAAATATATGAAAATTGTTGGTAAATGAATAATATGACCAAATAATATCCTATGATATCATAATTAAGTATTATCATATTCAGTTTAAAAGCATATAATACAATAATAAGTGGATGACTTTTGCCCTGTTTTTTTCCCAGGTGGTTTTTGTCCAGGTGTGTTTCGTCCGTGTGGGTTTTGTCCTAGGTTGCTTTTGTCATTATTTGACTTTGTCAGGTGGTTTTTGTCCAGGTGGTTTTTGTCCTAGACCCTCAATCAAAGTTCATAGCAAGATTGAAATCTACTTTGTTGTTCTTCCTGCTTGGTTTCTTGTTTTAAAAAAAGGTCTTTTGTCATGTCATCATTTGACATATCAACCTTGTTTAAGCTCTGCGCCACCTTCACTTCGTACTCATTTCAGTTTGAATAATATCAAATTGAGGAAAGTTTGTGCTATCATTGCATAGTTGTTGATTAGAAATATTACAATACATAAAATGATAAAAGATAGATACCCATTGAAAAAATATTTGATTATCTTACATGTATATGGATTGCTAATCATTCTCTGGTTCGCTTCCCTCAAAACCCCCAAAAACCGTTTACATGACACGTTTACCCCCAGGGGTATAACTACCCCTGGGGGTAACCAGATTTGCCCTACCTATTTAGCTGGGGCAAATTTTGCCTCAATACCCCCCAGGAGGCAAAAATGTAACCCCTGTGTGTACTGTATAGACAAAATTTGCCTCCTGGAGGCAACCCCAGGGGATATCCCCCCCCCCCCCCCCCGCCCCCCGAGGGTAAACGGTGCATGTAAACGAGGCTTACGTAGAGGGTAAGCGCGATGGTTACTGAAATAAATACTCTGAGTGGAGTTTTGGAAACGGTTACGTACGTAGGTGTTATTGCAAAGGAAGGTTATGAAAAAAACTAAAGCGTAAGAGTGAGGATCACAGTAAATTTGATGGTTGAACGAGGGTTACAATAACGAGGGTAACGTAGAAGATTAGAGAGGGATTTATATCAACAGTCAAGTGCGTGCCACAAAAAAGGGTTATGCACGGAAATAGGTTACAACACGAGTTACAGTTAGGTAGACAGAAATGTGAGAATTATGGAAACAACGGTAACGTAGAGGGATAGGACAACAAGAGGGTCAGAGTGAGGTATACGGTAAAATGAGGGTTATCAAATCAAATAATACCAAGAGGGGTATGGCAAGGCAAGGGTTAAAGTTTGCATCGTTATCTCATGTCCACCTTTGCCGGAGTGTTCCTCGTGAGTGTAGGCCAACACATAACCTGATTGTCTCGGGTTATGGCAATAACTTAGCTCGGGTGACGCCTATACGAGTCTATTTTCTATTACCTCTCTGTAGCGTGTTATCATTTACTCGGTATAGCATTAGGTGAGGTAAGAGAAACAAGGGTTACTTAGAGGGTTAAGTCGGGAATTAAAATTAAAAGTACGGTATTGAAACGAGAAAAGAGTAGAGTTTATGGCACAGAGGAGGTTATTTAGTACAAAACAGGGAGATGACGAGAGGCTATGGCAAATATACACAAAGGCGTAGCCCGAATAGAGATCATATCCATATTTTTTCTAGGCGATCTTGGTATTTATTTGATTTACACTCACACCGATAATCCTGTTTTCTAACTAAATTACATATGAACATTATTTCCTATGCATACTCATTGATCTGACACTCTTTGCGGGTCTAATATGTATTGACTGAAGGACAAAATATATATTTATATCACAAATCTGAGTTAGCTTTCAAAAGTATTAACTTGATTCCTTAAATAGTCATAGAGTATTTAATTTTGCTGAAGATATATGGTTACATACAAATAAACAAGCAATACTGGCATGGCATAATTGAATCACTTTGAATATATACAATGTAGGTCCCGGGTTCGAATCCAACTCATGTTCATACATGATACAATTAAAGTTTCACAAAGCCCTTTGTTTTGAGTTGGTATACCATCTACAAACTGACCAAAGCAGATAAAAAAACCACCAAGAATGACGTCGGTTAAAGCATACATTGTATATCTTTAAATTTCACTAAACAAGCTCTACAAATGTTCCTTAATAACTAAGCATGAATCTGAAATGTGGTGTGCATACTGAATGTTATATGATATTTACCTTTAATTTGAATATACTTAGAAAAGGTGAGCATATTCCTTATTGGGTTACTTAGTGTTGGTTTTTGGGACATTACGGTATGACCGCCCCTATTTAATATAACGTAAGATACCTCATTGGATGGGCAATTGAATTACCTTTAATTTGAGTATACTTAGAAGGTGGTGCACGTATTCCTTGGTACCTTCAGAATGTGTTGTTTGAAAGAACTACAATAAAGGGTTACATAGTGTTGGTTTTTGGGAGATTACGGTATGATCGCCTCTATGTAATATAACGTATGATACCTCATTGGATGGGCAATTGAATTACCTTTAATTTGAGTATAATTAGAAGGTGGTGCACGTATTCCTTGGTACCTTCAGAATTTTTTGTTTGAATAAAATCGTTACTTAGTGTTGGTTTTTAGGAGATTACGGTATGACCGCCTCTATGTAATATAACGTGTGATACCTCATTGGATGGGCAATTGAATTACCTTTAATTTGAGTATACTTAGAAGGTGGTGCACGTATTCCTTGGTACCTTCAGAATGTGTTGTTTGAAAGAACTACAATAAAGGGTTACATAGTGTTGGTTTTTGGGAGATTACGGTATGACCGCCTCTATGTAATATAATGTATGATACCTCATTGGATGGGCAATTGAATTACCTTTAATTTGAGTATACTTAGAAGGTGGTGCACGTATTCCTTGGTACCTTCAGAATTTGTTGTTTGAAAGAACTACAATATAGGGTTACATAGTGTTGGTTTTTGGGAGATTACGGTATGACCGCCTCTATGTAATATAACGTATGATACCTCATTGGATGGCCAATTGAATTACCTTTAATTTGAGTATACTTAGAAGGTGGTGCACGTATTCCTTGGTACCTTCAGAATGTGTTGTTTGAAAGAACTACAATAAAGGGTTACATAGTGTTGGTTTTTGGGAGATTACGGTATGACCGCCTCTATGTAATATAATGTATGATACCTCATTGGATGGGCAATTGAATTACCTTTAATTTGAGTATACTTAGAAGGTGGTGCACGTATTCCTTGGTACCTTCAGAATTTGTTGTTTGAAAGAACTACAATATAGGGTTACATAGTGTTGGTTTTTGGGAGATTACGGTATGACCGCCTCTATGTAATATAACGTATGATACCTCATTGGATGGGCAATTGAATTACCTTTAATTTGAGTATACTTAGAAGGTGGTGCACGTATTCCTTGGTACCTTCAGAGTTTTTTGTTTGAATAAAAGGGTTACTTAGTGATGGTTTTTGGGAGATTACGGTATGACCGCCTCTATGTAATATAACGTATGATACCTCATTGGATGGCCAATTGAA
The DNA here is from genome assembly GCA_916613615.1 of Steromphala cineraria. Taxonomy (NCBI): domain Eukaryota; kingdom Metazoa; phylum Mollusca; class Gastropoda; order Trochida; family Trochidae; genus Steromphala; species Steromphala cineraria. Next base: position 1,326,380 of record OU744734.1, read on the forward strand.
TTACCTTTAATTTGAGTATACTTAGAAGGTGGTGCACGTATTCCTTGGTACCTTCAGAATGTGTTGTTTGAAAGAACTACAATAAAGGGTTACATAGTGTTGGTTTTTGGGAGATTACGGTATGACCGCCTCTATGTAATATAATGTATGATACCTCATTGGATGGGCAATTGAATTACCTTTAATTTGAGTATACTTAGAAGGTGGTGCACGTATTCCTTGGTACCTTCAGAATTTGTTGTTTGAATAAAAGGGTTACTTAGTGATGGTTTTTGGGAGATTACGGTATGACCGCCTCTATGTAATATAACGTATGATACCTCATTGGATGGGCAATTGAATTACCTTTAATTTGAGTATACTTAGAAGGTGGTGCACGTATTCCTTGGTACCTTCAGAATTTGTTGTTTGAATAAAAGGGTTACTTAGTGTTGGTTTTTGGGAGATTACGGTATGACCGCCTCTATGTAATATAACGTATGATACCTCATTGGATGGGCAATTGAATTACCTTTAATTTGAGTATACTTAGAAGGTGGTGCACGTATTCCTTGGTACCTTCAGAATTTGTTGTTTGAAAGAACTACAATAAAGGGTTACTTAGTGTTGGTTTTTGGGAGATTACGGTATGACCGCCTCTATGTAATATAACGTATGATACCTCATTGGATGGCCAATTGAATTACCTTTAATTTGAGTATACTTAGAAGGTGGTGCACGTATTCCTTGGTACCTTCAGAATGTGTTGTTTGAAAGAACTACAATAAAGGGTTACATAGTGTTGGTTTTTGGGAGATTACGGTATGACCGCCTCTATGTAATATAACGTATGATACCTCATTGGATGGGCAATTGAATTACCTTTAATTTGAGTATACTTAGAAGGTGGTGCACGTATTCCTTGGTACCTTCAGAATTTGTTGTTTGAATAAAGGGTTACTTAGTGATGGTTTTTGGGAGATTACGGTATGACCGCCTCTATGTAATATAACGTATGATACCTCATTGGATGGGCAATTGAATTACCTTTAATTTGAATATACTTAGAAGGTGGTGCACGTATTCCTTGGTACCTTCAGAATTTGTTGTTTGAATAAAAGGGTTACTTAGTGTTGGTTTTTGGGAGATTACGGTATGACCGCCTCTATGTAATATAACGTATGATACCTCATTGGATGGGCAATTGAATTACCTTTAATTTGAGTATACTTAGAAGGTGGTGCACGTATTCCTTGGTACCTTCAGAATTTGTTGTTTGAAAGAACTACAATAAAGGGTTACATAGTGTTGGTTTTTGGGAGATTACGGTATGACCGCCTCTATGTAATATAATGTATGATACCTCATTGGATGGGCAATTGAATTACCTTTAATTTGAGTATACTTAGAAGGTGGTGCACGTATTCCTTGGTACCTTCAGAATTTGTTGTTTGAATAAAAGGGTTACTTAGTGATGGTTTTTGGGAGATTACGGTATGACCGCCTCTATGTAATATAACGTATGATACCTCATTGGATGGGCAATTGAATTACCTTTAATTTGAGTATACTTAGAAGGTGGTGCACGTATTCCTTGGTACCTTCAGAATTTGTTGTTTGAATAAAAGGGTTACTTAGTGATGGTTTTTGGGAGATTACGGTATGACCGCCTCTATGTAATATAACGTTTGATACCTCATTGGATGGGCAATTGAATTACCTTTAATTTGAGTATACTTAGAAGGTGGTGCACGTATTCCTTGGTACCTTCAGAATTTTTTGTTTGAAAGAACTACAATAAAGGGTTACATAGTGTTGGTTTTTAGGAGATTACGGTATGACCGCCTCTATGTAATATAACGTATGATACCTCATTGGATGGGCAATTGAATTACCTTTAATTTGAGTATACTTAGAAGGTGGTGCACGTATTCCTTGGTACCTTCAGAATTTGTTGTTTGAAAGAACTATAATAAAGGGTTACATAGTGTTGGTTTTTAGGAGATTACGGTATGACCGCCTCTATGTAATATAACGTTTGATACCTCATTGGATGGGCAATTGAATTACCTTTAATTTGAGTATACTTAGAAGGTGGTGCACGTATTCCTTGGTACCTTCAGAATTTTTTGTTTGAATAAAAGGGTTACTTAGTGTTGGTTTTTGGGAGATTACGGTATGACCGCCTCTATGTAATATAACGTATGATACCTCATTGGATGGGCAATTGAATTACCTTTAATTTGAGTATACTTAAAAGGTGGTGCACGTATTCCTTGGTACCTTCAGAATTTTTGGTTTGAATAAAAGGGTTACTTAGTGTTGGTTTTTGGGAGATTACGGTATGACCGCCTCTATGTAATATAACGTATGATACCTCATTGGATGGGCAATTGAATTACCTTTAATTTGAGTATACTTAGAAGGTGGTGCACGTATTCCTTGGTACCTTCAGAATTTGTTGTTTGAAAGAACTACAATATAGGGTTACATAGTGTTGGTTTTTGGGAGATTACGGTATGACCGCCTCTATGTAATATAACGTTTGATACCTCATTGGATGGGCAATTGAATTACCTTTAATTTGAGTATACTTAGAAGGTGGTGCACGTATTCCTTGGTACCTTCAGAATTTTTTGTTTGAAAGAACTACAATAAAGGGTTACATAGTGTTGGTTTTTGGGAGATTACGGTATGATCGCCTCTATGTAATATAACGTATGATACCTCATTGGATGGGCAATTGAATTACCTTTAATTTGAGTATAATTAAAAGGTGGTGCACGTATTCCTTGGTACCTTCAGAATGTGTTGTTTGAAAGAACTACAATAAAGGGTTACATAGTGTTGGTTTTTGGGAGATTACGGTATGACCGCCTCTATGTAATATAACGTATGATACCTCATTGGATGGGCAATTGAATTACCTTTAATTTGAGTATACTTAGAAGGTGGTGCACGTATTCCTTGGTACCTTCAGAATTTTTTGTTTGAATAAAAGGGTTACTTAGTGATGTTTTTTGGGAGATTACGGTATGACCGCCTCTATGTAATATAACGTATGATACCTCATTGGATGGGCAATTGAATTACCTTTAATTTGAGTATACTTAGAAGGTGGTGCACGTATTCCTTGGTACCTTAAGAATTTGTTGTTTGAAAGAACTACAATATAGGGTTACATAGTGTTGGTTTTTGGGAGATTACGGTATGACCGCCTCTATGTAATATAACGTTTGATACCTCATTGGATGGGCAATTGAATTACCTTTAATTTGAGTATACTTAGAAGGTGGTGCACGTATTCCTTGGTACCTTCAGAATTTTTTGTTTGAAAGAACTACAATAAAGAGTTACATAGTGTTGGTTTTTAGGAGATTACGGTATGACCGCCTCTTTGTAATATAACGTATGATACCTCATTGGATGGGCAATTGAATTACCTTTAATTTGAGTATACTTAGAAGGTGGTGCACGTATTCCTTGGTACCTTCAGAATTTGTTGTTTGAAAGAACTATAATAAAGGGTTACATAGTGTTGGTTTTTAGGAGATTACGGTATGACCACCTCTATGTAATATAACGTTTGATACCTCATTGGATGGGCAATTGAATTACCTTTAATTTGAGTATACTTAGAAGGTGGTGCACGTATTCCTTGGTACCTTCAGAATTTTTTGTTTGAATAAAAGGGTTACTTAGTGTTGGTTTTTGGGAGATTACGGTATGACCGCCTCTATGTAATATAACGTATGATACCTCATTGGATGGGCAATTGAATTACCTTTAATTTGAGTATACTTAAAAGGTGGTGCACGTATTCCTTGGTACCTTCAGAATTTTTGGTTTGAATAAAAGGGTTACTTAGTGTTGGTTTTTGGGAGATTACGGTATGACCGCCTCTATGTAATATAACGTATGATACCTCATTGGATGGGCAATTGAATTACCTTTAATTTGAGTATACTTAGAAGGTGGTGCACGTATTCCTTGGTACCTTCAGAATTTGTTGTTTGAAAGAACTACAATATAGGGTTACATAGTGTTGGTTTTTGGGAGATTACGGTATGACCGCCTCTATGTAATATAACGTTTGATACCTCATTGGATGGGCAATTGAATTACCTTTAATTTGAGTATACTTAGAAGGTGGTGCACGTATTCCTTGGTACCTTCAGAATTTTTTGTTTGAAAGAACTACAATAAAGGGTTACATAGTGTTGGTTTTTGGGAGATTACGGTATGATCGCCTCTATGTAATATAACGTATGATACCTCATTGGATGGGCAATTGAATTACCTTTAATTTGAGTATAATTAAAAGGTGGTGCACGTATTCCTTGGTACCTTCAGAATTTTTTGTTTGAATAAAATGGTTACTTAGTGTTGGTTTTTGGGAGATTACGGTATGACCGCCTCTATGTAATATAACGTATGATACCTCAGTGGATGGGCAATTGAATTACCTTTAATTTGAGTATACTTAGAAGGTGGTGCACGTATTCCTTGGTACCTTCAGAATTTGTTGTTTGAAAGAACTATAATAAAGGGTTACATAGTGTTGGTTTTTAGGAGATTACGGTATGACCGCCTCTATGTAATATAACGTTTGATACCTCATTGGATGGGCAATTGAATTACCTTTAATTTGAGTATACTTAGAAGGTGGTGCACGTATTCCTTGGTACCTTCAGAATTTTTTGTTTGAATAAAATGGTTACTTAGTGTTGGTTTTTGGGAGATTACGGTATGACCGCCTCTATGTAATATAACGTATGATACCTCATTGGATGGGCAATTGAATTACCTTTAATTTGAGTATACTTAAAAGGTGGTGCACGTATTCCTTGGTACCTTCAGAATTTTTGGTTTGAATAAAAGGGTTACTTAGTGTTGGTTTTTGGGAGATTACGGTATGACCGCCTCTATGTAATATAACGTATGATACCTCATTGGATGGGCAATTGAATTACCTTTAATTTGAGTATACTTAGAAGGTGGTGCACGTATTCCTTGGTACCTTCAGAATTTGTTGTTTGAAAGAACTACAATAAAGGTTACATAGTGTTTGTTTTTTGGAGATTACGGTATGACCGCCTCTATGTAATATAACGTATGATACCTCATTGGATGGGCAATTGAATTACCTTTAATTTGAGTATACTTAGAAGGTGGTGCACGTATTCCTTGGTACCTTAAGAATTTGTTGTTTGAAAGAACTACAATATAGGGTTACATAGTGTTGGTTTTTGGGAGAATACGGTATGACCGCCTCTATGTAATATAACGTTTGATACCTCATTGGATGGGCAATTGAATTACCTTTAATTTGAGTATACTTAGAAGGTGGTGCACGTATTCCTTGGTACCTTCAGAATTTTTTGTTTGAAAGAACTACAATAAAGGGTTACATAGTGTTGGTTTTTGGGAGATTACGGTATGATCGCCTCTATGTAATATAACGTATGATACCTCATTGGATGGGCAATTGAATTACCTTTAATTTGAGTATAATTAAAAGGTGGTGCACGTATTCCTTGGTACCTTCAGAATTTTTTGTTTGAATAAAATGGTTACTTAGTGTTGGTTTTTGGGAGATTACGGTATGACCGCCTCTATGTAATATAACGTATGATACCTCATTGGATGGGCAATTGAATAACCTTTAATTTGAGTATACTTAGAAGGTGGTGCACGTATTCCTTGGTACCTTCAGAATGTGTTGTTTGAAAGAACTACAATAAAGGGTTACATAGTGTTGGATTTTGGGAGATTACGGTATGACCGCCTCTATGTAATATAACGTATGATACCTCATTGGATGGGCAATTGAATTACCTTTAATTTGAGTATACTTAGAAGGTGACGCACGTATTCCTTGGTACCTTCAGAGTTTTTTGTTTGAATAAAAGGGTTACTTAGTGATGGTTTTTGGGAGATTACGGTATGACCGCCTCTATGTAATATAACGTATGATACCTCATTGGATGGGCAATTGAATTACCTTTAATTTGAGTATACTTAAAAGGTGGTGCACGTATTCCTTGGTACCTTCAGAATTTTTTGTTTGAATAAAATGGTTACTTAGTGTTGGTTTTTGGGAGATTACGGTATGACCTCCTCTATGTAATATAACGTATGATACCTCATTGGATGGGCAATTGAATTACCTTTAATTTGAGTATACTTAGAAGGTGGTGCACGTATTCCTTGGTACCTTCAGAATTTTTTGTTTGAATAAAATGGTTACTTAGTGTTGGTTTTTGGGAGATTACGGTATGACCGCCTCTATGTAATATAACGTATGATACCTCATTGGATGGGCAATTGAATTACCTTTAATTTGAGTATACTTAGAAGGTGGTGCACGTATTCCTTGGTACCTTCAGAATGTGTTGTTTGAAAGAACTACAATAAAGGGTTACATAGTGTTGGATTTTGGGAGATTACGGTATGACCGCCTCTATGTAATATAACGTATGATACCTCATTGGATGGGCAATTGAATTACCTTTAATTTGAGTATACTTAGAAGGTGGTGCACGTATTCCTTGGTACCTTCAGAATTTTTTGTTTGAATAAAATGGTTACTTAGTGTTGGTTTTTGGGAGATTACGGTATGACCGCCTCTATGTAATATAACGTATGATACCTCATTGGATGGGCAATTGAATTACCTTTAATTTGAGTATACTTAGAAGGTGGTGCACGTATTCCTTGGTACCTTCAGAAGTTTTGGTTTGAATAAAAGGGTTACTTAGTGATGGTTTTTGGGAGATTACGGTATGACCGCCTCTATGTAATATAACGTATGATACCTCATTGGATGGGCAATTGAATTACCTTTAATTTGAGTATACTTAGAAGGTGATGCACGTATTCCTTGGTACCTTCAGAATTTGTTGTTTGAAAGAACTACAATAAAGGGTTACATAGCGTTTGTTTTTTTGGAGATTACGGTATGACCGCCTCTATGTAATATAACGTATGATACCTCATTGGATGGGCAATTGAATTACCTTTAATTTGAGTATACTTAGAAGGTGGTGCACGTATTCTTTGGTACCCTAGGTCGACTTTTCTGAATAAGTAACTGGAAAAACTGAATATCGTATAAGGAATAAGGAATAAGTAACCAACTTCACACTGGATATCACGCTCAATATGAAGTTGCATTAGGGAAATATTTCACGTTAAAGTAATCCCTACAAGAGATGTCGATGATGATTTGTATGTTTAATTTCGTTGATCACCATATGGATTTTGTGATGTTATGGCTAATGTAGTGAACTATTAATAGACACATATTCAACTTGTTACATACGAGGGAAAAGAAAAAGCATGAAAATAAAAAATGCTCGAACGGATTTAGCCGACATAACTTGCATGACTGCACGACCAACAATAATCAAACTGATAATCATGCCTCATCTTGTCATCACATGGAAGTGCAATTACAACGTATTTATCAACTAAAACTAAACTACAACAATATAACAATCAAGGTATGTTCCTGCCTGTATTCTGTTCACTGTGGGACTATGTACCACTCCAGTTCACTTTAATGTAGTCTTATTCATATAAATAATGTCAACCAAAAACAACAATATTTATTCAGAACATCTTAATTTTGTATATGCCCCTATAAATCATAATTTAGATATATATAAATGTATAAATGAATGTCTCCACTCTTTACATTGTTGAAATCCAGACAGGTATGTTTTCATCCGATCTACAAGTCTATTTATTTACCAGTCTGGCTACTCGGCTTAGTCTTCTTAGTTTCTTAGTGTTGGTGTTACTACACCGGAGATAGGCCTGTCTGACTGTAATGTTATCGCGACCTCTCATGTCGCAATCCTTAGTAACACGGGGTGCCTTTGTATTGATCGGGTAAAACTAGGCTACATGATTCACTGTTCGTACACTGCACGTTAAACAGACACTCCAGAGATGTTGGGGTCAACTCTTCCAAAATTCTTTAGACATACAGAATGTTGGTATGAAACGTATTAAAACTACGTTATCAAAACGCATACATGATCTCAAACCAGCCAGTCGTTCGTCAATTGTTATACGCAATTTTGATGACAAATCTAATGCAGCCGATATAACGGTTAGGAGTTCCCCGTTTTCTTACATTTGACGTTTATTGAATTTTCTTTAAAAATAACGACTTTTTAGCTTATCAGGCGTTCTTTCAATCTCCATGAAAAATAGGAATATTTACATCTTTTCGGAATGAGTAATTGAGATGTTTTAAATCTATTTCAACAGACATAGCATTCTGGGTCGTATAAAAAGCCAATAAAATGTTTTCTAAAAATCACAGAGTGGCTCTTTAAATATAAGTCATAAATCAGATGAATATCATGTGACTAAGATAATGCGATTAAACAACGTAAGGGCTAACTAACTTGACATTATTTTTGTTACACATGTATATGCTTGGTGGTATTTCATAGAAGCTTATCGACAAATTGTTACGTAATTATCTTCCTAAAATTGTAAATCAATATTTCATAACATTTAAACTTTTGAGATTTATTTGTTGAGACTATACAGTTTGTAACAGCTCACATTTTAAGATTAAAGGAAACCAGTCATACGAAAATGACGCGATCAAAATCACCAAATCAATAACAGCAAAAGGAAATACACTCGGGGACGATTTGTATTCAGGCAAATATTTAGTAGTCTTATTTGCCTTTTGATTTCTACACTATTACACAATCGCTTAATTCAATCCGCAATAATCTTTTTCGTATCATTCATGTAAAAAATCATTGTCCTACCAGAAACGCTCAAAATCCTAATCCTATCGGACACGTATAAAACCCTTATCCAACCAGACACGAGAACAATCCAAAATTAATCCTACCCGGGTAAAATAACCTCCACACAAGCAAAGGATCCATTTGGAAGGTTGTATACTTCAACAGTAGGTATCCTATAATCGTTAGTATCAGGATTATTAATTTACATACTTAATATGCTACATAACATTAAATAACCGAGCTTACTCACATGCAGCCGATAAAGTAGAACAGCTCCCCAGACCTCGATGTACTAGCTTGTTGTCATGGCCGTCAAGTCACATGACAGGATCGAATATGACGTGAATAAGATAAGATAAGATAAGATAACACTTTATTACCCAAACGGGAATTCTTCTTGAATCAAATAGAGCTCATGGCATGAAATACATATGGACATTTATATAATAAGTTAAATATTAATAAAAAGTCTATTTACATAAAATACACACACACACACACATTCACATAAATATACGTAATTTGAGGCCTTCAGGAATATAATAAGGAGCACAGTCAATGTTTATCTGACATTTTGTTGAGAAGTGAAATACTTGAAGGTACGAATGACTTCTTAGTTCTGTTAGATCTGTGGAAAGGCATATTAAACCGTTTACCGGATGGCAAAAGTGAATATTCTGAGTGCAGGACATGTGATGGATCTGAAATAATCTTTCGAGCGTGTGATATCTGTTTTGTGAATCAAAGGGGGTTCCCCTTTACCTGTAGATAAACAGTTATGTTATAATGTGTAGATGTGGGCGTTAACATGCAGAAACAGTTATAAGGTATAGATGTGAGAGTTTACTTGGAGGCAAACAGTTATAAGGTGTAGATGTGAGCGTTTACTTGCAGATAAATAGGTATTAGGGGTACATGTGAGAGTTTACGTGCATACAGATCTTTATGAGATGTAGATGTGAGAGTTTACTTGCATACAAACAGGTATAAGGGGTATATTTGAGAATTTACTTGCAATCATAGAGGATACTAAACGACCTTCCATTTAATACTATTTTAATAAAACGAGTAAATGATTTTGTATTAAACGAGCGAAAGCGATGTCAGAGTTCTCTAACACTCTACATAACTATATAGCTGTATCCAACCTGTAGCTTCTTTCCAAAATCCTGGAAAAGGCTGTGAAGAATATTTTGCTGGAATATCGAAACAATAATGACTTGTTGGACAGTTTCCAGTCTGCTTATAGGTCTGGATATAGTACTGAAACGGCATATTGCAGGTTATTCATATGTAGAAGAATCATACGGAAACAATCTCTTTCGTCCCAAATTATATATCACTAGGTAAAGTTAGTTTTTTATATCACTAGGTTTTAGTTTTGCTTCGGCCATGACTCTGTCCTATCCACTTCTGGTCCGAGATCTTGATAGTTTTAGAAATGTGCTGTGCGTTGATCAATTATACCTTTTATCAAAACTAAACTACAGCTACGTATGTTATGTTTGTTCACTTACCTTCGTATTCTAGTGCAAATATCGTGTAATTTGTAACGTCTTTGAGACATCATATCATTGTGAAAACGAAACCGATAATGATGAAAATTCACTGCATAAGTTAAGATTCAGTGTGCGTTGACATATTCGTGTGTCATACCTATCAGAGAGCTGAAACAATTTTGGCAGATCATTGAAGTGACCAGGGGTCAAAATTTCTAAAACACTGATTTCTATTTTGCTCCACAAAATCATTAGTGATCAACTGCTTTAGATCTTATTCATATGTGTTCCTTTGCGCTAAGGCAACGTAACTGTACTGATTTTTCCCTACAAAGTTTACAGAGATGATTTTAATCGAAATTTAAGAAAATTTCACAATTATGACCCCATCTGTCTATTTAACAATGTCAAATATCTACATTCAGCACCAGTGACAAGCCGATCCCGAAATATGGTTTGGGAATGTTTGTCTTACACATGGACAATTGATGAGCTTCTGTAAACGGTCATGGAGTTATTTTATGAACGTCAAAACGAAACCCAAATTACATGATATTTGCACTAAGATCACAAGCAGGTGAACAAACTTTTGGTATGCAACTATATTTGTATTGATAGAATCATTTATAAATGATGAGTGATAAGACTGGACAACACTGTCTTGTTCTGTCGCAATAAGGCTTTACACACACGTAGCGCCGACGACTGACTTCACTTCTCGATGTTACCCCAAGTTACATCGTTATAACAATGTAAAATTAACATGTATAAACTTGAATGTCCCCTTAATCTAATTTCCACACACAAAACTCGTTAGGACTTTCCCTGTAAAAGCGTAGAAAAGCTGCAAGGTACAAAGCAATTCATTTAATGGTTCTGGATAGTGAACGTTATTTTTATACTCATACAATCTGCAATCAAAACTAAAGGCAAGGCCTAGTGGACTGTGTGAGACGTATGCACGGTCGAAGCTTGTGGTTGATATGTTATAATAGGCAAATGGGTCATCAAAAAACCGAGGGCTATCGCATTATGAATGAGTTAATGATTAACGCCGCTTGGGCAATATTTAGCCATTAGCGGCGTATCGGATGATAAGAATAGTGAAGTTTTGGATGAAAACACTTTGTACTGGTTTGGCAATTTGACAATATTTACACTTTATCATTAGTACAAATTTCTAAAGTGCATTGAAAATAACCATGCCTGCAAATCGACGAAACCGAGCTTTCTTCGTCTATTGGCGCTTTACAGCGACTGCCTAAAGCAACTTTCATAAATAATTACAGCTGTTTAAAGAAAATAAAACTATAGATTTGGCACCATGTGGCATTGGTCACTAACGCACATCACCTGAAGGCAAGAATAAAGGAGTTTCTATTTTGATTTGGCAATTGTATTCATTAATCCATTTTCACATTCGAACAGGGTTTGCATCGACAATTTTCGAAAAAGTATACAGTTCATTCATCAATTTAAATGAATTTATATTTATTTCACTGGTTGACAAACGGTTCGAGGAGTAAAAGTTAAGCTGTTATGAATATCGTAGACATGCTACGGTATTTATTATAAGTGTTTAACCTTCAAATTATTTTAAAGCCAGTGAACAAACACATTTTTCTTATAAAATGAAATTTTGACGATTTACGCAGAGAAGGACAGAGAGATACATGAACATGAGGGAGAGATAGACACGGACAAAGAGAGATAAAGAGGGAAACTAGGAGTGATAGCTAAACCTTAGACCAAGTACATAACACACTACATATACAAGCACTGATAACCCATTTATTAACTGTATCGTTAAGCAAACAATGTTAGGTGTTATCACATACAGTGAACATTGGAGTTTTTTGCACTTTAGACAAAAGGTGAACTTTGGAGTGGCCCCAAGTAAGGGGGGAACCATATTTCCCTAAAGCAAAATTTATGTGAAGCCTGATGCGCTACAGAGCAACTGGTTATATTTTTTAAATTACAAAGCATAAAAACAAACATTAATATAGTTTCTCGTGTAATGTTTGTTTCAGTTGAATTGTTGAAACGTTTTGTCACAAAATGGATACACAAATGGCTGCAAAAATTGAATTTCTTGGACAAATAGACTTGCTTTTAAAAAAATTTAGTTTGGGAACATAATTATTTAGAGAACAGGAGGACAGTCCCAAGCTGAACTCCCAAGCTGGGCAGCTGTTTTGTTGATTGGTTGAGCTCGCTGTACGTTGTGTCGTGAGATTTGAATCAGTCACAACAGAGTCAGAATGCAGGTATGACGTGTTCTGTTTGTCTACATCGAAACTAAGAGTCAGGCCAGGGGAAGACCCAGGGGGATGCCGGGCCAGAGGAAGACCCAAGAGGGTGATGTAAGATTCGGCGTTTAAGGGAGGTATGAACCACATCTTTTTTGCATACCGTTAAACATAAGTTAATGAAACATAAGAAACACAGGTAACACTGCTTTCTTTATTCAAAGTCTTAATTTTACAAAAATAACAAAAATAAATATATATATAAATGTTTTTGTTAATAATTAACAATCAATGATAAACAAATGATCTTAAGTACATTTGCTAAATCAATCTGAAGAATAAGAAATTAAGAATTTTGCAGGCCAGAGGGAGACCCAGGGGGATGACAGGCCAGAAGAAGACCCAGGGGGATGCCAGGCCAGGAGAAGACCCAGGGGGATGACAGGCCAGAGAAAGACCCAGGGGGATGCCAGGCCAGAAGAAGACCCAGGGGGATGCCGGTCAGAGGAAGACCCAGGGGGGTGCCGGTCAGAGGAAGACCCAGGGGGATGCCAGGCCAGAAGAAGACCAAGGGGGATGCCAGGCCAGAAGAAGACCCAGGGGGATGCCGGTCAGAGGAAGACCCAGGGGGGTGCCAGGCCGGAGGAAGACCCAGGGGATGACAGGCCAGAAGAAGACCCAGGGGGATGACAGGCCAGAAGAGGACCAAGGAGATGCCAGGCCAGAGGAAGACCCACGGGGATGCCGGTCAGAAGAAGACCCAGGGGGGTGCCAGGCCGGAGGAAGACCCAAGAGAGCGATGTAACATGCGGCGACTGAGGGAGGTATGAACTCTATCTATCTTGCATACCGTTAATCATAAGTTATAATTCATTAAAAAAATTAAAGAAATAAAATAAAACACAGGTAACACTGCTTTCGTTATTCAAAGTCTTGATATTACCAAGAATAAAGATTATTGTATAGTTGTTTTTGTTAATAATTGACAATCAATGATATATATCTTAAATACATTTGCTAAATCAATCCAAAGAATTAAATATATTTTGCGGGACCGGAAGAAGACCCAGGGGGATGCCAGCTAGGCCAGATGTTTTAAAGGAAAAAGCATGGATAGTCACAATTGAATTCTGTAAATTCTCATATGTTAAATCGTACATGAAATAAACTTTTTGACAGTTCTTTTTTTCCTTCGAAGTAACTTCTATTCGCCCACTTTCCATTTTTGGAAAAAATAGAACTTATTTTGAAACCAAATTATGTCAATGAAGGTTTTTGGACGAAATACTTTCTATAGACAAAAGAATATGAAATGTAAATCATTGAAATATTTTGTATCTTTATAAATGTATATTTAGTTTTAGAGCTGTTGTTAAACAAGCTCACAAAAACTTAAATGCAGTGTTAATAAAATCATAATAATAATCTTACAAATGTCTTTTTACAGGATCAAATGAAGACCTGTGAAGATGCCATGCCAGATGTTGTGAAGGGATGTTTAACTTTGTCGTTAGAGATATGTCCAATCCTACGTCAGCTTTCCCCTGATAGTTTAGGGGTGAATAGCTGCAGGTAACTGTTCTCGAGAATTGCATCCTAGGCATTCTCTTTTGTGGAACTGATTTGCCAGGATTGGTGTGTGGCAGAGTGATATATTTTAATATTGTATGTTTTAATTGTATATAACTATGTTCTAATACAACATTTTATTTCAGGTATTCTTATTGTAACTTAGTAGTTACAATATTCATGGCCTGCAGTATTACAAGCTCTTAATCAATCTGTTAGCTTTCTCTCTATTGTTCTTTGGTGTGACTGAATGCCCAGTTCACCACCTCAGCTTTCTCTCCTATTGTTCTGTCTGTGGTTAGGTAAGCGCACTCCCTGAAATGCATGCTTTCGGGAAAGTTTTAAAGGTAACCTACACTAATATTCATTGCACTTCCATATTAGCACACATGTGAAGCACAACTGACAAGACTCTACTTGACGCTTGACACCTTGCTTCTCTACATCTGCATTTAAATCAACTTCCAGGTTAGTTATACATCTTAAAGTATATTTAATTATAATAAGATAGGGTATTAATAGCAATGTAGGAATTGGTAGGATTTTGTGTGTATGATGTATGAATGTATTAGTGCTAAATTATTACATGCTGAAGGTAAGATTTTGTCTATTACATATAGTACTTGTAATGGTTGTGTCGCATTGTATATATTTTTTAGTGCAGATTAAGTACATGATCTGTGTGAACATGTGTTCATATATGTTATGCAAATATTATTTAGTATTGCATATCAGATGCGACTATGTTATTACTACACAACCTATTGTTTTAAACTGTATATTATTTACGCAAGTGGTTAACATAATTCACTTTCGTATTGTTTTGGTATAGCATTGTTACTATGCTGGTATTGCATTTTAGCAGGGCTCATGTCATATACATGTGTCAAGTATATCATATTCTCTATGTATATATAATTGGTTAGGGTTAAGGTTATTTATATTCATATTATACATTTAGTCCATTCATGCTGGACACTGTATGTTTACATATTTCATATTTGGGTGCAATAGTTATCATTTATTCATTAATTATTTTAGGTCATGTAACCATGTGACGATTCAGACTGGTTCCCCTATTTGTGGTTACACCCGAATACAATATATTTGGTACGTTTATGTCATTGCATTACTTTCATTGTATTATATTCATACTTTGTATCATTTGTCCAAACTATATATTTTGGATCAATTGTCATATCTTTCACATATTATCATATTGGCATATAATGTTAATATTATATAATGTAATAACGTAATCTATCATTTGCCTTTATATATCATTGATGCTATGATGTATGCATATGTGCAAATCAAAGTGTAATTGTTATAACAAAGTATAGTAACTACTTATATAATTCATATTTGCATGTATTGTATGATGCATCACATGTCTAATTTGTGTATTTTACTTATCTATTTTATGTATTGTTACAGGGTGTTTCTACCATATTGACCTACTAGTTATCGTCATATAACTCAGTATGGAATAAAACTCCGATTGAACCCACCAGCAGCCCTTGTTATTATTTGACAAGTTGACCCTGCTACAGGTGTAACAAGGCTGTCTATGTGTTTCAGAAGAAGAAGGTGAAGTCTTCAAATGACTCACATTGTGAGTTTATCTAGAACTTACCATAACGTTACGTCTTGGTTAAATATTTTGATTTCATAAAATCCTTACCATTCTTTGCAAATTAATAGTGTTGTAACAATTATTACAGAAAGCTCACAAATGCAATACAAGGAACGGTCTATCTTGTGCATCTGGTTTTAATACTTGAATCGATTAAACGTTATTGTTGAGGTTATAAGTTGTTTCAGGATTCAGGCAAGCTAACACATTACTTAAGTTTCACTTTTGAGTAAATGGTTGCACCAAAACTTCATGAGAATTAGATCCTATTATCAGAAATCTTAAGACGTTTTAAATGTAAATTTCTAAAATGAAATAACTGTATGATTTTTTTCATTTGCTAAGTGAAGTATTGATTCATAAGGTTATAACTCAGGCCTGGAAGAGAAAACTATTGTGTATGTATTACCCTGTATTTAATAGTACATAATACATATATATGTTTTTCATTTCTCTGCATATTGCTAAAATGTCTAGTTTATTATTGCTTTATACTCGTTGATAAACGTCATTTATATAATGAAATCAAGCACTGTGAAGGAGACTTACCTGAATTATTTGGGGTCACACTTCAACTAGAATTGTGTACAAGTAATTTCTCAGTATATTGACAAATATAAGAACTCCATAATAAATCAAATTGATTACTTGTTAATAAAATAATAGCAATCCTTTAATTAGAATTTGATTAAGTTACATAACTTTTTATTTGTATTAAAGAGCATGACTTTCAATTGCCCTATCATTATCTTTGTTGATGTTTAGCATTGTTTAATTTGTAAGACCATGTTAGAATGTCATCTTGTTGTATTATTCTGTTAACTATTTACCTGTTCAGATCTATTTCACGCATGTCATTCTTTCAATAATGTTATCCTTGTACCACAGTGAAAGGTTTTATATATATATTATGTTGCAATAAACCATTTGTATTGTGAGTTTTTTGTTTAGATTAAACATACATTAATTTTTCTTATTTCATAATAATGGACTCCTTAGCTGGACGTTAAACTTACTTATACATTAAATTACCAATATTATTTTCTTTTAATTCAAAAGAAAATTTGAAAGATAAAAAAAGCCTAGTCAATACACTACATTCAGTTGTTTGCTGGTTGATATATATAGATATATCCAATAAGTTTGCTCTCTTCACATGATACATGATACATCACATCAAAGTCACTCCATACATCCATTCCAAAACAGTCAATTTTGTTGAGGCAATTATACACTAATTTGATACAGTACAAGGTCTATTTATAATTTTAACACTACTGTAATGAAGATGAAAATCCATAGAACTTGTTAATTCTCAAATTTAGATTATTTACTTTTAGTTAGTCTTGATGGTTTTAAGATTTTGGAATGTAGAATTTGTAATTGCCAACTTGTTTTGTCATAACAGTGCATATTATATGAGTTCCTCAATTATACAAGTAAGGTTCAGTTTGGATTCACAATAGATCATGAGCTGTCATTTACCATATTTACTATTCAATTTCACTTTATAGTGATTTTTATACAGCAATTGTTGTCAAACCTGCTATCATCTATAATGTAACATGAATTTCTTTGTGATAAATCTTTTTTAACAGTTCTTTTTGGGTATGAAATGCGTACAAAGTATTATTGGACAATTTGTCATTACATGCATACCATTTGATTTATATTTGTCTTAGTGATGGGATATTTGTATTGTATGATTTTTTTAATACATGTACAGTAATTATAGATCTCTATATAAACAATGGTACTCACAATCCATTTTAGGACAACCAGTTAAATATTCCTTTTTTTTCAACAGAGCTTTCATTGCCTGGGAGGAACCGATTCCAGTAAAGCCATCTGCTGAGCAAGCTGAACGTCAACTGCTGTCAGAGTTCAAGAAGAAGCTTGTGGTTGGCAAGGAGGTTCTCCCCGATCCTTTCACCCTGAACAGCGGATGGATTCCAGAGTCGGTTGACAGGTCTTGTTGGCCATCCGTCTACATTAGTGACATTTCAACATACCTGAACAACTGTAGTGCCAAGGAACTTGTTCATAAGGTCCTCAACGAATACAAGATAGGAAAGGGGTACAGATACTTTTCCTGTGATTTCGTGAAAGACATTTCTTACCATCCTATTAGGGACATGTCTCTGTATTGTATGCTTAGGTGTACTGTGTGCCCATCACAATCTGTGAACTCCATGTATTATGATGTATGGGTAGTCATTAGGAAGGACATTGGTGCAACTCCAGGTGGTATGCATGGCTCCTGCAACCATATTGCTGGTTTACTGTTTCGAGTAGAACATTTCATCCTCACTGGACAACCAAACCGTTTCTTGCTGTTAGCCCAGATCTTTTGACTAACTGTGACTGTTGTGGTGAAGGTTTATGTGAAGTAAAGTGTCCATTCACTATACAAAAATCCCGACATCTGACAACGTTCCAAGCATCAAGACCAGCGATGGAAAACTGATAGTTTTGACAAACACCTCATACTATGCACAGATTCAATCTCAGATGGCTATCACAAGTAGGAACCATTGTGATTTGTTCATATATACGTTTAAGGGACATTTAAACATCAGAGTTAATCTATATAGATAGAAACTATGTAGCTTCAACTTTCTTTCGCTTAGAACAATTCTGGACCAAGTTTGTAGTAGCTTTTTTTGAGACCATGACCACTGCTGTTGTCTGCATAGACCCTACTCCTACACCTGCTTCCTCTAAAACCAAACGCCCTGCAATAACGAAGCCCACTCACCGCAGGAAGAAGTCCAGGAAGACATTCAATGTGTACCTGTGTTTAGGTTGCACACAGGAGTGTGTTGACAATCCCAAGAATGCAGAGGACAATTCCATTCAGTGCGACCTGTGTAGCATGTGGTGTCACTTTCTCTGTGCC
The DNA here is from genome assembly GCA_916613615.1 of Steromphala cineraria. NCBI lineage: Eukaryota > Metazoa > Mollusca > Gastropoda > Trochida > Trochidae > Steromphala > Steromphala cineraria. Next base: position 1,344,994 of record OU744734.1, read on the forward strand.
AAGATCAACCCAGGAGAGGAGCCAGATGAAAATGAGCAGTGGCTGTGTAAATTTGTAGTTAAATTTTGTTTGATTGTACATTTGAAAAGTGACTGTTGTATTGATTTGATCTGAATTTGTCTCCAGTCTTGGTCTAGAAACATTCGACATATACCCACTCCATTAAGATGTAATATTTTCTATGTAATTCACAAATCTTTCTTCAATTTACATACAGGTAAATAGTTCTAATGTTTCCATGTAATGTTATGTATAAAACAAGCAATGTATGGAGTCATATAGTGATTTATTTAAAGGATTGTTCACTATCCCAAATTCCCAAAGGGACTGAACAGTGGTGAAATAAAATGCCATTAATACTATTTCATTTTTGTTGTTGTCACACTTTTCCCCCTTGTAACAACCTACAATTACATTACAGTCTGTTACAAGAAGGGCAGTTAAAAGAAAGTTACAGTTCCCATATAATACAACATATGTTAATATCGGTAACATTTAATAATAGTAATTATACAATTGCATCCATTCATATTCAATATACTTCAATCCCATACTGGCGTTAATGTGTCATCTTGAAAGTACAAATTCAGTATTTATATACATTTAACTGTATATTAACCAAGGCAGCAATGACAATGTTGTCAACTTGTGGAATCAATGTCACTGGCAGTTCATTTTTCAAAATCCTAAATTGCTTTAGCTGTGCAATCACTTGCTCAACAAGAATTCTCAAATTGGCTATCCTTTTAGTTTTGGCCACAGCAGCAGAGGGCATGTGGGACTGGCCTCGCCGTCCAGGGGGGATGTACAGAGTCAGATCGCTCAGCGCAGTCATTTGCAATGTTGAAGCCTTTGTCTGCCATTATCATTGAGTAGGGAGGGATCAGATCCAAAAACCCACTCTCATATTTTATGGCCTTATCTGATATTCTACCAGGGAATGCTGGTGATATAAATGTAATAGTGCTGTTTGGAGCAACAGCAATAAGTACTTTCAGTGTGTTGTGATGTTTGTATTTGCTCCATGTACTTGACTGCAGTGGGAGATCCTTGGGTGTCTCAATGAACAGTTCGGTGCAGTCTATTATGCTATGCAAGTCCGACGTTTGGCGATACCGCTTTGGCGGAAAACAGATTAAAGTTCCAAACATTGAAGCCATTGCCTGTAACCAAGTTGAAAAAATCATCGAGCATGTCGTGGCAGAGACATTAAATCGTACTGCTAAGTCTTTATTAAAAAGTCATAACCTTAACTTCATCAAAGTTAACAAAACCTCATCTGCAGCTGACAATGACCATCTACAAAGTGTCGACTGCAAATACGGCTTCCTTCTTTGGAGAAAAGAGCCCGCCACTAGGACCTTTTCTGTTGACAAGAATCTTCGATGTTGCCCTCTTTTCACTCTCAGCTTTTGCAGTGGGAAAATCAAAAAGCCTGGAATGAAATAAAATGTAGATAAGTGATAGGTAATATAAATGTGAAGGGATTATGTATGTTCATGTGTAAAAAGACATTGTTAATGCATGCAATAACAATTAGATAAAACTCATGCAGCTGAGAGCAACATCGACCTACGACCTGTGACTTTCTTCAGTGACTTTGAGAAGGGTGCTCAGAATGCAGCGAAGGAAGTGTTCGAGTGTGAGACAAAGGGCTGTATGTTTCACTACCGACAGGCTCTTGTGAAACATGCCAAGAAATATGGACTTCAGTGCGCCTACAAGGACAACGACAACGTACGGACGTTTGTAAGGCGTGCATTAGCACTACCTTTGGTTAGGGTGTGTGATGTCGAAGACTTTTGGCTTCACGCACTAGAAAATGTAGACCAAACTGATTAAGGTGTGCAACGGTTTGCCGACTACGTCACGTCACGGAGCAGTGGATGGAGGGAGGAGAGCTGCTGCTCTGGAACCATTTCCAGACAGAAGGACCAAGAACTACCAATCACGTCGAGGGTTGGCACTCACACCTGAACTGTCTGTCAGCTTGCCATCCAAACTTGTACAAGTTTGTTGACATCTTGAAAAAACAACAGTCCTGCACTGGATGATCGTCTGGCTGTGCTGAAGGGACGTCTCCTTGGTGGTGCCTACACCCCTGAAGTGTATGGTGATCTGGTCGCTGATCTGTTTGGTGTCCCTGTGCTGGATTAAAATGTAAGTGAAATTTGATGTGTATATTATGTGTGATATGTCCAGCGTATGTATAAGAGAATCTATGTTGAAATAAAGTTTATAAAATGTTTACAATATATTTTATACCAAATGTATGTTGAAATAAGGTTTATAAAATGTTTACAATATATTTATACCAAATGTATGTTGAAATAAGGTTTATAAAATGTTTACAATATATTTATACCAAATGTATGTTGAAATACGGTTTATAAAATGTTTACAATATATTTATACCAAATGTATGTTGAAATAAGGTTTATAAAATGTCTACAATATATTTATACCAAATGTATGTTGAAATAAAGTTTATAAAATGTTTACAATATATTTATACCAAATGTATGTTGAAATAAGGTTTATAAAATGTTTACAATATATTTATACCAAATGTATGTTGAAATAAGGTTTATAAAATGTTTACAATATATTTATACCAAATGTATGTTGAAATAAGGTTTATAAAATGTCTACAATATTTTTATACCAAATGTATGTTGAAATAAGGTTTATAAAATGTTTACAATATATGTATACCAAATGTATGTTGAAATAAAGTTTATAAAATGTTTACAATATATTTATACCAAATGTATGTTGAAATAAAGTTTATAAAATGTTTACAATATATTTTACTCATTCCATGCCATGATTTTTTATGTATACCAAATGTATGTTGAAATAAAGTTTATAAAATGTTTACAATATATTTATACCAAATGTATGTTGAAATAAGGTTTATAAAATGTTTACAATATATTTTACCCATTCCATGCCATGATTTTTTATGTATACCAAATGTATGTTGAAATAAAGTTTATAAAATGTTTACAATATATGTATACCAAATGTATGTTGAAATAAAGTTTATTAAATGTCTACAATATGTTTTACCCATTCCATGCCATGATTTTTTATGTATACCAAATGTATGTTGAAATAAAGTTTTAAAATGTCTATTTTATTCATTTATCCCCGTTAATCCCCTATTGTTCATGGATTACCGCGCATCGGTAACTTTGAATGGAGAAGTCGGCTGTCCGGCAAATCGAGAACCCGCCGTTTTACTTTCAAACCAATAATTATTTTACAGGCATTTGTCTTTTTCTTATAAAAACAAATTTACATATATTTATATATATTTTATTGATAAAGCTGATTCATCCTTTGAAGCATCCAAGCTACCTGATGAAGTTTTCACTGTTAATCTTACCTTGTCAAAACAAGTAAATAAGACATGAATATCATGTATATCTATTTTTATCGTGTCAATTATTATATTTTATTATGTCAATTTGATGCTATATATCTCGTCTCTCATAACTCCATATAGGAGTGGCATATATACTATTGCCCTTAATGTATAGTTATATATGTACGAGTTTTATATGTATATATGGTGAGACGTAAATAAAAATTCTGTCTGTCTGTCTGAAAAGCGATGTTATCCCATAGTGGGCCACGAGTAGATTACGTAATGGGCAGACCGGCGGGCCACTATGGGAGAGCTCGTTAATGAGGTGTGATAGGCCGGCCCACTCTGGGAGAGGTTGTTAGTTGTTAAAACATACTAATGAAGGTGTTAAGTGTGATTAACCAGGTGAGCAATAGATCAGAGGAGACATTGTATTTTGCGAGCCTTGGCGAGCTAAATACATAGTGTTTATTCCTAATGCAGGATATTTACGATCCCAAAACACACTCGCATGATTACTTCTTTATCATACAATGTCATTTTAAAATTTAATTCGAAAAAATGCCTGATAATACTATTTTAATAGTTGAAATTGTTTTAAGATTCGCGCATTGATATATGCAAATGAATAGAGCAATGACTCTGACGGTGAATTGACAGAATATAATTCCTCCTTATATATGCCTTTTATTGCCGTTTGAGTTTTTTTGTCACGACTCCAAAGTTTTGAAATTTTAGAAATCTATAAAATACGATGATTTAAAAAATTAGACACATTTTAAATGGTCTTTGGCGGGATCGAACTGACGTTCTTTAATCCGACGTCATCGAGAGGACGAGTCAATCTCACCAAGGGGCAAGAGTTGCTTCCCTTCGCCTACGCGACAATGGCAGCTTGCATTGAGACAGCGATTGAACGAGCATTGATGGCCGGAGAGCTAAACTAGATGATAGTCTGTGGATTTCCGATCCAAACTAAACAATATTAAAGTAAAGAACACCGAAGATGGGTAAATGACGTGTTTGAACATGAGACTTGAACTGCCTTTGGTAACTGTGAGTAAAATTGTTCGGTCGGTTTCATTCAAATCGTGATGACAGTGTTTTAGCACTGCTAAATCATACATATGGCTAAAGACCCATACAGTTTTGTTGTTATTTCTTAGATTAATGTTTATGAAATGTATCATTCATATTGTAATGCCTCTCTCCGTCACTAGAGGCGTTCAAAATGCTAACGCTTGTGACGTCATCGGAATTTTCGAAAGAAGTTCCGACCTTGACCTTTGAAATTTGCATCGGTATCCGTATATGACCCTTAGCCACGCTCAACGGATATCGAAAATATCCGTTGGCTTTATTATGCCGAGAACACTATCCATTGTATGATAAAAGAGTATACTATATACCTGGCACTGAGTTCCTCCACATTCCCAATGGTTGATTTCTGTTGCAAAGAAAGATAACTGCAGAGTGATGACAAATTCCATAATTTGAATTTGTCTAGTGACATCTGATCTAGGTCTGCCATCTTGAGATAATGTCAAACATTCTGTTGTTGTTGGATTTGGGTTTAACGTCTTCTTCACCATACGGTGATGTCGCCGACGTTGGGTCTAAGCCTGAGTTATTTCCAAAAAAAGGGGCATGAAATTTAGAATAGGTCTTAGGCACCCAAATAAAATTAATAAAAGTTCTAAAGTGGTTAAAATTAATTTAGAATTTGGAATAGAGTGAGGGGGGGGGGCTGATTTTATGAATAGTCAGTAAATAAATAGTGCTGTGAAATGGCGTGGTACCTGAAAGAGATAGAAAGAATATATTATGTATGGGAAATTATATTGAAGTAAAAAGGTTTAATATAGTATTTGAGATGGTATTTTTAATTGTGATAAGATAAAATTGTATTTGAATAATTGTGTTTGAATTGTATTTATATTTATTTGTAATTAGTAATGTTTTATATCTAAATTTGTTGATAATTGAGTGAATGGGGTAATACTTATCTTATTGGTTTGATATACTTAGTCTGTTATTTGCTGTTGTTTCCAGCGTTGTTATCTTCGCAATGTGCGTTTTTTCTTTCTTGAAGGTCGTCTGACTGGTATTGTACCTATGTAAAGTGCAGGGGGTAGTCTAACCATACACTTAAGGTACAATACCTGTCCTCCCCACTGAACCCGATTAAGAAGCAGGCAGTGAGGGTTTTGAGGTTTGCTACTGGGAAAATTACCAGTTAGAATTTAGTGAAGTGCCGGGGGTAGCCACACCGTGCACTTTAAGTGAAAAGTTTTAACCATTTTGCCCTGTGCCCAAGTCCTACCAGTTATCCCAAATATGGGAGTGGTAAATATTATTTTAGGTGTTGGGTGGAAATCTCCCGTTGGGAGCCTACGCGCCTGTTTGTATAGGCTTGCGCGAGTGGTCCCGAGGTAATGTATATCGTGAACCCATCTCACCAACCAGCTCTGGTCGTGGGTCGCCATGACCAACACTTACCAGAAGAAGGAGGTTTAAGAGATCAGTCTCGCTTGCGTAGGGTCCTTCTGGGAGTTTTACCCGTGGGGTGGTTGTTAGGGTTTAGTGACCCTTAAATTGGGGAGGGGATGAGGGGTAGGTAATGGTTAAGAGTTTGGGTGTAAGGCTAGGTGGTTATTAATTATAATGTTTTATACAATTTGGTTTGTAGTAGGAATACTGAAAGGTATTGGTAATTTTTAGCATTGGCTAACAGTTCTTGTGGGTTGTTAGCGCTTACATTTTCAAGGAGTTGTCCCCTGTGTTTTTTGTATTTATCACATTGAAACAGAATGTGATTTATCGTGTCTTCGACATTACATTGATTACATAGATTAGTTGGTGCTTTCCCTATTTTGTGGAGATAAACCCCGTTGCAAACATTGTTGAGCCTGAGTCTAGTTATGGCTACATCAACCCTTCTAAAGTTGTGGAAGTTTTTAGCTTTTGTAAGTTTTGTAGGTTGTACTTGATAGTACTGGGTATGTCCCCAGTTGCCTTTAAAGGTTTTGTTGTATTCATCCGTTGTAATTGATTTTACAATGCTCTTAATTTCGTTTTTAGTAAATGGTATGTTGACATTATTGCTGTGGGTTAGACCTGCTTTTGCTGCTCGGTCGGCTCTTTCATTGCCTGTTAGGCCTATGTGGGAAGGCACCCATATAAATCTAACATTGTTGTTATCCTGAGTTAGATAATTATACCCCTGGTAAATTTGATGTAGAAGTACATGACTATTTTTTTCCGTTTTGTTTTGTATAGCTTGCAGTGAGCTGAGTGAATCTGTAAATATAGCTATATTTTTGTGTTTGTAGCCTTTAGTGATAACGAGTGCTTGTCGAATAGCTACAAGTTCAGCTGTGAAGATAGAGGTTTTGTCTGGTAGTTTAAGGGATATATCTTCATCACCTGTGTGAGTGAAGGCTATCCCAGAGCCTACTCTTCCTTTTTCATCTTTAGACCCGTCAGTAAAGATTTGAATGTATTCAGTTTGATTGTAGTTTTGTTCTATATAGACTTGAGTGTTACTGAGGTCACTAGGTTTGGGATTAGTTTTGTCTATGAGGTCTTTCAATTTGATATCAACTTGGATATCGGGGATGTCTGGAGGTTTTAAGATATGCTTGGTATATGGGTCAGATATAACGTCTATTGTATCAAGGTCATATTTGTCTATGTGATTTTTCATGGTAACACCAAATGGTGTTGGTATTTTTTTTACTCTTTTTGTCATTATTTGTTTCTTACGAGTGATAATATTTTGTAAACATGGCTTATGTTTTGATCTAACAATATAGTTGGTAATATTATCTTCCCATTCTTTTTCTAGCGGGAGTTCACCTAGTTCATGTCTGACTAGCTCCATTGATGTGCCACTTAGGCATCCTGATATATATCTGTAAGCTTGATTTTGTATGGTTTTTAGCTTTTGTATGTTGGTTTGACTAGTGTCGCACCAAGCTTCTGCTCCATAGTGCAGTTTGGATTTAATCAGAGATTTATATAGTAAGAGTAACATTTCCTTGCTGCTGCCCCACGTGGTGTGAGAAAGCATTCGTAATATATTGAGATCTTTTTTGCATCTATGTGACAGTTCAACAATATGTTGATTCCATGTTAGATATTCATCAAAGATTATACCTAAAAATTTGACATACTTAACTTGGTTTAATGGTTCTTCATTAATGTATAATTTCAGTGGTCTGCAGTCGGCTCTGGGTGTTGGCCGAAAGAGAATTGATACAGTTTTGCTTGTGGATAATTGAAATCCCCAATTTTGGGTCCATTCATTTACTTTGATTAAGGCTTTTTGTAATATTTCTGCAGCTGCATGTTGGTATTTGTGACTGACCCAAAGGGCCCCGTCGTCAGCGAATTGTGAGGTGTTTACTTGTTTGGGTAGTTTGTGAAATAGATCATCTATCATAATATTGAACAAAGTTGGTGATATGATACTTCCTTGTGGGGTCCCATTTTCTAAATTATAGTTGTCTGATATTTGATCATCTGTTTTTAGACGAAATGTTCTGTCTGACATAAAGTCGTTTATAAAGTTTAACATTTCCCCTTGTATGCCCTTTTTCTTAACTTTTTGTATCAAGCCTGTTTTCCAGACCATGTCAAATGCTTTACTGAAGTCTAGAAAGACTGCTGTAGTGAATTTATTATTTTGTTGAGCTTGTATGATAGAGTGTTGTAATCTAACAATATGGTCAGTGGTGCTATAGGATTTTCTATATCCTGATTGATTTTGTGTGATCAATTCGTTGGTTTCTAAATAGTGTTGTAATCTTTTCGTTGCCATAGCTTCGAGTGTTTTACATAGATTAGATGTTAAAGAGACTGGTCTATATGAATCGGATTTGGTAGGGTCTTTTCCCTGTTTGTGTAATGGTATAATAAGACTTTCTTTCCAGTCTGTTGGTAAATTACCGTCTTTCCATAGCTTGTTGTAGAAGTCTAATAATACTTGTTTGCATTTATAGGGGAGATGTTTAAGCATAGTGTAACTGGTTTGATCAATACCAGATGCTGTTCCTTTTTTATTATTTACAATATTGTTAAGTTCTGATATTGTGAATGGCTTATTGTACCATAGGTTTGGCTTGTTTTTGTCCTTCGGACAAGGTTGTGTATTTTTTACCTTATCTTGAAAAGCAGTTTTGTAATTATTGGTTGAACTTGCTTGTGAGAATTGTTTGCATAAATTGTCGATTTTTTCCTGTTTGTTTTTGCTGTTGTTGATAATTGGAATATGTGATTTAGTGTTTTTACCTCTAAAGACATTAATCTTTTTCCAGACTTGCCTTGAGTTAGATTTGATATCTAATGTGCTACACATTTTTTTCCAAGATTGGATTTTTGCCTTACTTATTAGAGTTTTGACTCTATTTCTAGCTGCTGCCGCTTGTTGTATTAACTTCTTATCCTTTTTGGCTTTTTTCCTGAGCAGTTTTCTTTCTTTTCTTGCTTGCATAATTTCTTCATTCCACCATGGTACAGGTATTTGATTGTGGATTCTTTTGGTTAGAATGGCTACCTTAGCAGCATTTATAATTACCTCGGTGATATTTTTGTTGTATATGTTAACATCCTCGTTTATTACATCGTTGTTTAGGTTTTGCTCACAAATATTTTGAAATATTTCCCAATTTGCTTTGTTAAAATTCCAATTGTTATGGGTATTGTTTTTTTGTGCCTGTTGTGTATTGTTATTCTTTAGTGTGGTGAATAGTGGGAAGTGATCACTTCCCCAACTGTCGTCATGAACATATAAACTAGCATCATTAACTAGGTCTGGTGTAATAATGCTAAGATCTATTGTGGTGTATATACCTTGTGTTAGCCTGTGAAAAGTAGGTTCGCCATTGTTGAGAACAACAAGTTTGTTATCCTCTAACCATTTTTGTATGACTGTACCTCTTGTATCGGTTCTATCGTCTGCCTCCCAGAGGCGATGGTGTGCATTAAAATCTCCTCCCAGAAAAGCTGAGTTGGCGAGATAGGGTAGTAATTTGTTGAGTATTTCAACTGTAATTTTTGTGCTGTGGGGTAAATAGACATTTATAACATTTGTCTGTTTATTACCATTTATGTTAACTGTTACGCCATTGATTTCTATGCCTTCAATGTTTATGTCTAAGGGTTTGTAATCAATACCATGTTTTACATCATATTATTAGTCCACCATGTGGGTTTTTTCTTATCTCCGTAAAACGATCCTTTCTTACTATATTATAACCTGGGATTTTGTAGTCCCTTCTTTTAGATAATCTTGTTTCCTGAAGAAGGATTACGCTTGGTTGTATTGTCTTGTTTTGTAGTAATATTTTAAGCTCGGCACCATTGGTGCCTAGTCCGTTGACATTTTGTTGTAGTACAGTGAAGTCTGCCATTACAAGTGAGGGGGGGCTTAAGTGTTTGAGCGTGTGTGATCTAGTAATTGTTTCGTACTGGGTAGCGAGAGGTGACATTTGATGGTTTGTTTTGGTGTATTTTCTCAAAGAAGTGTTCCCAGCTTAAGCTACATAGCCCTAGTTTCATAGCGTTTGAGTACATTCTCTTGACATCTCTTTGGTGTTCTTTGTCAGAGTATGTTGGTGTTGAGTTGATACTTGCTTGTGTTATGAATAGAATGATCCTATCCACTACACTGTTGGTGTGTTTTGATTTTGGTTGTGCTTTAGTGTTTCTACGATTAAGTGTTTCCCTAAGGTCCTGTTGTCTTTGTTGTTGTGACTTTTTGGAAGTGTTTTTTTGAGAATTGTGAGGGTATGCGAGTTTTTTTCTCATCATTGGTGGTAGATATTTTTCTGATTTGTTTTGTTTTTTATTTTTGCCAGCTTTGTTTCGTTGCTCTGATTCCTTGTGGGTAGACCTTATGTCTTCAAGGAGTTTTTCTTCAACCTTTTTCAATGTTTCCTCTAACCTTTTGTGTTTCTCTTCAGAGTTGTGTACGTGTTGTCTTGGTATTACTTTCCTAGAGTAAAGAATTTCTTCATTGATTGGTGATTGTCTGGGTGAAGAGTGATTTGAGGGGTTGAATACTACAGATTGGTTGTAATCCTCTTTGGTTGTTTTGTTGGTTTTGTTGTCAGTTGTCTTGAAATGGCGTTTGTTTAGTTGTTGCAACTGCTTAATTCTATAGGGACATTTTCGTGAGAGTGCGCTGTGCCCTGCCTGCCTGCAGTTACCACAATACATTCTGTATCTGCACGTGTCAAAGTCGTGCCCCGAGCTGTGACATCTAGAGCAGTGTTTGGCATTTTTGCAATTTACTGCTGTATGGTCATATTCAAAACATTTAGTACAGAAGGTTGGTTGTTTAAGGAATGGTTCTACAATCATTTTTGGTATACCCGCGAAAGTGATGGCTTTGGGTAGTGTTGTTCCCTCAAATGTCAAGATAACTGTTGGTGTATTTTCCTCTTGTTTTTTTATCCTTTTGACCTGCAGTATTTTTATACTGTTGTACTTGTTTGCATAATTTTTGCAATGTTCCAGATCTTCGTCTGTTCTGCTTTTGCATATTTTTATAACTCCCTTTATTTCTTTTTCCCAGTTTGGAGTGCTGTATTTTACGTTTTTTCCATTGATTGTTGTGTGACCTGATATGTTGTCCAGATACTGTTTGTTATCAGTTGTAATAAGGAAACCTTTTCCGCATTTAGTGATTTTGGCGGGGTGTGCGCCTTGTTTGCAGAGCTGGTATGCCATGTCTTGACAACTCATGTTTCTATTGAGATCAGTGTTGTCGGCTGCTGTCATGACTAATTGCAACTTAGTGCTAGTAGTTTTGGTTGATGTGGAATAGTTTGTTCTAGATATTTTTACTTTTTTGCTATTGTCGGGGGTTGAGCTTGTAGAAGCCGACGTGTCGGTCAGATTTCTCTGTCTTTTATTTTTACCTTTACTGTTGCTATAGACAGTAAATCCATCAGTATCCATACTGGTGCTTTCTTGTACATCTAGATCGCCAAATGCAATTTGAAAATTAGCAGAGCCTAGTAATTGGTTATGATCTCTATTTATCTCGATGGCAGTTGGAGTACAGTCCAAAATGGAGTTTTGGAATAATTCTAGTGGATTATCCATGGTTTGTAATTGCTTATTTAAGTATGGTAAAGATTAACACTAGCCCTGTAAGCGAAGTGTGTTTCTATATATGCATGCAGTTGGGTTCCTAGAGCTATAAAAGAGCTTAAAACGAAACCTCCTAGAATAATAAATTATTCTAAAACTCGTCACACCTCCAAGCCCAACCTTGTAGGTCACACCTGACCTTGTCCACGCTAAGGAACAAGGTGATTCACTTGGACGCCACGCCGGCAAGCCGGTTATGCAATCAAACAATAGACCTGAGCTACGTAAGCTAGACCTCTGCAGCTTGGGGTTGGGTATAGAACACACTTCTTAGTTAGATATAATTTATCTAATATTATATTAAATATAAATATAATAAGATGTATGCGCTGTGGTGCGTGAATGCGCTGTGGGGGTGTAGGGTTAGTGAGGGTTGTGGGTGGTGAGTACTCCTCGTACTCGAGTGATTAGCAAATGTGCTAATTGGTATGTTGTTGTTGTGCTTCAAGGGAGAATCTTAAAGAACTCACGTTGAAGACTTAAAGTCTATTTGGAATTCCTAATAACTGATCCAAATCGGTAAATCCGAATACTTCTTCCGATCTATGTGACCGGGTTGTAAGTCCGAATTGTTGATCCGGGTAGAGTCCAAATAGAATGTGAATACTCCTCGTATTCGAATGTTGAGCGTTGCTCAATGGGTTGTCTCACTGAATCTTGAATAATATCCGAACAGGGTAGTAATGTTCAAATAAATATCCTCAATCCAAGTAGAGACGCTGTGGGTAGAAAGGTAAGGTTGTTTCGTAAGTTGCGCGAGCGACTGACGATACGTCTGATCTCTCCGGTGTCCCAGAGAGAAGTGTCAAACATTCTGGAGAGAACAGACATTTATAAAGATATAGAGCCCCTACCTTCTCAGGAAATGTAGACCTTCCTGTCACTTGATTATGTTGTGACAAGAGGGGCAGACCACATTTAGACATTGTCATCATTTCATGATACAGACTGTCTACCAAAGTTTTAATCTTACCTTGTCAAAACAAGCAAATAAGACATGAAAAGCCTACTTGCTTGTAATCACATACAGTGTTGCCCCATATAGCTGACACAGGAATCATTAGGTAAACACTGTCATCAAGGTCCAATAATTGGGTCAACAAACGCTAATTAGGAATTCTTACCCACTACTTGACATTTATAACAGTCAAATTACAGTCTAACAAATGAAATTAAACTAAATGTTACTGTTTTCGAGTCGCTTAGGAATATCAATTTTTCACTCAAGAGCAAGCGGAAAACCCGTGTATAAGCCGAGGACATCGAGCCTAAAAGTGGCGATTAAAAATCAGAAAAAGGTCTAAAAAATCCAAATACACTTCCTAAAAACCCCCAAGTGCCCATTCTATTGAAACGAACTATCGGCAAAAAACGTGACCCCTCTTAAGAAACTGTCATGTAAATTTGTGTTTTACTCGACGTCAAGGGAAGTAACTCTGCGCGAAGCTCGTTATCGCGAAAGTATAATCTGGTGTATTAGCGATGCATTTAATCTTTTTCACTAACTAACTACTTTCTTCTCAATCTGAACACCAAAGTTACAATTTACAATCCTCACTAGTCAAGGAGTATGTACACACGGTTTTAGCTTTCTATGCCTTTTGCTTCTGAAGAAGAAGAGGAAACTAGGTTTTAAGGGTGTGGCCCCTGAGGCCCTCATTAAAGGCCACATGGCCACCAAAGCTAAACATTTTAATCCTCACTAGTCAAGGAGTCTGTATACAAAGTTTCAGCTTTCTAGGCCTTGTGGTTCTGGAGAAGAAGATGACACTGCACAAAGTTTACGGACGGACGCCGGATACATGCCATAAGCCCATCGGGCCTTTCAGGTCAGATCAGCTAAAATGTAGGCAGATAAAATACAGGTTAGATACTGTACTTAATAAGTTGTGAACTATCAAAATAAGTTGGGATTCTGAACAGTTTCACATGTTTTTTTCCTGCACGACAATTTAACAGATCAATACATAAACTTTTCTTCGAAATTTACCTGAAAAGAGAATGAACACTCGAGACTTTAAAAAAAGGTAATAGAAATTGAAAGTATGAATTGAATTAGGTCTGATAAACGTATTAGTTTACTGATTTGCATGATAAGATATAAAATGACCTTAGCAATCTTACAAATTGTTGACTCAAGTGAGTATGACTATTGACACAACCAAAGCTGTTGATCAGCTTGTGTTTGATATTCATTGCTGTGCTTTACTCTGTTACATGTCCTTTTTAAACATAGAAATTCCTCTTATCATGATGACGATTGTGCGTATATCATTAAACTAAAATATAAAGCTTTTGATGTATCAAGATTTACTGGAAAGTGTTACTTTTAACCAAATTTCATTCGGTTCACAATAGGTTCAAAGAGGTGTATCGTCACAGGCGAGAGAATTATCTCGTTAACTCGTCCTCTTTAAACGTAAAAAATCAACTAATCATGACAACGATTGTGCTAATATCAATAAACCAAAATATAAAACTGTTGATATAATGCATCTAATTAATATATCTCCCTGTCAGCTTTTGATACGTTTGGCGAATTAGCGCGCGCAACTCGAGCCACATTGTCCGGTTTTCATTCAAAATCCCGACTTTGAATGGCCGTATTTTCGCTCAATACTTCAAATCATACTATATGAATCTAGCAGTATTAAATTTGTAAATATATTTTATCATTAGTTACTCTGATTGAAAGACAGAGTTGTTTTGTGCATAGTGTTTTAGCAATATTTTAGTGAATTAGCTTATTAAGTTAGTATATTTCATTAAGTTAAGCGGGTTAAAGGCTAATCATTTCATTCTAGTTTTAAGGTTAGTCATTGCCAACTACTAATTCTAAGCTTACTTAGGTACTAACAATATCCACTGCCTTTCAACTCTCTTCCCTCTTGTAGGCTAGCTTACTATCTATTGTCTTTATTGTTTATAAGGTTGTAGTTTTATACTTTTAATTCAGTCAGTTATATAAGGTTGGATTGAATGTTGTGATTACCTTCTGTGTTTCTGAGTTTGTGACTTCTTGGAGGATTATTCTTTTAAATGTATTTGATCTAAACATATTTTATTCATGAAGAAGATGATTAGGAACAAGTTCTCCAAGTGTAGTTCGAGGATATGGATGAGGTTAGTTGCTGTGATCCTCTCTTATTGTGTGTTGTCAATATCATATACACACACACAAAAGTAAAGCACCCCTAACAAAAAGTTGGATTTTCAGTATATGCTGAAACCAAAATTTTACCCTCAAATCATGGAGTGTTCTATTGGTGACAGAATAAGGTTTTACTTGTTTTTTAAAAACTTGTTTCACAAACGCAATCACATGCACGTGAATCCCGCCACCCATGTGTTTCACAAACAATCACAAGTATTGGAATTCAAGGATCAGTTCTGACCTATTACCACTTGTTTCACTTCTCATTGACAATGGCACGAAGGAAAAATTCAAATACATTCAGATTGCAGATCATTTGGCTTAATCGGGCAGGACTTTCTTACAAGGAAATTGCCAGAACTACTCCGTCACAAAATGGTCAGGAAGCACGCACAAACAAATGATGTAAGGGACCTTCCACGACCAGAAAGACCAAAAGCTACCACGCCCCAGGAGGATAGAGCTCTGTTACGACATGTTAGACGCCTGCCGTTTGCTTCAAGCACCCATCTGAAACGGGTATGGTTATCTAATCGCGCTTCAACAAGCAAACTCTGAGCAATCGCCTTAAAGCTGCCGGATTAAGGGCCGGAAGGCCGGAAGGGTCATCAGGCGTCCATTGCTCACAAATCACCACAGACGTGAGCGTAGGTTATGGTATGTGGACAGGCAGGGGTGGAACCTGAGATCATGGAGGAAAGTACACTGGACCGACGAAAGTCGTTTCCTCCTGTATGCTGTTGACGGCCGAACCCGCGTATGAAGGACAAACACGTCTTGTCCCCAGGAACATTTTGCCAAGGGTACCATATGGCATTTCGATGACCACAGACTTGCCACAAAACCCCTGTTCATGGGCGACAATGCCAGACCCCATCGTTCACTTGTTGTAAACCAACATCTGGAAAATAATGGTGTAACCATATTCCATGGCCAGCAATGTCACCTGATTTGAACCCAATTGGGCATGTTTGGGACATTTTGGGTCGTCCGATACAGAGAAGGGATCCTCCTGTACAAAACCGGAAGGAACTGGGTGGCAGCGGATACCGATGGAACAATTACAGAACCTGGTTCGGGGTACGCCAAGAGGAATGGCGGCAGTTATTCGCGGACGTGGTGGCACCACACGATACTGATGTTTGGTGATTCTTAAAACATTGATTCACTTTATTTAAGCTGCTTTGATCGGGTGGCACACACCAAGAGCTTGTACTGACAATACATCAATGTGTTTTGGATGAAATTCCGTGTCCATTTCCCTCTTTATTTTCATGCACTTTTAGTGCCCACAGTATTACAAAACTTCTCTTGCAAATGACATAATGTTTGTTTTCTCAATAAAAATTGGTTTTGCTTATCTTCTTTTTCTCAGTCTCATAGCATACTTCAACGAAGTACAACCCTCTGTGCTTAACCTTTTTTGGTGTGTATTTCTAGCCTTAAGATAATGCTTTTGATTCAATAATGTTTATGCTAAATTCATGTATTTGCCAATGTAATTGTCATAGTAACATATTGATATATGCATAAATATCCATTTTATCAATCTTAAATATCATCACTGAATGCAAAAATATATTAAATATAACTCAAAGTATTTATTAAAATTATATGTGTGTTTAAGGTGAGTGATTGTTAAAAGTGTGCTAGTGTTTTCAAAATGAGATATATTTTATATTAGCTTTTATTATTTATTATTATCATATGACATTAATTTTTGTGATTCCCAACCTTACTGACTGGCATGTTCACGCAGCGGTGAGTTTCGTGGTTTTATGTATTTGTTTGTATATGCATACAACCTAGTATAGTACAACCTGTGTATGTACTATATGTTTATATCTTTACCTATAATGTACATGATATAATAATGTTAAACAATAAGTTTTATTGATATGAACATGTATATATTTATGTATTTATCTATCACCTCAAATAACTCTAGAAGTTCGAATGGGTCATATGGGCCCATGGAAACGCCCTATCTCAAATGACTCATCCAGGTTCAAATGACTCTACCAAAGTAATCTATAAACAATTGTTTTCAAAATATGAAAATATCGTCGATGAACATTTCAAACATCACTACCAGGAGATAAATTCTTTGATTGGTGCATTGGAGTTTTACAGTATACAGCTGCGTACCTTAAGTTTGTTCACCTGCTTGTGATCTGATCGTGTAATTTGGGTTTGGTTTTGACGTTCATGAAATAACTCCAGGACAACTTACATAATATCATCAATTGTCCATGTGTGAAAATAAATAACCATTCCCAAACCATATTTCGGGGTCATCTTGTCACTGGTGCTGAATATCGATATTTGGCGTTGTTAAATAGACAGATGGGGTCATATTTGTGAAATTCTGATTGCCTTAAATATCGTTTAAAATCATCCCTGTAAACTTTGTAGGAAAAAAACATCACAGTTACGTTGCATTAAGGCAAAGGAACACATAAGAATAAGATCTAAAGCTGTTGATCACCTATAGAAAAGTTTTAGTAGAGCAAAATAGAAATCGGTGTTTTCGAAATTTTGACCTCTGGTCACTTCAATGACCTGCCAAATTTGTTACAGCTATCTGCCAGGTATGACATACACACATGTCAACGTAAACTGAATCTTAACTTATGCAGTGAAATTTCATCATTATCGGTTTCGTTTTCACAATGATAAGATGTCTCAAAAACAAATTACATGATATTTTCACTAGTATACGAAGGTAAGTGAACAAACTGAAGATACGCAGCTGTATTATTGAATTCAGGAATACAGGCACAATCAGAAACAAAGAGATATGTGTGTGTAAGTTTAAAGCAAAGACGTTAACCCTTTTTGGTGTCTTATTGTACCTAACACTCAAAATTGAAGGTTCGCAACTTGCAAATGAGGTGTCCATGTACCTAAACTTTGTAACTTAACCGACACCTGATAGTTAGATCTCAGTCCATAGTCTTAAAAAACGCGTTGTCTCCATTATTTGATTATCCTATAGACAGAGAAACCATTATATCAAGAATAATGAATATTTATTGAAACATTAAATCCGTTTGCAATCATATTGACTGATTCGAACCATTGGGTAAGACGACATATGATTTCAGTACCGACAATATGTACTGAAATAAGTGGATTGCTTTTGGAGGAATATGATTAATTGTTAATTGAGTTAAGCGGGTATATTTCTGTATTCAGACTTACACAACATCATCAAAAGTGTTGATATTGATCACCATCGAAACACCACAACAACCATCATAATCATAAAGATAACCATCTTTATGCATACACTAGTCAAAATAAGCTTAGCGTGAAAGCATGAAAACGCCCTAGAGTCAAATGTGGCCAGTCCCATTCTTGGTGTAAATTGCCTCACACCTCTCTTGATTCAAATGTGGCATGTATTAACAAGTCCAATAGCAATACAAGGCTTGTCCCGTGTATGCCTAGAGTCGTGTAGAACCATGCACGCTTGAATACTCTACCAAACAACAGAAAGTCGCAGGAACAAGGACGGGCCACAACACCAATCTACATGTAGCTCGAGTTCACTTGAGTTGGTTATAATCACAAACACTCTCGAGTCAAACGCGACATCTTCTTATTTGCATTTTCAACTAGCGCTAAGGGTCTAAGAAGGCGGGAATGTAAGTTATGTGTGTTAAACTTTAAAACCTACTTCAAAATGCATGTTTTTCTCAAATCTGTCTCAAATTTAGACACATATAAGGGCCTTGCCACTGGTGTTAATTAATGTTTTCCCATATATATATTGTTTGCTCACGATTAGATGCAATGATATGCATTTATAAACTTTTAGAAGCTAAGAGTCTATATAGAAGGCGGGAATATTAATAATTTTTCTTACAGCCCTAAAACCTACTGCATAATGCATTTCATTTATTTGTCAATTAATGTTCTCCCAGATTTATAGTTTGCTCACGATTCGATGGAACATACGTTTTGAAATGTAATGTCAATGCTATCACTGTGTTTTTAAAGATTTCAGGCCCGTTCATAGGTACATATTATGTTAAAATATCTATGTTTCTTTTCCTTTGATCTTTGTGAGGCTGCCGACAAATTGACGAACAGAGAGTATATTTTGGTCATGTTTCCAAAAGAAGACCACAAAAACTAAAGTTCGCATATTGGTTACAGCCTCAAATAGCATATGGCTTCACGACAGACATTACTCAAAGTTTAGCTAAGATAACTTGTCTAGTTTATTAGATATGCTCTGACAAAAGACTTTATAATACACGAACACTTTTGTATATTTCCGTACTTTTATTGAAACAATTTTCTTTAATCAAAAGTCTCACCTAGGGACCAGGGTGAACACGTGTATTAAGTTGGATGAAACTAGTATGTATATAATCCATATATTTTTACGAATGAAAACATTTCAAATGGATAAAATATGTAGACAAGCATAAAGAGATTGATAGTTTTTTCATTGAGCTCTCCCTAAAGTTTTATAAATCAAATATTATCTCCAAAAATATGTTGCCTATCGTCTGGTTTCACACTCTTCAAATGGTCCAATTTAGCATGGCAAAACTTCTTGATAAGATAACAACACTGACATTGTTCTAAGAAACATACCCTCCGATGTGTATGACAATACAACTTTAACAATTCGCCACATTTACACTGAGTGGAAGCCTCCTATGAATCAAAGTTTTGAAACAAACCTGTTGCAAAAACATTTGAAAAATTTAAAAAGGTGGGATTGCTTAACACAATCATACACGATAAAAAGGTGGTGTTGTTAAGGAAGTGGTATAGGAAATTTGAAATGTAGCCATAACTATCTAAATTAATAGAGATCGACAGTTCCATATTTCTGAATACTGTCGCTGTTAAAACTGCAAACTGACAGTAGGGTATTCATCTGTGGTTTATATATGGCTTCCATCTGGTTAGAATATCAATTGCCTCTTATGACGTCATACCGCCCTGTTCGAGGACCTTATTATTGACAACATGAAACTATCTATCTGACATAACGTTGACAGACGGTCACAAAATTATATTTAAACTATTTCCGAACCATCTTTATTTAAGGTTCCTAAAAGACATTCATTGTGAAATAACTTATACCAAACATATTCTTGTAGATCATAAAAGATGTTCATGGTCTTAAAAGGTTGACCCTTTTCAATAAACAGAAATACAAGCTCTTGTGTTTAATGTTATTATTTACTTACTCTAAAAGGGGCAGTAGCACGGTTTAGAAGGAATGTAATTAAGGTGATGTCAGGAAAATCAAAA
Source organism: Steromphala cineraria (assembly GCA_916613615.1). Taxonomy (NCBI): domain Eukaryota; kingdom Metazoa; phylum Mollusca; class Gastropoda; order Trochida; family Trochidae; genus Steromphala; species Steromphala cineraria. The sequence continues at coordinate 1,364,961 of OU744734.1, forward strand.
TAAATGGTTCCAATTGAAAGCCAATGTATTAATACTAAATGAAGCAGTAATAAATCCAATATATAATGTAAATTTCAGCCATGCGATTCCTTTTTCTAACACAAATTGAATTATAGGTGTTCACACAAAAATGGCCGCCAATGAACTTTATGTGAATCTTTATCATTTGTTTGCTAACTATGGATGATTGGTTTGTGTTATAAAATTTTGACACCAGCAAAATAACACTTTTAGCATTTACGTACAATTACCAATGAAAACTTTAAAATGTCGAATTTTCAAAAAAGCGTACAATTACCCCTTTGAACCTCCTGGTGCATAGCGCTTGGATAGTGCAAGCTGAGAGAAACTATATCGTAGATAAAAGCCCTACAGTCCGACATTTTTTGAGACCTGTTAAAAAGAACCATTTGCAAGCTTGTTGGCCACCTTGTATCATCTTACATGGTTAGTGCTTGTTGGTGAGTCGCAGCGTGCGCAGATACCAGTAGTGAGTCTCGGTCTGCTTGATGATGTCCTCTGAGCTCTCTAACCCTATCTGAAAATAAAGCTGCAATGATGCCGTTAAAGAGGTACCCTGACAATGAAGATTCTATATGCGCGTCCATGACATGATATGTTTACGACACGAGTGTATAAAAAAAATGTATTTCCCAAGGGTATAAAACATGTTTTTCCCGAGCGGGACCAATGGATATTCTGTTTATTTTAGGTACGGTTGTCTTAAACATAGTACAGGTATGTCCTAGGGCACGACTATAAGAAACTGTTTATTACCACAGTCGAGAAATCTAAGAAAATATTCAAACGCTAGACGCCGCATGGAAATCACCGTGATAGGCGAAAATAGGTTATAAAAGTGTTCTCGCAACATTGGTTATTTGGAGCTTTCGTGTCAATCTTACATAATGCATATTCTTTTGTTGTTGCACAGTCAATGGTTGAATTCTTTGGATAGTTCTTTTGGCAGAAAAGGTTCTTAAAACTTTGGTTTGATTTTTTAAAACGTTGACCATGTGATTTTTAGCTTTTCATTAAAATCGAAAAGCTAGGTAAGCATGCGAAATTACTTAATGAAAATATAGTTAACACGTAACACCTATGCTATATGTATCTATAACTTGAACCTGGGTATGATATATTTGTCAAATTGAAATGCTGGTCCGCCGCTAATGGCTGTAATATTGCCCAAGCGGCGTGAAGCATTTACTCACTCACTCATTATAAAGTGCTGGCTGATGTCATTGCTGTCAATGTATCCTTAATGATTGATTATCTCCAATTGACCTATCAGTGTATTGCAATTGTATTCATTCACAGAACATACCCTCTTCATCTGGTAAGCCAGTGTCCTTGTTTGGTGATTTTCAGCATGAAACTACCTACATGTAACTGTTTTGTACAAAAACATCCAGTATTAGTACAAAATTTATTATAACAATAAGGCATGTATAAGGGATACTTATTAGGAATTAGACGTGTCAGAAACAATAGTGACATTCGCCGGGAGAGGCATGTGGTAAAAAAATATCAGATTCTCTTCTTTTCTGCGATACTTTACTTTTATTTTTATGATTTCGGCAAAATCCCTGAATGAGAAACGTGTTTTGCATATACATGAATTACATATATTCAAGAATATGAGAGCTGTTAGGCTTCCTTCTTTAGCACTTTTAGTTTACATTTTTTATAGTATAAAATCAATTTGAAAACTGAAAAATTTTCATTTTCAAGTAATTTATTTGGCTGAAAACTTGAGTTTTAGGTGAAATTTCAGGTATAATATTTATAGAAATCAAGACTGTATATGACCTGAATCGAAGAACTGACCACCTTTTGTTCCTTGCCTGTTCAGTCCTGCTTCATGACCGTGCATTCCTCGCCTCGCTCCAATGGAGAAGTGTACACTGGCGGTTGTGCGTATGAAGAGGTACCTCTTGTTGTATTTAAGAAATAAAGTTCTCTCTATCCCAATGTGTTTTGTAATAAAGGATAGTTTTGCCCTGAACTATTATAGTTAAAGCACGAGGACGGTAGATCCCACCAAATATTTTTATTTTTAAAATCATCGTATTTTATAGATTTTTAAAATTTCAAAACTTTTGTGCCGTGAGAAAATAGCTTAAAAGGCAATAAAAAGAATTTATAAGGAGGAATTATATTTCGTCAAATCACAGAGACATTGTTCTATTCATTTGCATATATCTATGCGCGAATCTTAAAACAACATCAACTATCAAACAAGTATTATCAGGCATTTTTTTCGAATTATATTTTAAAATGACATTGTATGATAAAGAAGTTATCATGCTCGTGTGTTTTGGGATCGTAAATATCCTGCATTATATTTCACCGCCAATCATATAATAAATCAATTTTATTAAATAATTTATTACAAATTATTAAAGCTCGTTCTAACAAGTCATTTTCATTGTTTTCATAGTTTCTTTAAACCGTTCCTTGTTGACAGAACCGGTGTCTACGACTTTTGCACCTTTAAAACTCTCCGATGGACGTCAGTTCGGGTTGGACATTTGGGGAATTAAATGTTGGAATTTCATGACATATTCAATAGTAAAATAGAATATGCAAATGCATATTCTAGTAGAAAAAAATACACAGTTCACAGTAGAAATAATATATAATGCATGCAATGTATTGCTTGCAAGATATGTATAGGTTATATACTCCTTTTCGGTTGATATGGGATATACAGCCCGAGGCGAAGCCGAGGGCTTTATATCCCATATCAACCGAAAAGGAGTATATAACCGTCTTACACAACATGGGACATCATTTTAGAACTTATTTTTCTATTTTGTTAAAAAAGATTTTAAAATAATTAGAAAAAACCCCAGCATTTTTCAGGCTGAAGTAATCCACATAACGCACCTAGGTCGTTATGTCAGATAGCAACCTGTAACGACAAAGGAAATAATCTCCCGCCTTGTGTAAGATTTAATAATATTTCATGTTTGTATATGTCTTTCAACTGTGTCATAATCAACATCGTTGTCGTCGCTTTTCATGTTATGTATTATACGTTGTATATGAGCGGTGTTTAAATAAGCCTTGTGGCTTGTTCACAAATCAATTAAAAATAAAACTAGATGAGCGTTTGCGGGACACCGCATTTCGCTAAACCATACTAAAGTCATGAATTTGCTGTGACCTTGACCTTTGACGGATTGTAACCAAAACCTTTTGAATTTTTTTTACTTTTATAGGATGATATATACCAAGTTAGAGATTAACAGCACATAAAACGTTTCAAGTTATCGTGTTTACAAGGAATTCTTATTGTGATTACGTAGCTAGTGACCTTGACCTATGACCTTGAAAGTGAACGTGTCAAAATGGTTCCCCCGAGGTATAAGTAGTAAGTTATGAATAAGAGTTCTGGAAAGCTAAGTGGAAAATAGTTATAGCTACATGTAGAATTACGAGTGCAGCGGCGACGGTGGAAACGTTACAAAACCTAATAGCGGCTGCTAAATATGTTTAAACCATGCTAAAACGTCTAGAATAATCTTATCTACTCAGGATGTGCACATGGCATTCCCAATCTTTAACAACTTTTGATTTTTGTTAAATTTTATTTGCAGTTTTCTCATATAATTGAGCATTGCCTGTGCAATTATATAAAAAAATAGTTCTATATTTAATATATCCTTATTTCAATAAGTATTTTGATATTTTGTTTTTGACATCTTGGTAAAACACCAGTTTAGTTGTTTAATGTTTCTGAAGTAAGAATTTTCACTTAACCAAGATGATTAAATGATGAACTGATTCCGTGTATTCAATACTTTTACTTTTGATATTTGATATTTTTTCTGTAGACATCTGAGTAAAAAATTAATTATAGAAAAGTCACTCCAAATATATATATAATATATATATATCTGTCAATGTACTTTAAAACTTTAGTTTTACATTATTCAAATTCTCGAAAGAAAAAGAAGCTGAAGAAACTTGCATTGATTTTCTTCGAACAATATCATACCTATGTCTGATATTTGTTCATCGTAGAAATATTCACATAAAAAAACATAACTAAAACTATATTATACTACATAGATTAAGTTCACATTTAATGCCAAATAAATATATACAATTTTCCATTGTATGTATCTCATAAACCTAATTTAAAAGATGGAACATTCTTTTCCAATAAAGATTAATAAATGTTTTATGATAAAAAATGATTAAATAAAAGGTATACCTTGGGGCATCTTTTACCCATTTTGGCGAGATTTCGATTTGCAGGCGGATTACTGTGCAAGTCGGAGTCCAATTTCTCATTGTCCAAAATGGTGCCGGTAAATTTGAAAAAAAAATGTTATTGAAGTTTATGTAAATCACGGGTTTCATTTATTCAACTCAATTCTCGTTGATTTTATGTGATACGTTGCTGAACACAAATATTAGACAAGTGTATTTTGTTTTGTTATGCAACAGGCTGTGGACAATATTTACACATTAAAAACACGAAAAACTTGACGTTCATATACAAATTATAGATTTCTTGTAGTTTTGAAAAAATTAAAACATAACTAAAGTTGTTAAGCAAATGACTAAGTATAAATTTGTGACATTAGAATCAATATATTATGCAGATTTGAAGAAAAAAAAGTTTAATTAAATTTTGCACAAGATGTTTTTAGAACAAACAGAGGATTTGAAAAACCTATTTTGAAGCAGATTATATCGGGAAATAGTAGATTGATTGAGCTCCGACTTATTTCAAACAATTTGTATATGAATCACCTAAATCTATTCCATATTTCATAAGTTTATGTCAACTTTTTAAGAAATTCGGTTAATCGGTCATATTGTTTTTTGCTCGGAGGTATAAATGGTGCTATGTCGTTTATAAAATATGCATGCACCAAAAACGAAACAAAATAAATCTACGGACTCATTTTCAGACAGCAACGTTTAGATGCCTGTTCTCGAAAGTATCCCAGTGATATCCCAGCTTTTTAGGACAGAAGTAAGATATCCTAATGTTAACCGATTCTCGAATCGATCCTAAACCTGTCCTAACTTTGGATAGCGATCCTTGCTATAAGTCAGGACACAGGAAAATATTTCACAAAATAAGGGAATTGACCTGAGATATTTAAATTAAATGTGAAGACAATACAATTACAACGCTCTTGGCACATTTGATCGAGAAAAACAAGAAACTAAAACAATAGCTATGAAAATGGTTGAAATAATGACCTCTGAGTGAGTGAATATCTGTGATAACCATCGAGCGATCAGTGAGATGGTTATAACAGATATTCAAGAAGTCACTGTCATTATTTCATATAAACCACATGGCAATGGGTGGTAGTTCTTTCCTTCATAATAAGTTTTAGTGTAAATCAAATAAAAAGGTTAAAAAAGTTGGTCTTATCGTGTAATGTTTGAGTGAACATTTTTTCAATATTCGCAGTTAATCCCCATTTCTTTTTATAAGAAGCTTTAATATTCAATTGGCACTGAAGGCCACATTGTGTGTCTGAAATTAATAGGACATCATCAGACAAAGTAACATCAAAATTTGAATCATATTAGGAAACATTTGAATACCCTATTTACCATTCTGTAATATTTCTATAGAAAATTCATTAATGAATAATGAAAAGAGCATTGGACTTAGCATACATCCCTGTCTAAAACCAAATGGACACACGAAGTATTCAGTTGTATTTTAATTAAATCTCACACATGATTTCACTGACTCAAAAGTAGCCTTTAAAGCATTTAATATCTTACCAACAAGTCCTCAGTTTGATAATAGAATCCAAAATTTAGATCTATCAACAGAGTCAAAAGCTTTCTGAAAGTCAATAAATGCGACATCTTACCTAATGACTTTTCAATAATCGAGTATGATATAAAAATACAGAGGAATACCCTCTTCTAAACTCAGCTTGGTTTTCTGATACATTGTTCATTATATTTGCCCATTGCGTAAGAAGAAAATGATATACCTCTATAGTTATCTGTTTTTTCACTCCCTTTTTTTATGTAAAGGGATAAAGATTGCCGAGTCAGGGAGTTAAATTTATCATAAGAGATAAAAGAAACATTTTATCATTTCCGTTATGATACCATCAACACCTCGAGATTTATCCTTTCTAATTCCATTAATAGGTTTTCTTATTTCGTAATTGGAGATTCTAATATCATTCATTTCGACAATCGAACATGTTTGAAACTCTGTGTTATCGTCAATTTCAACTTCAGGTCTATCCAAAAATAGTCTTAAAGTGATTATGCCACGTTTCACCAGATATATCTTCACTGGAAGTTTGTTTAATGGCAATACTTCGTAAATCTTTCCAAAATAAGTTAGAATTTGTTCTATATTCATACAGCTTCCTAGCTTTAAACTGTTGCGTCGTTTTCCTCCACTGTCTACATTTGCTTCTATATTGGTTTCTTAAGGTACAGCATCTAATTGAATTGGTCACAAGTCTAACAAATAACGAGAGAGCAATTTCAGTGTTTGATGTCACTGTGCCTATTAATTCATCAAGGATTGCCTATTACCTTTAAGCTTATCTACCTATACTTATACTTTTGACTATTACAATTTTCGTTCTGAGGAAGTTCATTCATATATTAACAATTAGATGTAGGAATAATTGACATATGCTTACTTTCAGTTCTATCACATACTTTTAGATTGTGATATTTTGGAAATATTTTGATATTTTGTTTTATTTTATTTGGAAATAACAGATAAACAGATAAGTATATTTCTCAGAATTATCTCCCGCAAACCGACCATTCAATGTGAACAAGTTAAAAATAAAACAGAAAGCGTGATTCTAAGACGTATTCAGACTGGGGAGGTTGTTTCTACTTTTTACATTAAAATCTTCCAAAATCAAAATCTCGCAATATGTCACATAATTTGCGTTCTCAAGCAACATACATGTTGAAGAACGATTAACCTTCCTGTGGAATATAAACAGCAAATAATAATATGGCGAGATCCAAGTTTATCATTTTTGTTATCAAAGCGTAGTCAGATTGCATTGTTTATATGGACTTTGAGATATGATCAAAAGTTTGATATCGACTTCTTTACAAAAGCGTTTATGCCACCTGCCATATTATGATAACTTAAGTGCCTTGCTAATATGCAACTAATAATCACAAAGTTCATGTATAGTTAAACATAAACTCATGGGCAAAACAAACGCAACCACTTTAGATTTCAAATATGAAATAAAAAAAACCTCAGATTCAAACCCAATTGCATGGATTGTTTCATATTGAACTGTGCCAAACGCATGCTTTTCCCATTTTAATTCAAATTACGGTTTTGACCTTTTTTCATGCAAAGCAAAATAGTCCAATGCACAACAGGTACAAAACCAAAGGGAATTGGTTGTAAAACAACCACTTTGTGAAAAACCACTTGAAGAATGACAAGATTGACTTTTCAACAATATGAGCGAGCAATCGGGAAGATTACAATGGGAGCCACCCACACCCATGTCGCAAGAACGCTTGGCTGTCACCATACAACTGTCACTAACAAGATCAGGCCGACCTGAGTGAGTGAGGTAATCGGCGCCGAATGCCCTCGGTCACCAGGTTAGCAGACGCACAGTGGTCAGACGTCTAAGGTCCCATGGCATCAGACCGTTTATGGGGACAGCTGTTGACAGCCGAAAATTGACACAGAAGACCGTGATGGGCGAGGACAGTTTTACGTTGGCAGCGACGTCACTTGCAGAGGGTGCTTTTCTCTGACGAAATTCTATTCTGTCTCTTCAAAGCAGATGGAAGAGTATATGTTTACCACAGTCGGGGAAAGAGAATCGCTGCATCTTGTGTTCAGGAAGTGCTGCCCTACAGAGGAGGAAGTGTCATGGTTTGGGGAGGCATACTTGGTGAAAAGAAGGAGCCAATGATCATCGTGAATGGAAATCTAACGGCTCAGCGTTACGTCGATGACATCCCGTCGTCTGCCTCTTTCTTCGACAACAGGCACAAGGTGTATCTTTCAACAAGACAAGATGTGTTTGTGAAACACGAATGCCCCCGGATGCATCCTGCTCGCTGTGTCAAGGTCAAGGTCACAAGGTCAAATGTCATGGTGTCATCTGAAAGGTCTCATCACAAGGGATCCATATGTCAAGTATCAAAGAGCTAGCTCTGACCAATCAAAAGTTATGACCAAGGTTAAAGTTTTTGTGGACAAACGGACAGACGGACGGACGGACGGAAAAGGTCAAATATCATGGTGTCATCTGAAAGGTCTTATCACAAGGGATACACATGTCAAGTATCAAAGACCTAGCACTGACAGTATATAAACTATAGCCAAGGTTAAAGTTTTCGGAAAAGGCTCGCTGTGTCAAGGTCAAGGTCACATGTCATGGTGTCATCTGAAAGGTCTCATCACAAGGGATCCATATGTCAAGTATCAAAGAGCTAGCTCTGACCAATCAAAAGTTATGACCAAGGTTAAAGTTAAAATGCTCGCTGTGTCAAGGTCAAGGTCACAAGGTCAAATGTCATGGTGTCATCTGAAAGGTCTCATCACATAAAAATGCCCGAGCTCGAGTTAGTCAGAACGTCCTTGCTCACAACAACATTGACGTTTTACCGTGGCAAGCATGTTGGCCAGAAATGTCACCGATCGAACATCTTTGGGACGCTTTGGGTCGTCGAATATGTAAGTGACGACTACCTCCCGGTAACTGCCAGCAACTTGCTCAAGCTCACCAAGAAGAATGGCAGCGCATTCCACTAAATAACGTCAGACGTTTGATTTTCTCCATGCGTCGGAGGGTTAATGCATGTATTGTGGCAAGGGGAGACCATACACGTTACTAATGTGCACTGTTTCCAACATACTGAACCTGGATTTCCCTGCACCGGGATCAGTCATGACAGTGAACTTTGACCCCATGGCCTATATTGGAGACTGTGCCGTTGATACCGAGAGCTGTTTTGTTGTATTTTTTTATGAATATGATATTGTCACATGTTCTTGTTGAAGTAACATTTTGTTTTTTTAATCTCACATTTGTATTTATTTTGCTATCTAGATTTAAATACATGGTAGCGTTTCTCTTGCCCTTAAGTGAATATCAACGAAAGTTTCACATAAACATATCAAATCAAATTGAAGTAAGAAGTCTAATATATCTCCATCTCCTTGAAGTTTTTTAGATAAACCATCAGGTACACAGAGTGAGGGAACGGATTATGTTGTTCAGTTATTGGTGTATCATCAGGTTGAGTACTAGAAACTGATATATCATAGGCCCGGCCGACTTCCTATAGAGGTGTATTATGTTGCGAGTTTGAAAAGAATTCCCTAGAGTAGATGCATCGTTTACAACAAAACAAACACTGTTCTACAAGTCTAACCATTTTTGTCGGAGTGCCACACGTTCAGTTGTGGAAACGGGATTGTGGACAAAGCTGTCCACGTACTTTAGGCACAGTATATGAGGCATAGTATTGAGTTTCCTATTTTAACTCCCTTCTCCCTGATGATATCACGTTGCATTTTTGTAAATGTAAATTTTTAGAAGCTAAGGCCTTGTCCAACCTTCTCTAACCTTACATTTATCTCCCGATAACCACGGTTACTCGTCATCTATCTATTACGTGTAGACCAATCTCTTTCAGTGAATTATACAGCTATTTGTGTTATTAAATAATTCCTGAGATAAAATATACCATTAGTTTAGAATGTACACTAAGAAGTGCATTGAAAATTTAATTGTTGACGTGATTGTGTGCATATGCACCTGCGTAGCCTGTTATAAAGTGATTTGAAATTACAGTTATTTTTAAAAATAGTATTTTCTTATTGTATTTGCTTGTTTTACACATGTTGAAAACATGAAAATAACGTAACTTCAATTCATTCCATCAAAAACTACTCAGGTTCCACATGTCCTCCCAGCTTCGCTGTGTACAAGTCGACCTGCTATCTGTTTTCTAACATCACTGCCAACTACGCAGAGGCGGAGGTATGATCACATTTGTTAAAGAAAACGTCATCCCTTTTGTCAATTTGATATTGTGAGGTGATATGGCATTCACTATATCCATATTCTGGTCTTGAATGTCTATCAAGTCCATCTGTGGTGAAGTTGCAATGCCTAACAGTGGTGTTAAGTACTCCTTAACAACGACAAAGTTGACATGGTACAACTTTCCATTCTTTGGATAAAGAACAGCCGCTTGATATGAACCCATTGGCGTTTATCGCGTTATATTCCACTTAAACAGTTTTCGGTCAGTTGTGAACAGGTTTGCCCGGTCTGTAACATCTTTCATCATCTTTCATCGGAAGAATGTTTGGAGATGCTTCCGAGTCCACAAGAAACACCACGGATGCATTATTAACAATCATCCGGCATTTGACTGGTTTCTTGAAATTTCTATTTGTGTCATCAACTTCAACAGAGCAGATCCAATCTAATCCATCAACTTAAGATTCATAGTCAGACTGATTCAGCACAGTATTCACAGAGTATGTCTTTTTGCACTTCACAGCAAAATTATTACTTCCTTGTAGACTTTCATAAATTTACTTTAAGGAACAGTTTGTAGTTTACTCTATCAGTTTCATAACATAGATGTGATAATTGTAAATTGTAAAAAACGGTGAAACATTGTGATGAGATATCACTTTCTCAACTACTATGTCCTTTTTAGATGACCTACAGCAGCTCCATGGAAAAAGCATGTCATTCCAAAAGCTTCTCCCCTTAAAGTAATTCCATGCTTATTTTATGAGACATTGAAAGAAAAAATAGGGGAAGTTATTTTGAGTCTCTTATCAATATCAGAAACCAGGGAATTTTTTAGCATATAGTTTTTGTTTCATGTCTGACATTGTTTATTATCTTCATAATCTTCATAATTGGCTCATCTGGCCTGAAGGGCCCATGGGCTTATGTCCATCCGTCCTTAAACTGTGTGCATTTTCCTCTTCTTCTCCAGAAGTATCTAGCTTAGAAAGCTGAAACTTTATGTACAGACTCCTTGGCTTGTAAGGGTTAAAAATTGTAGCTTTGGTGGCGCTTTTGTCCCTAATACGGGCCACAGGAGCTACGCCCTTAAGACCTATTTTTATCTCCTCTCTAGAAGCAAAAGGCCCAGAAAGCTGAAACATTGTGTACAGACTCCTAGACTTGTGAGGATTTTGAATGTAGCTTAGGTGGCCCAATTACCCCTACGCCACAGGGGCCACGCCCTTAAACAAATTTTCTTCTTCTTCTCCAGAAGCAAAAGGCCCAGAAAGCTGAAGCCATGTGTACAAATTCCTTGGCTAGTGAGGGTTATTATCTATAGCTTTGGTGACCCTGTGCCACACCCTTGTAACCTAAATTCATCTTTTTACTCAAAAAGCATCAGGCTTAGAAAGCTGAACCTTTGCGTGCAGATTCCTAAGTTAAATAAGGAGGATTCAAAATGGTAAAATTGGTGACCCTATGACCCAAAGTAAGGGGGGAACCACATTTGCCACACCCTAAAGCAAAATTTGATGTGAAGCTTGATGAGCTAAAGAGTCACTGGCTCGATTTTTTGTTTTATGGTATTATCCGGTTTATTGTACAATAGAAGTGAGAAACAATGTTTTTCTAGATCATCAATAATATATATCTTAATATATATATATACACAAAGAACTTAATTAAGCACCCCCCACTTTTTCAAACGGAAAAACACTGCTGATAACAAACAAAACAAATGTATAGGCAAACAATAAGGATGTTTTAATAGAATGATCATCTAGCATTGTGGAAACAAAAACTTCATTCGGCTTATGTTTCACTGTCACTGAATAACTGGTTTTACACAAACTTGGTAATTTTAGTCAAAATCCAAGTTACTTTAAAATTGAAAATAAAAGTCAATATTTTTTGCAGCAATGTGATTATTATCATTCTCTTGAGTGAATTGATGACTTTTTAGTAAATAACCTCCTAGCAAAAGTCAATCGTTAAAGCAGTATGAACCTTCAAAATCACAAAATTATCGAACAAGTGAAGAAGCGAGCAAAGCTCACATACCCCCGCTCCCCACTTTGTTCAAAGAATTTCAAATAGTAAAACTGATTAATATTGGTTAAAGTATGATAGTTGAGTATACAGTTAGTCATTGTGTAAGTCTTCTTTCAACTGAAACCCAAATACCGAATTCATTAATAGGTTTTACAATTAAAAGGGTACAACTAGAGATAATGGTTGATCTTTGTTTCAAATTTGAGGTAGTTATCATGAATATTCTACGAGATGCACTGAGGACAAAATTATTTTTGTTGAGTCACTTTGTAAGTTATGTTTTCCAAAGAAACCACAGAGAAGAAAATCCATATATATCGTTTAACTCTCACAAGGCATATCCAGCAATCATGATTGACATATGTAGCAAATTTGGTGAAGCTGAGATGTATTTTTCATGAAATATGTTCAGGACAAAGTAATTTTCATAGAATCACTGTTTTAGTCATGTTTCCAAAAGTTAAAAAATGTGATGGTCTAATCCTCAAATAGCACATCTAGGGATCATGGTTGATAAGTGTATGAAGTTTGGTGAAGCTAGCATGAATAGTTTGGGAGATATGCTCCGGACAAAAGACTTGGTCGAAGAGTCACTGTTTTAGTCATGTTTCCATGGAAACCACAAAAAATAAAAATAATTTGTTGGTCTAACCCTTAAAAGGCACAACTAGGGATCATGATTGATAAGTGTATGAAGTTTGGTGAAGCTAGCATGAATAGTTTGGGAGATAATGCTCCGGACAAAGAACTTGGTCATAGAGTCACTGTTTTAGTCATGTTTCCATGGAAACCGCCAAAAATTAAAAGAATGTGATGGTCTAACCCTCAAAAGACACAACTAGGGATCATGGTTAACATGTGTATGAAGTTTGATGAAGCTAGCATGCATAGTTTTGGAAATCTGCTCCGCACAAAACGACTTCCTCAAAGAGTCACTTTTTAGTCACGTTTCCATGGAAACCGCAACAATGAAAATTCAGAAATAGTTCTAACCCTCAAAAGGCACAACTAGGGATCATGGTTGACATCTGTATGAAGTTTGATGAAGCTAGCATGCATAGTTTTGGAGATCTGCTCCGCACAAAACGACTTCCTCAAAGAGTCACTTTTTAGTCACGTTTCCATGGAAACCGCAACAATGAAAACTCAGAAATAGTTCTAACCCTCAAAAGGCACAACTAGGGATCATGGTTGACATCTGTATGAAGTTTGATGAAGCTAGCATGCATAGTTTTGGAGACATGCTCCGCACAAAACGACTTCCTCAAAGAGTCACTTTTGAGTCACGTTTCCATGGAAACCGCAACAATGAAAACTCAGTGAAAATTCTATTAAAACAATGAAAACTCAGAAATAGTTCTAACCCTCAAAAGGCACAACTAGGGATCATGGTTGACATCTGTATGAAGTTTGATGAAGCTAGCATGCATAGTTTTGGAGATATGCTCCGCACAAAACGACTTCCTCAAAGAGTCACTTTTTAGTCACGTTTCCATGGAAACCGCAACAATGAAAACTCAGTGAAAATTCTATTAAAACAATGAAAACTCAGAAATAGTTCTAACCCTCAAAAGGCACAACTAGGGATCATGGTTGACATCTGTATGAAGTTTGATGAAGCTAGCATGCATAGTTTTGGAGATATGCTCCGCACAGAGTTTAGTCACGTTTCCATGGAAACCGCAACAATGAAAATTCAGAAATAGTTCTAACCCTCAAAAGGCACAACTAGGGATCATGGTTGACATCTGTATGAAGTTTGATGAAGCTAGCATGCATAGTTTTGGAGATATGCTCCGCACAAAACGACTTCCTCAAAGAGTCACTTTTTAGTCACGTTTCCATGGAAACCGCAACAATGAAAATTCAGAAATAGTTCTAACCCTCAAAAGGCACAACTAGGGATCATGGTTGACATCTGTATGAAGTTTGATGAAGCTAGCATGCATAGTTTTGGAGATATGCTCCGCACAAAACGACTTCCTCAAAGAGTCACTTTTTAGTCACGTTTCCATTGAAACCGCAACAATGAAAATTCAGAAATAGTTCTAACCCTCAAAAGGCACAACTAGGGATCATGGTTGACATGTGTATGAAGTTTGATGAGGTTAGCATGCATAGTTTTGGAGATCTGCTCCGCACAAAGTTTTGGGACAGACGGACGGACGGAAAGAATGAACGCTATATACCCCCGCTTTCGCTGTAAGGCGGGGGTATAAAAATGAATTTAAAGAAAACTGCACAAAGGCATTAATTGGCCACTGTCAAAGGAAATGGCTTATCTAAAGGAAGGAGAACTGTTTCGTCAACAATTTCAACTCAAGGAACCTCAAATTTACTCACAGATGTTAAGATAAAAGGCATTTTATCAATTTTTGATGAATACTGCAAATTCAACGTCTTGCTAGCCTCTTATCATGCATGATAAAAAAAGGTTTTTGTGTATGAATGTCAAATAGGGATCAAAATTGCTATTTTTGATTCATAACATCCAAAGTTTAATTTGTAGTTTTTCCCCTATGACAATAGTTATATTTTGTCAAATTTCAATAGTCTCACAGTTTTTCTCATATTTTCGTTATTTTGGTCATTAGCGATCTTTCGTTCAATTAAATAGTCAATAAAAAGGCAATTGTTATATCTGGAGTGATCAATACATCAAATTAATCCTAATAGTCCAAGAGCACCCAAATTCATTTTAAAAAAAAGGGGGGTGCTTAATTAAGTTCTTTGTGTATACATATGTAAAGGAGTACATGTATTAAAAGTTCGACAGAGAATATCATATTAAACATGTATTGATCTAAATGGGCTGAATATCAGGATTTGAAAAGTGTTTCATAACATAATGTGATTTTCTCATATTTTATAAGATTGTTTTGACTTTGTCGATCACTCAGGAACACATCATTGGAAGTTTTTAGTGTTACTTCTTACAAGTCAAAGAGGTATATTGTCTTCACGCTGGGCGCTTTTATAAAGAAAGTAGACTACTATTAGGTCAATACAGTTCATGAGTAATGTAACTATAATTTGATAAAGGCATATTACCGTACGTAATGCTACAGTTAGCATGGTAAGATCAACTAAGAAGGCTTATAACAAAAATAAGACGAAAGAATAAATAAAAGTTTAGGCAGTAAAACGTGGTGGCGACTAGTTAAAGAAACCTTAAAGAAAAAAGAGACCAGTAGTTTTACACCAGTGATACATAATGACATTATATGTGAAAACGAAACTGATGCTGCAAATGGTTTTAATGACTCCTTTGTAAGACAATCTACAGTAGAGAATCCATTTCAAGCCTTACCTCTGCTACATGAACAAACAACTTTAAAGTTAAGTGAAATTAGTTTAACGCCTTCTGAAGTTCTTGTGGCAAGGGGAGACCATACACGTTACTAATGTGCACTGTTTCCAACATACTGAACCTGGATTTCCCTGCACCGGGATCAGTCATGACAGTGAACTTTGACCCCATGGCCTATATTGGAGACTGTGCCGTTGATACCGAGAGCTGTTTTGTTGTATTTTTTTATGAATATGATATTGTCACATGTTCTTGTTGAAGTAACATTTTGTTTTTTTAATCTCACATTTGTATTTATTTTGCTATCTAGATTTAAATACATGGTAGCGTTTCTCTTGCCCTTAAGTGAATATCAACGAAAGTTTCACATAAACATATCAAATCAAATTGAAGTAAGAAGTCTAATATATCTCCATCTCCTTGAAGTTTTTTAGATAAACCATCAGGTACACAGAGTGAGGGAACGGATTATGTTGTTCAGTTATTGGTGTATCATCAGGTTGAGTACTAGAAACTGATATATCATAGGCCCGGCCGACTTCCTATAGAGGTGTATTATGTTGCGAGTTTGAAAAGAATTCCCTAGAGTAGATGCATCGTTTACAACAAAACAAACACTGTTCTACAAGTCTAACCATTTTTGTCGGAGTGCCACACGTTCAGTTGTGGAAACGGGATTGTGGACAAAGCTGTCCACGTACTTTAGGCACAGTATATGAGGCATAGTATTGAGTTTCCTATTTTAACTCCCTTCTCCCTGATGATATCACGTTGCATTTTTGTAAATGTAAATTTTTAGAAGCTAAGGCCTTGTCCAACCTTCTCTAACCTTACATTTATCTCCCGATAACCACGGTTACTCGTCATCTATCTATTACGTGTAGACCAATCTCTTTCAGTGAATTATACAGCTATTTGTGTTATTAAATAATTCCTGAGATAAAATATACCTTTAGTTTAGAATGTACACTAAGAAGTGCATTGAAAATTTAATTGTTGACGTGATTGTGTGCATATGCACCTGCGTAGCCTGTTATAAAGTGATTTGAAATTACAGTTATTTTTAAAAATAGTATTTTCTTATTGTATTTGCTTGTTTTACACATGTTGAAAACATGAAAATAACGTAACTTCAATTCATTCCATCAAAAACTACTCAGGTTCCACATGTCCTCCCAGCTTCGCTGTGTACAAGTCGACCTGCTATCTGTTTTCTAACATCACTGCCAACTACGCAGAGGCGGAGGTATGATCACATTTGTTAAAGGAAACGTCATCCCTTTTGTCAATTTGATATTGTGAGGTGATATGGCATTCACTATATCCATATTCTGGTCTTGAATGTCTATCAAGTCCATCTGTGGTGAAGTTGCAATGCCTAACAGTGGTGTTAAGTACTCCTTAACAACGACAAAGTTGACATGGTACAACTTTCCATTCTTTGGATAAAGAACAGCCGCTTGATATGAACCCATTGGCGTTTATCGCGTTATATTCCACTTAAACAGTTTTCGGTCAGTTGTGAACAGGTTTGCCCGGTCTGTAACATCTTTCATCATCTTTCATCGGAAGAATGTTTGGAGATGCTTCCGAGTCCACAAGAAACACCACGGATGCATTATTAACAATCATCCGGCATTTGACTGGTTTCTTGAAATTTCTATTTGTGTCATCAACTTCAACAGAGCAGATCCAATCTAATCCATCAACTTAAGATTCATAGTCAGACTGATTCAGCACAGTATTCACAGAGTATGTCTTTTTGCACTTCACAGCAAAATTATTACTTCCTTGTAGACTTTCATAAATTTACTTTAAGGAACAGTTTGTAGTTTACTCTATCAGTTTCATAACATAGATGTGATAATTGTAAATTGTAAAAAACGGTGAAACATTGTGATGAGATATCACTTTCTCAACTACTATGTCCTTTTTAGATGACCTACAGCAGCTCCATGGAAAAAGCATGTCATTCCAAAAGCTTCTCCCCTTAAAGTAATTCCATGCTTATTTTATGAGACATTGAAAGAAAAAATAGGGGAAGTTATTTTGAGTCTCTTATCAATATCAGAAACCAGGGAATTTTTTAGCATATAGTTTTTGTTTCATGTCTGACATTGTTTATTATCTTCATAATCTTCATAATTGGCTCATCTGGCCTGAAGGGCCCATGGGCTTATGTCCATCCGTCCTTAAACTGTGTGCATTTTCCTCTTCTTCTCCAGAAGTATCTAGCTTAGAAAGCTGAAACTTTATGTACAGACTCCTTGGCTTGTAAGGGTTAAAAATTGTAGCTTTGGTGGCGCTTTTGTCCCTAATACGGGCCACAGGAGCTACGCCCTTAAGACCTATTTTTATCTCCTCTCTAGAAGCAAAAGGCCCAGAAAGCTGAAACATTGTGTACAGACTCCTAGACTTGTGAGGATTTTGAATGTAGCTTAGGTGGCCCAATTACCCCTACGCCACAGGGGCCACGCCCTTAAACAAATTTTCTTCTTCTTCTCCAGAAGCAAAAGGCCCAGAAAGCTGAAGCCATGTGTACAAATTCCTTGGCTAGTGAGGGTTATTATCTATAGCTTTGGTGACCCTGTGCCACACCCTTGTAACCTAAATTCATCTTTTTACTCAAAAAGCATCAGGCTTAGAAAGCTGAACCTTTGCGTGCAGATTCCTAAGTTAAATAAGGAGGATTCAAAATGGTAAAATTGGTGACCCTATGACCCAAAGTAAGGGGGGAACCACATTTGCCACACCCTAAAGCAAAATTTGATGTGAAGCTTGATGAGCTAAAGAGTCACTGGCTCGATTTTTGGTTTTATGGTATTATCCGGTTTATTGTACAATAGAAGTGAGAAACAATGTTTTTCTAGATCATCAATAATATATATCTTAATATATATATATACACAAAGAACTTAATTAAGCACCCCCCACTTTTTCAAACGGAAAAACACTGCTGATAACAAACAAAACAAATGTATAGGCAAACAATAAGGATGTTTTAATAGAATGATCATCTAGCATTGTGGAAACAAAAACTTCATTCGGCTTATGTTTCACTGTCACTGAATAACTGGTTTTACACAAACTTGGTAATTTTAGTCAAAATCCAAGTTACTTTAAAATTGAAAATAAAAGTCAATATTTTTTGCAGCAATGTGATTATTATCATTCTCTTGAGTGAATTGATGACTTTTTAGTAAATAACCTCCTAGCAAAAGTCAATCGTTAAAGCAGTATGAACCTTCAAAATCACAAAATTATCGAACAAGTGAAGAAGCGAGCAAAGCTCACATACCCCCGCTCCCCACTTTGTTCAAAGAATTTCAAATAGTAAAACTGATTAATATTGGTTAAAGTATGATAGTTGAGTATACAGTTAGTCATTGTGTAAGTCTTCTTTCAACTGAAACCCAAATACCGAATTCATTAATAGGTTTTACAATTAAAAGGGTACAACTAGAGATAATGGTTGATCTTTGTTTCAAATTTGAGGTAGTTATCATGAATATTCTACGAGATGCACTGAGGACAAAATTATTTTTGTTGAGTCACTTTGTAAGTTATGTTTTCCAAAGAAACCACAGAGAAGAAAATCCATATATATCGTTTAACTCTCACAAGGCATATCCAGCAATCATGATTGACATATGTAGCAAATTTGGTGAAGCTGAGATGTATTTTTCATGAAATATGTTCAGGACAAAGTAATTTTCATAGAATCACTGTTTTAGTCATGTTTCCAAAAGTTAAAAAATGTGATGGTCTAATCCTCAAATAGCACATCTAGGGATCATGGTTGATAAGTGTATGAAGTTTGGTGAAGCTAGCATGAATAGTTTGGGAGATATGCTCCGGACAAAAGACTTGGTCGAAGAGTCACTGTTTTAGTCATGTTTCCATGGAAACCACAAAAAATAAAAATAATTTGTTGGTCTAACCCTTAAAAGGCACAACTAGGGATCATGATTGATAAGTGTATGAAGTTTGGTGAAGCTAGCATGAATAGTTTGGGAGATAATGCTCCGGACAAAGAACTTGGTCATAGAGTCACTGTTTTAGTCATGTTTCCATGGAAACCGCCGAAAATTAAAAGAATGTGATGGTCTAACCCTCAAAAGACACAACTAGGGATCATGGTTAACATGTGTATGAAGTTTGATGAAGCTAGCATGCATAGTTTTGGAAATCTGCTCCGCACAAAACGACTTCCTCAAAGAGTCACTTTTTAGTCACGTTTCCATGGAAACCGCAACAATGAAAATTCAGAAATAGTTCTAACCCTCAAAAGGCACAACTAGGGATCATGGTTGACATCTGTATGAAGTTTGATGAAGCTAGCATGCATAGTTTTGGAGATCTGCTCCGCACAAAACGACTTCCTCAAAGAGTCACTTTTTAGTCACGTTTCCATGGAAACCGCAACAATGAAAACTCAGAAATAGTTCTAACCCTCAAAAGGCACAACTAGGGATCATGGTTGACATCTGTATGAAGTTTGATGAAGCTAGCATGCATAGTTTTGGAGACATGCTCCGCACAAAACGACTTCCTCAAAGAGTCACTTTTGAGTCACGTTTCCATGGAAACCGCAACAATGAAAACTCAGTGAAAATTCTATTAAAACAATGAAAACTCAGAAATAGTTCTAACCCTCAAAAGGCACAACTAGGGATCATGGTTGACATCTGTATGAAGTTTGATGAAGCTAGCATGCATAGTTTTGGAGATATGCTCCGCACAAAACGACTTCCTCAAAGAGTCACTTTTTAGTCACGTTTCCATGGAAACCGCAACAATGAAAACTCAGTGAAAATTCTATTAAAACAATGAAAACTCAGAAATAGTTCTAACCCTCAAAAGGCACAACTAGGGATCATGGTTGACATCTGTATGAAGTTTGATGAAGCTAGCATGCATAGTTTTGGAGATATGCTCCGCACAGAGTTTAGTCACGTTTCCATGGAAACCGCAACAATGAAAATTCAGAAATAGTTCTAACCCTCAAAAGGCACAACTAGGGATCATGGTTGACATCTGTATGAAGTTTGATGAAGCTAGCATGCATAGTTTTGGAGATATGCTCCGCACAAAACGACTTCCTCAAAGAGTCACTTTTTAGTCACGTTTCCATGGAAACCGCAACAATGAAAATTCAGAAATAGTTCTAACCCTCAAAAGGCACAACTAGGGATCATGGTTGACATCTGTATGAAGTTTGATGAAGCTAGCATGCATAGTTTTGGAGATATGCTCCGCACAAAACGACTTCCTCAAAGAGTCACTTTTTAGTCACGTTTCCATTGAAACCGCAACAATGAAAATTCAGAAATAGTTCTAACCCTCAAAAGGCACAACTAGGGATCATGGTTGACATGTGTATGAAGTTTGATGAGGTTAGCATGCATAGTTTTGGAGATCTGCTCCGCACAAAGTTTTGGGACAGACGGACGGACGGAAAGAATGAACGCTATATACCCCCGCTTTCGCTGTAAGGCGGGGGTATAAAAATGAATTTAAAGAAAACTGCACAAAGGCATTAATTGGCCACTGTCAAAGGAAATGGCTTATCTAAAGGAAGGAGAACTGTTTCGTCAACAATTTCAACTCAAGGAACCTCAAATTTACTCACAGATGTTAAGATAAAAGGCATTTTATCAATTTTTGATGAATACTGCAAATTCAACGTCTTGCTAGCCTCTTATCATGCATGATAAAAAAAGGTTTTTGTGTATGAATGTCAAATAGGGATCAAAATTGCTATTTTTGATTCATAACATCCAAAGTTTAATTTGTAGTTTTTCCCCTATGACAATAGTTATATTTTGTCAAATTTCAATAGTCTCACAGTTTTTCTCATATTTTCGTTATTTTGGTCATTAGCGATCTTTCGTTCAATTAAATAGTCAATAAAAAGGCAATTGTTATATCTGGAGTGATCAATACATCAAATTAATCCTAATAGTCCAAGAGCACCCAAATTCATTTAAAAAAAAAGGGGGGTGCTTAATTAAGTTCTTTGTGTATACATATGTAAAGGAGTACATGTATTAAAAGTTCGACAGAGAATATCATATTAAACATGTATTGATCTAAATGGGCTGAATATCAGGATTTGAAAAGTGTTTCATAACATAATGTGATTTTCTCATATTTTATAAGATTGTTTTGACTTTGTCGATCACTCAGGAACACATCATTGGAAGTTTTTAGTGTTACTTCTTACAAGTCAAAGAGGTATATTGTCTTCACGCTGGGCGCTTTTATAAAGAAAGTAGACTACTATTAGGTCAATACAGTTCATGAGTAATGTAACTATAATTTGATAAAGGCA
The DNA here is from genome assembly GCA_916613615.1 of Steromphala cineraria. NCBI lineage: Eukaryota > Metazoa > Mollusca > Gastropoda > Trochida > Trochidae > Steromphala > Steromphala cineraria. Next base: position 1,386,652 of record OU744734.1, read on the forward strand.
TATTACCGTACGTAATGCTACAGTTAGCATGGTAAGATCAACTAAGAAGGCTTATAACAAAAATAAGACGAAAGAATAAATAAAAGTTTAGGCAGTAAAACGTGGTGGCGACTAGTTAAAGAAACCTTAAAGAAAAAAGAGACCAGTAGTTTTACACCAGTTATACATAATGACATTATATGTGAAAACGAAACTGATGCTGCAAATGGTTTTAATGACTCCTTTGTAAGACAATCTACAGTAGAGAATCCATTTCAAGCCTTACCTCTGCTACATGAACAAACAACTTTAAAGTTAAGTGAAATTAGTTTAACGCCTTCTGAAGTTCTTGATATATTATGCTGTGTCAATACAACTAAAGCATCAGGCCCAGATGGAATAAGCAATAAATTTATAAAAGCTACAGCTTCAAGCTTATACATACCTCTAACTAAACTTTTCAATTTATCATTACAATACTCAATATTTCCCTCAGTTTGGAAACATTGATAACTCCTCTCTTTAAGAAAGGTGATAAGCACAAATTACAGACCAGTTGCTTTAAGTAGTTGTTTAGCAAACGCTTTTGAACGGTGTGTTTTTAAATATGTGTATAATTACCTTAGAGATAATAACATAATAACATCTTCCCAGTCCGGTTTTACTCAAGGTGATTCAACTTCATATCAATGAACCTATTTGTATGACTTCATAATTATCCAAAGCCCTTTATTCTGGCAAGGAAATTAAAGCTGTTTTTCTTGATATCAGTAAAGCATTTGACAAGGTTCGGCATGAAGGTTTGATTTACAAATTAGAGAAAATAGGGATCACGGGTTCATTATTGAACTGGTTCAAGAGTTATTTGCAAGACAGAAAACAGCAAGTTGTCATAAATGGATACCAATCTGACTTCCGAAGTATTAGTGCAGGAGTACCACAGGGTTCTGTATAAGGCCCATTATTATTTTTGATATACATTAATGACTTCTTAATCTGGACAGTAACATTCGTTTATTTGCCGATGATACATCTCTTTATATAGTTGTTGATAATCCCTACGATTGCGCTACTAACCTTAACGGTGACTTAGAACAAAATTAAATTGGGCAAAAGAATTGAATGTGATTTTTAATGCCAACAAAACAGAAATATATTTCATTTTCGCACAAACAACAACCATCTAATATTCTTGATCTTCATATGAATCATGTTACATTGAATGAGGTATCTCATCATAAACATCTTGGCTTGACACTTCAAAGTAACTGTAACTGGCATGAACATATCTGTGACTTAGTTCAGAAAGTATCGCCTATGATAAACTGCTTTTGGTCACTGAAATATAGATAACACGTAAGAGCTTAGATACGATCTATAAACAATACATTCTTCCCCTCTTTGACTACTGTTCTCACATTTGGGACAACTGCAGCAAAGAACAAAGTTTTATGCTTGCAAAATTACAACTGGATGCCCTACGCACAATATGCGATGCTGTACGCGGCACGAGTCATGAAAAATTATATTTTGAAACAAATTTGTATCCATTGCACAAAAGAAGATCTTACCAAAAGCTTAGATTGAATCATAAAATTGTAAACAATGTTACCCCAGCGTACTTGCAGGAATTAATCCCCCACAATGCACATGATGATACTTATACTTTAAGAAATTCGTAATATCTTCTGCAGAACGACACTCAATGCTAGATCCTTTGTTCCCGATGCAATAAAAAATCTGTTGATCTTAATTTATTGAGATTGCACATATTGTATTCATAAATATCACATTACATAAATTACATACAGTTTTGTCATATCACACTATTAACATGAACAATTACAATAAACATAAAATAGAAATAGGTATTCATTTAGACAATATCTTAACTGATGAAAACATGGAAACATGAAAAAAAAACAATAGCAAGGGAGGCTATTTATGCTTTATATTTGAACATATTATACAATATGAAATAAATTACACAGCAATGACATGTATATGCACATCGTCTTACCCGTCAGTACGACCAGGTTAATTGCGTACGTTGATACACGTTGTCTTCATCGGACACCTAAAGGCAATAATTCACACATGAAATACACATTTCACACGTACATCACAAATGCACACTAAATCATTTAACGACAGACTCGCTCTTAATATTATTTAAAACACTCACTCTTAGTTGTACTAAGAAAGATAGAATTATGTATGAGAATTTATCTTAAATATTATTGCATTATTTTGGGCTATAATTGTAACCTTAGTTTGATAAGAAAATAACTTAGCATTGATTTAAAGTTTTAGGTTTATTTTGTTAACTTTGCAATAACTTAACACCAACCTAAAAATTGCGAAAACAACCTTTCACTGCCAGGACACTCGAAGCAATGAGAGCCGACCACGAGGCAACCCTGCACGGGCGCATGAAACGCACGTGCTGTGACGCTGTGCTAAAGATAGCACATGAAAATAATCCCCTCCACCAGACCTGCGCAACAGTGTCATGCAAATAAGAAAGAAAATAAACGATTTTTATTGAAAGATTTTTTTACGGTTTTTCTTAAAATTGATTTACATACATATTAAAATATAACCCTGTTACATTTGCATATACAATGTTTTTTTATTAACGCATTGAGAGACGGTGCTCAGTTATGTGAGCATTATGAAAACAACATTGTCGCAATACAAATCTAACTCCTTTACATCTATGGGTCATTTTGCATTCGTGCAATTCATTCCATAGCTTTACAACAGTTTAAGACCTCATCAAGTTCAACCAACAACGATTATGTCATAAAACAACACTGGCGGAATCAGTTTATTATCTCACACACCAGGGGGTCCCATGCACCAGTTATTAACAGTATTCAACTAAGGCAAAGGTCTTTAAAGGGGCAGTAGCACGTTTTTTGATAATTTTATATTTTAAAATTTTCACTGATAATTGTAAGTTAATGCTAAATGTATTATATGGACAGTGTCAACAATCTCATTACACAAGCCAATTATCCATATTCAGAGGACAAAGTATGAGGATTCACATAAAATCCATTGGCGGCCATTTTTGTGTGAACACCTTAAATTAATTTTTGTAAGAAAAAGGAATCGCATGGCTAAACGTTACGACATATATTTGAATTATTACTGCTTCATTTAGTTTAAATACATTGTCTTTCAATTGGAACCATTTATTTTCATTTTCCTGACATCACCTTATATTCCCCCTAAAACGTGCTACTGCCCCTTTAAAGACGCTTCTTTCACTCATGAAAACAGCTTGCCGAAAAAAAAGTCCAAATGACCATAATGAGTTAGTAGTCAATTTTTTCCCATACGTTTCACAATGAAACAAGTCATTTGAGCCGAGGTGCTTTATGGGCACTTTATGAAATGCCCACTAGGGTTTCCAGATGCCACGAGGCACCTTTAATGAAATATATATATATATTAGGGTTATATTAGATTGTTTGATTACACCTCTCTGACCATCAAGTGATTCGTCATTGCTGACTGACTCTATTGTATTCAAACTGCACCCCGCTATTTGTTGACAACACATGACTGATTTCTAAATTGTCAATCTGAGCACATAACTATGTGCTGATTATATGAATTTATTGTTTTGTTCCTGTATAAGTATATGTAACCTTCCATTTGTAATCATACTTGACAAGACCCACATAATGGTCGAAATGCATTCATCGTATTAAAGAAGATTGATCCAGTCCGAACCATCTGATGTTTACTCTTTCCCATATACAACCTTTCTTCACGTGAGAAACCAACTTTCCTTATTTAAAATATATATATATTCTTTAAAAATAACAAACTGAGGAATGGTCTTCATATAAGTTCATTACCAACCGGTTTCACAACACAGTGATCAGCAGGGTAACTTATATTTTACATTGTGTTGCTAATGGTATAGCGTTTAACAATGACAAGGGACGTAATTCATGACGGCATATGCATACCACTAAAAATATATATAGTAAATGCGACGTCAACATGATTTCATATTACTTTCAGTTCAATTTTGGGGTATATCCATCAATTAAGAATCGTTCTTTTATTTTCCTCAGCTTTTCATTATCTGTGCGCAATTTGTATATAGGACAGATTGTGAACTGGGGATTGCAATTCTTTGCGCATTCATCTATATGTGCGCTAAGGGGTATACATCTATAGTTTGGTGTTTTAATCTGTTGTTTATGCACCCGGACCCTCGCCCTTAATGTATCCCCCGTTTGACCAATATACTCTTCGTAACAACCAGCGCATGTTATTACATATATTAGATTTCTGGAGGCGCAAAACATATTTTCAATTATTTTGAATTTTGAATTATTCCTAAAGGTGAATGAATTTACCTCTAAAATGTGTGTACATGTGCCGCAATTCGGCCTATCACAATTTGTGATACTTCCACCTAATTCAGGTTTTTGATCTTTAAAGCACGCTTTTAATAACAGTTGTTTCAGGTTTTTGCTCTGCTGTTTACTATTTATCATTTTAGTATCTTTAGTTTTGGACATGCGCCAGCAGTACTCAGCAGAGTGACGTCCCTTTGGGACCCCTGAATGTAAACCCGTGTCCCCGCAATAAACATGTCCGCGGTAATGACGTAGATTGTTGTTCTATCATTGACTAATCGTCAATTACGGTGAAGACACGACAGAATGAACAATACCTTCGTTTTCAGGTTACAATTTAATACAATCTTAGGATCAATATTAACATTTGATGAAAAGTGACAATGTCTACGGACTGTTTCAATAACATATTATGACGGGATTCCCAAAAGTAAACTGCGCGAGTGTCTGAGTGACTTTGCAGTCGATCTAAGGATAATCAACAGTAACTTGAACTACGTGTCATGACTTTTTAATCCTTATAACTACGTGGGAATGATTTGAACACTCCATATTCTTATCACGATAAGATTCTGAAGTGACCTTGAAATAAAATGGAATGTGTTCCCATTCCAAAGTGTTCTGGTTAAAACGAAGATTTCTCAGTTTATACAGAACGGTTTGAATCAAGCATGACAGCAAATAACATTGTTGATAAAAAGAGGATAATTCACATTTTCATTTCGTCCATGGGAGATCAGTTATACAAACTAGCTCATGACTTATTTTCACCAGAGAAGGTTAGTGATCAAACATTCAAGAATGTCATAGATAAACTTTCTCAGCACCATTATCCACCTCCTAACATCATCACAGCCCGTTGTAACTTCAACATAACAGTTAAGAAACCTGATGAATATATAAGCACTTTTGTAGCAAACTTGTGAACACACGACTTTAACTATTTTTGTTCTTGAAATTAAGGCCTTGTGAAAAAACCCCACAGAAATTCCTTCATCAATAAAAAAGGCTTTCCACGTATACAACTTCAAGTCGTTTGTCATGCTCACCTCAAATATGCAGCTGTGTCTGTCGGCTGGCCTGGTGCTGTTCATGATGCACGTGTTTTCTGGAACAGTCCTCTCTTTGAGATGCTGGAGAGGAACCGTCTCCCAATAGATGTGCATTTGTGGGGGCGATTGGTGATTAAGTACACCCCCTGAAAACATATTCCCATTACTTGATTAAGTTAAATATTAATTGTTTGGTTCATTTTTCAATGTACATCTCTATAACATCTTTAATTCTCCAAATAGGCCTCATATCCTAAACCCTTTACTGCTTTCACTGCCAGACACATCGACAGAACTCAATAGGTCAGCTTGACCTGGGATTACGATAGCCTTGTCTGATTACTTAGTTTCAATTACGCAACAATGTCCAACCTACCACAGTGTATTTGCAGTGGTCAAGGACAATTCATCCATAATCACCCGATCACATGTATTTGACATAACGATCAAAGGGCAGCTCATTTCAGACACTGTCTCTTTAAGCGTAATCTGGTTTACAGGCCTCGTTCCACTCGCTGCCTTGGAACCAGGTTACGTATATCTAGTATATTGTGCTATTCTGCGACACGACGCGAAGAGAATACTTGTACGGAAATTACTGAGGAGTACGGATGCTTGTAACCGTCAAGCGATAAATGATCTCGATGAAAAGAATTTGAATAACCATGGCGAACATGACACACCAAAACGTATGTAATGTCGCACAAATATTTTAACTTTTTAAAGAAGACAGTATACAGTCTGGGAACCCACAACTAAAGTTACTACAACTGTTTATCGTTTAAATTGATTATCATTATCATGATGATTCTGTATATATTGCTCTTTTAACGATTTTTACAAACTCTGTTAAAGGAATAAGAGATTTCACCCTTGACGTGTCCTACTATGCATAAGGCCGTAAGCTTTCTAGCGATTTATCAGAATCCGTAGCAGCAGTAATTACATGATGTAATCTACATATCTGTATATACAGAGACTGTGTAATGTTATCGCCATTGGTACAAAAACTAGCTATAGGAGAACTCCGTATGCCAGGTCGATGACACAAGCAGAAGTAGTCCTTAGATGCAGTCGTAAGACACAGATCCTAATTTCCCATCTTTTAATCACATCGGGCCTCAGTAAACCTAGCCTCAATAATACCTGCTTCACTCCGATATTGAGTCTAGCAAGATTCAGTAATGGGTCGCGACAGCCGATCTATCGAGTTGACCGATCAGGGATCGTCTAACCAAGCCGCAATTGTATTCACACATACAACGTTGGAGGGTCATGGGTCAGCGAAAGGTCGGCTGACGCGACCCATTACTGAACCTTGCTAGATTTAATATCGGAGTGAATCAGGTATTATTGAGGTTAGGTTTACTTAGACTGATCAGGCCCGATGTGTTGATGGCATGGCGTGACGTCCGGCGTGCGTCCGTTCATAAGAGTTTTTCATGCCCGTGAAACCTGGCACGTCCCTTAGTAAAAGGGGTATGACAACACAATTTACACATCTTGGTGCCTTCTTACAAAATTCTGAGCCTTGTTGAGTTTGGATCAACGAACGAAGGAAGATTTAAGGGCGGACATCCAACCTTTCCCATTAGAAAATGGGTCATCGCCAAATTTACAATTTTGAATTTCCGTGTCACCCTTAAAATTTCAGCCCACTATACCAATAAGATGAAAATAAATCTAAGGAAATGCCTTAAGAATGCTCAGTCCCAAGAGTTACAAATACTGATCCCCTTGGTTCAAGGTACATCCTCAACAAATTTCCACTTTCTTTGCGCAGCAGTTCTGGAGGAGAAGCCGAAAACGTGAAAAGTTTACAATCGGACGTCGGACGCTATGCCAGCAGTGTCATTTATCAGCTGGTCCGGCTTTACAGGTCTGATGAGGTACAAATATAGTATGCTGGATGTGTATGCCATCAACGGACAGGAACTTACTACTTCTTTTTAACACGCAAAACATTCGATCTGTAAAGGCCAAAGCTAGTCTACATATTGTAGCAAGTCTAGATACAGTTCTACTTAACATTCAAAGGTCTCCTTTCCAATTTACATCAAATGATTACGTAGATGATATATTATATCGTCACTGATGAGGTGCCTGAAATACACCCAGCTATGTGAACAAACGGGGGCAACCTTCCATTTCTAAAGTCATCTTAATTACATATGTCATTTAACATCATATAAACAATAGAAAACTTAATGTAGTTTTTTAAATACCAGGCTTATTATTTGCATCTCGTGACATGGGTAAAGTTGATATTTCACTCATAGGTGTGCTACTCGTGAAATATCAACTTTACCCATGTCACTGGATAAAATAAATATGATATTTGGAAACTACATTAAGTTTCCTCTTTTTTTTGCTCAATCAGATGACATAACAGAGGTGGTCAATTATCGTTATCAATTTGTTTTCATTAAAATTATGACAGATTTATATGGGAAGATAAATATAGGACAACATATTTATAATTTCTAACAATCAAATATGTATGTCAGGAATTCAAATTTAGCAAAGAAACTAGACAATGCATTATAGTGTCAATATAAGGTTTGAACATAATGTGACATAGTTTTACAAAACGATGATTTAGCAAATCTAAGCAGATGTTAATCCTATCACCTGTTGTGTGTTACACGTACCGACGTCTTTGCTACTAAACCTTGAATGATAAGAAGTAACCTCTGTTTCACCAGCCGGTAAGCTGAGCCTGCAGATAGTTTACAGCTTAGACTCGCCAGGGCAAGGATACATCGTTAAAGGTCTCTTGCCACTAGACCTGTCCCGCTTGACGACACGCCAGGGCAAGGATACATCGTTAAAGGTCTGTCCACACTAGAACTGTCCCGCTTGACGACACGCCAGGGCAAGGATACATCGTTAAAGGTCTGTCCACACTAGAACTGTCCTGCTTGACGACACACCAGGGCAAGGATACATCGTTAAAGGTCTGTCCACACTAGAACTGTCCTGCTTGACGACTCGCCAGCTCAAGGATACATCGTTAAAGGTCTGTCCACACTAGAACTGTCCCGCTTGACGACACGCCAGGGCAAGGATACATCGTTAAAGGTCTGTCCACACTAGAACTGTCCTGCTTGACGACACACCAGGGCAAGGATACATCGTTAAAGGTCTGTCCACACTAGAACTGTCCCGCTTGACGACACACCAGGGCAAGGATACATCGTTAAAGGTCTGTCCACACTAGAACTGTCCCGCTTGACGACACGCCAGGGCAAGGATACATCGTTAAAGGTCTGTCCACACTAGAACTGTCCTGCTTGACGACACGCCAGGGCAAGGATACATCGTTAAAGGTCTCTTCTCACTAGACCTGTCCCGCTTGACGACACGCCAGGGCAAGGATACATCGTTAAAGGTCTCTTCTCACTAGAACTGTCCCGCTTGACGACACGCCAGGGCAAGGATACATCGTTAAAGGTCTGTCCACACTAGAACTGTCCCGCTTGACGACACGCCAGGGCAAGGATACATCGTTGAAGGTCTGTCCACACTAGAACTGTCCCGCTTGACGACACGCCAGGGCAAGGATACATCGTTAAAGGTCTGTCCACACTAGAACTGTCCTGCTTGACGACACGCCAGCTCAAGGATACATCGTTAAAGGTCTGTCCACACTAGAACTGTCCCGCTTGACGACACGCCAGCTCAAGGATACATCGTTAAAGGTCTCTTGCCACTAGACCTGTCCCGCTTGACGACTCGCCAGCTCAAGGGTACATCGTTAAAGGTCTGTCCACACTAGAACTGTCCCGCTTGACGACACGCCAGGGCAAGGATACATCGTTAAAGGTCTGTCCACACTAGAACTGTCCTGCTTGACGACACGCCAGGGCAAGGATACATCGTTAAAGGTCTCTTCCCACTAGACCTGTCCCGCTTGACGACACGCCAGGGCAAGGATACATCGTTAAAGGTCTCTTCTCACTAGAACTGTCCCGCTTGACGACACACCAGGGCAGGGATACATCGTTAAAGGTCTCTTCCCACCAGAACTGTCCTGCTTGACGACACGCCAGGGCAAGGATACATCGTTAAAGGTCTCTTCCCACTAGACCTGTGCCGCTTGACGACACGCCAGGGCAAGGATACATCGTTAAAGGTCTCTTCCCACCAGAACTGTCCTGCTTGACGACACGCCAGGGCAAGGATACATCGTTAAAGGCCTCTACCCACTAGAACTGTCCCGCTTGACGACACGCCAGGACAAGGATACATCGTTAAAGGTCTGTCCACACTAGAACTGTCCCGCTTGACGACACGCCAGGACAAGGATACATCGTTAAAGGTCTCTTCTCACTAGAACTGTCCTGCTTGACGACACGCCAGGGCAAGGATACATCGTTAAAGGTCTGTCCACACTAGAACTGTCCTGCTTGACGACACGCCAGGGCAAGGATACATCGTTAAAGGCCTCTACCCACCAGAACTGTCCCGCTTGACGACACGCCAAGACAAGGATACATCGTTAAAGGTCTCTTCCCACCAGAACTGTCCCGCTTGACGACACGCCAGGGCAAGGATACATCGTTAAAGGTCTGTCCACACTAGAACTGTCCCGCTTGACGACACGCCAGCTCAAGGATACATCGTTAAAGGTCTGTCCACACTAGAACTGTCCCGCTTGACGACACGCCAGGGCAAGGATACATCGTTGAAGGTCTGTCCACACTAGAACTGTCCTGCTTGACGACACGCCAGCTCAAGGATACATCGTTAAAGGCCTCTACCCACTAGAACTGTCCCGCTTGACGACACGCCAGGGCAAGGATACATCGTTAAAGGTCTCTTCTCACTAGAACTGTCCTGCTTGACGACACGCCAGGGCAAGGATACATCGTTAAAGGTCTGTCCACACTAGAACTGTCCTGCTTGACGACACGCCAGGGCAAGGATACATCGTTAAAGGTCTGTCCACACTAGAACTGTCCTGCTTGACGACACACCAGGGCAAGGATACATCGTTAAAGGTCTGTCCACACTAGAACTGTCCTGCTTGACGACACGCCAGGGCAAGGATACATCGTTAAAGGCCTCTACCCACCAGAACTGTCCCGCTTGACGACACGCCAAGACAAGGATACATCGTTAAAGGTCTCTTCCCACCAGAACTGTCCCGCTTGACGACACGCCAGGGCAAGGATACATCGTTAAAGGTCTGTCCACACTAGAACTGTCCCGCTTGACGACACGATGACACTGGGTCGCAGTCCATGTGAAGAAATGAATGGCGAAGAAAATGTGGAAAGCCGTGTTGAGGACGAAGCAGCCGATCATTCTCCTTCTAAAAGTTGTTTTGTTAACGACGATACTCATTCATGCGATGGGGAGGCTCATGACTGTTTAATTGAGGAAAAGGATTCCCCCCTGACTTGTTCACAAGGCGAAAAAGAGGAAGAAGAGAAAGGGAAGAATGAGGGTGAAGAAGAAGACGATGACCTTCCTATCGACAAAGGGTGGGCCTGGGTTGTACTAGCAGGTGCGTGCATCTTTAACTAATATTTTGAAAATTCGAATTCATTTTACTGATAGTTAACGACCCGAGGTAGAATATCATTATTTCATATTTGGACTGTGTGATTTACTATCGATTTAGTTGAAATGTGCTTCAATGAACGGCAACGGTACGTAAACCATTACGTAGTCGTGTAAATTCATGCAGAGAAACTATGGCTCGATTATAAATAAAAAATGTCTTAATTGTTAATTGTTCATAATGAGGGAAACATATTAGTTAATGAAGGACATGTATATTGAGAAACTATGGTTCGATTATAAATCAATTAACATTAAATGTCATTCTTCAATGATCACGGAAACACATTAGTTCATAAAAAAACTATTTCTCTTTAAAGGGGCACTAGCACGTTTTTTATGGGGAATATAAGGCGATGTCAGGAAAATGAAAATTAATGGTTCCAATCTAAAGACAATGTATTTAAACTAAATGAAGCAGTAATAAATCAAATATGAAATGTAAGGTTAAGCTATGTGATTCCTTTTCTTACACAAAATGAATTAAAGGTATTCACACAAAAATGGCTGCCAATGGATTTTATGTGAATCCTTAAAATTTGTTCTCTGACTATGGCTGATTGAATGAGATTTTTGTCACTATCAAAGTAACACATTTAGCATTAAAGTACAATTATCAGTGGAAAAATGAAAATATAAAATTGTCAAAAAACGTGCTACTGCCCCTTTAAAGCACTTACACTGTTTGAAGAAATAGTATATCAAATAAATCGGGAAAATGTTATTGATCGTCAGATTAAGATTATGTGTCTTAAACGTTTTGAGACTGCCTCAAATGATGAACTAATGTTGATCCTCACCGGAAGGGAGGAAGGAAATATTTGAGTTCATTGCGACCTGACCTGGGCCGACATTCATTTTATTTCTAAATGTTCCTTAGCGAAGTCTAATTGATAAGTTTTGTGCTATATTCAAAGGGCTAGGTCGCGACACCTTATCTATTGCTAATCTCAGTTCTGTTTATTGTAAGGGCGTGTGTACTTCCAATATCGCTTTATTGTATTATAAGAACGTCTAAATTAGCTGGACAAAATAAGTTCATGATTTGGATTTCTTCAGATGTTTATGGCAAGTTGTATATTTGTCATACACTGGTTGTTCTCGGCATGATAAAGCCAACGGATATCTTCAGTATCCTTTGGGATCATAATTATATACGGATGAAAGATGCAAATTTCAAAGGTCATAGTCAAAACGTCTTTTGAAAATTCCGATGACGTCACAAGCGTTAACATTTTGTACGACTTTAGTAACGGGAAGACACATTAAAAGTAAATGATTCATTGTATTCACCTTAATTCAGGAAATAACAACAAAACTGTATGGTTCCATAGGAATAGATATATGACCAAGAAGTGCTGTGATCGGGGGTTGAATGAAACCGATTTAACAATTATACTCACAGGTAGCAAATGCAGTTCAAGTCTTATCCATCTTCACTGTTCTCTACTAGAGGTTTGATTAGTTTGGATGATCAAATCACAAGCTATTTCACAGAAGTTAAGCTCTCAGATAATGGTCGCTGTTTTAACGCGAGCTGTCACTACCAGTTAGTCGAAGGGAAGCATACTTTTCCCCTAAGTGAGTTAGAATCGTCCTCTTTATTACGTAAGGTCGAAGAACGTCAGTTCGATCCCGCAAAAGACAAGTTGAAACTTTTTCATTTAAACAATCATCTTATTTGATAGCTTTTGGATTATTTTTAACTTTTGAGTTGTGACCCTATAGCTAAAACGTTAATTAAAGGCATTTATAAGAAACAATTAAAAAAATTAATTTCGACGCCACAGTCATAACTAACTCTATTCATTTGCATATATCAATGTACGAAACGTCAACTGTTATAATAGTAGTATTGTTAGGCATTTTTTCGAACAAATGACATTGTATGATAAAGAAGTAATCATGTGCTTTGGAATCGTAAAAAACCCACACCAGGAAACACACTATGTATTTAACTTGCTAAGGCTAGTTAAGGCTCGAAAACTACAATGTCTACAATACAAAATTTACGATCCAAAAAACCACTCGCTGCTAACCTCTTTACATTCTTAAATACATGATTTCACAACTCTCTAACTAGTCCTGATTCTTTTTTCCATTTATGCTAGATGATATGACTTTATTGGCAAAACTGACTTCGATTTAAATCAAACGTAAAAGAAAGTATCGAAAATGAAATATTCATCAAATATAATATATAATGCCTAACCGCAAAAGGACGAACAATTCTTGACAGTTTGATTTGATGTGTTTTATTTTAATGATTTCCTAACTCTTTTCATCATTTGCTTATGTAATCAATTCAGTTTAAATGTTGTCACGAACATAAGTGCTGACTCGATGACATCTGGAAAATAGTTATACTTATTATTCATGGAATTTTGTCTCCATTGCAATGTTTAATTTCCAAATTAACGGCCCTGTGACCCCACAAATGAAATATCTTTGGTCATAAACATCTTTCATTTAAATCTCTAGCATTGACAACTGAGATGATAGCGTCCTATATAGCCTATATTATTGCTTACAGACTCCCGTTTCAAGAAATTATTTGTATTTGATTTAATGACCATGTGTCCTGAACCTGAACCGTAAAGACAAATCCCGAATATTTCATTGTGTGAATATTTCATTGTTGGGTTGATGTGGCTTTTAATGCTGCTTTATTGTCCTCAGAATTATGCCATCAATTACAACTTAACTAATCTAAACTTGGCCACTTCAATTCATTGTAAATGTATATCAGTAAACACAATTCAGTGTTATTAAGTGTTTTAGAGTATTTGGTTTTGGTTGTACAGGCTCAGTGCTGAACATCGCTATAATGGTGGGGTACATCCGGGCCCTGTCAGTTCTCTTCATCGAGTACCTCCAGGTGTTCAACGCTTCTGCCGCTAAAACAACGCTTCTCATGGGAGTCAACGCTGCTGTGTACAGTGTCTCTGGTAGGAACCTTTATGGAATTGTATCTTTCTTCCCTACTGCACAAAAATAGTAAGATATATTTTGATATTATTGACTTATGTATAAAGATATTTCTTCATTGATCAGCTGATAAAACACTAATGATAATAATTAAAATAGCTTTAATTGTCTGTGACACTTAAGTTGTTAATGTGTAATGCCATTAGCAAAAATAAAATCTGACCTGAAAACTCAATATTGATAAAGCGTCCGTCATTTCCTTCTTGACGATAAGCATTTTCGATTTCTTTAAAAAATGATGGTCATGGCAAACGAATGATCAACTGGTTTAGAAAGCAGTATGTTCGTCCAGACAGCGGAAATTTTACAAAGAAAACCAGAGAGAAAAAGAGGTTGTGTACTACTACTACTACTGCTACTTCTTCTACTACTACTACTACTACTACTACTACTTCTACTACTACTACTACTACTACTACTACTACTACTACTACTACTACTACTACTACTTCTTCTACTACCACTACTACTACTACTACTTATTCTACTACTACTACTACTACTACTACTACTACTACTACAACAACAACAATCCGATAGACAATTTCCTCAAACCAGGTTGAATATTCAGCATACATGTATATTCGCCTTTGATATCGTCTGTTTCAATTTGGTATCAATTTATGTCCAATTATTACACACGTGCATATATAGAGATTATTACCCAAGGAAGTGTGTCATATGACTTTTACGAAACGAGTGTGAATTTTTGTATTACCCGAGCGAGAGCGAGGGTTATACACAAATTTGCACGAGTTTCGTAAAAGTCATATGACACACTTCCGAGGCTAATAATTTCTTTATTACCGATTCTATTCTATTTTACCATCTTAGAAATATCCAAAAACGGGCCGCTTCCCTTGCGACGGCCGGCTACGGTGACGTCACGAACAATGGTGTTATGACGTCACAGGCGAAGTGATATGTGCACTAGTGCTCATATTGAAAATACGTCACCACTTATTTCCAACCATATGGGTAATAAACATGCATATGTACGATCGATGGAATTCGTGATGTATTTAGGGCATCTTGACAATTCGAAAACAGGACAGTCAAGATCAGTTAAATCAGTTCAACTGTTGGTATAACGGACGTCAAAGCTTAATGGAAGTGTATATTTGGACTTCGACACACTAGTTAGTGAACAAACTTTCGGCATGTAGCTGAAATGTCAGTAGGATACTGCCCCTGTAGCGCAACTTCACTTTACTGGTATAAACTCTTCGGGTGACACTCTTCTTTCACTATGAATGTAACCTACAACTCGATGCGTCGTATGCATTTGTTAGATTAATTATTTAGGCCACACGCGGTACAATATTCAGGTAAGCAGAGTATTATATTACAGCTGGGTGAATGTATGGGTGATTTAGCTAGGTATGTTAATGTAATGTTAACTCTTCATGGGAATGAATGCAACATCAGCATCAACAATCGTTAGTTAACAGAGTGTGCAAAGCAGGTAACTTACATTAAGCTAAGATTGTTTTCTTGGACATATCACTAATAAACGTGTCAAAAACGTCATTATGAGCTCTAAGACATATACGATAAGATTGTTTTTAAAATAGAATGAATAATAGTGTTAATCACTTGAAAGCCAAAACATGCTTCTTTATTACTCTCTGCAAAATTATGGGGAACACTCCGACGAGTTGGAAAGGTTGGTCAATGGCTTGATCGATTCAGGATTAAATTTGAAGGGGCGGTAAAGTTGCATTTAGAGAGATTTAACGTGTGTTCGACTAGAAACACCAGGTAGAAAGCAATGGTTTCCCAATCTCATTAAAATGATATCTTAATTGCTTCACTACATGCGTAGCGTAGTGTAGCAAATAGATCGTATTTTAATAAGATTGATGGTTTCCTGGCCTCGTTCAACTTGCGCTACAGTTTCTTTTGAATAATTATGTTCTTAAAAGGTTGACATAAATTAAACTCATGAGGAAATCGGATCATAATAACTAATATAAACAATACTTAATACAGAATGATGATAACCTCGCAAATCAAGACCTGTCATATTAAATGTGTGTCACTGTTACAATGTTACACGTGGTTGCAACGTATTTCCTTTATTGAAAATATTCATTCCTCAAGTGATCGATGACATTATCCAAAGCTTACTTTGTTCAATATAAAAGAATGTGACGTAACCATGATCTTAAACCAAGTTCAAAGTCCTTCAGTCGCTAAATTCTTTTATTACCCACGTGGTACTTCGTAAAGGGGTTTCATAATAATGTGTTATGACACATATGGGTCATAACACCTCAAAGTGATTTGATTGGCTTGCGGTGAACTTTGACATTGTCCGGACTACTTTATTCATTCATAAAACGAACGTGTTTTCATTCACAAATTCGAATGGCACCGAGTGAGTCGGAGTCATTCTTCAAACTTTCAGTTTATCTTTAAAATCTTCCATAACGAATTGTTAAGGAATAAATCGGAGGACAAAAGAATTACAATAAAACATCTTACTGATATCTGAAGGCTCATATAAACACAAAAGGGTTTAAATTCAGCACAATTTGATCACCGTATTTCATTAATTTGATCCGTGTCGCTCCAAAATGACACAGACAGACATTGCTTGTTATCTATAGAATATAAAGACAACTGAATATTCTTAAGACAACATTTCTTCAAAACAAAACGCGTTTGAACAATGATAAGCATCTTAAACTTACTTTGAAGGCGGTTGTTTACACAATTTGACGAAAAGATACAGGCAAATGGCGGCCGTCATGACATGCCGTTGATCAAAGAAAGATTTAACTCTGACTGTTCTCGCGCAGTGAGATTTTATTTTCACGTACGCTTCGTTCATGACTAAAGTGCTTATTACTTACATTTCACCAAACACTATTTATTAACGTAGGGTAGAATTTAGAAATGTTAATATTTGACGTCGTAATAGTATAATATTTGAGGCTGTGACGTGGTTTGATATTCATCCGCCGTTTCGTCTCTTTATAGGCATAATAAAAAGTTAATTAAAAAAGCAATAAATCGTCTGAAATGCAAGTTGGTAATAAATAGGATACATAACTCGTTCCCCTTTCATATCAAGTTTATGTCCCTCGTGAAATAATTTTGTTTTGTCACTCGCCAAGGCTGGTGACAAAGCAAAATTATTTCACTAGGGACATAAACTTGATATGAAAGGGGAAGCTCGTTAGATATCCTATAACTATACATTATAAATACCTATACCTGATATTCAACAGAGAAGATGCTAATTTATTGGACGAAAATAGTTAGTAAATATACATTGTCATAATAATGATGAATATAGATGAAGACTTGGTGATACATGACTATATATCAATAATTAAATTCCAATATCTCTCAACTATTGTGTCCAATGTAAAGTTTAGAATAAGACCGGCAAGTGTACTGACAATGAAAAACATACCGCCTGTCGAATCCTTACAATTATCGGTTGAATATACCTATAACTCAGTAAGTAAATCTCTCAATAGTGTTGAGTTTTGGAAATGACCCTGTAAGGCTTGACGTACAACAACGGGTAGGGATAGCAATCAAATTGAAGAGGAGAATGCACTTTTAACACCTGCAGGCGAAGGTGGAATGATTCATTCAAAAATTGAATGTCAGTTTGTGTGTTTGTGAGTTTGAATGTAGCTTTGACATCGTTCATTTTCCAGTGCAAACACCCAAACTGACATTCAATTCTTATAATTTCGCACAATATATGGAATGGAACGGCGGAGTGATATGAATCCTATCATCTCATTTAAACGAGTTACACTATGACATGCGACAAGAAATAATCCCAATTTTGAAACAAACTGAATGTTATCAGATTTGTCAATATTCTGTACAAGAGAACACGCTGGGCTAAGATTGCTTAATGAAGCGCACACTATGATAAATCCCTTTGCGCAAGGACAGGGGAGGAAAGTTATCTGCCTTCTGCATAGCGTAGTGTCATGCTGGCCGCCATTTGCAGGAGTATCGTCAAAATGTGTAAACAAAAGTGGTTAAGTGATATTTGTATGATAATAACTGCTCTATTGACACACCTCCATCTCTTGATCGTAATGTAAAAATTATCCCGCAACTTTAAATGCATCTCGTTCCGTTCGATCAGATCTATTTTATCAAATGATTAGCAAATGATTTAAAGAATATAATAGGATGAATGTTTATCACAACAAAATATATTACTGGGTAAATATAGATATGATTATGATCATTTTAGTTCCAGTTATACAATTAATTTTGAATAACATTTGATTTAGTACGTGTGGATTAAAATTGTTCCGGTTAATGTTCACACGACTTGAAAACGTTCACAAAAGTATGAACTTTTTTTTGTGAGTTCATGGGAAATGAATCGATGGAACTTAGATCACATGACCATGCCCTAGACCAATCAACGTTCGGGTATATTTGTCAACTTCAGAGTGTGTAATTATGTAGATGTGAACTGTTTTCACGAAGTGAACATTGAATATAATATTATGTACTACAATAGTGAGTCGTATAAACCTACATATAATTCACTGTTCATATCGTGCTCTCTCCACCAGCCCTGCTGACGATGCATATTCTGGTGGGTCGGTTTGGGGTGAGGAAGACTACCTTCATGGGCGCCACTCTCTCAGTGATTGGAATGGCGTGTGCTATATCCCCCATCAACATCGACTTTATCATCGGAACACACAGTACCATTCTAGGTACATTATAATATTACACATTTATTTTTGAAAAGATAATTTTGGGTTAATGTGAGAAGCAATAGAAATGGAATGGCTCATATCCCCAGAATATCTATAGTAACCACAAAGGAATCTCATAATTATCTCGATCTGAATTATGGAAGTCGATTCTGCCAAATTCTACACTGTCGTCTTAAACTAGGTTGCAGCGAGCTTAATGCTGATAAGGTTAGTAGACATATATCAAATAACGCTGAATGTGCATGTGGGTATCACACTGAAGATGTCATTCACTTCCTCTTTACTTGTAAATTATATACAGCTATTCGAAACGATGCACTTTTCTATGTAAATGGCCACAACCTCCGCACTGTATTATACGGAATCCCCCCTGCTACCAGCAATGAAAATAAGAACATTATAGAGTCCTTACACCAATTTCTGTGCAAAACGAAACGCTTTGATAAAACATTCTAAGAAATATTGTATAGGATGATATATGGAATATAACTGCAAGCAATTCGCTCTCATTTTAAATACACACCCAATGTAATCAATTCACTTGTATTTAATTATGTTCTGTATCTAGTTCTTGTGTATGTTTATTTGTATTATGTTGTATTGGTGAGGTATTCAGAAAAGCAAAGCCTTGCTTGTTTACCGAACCAAATTCATTTTCTATGAATAAAAATATGTTTAAACCATCCCCAGAAATAAGCTAGTAAATAATAATATTTAATACACCACGTGGTGCGGTTATCAGGTCAATATCAGAGGTAGTTATTTTTAGATAACTGACCTCAGACCAACCGAGAGGTACATTCTAGTTACATTCTAATTATAAATGATAAATTTATTTTGTTAGATAATTGTTGATTATTGTGAGTTATCATTATAAGTTGTATGCTTCTCACGAGGGTAATACGGTCTGATGTACCATCTTTGTAGAAATGTTGCCCAAGCCGCAAGGCGAGGGCTGACATTTCTGCAACGATGGTAGATCAGACCGTATTACCCGAGGGAGAAGCATACAACGTATTTATCTTACCGTCATGACAGAAAAAAGTTTGACTGCCGTTAACGGCTGAGCCATCACCGTATTGACGGCCTTGACCCTTAATGTAAATAAAATGGCGTCAGCCAACCCGACTGAAATGTTATGAATCGCGTTACGTAAACCTACTCGGCTAAACATGCTTAAAACCCCTTGGCTTTTAATTCTATAGCATGTGTAAGTAATGTAATGCGGAATTTGTTTCGAAATAAAACATAGAATGACGAGAAAACAAATTTATAGTTAATAATCACGAAAACAGCTAATCGAACTTATGTGAACTCTGCACATTGCGTGCGTCATTTGGTAACGTCATTTTAACGTTATGCGACATCTCTTCTCGGAGAGGAGCTGTTGCTATGGCAGCGGGGTACATTGAATTTGTACACCGTGAGAAGTGAGACTCGAGGGGTACATAAGATAAAACGATTCGATGATCAGCCAATCAAAAAGGTGTATTTTACTGTAAGGTAAGATAATATCTTTTTGGCAGTATTTGCTCAATTTTGGTTAGAAACCACTTTTATGCCTTTTACACTATTTCGAATGTTTTTCATAACGTTAATTGTGACCGTACCACTCTATCACTGGCTTGGATAGTATTGTTTAACCAGTATTTTTTATTTGATTATCCAGCAGCTTTATCATTTTTTTTTTAAACTTCAGGTGTGGGGCACGCTATGATATTTGGGCCGAGCGTAGTTCAGGCGGGTATGTACTTCAAGAAGAGACGAGGACTGGCATCAGCTGTGACCATGTCGGGTGTGAGTCTGGGTGGGATGATCTTCCCTCCAACAACCCGCTACTTCCTGGACGAGTACGGACTTCAGGGGACCATGATACTACTGACTGGGGTGACCTTGAACTTGTATGTAGGTGCTTCTGTGTTTTGTCCTCTCGAATCCTTCAAGAAGAAGAAGAAGAAGGGGACAAGGACGGGATGCCAATCAAACAAGGAATGTGCGAGCAAGTCATACGATAAAGTCAATGAGTGTCCGTCTATTCTGATAACTTCCCATACTTCCTTGAACTCAAACCTCAAACCTGACACCGACTCTCATTCACAGTCTCCGTTCATCTCCCGCCACCTCCTGCGCAGTGAATCAACCGGAAGTAACGTATCACGGCCTAACAAACATCTTCTGTTATACGCAAGTCAACCGGACTTCGGTTCACTACTGTCAATTCCTGGAACAAACAGAGTTGACATTGCAGAAATACAACCTGTCAAAGAAAGGCAAATGAGGACTCCGTGCGAATGTCTCAAAAATGTATTTTCCACCTTGGATTTTTCACTGTTCAAAAGACCGATGTTTCTCCTTGTGATTTGTTACTCCTTCTTTTGTGTAACGAGTTCCCTAGTTGGAGCCTACCTTCCCGCTTTATCGGCAGAGAAGGGGATCAGTAAACAGGATGCAGCATTGTTTCTTACTATCCTGGGAGCTTTAGACTTTGCATGCCGTCTCATCCTTGGGTTTCTTTTGGACACCGGAATCATACGAGTGAACGTACTAATGGGGTTAGGATTAATTGTGAATGGGACCTGTTCGTTTTTTACCTACTTCTACAACTCTTATTCTACTCTACTTGTGTTTGCCTGCATCAATGGATTATCTACGTGCACGTATTTTGGAGTTATTCCCGTTGCTATTATTGAATTTATGGGTATAGACTACTTGGCAAAGACTCTCGGATTTGTGTCTCTCTTCCATGGTATTTCTGTAGCAATAGCAAATCCTGTCATAGGTGAGTGTTGTCGTTTTCACATGTAGTTTTCACATGTAGTTTTCACATGTATAACATTGTGTTTGAAAGCTTACTTGTCTACAATTTCGAAATGAAAGATAAATATGATGGGGCTGTGACATGGCGTCCGACCTTTTATATAAATAATTTGCTTGTTCATTTCGCTCTAAGGACTCGTACGATTAACATTGTAGATTTGGTGGCTCTGTGGCCCCTATTAGACACAAAATGACATATTAAGTATATACACTCTGCAATCGGAATCGTGATTACAAATTGTGTTGTAACTGTCATATGTAAATATCTTGCCGTCTAACAATGTTGCATTGTCAAGTCTATGAGCTACAGAGCAAATGGTTGGAGTCTATGTCATAAGCTTATTTATAATGAAGCTATATTATTGTATGTCAAACAAAAAATTTTAAATTGAATATGTATTATTTCCAGGGGGTATACGTGACAGCACAGGCTCATATGTTGAAGCCTACTACTACCTAGGAGCGAGTACAAGCTTTGGGGCCCTTCTACTGTTGTGTGAGCCCTTGGTGAGGCGCTATGCGAACAGGAACAATGCAACAACGCTGGATGTCCATGTAGATTCTAAGCCCCTAAACGGTGGAATGAACTCAGATTAAATGCAAAAGCTCGCATTACCTGTTCAATACTGCAGCTTTAAGGTTTCTCTGCAGAACGTTTTAATTCATTAATAAAGAGAACATCGATTTTACCGTGAACGCCTATTTAGATGAAACGTGTAGTCATGTGTGTGTATCTAAATTGCACAAAGTTTTCTTAGATACTAGAATATGAATAAGACGAAAAATCGATGTATCGATTTCTGAAATCATATGAAACCAAAAGATCTACATAGAAGTACATAGTCGTTGAAAGTCGAGTTATCCAGAAAACGTTCTTTATTCTCCAAATGCAGGTGATTGAGTTCAAGTGTGAAACTAATGTTCTAAATATATTGTCATGGCAAAAAAAACTTTGGCTTTGGCTTTAACAACCCTTTGTATAGAAAATATTATGTCTGTTTTATACAAGTTGAGGCATGTTGATCCCTTGTGGCTGTCTTTCTCTATTGATCAGTGCTGAAAGTTATCAGAGAGTATAATCATCTTGAGACGCACCTGACGAAAACGATTCAATATACGTTGACATTTAACTAAGCAAATGTGAAGCTAATTTAACTTTGTACTGGGACTGTTTGTCCACGACACGGCGACGTTGATAATTTCCTTTTTAATAAACTTGGCGACTGGCTTAAAATTGTCGCTAGTCATTGATGACATAAGGTAGTTTTCCAATACGAATTGTAAAGAGTTTCTTTGATTTAGGCAAGTCTCTCTTGTCAAATGTTGAATTTGTGTATCCCTCCTCACAGGTGTTTCTCTCGCCATTTCTTACTTCGGAGTTGATGTTACAAGTGGGACACTCTCATGACTAGCAATACAAAACCTAGATATCTTCTAAACTTTTAATCATTTCATGTTTTAGCATTCTGTGAACATTACCTTTTAATACAGGGCGCATATAGGTCATGTATGGCCAACCGTCGCCCTTAAATCCACCTATCAACCTATCTACTGCATCTATGTAAAATCCGCGGACAAAATCAAAGAGAAGAAGCTTTGTCATTCCGAATTAAATGCATACAGGAATAAACAGACAAAGGCTCAAATTCGGTATGTATGAATTGTTTTATAAATAGTCCAGAAATGGTCTATCCTTTTCGATTACAATGTAATGGTCATGATGATAAACGCCAAGATATTAGAGAGGCTGCTATGTTTATATTTAATCTCTTCTCACAAACATCAATCCTTTAAACATCAACTAACCTCGACCTTACCACTTCTCGATTTTTGTTCAAAGATTTTTCAAAAAAATAAAAGCTGGACTTGATTTTTGTTAATTTGTCCAATAAACACCTTTGATTAGCCTTCCATTTAGACAGCGTAATTACCGGCTGTGAAAAACCCACCTTGGTTAGGGGCAATAAAACTCGCGCGGGTGTGACGTAATAAACAGATTATACAGAATAACGCATCATTATTTCAACTGAAACACCGCTCAATAATTGTTTAATTACCATTGATGTGGGTATCTTTTTTTACACAAATGCTTAGTAGTGTTACGTCGTCAAATGATTTATCTGACTGAGTGGAAAACATTTCCTGAAAATCGTTAATTATTAGTTTTTTTCCCTGTGTTATTGTTACGATAGATGTATAGATAACGAGGCTGATTCTGTTTATGACGTCACATAAACCAGTCATGCATTCACTTGTTTGTTGTCAGATAGGTCTAAGCGGCCGATCAAAATGGCTTTCAATAACGGCTTTCATTACCAAACTACACATATTTGAGTAGCGACCTTTAACGCACTATACAATATTGTAAGCAGACTTTCTATTTTCCAAAGAAAATAGTGAAATATGTTTGTGGTTATGTGAACTTTAAAGGGGAAGTAGCACGTTTTCAGGGGGAATATAAGGTGATGTCAGGAAAATGAAAATTAATGGTTTCAATTGAAAGACAATGTATTTAAACTAAATAGAACAGTAGTAATTCAAATGTATAACGTAAATATTAGCCATACGATTCCCTTTTCACACACAAACTGAATTAAAGGTGTTCACAAAAAATTGCCGCCAATGGATTTTATGTTAAACTTCATACTTTGTCCTCTGACTATGGATGATTTACTTGTGTAATGAGATTTTTGACTCTGTCAAAGTAATACATTTAGCATTAACTTACAATTATCAGTGAAATATTTGAAATATGAAATTATCAAAAAACGTGCTACTGCCCCTTTAAGATAACTTGATGTTTCGCGTGCAAGTATCGGAACGGTGAATAGCTGAAATCATTTGAGGCAGTATCAATAAAACAACACAATAACAAGTTAAGTGTATTCGAGCTCGAGTCGGACTGTAAGATTCATTTTGCGTAAAGAGTTTGTATGTCATACTTAACAATTAACCATAACAATTATTGGCATGTCATTGAACTGACCAAGGGTAAACATTTCGAAAACACTTTTTTATAATTTTCCCAATTAAATCCTTCGTAAGTGATCACAACTGTGGGCTAAAATTTTGTTTCTTCCTTTAAACTACATCAATATAATTGTGCTGATTTTTGAGAAATAGACTCAGAGAGTCTATATGGACGATTTTAATCGACATAAAAGAAAACCGGAATTACAAAAATATCTATCTATTTAACCATGCCAAATTTTGAAATTGAGCACCAGTGACCAGACGATATCCAACATGTCTGAAAATGGAATGGAGAGTAAGTGATCTTTTCCTAGTGCTGCTGGAGGTATTTGACGTCAAAACGAAACACCAATTACATGATATTTGCACCAAGATACAATAGCACTTGAACAAACTTAAGGTACACAGGTACATGTACATTGTATAGGATGAACTCCTATAATGAAGTAGAAACACGGTATTTAGGTCTACTCACGGTTGTCAACTTTGTACCTGCCCCTGAAAAAGACATTAAAAATTGCTTTGGTAGTAAAATTTGTATAAGTGCAAATTGGGGCCATACAGCAAAATTTGCTCATATTAGCAAATTTCCATATAAGTTACGGCTTAATGATACATGTATGCATCTGCTCGCCGTTTTAACAGCGTGTACATTTTTTCAAAAAGACAGGCAGATATGATAGCATCTTAACTTATCATTTTATGCTTGAAACATCAAAATTTAATTATAATTTCGGTTTCATCTGTGGCAATACGCCGCCCTTGCACCTACGTACTTTTATACATACCTACGTGCCTCTTTTTACCTATAAAGCAATGACGTGGATTAGTATTGACACAATCAGCCAACACATATATACCCCTTTGTGCAGACTTGCATATATAAATAGATCTACATTATGTTTACTTTTTACTTTTCATAATGTCCATTAGTGTCGTGACCTGTTTAAACACTCAGTGCGAAGAGAGAATGGAAATCGAACTTATCTTCTGAGGGGTTTGCAGTACGTAATACATTACATTGATTAAAGTGTTCGTTCATACAGAGTTTTGTATTTTAGCAACTTCAGCAACAAGAAGAAATACATTACAGTTGATTAACCATTATTTGTCCACGACAGCTCTATTTAGTCATGTACGCGTTCAACTTATGCAAATTGCAAGTGGTATAAATTATCAAGTATATCTTTTGACAATATTGTGAGACTTTATATTGAGACTATTTCAAATTTTATTTCTATGGTTAGGACAGTCCGGTATTGTTTATTTTCCTACTCAACGATGTGGAAGGGTAGATAGATTAGTCGTCTTGGTTAATGAGGGCAGCTTTTCTTAAAAACAGTTTGCTTCTTAAACCATACTTGGCATTTTTCTTCAGTGAATCAATATCTTGTTGGAGTTAAAAATTGGGAAGCGCAATTATTTGCTCTGTAGTTTATTCATCTTTCCAAAGGAAACAGCTCTTCTCAAACATCTGTTTAAGAAAGGATGCTTTCTGGCTACCACTACCTTGATGGAGTTTGAAAAAGAAAAGTGAGCAATTATTTTCCTTTCTGAATTGTTTGCCGCTGTTCCATGTTTTTGTTCTGTTGGATGTGTTATTAGAAGATGCATGAACATATGTAGCCATTTATATCATCCAGAGTTAATAATTACGTTGCCCCGTATTTCATAAATTAACCTGGAGAGAATGATGGCTTCTCCTCCTAGTTTGTATTCAAATTCATAATTTCCGGTTCTTATGTCTTTGTAATTGGAATGTTAAATTTCTCGTTCTTATAACACCATCAAGTGTCTTCTTTTATGTTAAAATAAGTGTTGGAATAAGTTCAAATTCAGTTATTGCACATATAAGTAAATAGAATACTTCCTTCAATTGTCAAAGTATATACTAGTTCTTTAAAGAAACATATTGTACAATTTCGCATATTATACCACATGTATATTTTAACTGTCAAACACTGAAGATGGTTATGTGATCAGTTACTGTCATTATCAATAAACAGTGTGACATGTATTTGTTTGCGAATATTGATTTCATGTCTACCCTGTGTATACCAACCAATAATCTATGAAAAGAAAGACAGTAGAGTTGAATCTGTAAAGACATACGACGGGCATAAATCCTTCATGCAGGATATTAATTTGCAAATGCAATACTTTTATTCCAGTATACAATTGGAGAGCAAGTAAACTCCATTTGTCACAGGAAGCTATCATTGAAAAAGGATTATTTGATGAATCATCTTCCAGTAATACACATCTACAGGTATCTACAACACGTGAAGTATGTTTTAGGGGAACCTATTTCATCTGATACCCCGCTTGATGAAGTCAGTGTGACGTGTGGTGTGTATTGTACAAGACTTCATTTCGCCTGTTTACTCCTCCTGGTGAAGTGAGAAAACCATTCAGCTAAAGAAGACACCAATATAAGCACAACATGAATATAAACGTGATCCTGCTATGGACAGTGACATTGATCCTCCAGGCCGAGTGTCAGAGTGTATGTACAGACCTGACAAACCTCCCACACCTCAAGAACAACTACACCATGCTTGGCTTATCCTTGTCAAGTTTCTCAGCTGATGGCTTGATGTCCTGTCTGGAGGGATGTAAGGTGGAACTCTTGTGTAAAGCTTTCACCTTCAACATCACGGGTTTAGGCTGTACATTGTACACACATTCGAAACATGGGAGCTTCGTAAACCTGGGCCCACTGTTGTATTCTAAAATTCAAGATTGGACAAATTTGGTAAGTTGTGTGTCGTTTTCACTTTATTTATAGTTTAATTCCAGTTGTACGCATTGTGTTTTAATTTAGATGTACGGAGCAAGATAATGATAAGACAAATGTCAATTTTTTAATCTAAATCTAAACGACAAATTAATATATGTCTCTATGTTACATCTATGACTTTCTGAGTAACTCGCTCTGTATCTGTGGATGTTGTCTGTCTAACTTTGTCTGACGTTTTGTCTGTGCCAAACAACAAAACAAACACTGATGTATAAATGGATAACCTGTAACTAAATGCCTTATGAAACGATGTAATTGAATATAAGATTGTGAAGTAATAAACTTAAAATTTATTTTACCAAAGTGTATTATTTGCTCCAATATACGAGAACAGTTTAGCAAATATAGAATAAAAGAACTAACCTTTTAATAATAAAAAATATCATTGCCAATTTATTTACTCAAAATAATAACCCTTCATCTCAACACACCTACTCCACTCCTCCTCAAGAAATTTATGCCACTCTGGTTGGCCCGTAACCACGCCTCTATAACAACCTTAACGTTTTCGTCATCCCGGAAGTCGTATTTGATTAGGTCCCGGCAGTAGGGTGGGTGATTCAGCTGATTGAATTCAAATTTACGTAAAGCGTCCCCTGTGCAACAAGACCACGTAACAGCATTCTGCGGCGTTTCTGTCGCTTTGTTTTTCGCAGTTCTTGCATTAGGTTGACATTATATCGACCATATGTTTTGTTTCATGTTATCAATTGATGATATGTCTTTTGCCTTCTAAAAGATGGTAGCCATTAACAGTTGATCGTTAAATGCGAAACTTCAGAGAATGTTGTTGCTTCCACTGCTTGGATTCCAATTTAGAGTTGGTGGGTCCAGGTATTATCACCTGTCACTAGGTGTGACATAAACCTGGATTCATTAGCATAATATAGACCAAGGAGCTCCACATTATTTTCAATTCTTTAGTACCCATCTTGCAGATACTTGAACACACGGCGATGGGGTAAACAAATTAGTTTCGATAGCGGCAATAACTTCCGGTTTGATGACCTCTAAGAGACCAGCGACATTCTGTTGAATATTTAGGAGCATCACATTACACATGCGATTATGTATTATCGCAGTTTTTCATCCACCATGTATGCGAAAATCCACGATTTAGGAATTCCCTTGGTTAGTGCAGCTATTAAATACTAATAACCGTTGTGTCTAGAAATTGTTTTGACATGTGGCAATATTAGATTCTGACTAAAGAAACACACTGTTAATGTAAACATAAATATCCAGCTTGAAATGTTTTTGACCACTCCCACTCCCTTCATGCTGGTTTACACAACCTAGATTAAAAAGCAAACCAAGATATCTGTTTAGCGAAACGTATATACCGTTTAAAGAAAGAAGGTTCACAAGATGTGCATAAATCAACCATAATAAGACTCTAGCGTCTTTAGGTTTCAAAAATGAAACAATAATTTGTCGGCAAAATGTTTGTTCTCACGGTTTCTCATCATTATTATACTGACCATAATTTCCCTCACAAACTATACACGTACAACCACTGTAACGTTTTCCATAACAAACTATACACGTACACGTACAACCACTGTAACGTTTTCCCTCACAAACTATACACGTACACGTACAACCACTGTAACGTTTTCCCTCACAAACTATACACGTACACGTACAACCACTGTAACGTTTTCCCTCACAAACTATACACGTACACGTACAACCACTGTAACGTTTTCCCTCACAAACTATACACGTACACGTACAACCACTGTAACGTTTTCCCTCACAAACTATACACGTACAACCACTGTAACGTTTTCCCTCACAAACTATACACGTACACGTACAACCACTGTAACGTTTTCCATAACAAACTATACACGTACACGTACAACCACTGTAACGTTTTCCCTCACAAACTATACACGTACAACCACTGTAACGTTTTCCCTCACACACTATACACGTACACGTACAACCACTGTAACGTTTTCCCTCACAAACTATACACGTACACGTACAACCACTGTAACGTTTTCCCTCACAAACTATACACGTACACGTACAACCACTGTAACGTTTTCCCTCACAAACTATACACGTACACGTACAACCACTGTAACGTTTTCCCTCACAAACTATACACGTACACGTACAACCACTGTAACGTTTTCCCTCACAAACTATACACGTACACGTACAACCACTGTAACGTTTTCCCTCACAAACTATACACGTACACGTACAACCACTGGCACGTTTTCCCTCACAAACTTTACACGTACAACCACTGTAACGTTTCCCTTACAAACTATACACGTACAACCACTGTAACGTTTTCCCTCACAAACTATACACGTACAACCACTGTAACGTTTTCCCTCACAAACTATACACGTACACGTACAACCACTGTAACGTTTTCCCTCACAAACTCTACACGTACAACCACTGTAACGTTTTCCCTCACAAACTATACACGTACACGTACAACCACTGTAACGTTTTCCCTCACAAACTATACACGTACACGTACAACCACTGTAACGTTTTCCCTCACAAACTATACACGTACACGTACAACCACTGTAACGTTTTCCCTCACAAACTATACACGTACACGTACAACCACTGTAACGTTTTCCCTCACAAACTATACACGTACACGTACAACCACTGTAACGTTTTCCCTCACAAACTATACACGTACACGTACAACCACTGTAACGTTTTCCCTCACAAACTATACACGTACACGTACAACCACTGTAACGTTTTCCCTCACAAACTATACACGTACAACCACTGTAACGTTTTCCCTCACACACTATACACGTACACGTACAACCACTGTAACGTTTTCCCTCACAAACTATACACGTACACGTACAACCACTGTAACGTTTTCCCTCACAAACTATACACGTACACGTACAACCACTGTAACGTTTTCCCTCACAAACTATACACGTACACGTACAACCACTGTAACGTTTTCCCTCACAAACTATACACGTACAACCACTGTAACGTTTTCCCTCACAAACTATACACGTACACGTACAACCACTGTAACGTTTTCCATAACAAACTATACACGTACACGTACAACCACGTTTATAGTTTGTGAGGGAAAACGTTACAGTGGTTGTACGTGTACGTGTATAGTTTGTGAGGGAAAACGTTACAGTAGTTGTACGTGTACGTGTATAGTGTGTGAGGGAAAACGTTACAGTGGTTGTACGTGTATAGTTTGTGAGGGAAAACGTTACAGTGGTTGTACGTGTACGTGTATAGTTTGTGAGGGAAAACGTTACAGTGGTTGTACGTGTACGTGTATAGTTTGTGAGGGAAAACGTTACAGTGGTTGTACGTGTACGTGTATAGTTTGTGAGGGAAAACGTTACAGTGGTTGTACGTGTACGTGTATAGTTTGTGAGGGAAAACGTTACAGTGGTTGTACGTGTACGTGTATAGTTTGTGAGGGAAAACGTTACAGTGGTTGTACGTGTACGTGTATAGTTTGTGAGGGAAAACGTTACAGTGGTTGTACGTGTATAGTTTGTGAGGGAAAACGTTACAGTGGTTGTACGTGTACGTGTATAGTTTGTGAGGGAAAACGTTACAGTGGTTGTACGTGTACGTGTATAGTTTGTGAGGGAAAACGTTACAGTGGTTGTACGTGTACGTGTATAGTTTGTGAGGGAAAACGTTACAGTGGTTGTACGTGTACGTGTATAGTGTGTGAGGGAAAACGTTACAGTGGTTGTACGTGTATAGTTTGTGAGGGAAAACGTTACAGTGGTTGTACGTGTACGTGTATAGTTTGTGAGGGAAAACGTTACAGTGGTTGTACGTGTACGTGTATAGTTTGTGAGGGAAAACGTTACAGTGGTTGTACGTGTACGTGTATAGTTTGTGAGGGAAAACGTTACAGTGGTTGTACGTGTACGTGTATAGTTTGTGAGGGAAAACGTTACAGTGGTTGTACGTGTACGTGTATAGTTTGTGAGGGAAAACGTTACAGTGGTTGTACGTGTACGTGTATAGTTTGTGAGGGAAAACGTTACAGTGGTTGTACGTGTACGTGTATAGTTTGTGAGGGAAAACGTTACAGTGGTTGTACGTGTAGAGTTTGTGAGGGAAAACGTTACAGTGGTTGTACGTGTACGTGTATAGTTTGTGAGGGAAAACGTTACAGTGGTTGTACGTGTATAGTTTGTGAGGGAAAACGTTACAGTGGTTGTACGTGTATAGTTTGTAAGGGAAACGTTACAGTGGTTGTACGTGTAAAGTTTGTGAGGGAAAACGTGCCAGTGGTTGTACGTGTACGTGTATAGTTTGTGAGGGAAAACGTTACAGTGGTTGTACGTGTACGTGTATAGTTTGTGAGGGAAAACGTTACAGTGGTTGTACGTGTACGTGTATAGTTTGTGAGGGAAAACGTTACAGTGGTTGTACGTGTATAGTTTGTGAGGGAAAACGTTACAGTGGTTGTACGTGTACGTGTATAGTTTGTGAGGGAAAACGTTACAGTGGTTGTACGTGTACGTGTATAGTTTGTGAGGGAAAACGTTACAGTGGTTGTACGTGTATAGTTTGTAAGGGAAACGTTACAGTGGTTGTACGTGTAAAGTTTGTGAGGGAAAACGTGCCAGTGGTTGTACGTGTACGTGTATAGTTTGTGAGGGGTACACGTACAACCACTGTAACGTTTTCCCTCACAAACTATACACGTACACGTACAACCACTGTAACGTTTTCCCTCACAAACTATACACGTACACGTACAACCACTGTAACGTTTTCCCTCACAAACTATACACGTACACGTACAACCACTGTAACGTTTTCCCTCACAAACTATACACGTACACGTACAACCACTGTAACGTTTTCCCTCACAAACTATACACGTACAACCACTGTAACGTTTTCCCTCACAAACTATACACGTACAACCACTGTAACGTTTTCCCTCACACACTATACACGTACACGTACAACCACTGTAACGTTTCCCTTACAAACTATACACGTACAACCACTGTAACGTTTTCCCTCACAAACTATACACGTACACGTACAACCACTGTAACGTTTTCCCTCACAAACTATACACGTACAC
Organism: Steromphala cineraria; assembly: GCA_916613615.1. NCBI lineage: Eukaryota > Metazoa > Mollusca > Gastropoda > Trochida > Trochidae > Steromphala > Steromphala cineraria. Next base: position 1,419,030 of record OU744734.1, read on the forward strand.
GTACAACCACTGTAACGTTTTCCCTCACAAACTATACACGTACACGTACAACCACTGTAACGTTTTCCCTCACAAACTATACACGTACACGTACAACCACTGTAACGTTTTCCCTCACAAACTATACACGTACACGTACAACCACTGTAACGTTTTCCCTCACAAACTATACACGTACACGTACAACCACTGTAACGTTTTCCCTCACAAACTATACACGTACACGTACAACCACTGTAACGTTTTCCCTCACAAACTATACACGTACACGTACAACCACTGTAACGTTTTCCCTCACAAACTATACACGTACACGTACAACCACTGTAACGTTTTCCCTCACAAACTATACACGTACACGTACAACCACTGTAACGTTTTCCCTCACAAACTATACACGTACAACCACTGTAACGTTTTCCCTCACACACTATACACGTACACGTACAACCACTGTAACGTTTTCCCTCACAAACTATACACGTACACGTACAACCACTGTAACGTTTTCCCTCACAAACTATACACGTACACGTACAACCACTGTAACGTTTTCCCTCACAAACTATACACGTACACGTACAACCACTGTAACGTTTTCCCTCACAAACTATACACGTACAACCACTGTAACGTTTTCCCTCACAAACTATACACGTACACGTACAACCACTGTAACATTTTCCCTCACAAACTATACACGTACACGTACAACCACTGTAACGTTTTCCCTCACAAACTATACACGTACACGTATAACCACTGTAACGTTTTCCCTCACAAACTATACACGTACACGTACAACCACTGTAACGTTTTCCCTCACAAACTTTACACGTACACGTACAACCACTGTAACGTTTTCCCTCACAAACTATACACGTACACGTCCAACCACTGTAACGTTTTCCCTAACAAACTTTACACGTACACGTACAACCACTGTAAACGTTTTCCCTCACAAACTATACACGTACACGTACAACCACTGTAACGTTTTCCCTCACAAACTATACACGTACACGTACAACCACTGTAACGTTTTCCCTCACAAACTATACACGTACACGTACAACCACTGTAACGTTTTCCCTCATAAACTTTACACGTACAACCACTGTAACGTTTTCCCTCACAAACTATACACATACACGTCCAACCACTGCAACGTTTTCCCTCACAAACTTTACACGTACACGTACAACCACTGTAAACGTTTTCCCTCACAAACTATACACGTACACGTACAACCACTGTAACGTTTTCCCTCACAAACTATACACGTACACGTACAACCACTGTAACGTTTTCCCTCACAAACTATACACGTACACGTACAACCACTGTAACGTTATCCCTCACAAACTATACACGTACACGTACAACCACTGTAACGTTTTCCCTCACAAACTATACACGTACACGTACAACCACTGGCACGTTTTCCCTCACAAACTATACACGGACAACCACTGTAACGTTTTCCCTCACAAACTATACACGTACACGTACAACCACTGTAACGTTTTCCCTCACAAACTATACACGTACACGTACAACCACTGTAACGTTTTCCCTCACAAACTATACACGTACACGTACAACCACTGTAACGTTTTCCCTCACAAACTATACACGTACACGTACAACCACTGTAACGTTTTCCCTCACAAACTATACACGTACACGTACAACCACTGTAACGTTTTCCCTCACAAACTATACACGTACACGTACAACCACTGTAACGTTTTCCCTCACAAACTATACACGTACAACCACTGTCACGTTTTCCCTCACAAACTATACACGTACAACCACTGTAACGTTTTCCCTCACAAACTATACACGTACACGTACAACCACTGTAACGTTTTCCCTCACAAACTATACACGTACACGTACAACCACTGTAACGTTTTCCCTCACAAACTTTACACGTACACGTACAACCACTGTAACGTTTTCCCTCACAAACTATACACGTACACGTACAACCACTGTAACGTTTTCCCTCACAAACTATACACGTACACGTACAACCACTGTAACGTTTTCCCTCACAAACTATACACGTACACGTACAACCACTGTAACGTTTTCCCTCACAAACTATACACGTACACGTACAACCACTGTAACGTTTTCCCTCACAAACTATACACGTACGCGTACAACCACTGTAACGTTTTCCCTCACAAACTATACACGTACACGTACAACCACTGTAACGTTTTCCCTCACAAACTATACACGTACACGTACAACCACTGTAACGTTTTCCCTCACAAACTTTACACGTACAACCACTGTAACGTTTTCCCTCACAAACTATACACGTACACGTACAACCACTGTAACGTTTTCCCTCACAAACTATACACGTACACGTACAACCACTGTAACGTTTTCCCTCACAAACTATACACGTACAACTACTGTAACGTTTTCCCTCACAAACTATACACGTACACGTCCAACCACTGTAACGTTTTCCCTCACAAACTATACACGTACACGTCCAACCACTGTAACGTTTTCCCTCACAAACTATACACGTACAACCACTGTAACGTTTTCCCTCACAAACTATACACGTACAACCACTGTAACGTTTTCCCTCACAAACTATACACGTACAACCACTGTAACGTTTTCCCTCACAAACTATACACGTACAACCACTGTAACGTTTTCCCTCACAAACTATACACGTACATGTACAACCACTGTAACGTTTTCCCTCACAATCTATACACGTACAACCACTGTAACGTTTTCCCTCACAAACTATACACGTCCAACCACTGTAACGTTTTCCCTCACAAACTATACACGTACAACCACTGTAACGTTTTCCCTAACAAACTATACACGTACAGCCACTGTAACGTTTTCCCTCACAAACTATACACGTACAGCCACTGTAACGTTTTCCCTCACAAACTATACACGTACAACCACTGTAACGTTTTCCCTCACAAACTATACAAGTACAACCACTGTAACGTTTTCCCTCACAAACTATACACGTACAACCACTGTAACATTTTCCCTCACAAACTATACACGTACAACCACTGTAACGTTTTCCCTCACAAACTATACACGTACAGCCACTGTAACGTTTTCCCTCACAAACTATACACGTACAACCACTGTAACGTTTTCCCTCACAAACTATACACGTACAGCCACTGTAACGTTTTCCCTCACAAACTATACACGTACAGCCACTGTAACGTTTTCCCTCACAAACTATACACGTACAACCACTGTAACGTTTTCCCTCACAAACTATACACGTACAACCCCTGTAACGTTTTCCTTTCTTGTGAAGCATTGATATCAAACATGTATTTTACGAATAAGATAGATTTGTTCCAATAAAAACGGGAATTATTGAGTATGTCTGTGTCGGACTGTTCCATATTTCAACGAAAATGAATCATTTAATTTAGTTTTCTGTACCAGTAATTGTATTATCCCTATGCTTCAGGATGTGGATAAGAACATGATGGCCACAGACGGTACACCACTAGTGCCAGGCTACGACTGCTACACCATGCAGGGGTCATATGCATTCTACAATGGTACCATCAACACTGCGGTGTCAGGAGACACGTGTCAGAGATGGGATGCTCATGTTCCACATAGCCATTATTATGGAGAAGACCCATCTCATTTTAATAGCGGAGAGAACATGGACCAAGTGTCGAACTACTGCAGAGCCATAACAACTGATGTTACACCTATACCCTGGTGTTATACTGAGAATCCTGACTTGCGATGGGAGTATTGTAATGTGCCTGAATGCCTTTGAAACATTAGCGATGATTTCTTTCTAAAACTATGATGTGTCAGTAGATAGCTTGCAGACCACAGTGCTTGTGACTTACTTTTGCTTGGAAATGAAGATCTGGATATTCATATAAATCAAACATTTAGGTCAGGGAATCAGGGAGGTTCAGCGGGAACGGGCGCAACTTGCTGTATGGTTGGGTGACCCGCGTATTGGTTGTTAATCTGATAGTTTGAAGGATAGAGACATGAGTTTTGAAAGAAATATCAGAAGATGACATATCCCAATGCCCCATGATAATCAGAATATCTACCTAAAATGATCCTTATCAATAGTTAGGACAAAGTCATCTGTCGAAAGTTCAAAAGTTCCATTTAGCCCATTTAGACATGCTAACTGATCCATATACAACGATTCAATAAGCTAGGTCTAATAGTTTGGCAAGCTACAAATGCCGTGCATCAATTATATGCATTGCATATCAATCAAGACATTCTCACAAATATACACACTGAAAAAGTTATCCACCCCCTGATTTTTCACAGAGGGGTGTACTTCGTTGAAGTATGCCATGAGACTGAGAAAAAGAACATAAGCAAAACCAATTTTTATTGAGAGAACAATCAAATGGTCATTTGCAAGAGAACTTTTGTAATCGTGTGGGCACTAACAGTGCATGAAAACAAAGAGGGAAATCGACTAGAATTTCATCCAAAACACATGGATGTTTAAGTATTGTCACAACAAGCTCTTGGTGTGTGCCACCCGATCAAAGCAGTTTAAATAAAGTGAATTAGTGAATTTGCCATAATGAGTGTTAAATTTTAGTTTCAGCATATCCTGAAAATTCCACTGTTATTTTGGGGGGGTGCTTAACTTTGTTTGGTTTGTATATATAACATGGAAAAGAATATATCTTTTTGAACCAATTACAATGATTATGATCCGAATAAAGTAATGTGCAATATTTTCAATATTGATTCTTAATATTTATTAGATCGATATCAAATATGTAGAAGGACATTGGGTCGAGCCTTTGTTACAATATTGACTGTCTCAGGCTGAGATGGCTAAACTAGGCCAAGCTCTGTCATCAGTTCCATCCTTAAGCGATTCAAGTTGAAATTTAAATAGTTTAAATAGTTTTCCGATATGTCACTGCTAACACGTTGAAAACTTTTCTCAAATTGAAAATAACACAAACCTTAGATATTATTTTTGTGCGATGAAATTATATTTTTCATGTTTAATACACACAGTAAAGTACATAACTAACAAGCACCAAATATTTGCTACGACATCGGCTACAGTAAAGGTCGTCGGTTCTGGACCAATACAAGGTTTACTGAATAATCATTGAATAGTTTATTCACTGCTGTGTATAGTGCTATTTTAATCGATCAGACAATCGAAAAACTATTTAAGCTGAAGGAAATCATCCGGTCATATAAACAATTTAATCAATGATTTATTGATTAAAGATAAATGATAATTTGAAATTATTTGAAGATTTGTTCATATCCCGTCGTATAGTATAAAACGATTTGTCCAAAAAGAATTCCGAAGTGTTATCCATCCTGCTGCATCACTATTTAACTGCTCTTTGGTGCTTTTCCCTACTTCAATGAATCCGAGATGATTGGCATGAACCAAGTTTACTTTATTTCATCGGTCAACAGTCCTCAATAGTGACTCTAGGGACTACCGTACCAGTTTCCCTGTCAACCATCTCAAGTTCATAGCATTTTCTTTCATCGTTAGCTCTATAACAAGACGGTCATGTGTTTGAATTCGTGACACCGTGTTTATAATTCTATCAATGGTTTTGTCGTCAAATTAGAATAAGGAGAATACATATCAATAATTCGGCTTACATTTGTTTATCATGGTTTTTTATCTCTGCAGACACTAGTTTTCCCAGATTCAATTTCATTATAAAGAACACATAACGATAGCTAAAAAATTCATAATTTTCAAAGGAATGTTCATTAGAAATCAGATGTTACATTTCCATGTACACAAAACATCCAAATCAGGGGCAACAGGCATCTCACGGAATATTTTGAATAAGACACTAACCACAAGGAGCATTGCTGTATACTTAACAAACATTTCGGGATATGTGAAACTTTTTGAAAAATTGAATACGAATTTGTATATTCTTTGACATTTTGGAAAAAAATATTTAAAATCATTCTTCCTATCCAGTGTTATGTATCTAAATGATTACCCATGCTGCATTTGTACACTTTCTAGGATGAGACTCGAATCTACATCTGACCCCAGGCGTTAACCTAATTTATTGACGTGACCATACTTACAAACATGTTGAATCCTAACGGACATGCGCTTATAGTGTTGACTTTGTCAGCACGTTGTATGGTTTTATAAAAGTCATTACCAAGTAAGACTTTCTTCAACACGAACAATAATACAATACTGAGTTGTTCACATTTTCACATTTCAAGATCATATTAGATAAAATATATCCGACGGTCTCGCTTAATGAATACCCAAGACTAAGTTAAAGGTATTGTTATTTCATATTTTGGAAAAAATCTTGACATTTAGTAGGAACGGAAAATGAGTGAAAACAATGAGTAATTCTTGCGTGTACATTTCAACTCGTGCTATTATATTCATGCGTTTCGGAAATGTCGCATAAGGAATATGCAACAAGACCAAGGTAAAAAACGATGCTTTGTCCTACGTATACACTGAAAAGATACGTTTGAGTTAATGTGGAGGTTATGAAATGAGATATTAGGTTTTCACGAGTTTGTTTATCATTATACAGTACATTTGTAACTGCATTAGGTTGTATGGTGTACTTCGAAAATTTATTTTGCTATTCTGCAAGGAAGGTTAATCCGTTAAAAGATCCTTAATCAATCTGTAATATTTTTAAAGTTTGTTGACTGTATTTGTCTTACTTTTAGCAATATCTGGCGATCAACCATGAGAAGATCAGACAATAATTCATTAAATAGATAACAGTTTACCAAAATGACCGAAACGTAAGCCCCGGCATGTCGATATGATGGCGAATCAAGTGTGGTCATCTCCTAAATATACGCTTGAAAGCCGTCTTTGTTGCGCACAACTATACAAATTCGTTTTCCCCCAGAGTCAGGAATTAGTTGCCGCCCAAGTTGATACCTATCGGACGCAATTGTGGTAACTGAGACACGTTGTAAAACCTACAAACATAATGATGTCCCCGAAAGCGGGTTCGTTAAAAGCTATGGCACTTTTGCAGAAGGTACTTTACTTTTGACGTCGAATTGAGTATTTCATTGTTTATTAAGATATTATGTAAATACATGTATGATATCAAACTTTCAACGAGAGAATTCTCTACCGAGTAATGTATTTCTTGTCTCAATAGCTAACTTTCACCACGCATAGCATGCAAGTATGATCATGAGGATTTAATTTATTGAAGTCTGACATTTTAATTTAAACGATTCAACAGTTTTCTCTTTCATAGTTTCGTATGATATATTTCACCTTTAAACGTTGATTTTACAGGCGCTTGGATATCAAGTTTGAATATTCGAATATTTCAAGTCGAGCAATTCTGAAACAAATATACCAAAGCGATACACATAAAGGAGACTAAATCTCATTGCATATGAAATTCGTTGATATTAAAAAGATATGAAGTAAGCAAAACATGTTTTATAAATGGTTAAAATTAATTTGTTTTTTAGATTATTGAAGTAATCACGAGATGATAATAAAACCAGTATTCATATATATAAGTAGGAAGCGTAAATTTGACATCCATGAATATGTGGAATATAATAGACTGTTACAAGATTTCAATTGAAAACATGTATTTGACATATACTTGACATTTGGGGAATGTATGTTTGAGATATGTTGACTCTATATGCCATTTAGGTTGTTATCAAAGTATAAACAAAAGCGACAAAAACGAGTAGCTCTTTAAAGCGGCAGTAGCACGTAGTTTAAAATATTTATATTTTAAAATTTTCACTGATATTTGTACGTTCATGCCAAATGTATTATTTTGATAGTGTCATTACACAAAGCAACAATCCATAGTCAGAGAACAATTGGCGTCCATTGGCGGCACTTTTTGTGTGAATCGCTTTAATTCAATTTGTCTAAAAAGAAATCGCATGGCTGAACTTGACATTACATAGTTGATTTATTACTTCTTCATTTAGTCTAAACATATTGTCTTTCAATTGGAACCATTTATTTTCATTTTTCTGACATCACCTTGTATTCCCCCTAAAAACGTGTTACTGCCCCTTTAAAAGAAGTGGACGCGTTGTGAGTTTATGCAAATGTTATTTTCTGCTATTTTCATTTCCATCATATATATATTATTTGATTCGTTTACAATTTAGCAAGCACGGGCATAAATAGAATATTATGTTCGTACCCATGACATGTGCTCTCCCAAAAAGAAGGGCACTTTTTGATTACAAATTATTCAAACGTATATAACACTAGGATAAAAGGGAGAAAGAAATATGCATTTCGTAAAAAAACAAACTAAGGCGATCAATTCTTGAGGGGAGAAGAAATTTTTTTTTCACGATTTGGGGTTTCGGTTTTCTCTTACAGATTGAAAAAGTTTTTTAAATGTTGTTGGAGAGTCATATTGCATATTCATTAGTTATATATTAACTCCAAATCGTGTTTTATCGGGCGATATTATAAAGCAACTGGATTGCGTTATGTACTTAAATAGCCGTGTTGGATTTTGCTGTAGGCGTCTCTGTTTGGAAAGAAATCGGAATCCTTTTATAAATGGAATCTATTTTATTGTTAAACTTATCTAGACTGTATATTTCATATTTGGGATCGAAAATAACAAATATGACATGCAATGGTGTACCGGTAATATATTTAGTCTTTCTTGTAATTGTTGTGGGCTGAACATGCTCCGATTCTTCATAATGATTGCCAAAACTATCCCTGGCTGAATAAATTTGCACCACAATCCATTTGAATTGTTTTAGCAAATGAAAACGCTTCTCACATGGAAACGGTAATTCATATCTCACTATTTTTGCACAGTTAACTTTGATCGCCTCCAATCCCCAATCAGGCATCTCCCATTCTATCCCACAAATACGACGAGTTAGAACAGAGGCTCAATCACCTTGACTTGATCTGCCCCTTTGTGGATAGAATTCATGTGTGCATTCTCTAGTACTGCCTCCCGTTATGCATTAGTAATACAAGTTATTTTCACTGAATAAAAACGATATGAAACGTCATTTTACACATTGAATCAATACCAGTCATTTCGAACGTGCACACTCACTTGCGAAAGAAACGTTACCATTCTATAAGCAGAGGTAAAATCGAAATAATTCTGTAGGAAAAAACAACTGTGAAGCTCTGTGACAGGCACTTCTCATTGTATGAAATACTCACAATTCGAGTGTCATACTTTTATCTTTATGTCTGTCCAAAAACAGTTTGGATTCTTGAAAATAGATTTTGCAAACGTTTATGCCCACATCGTTTCGAAATGAAGATCATATAAATCATAAAATATAAAATTTTAAATCAAAATGTATTGTCTTCTTGGAAATTAATTCAGTAACGCACTATAATGTAACACGTTATTAGCAATCCATGTCAAAACGTTGAAATGATAACAAATGATGGTTTAGAACTGCGTTTAGATTGCTTCTTAAAGGGGCAGTAGCACGTTTTTTGATAATTTTATATTTTAAAATGTTCACTGATAAATTGTAAGTAAATGTTAAATGTATTATTTTGACATTGTCAAAAATCAATAGTCAGAGGACAAAGTATGAAGATTCATATAAAATTCATTGGCGGCCATTTTTTTTTAAATTCCTTTTTGTAAGAAAAAGAAATCGCTTGGCTAAACTTTACGTTGTGTATTTACGTGCTACTGTCCCTTTAAGACGTGCTATAACCATGTTTCAGTCGATTACATCGCTCGTGAATTATCTTCTATGGTTACGTCTTTTTCCTCGTTTGTGTATTGCATTCAGTTCAAGAAAAGAAAGACATAACAAAGGTTATGCAACACCCACATTTTGGCAACTGTAAAACACCCTAATGCTATATTGAAGCAACTAGTTTCTGGTAAGAAGTGGCATGTCATATAACACAAACACATCAATGTAAGCTGTCAAAAAACGCACGTGACCGAATATGGGCCCCACTTTCAATCAAATTTTCACACCATTTTGAGAATAATTTCATACGTGAGATCTGCGCACTGCCCTATATGAAACAGCATCGCACAGCTGGAACACAATAAAGTAAAGTTAAAAATGATGTAGTCATCATTGTTTTGAGTTATTCATGATGATTGAACGTTTCAATTTTGTGTTTCTAAACGTTTGTTACTGTAAGGTCAAACGCTAGTTATCGCCATAGACATTATACCCTATATCTTAAACTAGTGTCCAGAAGAAGCTCTACCATACATATCGCAAGATATCTCAATACACTGGTGATTGATGAGACTAAAACATATATTTACCCTTTATCCAGAAGTCAACTTACTTATGTGTTAAATTTTCAAACGTTCTCTTTTCGTGTTTGCGAGAAACATGCTTTTTGAAAAAAATCATAGATTTGTAATCTCCTTCACGAGGCCAGATAGCAGAGAGAAATTGAAGATTTCTTGAGCAATGACGCGTCAACGCATTTATGTCAAATAAGTGCATTATATCGACAGCTTTGTTTACTTACCTAAATCCCATAATTTATCAATTTTAAACTGAAATGTCGACCATTCTGTGCCTAAAGAATGAAAATGTGCATGCGTCCACCCAAGACATATGTCTGTCAAATGCATTCAAAACCGACTCTGTCAGGTAATAAAATTTTGTTTGACAACGTCGAAACTTTTTAGCGTTTATTTTGGACACTAGTTTATTATTTCAAGTTACAGTAGCCTCAATATCTAAGAAATTAGTCCATTGAAGTTCTTTACATATATGTTATATCAATTTTCGAACTTACACTTATTTAATAACATATATATACATTAAAATCGAATTCATGTATGCATATTACTCGGTCTGAAAATAAACATTTTCACAAACATCTATGTGTTGACTGAAAGACTTAATTTGTGTCCGGGTTCTCGTCAATTGGACTTGTAACTGAGCATACACAAACTATAATGTCTAGAACTGACGGTTTCATTGTTTAATACGAAACTGATGATACACACATTGATAGTCCATGTTCAATCTTCAGTATTTTGAGGACCCCTCGCCGGCTGTGACGAGTTTCGGCAGACTAGGTATGGTTCCTTGCACCGGGGTACTTCTTATCATAGAACCGGGCCGGGATGATGTGATGAAGTTGTTTGGTGTACCGGAAATGAGGAGAGTCTGACGAGGGGTCAAGGTCATCTGGTGGATATTTGGCATGGGTGAGAGAGACAGACCGGACTCTATGGACGCAGTGGGGACGAGGTGTGAGGTCGGTAAAGGGGAGGTAATAAGGTATGATGGTCGGTGATAATGCTGGGCTCGGTATTCTGGGGACACTACTGGACATGGGTTGACCTTGGGTAGTATCACAGTTTCCTTCCGTTTGAGGGTTTTCCTGCGTTCGTCCTCATCGCCATTGCGTAATGTTGTAGGTTTATCCTTTTTCAGGCTTTTAGTGATTATGAGGTCATTTAATGTTCTCTCACACGGTAAACGTTCATGTTTATTTGACTGAGGTACTGAAATCTGACGTGTAATTGGCCGACCAGTTGGTCTGCTGGTATCCAATAAGAATTCAAGCTTGTGAGCATGCTGAACATTTGTTTGTCTTGTAGGTGGTCTCAGAGATGGTTTAGTTCTTCTGATATTGCCTGTCTTCACTCGACCCGGATAACGAGTTGAGATATCTGGCAAAGCATCAGTAGGGGCAGCACTAACCTTACCACCATCTGTTTCATCCAATCCTTTGAGTTCATCCGGTCCCTTTTTCTCAAGACGAGGCAACATTGTGTCAATACGAGGCGCATATCCGGGCGGCTGCATGATGTGCATAGGAGCCTTGTACATCGGAAGTGAATATTTCACAACCGGAACCTGTTTTGAAGCATCGTGGCTCTTCTGCATCGCCGACGGTTCCCTCTGAATAGTTCTGTTTGCTAATACTGGAAAGCGAATAGTTCCCTTCTCTGATCTAATCTTTCTCTGTGGGTGTGGTTCCGGTTGTGTAAGTGGTTTCGCCTTGAGAGAATCGGGGGGTTCCTGCTTAACACGAGGTGACTGTTTGTGAACCAAGAATGGGAATTGTGCTGGCTGATAGATACGAATAGCTGAAGCATTGCCTTTTGGAAACATGGGCAGTTTACTCATAGGTCGATGTCTCGCTGATTTACCCGACTTGTCTCTTACCCTATGTATATTCAGATTAGGAATATGAGGACAGCGAATAGGTAACCTCGGTTCTTCAGCTCTTTGGTGTTTGCATTGTCCATGTCCGCCTGAATCAGACAGTTGATCGTTAACATGGAAGGAGATTTCCCTCTGAATGTTCTCATCAACCACCTCCCCGGGGTCAATATCAACCTGCACGTTCTGTCTAGCACGCATAGATTCTTCATGCTCCGCCAGAATGCTCTGTGAGAGTTCGTGTATTTCCGCCGATATTCGGGTAACTGAGCTCATGTGATCTCGCGTTACGAGAATAAGTCGACGAGATCTTGTTAAGAACTTCAAATGTGGATCGGTAGGATCTGCGAAAATAAACGAAACAAATTATTTATTGATTCTTTCGTAGCTTTTTATTTAAAGCACATTAAAGTTGAGGGATGAAATGAAATTATTTATAATTGTTGTGTAAATGTGAATTTTTTTAACGATTAATGATCTAAAGAATATCTAAGTAAGGTATTTTGGAAACTTAAATGTACAACGAAGCAACGAAATTATATTGGCCTTATAAATCTAATGATATCGACTGATTTCCTCATTTAATTGATAACTGTATTACCTTTGTTCAAATCATACATTAAAACATAAACTAAAAAAATAAATCACACGAAATAATAATGGTACGAGTGATTTCTGGTATATTCGGGTAACGATGATCGATTGAATAACCCGTTCACTTTAACTAGGCCCAAAGCTCACATATTACTAGAGAATCTATATGTATATCGGTGACCAATTGCTCTATGTCAAGCCTTAATGATATATAGTAAACCACAAAGCTTCGTTTCTTTAATGAAAGCAGTTCTGATTGAAAGCAACTAATTGACCTTTTACAGTCTACGTGCCTATGTCATAGTTACCATAGCAACACTCTCTGACCATTTCTGTTAATTTAGAATTGTGTTTTCATGTAGGACGTAAGCATAAACAAGTTACATGCTTTAGTGACATTTCTTGTACATATATATCCTATGTCGTGTAAACATTGTTATAAGGAATTAAGGAGTATACAGATGCTAGTAAATCATTTACATATGAACAGTTACCTAAATTTTAGGAGATATTTTACAATAATCATCATACAATGTAGGAAGGACTAATTACCAGGTTCTTTAATGATAATTAATCCCTGAATCTCTTTGTTGAAATCAGCGTTTTGAACTCAGTAAGTAAATCACTCTCATGGGAGAGAATTAATGTAGCTTAGGTATTGATTCTGTCAAAAATGAATGGCAATGATATTTCTAGTGATAAAAGCGAAGATATCTAAACATCCTATGTTCCCACTGATTATTTAAATGAACACTGTCATCCGGTTAAGAAATGGACAATAAAATTCAATAAATGCAAAATTTTCTGAGGGTCCACTGTAGTAAAGTAAGCCTGTTGTGGGCAATATCAGGAAGACAAACTTATGAAAACAATAACTTCTTTTTCATTGACGTTTCGATAGAGATTCCTAAATCCGTGAATGGAAAATATTTAGATCAAGCAATCTATGCCCAAAACATAACGTTATGACAATGACATAAAACGAAGATGAAAATTTACAGCGCCTTGTCTATCTGAAACTCACACTACTGGAAGTCATTATTTGCCTTGTACTTAGAGAAAACGAGCTTATCATGCTGAGGAATATATGGATGACAACTTCTTTCTTAGCATTATTGTCATTCCAACTTCAAAAATGCCTCTCAAAGAAGTTAACGAGCTTGTCATTGCGATAGTTTGAAATTAAACTAATGAAACTGTATCCTACTTGATTTTTTTCGAGATTGACAATGATTGCGGCATTGTGCAGATATCAATTAAGTTATACTCATATAATTAGGGTTTAAATAATACATGGCCATATCCTATAGATAACTAATATTATTTAACATTTGTCAATTTAATTAATCAGAGATGACAGCCTATAAGCCGATAAGTAAACTATCGATCCCATCACCGAGTGCCGACTGAATCTTCATTAACGGTATCTGACCACAGAGATCTCGCCGTGACATCTCCCACTAATCATTGACTTCAATCAATAGGGAAACGTCTTGTGATATATTCCATCAATGTTTAATCCGCGTTGCCATGCACTGCACGCTTCACCAGATACAGCAGGGGAGAAGGCGTGTTAAATATGCACGACCTCACTGACGGGGTATTGGTGATAAGTCTGGGATTGTCTCTCCGTGGTTTGAACTTCTATCTTAGCATCTGATAGGAGCTAGTCTGTAGCCATGAGGGCAGATCATCAGATAGGAGAGATATTTGTATCCTTTCAGAAAAATATATTTGTAATTTCTATTAAAAATGGTGTGTTATAACTCATTTTCCTGGCAAGATTGCATGGATGCACATTGATGATATATTTGATTTTCACAGTATGTGATGTCAGTTTATTTGTTTGTTCTTTTACTGATCAGAATATCTTCATAGCATTCTCTGGAGAATCAAAGCAATACGATATCAAATTTGTTATATATTATTAAATCGTTTCGTTATCAGATTCTTATTTAAACAATAATCAAGGATAGTGCCATTTACTCGTAATCATTTTTGTCATTTCGCTAAATGTATAAATGTAATCATGGAATATGTCAGATATATCACTTCATATTGGCATCAGCAGTTTTAGTTAAGTTGAACATGAATTTAATGAGATATTAGCTATAGAAGCTTCTAAACATCCTACCCTGTGTATTTATATCATGAAGCATCAATGTGCTGATATCTTCCAAATACGTTTCAAAAGAAGCATCACGATCCCCATCTCTAATTACGTAAACCTAGTTTTATTGAGCTTGTGTTTCACCTCCAATTAGTTAAGCATAATTACGTTCAGTGGCAATACAGGAAACAGATCATCAAACAATAACTCAGCAGATACACAACACATATAAGGACTCACCCTTTCTATGTTTGGAGTCAGGAGCCATGTTGTATGGTCCTCCTCGGACAAACCTCTGATGATGTTTACTCACTTGGCCGGAAGTGACTATTGCGCTTGCGTGGACTGGTGTGCAACTCTCTCACGCAATGTTCATTCATAAATGTGCCATGTGATACTTTTAGATGCAGGCAATACCATTGAAGGAAACAAACACTGGAACTCATGCCAGTCATACATATCTATGCAAAATATAATGTGTCAGTTTAAAAGCTCTAATTGGTCGTTAATACAAACTCCTCTGACCATGATGTATATATTGATCAATGTGTCCATGCGCTACACCATATGATCTACTCTCATCGTCCCATCTATACAAAGCATCAGCGAGGTAAGCATTACAGGAATCGATATCAATCACGACAATAAGACTTAAGCATGCTGGCCACAGACACTATCAGAACTGAATCATTAGCCGTATTGTGCAATAATCAACCCAGGTAAATCTGTCCATTTTCTTTTTAATTAGAAAAATATCAATTATCAAAGATGATCATACTAACTATAACTTCAACTATATATATACAAAAAGAGGATTTCAAGTGAAGTAAATGTAGATATGAACAAAATTACTTAAGACGGCACTTGCTGTATTTCCAGTCATCATTAAAATCATACCTACAGCAAGTGGTGTCTGAAGTATTTTGTTTTTCATAGATATATGTGTGAACATATGTTAACATATCTTCTTATAAATCTCCATAAGTTAAATAAGGTATTATCTGTTATAAGCATAATTTCTTTACCCATATTGCAAATACTAAAATGTGATCCTGCGGGGTGTCGATATAATAGGTCATAGAGAAATCATCTCCTGCTGTTGTAATTAGTCATATGAAAGATCTCCATCAAGACAAGACGTCAACCGTGCTGCATCACGGACCGCAAGTTCCTGCTTTTATTATTTCAAAAGAAAATTTGAATTAATGTTGTACAATGCGGTAAGATATATTTCAAGAGGAATTATTTTTTATTTTAAGCTGTACAAATCAAACACGAACAAAGAAACATTGTCCTTCAATCAACTCATTTGCTCAAGTTCTGGGGATTATGGTCTGAATTTCAATTCTTTATAGATTTTATATAATGCCCATATCTATAACAATATGATCTAGAGAAAACGGTATGGTATCGAGTGATTCATGAATAAATAGAAACTTGAAAGCAACGCAAAAGAAAGATATTTTGGAATCTTCAGAGAACAAATGGAAATATTAAACAGCATGTGAGTCAACTCAACTATATTGACTAAATGACGACCTGTTCAAAGGTTAAGAAATGGTTTAATTGTTGTTAGATACATTCACACGGCAGTTTAAACATAAACAACGACAAGAGGACAACGTTTTGGTTCTAACGCTGGTCTTAATAATAATAATAATAATGTGCATACTTATATTGCGCCTTTTCCACGTCCTAAGACATGCTCAAAGCGCTACATTATTACCCCGAATGAGTGTACTTTCACAGCTACTACTAAGCGCTAATCACGACCATGTACATGTAGGTCAGTACATCCAATTTTCAGGTACCCATTTTAACAGCTGGGTGGACTGAGTGCAATGTGGATGAAGTGCCTTGCCCAGGGACACAACACAGTATGAGACCCAAGTCACAAATTTTTGGTGTCTCCACCGGGATTCGAACCCGGGTCTCCGGCGTGAGAGCCCAGCATGCTAACCATTACACCACTGTGCTCCACCACTGTGCTCCACCACTGTGCTTAGAATTCTTTACATACGTGTATAGGCTCCTGAGTTGATATTAATACAATCTAACTCTTTGTTGATATCGACAGTAAGAATATCACTATCAATTTCACTCGGTGGTTGAAACCTGTAATGGCAATGATCGTCACTAAATGCTGGATTCACGTAAGCACCAGTTGCACTCTTCTTCCTCTTGCTGTGTTGTTCGGTTTGATTTAGAGAACTTATTGTTTTGGTGGTTTCATTTGAACACAATTCTCCGTCCATTTGTTCAGGTATTTCATCTGCTATCGTTGAGTACAGTTTGTTTACAGCATGGAGCCTGGCCTCCAACTGAGCAGTGGTTTGTGAGATGTCACTCGGACATGACGGGGATGACCAGGTCGAAGCCTTGTCAGAGAAATCAGCTCCTCTTACTTGAGGTACTTCTACCGAGGTCACGGGCGCTCTGGCACCCATGTCAGGATGATTAAAACCTTGAAGTTTATTGGGCGGTTGTGCTGAAGGATATTGAAGAGTGACATTGTCATCAGAACAATCCATAACATAATTCTTTGAATCCTCATAGCGTCTGTCAATGTCCACAAAACTCATTTGAATACCTTCCGTGGATATAGATCTAACTTCAGAAGGGTCTGGAGGAAAGAGATGGTTGAAATCTGGCCCAGCTTCATACTCATTATCTATGTTCAGAAAACCCTGATTTATTATTTCCGTTGAAGCCGTTTGAACCTCCGAAGGCTCTGAAGGACAGAACGACGGAGACGGTTCCAGACTAGCCTCAGGGTGCGCTTCCTTATCGTGTAGATCGTCATTGGTAAGCATTCTAGTTTTAGCTTTACACTTTCTTATGGCTTCCCGGAGAGCTATCCCTTCCTGCGACGTGTCTAAACCTTCCATACACGCCATCTCTTTTCCTATGTATTTATTTCCACCTAGGAAAAGAAGTAACTCTTTCAATTGATTAGGAATACGATACTGGGCATTGGGGTTTAAGTCTTTGATGCAGAATTTGTCTTCCGTGTATTCAAACGTTAGGAAAATAATCTTCCGGAAGAAGGTTTCATCACAAGATTTACTTCTTAGATAAGACACCCCAAAGGAAATTGAATCAGTGGAACTGCTCTTGAAAGCGTAGAAGGCAGATTTAGAATTGACAACAATGATGAAGTCAGCTGTATCCATCGTTTCTTTCATCCATGTACACTTCTCGTCAGGGGTCTTAACCTCGGTTTTCCAGGCCAGATAGTGTACTGTGTATCTGTGGAAGTTGCTGAGGTAGAGGGCAAATTTATCCACTGTCTCCTTGTGGAATTCGTTGTCCTTAGCACAAAGCAGGAAGATAGATTTCCCTGGAAGCAAATAATCTATAAAACGCATCTGTAATGCAAAATACACACAATGAATTCTAATATGTTATGGTTAAGTTAATTGATAAATCAATACCTTAAGACAAAGGCTTCTGTACTGTAAGTGTAATAGTAGAAAGTTAAAATAAACCATACATCATTATGCATGTATATTTTAGTTTTGAATTAATTTAAATGAATTTATGTTTATTGAGTAACACAACTTTCGTTTTAGTTGAGAGTCAAATGTTGAAGAAAAAATGTGTAACGAAATATTACCATTTTCGTTTTTGAAGGGATTATTGTTCCTTATTTCTGTAATTGGGCTTGACCGTTTTCGACCTGAAACTGAAAATTTTATCGTATGCATATAAATGTTGCTTACATAATCATCATTGAGAAAGACAAAACAAAGGATGGAAAGGAAGCAATTTGACAGTTTAACAGTAAGCATCATCTTCGAACTATTTCGCCTCGGGGAAAGTCAAATATATTTATTTACATTACACTATTCAAAGTTGTCGTAAATTTGGAGTTTACCTACGGCGACATTTGAAAAATCTGTATTTGCTTATTTGTATCATAAGAGCTTGCAGTCGAGCAAGAATCACAAATTTGAAGATCGGGCATTTTCCAATATGAAGGTACTTAGTACAATAAGAATACAAACGAATTGTCACTGTGGTAAAACTTTAAATACACATAAAGTAAATGAAGTGGACGTCTGTGATTTATCTATTATAGGACATAAAGTAGAATGAAAAAACGAAACTTTCAATACATATGATGCATCGTAAGTATTTTATTTATTCATATTCGATATTTTTGTTTTGGCATACCATTAAATCAGCGTCTGTTTGGAATATACTTTAAGGTCTCAAAGGAAGGATAAACTAAAACTATCGTTTCCTATTTCTATTGCATAAGGCAGAACCTATAGATAAAACACGCACCTGTTTTCCACCTGAGCCCCACCAGCATGAGTGCGAGGAGTAGAAGACCGAGACCACACCCCACACCCACAAATAGATACTTCTCTCTCTCAAGACCGGGGTCGCTTGGTGTCAGTTGAGAAGATGTAGGGACTTTTGGTGGCGCGTCTGAAGATTCGTCAGATATAAGTGTATATACACAACGAACTTAATTAAGCACCCCCAATATGAAATTTGATGCTCTTGGAATATTTTGATAAATGTGATGTATTGACAGCTTCAGATGTAATGATTGCCTTTTTATTGATTATTTAATTGAACTTAAAATCACCAATATGCAAAAATAATGCAAATATGAGGAAAATGTGATAAGAATGAAATTTTGCTAAAATCACTATTATCATTGAGGGGAAAACTACACAATAAACGTCAGATTTTTTAAAACAAAAATAACAGTTTGGATCCCTAATTGACATTCATACAGATAACCCCTGCTTGTCATGGACTATGTGAGGTAGAAAGACCTCGATTATTTCAGAACTTTTTCATCAATGATTGAGAAACTTTCTACAATATTGAAAATCTGTTAGTAAATTTGAGTTGACTTTGTTGATCAAACACTTCTCACTGTAGATATGCCATTTTTTATAACAGTGGTTACTTTTTACCTTTTGCAGTTATTTTATTTGAAAGATTCATATTTTTGTGTGATTTTGAAGGATCATACCGCCTAAACGACTAACTTTTGCTATGATGTCATTTACTAAAGAATCATCATTTAAATAAAAAGAATGATAACAACCACATTGCAGCTTAAAATATTGACTTTCACTTTCTATTATAAAGTAACTTTATTTTCACTAAAACATACCAAGGAGTTATCAACCAACAGTTATCAAGAGGCAGTGAAACGTAATGCAAGTGAAGTTTTCGTTTCTACACTGCTAGATGATCGTCTTTTCGAAACTCTTTATTCTTTTTTATCCGAACCGTTTTTCTGTTACAAAATGAGAGGTGCTTAATCAATTTCTGTGTGTGTATATACTGGACAAGATGAATCAGTTATATTCCATTCGTCAGCGTACTGTCATCTCATGTAACAGAACTTCCATGAAAGTAAAAATCAGGCATTGATAATTAGTTTATGGTCTAGGTATTCTACCCCTTTTATTTTCAAGTAAACATTGATTTAAAACATTACTGGCATCCCCTATATAAGAGTATAGGAACACATCACCAGCTCTACTCACTGACAACAAAGTTTGGTGTGTTGGTGGTGAGACAGGGTGAACACACAGCTCGGTCCACTGGTCTAATCTGAAACGTTAGTTGTAATGCTGTAACTCTGCATGATATCGATATTCATTGACACGTTAAGGGTCTTACTTCATTCCTTAAGCTTATATTTAACCTTTGTTCCATCTAGACGAGGATGACTCTCTATTTCAGTGTTGTTTAAAATACATGTAGTTCAACTTTCAACAGTTACCTCTTATGTGAAAAGTTTTAGCTTCAAATGAAAAAAGAATAAACTGTAGTAATTCTAGGTTTGTCTCAATGTCAGAATATTCTAAATACTATTCTGTCTATTTACGAGTGAGTGCTTTTTTACGCTTTTAGTGAAAGGGGTACATATCATACCTTAAAAGCCTTCTCCATATTGTGCTATTTCTGTGGGTGGTTATTAAACAAATGTTTTCTCTCAGTGTTGATATTTTTAAGAACAATATCATGATAGATACATTTCGTATTATGTTACGAACCCAGTCAACAATTAGATTGGATTTTACGAGTTTACGTACGCCTAGCCTTATAAGGGTAACGCGTCAAAAATGTGTGTAACCAACAATAATCGTTCGGAATTCTGCTTAAATGAAAAAATATTAACACAATTTTAATTTGTGAACTGTTACTTGTATTTAGAACTAGATATTTTATTTATTTCTCATCTCTCACCTGTACATAATAACTTCCTTCTTCCACGCCGGGAAAGGATACAGTCACGTGATTTTGGCTTGAAAGCGGCGGGGGAAATGTCTGTGAAAAGGTAAGCCAAACATCCTGACAGTTTACTACTATGCATTATAGACATGTTTCGTTCCTTAACAGTGGAACGTGGGTCATTAATGTTTGCACATTATGTGTTTGAAAAATCCAAGTTTAAATCTGTGTCACTCTTCCCCCTCTCTCGCAACCCACTCCAACACATTATCTGTAGCATATGATACACTAGATCGATAGTTAACCTTTATATTAGCATATAATAGTGTTTATATGAATACATACACAGATACAACTTGATGAACTTCTTAAGTGATAAGATAAACATTTACTTATTCGTTCTGTTGGAAGCGTACGTAAATCACCTTTCAGGATTTACCTCTTGTGAACTAGTTATAATAATTCTACACTTGGATATATTGTATTTAACAATAAAGAATCAAACAATCGTTTACTTAAACACAGTAATCTTTGTATCAGGTATATATATATATATTAGCTGTACACTACATTGCATTAATTGAAAAAGACAATTTCAGTTGAGGATTTAAACGCGTACTTAATTTACAACACTGAACAGTCGACTATTAATGTTGTGACGATATTGTCGCTGAAGGTCGCGCTATATCACAGTCGGTATATCTATCAAATCAAGAACTCATAATGTTTTTCACCGATTTAAATGGAAGTGAAGTGAGGTATTACCTGATTAAAACACGTATACTCAGTGAAGGTTGAAACAGAGCATGTATCTGCGGGGTTGTTATGATCACGGTCCGAGACCAGCACCACGTGGTATCTGGTGAAGTTGAACCTCGTTCTCTCCAGTGAGAAGGTCATGCTCAGTGTAGCCGGGGCAGTGAGCTTCAAACTATCGTACGATACAAAAGTTGACCATCGCTCTGCCGACATGTCGTTCTGTCCTGCATAACAAAACAGTTAATCAATCTCAGAACTTATTCATCGTGAAAATTGGGCGATCACAGCTGTGGGAATTTGAGGATTTGCCGTTATCATGTTCTTTTCGAATCGTTTATCAACAACTCAAGTTCCCAGGAAAGTATATGATACATTACGAGGATAGTATAAAAATATTTCCTACAATTTGGCAATTGCATTTCATCAAAAATGTTGGGTTTAACTTTAATTCGATATCTTTGTTTGTATTTTTGCGAATTGAAATAGAGACATTGCAATTAAATGAGAGCTTAACGTCGATGTTGATCAACATCTATAAATATTTTATTCAAACCCTTAAAAGTGACGTTTCACAAATATGACCCCATCTGTCTATTTAGTCATGCCAAATATCTAAATTCAGTACCAATAACAAGACGATTGGGTATGATTATGTCACTAATGGATGATAGGTTGTCGTTTGTAGGTGCTTCTGGAGTTATGTTATGGACGTCAAAATGAAACCCAATTTACATGATATTTGCACTAAGATACACAAGCAAGTGAACAAACATAAGGTACGCAGCTGTATATTCCTCTGCATTATTGTCATTCCAACTTCTAAAATCCCCCCCCCCCCCCCAAAGAAGTTAGAATGTTTTGCTTTTGTATTATAGTTTATTCCGCGGATCATCTTACACCTAACCATTAAACACCAATAGTTGGTATCCCCTCCTGTTATTTACAAAAAGTGACGTTTTATTGGTTTTACGCTATACCTATTTAATATTAACAAAACAATTTCAAGCTAGAATGTGTTGCTGTAGGTCCCACATGTCTTATAGTTGATCATCTTACACCTAACCATATTGCACAACACCAATATAAAGTAACACTCACTGATATAGGCCTGTACGGAGAAGAACTGAGTGAGAGGTTCTGATGAAGGTAACACTCACTGATATAGGCCTGTACGGAGAAGAACTGAGTGAGAGGTTCTGATGAAGGGTACTTGGGGAGGGAGAACACCAATATAAGGTAACACTCACTGATATAGGCCTGTACGGAGAAGAACTGAGTGAGAGGTTCTGATGAAGGGTACTTGGGGAGGGAGAACACCAATATAAGGTAACACTCACTGATATAGGCCTGTACGGAGAAGAACTGAGTGAGAGGTTCTGATGAAGGGTACTTGGGGAGGGAGAACACCAATATAAGGTAACACTCACTGATATAGGCCTGTACGGAGAAGAACTGAGTGAGAGGTTCTGATGAAGGGGACTTGGGGAGGGAGAACACATCGAGTCGGTAGTAGTAATTCTTCCCACCTCTCCATTTCACCATCTTCTTCTCGAAACTAAGCTGACAATTGAATATGAAGCAGACAATATAGAATAATACCTTATGGATTTATAAAGTTGCCATCCCTCAGTACAGCTTCTGAACAAATGTGCTTCATTACATTCAAACTTAGAGAAAATCTCTTGTATTAATGTGTCTTAGTCAAATATCTTTCTTATCAAATACCTATACGTGATGATTATTATATACTTCAACACATATTGGAAACAGATTTTTGAAACACGTTTGGTCGAAAATGCAAAACAAACCACATTTTCCTAAATCTCTCACGAAATGTTGTAAAAATAGGTATTAATTAAATGCAATATATGCGGTAACTGTTATAAATATTGAATAACGTTTAAATAACATATATTTATATTCATAAATTTGACCCCGTGCCTCTTTAGGGCAATGCTAGAATATTGTTCAGCATACACCATAGATTAACCTTAATATTTATTGTAGATAAGTACTCTTTATATATTGAACCAAAAGTTCTGTCTGTAAGATTATTTGTTGAGATGAGAATTGTTTCATTTTCAAAGTTTCAAAACAATTATGATATTTTACAAAGGATATTTATCAACAATGACACAAATTTTGTTTGAGCAAATTTAATACAAAACGACGTAATATCAATCGTCAGACAACCAAACGAGATTATTTGAAAACATGGTTTCTCAAATTGACGAGGGCAAATATAAATATCTCGAATTCATCCGATAATCAAAAATAGCAATCCGATAACAGGTGTAAAATGGCCACACTGATAATACATCTATTTGAAAGCTTTCTTCAATACCTTATTTGCAAGTTTATTCGGAAATTATTTTTTTTGTCCAGCCTCTATTGTCAGTTGAGAAAGCCTTAGCTATGTACACGATCGTGACTATAAAGACTTACCTCTGTATCATCATCAGTAAACGTCATCTCTGACATGTCAAAGATTCTGCAAATCAGTTTTGAATCGTTGTTCCCATTGGTAATGTTGTATTCTCTTATTTCAAACAGAAAACCCTTCAGTAACCTAATCGAGATATCTGAAACAGAAAATCGCTTGGTGATCAAACTGAAAAATAAAAATGTACGCATTCATCTAAAGGTTCTTGTATCTACCTATGAATGTGGATAATAATACGTGCCAACAGAAGTTGGATTGGTCTAAAAATTACATTCAATAATTAAATACCTACATTAGCAGTGTTCTGAATACGTCGTTAAGACTCCTCCTAAACCCTCTCCGAGAATGCTAATACTTCTTTGTAAAAGGTCAATAATTTCAAAATAAAACACATGTAAGTCACATGAAATATCTCATTTCAGTTTATCATAAAATATAATATGTATTAGATATTAATGACGTTAATTCTATGGCGTACATTTTCAAGTTTGAACAAGTGCTTACATATTCATATTCAATGAAAGACGAATGCTTATGTCAGAATAAAAAATCACTATTCACCTTTGCTAATGTATGTCTCCTAATTCGATAAGTTACATGAGATTTACAATTTTGGTTTATCATAAAATAAACTTTACTTCCCCGGGGAAAGAGCTGAAGTATCTAATACATTGTAAGATATTGATGACGTTAATTCTATGGCTGTAGTCTAACATTTTCAAGTTTGAACAAGTGTTTACATATCCATATTCGATGAAAGACGAATGCTTATGTCAGATTAAAATATCCCCTTATACCTTTACTAATGTATGTCTCCTTGTTCTTCGATATAAACACTCACTTGGAACTTTCCACGTGACTAAGACCTCTCGGCTTGGAATCAGCTTCCCGCTAACCTTCAACTCCCTCGGGGTTCCTACGTCACCTCCGGTCATATGTGGGGGCAGTGTACAAGCTGCAGGAAGCACAAGCACAAGCACAAGCACAGTAACATTGACGTATTCATGATCAATTGCAACATTGAATCAAACATGTCCAGCCATTGGTTAGTAACTTAGTAATAGATATAACTTCTTCCTTATTGATTGTATTGCGAAAAAATGAGTGCATTAAGCAATCAATAGAAAAAACTGATGAACTCAAACTGGGCATAATCAGAGAAGAAACACATACAAATATTAATTTATAGAGGAAATCCTGAGGATCTCTAAACTTGCATCCCTCCAAATATTTTAACCAGTGGAACATTTGCTGAAATACGTATTGTCAGACATATATATTCAGGCCAAAAAGTTGGCACACGATGCGACTGAAAATATAAAAACCTAAACGCTTGTTTTATAACCTGAAACCTTTTTGATGACACACGTATTTTTTGTGTTTTTCTTTTGTTTATCAGTTTATTAAATGCAGAAATTGCTTCTACAATCTTTTTAAAGGATACAAACAAGTTTTTCTATTATCAAGATAGAGGTCAATTTCATTATTGCAAAATGTGACAAAGGGGGTGAAGCAGCCTTACTCTAAAGCGATTCTAAGAAACATGTTTTGGCGAAAAGAGTTAGTTTACTGAGTCTTTATCCAAAATATGATATGAACCTTCTTCAAAGGCATTTAGAAGTTTGTGTGGTAATACAAGACACATGTTATGGATAACAACTTCTTACGTTTCTGGGCCAATTCTTGCCCCCTCTTCAGTCACCTGAAGAAGGGGCAAGAATTGGCCCAGAAACGTCGTGAGAAATCAATAAAGAACCTGAAGAAGGGGCAAGAATTGGCCCAGAAACGTCTTGAGAAATCAATAAAGAAGTTGTTATCCATAACATTTGTCTTGTATGATATGAACCATTTGGACAAGTGCATTTGCGATGTGCATTTAATGTAACACTCCTGTAAGATAAATGTTATTGGAATTATATGATATAAAAGACTCAATATATTTGTAAATTGACATTAAAACTTATTTGTATTAAGGCATAGTATATATGGAGTACATATTTTGGGTTTTTCAGTTTCATTCTAGAGATAAGTAAATAGTAGCATGTGAAATTTTTACTTACTTTCTGGTGAGAACAACCTGCAAGGTATGACGGTCCCATCCTAGAGGAAATATTGAGAAGTCATAAATTATCCCCTTCAGCCAACTGTTAAACAACGAATCAATTCCAAGGAGGAAACAGAAAGAAACTGTGGAGATACGTTTTGGAGAGATTTCCAATTTAAAGAATATTTACTATACTTTGAACTTTGTCGTAATTCTCATTTACATTCACTTTCGATGTATGCATAAAAATATACATATAATATCATAAATGATAATAAAATAAACAATGTCATTGTCTTCTACAACGTGGTAATACCACTAATAATAATGACAACAACAGCAACATAATAATGATAATAATCATCATCATCGTTTATAGCGTCTGAGACTGCTCAATTGAGCTAATCTTCTTTCCGTTGAACGAGGTCCAATTATTTTATTTACCAATCAACTATTTAATGTTTTAAGGACAGTATATATGACTTGTTCGTTATTTCTTGACGAATCGATGTTTTATGTGTAATTCAATGTAAAAATGTTTTGAGTTACGTGAAAAAAATCTTCCTTCTTGCAGTAATATTCAAGTTACTTTCTTAGAGCAATCATCTCCACAGCAACATTAAGTTCCGAAAACATTTCAATATTAAGTACTTCAACAGATGATAAATCATGATTCAAAAGCGATTTTGGATGCACATGCAGTTAGTTTTAATGAGTTATAAATGATTATGAACCGTGTTTTTTTACGCAGATAACTTAAGATGTAAATAAAAGATAGACATCAGAAATCTATTATTCTCAAATTGATTTTTAATTCATTTGCGTGCGACCATCAGAAGTTTTATAGCCGCAATATCTTCAGTAAAATAAATAATGAGATGTTATTCCACTAATTTCTGAATACCTTATACGAAGGCTGTACTTTAAAGGCATATATAGAAATGTATAGATCTAAATTTAGTGTGATTAGTTTGAACTTAATCAATGAAGAATCTGACCATAGTTATGTCCGTGCAACTTTTGCACACCAATCAAACCATTAATCACCAACAACAGTGTTTCTTAACCTTTCCCAAATTTCATAAAATGGTTTGCCAGTAGACGGCGGTAGGCAACCAGAGTCTAAACAATGCATCGCTCATATATACGTATCACAGATGCATGTTTTGAGACTACCCCCTTTAAATTAGCAATTTTCATTGCATTTCAGCTGTAAAGTTGAATTAGTCTACGTCGCGACTTATGAAATGTGACGTTATTATTATTCTCTTCAGACAAAAGGGGAATACTTAGAGGATATTTGTGTTTTCTTGACAAATACCATGTTTATCTCATCTCGTGAGGAAGAAAGTTTATATTTTCACAAGTGGCGTAGCCACGAGTGAAAGTATGTAACTTTTCTGCCTCACGAGATGAGATAAACATGGTATTTGTCAAGAAAACACACATTTTCTATTTATTGTATGATTTAATCGTTGTATTTCTCCCAAAATTAAAGTGCATTTACGTTGAGTCGGCTCAAAAGAGAGACCGTCGCTAAAGCAACAATATGACGTCATGAGCGTGTCATTGTTATTGTCACAATTGACTGATAACACCGTTTACTGTCATTGATAGATCTCGGTATTTCACCGCCAATCATATAATAAATTGATATATATGATATTTTAAATAGTTGCTAACGTCAGAGAAAATATTGATTTGAATAATGCACTATTTTCCTGGTTTGCCTTGCAAAATTTCGATGTAGGGCCCTTGTGATACAACATATATACACAATTTTTATCGTAAGAGTCATTGCCATAGAAAGACAAAGGCGTCACAAACATCTTCAGACATTCTACATTTATGCTGGTGAAATGTACACTTAGCGAAGAAAAGATCGGTTTGTCAACTCACACGTGTCCCAAATGGTTAACATATGCAGAAGAATGATAAACATGTGAAGACCGTACCTTTATACACTTGAGAGTTTGTTAATTATTTACATTATGATTTATTACAATAACACTTGCATCACATGACAGGCTACTGCAAATAGACTTCTTTAATTGGCATTCTAGAGGTTGGTGTGATGAACAATAAGGACAATTCTTATTGATGAACAACTTCTTTATTCTGTGTAAGCGACGTTTCGACATAGATTCTGATGTCTTTGTCAAGCAAGTGCAAATAAAGGCTCCAATACCGTCTTCCTAATTCATTATAAAACACAACACCGAAACTTATTAAATTTTAAAAACACTACAAGCACATTACCTAAAAGAGGGATTAATATCATATTTAGTACCATATGTAATGAGTTCTACTCTTTCGTTCAACAATTATCATGTCCCTTGTTCCGCCCGTCCGATATATGACAACTTAAATTGTACATAAATTGATGAATGCTACACTTCAGCGATTTACATTATATGAAGTAGTTAGTCCTTTTTAATCCTTTTTTTGTCCTTGTTGATGTTTTATTTTCTTTAAAGATATGTATAAAGATATAACGATGATGATACGAACAACTTGTACTTGTTACCATGGCTGTAGCTGTGCGTATTTATTAATTCTGTCTTGAGTGAATGTTTAAAAAACTATCAATAGTGCTTGTCGATTTAGCATTATAAAAACAGCCTGCGGTAAGGCATCTTCCCCGCCAGGCCAAGCTAGCGCACGTTAGAGACCAGCTCAGCTCGTTATAACGTTAACGTTGTCTGTCTAGGCCTTGCGGGGAAGATGGCGGCAAGGTGATATTTGAAACGACTCTACCTTGTTTGAAACAAAGGAGAAATAAAGAGTCAAAAGGCGATAAATCATGTTTGTTTCAGTTTACAGAGAAGCGAATTCAGAAGATGGATTCAACATTCTTCTACCGCATCTCCTTATCTGGTCCTGTTTATTACACGTAATACACGAACATTAAACCCCTTGTTTAGAAGACACCGAAAAGATCCTCAATGCTCCAATTTTAGTTTAAAAAATTTTACTAAAGCATTCACTTTCATAGTTTCGTCTCTTAACAAGACATGATTACAATAATAACCAATGACTAACATTTCCATTTCACACATCTTTCCTTCGACCTTGCTCTTGGATTTGACCTATTGATCTGATTAAAACATGAATATTTTAAAATATCATCACAGCTTGAAATTGATTCAAATAGATTATTTTTCAAAACTAAACATATCATCATTTTGCATGGCAAAATCAGCAGGAATATGAATGTACTTCAATAGTTATATCCTGAAATCAAATGTTAAAATATGGCGGCGTTTGATTAAAAACTACACAAAAGGGAAAGTCTCATTAAACTCATTCCCCGCTATTATCCTTAATGATCAAATCTATGATATACTGAAAGGCAAAAGAAACGTCGCTCTTATGACTCAGTTCAATGACCTTGAATTTTATACGTCATTTAAACCAGATGTAGGATTTTATCCAAATGTTTGAGCCATGAGTAAAGCACAATTCTTTACAGCCAATAATACCCATTCCCATACTTTGAGATTGTTTATAGTGATTTTTAACAATGGACACTGGAAGAATGTTAAAAAAGCAGAAAAGTGCATTTTTGTGCAAGCATTAACAATCTGAATCAATAACAACAATCAGTCTCGTAAGTGTCACAGCGACTTGTGAAGCCGATTTCACAACATTTTGAAAGCGAAAATGACATTGAATGACTCGAAAATGACGTTTTTCTGTTTACGTTGTAACCCAGTTGTTTTGTTTTAGCGGCAAGTACTGGTGCCTCTAATGATACAGAGATCGTAATGATGTTCTTACACGACCATTTACATGTTTGATGGCATTCAATGATGCCTAACAGGCCACAACGGTCTTCCAAGGTTGATGCTATCTTTTGTCAGACATTTTGTTTTTCATCGTGTACAAAAATGAGTTGGATGAGATGCTCATTTTGGGCGGTATATAACTTTAGAGTTTGATAAGAAATGCACACGCACCTTGGTTTTCATCACAATCACTGAAAACCGTGTACCATCATAACCATGATAAATTAAAACGGATTTTAAAAATTAGCATCAAAGATAATTTTTCCATTTGTTATTTTCAGCAAAATGGATTTGAACATGTTTCAAAATTGATTTTTGATACAAATATCAGTTTTACAATTATGTGAAACTTGTCTTGAATCACTTTTGAAATGCGACGTTTCGTTTGCCTTTCAG
Organism: Steromphala cineraria; assembly: GCA_916613615.1. Lineage (NCBI taxonomy): Eukaryota > Metazoa > Mollusca > Gastropoda > Trochida > Trochidae > Steromphala > Steromphala cineraria. Next base: position 1,449,554 of record OU744734.1, read on the forward strand.
TATATATAATGAATGAATACTTCACAAATCAAACAAAGGTTAACCAACCTAATAGAAATATTGAAGAAGCCATATACTGATAAATCCTTATGTGATTTGTACTTGTACCCCAATGAGGTTAATGATATTATCTCATCTGTGAACACTGCTAAGGCGATTGGCCCAGATGGAATAAACAATAAGTTCCTAAAATGCAATGCTCGATTTCTAGCTGACCCATTAACTAGTGTCTCTAATCATTCACTATCCGAAAGTATATTTCCTCAAGTTTGGAAAAGAGGCCAATGTAGTCCCAATTCATAAAAAGGGTAGTTTAAATGAGTGTTCAAATTACAGATCTGTTGCACTTACTACTTGTTTGGCAAAGGTTTTTGAAAAGTGTATTTTTAAACATGTTCTTAATTATTTTAGAGATAACGATTTACTTTCGAATCTTCAATCTGGTAATCTTACGTATCTTTATGATTTCCTTGCTGGTGCTGTTGATAAAGAAAAGGGAATTTGAGCTGTGTTTTGTGATGTTAGCAAAACTTTTGATAGGGTTTGGCATATTTTATTTTACATAAATTAAACAGATATGGCATAAAGGGAAAACTCTTAATGTGGTTTGAAAGTTATCTGGAAAATAGAGAGCAATGTGTTGTAATCAATGGTTCGAAATCCGATAAGAGTATTCTCTTTGCCGGGTAACCACAGGGTTCAGTCTTACATGTAGGTCCACTTTTATTTATCGTATATATAAATGATATAATAGAAGGGATAAGCAGTAATATACGCCTCTTCGCGGACGATACTTCCTTATATGCGATAATCGGCGATCCAAGCGAAACTGCAGCTAATATGAACGATGATCTACGACGAATTTCTGAATGGGCGAAGAAGTGGCAAGTATCGTTTAATCCAAGTAAAACAGAATCAATACACTTTACTCGCAAATCAAATCCTACTACCATGCCAAACCTTATCATGAATGGTAAAGTCATTACTCCAGTTAATAATCACAAACACTTGGGTGTTATTTTGCAACATAATTGCTCGTGGAGTGAACACATAGATGACATAGCTAAAAAGGTCTCACCAATGGTAAATTGTCTCAGAAGTTTAAAATACCGTCTAAAACGAAAAACATTTGAAACCATGTACAAGCAATTCGTATTGCCAGTGCTCGATTATTGCAGTCTTATATGGGACAACTGTACCAAACAACAGGCCGATTTACTCGAAAATCTCAACCTTGGTGCCTTAAGAACCGTGTGCGGTGCCGTACGTGGTACCAGCCATTATAAGATTTATGAAGAAACTAACTGCCAACGGCTGTGTAAAAGAAGATATCTTCATAAAATGTCCATGTTTCATAAAATGGTCAACAACATAACGCCGAATTATCTCAGTGATCTTGTTCCGCCTAAACTATCAGAGTCTCTGGTTATAGTTTTCGCAATAATTCAAATCTTTGGACTTTGCGATGTAAATCGGAAAACTACCCGAGGTCTTTCCTCCCAGATGCTATCAGGAAGTGGTATTTACTTCCCGTTGAACAGAGGGAATTACATGCACCGTCTTTGTCGAGATTCAAAACTACCATACTAAATAACGATACTATAATATATACAGCTACTTTGACTTAAACATGGGAAATAGGTTCTGTCAGATAATACATTGTCGTCTTCGACTTGAATGCAGTGACTTGAATGCACATAAATATGAACGCTTTATATCTCCATCACCAGCCTGTTCTTGCGGCAATAACTATCAGGATTCTAACCATTATTTCCTACTGTGTCCTTTATATAGCGACTTACGTCAAAATATGTACTTCTATACGTTAATAATATCAAACGTTATTGGCATTGTTTGTTAAGTCAGATTACATCTTATTTTGTCAAATACTGAAGCTGTGTTTGTACAATTTACATGTATACATACTCATCCTATTGTACATTCATCATGACATTATATTATATTTCTGTATCCGGAGCGGTATTGATATAAGAATTTGCTTGTTTACCAATCCGGTTCCTGCTTTTTTTGGGAAATAAATATGTTTAAACCAAATCAAATGTTATTCCTAATTGGACAATGAATTCTATGTTTGGACAATGAATTCTATGTTTATGGAACATGCTACTGTAAGATTACACAATCTAGGAACATGAACTTTATGTATAATTATATACTTGAAAAGGAATTTATATAAGCACTATTGGCTATTTTCCAATCGAGCAGTAATTTTTACAGAATAAATATGTCATACGGTATATATGTCTTACCTTAACGCCGTATACTACGAACTGCTCGGGCGGGTAGCTGATGGAGCAGTTTCCAGTTGTAGTTGCACACAGAATGTTTTCAAAAATACTGAAAAGAACCGTCAATAACCATATTTTATGACGTTTGTCCGGCGCACGTAACTCCATTTTAGGCTCTGTGAACCATTATCAAACGGGATATCAAATCCTCGATTGCTGAACACCACCCGGCTTCCTGTTGTAACTGCATACCTGTCATGATTATACTTGAAAGGATTATTTGCAATACCGTATAGCGCCTTTTCATTGCTTGACCCGGTTATCTTTGTACTTGTATCAATCCGCTATCAATTACACACTATGTGATACAATTGTAAGTGAAAGGTTGTATATAAAGTTAGCCAACTTGTACGCTCATGTCGTTAATCTTTTGTTATAAGAAGTAGCTGACGGTTGCTTTTGTAAAATCCTTTATCATAGAGATATACATAAAGGATACGTTGCACTTGATGAAACCATTTTTAGTGGAGAATATATAGTTATTGATATCTTTACAATTCAGTCGATCATTGCCGAGTCTGTTTCTCTCTCTATACTACTCGTCATTCTGACTGTTCAATAAGATTATGTAACGAGCCAAGTGTCTCCGTATGCTATGCTTATAATACTTTCTTTTGAAGTGAGGTAATACAATACTGGGATTTTACGAGTCAAAATAAACACGTTATGGGCTGTGCTAAAACCCGTCTCAATCTGCGTCATTGGTATGCATATCTTCTCAGTCATTACTGTATAATGTGGACTTTGAATGTAGTGTTAGTAGACCTTGGTGGGTTATGATATTGGAAGGCCCAAGGCAGGTAACTGGTTTCATCTTGTCTACAGGCGCATGTGTATTTCGTTTATTTAAAATGAAAGTTCGATATACTGTTTGAAAGCTTTAACCGAATAATTAAAACGCATTTCAATATCGCCCGCATCTTTTCGAATATTTCAATAATTGGTATATTGTTATAATGTGAATTTCGATTTCGATTTTTTTGTCAATTACGTTCTTCCGAAAAGTCTTTAAATGGTTCTCAAATAAATGTGTCTGAAATTGTCCAATGTAACTGAAAACAAGCACAAGGTCTATTTAATCCAGTCCCATTTTACCAAATAAATGTAAGCGTTTCTTTTTTGTGAAAGTATGTAAACATGGAGGAATATCACAGTGTTCCCAACGAATACCGGGCACTGTTGTGTAACACCAGTCTTCCATCTTCGTAGTTGCTCGGGGAGAGGTCTGCAGTAGTTAGAAACCTCTACCAGACTTGCAATCTTTAAGAAGTGCTAACTTCACTCCCGTAATCATGTCCCTGTGGCACCTGGCTATCCCATCTCTGACAAGGGTTACCGTTCTTGTTGACATTGACCTTGCCGGTGTAGTGAGCATGGCCTTCTACTATAGTGTAGCAGCCAATATCTGCAATATATGGAAAAGGCACAGATAATAGATATAGAGAGTATATTTCATTCATGTTCGTAACATACCTCCTATCAGGCCATGGCTCCCGTATTAGTCCGCGGATCACTAGCTAGATGGGTTTGTAACCTTTTCATCACGTATCACACCTTTTCTCCAAGATATTAAAGTGACACAGCGTTTCTTTTGTAAATTGTATTTGGTTTTGATAAGCTACAAAATATCTAATATGCTGATTGAATTTCATATCTCATCACTGCAAATATATCCATTTATGCATAATATATCTAATATGCTTGATTTTATGGAAAACTCAAGAAAACATCTCAAATACGTTAAATAGTCGAAATTATGCATCGAATTAATTTCCCTATTAGTTACAATACCTAATAAACACTATCGAATCGAATATATCTTCCTGTCAGCTTATGACAAGGTTTCAAAATTACGTTTGGCGAATTTGCGCGCGCCACTCGAGCAAGATTGTTCGGTTTACGATCAAAATCCCGACTTTGAATGGCCGTATTTTCGCTCTAATGTACTGATTGACATTTAACTTGTCATTTTTAGTAACAGTAAGTGGTTCCCGATGTAATAACATCGATTTCAATATTTGACATATGTGATCTTATCAACAAACTCTGTGTCTCTTTAAGGCATTTGAACAATATTTGTTTGATATAAATATACCATTACAAAATGTAAATGCTTTCCTGGAGTAGAAAAACTTAGAATTGCACGAATAATCAACATATTTAATTATTCCTATGTTTTTTAATCACATTTCGACTGCTAAATATTCTTTACACGACATGTACAGCAGCATTGTCAGCTCTGTTACTAATGTTTATCTTACTCGTGTAAAGATTGGATATCTTTCAAGAAAACAGGTCTATTGCTCTTTTAGGGACCCTACATTAATGAAAGTTTGTTATATACCGTTAGAATAAAAACGAAATTCTCCTCACTTGTAAACCGACTTGGAGGGAGACTTACCATTCCAGTTCCCATACAGAAGCGCAATTTCTCTATAACATATAGATTCATAACATAAAAATCAATATGGAATTATTATTCATTTTGTTATATGACCATGTTTTGATGATGTGCAGGCGTATCATGTTCATCAACTCTAAAGATAGATCTCATGATATAGCCGAAACGAATACGCTCAACTGAAGCGCTTGTAAAATATCCCGTGGCTCATGTTACTGATTCAGGCACTGAGTCGTCCACATACATAGCATTATAAGATATATATATATATACTATCGAAACAACAATCAGCAGGAGCTGGCAATCATGTACCAGTTTTGACATTTAATATGAAAAGCATTACAATGTCATCATTAGGGAAATTTTGAATTCGTCACCATTTATTACCAAATTACTCTAAGTTAAACAGTGTGTACCAGTTTGGCGTGTCAACACAAGGCAAAAAAGACATGTGGTCAAACAACTTTTTATTTTTTTTATTTTTTTTCTTATTCCATTTTTTTTATAACTGAACTCATTTTCGAGAAAGCTTTGCTCATAATAATCACTTTTGGTCACCAGCCTTATATAATTGACGATATTTCTATCACTGATGAGACCGGAAGGATGATACAGCTGATACTTGTTGACACTTGGGGCGAGGCTCTACTGGGCTGGAGGCAATAAGACTGATTACTATTATGAAGGTGTCTTATCTTATCATCTGGTGTTTGAAATTAGTTATACCACCCGAGGGCTGATACCGTGATAAAATAGCTTATACTCGTATTTAATCATTTATAAAAGAAAGTAAGTGTCGATCAGAAACATTCATGTGTTTTCAGGCTGATAGCCATCATTAAGAACATGGCAAGTTATCATACAAATAAACAATACAGTACAGTTACACAGCTTTCCTTGTAGCAAACACGTACATGTACGTTGGGTCGTATATTCGTGGGCTAAATATTCAATTGCTTTTCATAAAGCTTCAATCTTATTCACAATCGTACCTTAAAAGTCGTAGTTGACTGACGCTACAGATACATGTGAAACGTTTAAATGGTCCATGCTACAGTTGAAATACTATGTAAGTCGCAGATTATGTGTAGGTCTGTAATGAATCAAATACAAAATCTATGTGCATTATACCACAGACTCCGCGTACCCTCTACAGAATGACAACATTCACTATATTGCTAGGCAAGTCTAAAGCATTACTGTGAATAGATAAATTTCCAAAATAATATCTTACATTTGACTGTCGCCCCCTAGAAAGGAGCAATGATTGATGCATGTAGCAAAGATATGGTAGAAAACTGTTTATTACCGAATCTACTGCTTCATGACTATAAAATACAACACAAGCGGCTGTTTGACATGTGTAGCCAATGTGAAACTATCTCTGTTGCAAAGTTTCATACGCGTCGTACAAGATACACTGTGTCACAGCGCTGTTCGTGAAAGCACATGTCTATTTTAAAACGATATGGTATTCTTTGGATCATCATGTAACCATCTAACACGATACGTTTGTCCCTGAGAGACGTTCAAGAATCGTGAATTCTTCAGGGAATCACGACATACACACACGCCAGGGATCTGATCACGTTTCCTAGCTGCCTGTGTCAACATGCACATCGAGACCATAGCTGTCAAAAGCATACACATTCAGGGTCTTTTCTTCAAAAAATGGCGACATGTTTCCTCAGTTCCGCGGTCTTGGCCTTAGTTATATGCACAGGTACGTGTCATTTATAACTTCCTGTGTGTCAGTAGACATTCATAATACGTTGTCAACACATCCTTATATGTTATGATTACATTATCCGTCGGCAATTCTTATAAAACATTGAAATCAAGCATGATACTTCTTATGACATATCCGATGTTTTCTGACAGAGTCCAATGAATGTCGAAACATGTGCCATAAATTTACATTTTTATCATAGCAGGTTCATGTATTCACTAAGAAATGCAAACTGCATAATGTAAACAATACTTATTCATTAAATGCTATAGTACCTAATGCGATTAAGACAATTACTGAAGCAAAAGATTCATTCTGTTGCATAGATGAAAACATAGGAGAGCTAAGTTGTTCTGTTTTTTGAAAATGTAGTCAGTAGGAAATGATTACGTTAAAAGTTTTAAAACTTAACATTTCATGTAGATATATTTAAATAAGTGTATCCAACAAAATGTAAATGATAGAACACTGATAATAACTATTAACCCGAAGATGTGTACCCGTACTGCCTAATGAATACTTTTTACGAAATGAGTCATACCATTTCTTGACCAGAGGAACAGGAGGAAATCCCCAGTTGAAACTACCTAAGAAAACAGTTCCCGACAACATGAGTGCCTGGTACTCTTGCTCTTCACGTTTTTTAGAATAGAACAAGGAACCCAAACCTTGGGTTTTTAGATCTATGTTAATTAGCGTTGACACATTGATATGGGTTGCCAAACTCTAACCGTCCATAGTTATAGTATTGTCAGTTCTTAAATCGCTTCATACCATTTACTCATTTGCGTACTCCAGTCGTTGAAATTGTCAGGTTGTCAATAAAAAAATGACATATTAGACTTTTATCAACAGTTAGTTCCTACTGATTGAATAACACCATTGATAACGTTGGAAACATTTGACCCATACAATATGCTCCATGTGTCTTCAATCAAGAAAACGATTACTTAGGTAGTCCAAGCTAAGAATTCTTTAGAGATCACTATAATTAAATATACGTAACTTTTCCACTTTTCCATTTTTCAACATGTCCACAGTCGTCAGTCAAAAACGATCATGGAGGGTCAGCTTTCCACACATGCCAGTGAGTGTTAAAACCGGAAATGGCTACCCATCGGTATTTCTGAGCCAGATAGGGTTCAACGTCCCCCTAGCAGATGCCATGACATTCCATGTTCAAGCTTGTTCCGGGGCACAGCTCGTTTTCATTGGTTCTTACGGACAGATGGTGGCGGATGTGGTCCTAGGGGGCGTCACCGGCACCGGAAGTTCCGTCTCGTACATCCGGCCATGCATTCCACCTTTCCATCCGGATATACCCCTGGACTGCAGTCCGTCGGTCATTGTGAAGACCTTCCGGTTGGGATGTTGGAAGGACGACACCCTATGGGTCAGCTGGAGGTCTGACGTCATCAATGTTGGTTATGGTAGTGTTCCGGGTTTGAATCCTTTCATGGACTCTGTCTACACAGGCAAGATTGTGGATATATTGGTCATGTCCCAATCTTATGGAAAATGGATTTTCTGTAAGATATACCAAGTGTTATTCTATAAAGACTATTTCAGGTTGATGTATTGTTGTGATAAGGTATACTTATTTGATATAATTTAATGCTATTCTTAAAAGGTATCTCAATTTTGATTTATGACTTTTTTCAATAGGTTACCACCTTAAATATATCTTTTTGAAGTGTGTTCTCTTACCGGTGGTTTCGTGACGTGATATTGATACTTATATCAGCATGTTTTCCCATTTAATTCAAGGAGAAATACCAAACTTTTATTGGTAATATAAAGTAATCAGTTATCGAAATAATATAAATTAAATGTAACAATTCAATAATTTGCATGTGTACATAAAACTTTATCCAAGAGTATCATTGATCCCTTCTGATTATGAAAAACTATTCTATGTTTGTTCGATGATTGGTTTCTTTCTTTATAATTTGTCATGCCTTTAATAAGGTCCCTTTCAATTTCAGGATCTTGCTGAATTCACCAAGGATGTTTCAACATGCAAAACAAATCATTCATTATCTAACAACTCATTCGAGATATCTCTTATCGTAGATCATTTTGAATAACTTCGATAATTTCTAACGTAGATTTCTCATTTTTGAAACGATTTTAAATGAAACATTGTTCTATTTGAGATAACATTTTTAAATATACAATTTATTTTACTTATCGAGTCATGTTGTATTTTCCTTCCCCTATTTTCCATTTTTTCCCAACGAATACTCTCCTTGTGTCACAGTTCGATTCTTTTTTACACAGAATTCTGTCAATCGATGATTGTTATGATCAAAAACATACATGATCACGTTTCTCCCTATTTTCGTTGTTAACACTACTCAAAAGAAGTTAAAGGTCAAACCTACATTTCTGTACGACATCATCACAGAGGAAACACCATTGCGTGGTTGCAGCGAGGTTCAACACAAAAGAATGTTGCACCAGACTTGGTTGCAGCTAATGATTGAAGACTCTCTGATGAACCACCATGAAACTACACAATCAATTTTGCATTCTGACCCTAAAGAATTTCACCAAGCACCATCATAATAGTAGTGATTTTTGTGCGCAAACTGTTCATGGAAAATTCAAATGACACGGTTAAAGATATAATCATATTTAAAGGTGCAGGCTACATTAGGCCTTTTCTATTGAGCTTGAGTTTGCGATTAAAGAGATATTGTCCCGCTCGTCAGGATATGCTGAACCTAAACCTAACCCTATTTCAACAAGATTTATGCTGAGAAATATGAATTCATAACTTTCTTTGCCTAGAAAATTGCCAGAACAATAGCTTTAACCATTATAATGTTTGTTGTAGTACATGTATATTTTGTATTTTGCATATATGTAGATTTATGAAGACTACTACATCAAAAGGAATAAGGACAAGTGATAATCCATGATTTGTTGAAAGCTTAACAAGAAATAATGGGAATCCGTGTATATTGGAAAATAAGAAACATTTTTCCGTCTAGACATAAGCCATTCCCATTGAGTCTGTCATCAAAATAAATGTTTAAAGTTGTTGGAGAGTCCGTCTCATATTAATTATTTTAATACATCTCTCCTGGAACAAACAAACACTTAGCTAGTATTGTTGCAGCTCTAACCAGATAAAACGTATCATCCTTGTTAAGCAGTGCACAGTGACCCAGGCTTGGCTTGACATTGTTCTTCCAAACAGAACAATTCGCTACTAGCTGACGGGTCTCACAGAGTCGGGTCCAGCCTGGTACAGTTCCCCCACACTACCTCTCAACATAGCAGCGACCTTACTGAACCCACTGTTTGAGATGAATAGCGTATGACACTTGCTCAGGATATATTGGTCAAGAATCGCTTTCTCCACTCCTGAACAGTCAATGCTTCCAACAGGGTGATCCAGGTGTAATATAGTCCCTGGTAGATCAACATAATGGTTGGGAAACGTCCTCTTCATTTCCTCCTGAGTAGTTATGGAATCTGTAGCCACAAACACCAGGGAGTCCTGGGTCAGTTTGACTCTGAGTCGTTCAATAACTTTAGACACGTTAGGACTGTTGTGCGATGATCGGGTGTCATGAGGATTGTTTGTGGATCGGCCCATCCTGAAATGGGCGCAGAGCAAAGATTTATTTGCTGTTTTAATTCTAAACTGTTCATATCTATCATAGGTCCTTGACGAAAATCTGAACAATTGAGAAAATGCTATTTGGAATATTTCCGATGCTGTTTTATTTTGTGCCCATTTGACATTTGCAAACAACGGATCGTTCGTGAGGTTTCTAAGGTAGTTAATGTTACCCTCGTAATAAATAACATCCTCTGAAAATATACATTCCAAACTGCTACAGTTGAATTTTTTAAAGAAACGTTGTACATTGTAATCCACTACACGAACTGTCTTTGTTTTTAAACCTCTGATGCTATCCTTTCTAACTATCCAGTCCACCTGATTGGGTATGAGGAAATCACTCAAATTGCAGCCTTTGTTCATGATAATTCCAAACTTCCTCCTCAACATCTGAGACATGATGTACGACATGACGATCCCCTTCTGTCTGTCTGCTAGCCCCCCACACAAGCCTCTCTGACATCTGTATATGATGAAGCGGTTGGACAGGTTGCCGCCCGGGGGACGATGAGGATTGACCAAGTATGGACTCACGAGATAGGGCACCTGTTTTATACGAGTCCATTGAAGCAGGGTGTTCAGGTAGCGGATCTGGTACAGGTTGGAGGCGATAGTAACCATAGCAACTACGATTATTATCAGGGAGCCGAATCGGGACAAGCATGCCTGAAATGTAAAGTATAAAATTAACCTTCAATATCACAGACACAAGGGTAGTTACCATAATACATATCAGGTGATTATGAATAATTAAATTCGTCTGAGGGACAAAAATCCTTTAAGAAATGTGTTCTTTGCAACAGTCGCTATATCTGGGCATCAAATCTTATTCTTAGCGAGTCGTTCGGTTGTCTGAATCGCAAAGGATATCGTGTTTGGTAGTTCAACTTTCATCAAACACTAAGAATTTATCTTAACCTACAATCGTACAATATTAGAAGAGAATTTGATAATGTGATAAACGGTCACACTAACATGTACTTGCAGAAATTCAGCTCCTTTGTAGGATGTCTGTATTCAGTGGCTGTCTGTAGTTTAAATAATTTCATTAGCGACTATCTATTTCCCGTGTAAATCACCTATTATAACTATACGCGAAACGGAAATTCACATCTTTGGAAAATGAGTAGAAGATGCTGACAGAATTCATCTTGATATTGATAGTGAATAGTCACATTTAAAACAATTCCTGAGGTTGAAATGCCAATAGGTGGATAGAGAAACCCATCCAGTTCCTACTTTCATAGCCAAGGTCACGTAAACAGAAGAGAGGTTTCCTTAAATATGGAGTGTAGATGTTGCGAAAGACCAAAACCAAATCTATAAACAATTCCCTGGCGAGATTTGTAAGTAAAACGTAAAATACTTGATTTGAACAAACGTATTTGGAACGAATTATCTTCATGTAAATGTTATTTTTCGGATTTACATGCCAAGGATAATTCTACAGTACCATTTTAAATCTGACTGTATATTCTCGTGATAATTTTTGTTGCAAAAAACAACCTTTTTGTTGTAAAATCAGAACTGGCCCGAATAATACCAATGCCACTAATAATATTATTGATGAATGGGATCATTGCATTACATACTTATGCTTATAAAACAAAAGTTGATAACTTCAATGATAAAGAAGATGAACTTAAATATGATGCCCATAACTGTAATGATCTTCTTATATCAATATTATGGTTGACCATTATGACAATGCTATTGTCAATATGATGTCAAAGAGCCACACATTTCCTCATGCCAAACTTTATTAAAAGTGTCATCTTAATTGATAAGTACTGTACCGACTGTTGGCCAATGAAACGTTTTTAAAGCTAGTTGGTTGAAATGAAGGAATTTCCATTTTGTACGAAAACCGGACAATGGAATTTCTGGAAATTATCTTAAGAAGAAGAACTGTGCGGTATTTGGCAGCTTATAGAACTAATAACACTATTTTGAAAGAATTTCCCCACTTATTTAAGTGGCCGCATTATAAATGTATCTGAGTGAGAAACGATTAGTGTAGGTACAATGCATCCATATCTTTGATTGTTCAAAGCGCCTCGTAGACTCTCAGAAAAGCGTTTTCCTGATGCACTCACTCAACCTGAGATAAATGCATATTAAACATGAAGCCATTTTCCAAAATGAAAATTTTTTAACGTTGTTTGTAGGCTATATAGAAATGAGATTAAATATTAAACAGCATTCGAATATTAACAGAAATACATCTAAACCTTTTGATTTGTTGTCAATTCGACATAGCCTTATCAAAACTTGATACCAATTTATACATCTCCATCATCAGGAATATTTGTGAGTAACGTGTATTTGTTACACCTAAGTTTAGATTCTGGTGGTGCTCAACTATTTGTTCTGAGTATATGTAAGATCGATGTCGAATGACAGATAAGGCATTTGGGTACACGTTACAGGCGATATGGCACCAGGCCGATATCACAAAAGAATGTGTTGTAAATATGTTTATTTCGAGGATCAAATATTGAGGTTGAAAGGTCTTGTTATATATAAATTCTAGTACATGAGCAATACAGGTACCAATGCCTCAAGTGATTGTACACAACCTGGCGCCAAACCGCATGGAAAGTCCGATCGTTTCCTGTGATTGTCACTGTCACTTTGCCTTTAGGGGGAAAACTAATGAAACTTTTAATAGCTTTTTTCCGCAAATTGAATAATGAATATATCTTCCTTTATCTGTAAGGTTCCTAATCACCCTTTTCAAATAATTTATTTGTAGTAACAATAAACACATGTTTTTATCGATTGTGTCAAGGATTCGACATGTTGATATGAGACAGATGGCCACACCGAAACACGTGTATCGATGCAGGTGAATATATCATCACAAATATGTGTACTATCATAACATTTTGCGTTATCCTTTGCATAATATTTACTTTAACAAAAGTGGTCACGCACTGTCAACAACGAGAGAAAAACTTACGTGACTTGCGTTCTAAACCGTCATACATAAGTACACGTTTCAAAATAGCCGATTTTATCTTATCATGTACCCTCTCGTATTTAGCGCTTATATCAAGCTAATCAGATGAACAGTTTCCTGTATTGCATTGGTACATAAATGTTTGCATTCGTCTTCTCCTCAAGAACTAATATCTGTTTATGGTTGGGTTGGTTTACTTTTTTTTAATAAAAGAGTTGGTTGAATTTGCTAACATTTGCCAACTATCTGTATCTAAGAATACTGTTGTGATAATACATATTACAAAAGTTAACTTCGGATGTATTTAAAAAAGCATTAATTTTATATAATATTTCATAAAATACCTACAATCTTTAGATCTGTGAGTAAATGTACAATTATTTGGGTTGGACTTGTTGATCAAACAATTCTGTTCCCTTAGGTAAGCCAATATCTTTAACAGTGACCAGTTAAATTCTTTGTGGAGTTTTCTTTAAATTTGATAATTGATAATTTTGTGATTTTGGTGTGCGGTCATTTACTGAGAGTATTCAATTCAGTCAAGAGAATAACAGTCATCACATTGCAGCAAGCGTGTTCTTTCCTTTTGAATTATAGGGTAATTTTGATTTTGACTCGAAACTAACAAACAGTTGTACTCGTTGTAACCGTTTATAACTTATTGGTATCAGGAAATGAGAGACACCACTTCCTATTGATTATATAAGCAATTCAAGGTAAACTTTGGATTTGAGATGTATTTAGTGAATATCTTAGTTTCAATACATGGAAATGGAAATGCACTTAGTAGATTAAGATTGTCATCACATACATTATTAACGGAAACGGTAAATTAGAACTCTCAAAATACCTAGGGACAAACGGACAATGTTACATTGTAATTTGCATGTTGTAGAAGATGAATTTTGCAATGTCCGTTGTACGCGGATCTGATATCCATTTACTTGAAGAAATACTATTGTCTATTCTGTTTATCAATGATTACAGTTTTTTGCAACCGGAAATATTAACATTTATAACAACATAACATAAGTAAATATGTATAGCAAGCTTTCTAATTAAGAAATAACAGTTAATTTCTCACCTCGAGTTTGTTACCTCACCCCCTAAACATGAATTTGTAACATTTGTTGTTTGGCCAGAGCCGCAATAAAAATGTAAAAACAGCTATCCAGAGACAGTGAAACGTGAATGAGTTTTCGTTTCTACATTGCTGGACAATCGTTCTGTCGAAAAACCCTAATTGCTTACTTAAAATTTTGTATTGTTTATCATCAGATCCGTTTTTCTTTTTGAGAAATGAGTGGGGTATTTATTAAGTTCATTGTGTATATTATATTCAAATATGAAAGGGTAATCAATTTCCTTACAAATGTTTAAGATGAACAGTTTTGACAAAGCACTAATAGAAAATACATAGATAAACACCCTGATCAAATTTCGTTTTTATAGCAATATTACTAAGTTTCAAAACATGACTTTAGCTGATATATAAATAGAAACTTAGAATGATGAATGTTTGAAAACAAAGATAACTATAACCATAAGAATGTAGCTAAACTCATCCCACCTTGTTTCTGATGCTGGAGTACAGCATGATGGACCGGCTAGTTACCATGTAGGTTATTCATCAGTCTGGTAGCTGGCCATATACTAGGATATTGACAAATAGTTAAACAAATATTGATAATCCCGTCATACAAACATGCGCAAAAAACGTCAATTTTATACGCTTATTACATCTAGTGAGCTTGTACCTTATTGATCACACGCACCTGTGACGTGATCGGAACAAATATTGTCCCATTTGCTCTGTTTGGTGATTAAGCTGATTTGTTGAGTTATTTCAAACCGAGAAAATTACTACTTAAATACATGTATGTGTCCAGCGATGAAATATGTTTTTTTCTAGCAAGCTATTACTACAAAGGTTGTTACATTGAGTTCATATATATATATATAGCTTTTATTTCAATTTGCATATACATGTCATGCTCAGAGCACTTAGTGTGCAAATTATCCCTTGTCAAAGAGTACAGAACACTCCCTACGGAGAAAAACGGTCGCCTGTATTACTCGAGTCCAGGCTACCATCGTTCTTGTATTATTCCAGGTTTCCAATAGCTGCGGAACAGAGTCACTTACCACTGCTGACACCACACGTCTCATGTCTCATGTCTCAGGTCTCATGTCTCACGTCTCATGTCTCACGTCTCATGTCTCACGTCTCATGTCTCATGTCTCACGTCTCATGTCTCACGTCTCATGTCTCATGTCTCACGTCTCATGTCTCACGTCTCACGTCTCATGTCTCATGTCTCATGTCTCACGTCTCATATCTCACGTCTCACGTCTCAGTGTGGGGCAGTAACTCAACCCTTCAACCTCACGGAGTATCTAGCCCGTTGTTGCTGAACTAAAGTGATAGCGGTACCACGATCCACCACATATCGACAAAAGTTTCGCTCACTTTGATTTAATGTTTATGACACTGAAGGATATAAAATCAAACAGGGTAATACAGTGAGAGAAATGTTTATTCTACACTGTGTGAAAAACAAAATGACTGTTACAAGTCGAATGATGACGTTCAGGAACATGTAACTTCACACTTCTCAAATGCCATTTGCAAATGCTAGTAAACGAATCGTAACGCTAGATTAACAGAATACTTCCAATGATTCTCTCAATATCGAAGCCATTCCTCGCGAGTGGCACGTTTAAGTTGGACAAGTTGATCTCCTGCTGTAACTTGCCTCATCAGAACGTCCCATTCATGTTCAGTCGGATTAAGGTCGGGGATAATACTGGGAAACCATTCATTGCACACTTTGCTGCTTAAGACAGTCTGTGACATTACCCTCTTTGAGCAAAGGGAGGCCTGTTTCGCAGGAATGGCTCAACTTCTGGGAGAAGACCATTGTCTTTGTTTTTTTCTGACGTGCTTGTGGTCTAGAAATAACAAGCAGATCTGTTTTACCGTGCATTGTCATCAAATCCTAAATTAGAGCATTTCAGAAACCAAACTACAATGATCATGTTGCAAAACTATGAATGCACTATATCGTTTCCCGGCACGCTGTCACAAAGAAATCTTTCATCTGAGATGAAGTCGGGATTGATTCACGAATAGGGCACATGACGATGCCGTTTCAAATGATACCTTCTCTTTGTTAGCTATTAACAGATGTGAACATTTTTTTTAGTGTATTGTCCGGTTTTTTTCTCAATAATCGTACTCCTAGTTTTGTTAGGTTTGTGAAAATGTGGTTTAGATATTAGGCAAATAATCTTTAAGCCAAGTAAGTTCCCCTACCTTGAATGATACAGATATGTGACATCTTAATCTATGACTACGGACAATCACGTTGAGTAAAACTAAGTAAACGATCACAAAAATGTTACGGAGACTAAGAGTCTTCTAAGACCCTACTCAACTGTGCATTGCATACGAATTACTCCAAAACTAATATGAATTTCAATACCAATAATTCATTTACTTCTGTGCAAATGCAAACCAAACGGAAACAATACTACGTAAGCTTTCTTTTACAAGAAACCTCAGAAATTAGGACTAAAATAAATTATTAGTATTATATTATTAAACAAATCATGTATATTGATAACAAATATTGAGTGTGTATCGATGTATATAGTTTATCAAAGTGTGAATAGCCATTTAATGTTTAATGCATCTCACATAGAGTGATAATGTACCTTGTTAATCACAAACCACTACCAAACCGTGATCAATATACTTGAATGTATCAGAAAGTAACTTGTATTGTTTTGTTATATCACTCAACCTACAAAGTTTAGAGTAAATGCAGAGGTACATTTTGATAATAAGTAAGTTAAAATTAGATAAAAGAGATTTTAGGAACAAATCATGTCCAGAACAATGTCTATGTGGACTATAGCACCTTCAAGCTCAACGAACTGCTGAGGGAATGATTTCAAGAACTGTTGTCTGACATCCATGGAATCTGTAGCAACAAATAGTTTATCAAACCGCGTTATAGTTTGCTTCAGAAACTCCATCACAAGCGTAACATTGGGATGTTTATATGCTAGATTCACGGCCTTACGCTGTATAATACCCTGCTGGGAGGACCTTATAGGAAATATGAAGTATGAGGCCCTCCATTTCGCACCTCATAATTTCAAAGACCGTTAAGGTAATCGATCTCCAAAATTTTCAGAAGTGAAACCGCGGGATTCGAACCCACAACCCTTCGCTCTGTAGCCCAAGACTTTTACCATTAGACCACAAAGGATTGGTGAATACGAAGGGATTGATTTGTGAGGTCTTTGCTGCTCTCCTAGAACTTGATGATATTAAACTGAGCTCTACTGTACACTTTATACGTCAGAGATGTGGTGTATCTCGGTAACAAAAATTGATAACGCCCTTAATATGCTTATGCTATAGCGTTCTGGCAAAATGTCCAAGATAAAACATTTCATGGCAGAAAATGGGGGATTCGAACAAAGAGACACTCACTTCGTAGTCCAAGATTCTACCACTAGACCACAAAGGTTTGGTAAGTGTGAAGGGTTGACTGTCGATATCTATTCTGCTCTCCTCAAACTTTAAAAGTTAATTTTCACTGTTCACCTTCAATATTAGAAATGAGATTTTATTTTCGGTATATGAAATTGGCAACAACCTCATCCTCTAGCATTCAAGTAAAATTTCTAAATGTAATATTTTAAAAAGTAGAAAAGTTTGGGATTCGAACCCTCAACCTTTGAAACTGTAGTCCAATATTGTACCAGTGGACCACAGGGGATTAGTTAGTATAAAGCGATTGGCAGTTGATATCTATTCTGCTCTCCTCAAACTTTAAAAGTTAATTTTCACTGTTCACGTTATATTTTAGAAATGTGATTTTTTTCGGTATATGAAATTTACAACAACCTCATCTTCTAGCGTTTAAGTAAAATATCTAAATGTAAAATTTTAAAAAGAAGAACGTATAGGATTCGAACCCATAACCTTTCAAACTGTAGCCCAAGACTGTACCACTAGCCCAAAGGGGATTGGGGAGTAAAAAGTTATTGACTATTGACGTCTTTTCTGCTCTCCTAAAACATTAATGAAATTAATTTTGCGCTTTTAAGTTAAATATGTGATTATTTCGGTATATAAGATAGATAACACCCTCATCCTCGGACGTTCTAGCAAAGAGAGGCCTTTACCTACGGGAAAACCCTCGTGCGCCCTTGGATAAGGGTGTTATCTATTACTTAGTTCCTTGCCATGTTGCCATTAGAAATTGGCCGGGAGACTGAGGCAGAAACTCTTCTCCCCTACAACTTATCAAACTTATGGTCAATCACATTGCTAATCTCTAGCCTGTTATCTCCTTCTTGTGACAGGGCATTATTTACATTTTGCCTAAAACCACTATAATGTCATCATCCATATCATTTCATCATTCATTATATGTTAAATGTTCATATGTCTTCTGTCGTACTTGTTTGCCGTTGAACGCCACCCCTATACATTTTTCACCTGTACTCTTCTGCTTCAGGAGCCTTGCCAACAAGCAACTCCCTTCACTTCCTACTCTATTTTTAGATCAGCTTTACAGGCTACCCACCTCTTGGGCTTCCCCTATTCTATTTATAGGTCACATCAAAGGCTTCCTTTGATGTGTTACCTGTCTTCTAATTGGCTACTATAGTCCTCTGTTACCACTTCCTGTGCCTACCTGTTACCCACCTCACTCCAATTTCTGTTGCTGAGGTGGAAACATATTATTTCATTTCCAGGTATGGTGATTTTCTAATCTTTTTCCATCTGCCTCAATTCTCATTCAAACTCTTTCATAAGGTGCCTAATGTTAACTAAATAATAATTATAATCTAATAATGATAATATTCAATTTGTAAAATATTAATTTCATTCAGTAAAATAGTATTTAATAATATCTGTAATTTCATAAAATGGCCATGCCATGTGCTTTTTAATAGGAATAATTTCTATGTGCAATATTTATATCTTTAATGTGAATTATGTTCCTGTGATATACTTGCAATATAATGTGATATACTAGATGAATATTGTTAAAATTATTTATTTGAAATATATTGTTTTATCACTCCAATTTCTGTTGCTGAGGTGGAAACATATTATTTCATTTCCAGATTGTACCTCAGCAACAGATTCATCAACTCATCATCAATAAACCCATCAAATCACTACCATCTTTGTTGTCACGTCTTGACTGGCGGCCCATGCCGAACAAGATATACCCGGCCACAAATTGGCGCCCAACGTGGGGCTCTCAGAGTCTCTACACAATATACTCACAGTTATGTAATTATCACTCCATGAAAACACAATCCTCCATGAATTATGGTCCATGAATGTGCACTCCTTGAATGATATGTGTTGATAATGATGATGTGTTGATACTGCTGATTCTGTCAGAACCGAGCGATGTTCACTCCATGTGAAAGGTGAAGATGAGGGATGAACGTCTTGACGATAGCGGCCCCACGTTGGGCGCCAATTTGTGGCCGGGTATATCTTATCACAGATATCACTTCATGAACTTTTAAATATAACTCCATATCCATGAACTCAATCACCGAATGAACATTATTATCATTGAATGAACTCTTATCATTGATTGAAATTTATGTGTTGATTTTATGTGCGTTTCATGATTGACTGTATATTGATGTTGTTGCTATTGTGATATATTAATCATCTTGAAAAAACAAAAAGAAAAAAACAAATTTATCACCCTATCATCTTATCACTTATGTCTTAATCATATCACCCAAATATTATTTACATAAAATTCTATTTCTACAACTTTACAAAAATTGCTATTTCTACATTACATCTTATATAAACAAATTACTGCTGTATTTTCCCATATATATATATACACATGTGACATACCTTGACACACACCTGTTTAGAGCTCATCCTTATATCACATATTCTCTGAACTACATACTTCAGTTACTGTCCACTCTTGTACACCATTGTACTTGTATTTCACATAACTGTGTCCAATAATTAGACACATACAGACTAAATTTGTTTAACATTTGACATAACTTGTTTAACAAATACAACTTAACATTGCAGATACCTAACCTTTATCATATCCACTTTGACATTTCCTTGTATTGACTTCTGACATTCATGCATCTCATTTTGTATCCTTTTCGGAGGAGTTGCATCAATTAAACCTTTTACATAACATTTGCTATTTCTAGATTTAGAAAGTAATGTTATAAATTGTCGAATCTTGACTTGTGAGATTCTTTTTGCCTTTGGTTAGGGTACACCTGCATTCTTTCATCATCAATTACATCACATTTTGTTGACACTTGTGAAACACTAGGTTTTGTACACTACACTTGTACACTAGACATTCACATTCGACCTTGTACACTTGACATAGTTCTATTTGTACACTCACTATGGCTGAACAGGATCTACAGCATGTTGATGCAGACATTGTTGGGGCTATGGAGTGCCTACAGCAACTTCCTATGTCTCTCCGCACGGGGCTTCTTAGTCGAATGGCAGATGACATTACCAATCAATTGCAAAATACCTACTGTGTTAGTGCTGAAGGTGGTCCTCCAATGAATGTGACTCATTCCATTCCACCGCCACCTCCAGCCTACATAAACACACCTCTGCCATCTCGATTCCCCCATTCCTCTACCATTCCTTCTGGAATTGGTAGAGCTTCACTACAGCAGGGGGATATCTCATTGCTGAATTTACCTCGGTCATCACCCAGGTTGCATGAGACTCCTCTTCCCCGTTATGTTCAGCCTCACAGGACATCCACACCATACACTTACACGTCTACAGAGGGTTGGCCTCATCCCCCTCCAACTCCAACACCATTCCACTTCTCAGGGTCACAGCACAGGGTCCAACCTCAGACACCTAGCCAAACAGCATATATGCCCATCTTCAATGCACCAAGTCCCAAGATTTCTTCTTTCTCTGGGAATGGGACTAAGGGCGAGGCTAGGTATTCTCAATGGCGCTTGGAGATTGTTGGTTGTCGAAGGGAGAATTCCTATTCAGACACCGCAATTCTCAACGCCATGAGGAGGTCGGCTAAGGGATCAGCAGCTGATTTGCTTTGTGGGCTGTCAGAAACTGTTTCCCTGGACGCTGCGCTGGAGCAGTTGGATGTGGTGTTTGGCAACGTAATGCCTGGTGAGACTCTTATGGAGAAGTTCTACACCGCTCGCCAGGCAAAGACAGAGACAGTAGCTGAGTGGAGTTGTCGTCTCAGGGAACTTATCTCCAACATCGAGACTTCCGGCGCTCTCCCTCCTTCAGCTGCTGCTGGCTTGCATCGTGGCCGATTCTGGATGGGTCTCTCTCGAGATGACCTGAAGCAAGCCACTCGCCATCACTTCGACTCGGGGCTGGACTTCAACAGGCTTTTGCTTGCTGTTCGCCGAGTCGAAGAGGAGTTATCTACCCCCCGGGAGGCACATCAATTGCAGACTACATCTCCACCAACCAGCCAACAGATGGATGATGTGCTCTCTCGGCTTAAGGACCTTGGTAAGACTCTAAGTGTCCTGGGGAATCGGGTGAAGACGTTGGAGACACATACCCAACGCAACATTCCACACAAACACAAACCACCCAACAATACACCCTACAAGGCCAAACCTCCCAATCCTCCTTCTTGTGGGCCACCTTCTGGTCCCACTTCGACTTTAGGTTCCTCTTCTGGTTCCTCTTTTCCATCAGCTACCCCACAGCCAACTCCACCTTCGGCCAATCAAATTTATTGCTTTGATTGTGGAGCCCCAGGAGTTAGGAGAGGGCACTTTGGTTGCATTTCTTTAAACTTCTAGGAGTCCAAACCATGGAGCGTGTTTTGGACTCCGATGTTAGCTCCAATAGGCTTCCGCCAAATCTTGTGGGACCAGCAAATGTAGCTGCTGTTGAGGTTGAAGGTATCTCTTGCAATGTTCTCTTGGACACAGGCTCGCAGATTTCGAGCATGTCGGAGGCCTTCTATTTTCAGAACCTCAACAAACTTCCTCTTCATGATCTTGGGTCACTTTTGGATTTAAAAGGCGCTGGTGACTGTAAGCTGCCCTATTTGGGGTATGTTGATGCAGTTATCCGTATTCCAAGCGACTTTCTTGGTGAAATAGTTGAGGTACCGTCTCCAATTCTTATTGTGCCTACAACCCAATATCACCACAACTCGTCAAAGTGCCCATGGTCCTTGGTACCAACGCCATGGTGTTTGCTTCCAATCTTCTCGGGACTCCTTCTTCAGGTTCTTCGTCTCCCGCATGGACTTTGGCTCACCAGTGGCTCATTTCTTCTCAGGTTGACCTCCATCGAACGGAAAGTGTGCGGACAACTAAATCCATCACCATCCCAGCCTCCTGTAATCAGATTATTACAGGTATTTGCAGGGGTAAGCCACCGCAGGAAGGGAAACATTTCTTTGCTTCTTCCACTCCCACACTTCCCGGGTCCCTTAACCTAGTCAATGGTATTGTTAACTTCAAGTCAGGTCAGTCGACGACTAGGGTTAAGGTTGAAGTCGCCAATCCCTCTTCATATCCAATCACCATTCCGCCGAAAACAGTTCTTTGTTGTTTGGAACAAGTTGATTTGGTTGAAGGTCTTCCTTCAGGGGATGGGTCGACATTTCCAAGGTCATCCGAGCCACAGACTCTCTTTAATTTGTCTTCGTTGTCTTCTGATTATACTCCAGGTCAGATCTCCCAATTACAATCACTTCTTTCTGAGTTTGATGATATTTTCAGCAAGTCTGATATGGATATGGGACATACAGACTTAGTCACTCATCGAATTGAACTCACCGACGAACAGCCGTTCAGGGAAAGACATCGCCGTATTCCACCTTCTATGTATCAAGAGGTCAGGGATCACATTCAACAGATGTTGAGTGCCAATGTCATCCGACCTTCAATAAGTCCCTATGCTTCTCCTGTGGTTCTCGTGCGTAAGAAGGACTCATCTTTGAGGTTTTGTATTGATTTTCGTCAACTTATCAAACGCACGATTAGGGATTCCTATGCTTTACCCAGGATTGAAGAGACTCTTGATGCACTTCACGGCGCTCGCTTCTTCTCATGTCTTGACCTGAAGTCTGGCTATTGGCAGGTAGAGGTCGCTGAGGAGCATAAGGCTAGAACAGCATTTACGGTTGGTCCTTTAGGGTTTTATGAGTGTAATTCTATGCCTTTTGGTCTAACAAATGCTCCTGCAACATTTCAGCGTCTCATGGAACGGTGTATGGGTGATATGCATCTTCTTCAGTGCCTCATTTATCTAGATGACGTCATTGTGTTTTCTAAGACCTTTGATGAGCATCTAGAGAGATTACGAGCAATCTTTCAACGTTTGCGCGAGAATGGGCTGAAGCTGAAGCCTTCAAAGTGCCAATTCTTGCAGACCTCAGTGAAATATATAGGTCATGTAATCTCTGAGGACGGCATCACCACCGATCCTGAGAAAATTGCTTCTCTTAACACTTGGCCAATCCCACAGAATGTGGATGATGTTCGTCGCTTTTTGGGTTTCTCTGGGTATTATCGCCGTTTTGTTCCTAACTACGCCAAAATTGCTAGACCTTTGACGAATTTGTTAGTTGGGCACAGCGGTAAGAAGACCAGCAAGACCATCAGGACAGATACGCAGTGGAATTGGGGTGAACAACAACAAACTGCCTTCAGTGATCTTGTGAGCAAGCTCAGCAGTGCTCCTATTTTGGCTTACGCTGACTTCACTCGTCCCTTCGAACTGCATGTTGATGCTAGTGGTGAAGGCCTCGGTGCTATTCTGTACCAGACTCAAGAGGATAAGAAAAGAGTGATAGCTTATGCTAGCCGAGGGCTTTCTCGTTCTGAGCGCAACTATCCTGCTCACAAATTGGAGTTTCTTGCTCTCAAATGGGCCGTCACAAAAAAGTTTCATGACTACTTGTACGGTAAGACAGACAACAACCCCCTGACATATGTTCTAACCTCCGCAAAATTGGATGCCTGTGGCCATCGCTGGCTCGCTTCCCTCGCTGCATATGATTTCTCAATTGAATATATTCCAGGCGCGAGGAATAGGGATGCCGATGCACTGTCCAGGTTACCGCGTGAGATAATAGACATCAAGTCAGTTTCTGCTATCTGTCATTCCCAACAGACCACACCTTTCATTGAGACCGTGTCAGTGACCAATGACGTGTTGTGCCATATGACTTCAGTTGACGACTCTTCTTCCGATGTGGGGGCAGATCACAAAATGCTGACGTTTCAGCAGGCGAACACTTCACTCTGTTCGATTGTAGGAACTCTTCGCAGCGGTGATCGTCCTTCAAAGGAACTTCTTAAGTCGTTCGATCGTGAGTCAGCCAACATTTTACGTCAGTGGGATTCACTTCGCCTCACTAACAACCTTCTGGTGAGACAACAGGGTAACAGTGGCGACCCCTACTTTCAAACCATCGTTCCTAAACCTCAACGTGAAACTATCATCTCGCATCTTCATGACGGTATGGGACATCTTGGTAGGGATCGTACTGTAGCGCTTCTCTGTACCAGGTTCTATTGGCCTGGAATGATGGGTGATGTGGAGGACCATATTCATAGTTGTCAGCGCTGCATCCTGAGGAAAGCTCCCAATTTGACAGAAAGAGCGCCTCTTGTGAATGTAGAGACATCTCAACCTATGGAAATGGTCTGTATGGACTTTCTGTCACTCGAGCCATCCACTGGTGGTTTCGAAAATGTCCTAGTGATTTCAGATCACTTCACTAAATATGCCGTTGCCATACCTACTCGGAATCAAACAGCAAGGACAACTGCAAAGGCACTTTTTGAGAACTTTATTGTTCATTATGGTGCACCAGGCAAGTTGCATTCCGATCAGGGGTGTAATTTCGAGAGCGAAGTGATCAAACAGCTCTGCGGCATTATGGGCATTAAGAAGTCTCGTACAACTCCCTACCATCCTATGGGGAACGGCTTGGTTGAACAGTTTAACCGCACTCTTCTTGGGATGCTCGGCACTTTGGAAGACCGTGAAAAGGCGAGGTGGAAGGACCACTTGTCCCATCTTACTCATGCCTACAATTGCACAGTTCACGAGTCAACCGGGTTTTCCCCTTATTACCTCATGTTCGGTAGACATCCTAGGCTACCTGTCGACGTTGCGTTTGGCCTGTCTTTGGCCACCCCACCTCCATCCAGTTATACGCAATTTGCTGCTGATTTGAAGCGCAAACTGAATTCAGCGTATGAGCTGGCATCAGCAAACCTTGAAAAGGCCCGAGCGAAACAAAGGAAGTACTACAATCTTAAAGCTCGTGGTGCAACAGTCAAGGTTGGTGATGTGGTGTTGGTACGAAACGTTGGCATTCGAGGTAAACAGAAGCTGGCCAATCGGTGGGAAGAAACTTTTTATGTCGTGGAGGCACAACCGAATTCAGACATTCCAGTTTTCAAGGTCCGTAAGGAAGGTGCTGCTGAATGTCGTGCTCTCCATCGCAACATGCTTCTTCCGATTGGTTCAGATGGTAAACCAATTCCCAAGACATGTGGTCTGTCGCCGCAGATGAATGTGTCTGACACCTCCGTTGATTTGTCTCAGTCACT
Source organism: Steromphala cineraria (assembly GCA_916613615.1). Taxonomy (NCBI): domain Eukaryota; kingdom Metazoa; phylum Mollusca; class Gastropoda; order Trochida; family Trochidae; genus Steromphala; species Steromphala cineraria. Next base: position 1,475,234 of record OU744734.1, read on the forward strand.
TCTGGAGTCTTCCTCGTCCGAACTGGATGTTGGAGTTTCACACCCTCCAGAGACTGAGCAGTCAACAACCAAGCAGTCAGACATCTCCCTGGATTTGGATATGGTACATCAAGACGACCAGATTCCAAATTCACCAACACCAGCTCCGAGGCAGGAAGATCCAGCTCTTTCGAACTTGACCGACCCTGAACCTAGTTCCACTTTGGTGTGCCGTCCACAGCGCTCTCGTTCCAAACCAAAGTGGATGACTGATGGTCAGTGGGAGGTCAAGGAGAATGTTGTCTGGGTTTAGTTTGCTTGGTCCTATGAGTTATTTCCATTTACTGCTTTGAGGTTTTTTCACTTACTGATAATCCTTCGAGTTTATCTTTTGTCATCGTTAATTCTCTTTTCACCTAGACTAATCTGTCAGATTAGTTAATGGCGAGGACGCCATTTCCCAAAAGGGGGGTGAATGTGACAGGGCATTATTTACATTTTGCCTAAAACCACTATAATGTCATCATCCATATCATTTCATCATTCATTATATGTTAAATGTTCATATGTCTTCTGTTGTACTTGTTTGCCGTTGAACGCCACCCCTATACATTTTTCACCTGTACTCTTCTGCTTCAGGAGCCTTGCCAACAAGCAACTCCCTTCACTTCCTACTCTATTTTTAGATCAGCTTTACAGGCTACCCACCTCTTGGGCTTCCCCTATTCTATTTATAGGTCACATCAAAGGCTTCCTTTGATGTGTTACCTGTCTTCTAATTGGCTACTATAGTCCTCTGTTACCACTTCCTGTGCCTACCTGTTACCCACCTCACTCCAATTTCTGTTGCTGAGGTGGAAACATATTATTTCATTTCCAGGTATGGTGATTTTCTAATCTTTTTCCATCTGCCTCAATTCTCTTTCAAACTCTTTCATAAGGTGCCTAATGTTAACTAAATAATAATTATAATCTAATAATGATAATATTTAATTTGTAAAATATTAATTTCATTCAGTAAAATAGTATTTAATAATATCTGTAATTTCATAAATATCTACTATAATATCATTTATATCTTTAATGTGAATTATTTTCCTGTGATATACTTGCAATATAATGTGATATACTAGATGAATATTGTTAAAATTATTTATTTGAAATATATTTCCAGATTGTACCTCAGCAACAGATTCATCAACTCATCATCAATAAACCCATCAAATCACTACCATCTTTGTTGTCACGTCTTGACTGGCGGCCCAGTGCCGAACAAGATATACCCGGCCACATTCTGTATAATGGACTGGCTCAGATGAGAGGGGGAGGATGAGAGAGAAGGGGGGAAATAGAGAGGAAGGATAGAGGGAAGGGGGAAGGGAAGAAGAGAGCGATGGGGAGGGGGGAGAGAAGGGGTGAATGAGAGAGAAGGGGGAGGGGAGGAAGAGAATGATGAGGAGGGGAGAGAGAAGGGGCTGGAGAGGGAGAGGATGAGAGAGAGGGGTAGGAAGAGAGAGTGGAAGGATAGAGAGAAGGGGGAGGGGAAGAAAATAGCGATGGGGAGGGGGGAGATGGGGAGGAGGAGAGAGAAGGGGTGGAGAGAGGGAGAGGAAGGGTAGAGATGAGGAGGGAGAGAAGGAGAGGGATAGAGAGTTATGGAGGGAGAGAGAGAACGAGAGGGAGAGAGATAGGGAGGAAGAGAGGGAGAGAGAGACAGGGGTGGATGAGAGTGAAGGGGAGAGAGATATGGGGGGGGGGGGGAAGAGAGAGGAGAGAGAGAGGGGGGGAGAAAGAGAGAGATGGAGAGGGAAAGAGAAAGGGGGAGAGAGATGAGGAGGATGATAGAGAAGAGGTGAGAGATATTTGGGGAGGAAGAGAGAGAAATTGAGGGGGAGACAGATATGGAGAGGAAGAGAGAGGGGGAGGGAGAGAGAAGGATAGGGAGAGAGAGAAGGAGAGGGAGAAAGAGAAGGGGAGGGAGAGAGAAGGAGAGGGAGAGAGATAAGGGGAGGGAGAGAGATATTGGGGAGGACGAGAGAGATGGAGAGGGAGAGAGAGATGGAGAGGAAGAGAGAGAAAGGGGAGAGAGATGAGGAGGAGGAAAGAGAAGGAGAGGAAGAGAGAGGGGGAGGGAGAGAGAAGGAGAGGGAGAGAGAGAAGGGGAGGGAGAGAGAGGCAGAGAGAGATGGGGAGGGAGAGAGAGATAGGGAGAAAGAGAGAGGGGTAGGAAAAGACAGAGGGGAGGAAGAAAGAGAGGGAGGGAGAGAGAGGGTGCGAGAGAGGGGGAGTGAGAGAGAGGGGAGGGAGAGGGAGAGGAAGAGAGAGGGGAGGAGAGAGAGGGAATTGAGGTAGATGGGAGGGAGAGGGATGGGGAGAGGAAGAGAAAGGGGGAGGGAGAGAGAGGGGGAGGGAGATGGGAGGGATCGAGAGAGGGGAGTGCTTTATTTACCGTTTTAAATTTGAGTTTGGTTGTGAATGTTATGTCAATTGTAATATGTCTCGTTCTTTTAGAAAATCCATAGCTTTATTTAGATGTTGAGTTGCGAGCTAAAAGTGGAGACTGGTCGGTACATGGGTTGCCCTTTAATCGACAGAATATGTTTTAACTGTAAAGCTTTTTTTAGGCATGTTTTAATACAATGTACAGTATATGAAAGATTACATCTTTATTCCAAATATACAAATATTTTTGGTGATGTTTTTTCTTAGTTTTGGTGATGTGGAAAAACTTAGTTTTATACTTGGCTGTCCAGATATGGCGTTCTCAACTGTAAAGACTTGTATCAAAATTCTTACAAAACGTTATGAAATTTGTTATATATCCTGTAACTGTATTTTTTCAATGAATGGATACAAGGACAATACTGTATTGACGCCTTTTTGGGGTTTTTTTTGCTGTTGAAGTATATTTTACAAACATAGCCATCTCTGCTATTCTCCAATCGCATAAACATGCTACAAGTCTGTAAAAAAATTCAACAATTTATTCCTCATAAAAATCAAACAAATTTAAAAATAAATTCGAAAAATGTGGAAAGACTAACAGCTTTCATTTTTTTATTCATTTTTCCAAAACGAAAAATATCGTTAAATACCTGATTCGTTGAACTATGCAGTCCTTTCTTCGCATTTTGCAGATTTACAGATTGTATACCAATATAACCGAACAAACAACTAAAAACATTTAAGTTCACACCAAATGATTTAGCTATTTCGAAGATTGATTAAGGAAAGCAGCATCATAATTCAGCCTATTTGCGTTATCATTATCACACAAACGTTCATACAACGTTCATCGGATAGGTATAAGTGGAAATCTACCTAAATTTCAACGGCGCTAAAGTTGACTATGCCTTAGATAAATCGTGCAAATCACCAAACGTGTAATCAAACGATATACAATCATTTAACATATAAAACTGATTTACCCTGTTCAAAAAGAATATTAACGATAAAAATTCCTTAGATCATGCCTAAACAGATTCATTCCGATCTACATATGGCAAGGTAGGCATTGCGCCCTCAGACCATGCCTACACAGTGTCGTTTGGTGGAAAGACCCAATAGGCATCAGACTCGGCCGTCACTGAAATCATGCTGTAGGCACTGGAGGCATTCACCGCTCTCAGCATCTGCTGCCTATCGAAGAGCGTGCCTTCTCCTACAAAGGTCCCCGTCTGATCCCAGATGACCCAGAAGGGCTTCAGCTCCAGACAGTCCAGGGGGTTGATGGGGTGGTAGGTTTCCGGCTTGCAGTCGGGTCTGTTGTTGAACTTGCAGGGTCTGAGGAAGGATAGGAAGACGTCATATTGCGGGATCTTCTCTCCCAGGACGATCTCAGAGGCCTCGAAAAACTGGCTGTCAGCAACTTCGCCGACGACTGGACGGGGATGAAGCAGTATCTTGACCCCGCCACACGACCTGATGAAGAACTTGACGGCGTTAGCGTTGTTGATATCCACCCCAAGGTCGTGGATGTTGACCGGTCTCTGTTGTGGTCGCGTGAAGAAGGTGACGTAGTTCCTCAGTACTGGAGTTTGGAAGGACTGGCTGGTGCCGATACCGGCTGGAACCAAAAGCAGTGGTATTATAGTATTATATGAAGTTGCATAGTGTATAGATTCACCCTTGTATCATATTCAGTACATAAGTATTTCCTTGATGAAGATGTAAGTATCTAGTAATTATGTAATGGAAATGTTTGACATGCATGAATATATCATGAGATGCTTTTCAGCGTTGCTATTAGCATTAATATAGTGTTATGTTCAACCTGCTTTACTAAATACAGTTTATAAGCATTTCTTTGAGCTTATGGTTAAAGCCACTCCGTGATTCTATGACATGAGCTTTGTTACCATTCAACAATGACAAATAAGTGATTTATAAGGGTTTTTCACGAGAGTATAAGAAGTTTTAGAAATGAACGCCCGGTAACATGGAAACTAGTTATCCGCAAACACTAAGAAAATCAAACTGGCCTTCTGGCTTCTTTAGATGTTTCAAAAATTACTTTTGATCTATGTACGCTCGTCACTATCCGTTTTGGTACCATAGTAGGGACTGTATTAACCTATTCATTATTACCTGATTATTGTTTTAATCGGAACATGCATTAACTGTCGGTCCGTTTCGATCGAATGACACCATTAATACATAACTTTGGCATATGTAACTCCAACAACCAACGTGGCTCTTTGGGTTTATAGAAACACTAGCACTTACACTAACACTAACACTAACACTAACACTCACACTAACACTTACACTAACACTAACACTAACACTAACACTCTAGATGAAATGATTGTTGATTAAATTGCCTGATGAAGTTTGTTAATTACACATAAGTAAAATGGGAGAATGAATTAAACAATGCCAGAATGAACGACCCGTTTCCCAATCAATAGAGATAAATAAACGAATAAGGACAACAAACCTTGAATTAGAATCTCAAAGACGATAAATAAGAAACATTCGAGTTTCGCCATTCTGTCATCAGCATAAACCTAGCCGGTAATATAAAATGATTTGAAGTCATGACTGCAAACACTGTCATGATATTAGGCTTGTTTATCGTGACACCGTTTGAATGCTATGTTTAAACGTGACGCAAAAGGTATCATTAACTTCAAAAGTGCCATAATCTGTCAAGTGCTGTCAAGATGAATACAGACATTAACGTTAATATTATAGTTGATATGCAATGCTATCCATTTATTCAATTTTGTAGTTATAATTTGAAGAATTCTAACACTTTTGCAATCTAACGTTTTATTAGTTCATACGACAGTATTATCAAATATGTAACTTGAGATCATGTTTTTAGATTGACGCTTTTATTGCTACTAAAGTTATGGTTTTAATATGCTACGAATAATCATTAGTAAACTATATACCTTTAAAGATTTCACCATTCATGAGTCATCGAAACAATCTGTAGATTGTTAACCCCTTTATACTACAAACAATTATTGCAAGGAATTAGTATGATAAGTAATTTAGCCCACAGAGCAAATAGGTTAATCTCTAGCTAACGAAGTCTGGTAGAGGCAGACCGATTTTCTGTTATTGAGTATTTGGGTCAAATGTTCGGTCACGTTTTGTTTAATTCGTATATATGTTAAACTTCTGGAGGACTGCATTAGATATATAGTAATGGGCTATTTTGTGAAGAATCAACCGCTTGTCCTAATGAAATGTCATCAAGTGTAGGGATAGATTTTGTAGAAACGAAATAGTTTCTATTTATGTTTTTATGTCCAATTTTAGGAGTAAATATGCCTACTTAATATCAACAATTTTGAATGCTTTAGATCCAATCTGCAATGTTTGTTAGACGTATTGGTTATATGTGTAAATGTCATAACAAGATTATTATTATATATTATAAGGCTTTCAAATTAAATCTATAACGCTTATGAATATTTGATATTTCTTGGTTGTTCTATTCTAATGACGATCATGGAGGGGAGATGTGTTCAGCTCTTGTGTATCCTCAGCAGTTTTACATCATGAGAGTTTAATGTATACACGGTATTACACCTATGAATTTAAGAAAATGATTACATGAATGCTTTAGAATGCTTTAATTCCTTAAATATTATATACTTTTTATCTTTGTTTTATATGCCTTCAGAACGTGGTCAACCCCGAACACCATTCTGTTAACTGTTAAAGAGGCAGTAGCACGTTTCTTGACACTTTTATATATACTTTTCAATGATAATTGTACCTTAATGCAAAATGTATTTTGATAGTGTCAAAAAATTAACAAACCAATCATCCATAGTCAGAGGTCAAATTATCAAGATTCACATAAAGTCCATTGGAGGTCATTTTTGTGTGAACACCTTTTATTCATTTCGTGTATGAAAAAGGAATCCCATGGCTTAACTTTATATCATATATTTCATTTATTACTGCTTCATTAAGTTTAGATCCATCGTCTTTCATTGGAACCATTTATTTTCAGTTTTCTGACATTACCCTGTACTCCCCATAAAAACGTGCTACTGTCCCTTTAAGGTGTTCAATTGGCAACTGGTGGTCACTTAAACTCAGAAATGCTCTGTGTGTAGTTGGTGTCGGAGGGAAGTCATTTTCTTAGCGTGTTATATATCTTTGACAGGAGTGAGCGACGAAAATAGGACAATTAACCCCACCCATGAAGAACTGAAAATAACGTATTTACAATAACAGTTACAGGTCGGCTATTTTAGCACAAAACACTAAACTGATGGAGTTTCAAAACACAACAAAGCACCTCTGAACACGTAACTTTTTACTATATTCAAATTCAAAGAGGTGTAACAATTCTTTTGGCGTTCAGTTTAGTTATATCTCATTTACTAATTTATAAATACAATGACTTGCATTTAACAGTTTATGTAAATCTCAGTTTTGATAAAACCTTACATATATAATGGCTTGAACGTTCACACATTGATACATGAACGGATTCATCTATTTTCTCTTTCTAGTCAATGTCCTATGTTGAAATAAAACGCAGCATCTACGCAGCAGACATATACCGTAATATAATTATTAACAATTTACTTAGGAACAACATATAAAATGACTAACCATTGACACTATTAATTTATGGTCAGTGCCAGCGCCTTAACAAGAAAATATTTGCCTTGTACCGATGGTTTACAAAGCAACACAAGGACAAGAAATCTGATTAATGTGTCTGTCTATACTGTCAAATTCTATTTGTCCTTAGTAGGGATTACAGAGAGTAATTATAATGTTTTATCAAACTTCTTCACAACGAAGCACCAGCAGCTTTATATTGCTTTTAGAAGGGGGGGGGGGGGGGGGGGGGTGTTTGGTTGATTTTAGAGGAGGACCTAAGTCTACAGATTTACTCGAAAATAACCGCTTACCTTACATGTGGGCCTGTATCGTCCAGCTTGCAATTATGTTGAGATCATCCCCAAACCGTCACTGTGACAAGACAAACAGGTACGTTGCGTAAGGTGTAGGACATTTTTGTTATTTAGAACTTCAAGACTCGTACTCGACTACACTCGCTATGAACCTATCTCCATTCGACTGTTCTTTCTTCAAGATTTGGGCTCCTTTTCTTATTCATATTCAGCACCACCAATCAGTAGACAGGTCAGTGGTGTGGTCATGGTGGGAGTATGTTTGAGAGAACACAGTATCCCTATTTCTGTCAACAGAAACAAATCAATCTTAAATATTCTGCGAGTGTTTCTATTCTCTCAGTTGTACCTCATGTTATTGTGGATGCACAATTGAATATTGATAGTGCCAGATTTCAATCTATTACCTTTTTAGTATTGTAACAATGTTATATTTGGGATGACACTATCTTGAAAATTACATGCTGGATTCGAACCAACACCCTCAGAGTCAGGCAACACCGCCAGCAATGACCATACCAACAGCTAAGCAACTAACCAACTAACCCAAATATAACATTGTTACATTTGTTCACTATCTAAATGGCATTTATCTCTTTTTAATATTGTTAGAGTTCTGACAGTAGTATAATATTGAGATTGTGGTAGGTTTAAATAGCACTTCTTGATCAACTGTGAACAACATGTCTTTTTATTATCGATATCAGAGAAAACTGCGAAGTAGTAATTGTACTATGGATAATGGAGAAAGAAGAGTTGGTCCCAGTCTTTTTATACTATAATGGATAACTTTCATATAGCTCCAAATCTCCACTATTTAGACTCAATGCGCTCTATGTTCCATTACCCTGACATATAGTCGCTCAAGGGTCACCTCCATCACAACTTTTACCAGGTACCCATTTGCACTGCTGGGTGAACAGAGGCTCATTTTGAATAAAGTCACTCGCCTAAGGTTAGACTACAAGACTTCGACTCATGTCTCTGTGTGGGGCAGGGACTGACCCTTCAAACTCTCAGTTCATTAAGCCTTGGGGGGTCACCGACACCATTCGGCGAGCCACGCCCGATGTTGCTGAACTACTGACAGCGGTCAAACTGGTCTATTCACAGGACAACGTGCCACAACGTTACTTACTGAGGATTGAGCTGACGCTTTAGCCACTGTAATCTGAGTCTGATTTAAATCAGCCTTGTGCCGAGGAAAAACTAGTGTATATTACCTTTACGAGATATGATATCCACTACACTAGGTCCAAGTGGAGAGGACGCCCATCGAAATATTAAGTTCGATTCTCGATAGAGTAAATTTTTTATAACTATAATTTCTCGGAAGTAGGCCAATTTTATCAGACCAACTCGTATAATCGTCGTTTATGAAGCATTTTTTTTTGTTCTTAGCATGTTGTTTCGTTGTGAACATGCTAAAGCGCAACATTATTTGAACATGTTTACATCTGCGCTATGCATGTATTTGTCAAGAACAACACAACTTACTCGTTGTTGTTTGACGAACTGTCTTAAAACAGTCTTAGTTTGTACATAATAGGGTCTATTTTAGAAACTTTAATGATTGAATATTACCATCTTCAATGTCTCACAGAGACACGTGGAGAGTTCCTTGTCGGTCTGTATAATCGTGATTGAATTTGCATAAAAAATAAAACGTGTTAATAAGCCTTCAAACTTTTGTTATGTTCTAGGTAGGTTATACACTGGTAATTCAAGGTAGAACATAAAAGATGAGGTCGGTAAAGTTCCTACGCCAGACATTTGTAGGTTACCATATTTCAGCATTACAATAAGAAAGTCTTGAAAGACTAATGCAGTTTTGTATCCTTTATCAATAAATATAGATAAGGATAATGATATTGTTAATTTGTTTATTGATACAGCATGTTAATTTGATAAATCTTAACGGTACAATTTTCGCAACATTGTAAAGTATAAGACGTGTACAGCATCTAATAAGATAATTATATCTATTCAATACTCTGAGAATACATTATACACAATTTGAGCATCTTGATTTAAGGCGCTGCCTCGGTTGTCTGATCCCGAGGTGTGCTTGCCTCAGGTGTGCTCTCCTATGGTGGGCTTGCCTCAGGTGTGCGTGCCTCAGCAGTGGTTCCGGCAGTTTTCTGTCCAGTGACGGTGTCAGTTGTAGCTGATGTAGACAATACAGAACTCTGCTGTAGAAGACTGGCAACATTGTTGGTACACTCTATGAGCTCTTGCTGTGTCTTCCGGGCCTCGCCGTAAAACGATATGATTCTTTGGTGCCACAATGCGGGGGGAAATACCCCTCTTCTGTGATTACCGGCATCCTGTTGCTCCTCAAGGCGCTTCTCTGTCTCCTCACACTCGGCTAACTGAACCCTCAACTGCTGGAGCATACCTGCCAGCATTTGTGAGTTGGCCTGCAAGTTGCCGGTGGTAAATCTAAGAGGGATGATAACAGGAAGGATGGGGATGGTTGAGCTTTCTGGTAATCTACCTCCCCTGACTGTCAAAACTGCGGCCCATACTACTGCCAGTAAGAAAATCCCTTTCATTGTTATGAGCAGTTCGGTCGGCTTTTGAACCAAGTCGTTTTGCGATTGATTGCCTGTGGGATGGTTGAGTAATCTCACCCTCAGCTTATATACTTGTCCTGCAGCTATACCATTGCTGTGATAAAATCAAATGTGGTTTATAAATGTATGGGGTAGTTTCATTACCGATTTTTAATAATATTAACAAGTTGCTATCTGAATATGATTACACATTAAGCTCTGCATTACATTCTTTTGATATTATTGTTCATATTTTGAAGATAAGGATATACATAAACTCAGATAATCACAAAGAATGCTGGGGTTAGTAAAAAAGATTATGCTACGTATTAAGTGCGATAACAGTAGCTTGTTGAAAACTAATATAGATTATATCATTAATAAATGAAACACGCTATCGCAATACTTGTGATAATAGAGTTTGTAATTTCAATCTTTATTGTTCATCTAAGTATGATGTGAGATTTATTTTTTTCCTATACTTCAGCTTTTCAAAGGCGTAAAACTGAAAGTGTACCGAAAAGTATGGCAAGAACGATGTAATTTAAACTCCTGATAAATGTGAAATTAGAATAGTAGATTAATCTTATGTACATGTATGGCTAAATAAATAACATATCAGATATACATGTAATTTGATTTCAACTTTTTGAATTAAAGCCCATTCTTAAACAGTAATTAAGACAATAATTACTGCTGTAGGCCTTATCAAGATTGTTTACCTTTGAAAGATATGCAATGTTCTTTCCCAATCTTTTAATTCCAAAATTTAAACTACATGAGTAAAATATGATGGTTTAATCTTTTTTCAAGTATTGACATCCTGGTACAATCGCAAGTCTTACAAGAGTCTTACGTCGTATTTAGAAAAAAATTGTAAAATACAAGACATATAAAATCATCTGTGGATGTAAAATCCTTTATATGTGTAAAATCCTCCATAAATGTAAAATCCTCTATAAATGTAATATCCCGTAGAAATGCAAAATACTGTAAAATGTAAAATCCATTACATCTATTAAAGGGACAGTAGCACGTTTTTATGGGGAATATAAGGTGATGTCAGGAAAATGAAAATTAATGGTTTCAATTGAAAGATAATGTATTTAAACTAAATGGAGCAGAAATAATTCAAATATATAACGCAAAGTTTAGCTATGCGATTGCTTTTTCTTACACAAAATGAATTAAAGGTGTTCACACAAAATGGCCGCCAATGGATTTTATGTGAATGGTGTATAAATGAAAAATCCTTTATAAATATAAAATACTCTAAAATGTTCTATAAGTGTAAAATCCTTCATAAGTGTAAAATCCTTTATAAGTGTAAAATCCTTTATAAGTGTAAAATCCTTTATAAGTGTAAAATCTTTTATAAGTGTAAAATCCTTTATAAGTGTAAACTCCTTTATAAGTGTAAAATCCTCTATAAATGTATAATCCTTTATAAATGAAAAATCCTTTATAAATGTAAAATCCTTTATAAATGTAAATTTTCTATAAATTTAAAAACTGTAGAATCCTCTATAAATGTGAAATCCTCTATAAATGTAAAATCCGTTTGAATTGTCAAAGCCTTTCTAAATGTAACATCCTTTCCTAATGTAAAATCCTTAAAATTTCCTATAAATTTAAAATCTTTAAAATCCTTTCTAAATGTAAAATCCTTTATATTTGCAAAATCCTCTATGAGTATAAATCCTTTCTAAACGTATAATCCTTTATTAAAAAAATGTCAAGTCCTTTATTCATGTAAAATTCTTTATAAATGTAAAGTACTTAATAAATGTAAAACCCTTTATGTGCATATCATGTTATATTATCATATTATGTCCAACATGAGCAACACAGAACTACCTCTACATCAACAAGATGTGTCCAACATGAGCAACACAGAATTACCTCTTCATCAACAAGATGTGTCCAACATGAGCAACACAGATTTACCTCTTCAACAACAAGATGTGTCCAACATGAGCAACACAGAATTACCTCTACATCAACAAGATGTGTCCAACATGAGCAACACAGCATTACCTCTTCATCAATAGATGTGTCCAACATGAGCAACACAGAATTACCTCTACATCAACAAGATGTGTCCAACATGAGCAACACAGAATTGCCTCTACATCAACAAGATGTGTCCAATATGAGCAACACAGAATTACCTCTTCAACAACAAGATGTGTCAAACATGAGCAACACAGAATTACCTCTTCAACAACAAGATGTGTCCAACATGAGCAACACAGAATTACCTCTTCATCAACAAGATGTGTCCAACATGAGCAACACAGAATTACCTCTTCAACAACAAGATGTGTCCAACATGAGCAACACAGAATTACCTCTTCATCAACAAGATGTGTCCACCATGAGCAACACAGAATTACCTCTTCATCAACAAGATGTGTCCAACATGAGAAACACAGAATTACCTCTTCATCAATAGATGTGTCCAACATGAGAAACACAGAATTACCTCTTCAACAACAAGATGTGTCCAACATGAGAAACACAGAATTACCTCTTCATCAATAGATGTGTCCAACATGAGAAACACAGAATTACCTCTTCAACAACAAGATGTGTCCAACATGAGCAACACAGCATTACCTCTTCATTATTAGATGTGTCCAACATGAGCAACACAGAATTACCTCTTCAACAACAAGATGTGTCCAACATGAGCAACACAGAATTACCTCTTCATCAACAAGATGTGTCCAACATGAGCAACACAGAATTACCTCTTCATCAATAGATGTGTCCAACATGAGCAACACAGAATTACCTCTACATCAACAAGATGTGTCCAACATGAGCAACACAGAATTACCTCTACATCAACAAGATGTGTCCAATATGAGCAACACAGAATTACCTCTTCAACAACAAGATGTGTCAAACATGAGCAACACAGAATTACCTCTTCAACAACAAGATGTGTCCAACATGAGCAACACAGAATTACCTCTTCATCAATAGATGTGTCCAACATGAGCAACACAGAATTACCTCTTCAACAACAAGATGCGTCCAACATGAGCAACACAGAATTACCTCTTCATCAATAGATGTGTCCAACATGAGAAACACAGAATTACCTCTTCATCAATAGATGTGTCCAACATGAACAACACAGAAATACCTCTTCATCAACAAGATGTGTCCAACATGAGCAACACAGAATTACCTCTTCAACAACAAGATGTGTCCAACATGAGAAACACAGAATTACCTCTTCAACAACAAGATGTGTCCAACATGAGCAACACAGCATTACCTCTTCATCAACAAGATGTGTCCAACATGAGCAACACAGAATTACCTCTTCAACAACAAGATGTGTCCAACATGAGCAACACAGAATTACCTCTTCATCAACAAGATGTGTCCAACATGAGCAACACAGAATTACCTCTTCAACAACAAGATGTGTCCAACATGAGCAACACAGCATTACCTCTTCATCATTAGATGTGTCCAACATGAGCAACACAGAATTACCTCTTCAACAACAAGATGTGTCCAACATGAGCAACACAGAATTACCTCTTCATCAACAAGATGTGTCCAACATGAGCAACACAGAATTACCTCTTCAACAACAAGATGTGTCCAACATGAGCAACACAGAATTACCTCTTCATCAATAGATGTGTCCAACATGAGCAACACAGAATTACCTCTTCAACAACAAGATGTGTCCAACATGAGCAACACAGAATTACCTCTTCATCAACAAGATGTGTCCACCATGAGCAACACAGAATTACCTCTTCATCAACAAGATGTGTCCAACATGAGAAACACAGAATTACCTCTTCATCAATAGATGTGTCCAACATGAGAAACACAGAATTACCTCTTCAACAACAAGATGTGTCCAACATGAGAAACACAGAATTACCTCTTCATCAATAGATGTGTCCAACATGAGAAACACAGAATTACCTCTTCAACAACAAGATGTGTCCAACATGAGCAACACAGCATTACCTCTTCATTATTAGATGTGTCCAACATGAGCAACACAGAATTACCTCTTCAACAACAAGATGTGTCCAACATGAGCAACACAGAATTACCTCTTCATCAACAAGATGTGTCCAACATGAGCAACACAGAATTACCTCTTCATCAATAGATGTGTCCAACATGAGCAACACAGAATTACCTCTACATCAACAAGATGTGTCCAACATGAGCAACACAGAATTACCTCTACATCAACAAGATGTGTCCAATATGAGCAACACAGAATTACCTCTTCAACAACAAGATGTGTCAAACATGAGCAACACAGAATTACCTCTTCAACAACAAGATGTGTCCAACATGAGCAACACAGAATTACCTCTTCATCAATAGATGTGTCCAACATGAGCAACACAGAATTACCTCTTCAACAACAAGATGCGTCCAACATGAGCAACACAGAATTACCTCTTCATCAATAGATGTGTCCAACATGAGAAACACAGAATTACCTCTTCATCAATAGATGTGTCCAACATGAACAACACAGAAATACCTCTTCATCAACAAGATGTGTCCAACATGAGCAACACAGAATTACCTCTTCAACAACAAGATGTGTCCAACATGAGAAACACAGAATTACCTCTTCAACAACAAGATGTGTCCAACATGAGCAACACAGCATTACCTCTTCATCAACAAGATGTGTCCAACATGAGCAACACAGAATTACCTCTTCAACAACAAGATGTGTCCAACATGAGCAACACAGAATTACCTCTTCATCAACAAGATGTGTCCAACATGAGCAACACAGAATTACCTCTTCAACAACAAGATGTGTCCAACATGAGCAACACAGCATTACCTCTTCATCATTAGATGTGTCCAACATGAGCAACACAGAATTACCTCTTCAACAACAAGATGTGTCCAACATGAGCAACACAGAATTACCTCTTCATCAACAAGATGTGTCCAACATGAGCAACACAGAATTACCTCTTCAACAACAAGATGTGTCCAACATGAGCAACACAGAATTACCTCTTCATCAATAGATGTGTCCAACATGAGCACCACAGAATTACCTCTTCATCAATAGATGTGTCCAACATGAGCAACACAGAATTACCTCTTCATCAACAAGATGTGTCCAACATGAGCAACACAGAATTACCTCTTCATCATTAGATGTGTCCAACATGAGCAACACAGAATTACCTCTTCAACAACAAGATGTGTCCAACATGAGCAACACAGAATTACCTCTTCATCAATAGATGTGTCCAACATGAGAAACACAGAATTACCTCTTCATCAATAGATGTGTCCAACATGAACAACACAGAAATACCTCTTCATCAACAAGATGTGTCCAACATGAGCAACACAGAATTACCTCTTCATCAATAGATGTGTCCAACATGAGCAACACAGAATTACCTCTTCAACAACAAGATGTGTCCAACATGAGCAACACAGAATTACCTCTTCATCAATAGATGTGTCCAACATGAGCAACACAGAATTACCTCTTCATCAACAAGATGTGTCCAACATGAGCAACACAGAATTACCTCTTCATCAATAGATGTGTCCAACATGAGCAACACAGAATTACCTCTTCAACAACAAGATGTGTCCAACATGAGCAACACAGAATTACCTCTTCATCAATAGATGTGTCCAACATGAACAACACAGAATTACCTCTTCATCAATAGATGTGTCCAACATGAGCAACACAGAATTACCTCTTCATCAACAAGATGTGTCCAACATGAGAAACACAGAATTACCTCTTCAACAACAAGATGTGTCAAACATGAGCAACACAGCATTACCTCTTCAACAACAAGATGTGTCAAACATGAGAAACACAGAATTACCTCTTCAACAATAGATGTGTCCAACATGAGCAACACAGAATTACCTCTTCAACAATAGATGTGTCCAACATGAGCAACACAGAATTACCTCTTCAACAACATGATGTGTCCAACATGAGCAACACAG
Source organism: Steromphala cineraria (assembly GCA_916613615.1). Lineage (NCBI taxonomy): Eukaryota > Metazoa > Mollusca > Gastropoda > Trochida > Trochidae > Steromphala > Steromphala cineraria. The sequence continues at coordinate 1,491,168 of OU744734.1, forward strand.
AATTACCTCTTCAACAATAGATGTGTCCAACATGAGCACCACAGAATTACCTCTTCAACAATAGATGTGTCCAACATGAGCACCACAGAATTACCTCTTTAACAATAGATGTGTCCAACATGAGCAACACAGAATTACCTCTTCAACAATAGATGTGTCCAACATGAGCAACACAGAATTACCTCTTCAACAACAAGATGTGTCCAACATGAGCAACACAGAACTACCTCTTCATCAATAGATGTGTCCAACATGAGCAACACAGAATTACCTCTTCAACAACAAGATGTGTCCAACATGAGCAACACAGCATTACCTCTTCATCATTAGATGTGTCCAACATGAGAAACACAGAAATACCTCTTCAACAACAAGATGTGTCCACCATGAGCAACATAGAATTACCTCTACATCAACAAGATGTGTCAAACATGAGCAACACAGAATTACCTCTTCATCAACAAGATGTGTCCAACATGAGCAACACAGAATTACCTCTTCATCAATAGATGTGTCCAACATGAGCAGCACAGAATTACCTCTTCAACAACAACATGTGTCCAACATGAGCAACACAGCATTACCTCTTCATCATTAGATGTGTCCAACATGAGAAACACAGAAATACCTCTTCAACAACAAGATGTGTCCACCATGAGCAACATAGAATTACCTCTACATCAACAAGATGTGTCAAACATGAGCAACACAGAATTACCTCTACATCAACAAGATGTGTCAAACATGAGCAACACAGAATTACCTCTTCATCAACAAGATGTGTCCAACATGAGCAACACAGAATTACCTCTTCATCAATAGATGTGTCCAACATGAGCAGCACAGAATTACCTCTTCAACAACAAGATGTGTCCAACATGAGAAACACAGAATTACCTCTTCATCAATAGATGTGTCCAACATGAGCAACACAGAATTACCTCTTCAACAACAAGATGTGTCCAACATGAGCAACACAGAACTACCTCTTCATCAACACGATGTGTCCACCATGAGCAACACAGAATTACCTCTTCAACAACAAGATGTGTCCACCATGAGCAACACAGAATTACCTCTTCATCAACAAGATGTGTCCAACATGAGCAACACAGCATTATCTCTTCATCAATAGTTGTGTCCAACATGAGCAACACAGAATTACCGCTTCATCAATAGATGTGTCCAACATGAGCAACACAGATTTACCTCTTCATCAACAAGATGTGTCCAACATGAGCAACACAGAATTACCTCTTCATCAATAGATGTGTCCAACATGAGCAGCACAGAATTACCTCTTCAACAACAAGATGTGTCCAACATGAGCAACACAGAACTACCTCTTCATCATTAGATGTGTCCAACATGAGCAACACAGAATTACCTCTTCATCAATAGTTGTGTCCAACATGAGCAACACAGAATTACCGCTTCATCAATAGTTGTGTCCAACATGAGCAACACAGAATTACCTCTTCATCAATAGTTGTGTCCAACATGAGCAACACAGAATTACCGCTTCATCAATAGATGTGTCCAACATGAGCAACACAGAATAACCTCTTCAACAATAAGATGTGTCCAACATGAGCAACACAGAATTACCTCTTCATCAACAAGATGTGTCCAACATGAGCAACACAGAATTACCTCTTCATCAATAGATGTGTCCAACATGAGCAGCACAGAATTACCTCTTCAACAACAAGATGTGTCCAACATGAGCAACACAGAACTACCTCTTCATCATTAGATGTGTCCAACATGAGCAACACAGAATTACCTCTTCATCAATAGTTGTGTCCAATATGAGCAACACAGAATTACCTCTTCATCAATAGTTGTGTCCAACATGAGCAACACAGAATTACCGCTTCATCAATAGATGTGTCCAACATGAGCAACACAGAATTACCTCTTCATCAATAGATGTGTCCAACATGAGCAACACAGAATTACCTCTTCATCAATAGATGTGTCCAACATGAGCAACACAGAATTACCTCTTCAACAACAAGATGTGTCCACCATGAGCAACATGGAATTACCTCTTCATCAATAGATGTGTCCAACATGAGCAACACAGAACTACTTCTTCATCAACAAGATGTGTCCAACATGAGCAACACAGAATTACCTCTTCATCAATAGATGTGTCCAACATGAGCAGCATAGAATTACCTCTTCAACAACAAGATGTGTCCAACATGAGCAACACAGAACTACCTCTTCAACAACAAGATGTGTCCAACATGAGCAACACAGAACTACCTCTTCATCAATAGTTGTGTCCAACATGAGCAACACAGAATTACCTCTTCATCAATAGATGTGTCCAACATGAGCAACACAGAATTACCTCTTCATCATTAGATGTGTCCAACATGAGCAACACATAATTACCTCTTCATCAATAGTTGTGTCCAACATGAGCAACACAGAATTACCTCTTCATCAATAGATGTGTCCAACATGAGCAACACAGAATTACCTCTTCATCAATAGATGTGTCCAACATGAGCAACACAGAATTACCTCTTCATCAATAGATGTGTCCAACATGAGCAACACAGAATTACCTCTTCATCAATAGATGTGTCCAACATGAGCAACACAGAATTACCTCTTCAACAACAAGATGTGTCCACCATGAGCAACATGGAATTACCTCTTCATCAATAGATGTGTCCAACATGAGCAACACAGAACTACCTCTTCATCAACAAGATGTGTCCAACATGAGCAACACAGAATTACCTCTTCAACAACAAGATGTGTCCAACATGAGAAACACAGAATTACCTCTTCATCAACAAGATGTGTCGAACATGAGCAACACAGAATTACCTCTTCAACAACAAGATGTGTCCACCATGAGCAACATGGAATTACCTCTTCATCAATAGATGTGTCCAACATGAGCAACACAGAATTACCTCTTCAACAACAAGATGTGTCCAACATGAGCAACACAGAATTACCTTTTCAACAATAGATGTGTCCAACATGAGCAACACAGAATTACCTCTTCAACAACAAGATGTGTCCAACATGAGAAACACAGAATTACCTCTTCATCAACAAGATGTGTCGAACATGAGCAACACAGGATTACCTCTTCAACAACAAGATGTGTCCAACATGAGCAACACAGAATTACCTCTTCATCAACACGATGTGTCCAACATGAGCAACACAGAATTACCTCTTCAACAACAAAATGTGCCCAACATGAGCAACACAGAATTACCTCTTCATCAATAGATGTGTCCAACATGAGCAACACAGAATTACCTCTTCAACAACAAGATGTGTCCAACATGAGCAACACAGAATTACCTCTTCATCAATAGATGTGTCCAATATGAGCAACACAGAATTACCTCTTCATCAACAAGATGTGTCCAACATGAGCAACACAGAATTACCTCTTCAACAACAAGATGTGTCCAACATGAGAAACACAGAATTACCTCTTCATCAATAGATGTGTCCAACATGAGCAACACAGAATTACCTCTTCAACAACAAAATGTGCCCAACATGAGCAACACAGAATTACCTCTTCATCAATAGATGTGTCCAACATGAGCAACACAGAATTATCTCTTCAACAACAAGATGTGTCCAACATGAGCAACACAGAATTACCTCTTCATCAATAGATGTGTCCAACATGAGCAACACAGAATTACCTCTTCAACAACAAGATGTGTCCAACATGAGCAACACAGAATTACCTCTTCATCAACAAGATGTGTCGAACATGAGCAACACAGGATTACCTCTTCATTATTAGATGTGTCCAACATGAGCAACACAGCATTACCTCTTCAACAACAAGATGTGTCCAACATGAGCAACACAAAATTACCTCTTCAACAACAAGATGTGTCAAACATGGGAAACACAGAATTATCTCTTCAACAACAAGATGTGTCCAACATGAGCAACACAGAATTACCTCTTCATCAATAGATGTGTCCAACATGAGCAACACAGAATTACCTCTTCATCAACAAGATGTGTCCAACATGAGCAACACAGAATTACCTCTTCAACAACAAAATGTGTCCAACATGAGCAACACAGAATTACCTCTTCATTACCAAGATGTGTCCAACATGAGCAGCACAGAACTACCTCTTCAACAACAAGATGTGTCCAACATGAGCAACACAGAATTACCTCTTCATCAACAAGATGTGTCCACCATGAGCAACACAGAATTACCTCTTCAACAACAAGATGTGTCCAACATGGGCAACACAGAATTACCTCTTCATCAACAAGATGTGTCCAACATGAGCAACACAGAATTACCTCTTCAACAACAAGATGTGTCCAACATGAGAAACACAGAATTACCTCTTCATCAACAAGATGTGTCCAACATGAGCAACACAGCATTACCTCTTCAACAACAAGATGTGTCCAACATGAGCAACTCAAAATTACCTCTTCATCAACAAGATGTGTCCAACATGAGCAACATAGAATTACCTCTTCATCAACAAGATGTGTCCAACATGAGCAACACAGAATTACCTCTTCAACAACAAGATGTGTCCAACATGAGCAACACAGAATTACCTCTTCATCAACAAGATGTGTCCAACATGAGCAAGACTTAAAGTGACTTCCCACCTCACTCGATGAGATAAACATTGTACTTGTAAAGAATTGACAGATATTCTATTCATCATATGATAAACCAAAGGTACATGTCCGTAACTTTGTCACTTCCATGTTGAGCAACCGCTAGCTGTTAAGGTCCCGTCCCCTCGGTGACGGTCTGTTGTCACGATAGAATTGGTTACCTCAGGTCATTGTTCATGACGTCATACTCATGCATTTAAACTTACTGGAGTGTTGATAAAGTTTATCGCCGCTCAGTAGAGTGACAATTAAGGTTATTGCAACTATAGCCAGATAGATGGTTTAGTTTTACTGATAGAACGGAATGTGTCACTCTATATCATAACAAGAATGTAGTTATTAGAACACTAACACCTTATCGCTGCTCACATTGCTGTTGGTTTCATTTAAATCAGATATCGTGAATATCACTCGTCATTTGTAACATTGCTAAGCGAGATACGAGTTGCGGCTTGATCTGATTTGAATGAGATTGTTGCTGTCATTGTGGAAACCTCGAACTCTCCCTCACAATAAAATTATCAATGTACACTAAGAAAAGGAGTTCGATTTCCAGGTTGATAAATATTTGATGCTCTCATGTTTTAATTGTTTTGCACGTACACCTAATCGTCTTTCCACCTTGCTTACCTAACCTTGCTGTGGACCCTTGACTTTCTTTACGCTTACACTACCCTGACAGGCAAATAATTTGTTGCCTCAAGTTATGTCCCTTGCTAAAGCCAACCACTATTGCCTCAAGTTATCTCCCTTGCTAAAGCCAATCACTCATGCTATTTTTTGTGTTTGTGTTCGTCTACCTCGATTATTCAAGTTCTCAAATCTTTTCCAAAATGTTCTCTAGGATGTTTTCGGTGTTACAATACTTGCAATGGTTAATTAAACGTGAATCAAGTAAAATATATTGATCCACACTTCATAGGAGCTACTCTCTCTTTAAATTTGTTGAATCGACGGATTCGTCAGATAGGTCGCCATTTTTTTTTCAATCCGGTGTAGTTTTGTAACGGGCATTCTGATTGGACTATTACTTTCCCTTACAGTAAGCTTGAGAGCAAGTACAAGAAAGTCTAGTGTCGGCGGCAAGGCTTAAATTAGCAAGTTTTGAAACTGACTTTTTAAGCCTCGCAAGGAAAACTTCTTCTTATTGTAAAGAACACATGCAATGATATATGCTTTTCCTTTACGTTTGGTTGAAACGATATCAAAACTCTCTCAAATACTTTCACTTGCGGGGAAAAAAGTTTAATTTATTTTTGAGTTAAGCTTTAAACACAAGATATTCTGTAAAAACAAGACCTGAGCGTCTGTTCATAAATTTATATTGGTTCATTAGGTCATAAAGCGTTAGCTATTCGTAATATGAAGGAAACCTCAGCTGGTGCACCATGACAATTTATATCATTTACTAAAGAAATATGCGAAAAAGTATAGGAAATATATTAGTTGTTAGTACCAATACCCCTTTAATCCATGTCTGAAAAAGCAATTTGAATATGTTCACGAAAATGAAAAACGAATCAAGAAAACAAACAGTAGCGGTCATAAACATTTTAATTACTAAGCTTAGATACTAGCGTGCCTGTCCTGCATGTCGACAAGGTAGCTAGGAAGCCCAAGGGTCTCTGCAAAACGTATGATAAGCCTGACACTGACAAAGTTCTTATCCGGGTAGCTTAAACCTTTGCTTCACACTCCTGCAATGCGGTTTGAGCATCAAGGGCCGCATAGAACACGTTGATAATGTCAATGACGAGAAAAAGGTACCTCGGTACTTGTCTTCTCCATCGTCGACCATTTAACGCGGGTTCTCGCTTCTGGGTACTGGTATTAGTTCCAGGGTTTAGTCGGGTCTGACATGTTTTAAGTCGGGTGGTAAGACGACCCAACAATTCTGAAATCCAGGCTTTGTTAGCTTGTAACTGTTCATATGTCAGAGTGGCATTCGTGAGCTCAACGGCTTTGTCTCGTGTTAAAACTTCTAGAGGTTCAACTGTTGTCCCCTGGCGACCAGATATGTCAGCGGTTGTAGCAGAAGTTGGAACCGTGGTCGATGTTTGTGTTGTTTGAACAGTTGTTGGTGTTGTTGGAACAGTTGTTGTTGTCGTTGTTGTTGGTGTTGTTGGTGTTGTTGTTGGTGTGGGTGTTGTTGTTGGTGTTGTTGGTGTTGTTGGAACAGTTGTTGTTGTCGTTGTTGTTGGTGTTGTTGTTGGTGTTGTTGGTGTTGTTGGAACAGTTGTTGGTGTTGTTGGAACAGTTGTTGTTGTCGTTGTTGTTGGTGTTGTTGGTGTTGTTGTTGGTGTGGGTGTTGTTGTTGGTGTTGTTGGTGTTGTTTGTGTTGGTTCTGTTGGTTCTGTTGGTTCTGTTTGAGGTATTGGTTCTGTTGTTACTGGCGCTGGAACCGTTGGTGGTTGTGTTGGCACTGTTGGTGTTGGTGTTGGTTGAGTTGATGCAGTTGCTTGTGCCGTTGTTAAGGTTGTGGTACCGTCTCGGCCTTCAACACCGGGAGTCGTTGCTTGAAGTTGTGCCACATGGCCCTCACATGCGGCCAGGAGTGCTTGCTCTGTAATAGCAAACTGGTAGACGAGGTAGATCTGCTGTATATAGTAGAAATCGTCCTCCTCTCCTCGCTTGTCAGCAGTCCTTCCCCTGGTGGCAGGTGCGTGGATCTGCTGAGGCCCCGGGGAGTTCTGACGTCGCCTTGACGTACGGCCAAGTCGAAACTGAGATTCGTAGTTCAAACACTGCTGCTTCTGTTGCTGGAGTTGTGTGAAAATGCTGTACACATGGTTGTAGTTCACATACAGATCCCCATCTTGATTGAGTCTGTTAACATTTATCAGCGTCTTTAATAGAATATATTGTTTCTCTTTTAACATGACATTTAAAACGAAATCATATTCCACAGTTTAATGTGCCAAATATTTTGTATTACCCACATGGTGACGTAATGCATTTTTTGCTACAGCTCTGTTCATTGGTCTTTTGATTTGGATACAACACATGTGATTGGCGCGGTTTCCCTTTGAAAATATCAAGAGTAATATAGAGAGAATTCAGAAAAGTTTTAGGAGAATCAAATCATAACACTTGGTGCCCTTTGGGGCACCAAGCAATAATATATCGTCACTGGTCACAGTGAAAATATCATATATCGTCACTGTTGCCTGATAGACAGTTTATTTCACTGATAAAACCCAGTATTTCATCGCTGATCATATAATAAATGCTTTTCCTTTACGTTTGTCTAAAACTCTCTCAAATTCACTCCAATTCACTTGCGGGGAAAACTTTTATTTATGTTTGAGTTAAGCTTTAAACACAAGTAATTCTGTAAAAAAATTATATTGGTTCATTAGGTCATAAAGCGTTAGCTATTCGTAATTTGAAGGAAACCTCAGCTGATGCACCTTGACAATTTATATCATTTACTAAAGAAATATGCGAAAAAATATAGGAAATATATTAGTTGTTAGTACCAATACCCCTGTAATCCATGTCTGAAAAAGCAATTTGAATATGTTCACGAAAATGAAAAACGAATCAAGAAAACAAACAGTAGCGGTCATAAACATTTTAATTACTAAGCTTAGATACTAGCGTGCCTGTCCTGCATGTCGACAAGGTAGCTAGGAAGCCCAAGGGTCCCTGCAACACGTATGATAAGCCTGACACTGACAAAGTTCTTATCCGGGTAGCTTAAACCTTTGCTTCACACTCCTGCAATGCGGTTTGAGCATCAAGGGCCGCATAGAACACGTTGATAATGTCAATGACGAGAAAAAGGTACCTCGGTATTTGTCTTCTCCATCGTCGACCATTTAACGCGGGTTCTCGCTTCTGGGTACTGGTATTATTTCCAGGGTTTAGTCGGGTCTGACATGTATTAAGTCGGGTGGTAAGACGACCCAACAATTCGGAAATCCAGGCTTTGTTAGCTTGTAACTGTTCATATGTCAGAGTGGCATTCGTGAGCTCAACGGCTTTGTCTCGTGTTAAAACTTCTAGAGGTTCAACTGTTGTCCCCTGGCGACCAGATATGTCAGCGGTTGTAGCAGAAGTTGGAACCGTGGTCGATGTTTGTGTTGTTTGAACAGTTGTTGGTGTTGTTGGAACAGTTGTTGTTGTCGTTGTTGTTGGTGTTGTTGTTGGTGTTGTTGTTGGTGTTGTTGTTGTTGTTGTTGGTGTTGTTGTTGGTGTTGGTGTTGTTGTTGGTGTTGTTTGTGTTGGTTCTGTTGGTTCTGTTTGAGGTATTGGTTCTGTTGGTACTGGCGCTGGAACCATTGGTGGTTGTGTTGGCTCTGTTGGTGTTGGTGTTGTTGGTGAATTTGCTTGTGCCGTTGTTAAGGTTGTGGTACCGTCTCGGCCTTCAACACCGGGAGTCGTTGCTTGAAGTTGTGCCACACGGCCCTCACATGCGGCCAGGAGTGCTTGCTCTGTAATAGCAAACTGGTAGACGAGGTAGATCTGCTGTATATAGTAGAAATCGTCCTCCTCTCCTCGCTTGTCAGCAGTCCTTCCCCTGGTGGCAGGTGCGTGGATCTGCTGAGGCCCCGGGGAGTTCTCTCGTCGCCTGGACGTACGGCCAAGTCGAAACTGAGATTCGTAGTTCAAACACTGCTGCTTCTGTTGCTGGAGTTGTGTGAAAATGCTGTACACATGGTTGTAGTTCACATACAGATCCCCATCTAGCAGATCATCCGGAACCTCGTCAGGAAGGTCTGAGGCAACATGCCTGTAAACTGTGGAAGCCAGGACCAATAGACACACGACGCGGAGCTTCATGGTTCTAAAAACTGTTGTCTCCGAGTTCTTTTTATGCACGATTCCTTATCTGAATAATGGTCATGTGAGTTCTATCTGCCAAGTTGAGTTCTGATTATTAGTCAAATATATGGTCCTATTAGAGGTGTGATATACGCTGATTTGAAATTTTGAAGATGTTCTATAACTTGATAATATTTTATTATTAATAAACAATGCCCAAAATGATGAAAAAATACGATAATTATGATAGCACGTTTTTTCATTTGAAAGATAAACTGGACCACATGGTAATATATATATATATATATATATGAATGTATCAATCAATTGGTTTATCGTATTTTTTCTCTCTGTTGTTGGTCGCACGATCAATGGAATATAAAAATTATTATTGGCTGGGTAACAAACTATTGTTTATCTGTTTTTCTTTAAAAAATATAAATGCCAAAAAACATCAACTAATTAAGTAAGTGTAAATATGTTAACCACTCGAGGACACCATATTGATTACACGAAAAAAAATCAACAATTGTATTTGATATTTATTTACATTATCAGCTAAATAGCAATCCTTATTTCTCTCACTTGCAGTGTAAAGGCATAGAGTAATACCCTGTAGTTATAGTTCACAATGTTGATATCGTGTGTGACATACGTACATGTATGCATCAAATTCTCTTTGTTTGCGATCACAAACATTATCGTTCAAGCAAAAGTATTCTATTTTGTAGAGATTGTCTCCGTTATCGAAATAAGACATTAATGATAACATAAAATATTACGCGACTGTGCATTTGTGAGTAGGAACACTGCGAAATATTTTTGCTATACAATATATGTCAGATACTACGAGCGACGTATGCGATTGCTTCTTCCACGGTAATGACCAGAGGTCAAGATGACCGGACTACTTTTGTCTTTCATAAAACTTCAGTAATGAGTCTAATGACATTCATGAACCGAAAGGAAACTTGGAGAGAAAACATCCCAGTATAGAAAAATAGGATCTTCTATTCCAGACATAAAAATATAGGTCATTAAGACACTTTGAGAATACCAAACGAATCCCCTATAGATACCGTATTACTACAACGAATGGGTTGTAAATGTAGGGCTATCGAACGAGCGATATTACGGGATGGTTTGGCATCAGAATGTAAGTTAGCATTCCATCAACCGAACTCAAGAGATGCCAGGTCACCTCCATCAATGTACAGAGAATCTCCAGTTAGAGCAACATTTCTATGAATCGTCATTTTGCCAGTAGATCTTCCCACGTCAGCAGTAACGAACAACAAAGAGCGCTTGTATTTCCGTCTCACTACCCAGCAGCTGGGAGTTATCTCCCTTCCACTGTCAACGTTATGTCGCATCGGCCCGCTGTCATTCTCTCTTCTCCGTTATTTGGAAAAAAAATCCTTCCACGGTTCCAATGCCAAACCACCCCGTAATACGGAAACTGAGGACTATTATGAATTTTTATTCTATAACTAGCTCCAGACAGCGATTATCCGCTCCGTGAGGTCACTAAAATAATCGCCGCCAGCAGAAGCTCTCCGAGTGGTAAAGCTCTAGCACCGCGCGTGCAACCAGTGAACGCTGTTGCGCTCTCAAGAGCCAACTCAAAACTCGTAGGATTCAAAAATCCGAACACAGAAAGAGTTCGACAAGCACATTTTCTGTTATTCTTTGAAATTATCTATGAATTTGTTTAAACATACATCATTTTTCGAACGATTACTGAGATCCTGAAATACTGGGCCATGTGATGTATTGAATGCTGTAGTCTACTGAGACAGCCCCCCTCTCCTATCGAAGTCAAACTTTGCCATTAAGCAGTTTTAAAGATCTCGCAGTTGTAGGCCCATTTGAAGCATTCAGTGCGTTAAGGTATCTAAGTTCATATGAATTAACATTGGAACATTCAGAGGAATAGTACCTTCATACAGATTATATTGTTATAGGAACTTCTTTCTTTATTTGGATTAAACTAAAAATTTGATAACTCTTCTTGACATAATCCTTGGGGCCTCTAGTATATGTGATCATTTTGTGTTTGATGTTTTCTTTCTGCATGATACTGATCTTGTATACAGGATGAGGACACTATAAATCTTATTAATGATAATCATTAATAGTAAAACGATTTTTTGCATTTTATGGTTAAAAACCTTTTTATGAACTCCATATGTTTAGGTCTTATTTCCTTCTAAGACTTGTGAATTTGGTTTTCGATGACAAGCGTATTCATTTTTATGAATAAATAATTTGATTGTAAATATCACATTTTCTATTATTCAAAATTATTACAAATCAACATGGTAAGTATGGCGACTCAGCTAAATTGCAAGATGGACAACTTATAATGAAAGCATTTGACCAAACCTTTATGAAGAGTCTCAAACAATTTTGGCAATCGACTTACGCTTCTGGTTGAATGTTGCCAAATTTCTTGCAACGGGCATTTTGGTATACTTATTTTATAAAATGAAACATTTATATTTTTGTCGAACATGTACATGTATGATTTGAAGATTAACATTACACAAAAATATTTGTTTAATGGATCTTCCCTCTGGTTTCCGAAATATACACCGCATTTAGATAGAACATAAACAAGCATGTAGAGTTCCTGTGAGCGATCTAACAAATCTGATGGTGCGGTCCGTTCTGACAGTGTTGCTTGCTGCTGAGGTCAGGGGGTCAAATAGTTAGAAACACAATTCACTGAGTATTTTCGAATAGCGTGCTAATAAATGTAACAATCTAAATTCTGTTCATTACTAAAAGTATACCCATTTCTAATAAAAACAAACATAAATACAACGGTTAGCTATTTATTGCAGACACTAACGGCATATCCAAACACGACAGCCATTCTTGTTCTTGCTTTGAGTACGAGAACAAATCTTCAATTAACTGTTAATTTGGTTAAGCTTTTAGCTTCAGCTTAAATATTAGATACATTGTATGTAAATCGTTTCTCCTCTTATGCAATTGTACCTAGATCAATTAATGAGAAAATAGATCAATTGATAAGTCTTTCAGCAGCGATAACTTCAAGTCGGCTTGGTCGATATTATTTTATACGGCTTCTCTCTCTCTCTCCCTGTTCTGCGAATAGCTAACTATGTGCTTGGTCCGGCTTCACACCCCTGTAGTTCGGTTTGGGCATTAAAAGCCCTGTAGAAGTCGCGTATAATAAAGACGACGAGATCAATGTTCTTCGGACCATCATCATTGGACTCGACGCCCCGCCGTTTGTTGTTGGGGGTAGTTGAGGCGGTTTGTTGGCTCTGACATAATGTTAGTCGAACGATTATACGACCCAACAATTCGGAGATCCAGATATGGTTGGCTCGTAACTGTTCAACTGTCAGACTGGCAGCCATAAGCCCATGTATCATGTCTTCTGTTAAAACTTCTAATGGTTCAACTGTTGTCCCCTCGCGTCCAGATATGTCAGCGGTTGTTGCTGAAGTTGGAACTGTAGTCGCTGTAGTGGCTGTTGTCTCAGTGGATTGTACCGTTGTTTCTGTCGTTGTAGCAGAAGTTGAAGCCGAGGTTGCTGTAACATCAGTCGTTTGCACCGTTGACTCTGCTGTCGGTACTGTTGCATCAGTTCTTGATGAAGTGGATTGTAGGGTAGTTGTTGGTTGCACGGTAGTTGCAGTTTCTGTAGATGAAGTCGCTACCTCAGTAGTTGCACTAACTCTTGGAACAACGCTGGGAGTGGTTGTCCGGGTGGCGCCGATACGGGCCAGACATTCCAGCCACAGCTCCTGCTCTCTGTAAGCGAACTGATACATAATGTAGATCTGTTGCCGTTGAATGAAAAAGTTTCCTCTTTTGTTCACAGTTCTCCTTCCCGTGGCTTTCAAAGCGTCTAGCTGCTGATACGACTTCTCTCCTCTGTTGTCAATATCTCTTCGTCTTGCAGGAACGGTTGTCTGTTGGGATTCTATGGCCAGACATTCTTCCTTCTTCTGTCTGAAGTACAGAAAATCGCTGGCCAACTGGATGTTATAGCCATACACATCATCCAGCTTGTCTAGGGGCACACTGGGGCCTAGTAGAGGCCTGTCGTCCCCTGCACTGACCGCCGCGAGAGCGCTAAGCGCCAGGACAATGAAGGACACACCTTGTAGCTTCATCGTGTTGACCAGGCGATATGCACCGACAGTTGCATTTTTATAGGTATCAGCAAATATTAATGATAGAATAATGCATGTGTTTATCACAACTATTATCTTTTATTTCTCATTATTTCTAGCTATATTGCAATTAAACATGCATTTGATTTGTCGTTTCTTCTAGTAATGTAGATGAGAAGAAGATATCCTTTATCCTATATGTGTATTACATTTGCGATGTTAATAACGAGAAGCATATTAAGTAGACACAAACACAAAATACAGGTTCATTAACCTGATAATGGAATTTGTATATTAATATCTTTTTTTTATCATTTTATCATTTTTCGATGTTGAGGATTCCGAAGATAATGAAACCTTTCATTAAAAGACATGTTTTGATTTGTTTATATCGCTATTTTCATTAGTCTAAAATGCGTTCGATTCAATGTTGAAACTTGTTTATTAATTCTATAAAATTTTATAATTTCTGTGAAAGTTCACATAACCACAAACATATTTCACCATTTTCTTTGGAATATATGAAAGTCTGATGACAAAATTGTACAGTGCGTCAAAGGTCGCTACTCAAATATGTTCAGTTTGGTAATGAAAGCCGATTTTGAAAGCCACTTTAGATGGGCCGCTTAGACCTAGCTGGCCACAAACCAGTGAATGCATGACTCGTTACGCCCCCTTTTGTTAGTAATTTGTAAATTGAAAGGCAATGTATTTAAAACGAATGAAGTAGTAATAAATAAAGTATGCGAATTTCTTACACAAAATAAATTTAAGATGTTCACACAAAAATGGCCGCCAATGGACTGTATGTGTAACTTTATAATTTGTTCTCTGTCTATGGATGATTGGTAATTGTAATGATTATTGACGCTATCAAAACAATACATTAAGCATTAACGTACAATTATCAGTGAAAAATTGAAAATATGAAAATTTCAAAAAATGTGCTACTGCCCCTTTAAAGCTCATCGACATAGTGACATCAGGAAGATAGAGGTTGTGATTATGATCGAAAACCGGACAATGTCACACGTCAATCTGTCAGACGTCATTTTGAAAACGTATCTAAAGCGGTCAGAATGACAATTAAGATTTGATAATGTTTGATAGTTTATATAAGTAGCATTCATCATAATTGGACATGTAAATTTGGCCTTCACGAATATAAATGACTGGTATAACATTTTCATTGAATACATAGAGATTATTACCCGAGGGAGTGTGTCATATTACTTTTACGAAACGAGTGTGATTTTTTTTATTACCCGAGCGAGAGCGAGGGTTATACAAACATTTGCACGAGTTCGTAAAAGTCATATGACACACTTCCGAGGGTAATAATTTCTTTATTACCGATTCTATTCCATTTTACCATCTTAGAAATATCCCAGAAACGGGCCGCTTCCATTGCGACGGCCGGCTACAGTGACGTCACGAACAATGGTGTTATGACGTCACGGGCGAAAAAATACGGGAACTCGCGCTACAAGTAGTGACATATTTTTAATATGAGCACTAGTGCACATATCACTTTTGCCTAGCAACGATTGTTGTAGCGCGAGTTCCCGTATTTTTTCGTCCTGAAAACAAACTAGATTTTATTCCACGTCACAACGTTTCCTTTGTGACTTTCTGTAGACAAAACACGCCCTCTTTGAGGTTGTGAAAACAGACAGTCTTTTTTTTCATTTAGTAGTTTTAGATATATGATTTAAATTCCTTAGACATGATATATGAATTTGTATATCACCAATGTCTTGGAGTCCAGTTGTTCTCACATCGTCAGGAGTAAATCGCCCTATGTTATCAATATGTTTCAGAATAATGTGTTTTAGCTTATCGTAATATATTAACAAGAACATCCATGGCGTTTTTGGATTCGAAGAATGAGGGTTCAACGAGGGACGGTGAGGTTTCCTACTGTACTGTACTGTTTAAAATTCTTTGTTGTGGAATAAACACAATAAAAACTAAAATCCAAAAGAAACGTCCCCTCAAATATCACGAAAGATAATTAAAAATGACACCATTCCTATATATGCCAAGGCACAATCTGAAGAAACACATCACGTAAACGAACAAAATGCAGTGGTTAAGGTACAAAAATATCGTTTTGTTACAGTTTTTGTTCTATCGAGAATCGAGAATCAAATATAGAGGGGACGTTTCTTTTGGATTTTAGTATAGTTTTAACTCTTTCTCAAAGACGACTCAAATGATTTCAAAACTTTTCTATACTCTATTGCCACTTGTGTAATATTTCAGTCATTAGCGGCGTCCTAATTTTTGTATATTTTATGTATTGTTCCATTGTTAAAATTACTTTTTGCTAAAACAGTTTCTCTCCCAAAATTCGGACATGTCAAGACGATTGTTTGAATCTGTTATTTAAAAAAAAGACACAATGAATCCATAAGACAATGATTATATATAGTGAGTTTATTTCCGATATATTTTGAAATCTGTAATGACGAGGTTTTCTAAAGCTTAGGCGAGTTCATCATCTGAAAGAAGAATTTAATTTTTGTGACTTTGACAGTGACAATTTTTAATTCAGGTAAGTATTTTAAAAAGTTTGTTGATGCATGAATAAAAAAAACCCTTCCATTTGGCTTTAATCGTATTTCTATTTATCAGTTCTAGGTTTCCGTGTACTAATATTTATAAGTATCTCGCTCTCGCTCGGGGAATACAAATATTAATACATCCCATCCAGTATGACGAGAAGACTGATCATACCATTACCATCTTGAATTGCACTTTTGCAGTCCCTTAAGAACCAACGTAATAACTCTGAATGAGAAATTGATAGACCTTCACTGTTATGAACAATAAGGACAATTCTTATGGATGAACAACTTCTTTATTCTGTGTAAGCGACGTTTCGACATAGATTCTAATGTCGTTGTCAAGCAAGTTCGACATAGATTCTAATGTCGTTGTCAAGCAAGTGACAACGACATTAGAATCTATGTCGAAACGTCGCTTACACAGAATAAAGAAGTTGTTCATCCATAAGAATTGTCCTTATTGTTCATCACACCAACTTCTAGAATGCCAATCAAAGAAGACTTCACTGTTATGTCTGTCGAATACTGTCCACTCACTATTTACAACTCACTCTTATGTTCCGTCCACTCGACGTCCCTGCGGTCAAACCCCTGGTCAGCCTGGTCCACCTCCTCCATGGTGTCCAGGTACCCCATCACCTCTCTCTTCGCCAGCCTCTCCCCTTCGCTCATCGGCCCCTCCCCAGCGTTCCGGGCTGCTGCAACCACCATCAGCACTGCCGCCAAGAAGAAGAGTGCCACTCGCATTGTGCACGAGGAACAGGTGCCCGTTAGGTCAGGATCTGGATTCTGGTGCTTTCTTGCAATGACTCTTGTATGGATGCCTGTTCTTGTAAGACCTCCTTTGTTCCTGCGTGATTCTGGTCTGGGTTTGCAACACTAGAACGGGTTCTCAATGTATATGGACGATAACTTATATGGCTGTATATATAGCAGCAGTTAATGGACTTTAAGTGAGAACCTGCTGATGAAAAAGGATTTTAGTTTAAATGTGTAATGCACCATAACTTGGTCTTCTGATGTGTGTCCAGAGTGTGCATTTATGTTGAAAATCGTCTGTTCGTGCAAACGGAAATGATAATGTATTCATGCACTTAGAGGTATTTAGACTGCTGGGGTGGTTAATGCTCTGATCTACCGATAGTTCAAAGTACAGAAAGGGCTAATGATACAGCTGTGTACTTCAGTGAGTTTATCATTATGTACATTAACAATGTAACCTTCAAAGATGCTACAATACTTACACCCGACACTGTGAAGTTGTGATGTCCCATTCCGACCGTTTTGGTTCTGACATTTATTCCTGTAGTACTTTATAGCATTCCAAGCTTCAAGTGTTTTACTTCAACCTCATATGATAGGTGTTGTTTTGTGTGATCATATAGTTGATTTGGTGCTCATAATCGTTATTTTTCAATATTCAAAGGTAATATCACAAAATAATATAATTCTATATTTATTCAATTACAACATGGTTTATAAACATATATAATTGCTATTCACTGCTGATTTATTATATTCTCATTTTCATGACCTTTTTTATTTTCATTGCAAGATTCTCGATGACATCACAGTTTATATTACGTCACCCCCGCGCGAGTTTAGCATTTATCTGAAGGGATGTTGACAAAGTTAACTTCAAAGTAAATTTCTCAAAGGTGTTTTTACGTAGATTTGTAAAGAATTGACCAACAGGTAACATTAATCTTCTACTACTTCAGAGGATTTCTCTTTTAAAATTTGCACTTTTCAATCCCCAAATCATGTGCCGAGCAAAGGAGCACAATAAATTTACTCTGAACTGTTTTTCAGTAACATGTAAAAGTTAATATTTAGTATAGATGTATGGTTTAGAAACTGTGTGATAATGATATTTATTTAAAAGGGAACGTTTATAAATCCGGTAGGCTTGGCATATGTTTTTTAAAATTTATTTTAAAACTAAAAATCGTACACCTCATCAAACTCGTATCTGCAAACAGAAGATTCGTCGGATCTGAAATCCAATTTTGGTCATATGAGATCGTCGTTTCATTCAAAGTCGCAGCCAGTAGTTGATTATTCTAACCCGTTCTGTATGGCTTACATTCTGGATATCTTTTCACTCTTTTGACACAATGTTATATGGTACCTCATTCATTACTGCTCACTCCATCGTAATTGTGTAGATAAGTTTTTCAAATTGGTTCAAAGGACACAATCATCTACTCAAAATATCCGAATATCACCCTCGTGACCCAGTAAAAAACATCATTATCACACTGATAACATGATCTACTGGTTCCACAGGGAGACCCGCACAGTATCTTTGGATAGCATCACGATTCCTTCAAATCATTATGTTTATCTCATATCCGTAACATCGTATATATGCTCTATTCTCTTATAACAATAGTATTCAAGCTGGTTAATGTTAAAATCAGATTTCTAATTAACCTTTTTTAAAGTTATAAAACGAGCCCTCCTCAGTTAACCAAGAGTTATTTGATGTTTACGATTTATCCAGACATGAAGTTGTTACCACTCCTGGCACTCTGCGGGTTAGCGTACCTCCTCGAGGTGAGATCTATACCTTCAGAGGAGAACGGTCAGGAACTAGACAAACGCGGGGGAGGGGGAGGGGGATATTATCAGTCTAGCCCGTATCAATACTACCTCTATCTGAAGAATGAATACGAGCGAATGGTGGGCATGTTGAATAAATGTAAAAGACAGCTAAGGAAAATGAGGAACAACCAGCCCTTTCCAAACTTCAACTGGGGAGATAGAGATGGCGATCGAGATGATCGGAGAAGTTTGGATTCTTTGGTAAATCATGAGAACTACGGCGATAAGAGGGATGCTGATATAAATCTGGTGGATATAATCCGACACACGGATCTCGGCAATAGAAGAGATGCTAAGAGGAGTCTAGAAGAAGATGATTCTGTAGACAAGCGTGGGTACAACTTCAATATGTACACTATCTGGTATTATATTGAACAGCTCCAGTCGATCACAGATCAATGGCAGAAATGTCAGTATAAATTGTCCCTTTTGATCGGAGTCACGACACCGTCTCCGATAGCAACAGAGGCTCCATCAATACAGCCACGGGTATCTACTATAGAAACAACAACCCCTGAAGCAACAACCCCCGAAGCAACAACCCCCGAAGCAACAACTCCAGAAGCAACAACCCCTGAAGCAATAACCCCTGAAGCAACAACTCCAGAAGCAACAACCCCCGAAGCAACAACTCCAGAAGCAACAACCCCTGAAGCAACAACCCCTGAAGCAACAACCCCTGAAGCAACAACCCCTGAAGCAACAACTCCAGGAGCAACAACCCCAGAAGCAACAACTCCTGAAGCAACAACCCCTGAAGCAACAACCCCTGAAGCAACAACCCCCGAAGCAACAACCCCAGAATCAACAACCCCCGAAGCAACAACCCCAGAAGCAACCACCCCTGAAGCAACAACCCCCGAAGCAACAACCCCCGAAGCAACAACAGTTGTACCTCCTACGACCTCTCCGAGCTGCGACCTGTGCGGTGAAGACTTCACTACTCAGGGTACGAGGAGAAGACAAACAAGATAAACTGAGGTATGATTGATGGCATTGTTAATTTCATTTTTCATCCAAAACTGGGTTCCACAGGAGATACCGTCTTGACAGTAGATTTTGAACAATGCTTCGTTGATATAACCTGCATGACATCACATAAATCAACACCCACTGATAAAAGATTAAATATTTTAAAATCCTTAGCATACCCAAGGTCGAGTGTTTTAACTAACTTATATACCGTAATTAAAAATTAATAAAAACCCGCAGCCATTTTTCAATACTGTAATATTTGTAATCATATCTATAGGCTGATCAGAATTTTGTTTTCTCGAATACCAACAAATGTAAAGGACTTGTGTTAGTTGGGTTTTAACATTCATTATTGGATTAAATTACTTTATAATTTCGCTTTATATCTGATTTAAATACCATCAAACTGAGTTTTCTCCAAAACCTAAGGTTAAAGTTAAAGGTTTGACAAATGACATTGGTTAAGTCACGTGGTTGATGCCTCATGTGGATCCTTAAAATTTATGAAGATAGGCCAGGCTTGTAAACTACAGGTCACAGGTTCAAATGTAAACATTCGTTAATGCATTGTATTGGAAAATTGCATTTTTTGTAGTCTGTTATCCAAACCCTTAAGCAAAAACATAAAGGAGCCCTTTTAAGTCTTCTGAAGAATATTGGCAAGTCTAGATGCCTCAGTTTTTTTTGGAGCTGAAATTAAGTATAGTTCAGGGCTCCTTTTTATTTGTTTTTAAATAAAAAATCAAAATGATAAAATTAGTAAAGAACTTTTTTTCAGGGACTAAATGTTAGTCTAAAATTTTTGTGTCAGTATTCGATTTGCAAAGCAAAGTTTGAACTGAAATTTATTTCGGAAATAAAATTATTATCGTTTCACTGTCATTTGTTCATGATGAACACCTGATGAACACCTAATGAACACCTTGGCACGTGCATTTAACAGACAATTTGAGTTTGTAAAGAAAATTAATGCTAGTGTGTAAAATAAGTGACCTCCAATAAACTAGAGGAAATCCTCTTTATGTTCTAATGACGATGAAGGATTGATATGGACCATTTTTCCTTCTGTTGTTGTGTTCAAATCATTTTTGACAGACATTTCTTTGTTCCAGGAAAGACTGAAATGTGCAGGAGTTTTCAGAACTACGTCAGCAGCTACTGAATTGTCTTTTCAATAAATCAAATCAAAATATTTTATCGCAATCACTCTTAATCTCATTTTGTTACGGACACCCCTGCAATCTGATAGAGGCCGAACTTTAATGAGGCTCAATTAATGTTCTTCACAGCATGCACATAAAGCCGATATTAATGTATGTCCTGTGGTGCTATAATAGCCTTCAGATAAGAGATTAGTTTACGGGAGGTACCTATACAAGATCATTATCTGGGCGTTATTAATTCACCTGTTGTTGTCTAAATGGTTGAACACCTGGTGTTGATCCTGACTGTTATAATGCACAACCTGAATAGTTGTGACCAACGGACGGACAGACGGACTTTAAAGGCCATGTGCTGAAACTCTAGTAGTACCCATCTTTGGTTTGTATGCATTCTCAAAGATAAAGGTTTGTAAAAGGGAACTTTTAACTCTTTTGCTGTAAATGAGCATTGTGTTATATTTTCCTTTATCATGTCTTTTTTGTATTAAGAAAAACACCTTCAATCAAGGTCGGAACTGAGAGTGATTTGCCACAGGATACAGTTCATATACATATAACATAAACATTTTCATAAGCATCACCAGGTGAAAATATTGTATCAAGCAGGATAAGAAACAATTCTACTATTTAAGAAATCTAGATTTCCTTTCTTTTCATGTTCAACAATAACATACTAAACAAGGAACAGAACTCTGAATTTAAGGATAACACAAGATAAGAAACAATTATATCATTTAATTCAAGATTCCTTTCTTAACTTTCAATCACGTTTAACAAGTGCATATTGAATCAGAACTTAATTTACGGATAATACAGGATAAGAAACAATCCTTCTGCTTCATTCGTAAATCACTTTCAATCAAATCGTTGAAAGAGTATCTCCACTGAGAGCTGACAGCTGACAGGGGGTTGTTTCGTCTAGGCTACTATACAGAAGACACGTCATATCCTAATACATTATCAAATTAAGTCAATAGAGTCACTGAAAAACAAATGAAACTCATTTCACTCTATTTCCTTAACCCCCACGTGATAAGGATTTTATCCAGCTGACCATTCAATGAGGACCGGTAAACCAGGGGTTAACTAAGTTAATCTCTTGTTTACCGGCGTGCGAACCATATTTCTTAATAATGAGGGCAATTGTCGGTCTATTAATAAATCCAATGACAACATGATTGAATGAAATAATGCGGTTGTATTGAAAGAGGGGATAAATGAAGTAAATGTTTGGGACATCTATGATTTACAGTTCTATCAGCATATGGACACTCATTTAGGTATTTGTAATATACTTATGAAATATGTTTACACATAACTTTATCAACCTTAGATTATCAATAAAGCTACTGCAGTAAAAGGAGATACTGAAACCATAAAAAGAGGATAAAAAGAAATATTTTGATGAAATAACGTTTCAAAATTGTCCCCTTATAATATGTACCCAAGAAGTAGTCATCCACGACACGCAGATTAACGCATTTACAGATAATAAAACAGATTGTTTAGTGACGTGTCACCATATTTACGTTAAAAAGGTATATGTACAAACATAGAAACAAATGAAAAGCCACTCAATGGAGTTATGCCGGACGATAAATACATACACATGACATATCATAGGAACATACAAAGTAAAACAATTATTCGAATTAAAATGAGAGTACATTCTTGAAGTAAAATGTCTTTTAAAACTATTCAAATCACATACCCAACATTATTTATAAAATGATTTCTGGAGTATACAAATTATTTCAAAGCGGTTATTGACACATATTTTGTACGATCTTCAGTGCTTAAAGTTCCAGTGATTATACACCGTTTTGGCTGTCAATGGAACTTCAATCTATTATATCAAATGATATAGGCTGGTCAGGCTTTCAGTTAAGTTCCATTGTAGTGTATTAATATCGACCACATGGAATTAATTAAGCACTCCCTGTTTTAATAGGTATATCAAGGTTTTGATTTTGATTTTGTCCAAAACTTTATGACATTTGTGCCACTGGGCTTTCCTAATTTAAACGAGACACACCTGAAAATATAAATAATTAAAAGTGCAAATATTTCTGGTCAAATCAAAACGTTCTATCCATGAAAGGTAATTGTTGTATGAAATGACTGTAAGCTTTCATAGTTTCATAAAAGCAATCAAATATGTCATTTTTATCAGTGTAAGCCAGTACACATTAGTAATCAATGATTCCCACTTATAAATACAAGAGCTCCCATACTGTACGAGTATTGAGCGATACTTCTGGTAAGTGTTAATCTATTTAACTGGTTCCTCCCTGCCAGCTTCAATAGCCTCTTACAATGCACTGAATCAATTAAAATCGACTTTTATTAATAGAGTAGTCGTTATTGAGAGGAACCTATCAGAGCAATATAGATACACGTAAACTGTGCTTCATGCAGTGGCGGAATTTATATAGGTTCCTTGCAAAATCAATTCATCAGAAAATAACGACAAATGGAATTCATGGATTTCCTAAATTTCCACTTACATCATTGCAATTATCATGATCAATATCACGGACATTAAATGTTTTACCATCATTTGTACGTTGAGTTTTTGCTGTCATGTTTTGACAATAAACATTATTTTGTTATTAAGAAAAGTGTTCATCAACGTGGGTACCTCGCATGATCAGACGTTTTGTGCAAATCATAGTTAAACCTTTCATGTCACAGAACAAGTCTTTTTGTTTTTTTAATTCGGCTTGTGATCAAGGACCCAACACCTTCAGTGCCGCACCAGTTCACGCGTTCTTATGATGAGATTTATGCATGGAAACAACAACCCCCATTTTTACGTTTAATTTTATGTCGTCACCAGGAACCGAACCCGCGACTTATGAGTACGTCTCATGGGTTATTCTCATTAAACTTCTTTAGGACAAACCTTTCGAGCGTCCAGTGATCGTATGCAATAATTCCTTTTATTGAAATGGGATCGTAAAGGTTGTTCTCAAGCAAACCTAGATAAAAAGGAACTTCCTGTTTTGACCCAGGTAGCTAGCGGTGAAAGTACTTAAATATAAATAGTTAAATATACACTAACGACCTCAAACATCAGAAGTATAGTGATATCACATGCGTCATGGCGCAGCTTCCATGCCCATGTTATATTGTCTCTGTACACTAACCTCTGCCTACTCATTGCATTTTCAGCTGTCAATAGAGAAAGTGTGTTGTTTGCAGTCAGTTACAGAGAAGTAAGGTGGAAAACGACCTTTCGATCTGTAATAGAAAGAAGACGACATTCACATTTTGATTGAGTTGTTGCAAATGAACGCGAAAAGGATTTCCATATTTGCCGATTCGACCCGTTGTAATTACCCTATTATTTCATTCCCATTGTTTTATGTTACACAGATATTCCAAATACTACAACCATTTGATTGCTTTGTTATTGTTTGACACATGTCCTAACATCTTTTCTCATTTGGTTTACCATTTTCGTTACTAATTTGGTGGGTGTTTTGCGAATCGCAGTATCTTACATACTCTTACAAAGTCATTATATTCTTTTCAACTCTTATTTCCTCTACTTCATAAGTATCAGTACACTTTTAAAGTGTTTCTACATCGCTACACCGTTTACCCCCAGTGTACTCAGTATACAGTGTTTCACTTCTTAATTATTTCTTCTCTGTCGTCTCTTTCAATAAGATATTGTTTTCCCTCTTCAAGTGTTGTCACTTTATGTCTAATCAAGCTCAACGAGGCGAAAAAATAAACTCCTAACATCGCGTGCTTGATGTCACTACGACAATACAGAGATCGGAGTGGCCGAGAATTGATTGCTATAATGGGTAGCGCGCACAGGTAAAGCAGTCATAACCAAGCAACACAAACACCAATATCAGCAATCAATATAAACGTTAAAATCTCTTCGAATCACACCCGTCTTTTTTATGCGAATCATAGATTGGCTGCTGCGTTCGGGCGACTGGTTCTGTGCTGCCACTGTTTCTGTTTCCATAATATTCTCAGGGGTACAATGTGACAACCTTGCCGTCTACAAACCTCATGGATGTTTTCCTTTGAGAGGTCCAGTCCCCAAATGATTTGTGATTAGATATATTGATTTTACTCTATAAGATCAGTAAAACAATGTTATAATACGTTTTTTAAATGATTTTTTTTATCAAGATGACTGTCATTCTTAGTTGCTTCTTCATTAGTCGAGTACGCCATGTGTACATTGAATGACTAATGTACGTATGTATTAATTAATTAGCAAATATAGGATTTCTTAAAGTTTAATCAGTTTAAAATATATCTTTTGGTGAGAAAAAAAGAAATATTCACAAATATTAGCTAACATTATTAACACAAAAACAATAAACGTATTTATTTCAAGTGAAAATTGTGTTTCTTTAAGAGACTGTCCAAAGGTAGTCTGTCACCCAAGAGAAAAACATTCTATTGACGACCAACCCAGTCTACAAAAGTATAGCAAGTCTAGGTCACTCAGCTCAAGGAAACATCTCCTCTTTTTCGTTATGACACATGAATTGTTTGAAAATGATCTCAAGATTGAAAAAGAATAATACTTTTTAGACTGAATGTTAGTTTATGTCTCAAGGGTGTGGTTAACCAATAACAGTTTATCGTCTAACATCTTCTGCTCTTTAGTATTGTGTGTAAAGCACTCGAATATCAATATATTTAGAAGGACTTAAGAACGTAAAATCTAAATGCATCAAGAGAGTTCTATAAGAAGAAAATTATAAGTTAAAAGATACTTTATAAGGAAACACGAATTCTGGCTTTGTGTAGCGTAAAGGTTGAACCCAAAGTGCCAACATGCGATTGTCATTTTTGATGATATCATTTCACAAAATCAATCGGATATCAATACCATGATAAATATTGACTTCTACAGCATCAAGAGGGGAATTATTTGGTAAATTGTTTCATAAATGAAACAAGAATATGTGGTCCGGGAACGAGAATTCACCAAAACGCAACCATCAAATATCGTTCTTATACACCGGCTTCTGGACCATAGTCTCCTGAAACAAGTACCATTGCGTGGCGGCCTGCTTTGGCCGGTCACGTTCGAAAGTATTCGATATGGATAAATATCTGCTCCGTGTTGTCCTTGGGATCATCCTAATCCTTCAAACAAGCTTAATTACAGGTGAGTTCTTTGATCTCTACAAAGGTAGTAGGTTGTATGTTTACATTCAGTAAAAGTATATGAACAGCCGTCGGCGTAATTGATAAATCTAAATTGTTTATGATTCTGTTGTGTTAATTGTTTAATTGTATATAATATGGAGTGTAGAAATTAAACTTCCGTTTATTGCTTAACAGCTGTTTGTAATTTTCATTTTATCAGTGTCATGTTCTGTAACGATTTCTGCATTTTATCGATGAAACAATGAAATTCATATTAAAATATATATTAACAGAATACTTCAATTTGAAAATTCCATATCATAGCAATGTAATAACAATATAACACAGTGGGTAGTGGTTCTGTCTACCTCGAACCCATGGCCAAGTCTACAAATACAAATGTATTTATTGATAAACTTCATCAAATTCAGTTCAGTTCTACCAGTTAAAGCAATTCGGACTGACCCTGTCAGGTTCAACGCAGTATACAGTGCATCTCAACTTAATGGATCAAGTGATGGAGTACACATTCTCATTTTTTTAAACTATTGAACACTTAATAAAAGTCCAAAAGTGCCTTCAAGAAAAGTGTTTCTTAATCAATGATTAAAAATACGTGTTTTATTATACATCAAAGTAACAGGAATGTGAATATAGGATTAGGAAGGTATCGGCGCAACTATTTCACATCAAACTTCATTACGAACTTCTTTAAGTACCATCATCATACTTGCATGCGGTTCGGGATACAATTTAGCTATAGAGAATATAAATACATCACTCGTTAGAAAATCTTTTGTCGCAATTTTGATATCATGTTTACATATTTTTTATCAACAATAACATACTTATTTCGACGCCCAAAGCACAGTACCCCCTGTAAAAAGGCCATAGAATTTAACGAACCCGCTTTCGGTAGCGTAAACATTATGCATATATAGGATTAACATTACTTTAATTATCTCCTATCTAATGAACTTTGGTCCGATTTTCCCCCAGGATGGTCGCAAAATTTTGAAAAAAACCAAGGAAAACAGTAATATTACTTTTAAGAATAATGAACTCTGAAAATAGGTCTTTGATTTAAAGTATGTTTGTCAATAAGGGCTAAATAGAAACATGTTACAAGAAAAACAGTGTGTTACATAACAGAACCGAAATTAGAATAAATGTTCAATGATGCTAGAAAGTTGACTTACTGCAAAGTATCATTCTGAAAATCTCTTTGAACCCTTTTACGAAAACATTGTAGTTAACAATTCTTGAATCTTTAATTAGATTATAACAACTATACAACGTATTTTTACTTTCATTAAATCCATTTATTTTGAACAGTCAACGCTTTCTTTAAATATTGATATCGTGTTGTCTATATGCGTTTATTTTTATTGGCTCTTAATGATATGGTACAATGAAACTTAGTACATTGCAACTGAAACGTAAAAAAATGATCACGCAACTACTAGTATATACTATTCTAAAAAAGTATTCCAGTTTTTGGCGCATAATACTAGCAAATGCAATAGCAGATAAGGAAACATAATATATATCCATACAGATAAAACGTTTCCAGCAAAATTGGGCACCAGTCTGCAACCTAACTGATGATCATAGAGGTTGATTACGAAATTTGCATGATTTGAATTTCGAATAGTCTACCCATGTTTTGCTCTTTCTAAAACTTTGTTACCTAACGATTGACATTCGTCGACATACACAAGCTGAACGGTGACGTGCCCTTGGTATGTTAAAGATTGACACAGCGCAGACCCTTGTGGCTCAAACGCTTAATGTTTCACAGTCTGTCATAAACAGATTATGATCCAGATACCGGGCCAAACGTTCTGAAAGCGATAGACGACGGGGGCGACCAAGGGCGTCAACTAATGCACATGACAGATTTATTCGAACAATGACCTTGATACATCGTGTAATACCAGCTAATCAGATGGGAGTTCGACTTCAAGCAGACACTGGTGTGACAATAAGTGGGCAGACAATCAGAAATCGACTACACCTACACGCACGACGTCCCCGTGTCATCGAATGGTTGAAAGATTGTAACATTAGAGAAGAACCGTTGGTGTCATAATCGCCGTCAATGGGATAATCGACATGTTTTCAGATACATACATACATACATAAAAATACTTATATAGCGCTAAAACCAGAAAACTGCCCTTAAGCGCTGTAGTGAACACATGAAAATGTCAGGTAGTCAATCAAATGCAATCCTGAAATAATGTGTTCTAAGTCCGGATTTAAATCATGGAAGTTCATCTATGTCTCTAAGGTTTTTAGTAAGGTGATTCCATAGAGAAGGGCCAGCGACTTAAAATGCACAATCACCAGTTCTGGAGGAAGGAACTTTAAGGAGGTTACTGTCGGAAGATCAAGCATCGTGCGGGTTGATAGATTTGAATCAGGGCTTGTAAATGTTCTGGAGCTTGTTCATTTAGACGTTTAAAAACTAGAGCAAGAGTTTGAACTGGATTGAGTCAAGGTTCATAGCGGATGTCCATGACAGACGCAGGGTGTGGCGTCGACGAAACGAGCGTTTTGCATGACGTCCACGTCATATAACATGATCGATTTGGGCGGCGGTGAGGAACGGACCTGCATTTTGTTGTCGGACTTTTCACAGGCGGAACAACATCTTGGCAGCCCTTGTTGTGCCGTTTGCACGTCGCCACAGCCGTCGTTTCATCTTCCAGGATGATAGTGCAAGATGTCACAGGGCCAGGATTGATAAAGCTTACCTCCATCAGCAGAATATCACCACATTACCATACCCAGAGCCACATTCCGGATCTGTCCCCAATCGAAAACGTCTGGGACATGCTTGCACGTCAACGTCAACAGCCTCCAACCACTATACGAGAACTTAGTGCTGCGTTGCAAGAAGCGTGGAATAACCTTGGTCAATAGTTCATAGAACTCGATACCAAGTACTTGACTACAGTGACGATTTTGCTTTTTGATATATCCCCCCTTACACTCGTTACATTAAGCTATTGTCTCGGACATCCTTAGAATTGAATGGTCTTTCAGCAACGCCTCGGTGCCGTCTCAAGGAACTAAATCTGATTTAGTAAGTAAGGAATTGTGTTTAAAGTTGTAGGTGGTTTATCCTTTGTAAGTATCACATCCCTAGGATCCTAGAAAGTGGTCGCCATGATCTTGTCAGCCGAAGGTTGTGTTCGGAACATCTTTTTATCCTTTGGTATGCTTGTCGTTCCATTGCTTGGATTCTTAATACGCGCCTTGATCCAGATCTTGAATTCATTATTCTTCCCCTGAAACAGTCGAGCGTGAAAGTTATATGGACAAGCATAAAGATGTGTTGGTGCTCACAACCAGACTCGGTTTACTGATAACGATCATGTGTATTTAGATTTATGGGTACGCTACTTGCCGAAATCTTTGATATACACGTGTTCGTGAATAATTTTAAAAACAGATCCATGAGAAGTGCCACACTCGTAAATATGTATTCGACAAACAGATATAATCAAGTTTTGCCCAGGACAAATCTATCAACTTCAGAGGGCCCTTCTGCTAATATTTGCTCATGATCTATGTTAATTGTACATTTTAAACTTTTGAAAACTGTTACAATAGGAGTTCTTCCAGGTTAAACATTGAAAAAACATTTATGAATGTTTTTTTTAAAGAATGACGTAAAATCCCATCAAATTAATTTACATTGGACTATTCAAACATAAATCAAATTTAAAAATTATCCAAGTGTATTGAACATTTTAAATATAACACATGCAATTGTAACTCAATAAATCAAATTTATCTAGAATTTAAAAATTAGAAAGAAGTTGTTTGGAAAGCAGTACACACTGTCCAATGTTCGAACCTTTATATTTTGAGAAAAAAGACTGGGTCCAATTTAATTCTCCAACTACTACGTTATATCAATTGCAGTAAATTTAAACATTTATGTCAGCTCAACTGACACCTTCAAATAGATATCAAAAGTACGCGCGTTTCTGAAAACAAATCTATTATCGAGGATGTAAACATATAAATCAATGCTAGTAATCAAAATAAACACAATTATACAAGTTTCACTTTCCAGATGGATTTCATCCAACGACCGCAACCTCAATCAATCCAATCCACTGACAATAACGCTCTAAGTACTTGGTAAATACGCCATGTGTCGTCAAAGATTGTACCATGTATCGACAATAAACTTGGTTACAGAATATTGACGCAATGTTTTAAGTGCTGCAATGTATCGACACTGGGACTCCAATCAACATATAGAACTGTTAATTCTGGTGGCATCTGTTATGAAGTTTCCTCCCACAATACTTGATTCAAAACATGCATATTGTCATTTTGGTTTGAATAACATCGCATGAATCTATTCATTACTTCGCATCAAGGTTTTTCAAACAAGGGAAAATACCTCAATGTCATGATTACAATTTGTCATAAACAATGCGATGATACGATAGTATTTAAATAACATAGCATTCTAAATATAAACACGGAGATAAATCTATAAATCAGCAACTCCATAAGCTAAGTTATCTTTACTTAACATTTCAGCTTCGTGGGTATTTAGTTTCTTGAAAATGATACAAGCAACAAAATCCATTTTACCAGCGAAACAGTCTCAACACCAGGTTCTGACTTTCCTGGCCTTTTGTTTCTGGAGAAAAAGATCAAGTATGTTTAATGTTTAGGTTATCTGTAGGGCTTGTTGGGGGTCACATGATCACCAAAACTTCAGATAAGAAGCCCAACCAGATATTGGGTTTATACACAAGGTTCAGCGTTCTCAGCCTTTTGCTTCTGGCACGTGTTCTTCAGTCATAATATAAGAGATCCAGAGTAGTTCAAGAGCGGCCTTATCTAAAACAAATCCCAAGAAAGCTTGAACCTTGTATATTAACTCCCTAGCTGTTGTATACATGATATCGGGCCTTGCAGGCCGGATGAGCTTTAAACAATGAATTTTCAAAAATGCAGAATCCCATTCGGAATTCATTGCAATAAAAGCTAATTGGTATATAATCTCTCCAACGCAGACCTCTTCATATGGGTAGTCGGTAACGGATCTACAATCAATCGAAGTACGTTCAGCTAATGACGCCAGTCCTTTCACTAGATCGACAGCCTCTCAATCACAGTCACCCGCCATCAGATTGCTGTGATATATGACCTAGCCGCCATGTTACATAACGCTTAAACTCCTCACAGGGTATTTTGAGGAATCACTTAAAGAATTAGAGATCGCTTAGAAGCGGGGGTTGACGTTATCGGCAAGCTATACATGCATTACACAGCGACTGTTCAGCCAACCGTGCTGCAATAACTTTCAGTCTGAGAGGTTATTGTGACACCCAGACTCAAATTTGACTTCCAAATGAATGTGGTAAACAGAGTAATTAAGGTACATGCATTATTGCAAGACGTAGAAAAGAGTGATTTGTGATCTTCGTGGAAGCGAGAACCACTGATGTTATCATGGGTCATGTTAATGCTAAAACACGAGAACGAGGTTATGCTTACGATTTACATGAGGAAAATGATAATCAATAATAAACATACACAACCATTTGTTGATACGATAGTATTTATGATCATACCTATAGACCGCTAAGGAAAAATCGTTATTTTATTAGATTACTTTATAATTTCGCCAACGTTACTGTGTTGACTTGTGAGTTGACTGGAATTAAAATGTACTTCAATCGAAACATTTGTGCGTGCTAATGACAATAAGTCAACAAATACAGAGCCAAAGCACTCTCTGAGTCCTAAGGTACTCAAATGAGAATATTAACAAATCACGTAGTTGATATCGTAAAGGGATCCTTAAGATCTAACATTTTAATAGCCACGGTGAATGTTTCATGCATTTAAAAGTGAATTAATGTGTATTTGGATATCAAAATGCTGTAGGACCGCAACCAATTACTGAAATCAGAACCTCAATCAATCTGTTTAACAGAGCCTACACGTCTGTCTGGCCGGTTAGACAACTGGTTCGAGTGCTGGCGTACGGTCCACAAGGTTGTTGTTCGAAACCTCATTGGAGGCATGTAACTATGGAGAATGTTTCAAACATAAAAACCTTACATTTCGGGGTACAGGTCTTACATTGAAATATAAAAACCTTCCGACTTCAGAGTAGATCTTACTTGAGAATATAATGCTCTTACTTCACAAAGAAAAACATTTATGTTATTTATATTAATACCCGCTATCAGAAAGATAACAGTAAAAAGATAGATAGGTCCACAGTTACTTAACTCACAAACTGGTCGACCATCCTAGGAGATTGATCAACAGTTGCTGTAGTAATGGGGTGTTGATATTTCCAAAGTAAGTTTGTTCATCTTAAAATTGAGGCTTAAACTATTATCCCGTACCTATAGCGTTGTGTTCAGTTAGTTTTGATAATAATACAGTTTGATTTGATGGCATCCCAAAACATCAAAGACTTTGTTATATTTTAATGAAAAGGTTATAGAAAATGAATTTCATTTTTTATTTGAATGTAAAATGTATCATGATCTGCGTCGTAAGTATTTCAAAGGATTACCATATCACATTGATAAGCAATACTTTTTAAATACCTTAACATGTAATAACGTTTCTTTGACTACAAACTGTTCAAATTATATAATAGAAGCATTGTTAATACGTTCTTCCTATACATGACTCTACTTTATACCACTACTGTGACGATTTTGTGTATATTTTGTACTGTACGTGGGCCTAAGGCCTTTTACAAAATAAACTTGATTGATAATAAAAAAAATTAATAGATGGTAAATAGAAATCTTATGATATCCTCCTGGCTGCATCAATTGTTTAACTTACTAATAACAATATGATAATTATCTATAAAACATTATATCTAAAATTTAATGTCTCATAGTTTAGCTAAATGAAGTAATTAACACAGTAGAAATTACCAATTTCTTGTTCACTGCTATTTTATAATCTCAGTGCATATAAGTCTTCATGTCGATGAAAGAAAATATTGAAAAGAGCATTGTGTAGCTAATGCACTTCCACAGCACGAGAAGTGCCACTGACGATATCTCGTTAATATTTATTCTACGATCAGATATAATCAAGTCTTGACCAGGCCAATTCTATCAACTTCAGAGGGCCCTTCTGGCCGTTGGTCATCGTCTAAGATACTGCGCGCGTAACCACCAGGTCCTACACTCTGTTGTTCACTCACCATGATATCAATTTGGTAGATATATTCATCAGACTGAACCTCCTATGTATATGATGAATGGTGAGTGTTTCGCTTCTGAAGGGACCTATAGACAGGGTATCTTAATAGTGACCACAATTTCACTAGCTTTTGAAGTATGTTGGTACTCAGGTTATACGTCGGTACTCAAGTCAATGAACTTATTGACACCACCTCGTATAGGGAATCAGACAATATCGAAGTATTTGCTCATTATCTATGTTAATTGTACCTTTCAAACTTTTAAAAACTTCAAAGCTGTCTTAATAGGATTTCTTCTAAATTGAACGTTTATGAATGGGTTTAAAGGAATGACGTAAAATTCCATCAAGTTGATTTACATTGGACTATTAAAACATAAATCAAATATAAACATTATCCAAGTGAACATTTTGAATATAACAAATGCAATTGTAACCCAATGGATCAAATCTATATGGAATTAGAAATAGAAACAGGTTGTTTGGAAAGCAGTACACACTGTCCAATGTTCGAATTCCCCTTTATATCTGGAGAAAAAAGACTGGGTCCAATTCAATTCTCCAACTACATAAACGGAAAGTTATATCAATTGCAGTTGATGTCAGCTCAACTGACACCTTTAAATGGATATCAAAAGCACGCTCGTTTCTGAAAACAAAACTATTATTGAGGACGTAAACATATAAATCAATTCTAGTAATCAAAATAAACACAATTACACAAGTTTCACTTTCCAGATGGATTTCATCCAACGACCGCAACCTCAATCAATCCAATCCACTGACAATAACGCTCTAAGTACTTGGTAAATACGCCATGTGTCGTCAAAGATTGTACCATGTATCGACAATAAACTTGGTTACAGAATATTGACGCAATGTTTTAAGTGCTGCAATGTATCGACAGTGTGACTCCACTCAACAAATAGAATTGCTAATGCTGGTAGCATCAGCTATAGGCTTCCTCCCACAATAGTTGATATAAAACATACATATTGTCATCTTGGTTTGAATAAAACCTGCATGAATCTACCCTTTACAGCGCATCAAGGTTTCGATTTTTCAAACAAGGGAAAATATCCCATTCTCACATTAACAATTTGCCATAAACAATGCGATGATACGACAGTATGTAAATGACATAGCTTTATTTCTAAATATACACGCGGAGATAAATCTATAAATCAGCAACCCTATTTTGCTTCTGGAAAATGATATGAAAATACGTGTATACGGTTGATTTCTTTGCCCCTCATTAGGGTCCCACGGTCACCAAATCTTTAGCTTAAGCTATTTCTAAGCAACACATGTCATTGAAAGGTGAAACCTTGTGTATAAACCCCCTATCTGGTTGGAATTCTAATCTTAAGATTTGGTGATGCTGTGAAGCCTAACAATTCCTAAAGATACCCTTTCTCCAGAAATTATAGGCCAGGAAAGTCACAACCTATTGATAGCTTAAAAAAATTATGATGAATTTTCAAAAATGCAGAATCCCATTCGGAATTCATTGCAATAAAAGCTAATTGGTATATAATCTCACCAACGCAAACCTCTTCATATGGGTAGTCGGTAACGGATCTACAATCAATCGAAGCACGTTCAGCTAATGACGCCAGTCCTTTCACTAGATCGACAGCCTCTCAATCACCGTCACCCGCCATCAGATTGCTGTGATATATGACCTGGCCGCCATGTTACATAACGCTTAAACTCCTCACAGGGTATGTGGAGGAATCACTTAAAGAATTAGAGATCGCTTAGAAGCGGGGGTTGACGTTATCGGCAAGCTATACATGCATTACACAGCGACTGTTCAGCCAACCGTGCTGCAATAACTTTCAGTCTGAGAGGTTATTGTGACACCGAGACTCAAAGTTGACTTTCAAATGAATGTGGTAAACAGAGCAATTAAGGTACATGCATTATTGCAAGACGCAGAAAAGAGTGATTTGTGATCTTCGTGGACGCGAAAACCACTGATGTTATCATGGGTCATGTTAATGCTAAAACACCAGAACGAGGTTATGCTTAGGATTTAAAAACTGAGGAAAATAATAATCAGTAATTAACATACACAACCATTTATTGATGCGATAGTATTTATGATCATACCTATAGACTGATCAGGAAAAATCATTATTTAATTAGATTACTTTATAATTTCGCCAACGTTACTTTGTTGACTTGTGAGTTGACTGGAATTAAAATGTACTTCAATGGAAACATGCATTGCGTGCTAATGACAATAAGTCAACAAATGCTGAGGCAAAGGTTTTACAAATGAGAATTAAACAAATCACGTAGTTGTTATCGTAAAGGGATCCTTAAAATTTAACACATGAAAAACATGTTTATAGCCACGGTGAATGTTTCATGCATTTAAAAGTGAATTAATGTGTAATTGGATATCAAAATGCTGTAGGACCGCAACCAATTACTGAAATCAGAACCTCAATCAATCTGTTTAACAGAGCCTTCACTTCTGTCTGGCCGGTTAGACAACTGGTTCGAGTGCTGGCGTACGGTCCACAAGGTTGTTGTTGGAACCTCATGGGAGGCATGTAACTATGGAGAACGTTTCAAACATAAAAACCTTACATTTCGGGGTACAGGTCTTACATTGAAATATAAAAACCTTCCGACTTCAGAGTAGATCTTACTTGAGAATATAATGCTCTGACTTCACAGTAAAAAACATTTATTTTATTTATATTAATACCCGATGTCAGAGAGATAACAGTAAAAAACAATAGATAGGCCAACAGTTACTTAACTCACAAACTGGTCGACCATCCTAGAAGATTAGTGCACAGTTGCTGTAGTAATGGGGTGTTTATATTCCAAAGTAAGATAATTTTGTTCATTTTAAATGTGACGCCTTAACTATTATACCGTACCTATAGGTTTGTGTTCAGTTAGTTTTGATAATAATACTATTACAGTTTGATGTGATGGCATCCCAAGACATCAAAGACTTTGTTATATTTTAATGAAAAGGTTATAGAAAATGAATTTCATTTTTTATTTGAATGTAAAATGTATCATGATTTGCGTATTTCAAAGGATTACCATATCACATTGATAAGCAATACTTTTTAAATACCTTAACATGTAATACCTTTTCTTTGACTACAAATTGTTCAAATAATATAAGAGAAGCATTGCTAATACGTTCTTCCTATACATGACTGTACTTTATGCCACTACTGTGAAATTGTGTGTTTATTTTGTACTCTACGTGGGCGAAATAAACTTGATTGATAATTTAAAAAATCAATAGATGGTAAATAGAAATATTATGATATCCTCCTTGCTGCATCAATTGTTTAACTTACTAATTACATTATTATATAACATTATATCTAAAATTAAATGTTTCATAGTTTAACTAAATGAAGTAATTAACACAGTAAAAATTTCCAATTTCTTGTTCAGTGCTTTTTTATAATCTCAGTGCATTTAAGTCTTCATGTTAAAGAAAGAAAATATTGAAAAGAGCATTGTGTAGCTAATGCACTTCCACAGCACGATCAAGTCCACACAAACGTATAATGACGCATTGAAAGTAAATATTATTGAGTACAACGACAACCGTTTGTTTACCCACTGCAGTTTATAAATAATATGCAACACTAATGAGGATATAAAGGCTACTTGAGGTGATAGATGTTCAGAGGAATCAGGGGTGTGTTGCTAACTAATTGACGACAAGGCTGACAGGTGATAAATCTAATATAACAAGAATAGTTATGTTGTGTATCTTTTTCATGCCACCAGTTTAGTATTGACGTTTTAATGAAATCGCAATTCATCCTTCTCGTTTATGGGGATTGATGTTTTTTAGTGATCTTTTTTTATCTGATATATATTCATACGTTAGAGATTTGTCATTGTGCCAATGAGTGTATTTAATTGATAATTATTTTAGTACAAAAAAATATATATTATATTGTGTTTATTTGTTTCTTGCCACTACTGACATTGAATGAAAGTATTTCAATTGCTCTTTGTTGGTTAGGCCTATATGGTTATTGAGCTGTTGCTTTCTTCGTGGATCTTATCCGAAGTAAGTTAATGGCAGCTTGTGCTATCGAGTGTTGTTTATTGATAGCAAGACTGATGGATAATGAACATAACATAACAAGAATATTTTATGTTGTGTGTCCTTTTTCTTCATTCACAATACAAATCCTATAATAAACATTGACAATGCAATTAAATACTATTTCTCTTCCCTACGCAGACAGTTATGACATCAGCACATACATCAATCAGACCACGTGACGATGATGATAGTTTCATGGGGATCAATAATATATAATATTCACTAAGATTAGCTAATGTTATGATAATATGATTAAAGTGTTTCTTTCGAAAAGAATAGTAATAAAAAAAAAATTAAAAAAGTGTCTCTTTCGTAATTTAAACCAACAGGAATATCCTTTTCGTCACGCTCTGAATGCAGACAGCCTAATCGTATGTTGCTGTAACCACTTAAATGCAGGCAAAACCAAATCAAAAGCTAACCAATCACATCGTCGTTTTTAAAAAGAGTTTCAATAGCGGTGATCATGTATAACGAAAGATAACCTGGAGTTACCTGCCCCTAGCATGATATTGAAAGCTTTTGATGCGTTCTTTTGATTGGTTAGATGAGCTTACGTCAGAAACGTGCGACAAACGTGAATGTGTTCAGCCCGTGGTGGAAAAGTAGCCCGGCTGGTTCGAACCCAGATAAATTTTTACTAAACTGAATACCAAAAGAAACTTTGCAATTTTAAAACTGAAATTTCGAAAACGATCTCATATTTACATTTTCATTTAAGGTGGCAATGAAATAGTTGAAACCCACACTTTCAAGCTGAAAACTTTTAATTGAGCAATATTCATGCATTTTTGCAGAAATGGCAAAAATGTCATAATCATGTGAGGTTTCTGCTGAAACCAATTGACGTGACGAAAAAGTTTGATAACTATTCATAATGAATGTTTGTCACTCCAAAAGTGAAAAAAACACCTTAAAAGCAGTAAACGGTAAAGCAAAAATATCGCAAAACCCCTCTGAAATTTACAAAATTGATCAAAAACAGCCCTTTTTACAAGAATCGGTAGTGTTCCTTCATTTCTAATGGTAACTTGATCCGGCTATACAGACATGTTGTGAGGATTGCTGACAACCCTGAAACACAAAAAACAGTTGTTTTTTCACTGCATGAGAGCCGATATCTGTGACGTTGGACC
Source organism: Steromphala cineraria (assembly GCA_916613615.1). Classification (NCBI taxonomy): domain Eukaryota; kingdom Metazoa; phylum Mollusca; class Gastropoda; order Trochida; family Trochidae; genus Steromphala; species Steromphala cineraria. The sequence goes on from OU744734.1 coordinate 1,529,664, forward strand.
ACCGCCAACGTTTTCTCTTAGTGACGTCAGAGATAGCAAACATCAAAGGTCGGCATGTTGTTATGTTCTCGTGCACTTTATGAACTTGGACAGATCTAATCAGAGCTCATCGACTGCTAAGTTGACAGCTATTGGTCACTAAACATCGAAACATGGCAATTTCATTCGAAGTTATAACGTCAGAATTGGCATGCAATAACATGATTTAATTGCGATTGTTGAGCTCTAAAGGCTAGTTACCATTTGTACGACTCAAAGATGTGTCAATATGATAAGTAAGACTCGTGTCCACACATTCCCATTTATGGAAAAGCTTCGATGCAGACAAAATGTAAAGTTGAACCTGCTGGCAGCAAACGTATTTTGACGTTTGACCTTTTTGGTTACTCATGGCAGATTTGGAACTTATAACACTCGGGCTGCTCAAACCTGGTACTTAAGTAGCACATTTTAGTAATACTAACGAAATTATTGCGAAAACATCATTTCAACGAACGTCTGAACAACCAAAATTTTGACCCCTGCCCACTTCAGATCAAATAAGTGCAAAACTGGGTTTCCCACCTTTAATTTGGATTCGCTGGTTGTTTAAACAAATGATTGATTATTAAGAGGTACTTTGTTTTAAATTTCTATCGTTTTTCATTCTTCAATCAGAATCATTACAAAATGGTGCAAAGTTTCTTTTGGTATTCAGTTTATTTTCCCCTCGGAGCAAGGTCGATGTTAATGAGACTGGTTTTATGTATAGCAGAATACAAACGTTTTCTTTGTTAGTTTCAGTTTCTGGAGAGTCCCGAAATGGACAAGAGAACGGAGGACAAAGTGAGGTTTATGGGGACTTAACCGGAAATGACGTCTTCAAGCAGCGCCACCTACTGGCAGAAGAGGACAATGTCACGACGACCGAAAGTCCGCCTCAATCTAAGGATATATTCACCAAAATCAAGGAGTTCTACGCGGACAGCAACAATCTAGCCATGTTCTGTGTACTGCCCGTCATGGTTGTTGTGTATGGCGGCTGTTGCGCCATCTACTGTGTCGCCAAACTCAGGAAATATATCAAGAAGAAGCAGGCGCGCGCAATGGCACGGGAGGACAGAGAACGTCTGAATGCTGAAGAAGAGAAAGACAGTGTTCCTCCAAACAGTCCCCCTCGACATGATATGCCTCCCCCACCCCCTCAGCTCCCTCCCCCACCCTCTCAGCTCCCTCCTATCACCCCAAAATCTATGTCTCCTCCACCTTGGTCCGTTCAAAAACAAAATGGCGTCGAACCAATGGTTCCACCACTTGCATCACACTACACCGGCAAGTCTCACGAGACTCCGGGGCGACGGGATTACAAAGATTTGTTGCGTATTAAGACAGTTAATGTAAATGAAGCATATGAAGACAATGAGAAGCCAAAGATACGGGAAACGTACCGCATGAAAAGTCCAACGGATACAGATGGAAGAGAGAGTGTCATCTCGTACAAGGACGAACTTCTCGCGAGATATGACGCGCTTTCCTCATTCACAATGGCAAGAAAAGCGGCAACTATTTTGAGAACGGGGGAAGCTGAAGAAAAGAAAAAGAAAAAGAAGCCTGTCAAAGATGCAGACCTCTTTAATGGGAAACCTAAACAGAAAATGATTTTCATAGCAGAGTAGTGTCATTTTATAAACAAGAATTCTCTCTGCAATGTCATGAGAAGGACCTCGTGAAACATACAATTTTGGGAAGATGAAAAAATTACGCAGCTATATTTCATCATTTTTTTTCTCTCCTAAATCGAACCGTGAACATAATTTAAATTCAAATTGACAAATATTTGTATGTCCTCTTTTGAAATTTTCTTCGGATTGTCAACATGGTTATGTTCCATACGTGTTCCATAACCAAAGTAAACATGTCTGTGATGACTTCATTTTTACCCCCGACCAATGGTAGTCTTACACATATCCTCAACCGTACTTGGAGCCAAATTACAAACGATTTCGTTGATTTTTAAAAAAAATTAGCATGATATCTTCTACCCTACTATGAGGTATGCACAAACATATGACAAGCGATTTCGTTGACTTTTTTATTTTTACAAATTTCTATATTTTGTACTGAGTTATTTTCCAAGATCAGAATTTTTCGGACCAATTGCAGAATTCATCCCATTCTTTTCAATTCTTGTTTTAGTGATACACCGTCGGGGTTATAAATGAGCTGAGCTCACTTTTTTATCGTTTTCTGTTGTATTGATTTGATTTCCGATATCATAGCCGGTTATCATTTAATTATTATGTGCGAACTTTACCCCTGTACACATTAATTTTGCCCATATCACCGTTGCCTTGCAACATATATGTTACCCCGCTCCCCGTCTCTAGGTACAAACACTGTCGAAGCAAGAACACTATACCATTTATTGTGTTATACTATGTTATGTTATACTTGAATCTGTTGCAATTTGGTCTTAAAGGGAGAGTAATTGTTTTAATATTTCTGTAACAACATTATATTTTAAACACCTATAATTTATAAATCGGTAGATTAATCTTTTAACTACAATTAGATATATGAGATATAGTAAACTTGGGTCAATTTTGTGCTTACTGTTGTGTTCGCTCGAGTAAAAAGTTATGCTCGGTTAGTAATAGTCATATAACGCACCTGCTGAAGAAAGAATACCTTATGATTTCTTATTAGTCTAGTGTCTTTCAATTGTTATCGCACGTTTTTCATGTCCATTATTCATATAATTCGTATCATGATATATGCTTGATATTCTAATGTCATTAAGGTTTCAATACCAATAATGTTGGTATAATGTTGGTATATAATTGAGATAACATATTTAGCAACATTGTTCTTTAAAGTCTTGGTGGAAGTAAACTTTATGTCCTGACTGAAGTTATTCGTTAATTCATCGCTTTTGTTGAAAAGATTCGATAGAAAGTATTTCGATGTTTTAAGTTATTTTCTTTTAACTTAAGAGAACACCGCACAAATACTCAAAAACCATTATTCACCTTGTAAAAATTATTTTGTTCCCTTAGTCCTCCACGCCTTTGTATGAAATGCTAACTCCATTTTTAATATTTCACCAAATGCATTCATTAATATAGCTTCATATAAAGCTTTACTGTCAAGCGTATCCTAGCCATATTGAAAAAATGATTTGTTTCTCAAATTCGGCACAACCTTCCTTAACTGTACCCAAGATGTCTTTGATGTCCTACACTCGATAGTATGAAATGTCTAAAACTGTATATATGATCTAGTGTATGTTTACGTTCTAATGTTCTGTTTCATTGTCATAAAGATGAAAGAAGTGGTTTTTCATCGGTTTATTCCGTTCTCCCGACCTAGTTTTTTTTGTCGCCAAATTTATAACCACAACTTTCATTTTAAATGTTGTTTAAATTTTTGTATCCGTTTTTTTTTCTAATTTAACAAAGCTCAAAACAAGAACTTTTTCATTGATATTGGAGCTTCGGTCGATGAAATCATAGTTTGAAAATCTTAAATGAACTTTAATCACAGTTTGTAGCGAACTATGTTTTGTTTTATGCTATGTATTCGTCATTTTCATGTTGAATGTAGGTTAACACCTGATTGATCTAGAACATTAGTATGACAATGATGGTCAATTCTATCTGTGATATGACGCCAATAATACACTTCAATTTTATGTTAGGTTATAACTATGATTATATTTTAACTATTTTCAATAAACATATATATTCTCGTTTTAGAAAATTATTGGTAGTTGAGTTGTGTCATCAGCGCAATTTGAACTTTGGGGGAAATGAGAAGGTTAAACATAAAAGCAAAACGGCTCTGAAACTGACTGTGGTGATATTATGTACGCTTCAATTGATAAATGCAATAAGACTTTATGATATGATTTGCCGTAAGAAATACCCGTCAGTATTTGAAGAAGTGGAGTAAAATTCTCCAGTTGTGATCATTTGAGTCAGTTGTACAATCGAATATACGTCATGGACTAGAATACACTTCCACAATATCTCATCCCTTCCTAATACAGTGTACTTACTTTGGCAAATTGAATAGAGTTTAGAACAACAGTCATCCGGACAAAAGCCACCCGGACAAAAGCCACTCGCACAAAAACCACCCGGACAAAAGCCCCCCGAACAAAAACCACTTAAGACAAATGCCACCTAGGTCAAAAGACATTTGGACGAAAACCACCCAAATTTTGAAAAAGTTTTTAACAAACATCACACATACTGTAGTTCTCATGATATACCCGCTTTCTTCCATCTTAATTTAATAAGTAACACATAATTGAAACGCTTTGACATTGTGATAGAAGCTTATACAATCGATAAATAAGATAGTTCTTTCAAATGTCAATTAGTGCCAATTATAATTTTTATATTTTGTTCTTAAAATCATAACAGGTAGTTTTAATTAATTGTAGAAGAAAGACATATGCTCAATCTTTCTTACCCAGTACCATTATGTTGTGGAATTCCCTACCAAATGAAATCATCCACGTCCGCTCCATTACTCACTTCAAAACAATTTCAAATGAAAACAGTTACAGTTACACAGTTACACAGAATAATTATAATCTATGTTCAGGTGATTTCAATTCGTTTATCGCCTTTATCCGTACATAATTGGTTCACTAACAATCCGGTTTTGGTAGAGGTAGTACGGTATACTTGAGGTATGATGGACATTTTAAAAACGAGAGTAATAGATTCTTAACATTTTGCAATTATCTATTATCCTTTTTTACTTTGAGGCTGCAGCTAACTTCAATACTAAGAATACCCAGCAACATTTGAAATCTTTTTTCGAACCTAATTGTTAGCATTTACACATTTTTTTCTTAGCTTTTGAAGTTTCACATTTTCTTGTTTTTCTATCCAGTTTTATGTATCATGTATAAGAGCGGCGTTCAAATAAGCCTTTCTAGCTTGTTCGCCAATATGTGTTTCATTATTTGAAATACAAATATATTTAAAGGGGCAGTAGCACGTTTTTAAGGGGAATATAAGGTGATGTCAGGAAAATGAAAATTAATGGTTCCAATTGAAAGACAATGTATTTAAACTAAATGGAGCAGTAATAATTCAAATATTAAACATAAAGTTTAGCCATGCGATTCCTTTTTCTTACAGAAAATGAATAAAAGGTGTTCACACAAAAATGGCGGCCTATGTATTTTATGTAAATCTTCATACTTTGTCCTCTGACTATGGATGATTGACTTGTGTAATGACATTTTTGACACTGTCAAAATAATACATTTAACATTAACTTACAATTATCAGTGAAAATTTTAAAATATAAAATATTCAAAAAACGTGCTACTGCCCCTTTAAAGCACAAATATTTTGACAAAATATTAACTTATTCTTAACTACATCAAGATTAACGTAAGATTAACCAATCAGACCTAAGTCCACTGCTTCTTCTGTATCTGTAAAAAAAACCGTGTTTTTAAATTATCATTATTTTCTTTGGTTGTTAGTGGATGAATCATATGACTAAATAATATCGTATGGTATCACAATATAGTATTATCATACTTATATTATTAGTATATTACATTAAATAAGTGGGTGGTTTTTGTCCAGGTGGCTTCTGTCCGGGTGGCTTTTGTCGGGTTGGCTTATGTCCTGCTCCTATTTAATGATAAGCAACGATGTGTAGTGTACATCTACCATTTATTAGGCAATAATGTGACGACTGACCAAACAGTGTGAACACACCATTTGTCCCTTAATGCATTTTACGATTCACCTCAATTATTCGTTTTATATACAGCTGCGTATCTTACGTTTGTTCATTTACCTGCGTTTTGAGTGCAAATATCATGTAATTTGGAATATCTTTAGGACATCCTAGCAATGCCAAAACGTAAGTTAACATTCAGTGTACGTTAACATATTCGTATGTCATACCTTAAAGATAACCGTAATTAAATTGGCAGGGCATTGAAATAACCAGGGGTATTTTTTGCTACAAAACCCCTAATTAGTGATCAATAGCTTTATACCTAAGTCATATATTTCCCTTAGCATAAAGACAATGTAATTGTACTGATTTCTTTCTTACAATGTATTTATGGAATGTTGAAATCGAAATTCAAGAAAATCTGAATTTCACCAATATGTCTATTTAATCATGACAAATATCTAAATTCAGTACCAGTGACAAGACAATCCCGAAATATGGTTTGGGAATGATTATTTTACTAATTGGTTGTCACTTGTATGACTGTGCTCCTGGAGTTATTTTATGGACGTCAAAATGAAACTCAATTTACATGATATTTGCACTAGGATACACAAGCAAGTGAACAAACTTTAGATACGCAGCTGTACCTCCCGATATGTGTTAACACACTTTTAAGTCAGCCTTTATCCCGGCAGGCCTTTATACCCATGCAGAAGGGGCTTGTCTACGCTTTCAAAGCCCTTCCACCCAGTCATTACCTGGGCTTGCAAGACCCTTTCATCCTATTACCTACATGCGTGTTCAAATATCCATATTATTATGTTGAGAAGATAACTAAGGATTCATGACAGCGCACGAAATAACTAAGTCTTTCGAAAATATCTCCAAAGTCAAATTCTTTAATGATACAAATGTGTTTGGCTACAGAGCGTCTCGAACATTAAACCTATGGACTACCGTATGCTAAACCCAACCGTTATACCGGTGCGCCACAACGACTTGACGAAGTGAGATAACTTCGTATGACCTCTTTATCTACGACTTGAATGATTAAATCGAGATTTCAAGGATGATTCTTTTCCATTTATAAAGCAATCTTACAAATAAAACCTGTGATATATTTCGGTATATAAGATAGAGAAGGACTCTCCCTCGGACTCTCCGTCAAAGAATGCCCCTGCCCGCGGTATCGGCCGATTCTTGGGGCAGCGGGCATTCCTTGACGGCATCCCTCGCTAGAGGGCCTTCTCTCTTACTGCTTCGCTTGGGACGTTGTATAAAAAAAGATTTAAAATCATCAGTAGCGTAATATTATGTCTAATGAAGAGACATTCAAGAGACTGAATCTTGTTTTGTTCTTAACTGGTATAATTTAGAATTCTTAATATTGAAATGAATAAACTGATTACAAATGCATAATTTCTAAATTCTCGGAACAGCAACAGGAAAATCACATCATTCTACGAGGAAATATAACTTCAGGAAATACAAGATTTATGTTTTGAATGGTAACGAGTTCTACAAAATTATTCTAAAATAACAGAAACCGTTTAAAATGTCTAAATTTACAAAAAGGAAACCCAATAATAAGAATTCAATAACCCCTTAAAACAGAAAGAAAGGACATGCTTTATGATCTAGCGTTCATTTTAGACAAACTCGAAACAGATATGAAATAGATTGTTCGAGTATTGTCCTAAAGCTTAACCCAATAACACAAACTGAACCAGCTCTAATGGATCAACTTGCTGATGTTTACAATCCCTTGAGATGTTGACAAGTGCAAACGTCGTCATGGAAACAATTGTTATTCTATCGATTTAAAACTCTTTTCATGTATAGTGTAGATAATTGATTTTTCTTACAGACATTTTGAAACTATCCGATCTATCCTATGTATGAATGCTATATGTTAATTATGTAAGCTTGTTTTGTTTATCTTTCATGTTGCGAACTGTGAGGTTAAGGTACATTTCTAATAATTGATCGAACTAGTTGGTTTTGGTACAAAGAAAACAATTGGTAGCTTACGTTGAGCTTTTTCTTAAGGTTTAATTGATATCTTTCTTCGTATAGAAATCCTTTGTCAAAGGTAATGTATTTGGGAATAAACAAATATCAACACTTTATGATATTGACACACACAAATATGTTTTTTGTTAAGAAAAAATCTGAATATCCAGAGACTTGTACAGAAAAATATGAAAAGTGATATGTACTTACAGAAGCAATGGCTTAAAAACTAGGACCGAAAAGTAACTCAATCTTCACGAAAAGATTTAAGATTTGTCCTTGCTTAAAATCTTCACACATATCAAACTTCAAACGATAAGGAATGTTACTGTACAGCTGCGAACCTTCAGTTTGTTTACTTACCTGTGTATCTTACTGAACATATCATGTAATTCAGAAGGTCTTTTAGGCATTGTAGCATTGCGAAAACGAAACAAATAATGTATAAATTTCTGATGAGATTAATTGAACGTTGATTCATTTAATTTATGAATTACAGATTTCCTTAGTTTTTTATTTCAAATTGTCTTTTTAATTGAAAATGTGTTTTTAAAATATCAACAACTTTATACAAAAGTAATATTTGTATATTTGTAAGACAATGTCATTGAGCTAACGTATGAAACCGAGTCGAATGTGTGAAGGTGGAAAGAACACAGACGAAGGTTGATGTTCGATATGGCCAGCAAAAGTTTATTTCAAAACTATGAAAACAATAAAAACCCAAGTGTGTGGACTTGGGTTTGTCCAACCACCAGACGTTCACGTCATAATTATGTCATCGTCATCATGATCAACATCTTGAATTACGAATCCAAATTCCAAAGATCCAAATGAATATCACATAGATCCAAGATAATAAAACCACAAGTGCACAGACACTGTCTCTGCACCTCCTGATAAAAATCTAAGGCGTGATATTAAAAACTAGTCCTAAACCTTATAACCAGAAAGAATAGGTGAAAAGCATGAAGCTGGAGAAAGCAGAAGGGTCGCGCTTGGGTTGGGCTACTGTTTGATAGTGCACTGGTGATTAAGTGAGTGCGAAATGTTCATGCAAAAGCTGAAGTGAAAATTATGTTAAGCTTAGTGTGAAGTATAAGACTAAAAGATATGCTTGACTGAATATTGTATTCAGTCACAATTAAATTAAAAATATAGTAAAATATATATTTACAACATTTGATGCTGTTACACGTATCCTCGGATAAAATATTGCAATCGAATTTGCAGAAATATGTCTCAATCTGTCTGTGTCATCGTGCCAAAATTCGAAATCTTGTCCAGAGACAGCGTTAAAAATATAACCCGTCCGCCAGGCCTAAACTGTCTACGTTTAGGACTGGTTACTTTTTGGTCAGGACTGGTAACTTTTTAAACATATTTTCCCCTAAGGAAATGACCAACTAATTTTCAGGATAGGCTAGGTTTCCAATCTATTTTATATCCTGGCAGAGACAGAATGGTTATTTTACATATGGACAATGGATGATCATTTGCCAGTAAAATTATATAATTGACATCCAAATTAAACCCAAATAATGCATTGAGATGTACCATCCTGGAATGAATCAACTTCTGTAATTGTGGTCCCGGTACGTGATTTTGTAAACGTGCATCTTACGATCCATTTTCCTTACAATTATTTATGTTTTGCAGTGTATTAAAAGTCTCGTTAATGAGCCATTTCCCCAAAGTTATTCCCCAATAATCCATAATTTTCAAATTGTACATTAATTACATAATCGAATGTGGCTATCCCGAGCCTTGCATGGTCACGGTAGATACGACTCAATGCATTACCTTTCAAACCTTATGTAATCTGAATTAACTGCCATTGACGATTATGCTATTATGATGCAAACTGTAACCAATGAAACATGTAACTAAGATTGAGTGTCACGGGCTGTGATCCCACAATGTCTTTAAAAGGAGGGAGGGCCCTGGACACCACAGACTGGACCAAAGAAGACATGCAGACTGGACGAAACACTGGTGACAGCCTGCAGCAGCCTGGACGCTGAAGAACCATGCCCTTGACTCGGTACCTCGCCAACACCGACCCAGCGGTCATGTAGTGTCCATATACTACGTTCAAGCCCGGACACAGCTTAGAGCCAGCCTCCATGTCGGGTAGAGACTTTACCTGACATGATCTCTAAGTTGTGACATTACTACCGACTCAGTCATCATCACAATAAATCATGGTCGACAATAAAAACAACTGCATGTTATCATCTTGTTCATCTTGACTCGTCCACGAGGTTTCCCACGACTTTAATTTGAAACACATGGTGGACACCAACTCACTTCTTATATATATGTTTGCTTATAGTTTTTAATAAATATCTTAAACTATATCTCTGTAGACAGGTTTGCATTCAGTTATGTCGATTAATTTTACAAACCTCGGTCAATAAGAACAAAACTGACCTTTTTTTTAAAAATTGACAAATTCACCCCTTTTATTCAGTTTCTTCCCTTAACATGATCTTGAATGTACAATAGACATTCCTGTAAACCTGACGAAAACCATTTTATCTGTGAAATAGAGTTTGATATTGTTGATAATGTACGTTAACGTTAAATCACATTTCAAGAGCGTTATTGTCTCAAGTTAATGTTTAAAATTTCTTAGACTCAAGCAAGAGATGCATTGAATTCAGACATAATATTTAGACTTGTTTGTTTCGGTTAACTATAAACACGCCAACAAAGGCTTTACCTAGAAGGTCTTTTGTTAAAACCACAACCTATTAAAGCTTTCTTGTCCTAAAATATTGTCAAAAATTCATATTTGTTTCTATAGGTAATGATTTGACAAAAAAGGTATTAGCAACTTAATTTGTTCCGATAACATGTACTTGTACTTCCTAGACGACGGTTTTGAATCAACTGTGACTGAAACTAATCACTGTCGTTTTCTGAATACGGTTGAATAAGAATAAGTGTGGCTATCATTTCAGAAATCGTATTCACTGTATGAAACGAACATTTACATCTTTAATATTTTTTTAATTCGCCTAAAGAATGAAAATTTGAGCCATCATCACGATTGATTATGACGCATTAAGTGCTCAGACCAATAGGTTTTGCGCATTCAACCACAGATAGAAGTTTCGTTTGCAATTATTAAGTTTAACTTTTAGGAGTTAGAGGTTATTTAAAGAACAAACAGATGTTAACATAACAATTTGACACAAGTTCAATTAAAATTGATCTAGATCAAGAGTTCTCAATTTATTTAGATAGGCACAAGTTCAATCAACAACTGGGAATCTTCACCTACAATCACCAGCCATTGACGAATATACACATGTCCTTCCCTTCCGGTGGCACTGAACCTAGGCTACCATGGATGACATGTATTAGTTGTTCTAGCTTTAATAACACATCAGGGGATATAGCTGAAGATGAACATCTGTCCATATTCTTCTCAAGAAAGATGTCATAATGGAGAAGCCATTTCTATCATAAACCTGATTGTCTATTTTTTCCAAAGAATTATCTAGAGAGTTTATGAAGTATCAACAACGATTAATATTGATCGTAGCGTGTCCAAGGCATGACATATGATCCAAAATCGAAGAAATGAAAATTCCAGATGATTGTGTGTGAGGTTCTAGCATCATATTGTCGATATTTAGCACGGCTGTTCTACAGCACCAGAGACACAGGCCGGAACAAAACAGGTTGTGTTGGAGGTATTCCACAGGGCGATCAATGCTTATTATTTCATGCTTGTAAAGCGACCAGACCTTTGTTTAGGATATCGACATGAAGCGACGGAGCATGGTAACATCACAAACTACCCGGCATACATCGCCACTCATCGATTGGTGTTAAATCCGAGTACTTATCAGGTTAAAACGGATGGGTTAACCCCAGATGTTTCATCAACATTCGACCTTGATTATACGGGACTAGAATTAAAAATTTAAATACCATTCCACATCCTCGGACACCCGCATTCCGATAATCGCAACCATATCACCCCTGGGGCATTTCACTACCCAAGTTTGTACTGAAATTAAATACTGCATATGAAACACGCTTTGCTCTTGTGTTAATTGTGATTCAAGCACTGAGCTAACACTTTTCGTGTATGCAATCTACAACCATGGCCAATCTATGAACTTTTTAAATTTGTATTCCTGTTCATGTGTCGAAAAGGATTGTTTCAGATTCATATACCTATTTCCAACTCCACGTATCAAACCGTTTGACTAGGTGAGTTTCTCATGACAAGATTCAGGCACGGATAACATGTATTCCAGTTGATCTGAACTTTTAGTCCTTGGAACTTTTCATCACCACAATTCGTTCTCAAATTTTTTTTATTTAGAGATCAAATTTGTCCTTATAAAATCAACGTTAATACACAGGACAAAACACTTTAGGGATAGTGTATATCTCATGATCAATATTTCATAAGATTGTCAAGAAGAATTGCATTATTATTCATAGTTTACAATTGTCATAATTCCTGAACAATGTCTGTCAAATATATATCTGAAAAGAAATCCGAAGTTATTTTTATAATACAAAAATCCTTTCAAAATGACTCTGCACCCAACCTGGTGATGTTGACGTGTAAGGGTTAACGTCAATGCCTATCGGACACAGTTCAACATCTACTGTGACAGAACTCCTCGCACTGTCATAGGACTCGCAAGCAAAGCCCAGGAGTCTAAAACCGTAAGTCATCCATGTAAAATCATTTAATATTTAGCTTTGGGAACTACTCCTATTGTTCTTACTTTTATATGTTTTGTAAAGCTCGACTTTCAGCTTTTGTTTTATTCACGATCTTAATAGACAGTAACGGTTTACATCAAGGGTCCATTAAGAGTCAGGTAGTCAGAAGGAAAGCTCATTTCGACAGCACCGTGAGGGATAAACTAGCACGATGTTGAAGTTCAGAAATGTTATCCGACTTTTTGGTGAGTTTTTATCTTAATCGACTATTCCGGTTTAGAAGTATAGAATGATCCGACTCATTTGAGATTCATCAATCGATATGAGTTCAGAAGACATTTACATTTGATTCCAACACGAATTTTAGGTCCTTGTGATATACACAAAAACGATCATTTTAACAAAGTCGAAAATCGGCCATTTTATCCATGTGTTTTTCCTGAACAAACTCTAACAAACTTATCGATCGCCAATTTTCTGATGAACCGAGAGAGAGATTTCAGTCTGGTTGTGTCATTAATATGGTTAATGTCAAAATCATAATGGAAACATTATAAGTTAAATCTAACTGGTACAAGCATTATCGAATGTAAATGTATTCATCCACTCCATTTCGACAACTATGACAATGTTAATTATGAATGATGTATATCTAGCTTTATTATGACATTGTGATAAATAGAAATCCAATTAAATCTTTTGGTAATATCTTACAAAAAAAATCTAGTGTCCGACATCCCAAAAATTCGTTTAAAATTGTTGCCTTCTGAGAAACCCTCATTGAAATGTTCATTGATTTAAGGACTTGTCAATCCCCTTACAAATGAAAAGTTACAATGGACAAAAAGCTCTACATTTCCAAGTTTCTACGGTTTGGTAAAGATCGCATTAACTATGCTTTTGAAACTATATTGTATTTATACCAATACGTGACCATCATGTAATCAATTGGAAATCATCAGTTTTGTCAAATGTGAAACCTTTGTATTCGATCTTCAGTGTGTCATTTTGAGACAAGACTACGAACATTACAAACTTAACATAAGATGTGAATGTTATTCTGAATTTGCGTGCACACAATTATTTGTGTAAACTAAAATTATTTATATGCTTTAATCTCTAGCTACTAACCAGATAAACTTTGATGGCATATCGGTATGCTATCAGGTTCGAAATAGATCTTTTCACTAACATGACGTATATCAAGAGAAATTGTCTAAGGCTCTTTTAAAAAAACTTACATAGTCAGTCAACATCTTTTTAAAGAGGTGTCTTGTTTTAAAGCAACGGTAGGGGAGACCGGGGCAGGCACTGCCCCGGGGCATGTTCGTCTTTTCGCTGTAATTTTTTTCCGGGGCCACTTTAAATCCGATTGGTAATTTCTAACAGACAACATGACCTTACTCTCACACTGACTTTAAAATGGTGACAGTCCAACATGTCCTTTACAAACTGTTGAAGAAAATCCGTTTTTCATCTAGTTGAGTAAAATATTTGACTTCAGTTTACTATGCTTTTGACAAATGTTGACTGCGTTTAGGAATATGTTCTTAAGTGAGCATAAACGAATATGCCAAGACGTATATGTAACGAACAAGTTATTTTGTTATGAGGGCTGTGTGTTTTCGCAGCATATAAAAAAGAACAAACGTGGTGTGTGGGGTACGTTCGGTCATTACAGGCGGGGCACATTCGGCAGTGAGGACGAGTCACCAAAAATCAAGGTCGTCCTCGAAATCAGTTTCTACAGGTCCTCCTCCTCAAAAGGACCATCTTGAAGGTCCATGAAAACTTGGCTCCTCTAATTGGAAAGAAATCGGAGTTCTTTTCGTAATAGAAAGTTAACTGATTCTACATCATTGTAAAATATATCTTTGTGAAGTAATGTAGTATTTTTTTCTGTCCCAAATATCGAATAGTATGAAAAGCATCTTATCTCTCTTTAATTCTTGTAGCCTGAACATGTACTAATTGTTCCCAACGATGAACGAACCTGCCCCTGAGGGAAACCGAACTTACCCCGATGCGGGGCATGTTCGTCTTTTCAACTCGTCGTCTTAAAAGCATGGTAATAGGCAAACTGGTTGAGTTAGGCACTTCCAACAACTATTGCAATAAAGTTAAGATATGTCTCAATATATGTACAAACGTACACTAGCATATTGCAAGAGAACGCCTCATTATTATTTTAGTGATAAGGGGCCGTGCCTGCCCCGGTCTCCCCTATTCATATGGCGACCTACATATAAGGCACAGTCAAGATAAAGTGTCTTCAGTTTTAGGAGCTCCATTCTGACCATGTAATTGATGTACCCCAATCTTTAGTTTATTTCTTTGCTATTTTGAGAGCATCAAACATGTTTACAAATCGGAAAAATACCAGGTTTCAAAGAAATCGTATTTTTCAACAAACATTTCATATTCAGTGCCTATTCTTTCATCAAATATGTGTATAAATATGTAATCATAAATTGTTTAGCAATGACTAGAGATGAATAGTTATTTTAAAGATTTGATATTGAGAAACAATTCTAATAATAGAAGTTTCGTTTATAACATAACAGATCTATGATAAGTTTGAAAATACAAAGGTTTTATTGTGAAAGACATGGTTGCGCCAAGTCGAGCCGTTCTTGTGCAAACATAAATCGAACTTTTCCTGATCGAACCTAACAATAAGCGTACGACACAAGCATCAATTATTCAAAATGCAAATGTTTACCAAAGAGCGCTGTAAAGCTTTACAAGTAAACTTGTGTATACCAGTTGTCTGGCAACGTCTTCGCTCCATAAAGTCACAAAGGATATCTGCTGTAGACATGGCTACATAAACAGCTTACAGCAGATCAAGATGTTTCTGGGCTCTGACACCCACATAGCATTACGTGAGCCTTGAGATGGTTAACTACCCTGACCATATATTATGCTATTGTTGAACTTTTCATAAAGTAATAGGGAAGAATATGAAATTTACATGTAGGAAGAAACAAAAGTCAGATTTTAATTTTATCAAAAGTTTTGAAGATCTGAATATGAACTATGTCAGTTGGATACTTTCTTCCTACGCAAAGCTTAAAATGCCAGTGTCAGTTTTATGCCTTGCTGCAGATCCTTGATTTGTCTGTGCTTGCTCTCTAGCTGACTATGAGAACAAGCAATAGTCCAATAAGAAAGTAACTGGAGGTTGCTAACAATCACCTGTAGGGCTGCTGATATCAACAAAGAGAATTCAAGGATCTGCAGCAAGGCATAAAACTGACAGTTCGGAAACAGGCGTTTTAGGCTTTGCGTAGGAAGATGGTTGATAACAGGTTGAAGTGTTCTAGAAAGTTGTTTTAAGGTGATGCATGGTAATATATTGTATTCATTTATTATCTCCCACAGCTTAAAGGGGCAGTAGCACGTTTTTAGGGGGTATATAAGGTGATGTCACGAAAATGAAAATTAATGGTTCCAATCGAAAGACAATGTATTTAAACTAAATGGAGCAGTAATAATTCAAATATATAACGTAAAGTTTAGCTATGCGATTCCTTTTTCTTACACAAAATGAATTAAAGGTGTTCACACAAAAATGGCCGCCAATGGATTTTATGTTAATCGTCATACTTTGTCCTCTGATTATGGATAACTGGCTTGTGTAATGAGATTTCTGACACTGTCAAGATAATACATTAAACATTAACTTACAATTATTTGTGAAAATTTTAAAATATAAAATTATCAAAAAACGTGCTACTGCCCCTTTAAGAAACTTAGCGACCCAAAGCATGAACTTAAAGAGTTAGTGGGATGTTTTATTTAGGTACGACCATCTAAAGTGTCAACGATTTATACTTATCTTTGAACATTTACAGTACAATCCCTTTGTTGGGAAGAAACAAGCCTACTTTTTACAAGAGAATTAAGCCAATGGTTGATAATGAGAATATCAAGTGCATCTCGCTCTTCGCTTCGTTGATTCCTCTATCTGTGGATCTAATTAGGGGTGGGGTATAAATGTGTAATAAGTACTGATAACACATGTTGTGTTGAGACCCCGGAGACTAATTCACACAGAAGGGGCGTCATCAGATTGAACCCTGTACGGTCAGTTGACTGGATTCCCTAATGCTGGATATAACTTGAATAGAAATTGCCTCAAATAAGCCTATATATAACAATGAAAAACGCTATTCAAAGTAATACGAATCAAGAATACAAAGAAAGAACATGAACATCTTGAATGGTTGAGAAACCTTAATTTAAAATACCCCTTGTTATCTTTCAAAAGACATTCAAGTATATTGACTAAGAGTTTTTCATTACAAGTTTAACTTTAAAAAAACTAGCTCCATTCTTATTTTCTACTTTTGTTATCTTGATGACTTATTTCTTATAAATACGTCTTAATCTTCACACAAAGATACCTTTTGATGACACTCCCTCACTCCATTGAGAAATGAACATGCAACAACATCTTTGATGACACATGTAGGATATTGCAATGAGTTCTTTCAACGATTGAATTACTGAGAAATGAGAACAGAATCTAACACATGCACTTTTTGCAAAAAAGGAATGGGTCAAGTTTGCAAACGTTTTATTATTATTAAATTATAATACTATCTTAAAAAGAATACGAAGGTTTTTTAAGGACATGGAATAATATCATGTTTTCCATAAAAATATAAACCTGGTTGCTACACTACACGACGCTAGCGAACAGGCGTTGGAACATTTCCCTGACATCCTCAATATAAATATTTAAATGAAGTTGTACCCTCCGAGGTTTATATTTTCTCACAGCAAAGGAAATTGAGAAATTTGTCAATACGCCTTCTGTTGTTAAAGGGAGCCAAGGCCAGGCAAATGTATTGTCGTCATATATATATATCTGTATGCATATAAAAAGTTCTAAAGAATTAGTTCTGATTGCGTCGATGTGAAGTATTTACTTCCAAGCTAGCGGACCCAACTTTGTATTTTCCTAAATATAAAATAATATCCCACATTGGAACGAAGGGAGGTATTCACGATTGTATAATAAGGTGAAATTTGAAGAATTTTTGATATTCAAATGACAAATAATACACAAATGGTTAAAGAGGTGCATTTTCGACATGAAAAGATAAAGCTAACACAAAGAAACGTTTGGTCTGAAGTGATATATTTTATACTGAAATCTATACGATTTATTATCTGTTTTCGTGCTAAATAAGTGTTATAAGGTGGTGTTTGTTGTTATTTTTAGTCTAGAAACTAATTAACCTTTACGCCAAAGCATGAACTGTAGTTAATACAATGTATATGATCATGTTCAATGTTTCGTCTTTTGAGTTTGCTTTTATCAAAGGAAAAATAATAAATTTTGATTAAACAATATGTAACGGTGTTTCAATAATGTATAATGTTGTGCATATATTTGCTTTAAATTGATTCATATTCTTTATCGATATAAATTTTATATTTTAAATTATGGTCTTTATTGAAATTTTAAAGTTTGTCGTAGTTGCTGTAGTTAACCTACGTCTCATTACAGAAATAGGACTACCATAATTTGGAAATTTTAAGTAATGGAAATTGAAAAAGAATTGTTGAAACTGTCCAAATTCATTTATCAGAACTTGCCACCATGATGTGAACTAAGCCCTGTCCTAATCATTAATCTGTACATACGATGCCATTACGCTTAAAGGTGTTGATATAGAGACAGCACATTAGGAAGTCGGTATCGATGTTCTCATAGTTGGTTTAGTTCACATTTCCTTTGACGCACAAAGAGTAATTGTTCACGGTGATGATGAAGAATTTATTATATTTGGAACAAAGACGTATATGTGTTGAGATATCAGTAGTTTCCAGGGTTCTATCGATTTGTATAGACAGTCCCAATGTCACAACACACAAGAGAGACTATAAAACGTCCTGAACACAAGCTTGTGTGTGTAGTCGCCTTGGGTTAGGTGTTCTGTAAAGCTGTCAACAGAAACGCACATAATTTATCAGCCTCTACGCTCTAAAGCTTTTTATTGATTTGTGTTGTGGATTGTTGGAACATTATCTCGTTTTGTGCATTATACAATGTAGGCAGCTCTCTCCCAGTCTAAGCTACTTTTCTAAAAGATATAGTTTTTTATTTGTTCCCTTTTGTTACAAAGTCTTGAAAATATACATCATAACATAAGATAAGGTATTTTTGTATTGCCAGTAAGAGAATTTGTGGTACATTTAAGTGAAATTCAAAATTCCTTTTTTCTCCCTTGGTGATTATCTTGTTTAGTTTGTTTCTATTTGTTAAAACGGGGAGCCAAACCAACTTTGGATAGCGAACACGAGGACGGACTGTACACCAGTTTTATAGAAAAGGTCCAAAATACATGTAGTTGAATCAAATGTAATAATCATGAAATAATCTTGAACCTTTTGTGGACTTGAGTTTATTTCTTTAATATATAGACATTAACCTTCAAATTATAGGAAGGTATTTATTTTGTTTACCAAAGATATTTAACCAAGAATCAGATAATATTTAAATTTGTCCCACTTATTTTGAATTTGATTTAACTCAATAACTATCAATAAACCCCTTTTGGCCCATTGGTTGATAATATGGTATGGGTTCTTATTGTTGTGGTTAAGCCAAAGTGGTTCTGCAAGAATATGATCAATATTGTCCAAATAAATATTGATTTCTTTGCTATAAAGATTCCTTGTTTTGAGTTTACTTTCTTATCTATATTTGCTCCATATATTAAAATATATTAATAGGGAATATTACATAGATTATTAATTATTATTTAGAGAGAGAGAGAGAGAGAGAGAGAGAGAGAGAGAGAGCTGGAGAGAGAGAGAGCTGGAGAGAGAGCTGTCAACCATACCCAAACCGCCTTCAGACTTTAATCGTTTCGTTGGGGTTATTTTTATTTTGTCTTTTTTTAACCATGGATTAGGCATTGAACTGAGCTAAAGTTTGTTCATTTTTCCAATCAGTGTAGGAGTTCTTTTTCTCCATACTGCTATAATGATCTCTTTAGTTTTTCAAGTCTTTTTATTGTAATGATGATCCGTAAGTCAGAAAAGTCCTGGCTAAATTTGACTTTCTTAAAATTAATTTGACATTATATTAACATTTAACGATATATACTATTTAAAAGAAATAAAGGAATATCAGTAAATTGTCCTTCAATCACTATTGTGTATAGGTACGTGGTTAGAATATGTAATAAAAAGACTATACATCTTCTTTCTGACATATAGACATAAAATCAGGCGGTTCATTTTTTAAAACGCCTCAGTCTTTTTCACCGGGTGATGTTGTTGCTGTGGAATTATATGACTTGTATTGAATAGTTCGAGTCAGACATTTTCCAAGAAAGCTGTAATGGACATTTCAAAATGTACAACTCAATAAGATTTTTTAAAGTAGCCTCATCCCAGGTGTGCATATGGATATGTACAAGCAATGAGTTTGATTTTGAAGTGAACATGTAAAGTTGTGATAATGATAAAAACATACATGAGTGTTCCTTAACATATTCGAAGGTTATACCGAACAGTCAACCGTAACAATTGTGCAGGTCATTGAAGTGGCACGGGATCGAATTTTGGAAAACACTATATTTTGTTTGTGCTCCAGAGTCCTTCATAGGTGGTCAACATTGTTCCACTTTAATAAATGTAATTATGCTTATTTTTCTAGAGACTCTATTAGTATAAATTTGATAAATTCGGAGTTGCGAAAAATTGACCTCATCTGCATATTTACATTAATTTTGGATCAGTCACCCAACATTCCAAATTCAGGTTTGAGAATTTTTGGTCATTTTTCCAAATGGACAATTGGTGAGGCTTTTTCAGTGATGCTAAAGTTATTTAATTGACGTCCAGGCGAAACCCAAATTACATGATATTTGCACTGAGATATACATGTACTAGCAAGCGAACATATTTAAGGTACGCAGCTGAATGATTTAATTTATTATGAATTTAATTTGACGACATATTTCAGTGTTTAAACGGATTCTTTCACTTGTACAAAGAGACATATATATGAAACTCATAAAGAAAGTGACACGGAGTAAACTTTGTTAGTGTTCATCAGTCATGGTCCAGCATTGTTATCAATGGAGTTCATTGTTGGAGAAGATTTACGGTCATTTCAAACTACCATTCAATATTTTTTTTGGAAAGGCACAACAAAAAAGTACGTGATCAGTGGTCAAACATAATGTTTTAGTCTGTCATCCAGACCCTAAAGCAAAAATATTTAATTTATGATCAACACGTTCTAGAAAATATTTGCAGGTTTAGTTCGCTCAGTTCTGAAGAAAAGCTTCTTCTGGGCTCCATTTTTGTATGATACATGAATTGTTTAAAAAATGTTTTCAATATTGAAAAAACTTATTCTGAGACTAAGCGTTTGTCTAATAATGTTTCTGAATTTATCTATAGAACACATAAGGACAAATTATGTTAATATTTGTTAAGTCAAAATTCACATAGTAAACGTGTTAATTTATGAGTTTTGGATTTAAGAAACATATAAACCGTTCGATCACGTATTGCACTGATAACTTTTGATTGTTGAATATTTGGTTGGGTGATATGATTTGAGTACCATTTGTATTATAATTATTACACGAATAAAAGCCAAAACGAGTATAGGAATATATGCTATGTCTCTTTGGTAAGCTGAAATGTGAACCAAACAAAGGTCATAGGGACATCAATAAAATCTCCACAATGTCAGAAATCAGACGATAACGATTTGGGAGGATGAGGAAGCCATTGTACCATTCTCAAAAGCATCATTACATTAGAAATAAATGAACTATACTAAAATCGATTGTAGAACGAAAGAAATTCAAACAATAATAATCATCACCATCATCATCAACCTCATCATCATCATCATCCATCTCATCATCATCATCATCGTGCAGAGAATTGAAAAGTGAATAAAGCAGCGCAATATAATCCATACAAATCTATTGATCTATGAGTGCGAGATATGGTCCATTTGGTCCGTGTGGTTGTTTGTCCCTATCAGATCAATAGCATCATGCTGTCAGGTGCTTGTAGGAAGCGCTTCTCGTCAACTCCATACAGGGTTTGTTTGTACTGCGCATGTCTAGAGATAATGACATCATGCTTCGTCTCTCTTGTGCAAGTCATGGATGAAACCGCGAACAATAAAAATCATATTAATATTTCAAACATGCTGCGACATTTCTGACAGAGTTAAGTGTAATACGCATTGAACGATATATTTTAGAGGTAGGTAGACGTTTTATTGGTAATCTTTCTAGCATAATCTACAGACGTGTGATTAAAGTAATTATATAAATTGTTATCGCAAGTACTGTACTTTGTTTTGATTCAGTTGTTTATTTTATTCAGATCATTAAATGATTGGTCAATAAATTCATGGTTCTGAAATATAACTTCTGATCCAAACAGATTTCAAACATCTGTTGAAAAGTATGTTTTAATCTCGTACATGAAGATGCATGACATTAAAACATAAAAGAAAGATTTAATCGTAATTCATTCTTTCAAGATTTCCCTTTCATCATTAGATGAGATTTCAGAACTATCCGCATCTTGTCCAACCTTGATGTCGATATAAAACATCTTCATGGTAGATCGTCTGATAATATTTAAATACAAAATGTTTTCTTTCAAAGAAAAACGTTTTATTTCATATTTGTTACGGAATGGCCACAGTAGATGCTTTTCTACAGAATCAGAGAATAATCTAGGTTCATGGTGTTTTGGATTAAACCATAAGAACAATAATTTCATACAGAAAGTCATTCACGCTAATTTACTTTTCTTATTTCCCTGGAAGAATTATACCCTTGTCCATGTGGTGACGATAAAAACATCAAATCATTTTAATTAATAAATCATTCTTAATTTTGATTTAATTTTAAAATGTTTTGCTTATATTCATATATATTATAGTCCATGTTATCTACAAAACTAAACTATCTGCCACAATCAAGTTCAGGCAATCATATTCTTTCTCTCCAGATGTTATGCGTCTTTGTTTCTTCCATTTCAAGTGGAAGGTCTTGAAAGAAAAGTTTTCCAACAAACCAATGTACGAAAACGCCAAATATTTACGGATATATATGGATAAATAAAACATTTATTTAACACTAAAAGTTTCCTATCCATAACGTTGGTTAACTCATAACGAGCAAGTCGCGTCATTTTGATAAGTCTTGAATGTTTCGAAATAGTTTATGTCTTTGATGATTTAACCTCGATTGTAAATGGTTCTACACAAGACTATAATTGATTTCTTTGAATATCATTTATACTCCATAATCATGAAGATGGTATGACTGCACTAAATGAAGACAGCACTCTTCCATTACAGTGTACATTGTGCTGCTAGTGGGTTGTTCCCTTGCTGCGACAACTACTACTACCACCACACAGTCCTCGACTACTACTACTACAGCGGCGGATACCACCACCAACATGGCCACCACGCCAGAGGTGACCACCGTGGCCGCGCCCAACTGCGGCAGTCAGGTGGAGTGCTTCTTCGCCGATGACCACAACAAGGCCATGTACCTTGTGCTGCCCTGCATCGTAATCGTCTACGGTTAGTACTGTAGTCTAATGTCACTCGTCTAGAGTTGGTACTGTAGTTTCATGTCACTGGTCTATGGTTAGTAGCCTACTGTAGTCTCATGCCACTGGTCTAGAGTTAGTACTGTAGTCTCATGTCACTGGCCTGTGGTTAGTACTGTAGTATCATGTCACTGGTGTAGAGTTGGTACTGTAGTCTCATGTCACTGGTCTAGAGTTAGTACTGTAGTTTCATGTCACTGGTCTATGGTTAGTACTGTAGTCTCATGCCACTGGTCTAGAGTTAGTACTGTAGTCTCATGTCACTGGCCTGTGGTTAGTACTGTAGTATCATGTCACTGGTCTATGGTTAGTACTGTAGTCTCATGTCACTGGTCTAGAGTTAGTACTTTAGTCTCATGTCACTCGTCTAGGTTTAGTACTGTAGTCTCATATCAATGTCTGTATAGTCTAGATCTAGGGTTAGTATTGTAGTCTTTTGTCCGTTGTCTATGGTTAGCACTGTAGTCTCATGTCACTGGTCTAGTGTTAGCACTGTAGTCTCATGTCACTGGTCTAGGGTTAGTACTGTAGTCTCCTGTCACTGATCTAGAGTTTGTACTGTAGTCTCATGTCACTGGTCTATGGTTAGTACTGTAGTCTCATGTGACTGGTCTAGAGTTAGTACTGTAGTCTATGGTCTATGGTTAATCACTGGTCTAGAGTTAGTACTGTAGTCTCATGTCACAGGTCTAGAGTTAGTACTGTAGTCTCATATCACTGGTCTATTGTTAGTATTGTAGTCTCATGTGACTGATCTACGGTTAGTACTGTAGTCTCATATCACTGGTCTATGGTTAGTACTGTAGTCTCATGTCACTCGTCTAGGTTTAGTACTATAGTCTCATATCAATGTCTGTATAGTCTAGATCTAGGGTTAGTATTGTAGTCTTTTGTCCGTTGTCTATGGTTAGTACTGTAGTCTCATGTCACTCGTCTAGGTTTAGTACTATAGTCTCATATCAATGTCTGTATAGTCTAGACCTAGGGTTAGTATTGTAGTCTTTTGTCCGTTGTCTAGGGTTAGCACTGTAGTCTCATGTCACTGGTCTAGGGCTAGCACTGTCGTCTCATGTCACTGGTCTAGGGTTAGTCACTGGTTCTAAACCTCGTGATTTCCACTTTAAAAGGTTATATAGGTCTTAATACAGAATATATCGCTCTTTTATGGTAAGGACAGTCATCTAAGCTTGTTGATATGTGACCGGTATAGTAATCTCCTTTTATTATCAGTGATTTTTATAACTTGTCTATGGTAAATGATTGTGAAACTTAGCCATACGAAGAATGTTCTTGTCATTTGACGAAGGTCATTTTCGGAGTAATTACCAAGCACATCTGTCGATGTGAAAATTAGATCTCTTAATTAAATAAGATGGTATAGCATATTTTCATAAGGGTACCAAAATGTTTACCAATTGATCAATTGACTAAACGAACTCTTCTTTGCTATTTTGTAACGCCTATGTTGATCACAGAGATTAGACTTGAACACATACATATTTCTGAACACTCTGTAAATCTTCAATTACGTTTGTGTTTCGTCACATTGACAACATTATTTCATCACAGGCGGATGTGGCGTGATCTACTGCTGCAGCCGCATCCGACGCTACTTCCGGCGGGAGAAGCGCCGCAAACAGCGGGAGATGATGGGAAGCCGGAACGACGGCTTCGTGGACGTTGACGCCCATCCTCCTCCCCGGCCCCAGCCCTTCCGCAGCGGTCCTCCCCCCACCAATCCGAGCTACCCCAAACCCGTTGCACCCTACTACAACCCTGGCAAGTCTTTTGCGTGAATGTTACTCGAGTGATGCCTCTGAAATTATATTTCAAACTCCCGCCCTACTAGGCATGACTCCTTCAATGTCCTGCAGTCTTATAAATCAATCGATTCAGATTTCTAAAAAAGTTTATTGGTAACACGTCAAGTTTCTTTCCTAATAGAGATTTCCTCTATGAAAGAAAAAGCCTTTCATATAAAAACGCTCAATGTGAAGCCAGGTACACAATACAACGGTTTCGCATTGGTTTTAGGATTTTTTTTCATGTTTTACATTATTAAATCAAAGATGCTTTGGTTTTTCATGCAAACATTCTGTCTTTCAGGACAACAAAACTGGAAGGCGGAGGACTGTCTGGCCATGGAAGTGTCCGAGATCGATAACCAGCTGAAACAAGCCTTCGCCATGATTGATGACGTCACTAAGGACATCAAGAACAAGCGGTCGTTCGACAGTCGATCCAAGCCGGACATAGGCCGTCAACAAGGAGAGAACGACATCGAGATAAGCCGGAAACGGAAGTACAAGTACAAGCACTTCTCAAGTGCTGCATAAAGTTTGAGAGTGACCTCCCTTGGAAAGCCGGGAGTTGTCTCCCGTGAGGAGGAATTACTTCTACATTTGGAATACATTTAATGGGATTTATGAAACTGCTGCAAAGTACTGCTGATGGAGAATACCTTTTTGGATATCTTTAAACTGCTGTTAAGAACTGAGCACTGCTGCGTTAAAGTTGGAAATTGGAGAATTTGAGGATTAAAATATTTTCGACGTTTTACATTGGACTAGGACGCACTGTGTACAAGGAGTTGGAATACTTTTGAAGTGGCGTTTACCTTTCACAGTTCATCCTGTCTTGTGTTGAAACCAATATGAAATTTCATTTAGATAAGGGTAAAGCTAATTGATAAAACAAGTGTGTGGGTTGTCAACGAAATGTTAATAAGAAACATGGTATAGAAACCATGAATAAGTGTTTTATTTACCAGATCACCTATTTTTCATATAACACTTTATTTCACTTATATATTGATATCATACTGCACTGTTGATTGGTGTGTTTGTTTCTGTTATGAAGTATTTTAGATTATTTGACCAAATTGAATTCGATAAATGGTTTGCACGAAGACAGAACTCTCGGTTGTCACACTAAGGTTGTGAAGTTAACAAAAGAAAAGAAAAATCTAGGAGGCGATTTGACGAATTGGAGTTGATTAGTTACTGGAACGTTCGAATCCTCCACGGCTCGATAAAGTACAGAGTGTAATGTCAATCTTACGCGTTGTTCACTAGTTAAATGGTATGTATAACGTATAATTCACAAAAATTATGTCCACTGAGGTTTGGTTTTATAAAACCAACAGCTTACCTTTATACCAATATCATATTTGGAAAAGTAAATACGCTGATTTTAACTTCGTTGTGAAACCGAGACTGTCTAGGAGGTATTCAAGTGCCTTAGCGTCAGAATGTCCGTCAAATGTAAATATTGTCACAAACTTGCTCAAATTGTTGGCTTTAGTATATTCAATTTCTTTCAATTCACATCATTCACACCATTATCAGTCGAATATCCATTCCTCGACTACCAACTCTAAGACTTTGAGGGATGTTAATTATTAAGTACTATTGGGATAATGGACTTTACATTGAGCAATAAAGAAACGCAATTGAGCGGATTCTTAAATGTAATTTACATAACACTTGATATTTGGTGAATTGAATTTTTTCTAATGCACATACATGGTAAATGGCAAAGCTCCATATTAGATACTTAATCATAAAAATGAGAACGTGGAAATGTGTGTGTAGCATAACATGAAATTTTTAAAATACCCACGAAATATGCCTCATATGTGTAAATAACTTGTGTTCATCTTCACATATTCAAAATACTGTTTTGCTTTAATGTTTTGCCCTGTATTTTTACCCAAGACTTAAATCTCACCGAGATTGTTCAACTGTTATTCATGCACCATTTTCGCGATAGTCAAAAATGTATTTCGACCTTTCGGCCCTTGTAGCGTTAAAATATAGTAATCATTGGATTATTTAATGAAACAAAAAATATGTTTAATATCAAGTTTATTACGAGATAATGTGTTTAAATGTCATGTTGCGAAAATGTTTATTTATATGTTTTATGTATCAATATATATGCCTTTAATATGGAATTTATATGCTATTTCTAATGTGTAGGAATATGCTAAAATATGTTTAAAGAAATATATTACACTGTGCATCAATATGAAAATATATAGCACAAACTGAACTTACATTTTCCGTAATTGAAATTTGACTTAGTGGTATCACACTAAAACTATAAATAAATATAAAGAAGTCCACGCCATACTGTATTAGATTGGTCAGTAAGTGCAATGTAGACTTCTAGTTGGTAACTGTGCTTTATTTGTCCATGTTTGTTAGAGGATGTAGTTTATCATAACATTGTGATACTTGTTGAAATATTGTGAAGTCATTCTATGCTTTACATCTTTAATGCTGTGATATCATTCTATACCTGTAATGTTAATAAGTGTGAATTTCCTCGAATTACCAGTTACAAAAAACGGACAAAAGAAACCATACAAAAACTATTGAATCCATTCCTCCACCAACAGGTTTCTCTGCTATATAAGCTCATATTTCTTGGTAAATTCTATAGGGTAAAAACAAATTTGCAGCATGAATACAGACCGTTCAGTTATTCAATACATCATCTAAGGACAATGGCTGGCTTCATTGTGGTAAGCAACATTGTGCACGTTGTGAAAGTGCCCTTGTATCCGAGGTTGTGTGGAAAGAAATGAGTCGGGTATGTTCTTTGTGGAAAGAATGTGTAAAGACAGTCATTTCTAGGCTCAAGTGCAACAATCTTTAAAACAAGACAAATTATCAAAACTAGCATCCGTATCATTTGTATTTAGGTTTCTTTTGTCCGTTTGTATAACTCTTTATTTGAACTATAAATTTTACCTTCGATCTTGATGAAATACAGATTAAGAAATATTCCACAATTAAGCTGTATTTCAACTGAAATGAAGAAGTATCTCAATATCTACAAGCGACATGTGATATCAACAACAGACAATGCTGCTGATTGCTGAAGTCGATATATATTATTCTGATCAATATTTTGTCAATTTGTAAAATTCTTTCCTTACATAATTTTCAAATAAAACTTTCTCGTTAACTTTTCTTGTGTTTATTTTACCAAGGGTGAGGTTTCTGAAAATTATTTCAAGGACCGTGTGTACGAACTATTCTTGCCGTACATGTAGACTTGTTGAGACCTGTTGAGCTCAACATTTGAACCATTTCCACCAAAAATGTATACATTCTGAGCCAAACTAACTAGAAAATTAATTTGTTACATTTTGTTGAGTATTGAATTAGTTTTCAAGCTGACTTGTTGTTTTCTATTACTTTTGTCACTTTACGCAACTTGTCCTTTCTGTAACCAAATGCAAAAAAAATCACCAAAAATATACATTACTAAGTCGATATTCAATTTTCATTCAAGGTCCTTATAACGATGATGAGCTTAACAGTAAACAGAAAACAAAGATCGCAGGCAGGTGATAAGACGATTGTATAAAATGTTTGTTTCCTCCCTTTTATTGTGTATAACAGAAAATTACAAGTGAATGAAACATTGGTTACTTGTATTTATTACTCAACCGTGGTGAGATCACTCATTAGATAACAATGAGTTAGTAACACACATGTGTGTTACCATCTCGTGCAACTACTCGGAACTACTTTCGAAAGTCACATGACATTGTCCAACCACGTGACTCGTCTAAGTGGCGACTGTCAAATTTTACATTCTCAACAAAATATTAATTTATGTGAAAGAATATTATCTTATCGTTTTTTTTTAAATTTTTTATCATTTTGCAAACCATCTCAAATCCATCATTCGCTTGATCACTTCACTTATCCACCGTCGGTGCCGTCGCAGGCGGTGTTGCATCCTCTACCGTAACATAAACATGTCACTTCGACTGTTTACTTGCTACCCAACACGTAATGTTGTCTTGTAACTACCTTTACCTAAGTTCTATCTCCCGGTTTCTATCAACAATTCTATCATGTCAATGTAATCAGTCAAAATCTCTGCCGTTGACACTGTTCGACATGTTTTCAAAACTAAATAACGTGACCTAGAAACAGGACACATTCCGATGACGTCACTTGGTGATTTGATGACGTCACGTTGCCAATGCATGATGTGTTTATCGTTTTTGTCGCTTCTTAGTGTTTATTTTATCAACGCATCTATTGTTAATGAAATATCTTTCACCAGTATATTTATTATCATGTTTATTGGCGTGAGACATGTGTAAACATCCAAAAAATAGCGAACTATTTTATTTGAACTCATGGACATTCATACGCTGGTTTCCCGATTGTTCCAAGTCGGCGTTTTTTTACATAAATATTGATAAGAGCGTTGAGTAATAAATAAAATACTAAACTCATGGTAATGTGATAACATTTTTAAGCAACTCGTGAATAGAATTTGGTATCAGACTCACTTTCGTTCGTCTGATACCAATTCTATACACTCGTTGCTTAAAAATGTTATCACATTACCATTCGTTTAGTATTCTCTATATAAATTGGTTGTTTACTCATTCTTTGACAACATGCTTTTTGGCACTTCGAAATATACTGCAAATAAAATTTTACATTATGTTATTGAAAATGTCACTAATGAACATTATTGTTCAAATACTGTGTGCAGGAAATTAATTTAAATTTGGATGGCCACGCCCATCAGATATTAGGGTATTAAGTGAAAAATCACAACATGCATATGCTTTGGTGCGTTAACAAGGGGAATACATAGACATAGACAACAGCAGATACATATACAAGAAATTGTATTACATTTGCAGAGATTAATAAATAGAGGAATTATAGTATTATGCGCAGAGGTGCATAAACAGTGGGGGGAAATAACATATGCAGAGGTGCATATTAATGAGTTATACAACATTTATACAAGAAAAGGAAGCAAAGTTTACTGCTGATTATTGTACAGAAGAATAGTGATAAAAGCCAATATTGAGCAAATACAAAAGATGATTTACGAAAGAAGTCGACCCGGATACGTGTTTTAAGGAAACATTTAAAACATGAGACTATGTCTAAGCCGTTTGTGTTTGTGTTCGAATTTCTTCAAATATTGAGTCTTAGACAAATTAAGGGAGTTTGATACCTTTGTTTATGAGCATCCCTACCTACCGGTTAGACAGTGGTGGATTTACTTCATATAACTTCCAAGCTCCTTTTTCTGAATTAGTTTATTTCTATACTGGAATGCCTAAAATAAGAACATACAATCAAAACTTTAAAAATAGTTTTATTGTTCTGTTTTCATCATTTGGTGTTCTAGCGGGAGGGCACTAAAGTCTTCTTGAAAAATACTGTGGTGACATAAATACATTCAAGACATATTTTCAACAAAATAAGACCAAATTTAGCTTTTTCATAATACCTCAATATTTTGTATCCAACCTCGTTAATGTTAGACTGGGCTGCCTTTTTCAAAATAATATGTGATTTTATGTGCGCTTTAATTAAAATATTGAGGACAAACCAGTCATAAAATTATACCTGATGGATCTAAATACATGTATACATACAACATAAATAAGTGTTTTCCTCATCGCTTAAGATAAGTAGGTTATATTTACAATGTTACTTTTTAAAAGAACAAATTAATTACAGTATCATAATAGTAAAAACCAGGCCTATGAAGATCAAACAAGTACTCACAGAAACAGAAATAATTGGCGATTATTTATCAATTCAGCAGGATCGATGTTGAATGTTGAATATTTATTTACACTTGTTTATCAAACTTTTGTTTCGAACAGTTTGTTTTTTCAAACTCCCCAGGAAAAAAACATTATGATCATTCAGGAGAGCAAAGTTAGATATATACTGCTCAAAAAAAGAAACGCATCACCAATGTTTTGCAATGTAACATTTGTTAAATGAATCAAACACTTACATCTAAACAACTTATTAAAATTTTCTACAACTTTTTACGAGCTTGAAACATTTGTTATTGAAAAATTGTTTTAAGACCTTTTTTAATTAAGTCAATAAAGCACGAAATGCATACACATTAAAAACAAAATTTCCAATCAAAACCGGGGGTTCTGGGGTTTGGAAATCAACTGACGGTACAACCGAAGTGAGATATAGGGAGAAAAGAAATACGAGGGAGAGTGAGAGAAGAGAATCTTTTTAATAATCTTTTAACCCAAAACTTTTATACCCCCTTTAAACGCTTAAAACCCCCAAAAAATTAATAAGCGCCCCTTTTTATTAAAAACCTAGGTCAAAAGAAAGGGAATGCCAATTTAAAAAAACGGGGGTTACGGGCGGAATTCTTTCCTGGAGAACTACCACAACTAAGTGGTGGTCTGGTGGTCATGCAGACTTCGTCTCCACTTTCTATCGATGGTGATGTGGTCGATCTGATTCTTGCCATCAGGGAAACCCATGTTGTCTTGTGGATGTTCTTGTGGGGGTATAGGGTACCTCCGATCACCAGGTCGTTGAAGGTACAAAACTCTGTAAAGAGTTCGCCGTTCTCGTTTTGCTTTCCAACACCGTGTCTGCCCATGATGAGTTCTCTGTCTGTGTTGTCTGATCCTACTTTTGCATTCAGATCTCCCATGAGGATTATTCAAAATAAAAACTTCGCTTTAATGTACTGATTGACCTTTAACTTTTTCTCTTCAGTAACAGTAACTGTTAGTGGTTCCCGATGTAATAACATCGATTTCAAAATTTGACATATGTGATCCTATCAACATACTCTGTGTCTCTTTAAGAAGATATTGGCATTAGTTCCAGCAGGATTGAATAACACTTGATTGTCCTGGGTAATGACGACTTTGGATGACCACGCCTATCTGAGATTCGACTTTACGTCTTGGTTACTTAAGCAACACGCTAGGGAGGTTTGGGGAAGAATATCAGAACATTTAAATACATTCTAACAGGACTTGTGCCAATTCTATTCGACGCGAATGTCAAGGTAAAAAAGACCACATACGGTGTTAAAAATTATAGAACTATTGATTGGGAAATGTCATATTTTATGTGCAATAATTATCTTCCCTTTAGTATTTCGAACATAACACATGTACAATACTCAAAAGAATTTGAGTGAGTGAGCGAGTTAATGCTTAACGCCACTTGGGCAATATTACAGCCATTAGCGGCGAGAAAAAGAATTTGAGGAACATCACATAATATTTATCAATTGGTCAATGTCAAATGTTTTCAGCTCAAAAGGAAACTAGATGTTTGAATTTTGGTTCACAAATAACATAGGGCTACCAATTAATACATCCTGCTACATCAGCGTATATGTCTCCGCTAATGCTACAACCTATCAGCGGAGACATATATACGCTGATGTAGCAGGATGGATTAATAAAGCTTTTTGAAAATTGGATTCAATATGTAATTATGGAAAAGTATTCTCTTTCAGCAAAATGACTTTATCAACCTATTAATTACCAGGGTTGTCACTTCCAGAGCTATATCACCGAAGACAAGACTCCATCGTTAAACCTGGACCATATGATATGCGATTTTTATTTTACATTACATCACAACCTATACAGAAACAGCAGACGTGGTCCATGAAACATCACTCAATCACAATAGTGTTAAACCATTATGAGACGGTTATGCTGTGAAAACCCCATATGCATTTTCTAAAAAAAATAGAGCCATTTGCTCTGTAGCTCATCAGGCTTCATATTTAATTTTGCTGTGGCCAATATGGTTTCCCCCTTTGTAGGGGCCACAAGGTCTCAAATTCTAGACTTAAGTATATATGTGATGTAATTTCTGATATCTGTAATCAATACAGAAATGGCAATAGCTCAAATATTCAATTGATAATTTATTGCATAGGATCCAAAGGTTCGCCAAACCCTTTTTAGGGACCATAGGATCACCAAGACTTACTTCAATAGAAGTAGACTGTACATAAATGATGTATTTGTCGGTCGCATGGTCGACCTTTTCACCGTCACATTTTAAGCATGTAAGGATTCATAGGCCCACCAAGTGTATGTATATTGCTTTTCAATATACAAGGATAATATTTTATTACTCAACCGTGGTGAGATCACTCATTAGATATCAATGAGTTGGTAACACACATGTGTGTTACCATCTCGTGCGAAGAAACGAAACTACTTTTGAACGTCACATGACATTGTCCAACCACGTGGCTTATAAGTGGCGACTATTTTATTGTTTTAGTTTATCAATGCATCTTTTGATAATGAAATATTTTTCACCAATTAACTTTGTATCATGTTTATAGGCTTACGATATGTGTAAACATCCAAAACATAGCGAACTATTTTATTTGGAAATTCATACGCTGGCTTCCCCGACTGTTCCAAGTCAGCTGATTCTTGTTTTGCCGATTTGTTAACATAAATGTTGATATGGGAGTTGAGTAATAAATAAAATACTAAACTCATGGTTGATAACATTTTTAAGCAACTCGTGAATAGAATTTGGTATCAGACTCACTTTCGTTCGTCTGATACCAATTCTATACACTCGTTGCTTAAAAATGTTATCACATTACCATTCGTTTAGTATTCTCTATTTAACTGTTAACTTATATTGAAATGTAAGCTCATTGTGTTCTTCATGTAACGATTATTTCATCATAATTTTGTAGGCACTTGAAAGTGATTGAAGCTGCTGTAAAATATCATCTTTCTTCAATGCTGCAGTGAAAACCTCTCCTTGTAAGAAATTTTCTAGGGAAATCGTTTCTTTCTGTTGTTTTCAACTCTTTGGTCTTTGATTATGCTATTTTAAGTGTAGTATTAACCTAATTTCAGGGATTTTCTTTACTTTGCAGTCTTTTACCCTTTAAGGAGCCATTCCATGGCCCTGGTTATGTTTTCAACAGAACAAAGATGAAAATAGGTTTTTAGGGCCTTATTAAAGGGGAAGTAGCACGTTTTTAAGGGGGAATATAAGGTGATGTCAGGAAAATGAAAATTTATGGTTCCAATTGAAAGACAATGCATTTAAACTAAATTGAGCAGTAATTATTCAAATATGTAATGTAAAATATAGCCATGCGATTCCTTTTTCTTACTCAAAATGAATTAAAGGTGTTAAAAAAAAATGGCCGCCAATGGATTCTAGGTGAACTTTCATACTTTGTTCTCCGACTATAGAAGATTGGCTTGTGTAATGAGATTTTTGACACTATCAAAATAATACATTTAGCGTTTACGTACAATTATCAGTGAAAAATTTAAAATATAAAATTATCAAAAAACGTGCTACTGCCCCTTTAAGGGCCACAGGGCCGAAAAGGTATAAATATTTATCCCAAATACTGGACTGGAGTCTGTACACAAAGTTTCAGCTTTCTAGGCCTTATGCTGCTGGAGAAGAAGTAAATAAAAGTACCGAGGGTACAGAAGCTCACCTTAAAATTAATGATGTGGTAATATGGTTTAATTGTGTAACCATCTTTTATATGATAATTGATTATGGCTGCCATCGTGATTTTTTATCTTTTAAAATGCTATTCTTCTGTTGGAAACCACTAGAGCTTGAACAAACATTAATACAAGAATGATATAATCATGATTTGTTAACAAGCAGTAGGTTTTTGTTTAACTTTTTTGTATATCTATGGCTGAATTGGTGACCATCTTGGACTTTTTAATCTTCAAAATGGTACTTTTATGTGGGCATCTGTATTAATTTCATTATGATATCTTGATTGGTTTAGGAGTATTCATTTAGTCACACTCTCAACTTCCAAAGAACTAAAAAGATGATGCACATAAACATTTGGAATATATTCCTCTGACACAAATCACAAATTCAGCTCGTGATAAGTCCAATTACCAAAGTAAACTGTCCAGGTCAATGTCTCATGTAATTCTAACTGAAGATTTCTGAATATCTTAAATCTTGACATATGTTAGTGCAATCTGATTGGTCAGAATAGGCTAGCAACATGGGGGTTTATGCTAATTACTAGAAATGATGACCTATGATGACCTCTTGCACCTGCATGTAGCTTATGTAACTTATCCTCTTATGTAAGTTACTGTTATTCCATATAGTGAGTGTCCTCCCCTCATTTCAATATGCAATATGCAACAGATACCCTTTAGAGGAGAGTTGCAGGAGAGGGGCTGGAAGGATAGGGGGGGAGGGGGGGATAGAAGGGGTGGGGGTAAAAGAGAGGTTTGCAATGGAAATAATCTGGAGGTCAACTCAGTAATATGTTTATTGAAGTATCTTAACTAACAGAGAGAATTGGTGAGAAAGACTTTGTAAAAAAAGAATTGTTCAGACAGCTGTTCAATTAGTTTTGAAGATGAATATTAAATGATATCTTTTATTAGCATGACAAACAAAATAAAAGATAATTTGTTATTCATTAACCAAAATTTTTAATTTGGAATAAATTAATTGCATGGGAACAAAGGAGTAAAAAACCTTACAGTTAGTGTTGGGAGTGAACAAATTTAATCATTTTAAATGCTTTTGAAAAGGATTTATTTGAATTGAATGATCATTATAATTATCTAGATAATCATTGTTCAGACCGTAATCAGATATAGATGATTAAAAAATGTATATTTATCCCTCACTGGCTATGTTATTTGCCATATATGAAGTGTCAGGAATTATGTAACCCACTGATGGAGTGAACAACTTTTATCATTTTATGTTTTATTAAAAAAGATTTATTAAAACAGTCATGCTTCAGGCTGTTTGCAGATAAAGATGATTCATACATTTTTTTGTAACTGTATTTATAGTGTTGATAAATATTACAACAAGCGTATCAATACAAATATAATGACATTGATTTGATTGATCAGGAAATGTATTCTTTTCAATGAATTTCATGAAATCTAATTGAAAATTCAATATAATTGACATATTGACCATCTTGGATTCTTGATAATAAAATAAATGCGTCTTTGTCAGGAATCAATATATAAAAAAATACTCACTTTTCAGAATGATATCTTAATTGATTTAGTAGGAGTAGTACTTGGCCTGAAATCTAATTGAAAAATAATGACTTCTATGATGACATGTTGTTCCCAGAACCCCTTCAGCATGATACAATTATCATTTAGTTTCACAGGTATTTATAAAACACATGGTATTGGAACTGGAACCTGATACAAAATACCTCTATTATTAACTTATCATGTAGATTACTGTACATAAAAGCACATTCTTGACTTGTTAATATTAACTTATCGTGCAGATTGTTGTACACAAAAGCTGATTCTTGACTTGTTTAAATTGTTATTTGTAAAAAATATTACTATTATTAGAATACAAGTATACTTTTCATAAAGACAATTTATATACTTTCCATAAAGTCCATTATGTTCTATTTATCAATTAGGTCAGGATTACTATGCAATATACAAGCAGGCAGGGCTGCTAGCCCCAGATCCTTAAGGAGAGTGTAGCAATTTGTGTATTTGGCTTTGTGTAAGTATATTTGGAGAAGCACCCTAGTGTGCTGAGCATGTAAACCTGAACTCTGGCTAAGCCCTTATGTGTGGTATTAAAAGACTTGACGGGATAGAACATGAATTGTTGTGAAAAATATATATAATTTCACAAAATATAGTTAGCTTATGTCCTAAATTGATTTTGTGTCAAGAAGAACTTCTGTTAGATATAGAAATGGTACAAATATGAGTAAAACACAGGAACTGGAACCTGATGCAAAATAACTCTTTCCACATCAACTTATGTAGATTGCTAAACACAAAGCTTATTGTTGACAAATTTTGTGTAAGTTGTTTTTCTTAGAAAGAACATTTCACTGTCATGAGAATACAAGTCTAATTTCCGTAACTCTTACACATGGCCATAAAGCATAATGCTCTACCATATCAATTGTGTCAGGTTGATTATGCAACAGACTAGCAGCTGAGACTGTATTGGGATGTGTATTAGAAATGCATAGTGGACTCAGCAGGAATATCTGAACTCTGGTTGACCCCTTTTGTGTGGTATTTAAAGGAATATAAGGGAGATACTATTGTTTAAAATTCAACATGATGTTTAATGTCATTGGGTTTTTGCAGCTAGTTGCCATAAATATTTTAAACAGATTAATTAATTATGTTTGTCTTTCATCTTAATGTTTTAAAAACACTTACAAATATAGAACAACTTGCATGACAATCTTAAATATTTCATATTCAAGATAATATTATGATAAGTAATTTCAAATTAGAGAATTTATATGGTGCGAGTGATCACTTGATGAAAGCTTAAAATTTAGTAATAATGATGTGTCATCTGCAGCTGAAAAGTCAATATGGCTGCTATCGCGGCCATCTTGGATTCTCAGAACTGAAACGTCTACCTTTGTGGGAGGAATCACTATAGGTATAACATACTACAATATGAAAATGATATCTAGATTGGTTAAGGAGAAGGAGTCATTTTAATGAAATCTAATTGAAAATTCAATATGGCTGCCATGGCGGCCATATTGGATTCTCAAAACTGAAAGGTCTACCTTTCTGTGCAGAATCACCATAGTTATAACATACTACAATTTCAGAATGATATCTAGAGTGGTTTAGAAAGAGTAGTCTTTTCATGAAATCCAATTGAAAATTCAATATGGCTGCCATAGCGGCCATCTTGGATTCTCAAAACTGAAACGTCTACCTTTCTGTGAGGAATCACCATGGGTATAACATACTACGATTTCAGAATGATATCTGGATTCGTTTAGGAGGAGTAGTCTTTTTCCTGAAATCTAATTGAAAATTCAATATGGCTGCCATGGCGGCCATCTTGGATTCTCAAAACTGAAACGTCTACCTTTCTGTGAGGAATCACCATGGGTATAACATACTACAATTTCAGAATGATATCTGCATTCGTTTAGGAGGAGTAGTCTTTTTCCTGAAATCTAATTGAAAATTCAATATGGCTGCCATGGCGGCCATCTTGGATTCTCAAAACTGAAACGCCTACCTTTCTGTGAGGAATCACCATAGGTATAACATACTACAATTTCAGAATGATATCTGGATTCGTTTAGGAGGAGTAGTCTTTTTCCTGAAAGTTTACGGACGGACGGACAGACAGACAGACGGACGGACGGACGGACAGACAGACGGACGACGGACGAAGCGCCATGACATAAGCTCACATTTACTTTGTAAAGGTGAGCTAAAAATCAACTTAAAGACAGTATACTTTAAAGTAACCTTGTTACTCGAAGCTTGAAATCCTAAAAGAGTCAAGCGCCACTGATTTTTGCTCCAAAGTAAGATAGTCTGATTAAAATTCCTCCATGCTAAGAGTAAGAATGAATAATCTTTTGAGTCTAGCAAGATACAAACTCTTTCCAGCTGGGGTTTCCTCTACCTAAAGGTCTGAAAGCACTCAAGCTTGTCGCAAGTTCTGACTAAGCACATCCAGCCAATGGCAAGGACTCCTACATAACCTTTTGGTAACAGTAGGCAGGGGCAAATAACTCCTACGTACCATTTCTTTTTCAACAAGGTTGAAAAATATTTTCAAATTTATTCCAAGGGACGGTCAACCTTAATAAGACTGACTACTGAGAGCTTATTACTCAAAGCCTCTTGTTCTTGCTTCAAAGCCAACTTGTCACATTATTGTCTAATTAGACAACACCTCTAGTTTTTCCTTTGAATTGTTCCCAAAAGCTACCGAATACATTTATTCCGTCTTTTAAACTGCCATTGTAAGTCAACTTGTTCCTATTGGTCTATGCTAAAGGTGAGCTTAGGTTGTTCTTATGGTTCTAGGTATCTTAAACTTTTTTTTACTTTAATTATCTGCATTTGGTTATATTGTTTTGCAAGCAAAGATTGTTAAATGGAACCACAAAATAAATGTACTATTATTGTCATTATTTAATGCAGCATATGTGGCTTACTGAAGAAGGCGTATCATAAGATGATGATAAAGTCATATGTAGGCATTCATATCATCAGATTCATTGTATGCATGTATGGTTTAACCTGATGAGGATTCTGGTCACATAAACACTATTATCTGAAACTTTTAATCACAGAGCATAAATACGTCCATTGACCACAGTCAATCCTTCTTTGGGATATAGATTCTTGTATAGACATGTTGTTCCATCTGGCCAGAATATTCAAGGAATTATTTGACAAAATTTCAACATTCGAAATATCACAAAAAATGTACTTTTTATTTACATGAACTTTCAAAGAGAAAAAGTTGGAAGGTTAAAAATCTTGCTAAAGAATTAGTTTCACAAACTAGATTAGCGTTTGCGGGATACCGCAAAAGCAGAGCAGCCCCGGAACTTTGGGTTTCGCCTTACCCTGTTCCGCCTTTTACAGGCCTCACCAAATTGGGAATTTTCTCGTGACCTTGACCTTTGACACTCAAGGTCAGACAATCAATGAACACATTTCATTGAGTATAACATTATTGTAATGAAATAAAGTGTTAAAAATACAATTAATCCATTTTCTCCATATATGTTGACCTTGCTGTGACCTTGACCTTCGACAGTTAGTACCCAAAACTTTTTGAAAATGTTGAACTTCTCAAGAGATAATATATACAAAATCTAAACTTCATAGCACAAAAACTTTTCAAGTTATTGTGTTTAGAAGGAATTGCAATAACTCATATCTCATGACCTTGACCTTTGACCTTCAAGGTCACACAATAATTGAACACTTTTTATTGAGTATAACAATCATGTATTGATTAAAAGTGATCATAGTTAAAATTAAGCATTTTCGCTAAACCATGCTTAAGTCATGACCTTGCTGTGACCTTGACCTTTGACAGATTGTAGCCGAAACCTTTTCAAAATTTTTTACTTTTCCAAGGATGATATATACCAAGTTAGAGCTTCATAGCACAAAAACTTTTCAAGTTACCGTGTTTACAAAGAATTTTGTGGTGATTTTATAACTCGTGACCTTGACCTTTGAACTTGAAAGTGAACATGTCATAATGATTCCCTGGAAGTATTAACATTTAGACATGTTCATGAGTTCTGAAAAGCTAAATGGGATAAAGTTATACCCCAATTTAGTGCATTTTGTAATAACTCATATCTCATGACCTTGACCTTTGACCTTCAAGGTCACACAATCATTGAACACTTTTTTTTGAGTATAACAATCATGTATTGATTAAAAGTGTTCATAGTTAAAATAATAAAGCATTTTCGCTAAAACATGCTTACGTCATGACCTTGCTGTGACCTTGACCTTTGACGGATTGTAGCCAAAACCTTTTCAAATTTTTTTACTTTTCCAAGGATGATATATACCAAGTTAGAGCTTCATAGCACAAAAACTTTTCAAGTTATCGCGTTTACAAGGAATTCTTAGTGTGAATACATAGCTCGTGACCTTGACCTTTGACCTTGAAAGTGAACATGTCAAAATCGTTCCCCCGAGGTATGAGGAGTAAGGTATGAATAAGAGTTCTGGAAAGCTTTGGGGAAAAAAGTTATAGCTAGTAGTACGAGTGCGGCGGCGGCGGCGGCGGCGATGGAAACTTCACAATAAAAGTACCGAGGGTACAGAACCTCACCTTAAAATGAATGATGTGGTAAAATGGTTTGTGTAACCATCTTTTATATGATAATTGATTATGGCTGCCATCATGATTTTTTTATCTTTTAAAATGCTATTCTTCTGTTGGAAACCACTAGAGCTTGAACAAACATTAATACAAGAATGATATAATCATGATTTGTTAACAAGCAGTAGGTTTTTGTATAACTTTGTTGTATATATATGGCTGAATTGGTGACTATCTTGGACTTTTTAATCTTCAAAATGCTACTTTTATGTGGGCATCTGTATTAATTTCATTATGATATCTTGATTGGTTTAGGAGTATTCATTTAGTCACACTCTCAACTTCCAAAGAACTAAAAAGATGATGCACATAAACATTTGGAATATATCCCTCTGACACAAATCACAAATTCAGCTAGTGATATGTCTCATGTAATTCTAACTGAAGATTTCTGAATATCTTAAATCTTGACATATGTTAGTGCAATCTGATTGGTCAGAATAGGCTAGCAGCTTGGGGGTTTATGCTAATTACTAGATATGATGACCTATGATGACCTCTTGCACCTGCATGTAGCTTATGTAACTTATCCTCTTATGTAAGTTACTGTTATTCCATATAGTGAGTGTTTTCCCCTCATTTCAATATGCAATACAGATACTCTTTAGAGGAGAGTTGCAGGAGAGGGGCTGGAAGGATAGGAGGGGAAAGGGGGGAGGGTGGTTGAGGAGGATAGAAGAGAGGTTTGCAATGGAAGGACAGGAGAAAAAAAGGGAGGTGGGAAAGGGGGGATAGAAGGGGTGGGGGTAGAAGAGAGGTTTGCAATGGAAATAATCTGGAGGTCAACTCAGTAATATGTTTATTGAAGTATCTTAACTAACAGAGAGAATTGGTGAGAAAGACTTTGTAAAAAAAGAATTGTTCAGACAGCTGTTCAATTAGTTTTGAAGATGAATATTAAATGATATCTTTTATTAGCATATCAAAAAAAATAAAAGATAATTTGTTATTCATTAACCAAAATTTTCAATTTGGAATAAATTAATTGCATGGGAACAAAGGAGTAAAAAACCTAACAGTTAGTGTTGGGAGTGAACAAATTTAATCATTTTAAATGCTTTTGAAAAGGATTTGTTTGAATTGAATGATCATTATAATTATCTAGATAATCATTGTTCAGACCGTAATCAGATATAGATGTTTAAAAAATGTATATTTATCCCTCACTGGCTATGTTATTTGCCATATATGAAGTGTCAGGAATTATGTAACCCACTGATGGAGTGAACAACTTTTATCATTTTATGTTTTATTAAAAAGGATTTATTAAAACAGTCATGCTTCAGGCTGTTCGCAGATAAAGATGATTCATACAGTTTTTTGTAACTGTATTTATAGTGTTGATAAATATTACAACAAGCGTATCAATACAATTATAATGACATTGATTTGATTGATCAGGAAATGTATTCTTTTCAATGAATTTCATGAAATCTAATTGAAAATTCAATATAATTGACAAATTGACCATCTTGGATTCTTGATAATGAAATAAATGCGTCTTTGTCAGGAATCACTATATAAAAAAATACTCACTTTTCAGAATGATATCTTAATTAATTTAATAGGAGTAGTACTTGGCCTGAAATCTAATTGAAAAATAATGACTTCTATGATGACATGTTGTTCCCAGAACCCCTTCAGCATGATACAATTATCATTTAGTTTTACAGGTATTTATCAAACACATGGTATTGGAACTGGAACCTGATACAAAATACCTCTATTATTAACTTATCATGTAGATTACAGTACATAAAAGCAGATTCTTGACTTGTTTAAATTGTTATTTGTAAAAAGTATTACTTTTAATAGAATACAAGTATACTTTTCATAAAGACAATTTTTATACTTTCCATAAAGTCCATTATGTTCTATTTATCAATTAGGTCATGATTAATATGCAATATACAAGCAGGCAGGGCTGCTAGCCCCAGATCCTTAAGGAGAGTGTAGCAATTTGTGTATTTGGCTTTGTGTACGTATATTTGGAGAAGCATCCTAGTGTGCTGAGCATGTAAACCTGAACTCTGGCTAAGCCCTTATGTGTGGTATTAAAAGACTTGACATGAGAAAACATGAATTGTTGTGAAAAATATATATAATTTCACAAAATATAGTTAGCTTATGTCCTAAATTGATTTTGTGTCAAGAAGAACTTCTGTTAGATATAGAAATGGTACAAATATGAGTAAAACACAGGAACTGGAACCTGATGCAAAATAACTCTTTCCACATCAACTTATTATGTAGATTGCTAAACACAAAGCTTATTGTTGACAAGTTTTGTGTAAGTTGTTATTCTTAAAAAGAACATATCACTGTCATGAGAATACAAGTCTAATTTCCATAACTCTTATTGCATACACATGGCCATATAGCATAATGCTCTACCATATCAGGTCAGGTTGATTATGCAACAGACTAGCAGCTGAGACTGTGATGCTAGCAGCCTGTATTGGGATGTGTATTAGAAAAGCATAGGAATATCTGAACTCTGGTTGACCCCTTTTGTGTGGTATTTAAAGGAATATAAGGGAGATACCATTGTTTAAAATTCAACATGATGTTTAATGTCATTGGGTTTTTGCAGCTAGTTTATGCAGCCATAAATATTTTAAACAAATTAATTAATTATGTTTGTCTTTCATCTTAATATTTTAGAAACACTTAAAAATATAGAACAACTTGCATGACAATCTTAAATATTTCATATTCAAGATAATATTATGATTAGTAAGTTCAAATTAGTGAATTTATATAGTGCGAGTGATCACTTGATGAAAGCTTAAAATTTAGTAATAATGATGTGTCATCTGCAGCTGAAAAGTCAATATGGCTGCTATCGCGGCCATCTTGGATTCTCAAAACTGAAACGGCTACCTTTGTTGGAGTAATCACTATAGGCATAACATACTACAATATGAAAATGATATCTAGATTGGTTTAGGAGAAGTAGTCATTTTCATGAAATCTAATTGAAAATTCAATATGGCTGCCATGGCGGCCATCTTGGATTCTCAAAACTGAAACGTCAACCTTTCTGTGAGGAATCACCATAGGTATAACATACTACAATTTCAGCATGATATCTAGATTGGTTTAGAAAGAGTAGTCTTTTCATGAAATCTAATTGAAAATTTAATATGGCTGCCATGGCGGCCATCTTGGATTCTCAAAACTGAAACGTCTACCTTTCTGTGAGGAATCACCATGGGTATAACATACTACAATTTCAGAATGATATCTGCATTCGTTTAGGAGGAGTAGTCTTTTTCGTAAAATCTAATTGAAAATTCAATATGGCTGCCATGGCGGCCATCTTATATTCTCAAAACTGAAACGTCTACCTTTCTGTGAGGAATCACCATGGGTATAACATACTACAATTTCAGAATGATATCTGCATTCGTTTAGGAGAAGTAGTCTTTTTCCTGAAATCTAATTGAAAATTCAATATGGCTGCCATGGCGGCCATCTTGGATTCTCAAAACTGAAACGTCTACCTTTCTGTGAGGAATCACCATGGGTATAACATACTACAATTTCAGAATGATATCTGGATTCGTTTAGGAGGAGTAGTCTTTTTCCTGAAAGTTTACGGACGGACAGACGGACAGACGGACGGACAGACGGACGACGGACGAAGCGCCACGACATAAGCTCACATTTACTTTGTAAAGGTGAGCTAAAAATGTGCAAAGTTACAGGCCAGATGAGCTAACAAAAAACTGTAGCACCAAAAAACATAATACCGCTGCGTTTAACTGCAATTCTGTCAATGTATGAAGCAAGCATAAGAATCATGATAGAGGAAGAAATCATTGTTGACTACGGAGTGGTACAACCTTCCTCTGTGTTCAGCAATCCATCATCTAGGATTAGGTCATGTAAATAAATCTTTGACCGGTAACTTCTTTTGAATAGTAAAGAACATTTTGAAGAAACCTCATCCTAAGAAAAATCAAACAGCCCTTTCAATATTTTTACAATCCTTAAACGTGAAACTGTCTAAATGACATTTGCTTGACAGGCTTGGCGACTTCTTGAACCACCTCTGGAGTAACCAGCACTTCGGCAGGCAGCTACTTAGCTTACTTCTATACACTTTCCTTCAAATTGTCACATTATTTGGTACTTCTTACATATAAGCAGTGACTATCAGGATGTTAAACTTGCAGCAGTACATCAAGTCCATCATTCTCTCCCCACAGCGGCAGCTCAGTCATACCTCAGTTAGCTTCTGTTCTATTACGGCCAATACATGGGATAGAAAGGTAGAAATCTGATTGAAGGCAATCGAAGTTAGTTGTGCAATCAGCAACGCCGTTTCAAAAGTGGTCACTCGCAAAACCTAAAGGCTAATTCTGTGTTGTTTTTCTACAAAACATCGCTTTTTACCTTCTAATTAATTTTTATTTGGTAAATAAGTAAAATAAATTTACACAATTATAAAACAGTATCT
Source organism: Steromphala cineraria (assembly GCA_916613615.1). Lineage (NCBI taxonomy): Eukaryota > Metazoa > Mollusca > Gastropoda > Trochida > Trochidae > Steromphala > Steromphala cineraria. Next base: position 1,574,652 of record OU744734.1, read on the forward strand.
TTCCAATGAAAAACCCTATCCATATCTGATTTTTCAAATATTTCCCTCTCAGTTAATGAAAAAAACTCATGAAGGCATGATATTTTCCATGTGACGATACCACCGTTCAGAATTCTCAAAGTCATGGATATCCAAACGTTTTTTTTCACTGGCTGCTACTAACGGAGAAACAAGTTATTGCCGCTTGGGCAATCTGCCGGAACCCTGAGATCTTGCCGTAATATAACAGAGGCTAACTCAGGTATGACTGAGCTGGCAGCTGCCTCTGTGGGGAGAGAATGCAAATTCATAATTGTCACACTAATATCACACTGCTGTATTTCCATTTGCAAGAAATGTTTACATTCATCTGATTTCACTTTTTCTCTTGAAAAAATCAAAGAAAAATGTAAAGATTTGGTTTATTTTTTTATTTCCCTCATTAACAGTTTTTTATACTCTTGATGGGTACAGCATCTGCAAAGCAAAAAAGGATATTTAGAATGATGATTACAATTTGGATAACTGATGTTCAAATGCAATCTTAACACTTAATTCAGACATTCATATTCTTTTCCATTGTTCAAACTGACAAAGAAAAGAAATGCTTCAAACCATGATATTAACCAATGATAATCATTTTCGTTTGAATACAGATGTATTATTAAAGGGTTTACATCAACTTGTTAGTGTAGAACCCTAGTATAGGAGCCTACAACAGAGCAATCTGTGTTGACTGTAGTTAAATCTGTATCTATAGGATACAAGCTAATGATGCAAATGTTGATTCTGAGAAAGTAAAATGTTTCTTTTGTAGTTCCAGATATTCAGTTCCCCTGCCAGATATTCAGGTTTTTGTGGGTTTTTATATGCCCAAAGGCTAAATGGATTATTTCAAGGAAACATTTTTTCAAGGTCTGGTAAAGAAATAATTTGAGAAAGTGAATTAACATAATTCTTGATAAAAAAATAAAAGGATAAATGCCTGAAACATGATTGCAAACACTTCAGAGAATTGTAAGGGATTTTACAATATTTACTGTTATCAGTCTGTATTTCATAATTTCTTATATCTAAACCTTAAATGACAGTCTCAATACTTGAATGAAAGTCACCAATTACTTCTTTTTCCTAAATCTTAAAAATACACATACAGAATCATTTAGGATTCCATGAAAATATTTGTTAAAGCCTGGCTCACCACACGGATTCTCTTTCCCATGGCCTTAGAGGGAAGGTTCTTCCTGAAGGTGGCACGGACAGCACCACTGTTACCATGGGAACGGGTGATTTTCCCCCAGATCACTCGAATCTTGTTTGGTCTTTGGGGCTGGTTAGGACATCGCGTCTTGCTGTCAAAACAAATTTATATTAAACATTAAAGTCTATATACAAGAAAACATGCAATTTTCATAAATACAGTTTCAACTATAAATTTCTCATAAGCTCCCCGATATCGATCAGGGCAAAGGAAATGTCTTGTTTTGCTGATCTAAAATCATCCAGTTGGATTTCCCCAAGCAATAGCAAAATGGTCTTATTTTTCCTATAGTATCTGTATACCCCATCGCCAGAGAAATGACTTCAACTTAAAATTCACTATCTTTATTATTCCATAAAAGATTTAAGGAATATTAAATACAAAACAAATGTTCTCACTTTCGAGTATGCATAAAAATATGTCCTATATAAGTCTAGAAATGAAGAAATATAATTATATCAAATCAATTTTGCACATACTTGCGTGCCCTGTATACGTAAGCGCATCTCTTGCCCATGTAGAAGTCAGTTTCCTCCTTGGTGGTAACTCCATCAATTCTCAGCAGGGATGTATTCTCGTGCTGGTTGCGCAGACCTCGCTTGTAGCCAGTGAATACTGCCTTGCAGTACATTCTGAGAGATAATATCATATAAATGATAATGTGAACATGGAGAACAAACTACTTTCATTCACTTGTAAGGTACTTACAGTGTCTACATTGATCAAGCATCTTAATGAAGGAGGACAAGCTTGAAGTCATGTTTTCAGTGAAGGTACCAACTGTTATCAAGAAAATACTTGATAACAGTGTATCTGCATTAAAAGCTGCATATAGAGAATCTCGCCCAAGTGTCTTCAGATATCAAATATATTAACACGAGCTAATGAAAGTTTCAAATATCCAAGGCTTGCAAAGAATATTTTACTTAAAGCAAGGAGTATAACTGTATTGAAATATTGAGATTATATTTATCCAAAATGTTTCTCAAAGAATGCAGAATCCATTTAAAACGTACATCGATACGATTATATCTGTGTATTTGGCTAGTCAAAATATCTTTGGGCTGGTGCTCATAGGAATTCACTAGTCCGAATGGCTAGTGCCCCGAAAAGACTTATTTCGACCCCTGCATTCAATCGATTAATATTGTTCTTCATGAGCGATTTATTTAAGAAGGGACATATTTCAATACCATCTTCATGAAGCAAGGCTGCGAGATGTTAATCATATTTTTATAATTGGGAAGTTTAGAAACAAGTGGTGTTTATGTTTTTGCTGTCAAAAGTCTAAAAGTAGAAGTTTAGTCTTAAACTTCCTATAATCGACAACGTGATAGATGCGCGTTTGATTAGGCATCTGCCGAATACTCTGAAAAAGGCGTACGTTAATCATCTAAACAAAATGATCAAAATAAGCAGATCGACGTATGGTTGTCTAGCTAGATTGACGTATAATACGTCGATTTCAGGATTTCCCCAATCTGCTTATTGTCTGAAATTTTTCATTGATTTGCAGTTGCCGAAAGTCATTGATACTATCACTCACTGAGAATGCAAATTGATGACTTAAATTAATATGTTGCAGTGTTGTTCCTAGAGGGGGTCCTGGGGACATTTGCCTACCCTTTTTGCTTAGTGTCCCTTAAATTTTGGAGTAGTAGGATACTTTTACCATTGCAAGGGGTCCCATCCACTCAGAAAAGACCAAAATGACCCCCTTAACTGACCACCTAGGAACAACACTGATGTTGAACAACATCTTAAAATCATGAATTTGCAATTTGTAAATAAACCATTTTAGTAAAAAGCGTAATATCTTTGCTTGTTTACAACAAATAATTTACCTTCCTGGCCTTTTAGGCGGGGCAGATTTTGCTGCGTTCTCTGCCATAGTGCTTGGCCTGAAACAACAATAGTTAAATAAAAGTACCGAGGGTACAGAAGCTCACCTTAAAATGAATGATGTGGTAAATGGTTTAATTATACATGTAACCATCTTTTATATAATTGATTATGGCTGCCATCATGATTTTGTTATCTTTTAAAATACTAGTCTTCTTTTGGAAACGACTAGAGCATGAACAAACATTAATACACGAATGATATAATCATGATAAGTTAACAAGCAGTAGGTTTTTGTATAACTTTTTTGTATATCTATGGCTGAATTGGTGACCATCTTGTACTTTTTAATCTTCAAAATGCTACTTTTATGTGGGCATCCGTATTAATTTCATTATGATATCTTGATTGGTTTAGGTGTATCCATTTAAATGTCATTCATTACTTACAGGATGGTGGGCACTTACATTTGTTTTGTAGTGAATCATTAATATGATTTCAAGATTATTTCACTGATGGTTATGCTGCATGGGATATTGAGAATCCCAAAAGTACAGATTTTTCAAGGAAAATGAATGACTGATTGAGAGGAAAGTCATAAACACAGCAATGCATAAGACACGTTTATTTTGTTCACATAATATTTACATGTCAAGTGACCATGAGATGTCTTTCATTAAAGTATCAATTTATTTAACACTCATACAGTACTATAATGGTAAACATTTTTGCATTGTCAAATCAAGAGAGAGGAATGACAAATCAAATTTCCTTACTTTTCTTACTAAACCCTTTTCGATTTTCATCTGCATATTTATTCCACATCAACTTATCATGTAGATTGCTAAACACAAAGCTTATTGTAGACAAGTTTTGTGTAAGTTGTTATTCTTAGAAAGAACATATCACTGTCATGAGAATACAAGTCCATAACTTTTATTGCATACACATGGGCCATGGCCATATAGCATAATGCTCTACCATATCAATTGGGTCAGGTTGATTATGCAACAGACTAGCAGCTGCCACTGTGATGCTAGCAGCCTGCCTTGTGATGTGTATTAGACAGTATAGTAGAATATCTGAACTCTGGTTGACCCCTTATGTGTGGTATTTAAAGGAATATAAGGGAGATACCATTGTTTAAAATTTAACATGTTTAATGTGATTTGGTTTTTGCAGCTAGTTGCCATAAACATTTTAAACAAATTAATCAATTATGTTTGTCTTTCATCTTAATTTTTTTTAGAAACACTTAAAAATATAGAACAACTTGCACGACAATCTTAAATATTCCATATTAAAGATAATATTATGATTAGTAAGTTCAAATTTGAGAATTTATATGGTGCCAGTGATCACTTGATGAAAGCTTAAAATTTAATAATAATGATGTGTCATCTGCAGCTGAAAAGTCAATATGGCTGCTATTGCGGCCATCTTGGATTCTCAAAACTGAAACATCTACCTTTCTGTGCGGAATCACTATAGGTATAACATACTACAATATATAAATGATATCTAGATTGGTTAAGGAGAAATAGTCTTTGTCATGAAATCGAATTTAAAATTCAATATGGCTGCCATGGTGGCCATATTGGATTCTCAAAACTTTAACGTCTACCTTTCTGTGCGGAATCACCATAGGTATAACATACTACAATTTCAGAATGATATCTGTATTCGTTTAGAAGGAGTAGTCTTTTTCATGAAATCTAATTGAAAATTCAATACGGCTGTCATGGCGGCCATCTTGGATTCTCAAAACTGAAACGTCTACCTTTCTGTGAGGAATCACCATGGGTATTACATAATACAATTTCAGAATGATATCTGTATTCGTTTAGAAGGAGTAGTCTTTTTCATGAAATCTAATTGAAAATTCAATATGGCTGTCATGGCGGCCATCTTGGATTCTCAAAAATGAAACGTCTACCTTTCTGTGAGGAATCACCATGGGTATAACATACTACAATTTCAGAATGATATCTGTATTCATTTAGAAGGAGTAGTCTTTTTCATGAAATCTAATTGAAATTTCAATATGGCTGTCATGGCGGCCATCTTGGATTCTCAAAACTGAAACGCCTACCTTTCTGTGGGGAATCACCATGGGTATAACATACTACAATTTCAGAATGATATCTGAATTAGTTTAGGAGGAGTAGTCTTTTTCGTGAAAGTTTACGGACGGACGGACAGACGGACGGACGGACAGACGGACAGACGGACGGACGGACAGACGGACGGACAGACGGACGGACAGACGGACGGACAGACGGACGGACAGACGGACGGACAGACGGACGGACAGACGGACGGACAGACAGACGGACGAAGCGCCATGACATAAGCTCACATTTACTTTGTAAAGGTGAGCTAAAAACTATAAGACCTGTGTGAAATTTTGTAAGTGCAAAGCATCCAGAGAATTTTCTATTCAGATAAATTTATCCCTCGTAAACTTGCCTCAGAAGGAAGACCAAATTCAAGATAAAAATTAACTTATACCACAAAACAAACAAATACTCACAGGCAAAGTGACACATGGTGTCAACATTATGTTCACCCTAGGTACAGCCGTGTCAGGTAAAGATACGCACTTACATAAAAGTTAACCTAATAATTGCACATTTAGTGTTAGCTTGTAATTTTTTGTTGTCTTAACATCTTTTTGAAATTCAAAAGTTATTGAAAGGTTTTTAATTGTTTTATAAGAGTAAGATGTTGAACAGCAGCACAAAACAGTGACTTGTTTGTACAAATTGACAAAATTCCTAACAAATCAATTGTCATCAAATATTTTCTCTTTTCCCATTTAAAATGTGAATGGAAACAAAATCATTGATCCTACAATAAATATGTCATTCCTTGATCTTCTGAAATCAGTTTCAAAATCTATAAATATTATAAAATTGAAAATGTTACGTGTATTCAAAACCTGCCTGCGTATTTTGAGCCTACAATTCCGGACCTTCCCAAAATAGGGGGTAGTCCTTTGAAAACTTTGACCGTCTTTCACAAATGAAATTCCAAAATATAATTCTGCATTAGAACTGTCAACTAAACCCTAAACTTTCACATGGACATAGGGTTTTCTCATATCTTATATTTTCTGACATGACAGATCATGTATCTCTTAGGTGCGTATCTTTACCCGTCAGCACTGTACTTGGTCAAGTGTAGAGACAAAGAAAATATATCTAAAAACATACTTGATAAGTTGCTTAAAATTTTAAAATATGAAAGTTACGAATATTGGCATATTTCCATTATTATTGAATTATTTACAAAATATTTTGACAAATATTATATTAGATTATGGAGAATGTCAGTGATTCCCGCACAGTGAATTTATTACTAATGTTCCTAGACGATCATGCTCGCCTCGGTACTAGCTCCCCTACACTCCGCAGTTACCGAGACGAGGAGCCTCGCATTGAAAAAAGTGGAAATTTTCCTCCGAAATTTTCAAAGTCGAAATAATTTAATAATAGGCCTTTTCCAATCAAATTATTGTCATGTATCGATGCAAAATTATGAAATACAATGATTTAAGTATTTGTTTTTTTGTTACTTGCTTTAATTTTTCATTTAATTGCTGAAATCGCCGATTTGAAAATCGGTCCCGACTGAAATCCCAGTCGGGCTTTGAGCATTAATAACTTCTTGAATTCTTCACCTTCATTGATATGATTTAATTTACGTATTCTTCATCAAAATAATTCTTGATTTTTAATGAAGTCACAATTTGTTATGAATCTCGAAGTTTGTAATAAGCGATTTTTAAGTTGGTGTAAAATGACGAAGTTCGTTTGTGATTATCGATTGCGCATGCTCACTGGGCCGGAAAGAACACTATAGCGATGACCGGCGGACCTCTCACACGGCGAAAAACACATGCCAAATCCACCTTCATTTTCAGGACTGCTGACAAGGAAATGGATCTTGGAAATGTGTCTAAAGTACTCTAGTAGTCAGTCAAGTAGGGATCAAATGAGTCTTTGAAAAATAAAGAATTATAAAAAGCTTGCCGACTGGACCACAGGGACATGTATCGCTTATATACAGCGTTAGAAAGACATACATACTCATAGACCCTACCCTAATACATATAGTATTAGGGTAGGGTCTATGAGTATGTATGTCTTTCTAACGCTGTATATAAGCGATACATGTCCCTGTGGACTGGACTGATAAACTTGGCTATGTAAAGATGTCAAACAAAACTCAACAGGTGCTTCCTTTTCGAAAATGCTGACATTATGATTAATTATCTGACAAGTTTAATTATCAAATTAAAAAAAAATTCTACTTAATATTTATTGGAATTTCGCTTGATTAGAAAACTTCAGCGATTGCATTTTTGATGTTGCAATTTATTGTCACTGACAATTTTTTAACTTTCCAATTTATTTACCTTTCAAGTTGAATTTTCCAATAACTTTTCTTACAGCATTATCTATTTATAGTTTCACAAATGCACAATATTTCCATGTTAACTGTGGAATTAAATGTGATGCTATGCAAACTAAAATAATTAAAATAAATTTAATGCATGCTAAAATAGTACCCCCAAAACAGACAGCTCCTGAAATGGTATCTGACAACAAAAATCCTGAACAGTTAGGAGTGAGAAAAAACATCTGTCACAATCATCAGTGGTCTATTTAAATGCTTCTTAATAATTTCTGGATTTCCCTTACATCAATAGTATTAAATCTCAGAATATTGACCACTGTTCATCCAATGGCACATGTGCTAAATTCCTCAATCCCTGACTCTTTACTGAACATCATTCATTGTTGAAAGATATAACTCTATCTCAATATCAAATTCTCTTTTTCTTGTTTTATAGTACAGAAAGCTTTTGTTGTAAATATTTATACTTTATTATAATAGGATATCATCTTGGATCTATTGAAGAAATCAATTTTCATTTATTTTCAGCCAACCATGAATATGTAATTTTATGTCACAGTCGGTTAGCTTGTCTGTTTGAAGTACAAACTACAAAAAGGTGAAATAATATGTGCAAAATATACAATTAAATGCCATGTAGACAGGCCTAAACTTTAAATGCCATAATGACAGCCATTTAAGAAAATACAAATAGGTTAAAAAGTTCCGAGCATTTAAATTTTATTGTAGATTCAAGATTTTTCTTTCACATTAAAACTGTTGCAGAATATGTATAAGATAAGCATTGCTATTGTAAAATAAAACTGACAGGGTGACATTAAAAACAACATTTATCTGGAAAATTTGTCAGATTTACTTAAAATAAACTGTTAATAATTTATTGATTATCAATATTCTTATTTTTACACAGTCCTTAACAAATAATTTAAAAGAAAAGAACATGCATTCTTGACTTGAAATCACAGGCATAATTATTTTAAAAGATTTTAAAGTAGTTATATAAACAAGGCAAATTGAAAATCAAATTTGAAATAAGCAATAATGTATACTTGCAAAATATCAGGCATTGATATTTATGAAAATGTTGTTTTGAAATTTAGTTTTTTTAGACACAGTTACTAAGTACAACAAGTGAAAAACTTTAATGTTTGTAGAAAATTAAGATTTTAAAAATAATACACTATTTGGAAGACGATATGAACAGCCTAAATTTGGAACTTTGTTTGCAATAATATCCTTAATGTTTCAATAGATGAATTAAGGTTGTTTTATATGTAAGTTTATTGTATTTTTTGTTTAAGATCACAGATTGCAAGATCTTTGAGTCTGTCAATCAAAAAACATTTTCGTTTTTGTTTTCAAACATTGCATACTACACTTCATTCAGCAAGTATGCTTCCTTTCTACCGGCGATATTTTTAGAAAACGTTCAGTAAATTACTAAAATTAAGCGAAAATCTTGAAGAAGGATCAGCCACAAGACTAAGTGCTGTGATGACCGGCTGATGCCAAAGTTTGCTATGCGCATGCGCGAATTAAGCTTTGCAAATGGCGGACGTTTCAAATAAACAAACTGAGATCGCCTGAAGAGTTTGATGAGTTACAAACCTCATCGTCACCATGACACACATTTCCTAGATAGTTTATCGATAAGATAACGTTTGAGTACATTCAGTCACATTCATAAGAATGAATTATACGTATGATTCGGAAAGTCCCCACTTTTTACATAGGTCGGCACCTCGTCGTGGGAACGGAGGTTTACCGGAGATAGTCACGGCGAGCATCTACATCGTCTATAATGTTCCCTGCATATAAATTTGACACTTAATAATTAGTCTTTACCGAACTGTAAACATGAAACAAAAGTCATAAAAAACAAAAGCACTTTCACAGCAATATCAATGAAACACGTCTGCATATTACAATTCGTGCAGAGCCATAAATTAATTTTCAAAACGCTATGATGAACCTTGCAAGAATTATTTTGTAAACAGACACACTTGATCGCTAGACAGAACTTCTTTCAATCCTTCAATTATCATAAATTCGCTTGAACATCTGTCTCTAAAGATACATCTTAATTATAGTTGAAAGTCAACAGAATCGATTTGCAATCTTTAATTTCATTACTTAGATTTGAGAAAAGAACAATGTTCGATTCATATAGAACTTTTCAAGAAATATTCACCACTCACGAGCTTGTAAAACGGAAAAGGATGTAGGTCGAAGTAGTCGCGCAGTAAATGCTTTTCGGAAAATATTAAATTTCGATATTTTATTCAATACAAATAATGTTTAATACGCATCCCGCATTTATAGCAAATTTTATTGAATATGGATTAACTAAATCATTTGCTGAAATATTTCTTTTGGTGTCCGTTTTGAAATCTTTAGGCTAAACAAATATGAAAAAAAACCTATTTTTCTTGTTAAAATGGCGTATATCAGCACGTATTTCGCACTTATATAACAGTCTTATATAAAATAAATGACACAATGTCAACGATCAAGTTCATATATTTAATTTTGACGTCAAAATTACAACTACAACAGTATGTATGGTTAATCGAGGGTAAAATTAAGCTCGAGCCTGTAACAGGAAGTGACGAATCAGCGCTGGATGGCAACCATAAACAATCGACAAGAGGATTGAATGGTCGCTTTACTATTCTGGAATGGAAGTAATTTAGCTCGACAGAAGGTTGATCTATCAAGGTAGCGTAAATGTTTAAATGTTTTTTTTATGTTTGTTGCGGTGAATGACTAGATACATTATTGTCTATGCATTGTTTCTGTTATCTTGAAACATCAAATTTGTATGGTGAATTTCATGACGTTCACGGTTCTGTTGTTAACCAAATAAGATTAAGTGCTGCCATAAACAGAAGGCTTATTGTAAATGAGGTAAGTTTAAAATGAATGCACCATAATTTAAATATTTGGAATCCTACGGTATATTAAAAAATAACTTTAACTCTAAGTCAGTCATTCAAATTTGCTTTATTTTCATATCGAACATGCAATAAATATCTAAATCATAATATAATTGTTTGTCGTACATCTTACAGATGAGCGTGATGGCCTCACCCATGTTGAGTGGTGTGGATGCTATCCACGTTGCCACAGTTCTAGAAGACTGTGTCGACCAATTGGCTATCCTGGGACGTATCATGCCAACAACATTTGAGTTCCGCCACGATGCAAGCGAGGTATCTTTTTTTTTGACACTCAATTGACTCAATCTATTAAATATTTCAAATCAAATATGAAATATGTTGACATTGAATGTGATAACCATATTTGTTATCATTAATATATACTGTTATTGAAATAATGTTACTGATCATGTTTTTTTTATATGATTATATTATTATATATGTTTTCAATATATCAAAAAGATAATAAGGACATGTAACTTATGTTAGTGAAATCTGATAGTCGTTAAAAGCCATTTGATATTGCTTGTGTAGATGGTGAGAGATGACATCAATCAGCTTGTGGAAGGTCAACGTGACCTGGAGAGCAAGTATCAATCCGTTCTCACAAAGAAGATGGACCTGAGGAGAAGCACAAAGCATGCTGGGAGACTTGCTGAGGTGGAAGATGATGTAATGAACACAGGCCGAGACCTCAAGAACAGCACACACACTTTTGGCCGAAGTTTGAAACAAAATCCAATCACTGGAGACAATACTGCCAAAATTCAAGAGGATAGGTAAGGACGAATCATTTTTTCTTCTTGTTTTTGAAATTGAAACATTCTTATTATAGCTTTGGTAATATTTTTTAATCAAACTTTATATATAATGAACATTATGACTTGAAACATAATACAACAACTTCTTTTGTTAATATTATAAACTGCCACTAACTTTTTAAAGATATTGAGAAAATAAACCAGTCTGAAATATTAATAGCAATAATCAAGACTTGCCTAAATGAGACAGCAGAGCAAGTGAGAATTGCCAGATTATGGGTTGTCAAACTTCAAGAAGTCATAAAGCCATGGAAATCTCAGTAATACTAATAGATATGTATCAATCGTTGTTTACAGAGGGTTTGTGGAGCATGTGATGGCGGACACGATGGGAGAACTGATCCAGAACTGCACGTTCCAGTCGCTGATAGAAGCCGTGAGACAGGAGAAGCAGAGGAAAGCCTCTCTACAGAACACCATCCAGAAGTGAGTACAGCCACCATCAACTTCACCATCAACTTGGTCTAGTGAAATGAATGTATTAAGAATAAGCATACATTGTATTCATATACCAGGGGTGATGAATTATGTTTACTATGGGTACAATTTTGCATCGTTATCACACATTCAAAGTAGGCTTCTATTTTTTTGATACAATAATCAGTTTCAGGGATTAGAAAAGGTAAAGAGTTTATTCATCCATTGATTTTATGGATCCATTATTATCACTACTCTTGTAAATGATATTACTTTTTCCTAAATTCATTAAGAGAATAATGAAGTATTTACAAAAAGACTTACCTTCAAGCTAATATAAAAAAGATTGAGCCAACCACTAAAAGCTAAAGTAGAGTTAACAATTATGTGAATGTATCCCTTCTAGAGAAGAGGACGGGCGGAAGCGTGTGCGTCAGTTGAACCGTCTGCTGACGGAGGTGAAGAAGGAGAAGGAGGTGGAGATCCAGCAGAGGAACGAGATGATCGCACATCTCAAGGATCAGCTCCAGGAGATGAAGGCCAAAACAAACATGGAGGGCAAGTACATCAAGAAGTGTGCCGAGGTGGCCGTCACTCAGACGCAGAAACGATGCTTCCTCTCGGAGAAGGAGATGAAGGATGAGATTGAGGTGAGATATGATGCTGGCAGATATGATGCTGTCAGGTATGATGCTGGCAGACATGATGCTGGTAGACATAATACTGGCAGACATAAAGCTGGCAGATATGATGCTATATAGCTGATAGATATGGATGCTGGTAGATATGATGCTGGTAGATATGGATGCTGGCAGATATTGTGCTGGCAGATTTATGAATTCTTAATCATATCCTCACATACATGATAGCTGGTTAAACCTTGCATATATCATATTGCAATAATAGGGCATTGTATACATTGTGCCTTAAAAAAATATTTATTTCTATAAATTTATTTATACATGGGTTCATGAGTTGTACAGTCATGTCTTTATATCTTTTAGATATTGCTTGTTCTTTTCTGTACACAGCATCTGTCACAGATGAAGCGTATGTATAATATATATAACACCCCCCTCTCCCCTCTCCAATATCCCTATTTATTGGGCTTCGTAAATTTATTACTCATCTGGACCAATGTAGTGATGAATTAAACATTTTATTTGTAGAAACTTCAGCGAGAGATTGACAACGAGACCCGGGCCAATACTGAGATTGAGTCCTTCCTGAGAACTCATCAAGACGTAAGTGGAAACGATTTAGTATCTTTCTTTTCTTGTTTGATATTATTTATACTCTCATATATAAATAAGGTGTTTTCTTGCAGCTCCTCTAAAAAGCAATTTGCTTTATCATTGTATCAGTCATTGAGTCATTGAAATAAATTGAGATGTACTTGAACCTGTGCTATAAAAAAAAACTCCATAATTTTTCAAACAGGAGCTCCAAAGTCCTTTGTTGTAGAAGAAAATGAGTTTTGAAGATGTCTCATAATTATTTAAGTCCTTGCTGAAATAAGTGTGTGATTCCATGTTTCTATATTTTTATGTTTCTGAAAGAGAAGATCTTGTCTTTTGTGAAAGTGCAATTATTTGATGATACTTTTTAAGATATCCCATGAAAAAAATTCTTTCATGAGATGTGTTTTATCATGATTATTTTTAAGAGGTTGATTGACATGAGATTCCTTTTTCTTCTTTAATTTCAAACTGCTTTTTTATAATCAATATTTGTGTCATCTTTTTCATTGCATTTCATTGAATGGCGAAGTTAAAATTCAATTATTATTTTCTTTAATGTAGAATGCAGTCTAAGTAAACCTAGCCTCAATGTTATCCGTTTCACTCCGATATTGAGTCTAAAAGATCTAGTAGAGGGACGCGTCAGCACACGTATCAAATTGACGAACCAGAACTCATCTTACCAAGTCATAATAGTCTGCCTTCGCATGTATAACGTTGGAAGGTCATAGATCGCAGAAAGGTCGGCTGACGCTACCCTCTACTAGACCTTTCTAGACTCAATATAGGAGTGAAACGGGTAATATTGAGGTTAGGTTTACTTAGACTGTGTAGATTATGTTGATTCCTTTTATTATTTTGAAAACTAAACTAGTGATACTTGTACAGAAAGTAATGACTTGTGTTCTAGTCCTCGCGTGTAGTAGGACCAGATGGGAATATGGTGTCCATGGTATAACCTTGTACCTTCGTGTTGTACATTTGGAACATCACATTATGTTCACAATACATATCTAATCATACTGCATGTGGTTTCATAACAGCCTCACAATCTTGCATGCCATTTACATGTATATATTAAGTGATGTAGTGTTCTAAAGAATCACAAGAAAATTCTGTTACCTTTGCAATTTTCTTACCAAAGATTTTTCCTACAATTTGACCTTTTGATTTACAAAAGATTTTAAAAGAAAATTCAATGGTTGAAATATTTTTCATTTAATTCATCTGGCACTATGGTTGAAATAAAAGAAATTGGTACTTTTCGAAAGGACCCATGCCTAAATCAAGTAACAATTGACCCTTTAAAGTTATCAATCCTGTTTTTCCGTATTGGCAGCGTTACAGGCGAAGGACCTGTAATTGAGCCAATTCAGAAAAACTGTATTACCGGTTATGACCTTTTATTCATTAACATCTTTGTGGTTTAAGTGCAAAAAATTGTAAATGAGATTATTTCGAAAGTTTTGAAGCGATAGCGTAAGACTTTTGACATGTGTGTGTATCGCATGTTTAGAGTTGTATTTGCCAAGTTTGTCTCATATTGTCTCATTTTGGCCCAGTTGCTGAATTGTATAGTCTAGGCTGTATAGATTGTACTAGTGCCATATCAGTGATAGTTAATTAATAAAAGATTCTAAATCTTTGGATAGGGTTATGCTTTCTTGAAAAATGTCATTAATTCAATAATTGACACTAGATTTTTCCAGGAATCAGAATAAATAGTAAGACACACTATGGAGCTGAGTATGAGTTTCAACTTTTAAGTTTTTGCATAATAACTACTTCCTCATGATGTGCCATGTTATGCTACAAATATCAGAAAATGGCACATCATGAAGAGTCCGAAGTTGTCATCACCTATTCATCATTATCAAGATTCAAACTTCGAAAACAGCTCAATATTAGTGAAAGTAAGGCTTATGGTTTCTGCATAGTTTCAAGAAACAAATCAAAGAGTTATTAATATTAATATCAATATTAAATTTGTTATAAATATTGTAATCACTAATCACGCCTAAACGTTACACGTTGATTGAATCCGGCTTTGTGAGTTTGTGTGAGATGAGATCAATATGTAGATTTCAAACTGAATATTGTGGTGACTTCACAAAATATATGGTTTCACCTCATTCACATATTTATCTTAAATATAATGAAGTTTCTCGATTTTCACTTTACACTCCCCCAAAATACCTCTTCTCTTCCAATAATTAGGATTTTATCTTTTATTTATCTATTTGAAATATAAAGAAAAAATTTTTTTTGAAGTTTGTGGCCTCCGTGCTATTAGATTTGTCAGGCCCAGGAATCTAATGTCTACTGCATGATCATTTATTTTTAGATGAAGGTCGGCTAGGAACCAAGCAAAATGTTTTAGAAGTGTCCTGTAACTTCTTTTTGTCTTCTTTTAAATATTATTCAACAGGACATTAAAGTTCAGATAGTTCATCAAAGCAGTACAGGCAAAATGTAATGTCTTCATCCTAAGTGTATTTGATTGCATAATGTCGAGATTATCCTCTCCCTTTAAGCGCCATTGAGCAAATACTCTCTAAAAGCAAGTTTTAATTCCTCTCTCACCTCACTGGTCCCTCCCTCCACAGGACCTGTCTAAGAAGGTAGAGTTCTGGATGGAGAAGTACGAAGCCGACGTGGAAGCCAAGCAGCGGGAGCTCGACGTCCTCAAGGCTTCTAAAGCTAAGGATCTGGAGCGGCTTCAGGATCTCACCAAACTCGTGAGTTATATACATACATGTCAACAATGTGTATTCCATTGTTCCTCGCTGACTCTGTACTTGCCGAGTGCTTCCAGTCAGCACATGAAGAGCGTGCAGCACGAGTAAAGTCATGTACACCGACATAGCGGGCTAGTGAATCAGTGCAAACATGTCCTTTCATCTGCTTGACTATGAAACTAAAGACATGATTTTGAATAAAGAAGAATGTAAATTCTGCTGCACTTGATATGTGATCATACTTATATTGATAGATAGCATCAAAATAGTAACATTTCTGTTTTAGCATAGCTGTTTGAAACTGGCGCTACACAATATGTCTTTTAGCCGTGTCAACCCTGACCGAGTTACAGATGTATCCATATGCGCTGACCTGATTGCTTTCACCATTGACGATGTTTTGAAAATTCTAATAATCAGAATTCTGGCTTTCTGACATTATGAATAATAAAGAAATTAACACACTCGCGAGGGAAAATATCATTTTACAGTCACTCGTGTTGTAAAAAAAATATGACATCTCTGCTTGGGTATTAATCTCTATATAGATTAACCACCTTTGGTGTATATTTGCAAATGAATACCATCACATGAACTTTGATAAGAATAAATATTTGTAGTACAATTAGTTGTTGTACAATGCATGTGGGATGAAATATTTTCTAGCTTTGCAGTATATCAAAGTATATGTCAATTTTAATTTCTTTAAATTTGCATTTAGGTATTTTGCACATTCCAATTTATTTTTATTATAAATTTTCATTTCAAGGAATCTTCAAATTCTGTGTATTACAGCACTTTAGTAAATTCCTCATCAATTTGTTCCTGCTTTTTATCAATTTTCACAATTCAATGAATATTTTCACATCTGTGTACTGGAGCAGAAAGGTAAATGTTGCTACTATATTTGCAGTACAAGGAGTACGAGCAAGTGGTTGTGGAGGACCGTATAGCCAAGGAGAAGGAGAGACGGCGCGCCGAGCAGGACACTATCGAGCTCAAGGCTTCTGTCAGGGTGAGTGTCAGAGTTCATGGGGCTGCTCTGTCATTTACTTGGTATTCATTGTCAACCCAATACTCATTATTACGTTTTTTATAACAACAACATGTACGAGAAGAATGTTCACAGAACACAAGGTTTGTTGAGGTTTCAAATATTTTCATTCAGAAGTTTATTGAAATGTTATTCAACCTCACCCCCTTTGTAATTTCTGGGTCCGCAATAACCCATTGCATCAAAACGTACCTTTAAGTGCAATCAGGTATTACAAAATGAAGCATATTCCTCTTCTTAGTACCTGTATTCTCCAGTGGATATAATCGATACAATCTAAATTAAGTAGTTTAAATAAAACATTTCAACATCAAGAGACAAAATATTGTAATATTTTGCTCAGGGACCAGAACAAAAGTGATCATCCCAATATGCAATATATTTTGCTTTATAAACTATAAGATATCGTTGTTGTTCTAATAGAGAATACTAAATGGAAGGAGGCTAAGTATTCTGTTTATTACTTGCCCTACAAATCAAGCAAACTATCCATTACCCAGCATTGATTGTGACGACGTGCTTACATTGTGACGTCACATCAACACATTATAATGGTATTAAACTAGTTAAATATTGCTGTATAAATAATTATGACACCACGTTTTCTAACAGGAAAGCAAATTAATGAGTATATTTGCGCTACTGCACGATGATTGTCTCTTCTTTAATCTCTTAATCACTCGTTCTCAACAAATCTCTATAATGTGTATAAAAGAATTAAAGATTGTTTTCTCTTCTTCAGCTGCAAGCATGGTGGCGAGGAATCATGGTTCGGAAGGGCTTCGGGCAGTACAGCAAGAAGAAGAAGAAGGGGAAGAAAGGCAAGAAGGGGAAGAAGGGAAAGAAGAAGAAGTAGACGGAGGATATTCCACATATCTTCTTTTCATTTTATGTCTATTTCAAGCCATGTTTGTTGATTTTCTATTATGATATATAAATTGTAAAATGTACATTATGATTTAATATAAGAAGTCAAAACAGCTGAGATGAGAAGTAAAGATTGACTATAAGCATTTTGTGAAAATCAGGAAATCTTCTTTTTTTAATTTTGAAAATTATTTACTTAAGTGCATGCTATTAGAGTATTTTTACTTTGAAATTATGTATCTACCGTATTAACTTTGAATGAAATGAATGAAAAGACATCTCTTTCGTTGTTTATTTTTGATAAAAAGGGAACACAATTGCAAAATCAAGTGAGTGGCAAATGTGTGTGCTTAGTACTGCTTACCTACAGATAATGAGAATGGTGAGACGGCTTTGATCCAGATTACTGCTTCGGTTTTCTACAAGGTGGCCTGGTTTATTAAATTAAAGGGTATAGAGCTCACATTTTTCTTTATCATTGACATTATCAATTATAGAAGTTCGACAAAATGTATTATAGTTAATGAAAACCTTTATCACTGCCCAACCTGTTTGAAGTTTCTATGCATAGAAAAGACACAAACCACAATTTCCTATTAGAAATCCTGTTTAAATGGGTTCAGTATGTATCTTGATGACAAAAACTGTGTGAAAAATGTATTTACAATGTTTTCCTGAAATCTCACCAATCCAAGCTAAACAGATGAGAACTATAAAAATAATTAGGGCATTTATATATCGCACATATCCACACCGAATGCTCAAGGCGCTCCCTGAATTAATACCCTGGTCTAACCCAAGCTGCTGATGGGTCACCTCCAACACAATGTGAACAGAGGCACATTTCGAATCAAGTCTTTTGCCTAAGTTACTCAACTCGTGTCTCAGTGTGGGGCAGGGAATCACCCTTCAAACTCGCAGTTCGTTCAGCAATGAATCGGGTACCCCACCCATCTGGGGAGCCACGCCAGATGTTGCTGAACTACCACCACTATAAGCATCGCCTATAGGCAGCGTGGTCCTATCTTGATGATGTAGTTACATCCAGTGATCCTTTCACATGATTGTAATATTAATTTTCTGTGATCAACTTGGTCACTACAATATAATCAATGCTATCAATGGATATTTAGTTACATGGCTAAAAGTTTGTCAAGGAATCTTGATAGAGGAAGAACCATTGTGTGGTTCCACACTATCACATCAATTCTCAGTGACACATTCCACTGTATTGAACCACCGGTCCACCCTGCAGCCATGCAATTATTTGGCTCTTTACTTTTCAGCAGTATATCTACCGGTATACCGTAAGGAGAAACAATAAAACTTGTCTTGACTTGATTAAGTTTTGTGATTATTTTAATATCTCATATCAATTACTTCACAACATCTTATAATGCAGAATGAAGCATTGCAGAAAAGAAAACACATCTCACAAACAGTTATAAAAGTTTATTCAAGTGAGCTTGCTACTATATATGTACATCTTCATAATAAACTGAATAATAACATCTTAGATGCAAAATGTTGCAAGCGGAGATCTTATTCTGAATTGAAGTACAATTATAAATTGAAACATGAGATTATGATTGTGTTATTTAATAAGTTTTAAAAAATACAAAAATAAAAATTCATACAATACAGTGCATTGAATCTTTACATCATTGGCAATATTCAAAGTTTTCAGATCAACATTTCCCCCTGTTTAAATTGGCATATAGTTCTTTTTAATACATAAACAACCCAAGAACCCTGTTAACATTTAATTTCGGAAAGCCCAACTTCGAACATCCGATCTCTCTCATGAAACCCTCTTCCACGAAAGACATGGTTTACAGAAAGCCTGCTGTTTCAGATTATCCTAAATTCTCACACAGCAAGCCCTATTCAATGCAATAGAGTCCCAGATCTAGTTCCCAGGTAAGTGAAGCTTACAAGACAAGTTGACAGGATATGTATATCATGAGGTGTAGGTAACAGCACTGTATTAAACATGTGCTGGTGGAATGCATAGTCGAGTTAAACAGCAACAAGCACACTGTATAATCAACATTGCATCTACTGCTTGCATGCTAGCTACTGTTGAAATACATAACAAGGCTGCTTGCTACATATGAAGCATCTGGTATTATATCTCCATAAATGATTATAAACATAAGGAAGGGGGGATACCAGAAGTGACCTTGATATACAGATCTTCACACATGATCAAAGGCTTCTTTTATTGAAGCAGACATAAAATATTTAGAATATCACAAGTTAATTCTCATTGGTTGTTTTAAAAACTTCTTCGTATTTGAACGCTCTTTACTCCCTCCCTGAAAAGCCTGGGTGATCTTGAAGTGATAGATTACTCAAAATGACGTCATATAAATTGAATTCATTCTTATGTTTTCATCCTTATTTCAGTGTTATCAATGTGACCATTTGTATGCCTTGAATAAATTACTTTGGGGACATTCAATGAAAACTTCTAGACCAGAACATCATCTACACTTATCAGTGACTAGTGTTATTGCAAAAAGATTACTGACTCAATAAAGAAAGGTTTTTATGTTACACTTGTCATACTCATCTATTATGATGATTTATTACTGAGGCTAACAAATAATACAACTTTATATAATAGTTTCTTATGATCTTCTGTGTACAGAAAAATATTATAAAGATTTAATCCAATTATATTGCGCCTTGAGCATGTATTAGTATATGGAATATGGCGCCATACAAATATCCAATATTATTATCATTACTATTAATTATAAAGTTCTTGTTAATGAAAACTTTTAACAGAAAAACTTGGATCCAAATATCTTTTTAAATCTAAAATGATAACTTTAATTAATAGTTAATGCCAAATACATGTATATATCTTCAAAGAGTCAATATACCTATACATTGATATTTAAAGAAATGATCAAATATCAACTATAATGAGGACATTTATATGTTATTATATCCAGACACTAGTGCCTGCTAAGTAACTGAAGGAACTGTACTTTCAAGAGATAAGGGAGAGTTGAATGACAATCAATCTGATAATATTCTTTTTTCACTTACTATAAAACATCAAAATACAACTCTTATGAAGCATTGCACATGCAAGGAAACACACAGTACAACAAGGAAAGCACCTATCATGATTGTTGTCACTCAGGTCTTCATTATTAGCTCTCAGGGCACTTAGAAAAATGGCAGTGCCATGAATTTATACTGACATCTAGACCCAGAAAGGTAAATGAGATTCCAAAATTAATTGCTATCTTGTGATATTAAGAACAATATATGTGTATATTGCATTGTATTTAAGACATATCTAATTACATGAGTATTATGTCTCTTGTTTTATTATGTCTGCAATCTTATTACGGTATAACATCATTCTTGATATTGATGTTACATTTTGTTCATACATGGATACATGTTTACTTCATCCAAATAACAAGATTTAGGTCAGGCCCTCAGGTGACGAAAAAACATTTAACAATGAATTAAAAAAGAACAAATTATGGTATAGCTGAAAGTAACAATAAATTTCAAATTCACTCCAAGAATCAGCAAAGACAATGAAATTCAATTTGTAATTGTTCAATCTAATTATTTGTAATCAGAATTGGCAAGATGCTGACCATAAAATTAAAATAAAATATAGTTAAAATTTTGATTCTTTGGGCAGGAATTATATTTGATTACTGGACTGAATGTATATAACTGAATATATATATAAGTACATGTATCTTGATTGTCATGGTCAGTAAGCGGTTAGTACTGTCATGTCAGTCGATTTGTTTCCAAATTGTCCAATATTACTAATCTTTCCTGACATGCCACATAGGGAAGAATAAAAAATTATAACAATATTCCATGTCCATTTTCATGGTTCAATAATACTTATCTTTCAATCGTATGAAACCAATTTTTCTTACTGTTTGATATTCCTTCATATTAGAGTTTGATGATGTTCATGATCAGTTTAAACATAAAAATGTCATCACCTTTAAATAGTTCATCAATATATCAATTATGTCACAGTATTTACAAGCCTTTCACATTCATTTGCATATTATGAGTTTATATAATACATTGAAATAAAATATACATATTATTATCACAAATATTACTTTAAAATGAAATATACATGTAATTGTCACAGATTTTAATTTCAATTCAATCCATTTTCAATTAATCTACATTCATACAAGATAACATTGTGTTAAAACTGATAGTTATCTTTTTCTATCAGTTGTAAAACCATTGACATGATTGTCACTTACAAATTATCTTCATAATGTAAACCATATTTTCAATAAACGATATTACTTTCATCATAGGTCTCATTGTATCCACTTTTTACAATGAACTTACACTCTTTTACAAAATATGTAACTTATTTACAAAAGATTAACATATCACAGTTCATCAATGTTAGATAACATTCAAACATGAACATTATTCAATACTACATATCTGAAATTTGTTTTGTCTTATTCCTCTAAAACAAGGTGTTTTTAGTTTGATAAACTTAAATAATCACGCTCATTATATAAATTAATTAATCTTTAAGTACATGTATTTCGCTCAATAATTCAACATGTTTATATCTCAGATAAAAGATAACTGCCCTAGTTTTATCTACTAAGTTAGGGATATTTTAATTTTTCTGATCAATATTTGTTTAGATGCTCAATGGAGACATGGCTATATATATAATTTCAAAATTTTCATATATCCCTTAATTCTTTTGTCTTGTAAAGAAATATTATGTTATTTGTACAGATCATACGCATTTTTTAACAATTGTACACATGTTCAAATATGAACATTATTCTGCTCAGTCTGAGCTGCCTGTCCATTCTCCACAGTATGCCCCGCCTCCGTAGTTTGATCGTTCCTCTGGAAGGAGACTTGTTGGTTGTCCCGAGGGTTCCTGAAGTTCTTGTAGGCCAGTGGGACGTGCCTCAGATATCCCTTCTTGACCGCCCACACCCCAATCCCCACCCCAGTGACCACAAGAATGACCGCTAGGGTCACTGGTATGCCTATAGCCAGACCCAGACTCAAAGAGCGATCCTTAGTATTGCGAGGTTTGGAGTCCTCTATATCGACGCCTGCTGTAACAGTAAAGACATGTTAGTAAAGCAACAATAATTGACAGATTATGTTGACACTGTACATTTATTATTAAAATGAAGATTATATTCATAATTCACTGATGATTCAAGATAACTTGGGTCAGAGTGAAAATGGGGGATGAAACGGAAATCCAGTTTCCACTCTCAAACCAAAGCCAAACAATTCACTATTAATGAAAGTATACAAGTAGATATGTACTCACTCTTTGGGCTGAGTTTGAGTGTAGTGAAGCCCTTGTCGGTCGGCAGGGTGATGTTGGCCTCGTACATCCAGACAGAGGCGCTCCTGATGAACTTGCCCACGGCCTTGAACTCCTGGTCTGATGGGAAGGTCAAGGTGTTGTTGAAGGAGGTGGTCTTCTCCATGGTGACCTCATGGGTCGGGTCATTGGCGTGGTCGTACACTGGACATACAAGTAACAGTGAGTAACATGATAGTTCATTGGTGTCTTCATGCATCTGATAAGTAAATACACAATGGAGCATGTTATGTCAACTTATGTGAAAAAGAAATTTTTGAAAACAAATCTACTTCCTATCTACGTATCTACTGCAAAGTTTGAATTGATAATAATACAAAGTTTCATTTAGTTGATAGCAGAATTCGAACCTAAAGTCTTTGAGATAGTAATCAAAGGTTAAAAATAATAAACGCAGTCAACTAGAACTCATCCTGCTACATCAGCGTATATGTCTCCGCTAAAGCTACAACCTATCCCCTGATATCCTCCTATGGTCTTCTGTCGTATCGCTATATATAGCAAGCCAATCAAATGATGCCCTTTCAGCGATAGCGGCAAACTAGTTTCTTGGCTTCGTTCCGCGTGCTCACCTCGTGATTCAAATTAACCAATAGGTGTGCTATTAGATAATAAATCTGATTCTCATTGCCGTCTCCCGCTAAACTCCAAATCGCGCGCTCTTAGATTTCCACGTGCGACATCACTAGACAACAGTGTATGGAGTTCGAAGTAGTTTGACTGAAAACAGACAGGCTATAAATAGCGCTAAGCAACCACCCGTCAGCGATGCGACAGAAGACTATAGGAGGATATCAGGGGATAGGTTGTAGCTTTAGCGGAGACATATACGCTGATGTAGCAGGATGACTAGAACTTGACAGCAAAAAGTAATAGCTTTCAACGTAACCTTCATCACAGCAAGATTTGTTAAAAAACGAAAGATGTGTCAACAATTTAACAATTTAACCTTCATTCCATTAGCAGTTCTTAGAGACTTGATGAGGTGAAGAATAGGATGATAGGTTAATACCTTACATAAACCGTTAAGTAAAAGGAATTTATTAAAAGGGACAAAATAGTTACGTTACCTCTAAAATCCATCTTTGCCCCTTTCCTGTCTATGAAGGTTGCGATGGCGACCCCCGTGGGCGTGGTCAGGACGGAGTGAACGACGATGTAGCAGTAGACTGGGATCTGGTAGTGCACGTAGAAGCCTGACCACGTCTTGTACTTCTCCAACAGGAGCTTCCACTCGGGGGTCGTCTCGTGGTGCCCTGGGGGGATTCCATAGTTAGTTTCCATGACAATATTACTACCTCTCACCTCTTGTAGCAATTATCATGTATGAGAACTGTTATTCGTAACATTAACACACTTGAAACCCTCTTGGGAAGGGTGATTTGACTTCGAACTTTTTTTTTTATGTTTGGTTCTAAAAAACTCAAGACCTCTGTAGATTGTTAAACCCCAACTTAGCATAACTTGACAGCTTCCTAACAGTCAGAATTACTATGTTCAGTGAAGTAAAATTCAAATTTGTTTGCATACTGAATGATTGTACTTGTTTAAACCCAAGCATTGGCGGACCCAGGAATACTGAAAGGGGGAAACACTCTGAAGGTCTTCCTTTTAACAGACATTTTGTTCTGTTTATTACAAAGCAGTCTCTTTGTGTATGGAGAGGGAAAGGGGTAGGTTCTGCCGGACTCTCAAGTGCATAATACTAACCAGACACGAGTAGGGCTCCACAGACGGCAGACAGCACGATGAGAAGGGTGTGAGTAGATTTCATCTTCCTCTGGTTGGTTCACTTTCTTCAGTTGACGGTATATCAGCCTATCATAGTTCAGGTCCACGTAGAGGAAGTCAGTGATGTCTAGGGAGTGATGTCCAGGGAGTGATGTCCAGGGAGTGATGTCCAGGGAGTGTCTAGCTGTGGAGAATCTGGCTGGACGGGGGTTACTCTCGCACGGTGTCCTGCTGAAATACACGACCTCGTTATAAGATGGTCACATAAGAGCCATTGACTCTGTAGCTCAGGTTATCTTCAAGGTTTCATACCAATGGTCAAATGGTTACCTTTATGAGAGTTTTTAAGGTGTGAAATGTTACAGATCACCGCATCTAAAAAAATATGATATCCATTAGTTATGGAATCTGTGTATAGTTTTAGCTATCCATGACTTTTGCTCCTGGTAACGAAGATTGGAAAAAAGTTTAGGGCATTTTTTACCAGGAGCCATGGGTCATGTATGTATAAATATTAATCCCAACTAAAGAGTCTGTACTCAAGGTTTCAGGTTTCTGGGTATTTCGCTTCTGGAGAAGAAGATGAAAATAGAATTTAAGGGCGTAGTCGCTGTTGCCTTTATCACAGGTCACCAAATCTGTAAATGATAATCCGAGTTACTGAAGGAGTCCACTAAGTTTACGATTTCTAAAATCAGGGGTTCGGGAGAGTCGAAAATGTAGAAGGTTTACTGGCAGACGGATAGACAGGTAAATGTTGACCATGTTCACTTGTCAATATTTCACGTCACACAAGCCAGCATGGAACGTGACTTTAACTTCACTATGATTCTAGCACGTCTCGACTGAACAATTGGGACACGATGAATAACATCAATGGAATATCAGTGAACAACACTTAGAAAGACATTTTAAAAGGTTGTAGGAGAAATGAGGACGCCCTTATTTTATAAATTCACCCCTTTTGTGTAGGGTGTATTGCATATATAGATATATGTTGTTTGCATTAAATTCTAACGATAACGGTGTGTGTGTCCGTTAATTTATGGTTTGTATCAACCAAACTCTATATCATGTAATTGTAAATTGTAAAGTTATTTCTCGTTTTCATCTGTTAAAAGATTGACTTCCACGCTATTATAAAATACACAATTGATATTGTTTTTTTATTTCAGATTTCATCGCATTTATCCATGAAAAGAACAATGGCTAAAAAAATTGTTGAATTGAAAACATAATACTGTTAATAAGTATTCGAATCGCATACAAGTAGGCCTAGTTAGTATCGGAAATATTTGTGATATTGCCTACCCTACATATTTTGGCATTTAAACTGGGTGTGAACAAATAACACTAAATAATATGATGAGATGTCATAAATTAGTCATCAAAATAAAACAGTAACAAACAATGACAAGTAGAGAAATGAACACGACATATGAGAGACTCCTTATTGTGACGTTTATAGGTTTACAAGCAGACAACTCCATCACTTTATGGGCGCGACGATATCCTTCTACTTGCGCTCAACAACAAAACTTACGATTGAGTTGTACATTGGTTTGGCAAATGTGTTTTAAACTTCAATAGGCAGTTACATTTTATATCTAAAACCACTATTGCAGGTTGGGTGCTTGAATTGTCACTGATAAGTTAATAGTATTTTAATTTCATTGTGCATATTGCATCACATGTTAATGACAGTACTAGTTTGTCAGTTAATGATTTTACATTTTCCTAAACTCGTATTGTGATTATTACGTTAACAATTGGTCGACAAGATTCACACTTCAAATTGGCATTTATCAATGTTGGTTGATTTTGCTTTTACGCATACAGTGCATATCATGGCTGCTAGTATTATTACAGGGAGAAAGCCCGCAACAATAATAATTGTGGCTATGTATTGCGGTCAAACCCGTGAGCATCAGCTTGAACTGAAAATTAAAATTAAAATCAAAGTCCTGTAGCATTGCACCTAAACCTTACTGCGTGTAGAACAAAGTTGCCCTGGCGACATTTATCGAACAGTCCATTAACATACCATGAAGTATTCTGAGGCCTACAACTGTCATTATCAAAATCCAACTCATGCATCTTAAAACAAACCCCCTTTAGGCCATAACTACATTGATTTCTCCTTTGGTTTATTTTAACAATTTCGCCTTTTCTTTCAAAGACTCTCGCTAAGATTAAACCTTCAGTGTATCGTTCATATCTATGACGTCTTCAAATTCATAACGGTTCATTAATTGTTTTTTATATGAATTTCTATTTTACAACAGTTTATGTTGGTTATACATGAAAATCGTAGTGTGACAGTACCAACATGAGTTTAATGGTTCGCCAAGGGGAGCAACTAACATACACAGTGATCGACATATTGCGATTCAAAGAATGGGGTACGGTTAGTGATGCGTTCTGATTCCATCTAATCTCGATGGCACTTTCAATGTTAGATTCCTTAAAAGTTTAAATAATTTCAATCAAATCATATCATATCACGAACATGATACCATATGGCAAGCAAAGAGGGACAATTTATTGAGTGAATACAGACAGGTAGCTGGGGACGAACCCATGTAAATTATAGAAAAAAATCAATGATATAACTCTTAGAAGATCAAGTTGTAACATATTAATATTACTATATGATTTTAGTGTTATTATTATTAGAAAGAAAAGTATGCAAGATGTTGTTACAAAAATAAGGGTCACGTATCCCGTTTTCAACATTTCCCAATCATAAAGATATAAACATTCCTATGATCACGACTGTACATATAAATGAACAAGTCGTTAATTTTGTATTTCCAAGTGATATTATCACATCGTTATCAACCACTGAACGATAGGCCATATGACCTTGAAATACTGAATAAAGCCTCTGTTCTGTTCTTATTTGTGTTAAGACGTAAACAAGTATGATTTTGTATTTCCATGTGTTTATACTTGATGTAATCCACAACTGCAAGATAGGTTAAATGACCTCCCAATACCGAATAAAGCTTCTGTTCTGTTCTGTTGTTTGTTCCTGTACCTAATCTTGCAGTTAAAGCTTTGATGAAATAGTTCACTTCACCTAACATGGCTGTGGATTCTTCCCCACTGATCTTCATAGCTTGCATACATATTGTATCATGTGGTTATGAATATTAAAGACGTTCGCATCCAGGTCCTTTGTCTAGTCGATCAACAAGCAACAAGCTTTTATTTACTTTACTTATTTTCTAAATGGATGAACAAGTACATTTATATTTCAGCACACGCTAAAGTAGTGCAATGGTTCTAGATTACGAAGGAGACTCCCTGGGCCAACTGAATGAAGGATCGTTTACAGTGCGTTACAGAACCACTTCACCGTGAAGTCATAACATACATACATACATGCAAACTTAGCTTACTTTTTTCTGTAAAAGCTTTGAGTATATCAACACTTTTTCAGAATGCACATTTCATTCAAATTCTGAAAATCAGAATATATACACAATTGCAAAGCAGTCAATTCTACTGAGAGAATGTTGAAGTCAGCGCAATCATTCATTCGTGAGATTCTTTTTCTAATACATCAATTGTATTTTTTCTGTAGCTTCCTATCCGCCTTTATGCTCTTTCATCTCTATGAAACGAATGTACATTTCAAGGAGACTGGGAGAACTCATCCATGAATAAAATATGTTTAATTCAAAATCAATGTTAGCGACATCAGTTCGAGTATACGCCTACTTTTGAAGACTGACTAAAATATCAACATCAAACCTGTTTTCTTATATTAGATCTAGTCTATAGCCTATAAGCCTATATTCACGAACAGAATAATATCCTTCCTAGCCAATATTTTGTTATCGTTGTCTTGTTCTTAACGTACTCATATGATAATGTGGAACACACTGGTTACCATCCCGTGGAGACACCAAACATGTGTGACCCTGGGAAAGGCATTTCATCCACACTGCAATTAGTCTATTCGGCTGTTTAAACGGATACCTACAAACAGGATGCACTGACCTACGTGGTCGGGGCTAGCGCCAAGCAGCAGGTATACAAGTACAATCCTTCAGGGTTATGTGTGTGTAGCGCTTTCAGCATACCTCAAATAGGATGTTGTCCAATAAATTTCTAGATTAAACCTATGCGCTACAGGATACGTTAAGATAATCAATTCACAGTCTGTATTAATTTTACAATCAGAAACATTGAAAAGATTTATATTCAGGTTTACCTGTAGCCTCCTTGAAGTTTGAAGTGCCTCTCGCGATCTCTCAACTCGCTGTGGCAATACTACACCGATGCATGCACGGTCCCGTGAGTCTGAATCATTTTTACAATTACGCTAATAAAACTTACTGTTTTAAAATTCCATACCATTATGTTTCTAGTTTAACCTCTAATTCGTATTTATTTCAGTCTTAATGAGAGAGAAGCCACAAATACACTTGTGATTAGCCGTAATATAATATTCAAAATCTTCTTAAAAGTTTATAGACTTATCCCTCGTGATGGTTACCTGTATTTTACCTATTGCATAACAGTACATAATACCTGGCTGTAATCAGAGCGAGCACCTGCAGACGTTCACCTGTCACGTGAGGTCTGTAAGTCTGTGGTTGTCAGAGCGGTTATTCTGTCTCGCCAGTCTCAAACGATTGTGAAGATTTTGAAAATACTTTTTTGAAGCAGTGTCAATTTTGTGTATACTAGATAGGACAGATGTGCCCAATTTTTTAAATATATCACGAAAGCGATCTAAATATTTAGATTGCATGTTGAGAAACAGTTCGTTTAAAAAATAATAATTTCGGTGACCAAAAAAAGATACCTTGAGTCGTTATTTCTTTTAATTGTTTTTCGCAATATATAGAATCGATAATGAGTGCAAAAACATTGAATTTGTAATTTGTTTACGTAAATTAGAGATTAGAACCCATTTTCTAGAAAATATATGCATACATTGAAAATACTTTCGATCAACATTGTTTCATCAGCGATAGATATAAATGTGTTATAGTTGGTAATGTTGATGGAAACTCATGATATGTGTATGACATCTAGCAACACTGAAAAACATATTCATTAATGTTTCATATATCAATTAGGATCATTGATATTAATTGTTGATATGCCATTTATAAAAGGTATAAACGTTCCTTGGTCGAAAATAATTGAAAACTACTGCGTACTAAACGCATGAATGATAATCATGTTCACAAGGACTAGTACTTCATTATAGGCAAGAATGATATTGACAATGAGTGAACACTAGAAGTAGAAATCACAACAACAGTCAACATAAATCAAACCATAACACACGATGTCCGACTGTCAAATCATTTGTGAAACATAAAATATACCAACATTGCGGTTTCAGAGATTAACTTCATTCCTGCATCACATGAATATGAAGCAAACACTTATCACATGAAACACCTGTCACTGAACGCCGTACAGAAAATCAACTTACCTGTATTCACCTGAGAGATCAAACAGGAAAGAGGCTACCTGCCGCCATGACACCTGGGAGGGAAGGTGAAGGTCGTTTGGTGACATGACCTCGGGCTGCAGTAATACGTTTGGAGCTGGAGTGATTTATGAGACGAGCTGACTTAGATTGAGAGTGAGGTTACCCTTAGTGGTCTTAGATATACGAAAAACTGTTTGTGATGATGATTTATTATTTTGAGTCATCAATTGAAAATTGAAAATCAGTATATCAAGGCAATCATATGAGTTTCCTGAACTGAACTGAACTGAACTTTACACCACATATTTACAATTATTCAACATACAATATAAATATAAGAATAGCCGATACATTCATTAATGATGCATGTATATTTGTGTTATGAAACTTAATTCTTAATAAAGACGTGGTGATTTGCATAAAAATGGAAAATTTTCGTACAGAGATGCTGCGACAACACAAGTAAAATATGCGTCTTTCATCCTAAAAAATAATGTAAATTTTTCCTTTTCAAATAATGCAGATATGGACTTTTTTAAAACGTTATTTGGAAATATATATCTTTGCCTTTCAGTTATTCTTAGATGAGACCTTTTTAAAAGTTATTTTAAAATGTTGTATTAGAAGGCCTTGAGCGGGAAAAAATACATGTAGATATTGTAACATCCGATTATACTACATACTGTGATTGAGTGGAAATCTCTTTAATGTCAACTCATATTTTTGTTATTGCTTTGACTATACTTACTTGGGTCACATCATCAATATGCTTTGTGATTACCCTTTTTTTTCAAACAAATTGATCAGGCGTTTTTGCTATGCAAGATAACATCAATGGTAAGAAATTACAAACAAACAAACAAACAATTTAATGCATTTTATAATAATGCCCAGGGTGTTGACCGTCCATTAAAGTTGCCGGTCTTTCGGTGTTTGGCCCTCAATTTAAATTTATGCTGAAACATCGCTATAATGATACAATTGTTACCTAATTAAAAAAATAAACTGAGTTAATTGATGGAATAGACAAACAGACAGATATTTTATTTCAGTCTCACCTCACATAAAATACAGGATAATAATTTGTTGTAAAAATAACATAAAAGTGAGCCACCCTTTAAAGGGGCAGTAGCACGTTTTTTTGATAATTTCATATTTTAAATATTTCACTGATAAGTGTAAGTTAATACTAAATGTATTATTTTGACACTGTCAAAAATGTCACAACACAAGCCAATCATCCATAGTCAGAGGACAAAGTATGAAGATTTACATAAAATCCATTGGCGGCCATTTTATGTGAACACCTTTAATTCATTTTGTGTACGGAAAAGGAATCGCATGGCTAAACTTTACGTTATACATTTGAGTTATTACTGCTTCGTTTAGTTTAAAAACATTGTATTTCAATTGGAACCATTAATTTTCATTTTCCTGACATCACCTTATATTCCCCGTAAAAAACGTGCTACTGCCCCTTTAAGGGTCATGAGAGACTATCATCAAAAAGTAAATAAGAAGTATATATACATTATAAGATATGATAAATATGATTTAAAATAAACATACAATTATAGAATAATCATGTTACACATTTATCTATACAAGATATCCTTTCTTCTTTGTAATATAAGGAAGCAGGTTTTGGCCGTAAAATACACGTTGTGTTTAAAAAGTATAATAAATGTGTCCTTGTCACACAGATCTAAGAGGTTAGGATAGCTAAAACAGACATTTTTTATACAAATTTTCACGCAAATCCTCATACACGGGGCAATGTAAAATAACTTGTTTTTCGTCCTCAACACTCTCACTACAGTTAAAACATACTCTTTCATTCACATTCTTATTTGTATATCTGCCGGTTTCCAAATGCAGAGGAGCAGTACCTGATCTGGATTTGGAAAAGGCAGAGCGGTATGAACGGGGCATATTCATACTCACATAACTTTCACAGCAATACACATCCTTAAACATTCGGTACGTTCGTAGTTTATTTCCTCCCGTGCTACCGCTTGGCTTACATAATAACTCATACCAATTACAAACATATAAAATATCTACACATTTACAAGACTAATCAACAATGTCACCTGAAGGCTTTTCTCATTCGGAATACCGATAAATTGCTTAATTCACATTGTTGCGCTCAAGCGTGCCCTATTTTAATCTCTTATTATAAATCGTTTCGATCTGAATCAACTAAAGTGTCAGAACATGTTCAACTGATTTGTGTTGTAATCATTTACTAAAAATAAATCTGTCTAACTGAAATGTCTCCTTGAATTTGGTTTCCTCAAAAATACCCCAACAGGTATGTCCTTTGTATTGATTGCAATATCTTTTGCATTGATAGTGTAGTGCTTTAAACAAGTATCTCTCTCCGACAGGGTCTGATTGGCAAGTGGTTGTAGTCTTTGTGGATTAATTTGATTATATAGCTTTTATCAAATCGCATTCTTCTTAGCGCGTTGTGCTTCCTAGCTGAACTCTGAAACCCTTAATATCTCTTGTATTTGGTCTTTGGGTGGTACACGACAACGAATAAATTAATCTATGTGGAAATCAAATCCAATAACTTCTTACTGATTTACGCAGCGAAATATATAAATTTAGACGCATTACCATTGACTTATTCAAAACAAAAATTGTTAAAAAAAATTAAATGTGGATTCGAACCCTGAACCACCACATTGATGTAAGGAAAACGTTTCTCACCAGCAATGCCTCTTATGCCTGTTGAAATAACTATCAAAAGAGACTAGATAGCGTCTGTGGGACAACATGGTCTCCCATGTCGATGGGTTTTTCATATTTTGCTCTTTTTTTGTAATTTTCTGGGTATTTTATTTTGTTTATACAAACGATGTACCCACAAGACCAAGCCAATCTCTACGTACAGTAGATAAATATCTATTTATATACCTGTCCGCCTGTTGTGCAATATTTTGGAGGAGACACGAGTTACTTCCCTTAGTACATGGATACTTCTCAGCTCACAATCTGTTCGTAAGACTTTCCAAGCATTAAAAAGCGTGGTGAAAAGTAAAATATTCAGGATGCATTAAGTTCGTATTAAGTGTTTTAAGTTCGTAGGTAAATGTAGAGAAGTTTTATAGATCATAGGTTCACCATACGTAGGCCTATGGGTTATTACCCCGGTATCAGCATAGGAGGATATACACAAGGTTTCAACTCACTAGTTTTTTTTGTTTCGGGAGATGAAGATGAAGATTGATATTTAGCTTTTTAAGGCGTGGTCCCTGTGGCCGTCATAAGGGGTAGAAATGTCAATAAATCTATCAGCCTGTAAACGAATTTTTTTTAACGTCAGTATTTCTGGATAAGAAGTAATAATCAATAATCAATGGCTTTCTGAATGAGGCTCATCCATGCAATTAAAGTGACACAGCGTATCTTTCTTGAAATTTTATTTGGTTTTGATAAGCTACAAAATATCTAATATGCTGATTGAAGTTCATATCTCATCACTGAACTTGCAAATATATCCATTCATGCATAACATCTCTAAAATGCTTGGTTTTATGGAAAAATCAAGAAAACATCTCAAATACGTTTAATATTCGAAATTATGCATCCAGTTAATCAACCTAATAGTAACAATACCTAAAAAACACTATCGTATCGAATATATCTTCCTGTCAGCTTATGACAAGGTTTCAAAATTACTTTTGGCGAATTTGCGCGAGCCACTCGAGCCACATTGTCTGGTTTTCGATCAAAATTCTGATTTTGAATGGTCGTATTTTCGCTCTAATGTACTGATTGTAGGACAAAGTATGAAGATTTACATAAAATCCAATTGCGGCCATTTTGTGTAAACACCTTTAATTCATTTTGTGTTTTATTTTGTGTATTATTTTGACAGTGTCAAAAATCTCATTACATAAACCAATCATCCATAGTCACCCATAGTCACATTGTCCGGTTTTCGATCAAAATCCCGATTTGAATGGTCGTATTTTCGCTCTAATGTACTGATTGTAGGACAAAGTATGAAGCTCTACATAAAATCCATTTGCGGCCATTTTGTATGAACACCTTTAATTCATTTAGTGTAAGAAAGGGAATTGCATCTTTTAGTTGTATATTTGAATTATTACTGCTTCATTTAGTTTAAATACATTGTCTTTCAATTCTAACTATTAATTTCATTTTCCTGACATCACCTTTAATTCCCCTTAAAAACGTGCTACTGCCCCTTTAAGGACTACCGTATTTCCTCGAATACAACCCCGGGGTTCTATTTCGTTCAGTACCCCCTTACCCCCCGGGTTCTATTCGAGGCCCGGGTTATAATGGAGGCCGGGTTGTATTTCTTCAGGTCTGAATTGACGTTTCAAAATCTTCTAGGAATGGCGTTTTCATGGAAAATTATTGATCTAGTTCTACATATCTCGTGGCATTTCTGTTGAAATTCATTCTTTTATCAAAATCCGTATCAATCCCTGCAATATACGGTTTCTGTGAAGTATATTCTATCGACATATTATACCAGTATTTATGTTAGACCCGGGTTCTATTCGAGACCCGGGTTGTATTAATGTCAGCATCCCCTTACCCCCCGGGTTATATTCGAGGCCCGGGTTGTAATGGAGGCCCGGGTTGTATTAGAGGAAATACGGTTTATTATATAATTAGCAATGAAATATAGGGTTATACAGTGAAAATATAATCCATATTTTAAGAAAAGCAGTAGAAAGTCATATTTTCACTGCAGTGAAAATATAATCCATATTTTCACTACGGTGAGAAAAGTAGGACAGAACCTATTACCTCCCCTTGAAACACGATTATCTCCCTTTGAGGAAATCGAACGCACGCCTCGCGTCACGGCGTTGTTTAGGATTGAAGAAATCGACTCTTTACGATGTTTTCGGTATGTTATTGTTAACATTTTGCAGTGACAATGTATCCTTCGATATCGGAATACAACCAGAGGTTCATATCCTGTTGTTGTAGTTAATAATTGTTCATTTTATCGCCAAATAAATTTACGAAGCGAGAGATCTGACGCACCGACATAGCGCTTCCCTCACTGTATCCGTTCGCGTCAAAACTGACTTTCCGAAATAGATAAGAAGCCTTTGTTTCACCTAATTATAACCAAAAACAATGTCATATTGTAGATCTGATATCATTTAACAATCACACAATTATATATTTTTCGAAAAACTATTTCCGGTTAAATATCGCATTATTTCTATCGAACTTCTTTTTACCGAGAAATTATAAATGGAGTTGCTAGACTCTCATTCATGAACACAACAGGAAAGTTTGCCTTTCGATGTCCGACAACTCTGTTTTATGATCTTTAAATTTTATAATAAAAAGACTATTTCATTGTTTTTGCCGAAAATCATTTCCATCTCATCTCGTGAAGTGATAAAGTGTCATTTTCACTCGTGGCTGCGCCACTCGTGAAAATATCACTTTCTCACTCCACTCGATGAGATAGAAATGATATTCGGCAAAAACAATGAAATAGTCTCTATATCTGGTCTCATATGTCAAACTATATCGACAGCTGTTGAGAATAGGTGTTAATTGTTTTCCCTTAGTACTCTCAGCAAAAGGACATAGTGTCCGTTTGTGCATGTTAGGTCAAGTCGTTCAATAAGATAACTGAATTGGCAACCAGTGTTTAGGCAATAGATAATGTCTAGCAAGTTTGTAAACGTCATTGTTGATTTACTGTATAATGGAGAAACCTGACGAACTGAAAGCTAATCAGGTTATTTTCGTTCACACATCAGGTTAGATGTAAAGCAACAGCCATGAATACATACATTTTCTGTTCATCTATAATTCTAAGGGGTTATGTCGCTTCACTGATTCGGAACTTTGTCGAGTATCCGTGATTCAAAATTCCGAATCATTGTATCGAAAAGGTCGGCTAAAATAAAGTCTTAAAAAAGTATCATTTCCTAAAATCAATGCTTTTCTAAATGATATTATGTTTTTCTTGTTATTTCATATTTATGCAATAATCAAGAATCAATGGCTTTCTGAATGAGGCTCATCCATGCAATTAAAGTGACACAGCGTATCTTTCTTAAAATTTTATTTGGTTTTGATAAGCTTCAAAATATCTAATATGCTGATTGAAGTTCATATCTCATCACTGGACTTGCAAATATATCCATTTATGCATAACATCTCTAAAATGCTTGATTTTATGGAAAAATCAAGAAAACATCTCAAATACGTTTAATATTCGAAATTATGCATCCAGTTTATCAACCTAATAGTAACAATACCTAATAAACACTATCGAATCGAATATATCTTCCTGTCAGCTTATGACAAGGTTTTAAAATTACTTTTGGCGAATTTGGGCGCGCCACTCGAGCCACATTGTCCGGTTTTCGATCAAAATCCTGATTTTGAATGGCCGTATTTTCGCTCTAATATGCTGATTGACCTTTAACTTGTTATTTTCAGTAACAGTTAGTGATTCCCGATGCAATAACATCGATTTCAAAATTCTATCTGTAATCCAAGCTAATGGTTCGATAAGTAAGAAAACTTTAACATGTGACATATTCTGATATAAACATATCGTAATTTGTACTTCAATGCACATATGCCAAAAATAATTATAAAAATGAAATGTTATCTAGGCTATTCTGATTGTTAAAATGATTAAATCTTCCAACATCAATATATATATATATGAAATATATGAAATATATCCTAGACAAAATATGACGACGAGTTAACTGACTTATTCATCTCGATAATAGCTTTAATCTCGCTTTGACATGTTCATATACAAGAGCCAGGTTACCTTCATGTTAAAATGATACAAAGCCACAACACGGTTATATTATTTTTTTTATTTGGCCATCAAAACATTGTATAAAATGTAAATGTATAAATATATTCAACATGAACATAGAACAACCAGATCATATAAGAAACTATAGGCACTCAGTTACAGTCGAAAACAACTTGAAATAATAACTATTTCTACACTTCAAGGAATGCTTCAATACTTCAACCGGGGTTGTGAATTAAGTCTCTTTCATGAATTGGTTATATTGAATAACTACCATCTTTAACGGCCGAGAAGAATTAGAGTCTCGTTGATTACCGCCCGGGGCTCCTTAGCTGTTTAAACGTGAAATATATTGTCACCTTGACTAACACTATGACATATATCTGCTCTGCTACACATGACTATCCATTAAACCAACTTTTTTATGATCTTAACTAAGTTTATAGAAAAATAGTTTTTCCCTGCGAAGAATACATTCAAAATTAAAATTTAAGAAACTGCACTCACACTAATGATATTAAAAAAAGATTATAAAATAAAACGTCTTTGGTATGATGTAGAATCGAGTGATTATTGCTTTTCTAAAACTGACTAATTCCTCCCTGAATGCATCCATCCCCCACTCCTGGGCCATAATAAATTTTGGTGTATTTGATAATCTTACTCGAAGTTCCTAAAGAATTTTAACATAAACAAATTCTATATAAATGACGAATTATTAAATATTTCGTTGGTATACGCATTAGGCATTAACTCTTGTAAATATGGTAAAAAAAGACTATAGTTTGAATCAAAATACCTACTTTCTGTTTAAAACGGGGCTAGCCAATATAATTTGTTCATTTTCATCCAATAATATTTAAGTCTTAATCCAAATACCTTCTTTCTGTGAAAAACGGGCCAGCCAATTTAATGTTTTCAATTTTCATCCTGTTAACACTCATATAGAATCTGAAATGCTCTTAATGTTTGCTTCCACCTATTGCATATTTG
Organism: Steromphala cineraria; assembly: GCA_916613615.1. Taxonomy (NCBI): domain Eukaryota; kingdom Metazoa; phylum Mollusca; class Gastropoda; order Trochida; family Trochidae; genus Steromphala; species Steromphala cineraria. The sequence continues at coordinate 1,612,612 of OU744734.1, forward strand.
TATTATTCTTCTTCCGAGTGAACCTTTGTCACGCCGTTTGTAGGCTTGTTGTTCACGATCACGATGTCCTTGCTACAGGGATCAGTGTCTGTGTAGTCTCTCTTGTCACACCTTTCTGCACACGGCTCCAACATCAGGAACAACGCAGCCATCAGCCCACTGGCACCGAAGAATTGGTAAGATGCATTGAAGTTTCCACTAATGTCACGAAGTAAGCCTGAAAAATTGAATATGTTGACAAATAGGAAATAATTTTCGTAATTATTCATAAGAGCAATCACATTCATTACATTTTCTTGTTTAACATGATGTTGTCTACTCATAGCGATAAAATATTCTTCATAATGGTACAAATATTCTTCCTTAAAATAAATGATGAATTTACAATTTTTACTTTTAAAACGATATATTGAATAGCATATTGAAGGCCCAGTTTAATTATATTTCATTTTAACACAAAATCATGACAAAATAAATCAATTCAATAAATCAAGAGGCAATAAAGGTATGATCCTTGTAATGTTTTCAATTACTTGTCATTCATAAAGCAGTTGTTTGGCCTGAAATCGTAGTTAACACTTTTCTTCATTACTTCATCGCATCTATGGCGAGAACCAGACAAGCTTTGTCGCGGTACAAGGTGATTGATCGTTAGGGTTTGATTAGAGATGTAATGAGAACACATAAAGGACTGACCTGCAATGGGGTGGCCGGCAGCAAGAGACGCCCCATGTATCAGTTGTAAAAATCCAAAAGTCTTTGACAGCTTCTCTAAACCAAGGAAGTCCACGATGATGACGGGGATTAAGGAGAAATACAGGGATGAAGTGAAGCCATTAATCAAACTGTACACCATCATGACGGTGAAACCCTCATACACTGGAGCCATCAGACTCGTCACAGAGGCTATAAACAGGGCCAGAGCTAGAATGTGGTTCCTCTTCATGATCCCTCTGTCAGCGAAGAAGCCCATTAGGATCCTGCTTAGCGCTCCCATGGCCCCGTTGGCAGACAGGATGAGTGTAGCTTCGTCTTTGCTCAAACCCTTGTCTGTTCCCAGGGCCGGGATGTATATACCCATCATAGCTCCACACATCACTCCAAATAAGGCAGTGGCCATCAGGAAGTAGAACTTTGCCATCCGGAAGAGAGAAAAGTCAATGATCTTTTCCATGAATGCATTGCAGCAATGTTTATCGTGTGTATCCTTCGAACTACTAGTTATGTCTTGGACGGACACGGTTAAACACGCCAGGTCTGGTGTACTTGTATATTTCACTGCCGGGGACTCTGTGTATGTCTCCATGAACCCTTTAAACGTTCTAGAGGAAGAGGAAGTGGTTCGAGAACGAGGCCCATAATCATGATCAGCCTCGTTTTCAGAAAGCAGTCTCTTAACTTCAGGTGCCGTTATAAGGATTTCAGGAATGCCATTCTTCTGTATAAGTTTCTCGCTCTTTTGTTCATTATTCTCAGTCTTATCACTTGGAACATTATGATTTCCATCAGCTTGTAGGTGTATTTCTATTGGCCTTAGTAGAGCTCCAAAAACTAGAATATTGAGTGTCAATGCCCCGTATATAAGAAACACTCCTTTCATCCCAAATTCGTCTAATAGGAAGCGAATCAAGGGCGGCATGGCGATAGCTCCAATATTGGCACCTGTGTTGGCGATTGCTGTTGCAAGAGACCGGTGCTTGTTGAAATACTTGGACAGCAAGACTAGACCTGGCCCAATGATCAGAGCGTTGCCACAACCTATAACAGTGAGTGAGTCAGTGAGTTATTGCTTTACGCCGCTTGGGCAATAATTTAGCCATTAACGGCGCCCTGAAACAGAGAAGGAGGTCTGACATATCAACATAACTCAGGGTGATGGTTACTTGAGCAATACTTACTTTCAGTGGCCCTTTGTTTGTCATGGTGGCACATTAATTTTCAAAACCGATTGTTTTTATATTATGTTTATCAAGAATATGTTAGATTTGAAGTATGCATCGTATATATTGTTGTCTGACACATTCATGATATTTGAATAAGCATACCTTTTACGTAATTTCATTAAAATATCATTTTTTTTGCGCCTTTTTTTATATTTTGTTGATACTTGTCACTCATCTAACATCAAAGAAATTGACTTTTTATAAGGTATTGCACTGAACACACTACAAGTACATGCTATGTGAAACCTATTTGTTTCACCTTTACAGATACGTTCCTTTTAATTTGATTTTGAAAATACTCCTACATGCCTACTTGAAACTTAACTAACTGCTGAAGATCATTTTTTTTCAGACTGTGTAAAATATAAATATCGGATTTTCCATAATGCTTATTCGATTGAGGCGGGAACGGCAATCTTCAGTGGTTTCACATCAACGTGCCAAAATATCCATTTGCAACATATTGATAGGGTGAAACGTCATGGAATACACAGTGAGACATGTTCTTGATGTTATCAAGACATTATGTTTGATTTTTATCATGGGAGGGCAATGTATCAAATCTACTTCTGTTACTCAGGTACCTATGAAGATGCTCTGAGTGACGATGAGGACGGGGATGCTATCCGCGAAGTAGCTGCAGATGATCCCTGAGGATGAGAGGACGCCCCCAGACATGATCGTCACCCGCGCTGACATGTAGTTGTTCAACACGTTCTGTGCCAGGAATCCTGTAGTGTGAATTACAATTTGAATTTGTTTTGTTTTCATATTTTTTCATTAATGTAGCGTTGCATTTTGAATCAAGTTGTTAACTTGAAAGTACTATTTCTTTAACAATCATGTATATAAACATTAGTAATGTATGTTTTAGATAAGGATTGGGTAATATCCCCGTAACTCTCATACTATATTCTATATTGATAATTCTCGACTATAGGATTTTCGAGTAACTCTCTATGGTCCCTGTGGGCCTTGACTCCATCATTTACAAGGAATGGACATGTACTGGGACACTGCACCTGGAAATTGCTTATTAGAGCTTTGAACGTATGTATTATCATCTACTAGTGCGGTATTGAGTTTGCCAATGAGATCAACGTCGACAACTGCTCACATCTTTAATTCTTAACAATAATGCAATTTCAAGCTTACATCAATTGACTGCAGGCAACTTGTCATTTACCGTATTCGTCCTATTAAGCGCCCCCTCCCTAATAAGCGCCCCCTATTACAAATTTCCATATAACAGAGCGCCCCCCTCCTCCCCTTCATACGTAAGTGGCCTAACTCTACTGCTTTTCCAATAGTTTTAGTTTATCCGGGCCTGTGAATGTGTAGTTGCACTGAATTTCATCGATCGACCTACTTTCATTCTCGTTTAGAATCCCGACACGTGCTAGTTTCGCTTGTCTATAACGTATTCCTAATAAGCGCCCACCCCTTTCTGGGGTATCCTAATAAGCGCCCCCTTTTGATTTTTTTAAGCTAAGCGCCCGGGCCGCTTAATAGGACGAATACGGTATATCATGATTGTGGTAATTAGGCATTTACATGTACCTTCAAAAACTCGACTTTATTTAGGACAAAATATTACTACACCATAGATCAGAAAGACCCCCCCCCCCCCATCTCTAATCACGCACCTGATATACTGAAAACTCCTCCCTGGACTCCCATCACTAAGGCCGTCACTGACGAGGACGCATTGTACATTTGGCTGAACTCGAAGAAGAGGATACCGAAGGATCGGATGTATCCAATACACAGCATCATGTTGAAGAAGACGGCTGAAAGATGTGCCAATAGTGAAAAAATAACACCAATAACGCTCTTCTCACCGTTTTGGTATGCTATAATGATACAAAAACTGGTTTTATCACGATGACCAATCTCAATAAATTAAGATCTTCATTGCTCCACTTGTTGCTTGTCGCGATGACATGATGGTACAAAGGACATTATACATGCCCAGTATATTTTATCATGAATTTCTTTGTTCACTTTAATGCTTTTAGCGATAAGGCTCGCCAAGTTTGATATATCTAAGCTCAACGATGGTTGGATCACTGTATGTAAATTAAATTGTATGTTATAAACAAGAAATGCATCATGGTCACGAGGTTGGAAAGAATAAAAAAGAACCTTCATATTCAGTTTCTATTGCATTTCGAACATTTCATTATACAAAAACAAAAACCTGGAGAAACTATGGAATACTTGATTTTGAAGCTGACCGAGCATTTCGGCATGATGTATCGGTGCAGCTACACGTCTTCAATAAACATCTTTGGTCATTACTAGATAATTAAAGCCAAACTACGACCATTATTACATTCTGCTGACAACTTTGCAACGTCTTTTTAGTGATTTATAAAGTAATGAAACATGACTAGCTAATTAAATCCCTGAAACTTTGAATGTGTATAGAAATCAAAACAGATTGTATTCATCAACCATCTGGACAAATTGTTTGTACAAATCTCCATCAGGTTGAGTGAAGAGAGAATGGTAAGCTTATACTCTCTCTTGATGGAGTTTATTGAAACGGTGTTAAGGAACGTACATATGCTGTGATGAATACGTTTTAATTATCTTTGTGAACGAAAAACATGTTTCATAAGTGAAGGCAAACAACACATTTGCAAAATTGGAATTACAATTTCTTGACATGTCTTCTTTAATAACAATAGACCCTGCCTTAACGTCGTCTTTTGAAATCGACAATTTCGTTAAACCGAGTCATTGTCGGGTTAGAGGCGTTACACCCTAAACGCCATGGTAATTCATTATGTGAACTCCTTATTATGTTATTAATCACGTATAATATTCAAATATAAGCGTCCCAGTTATCCATCATAACCCTATTTCGACTTTATCATAAACAGTCCAAATCAATGTCGATATACAGGGTCTACTCCAAACATATCAATACAGTATATATGTATTTCAATAATTAACAAATATTAAACATATTTACCTATCATAACCACCCAGGCCCAGCCCCTATCGATAGGGGGAGCCGATCCTCTGGTTGCAGCCATGCTGCTTCTGCTACTAGCCGACTAGTCCAGTCACACGTGCTGACCGGGTGACCCCTTCATGCTTGAAGGGCTGCAGTTTGAAAGCCTCTGTAAAATGATAAGGATGAACACATACAAATACAGAACAATTATCCAGAAATGTATTTGGTTTTTCGGTCACCAGGTCACTTAAATCTCTCTGTCGCTTATCTGACGATAATAACGAATGATGTTGGAATCCAGATTGTTATTTATCTTTAATAGTAGCAGTTATATTAATTGACACAGATGGAATTTGCAATTAAGAGCGATTGGTATTTTATTTATTATCATTTTATCAACTAGGTATCTCATAAAACTTACCGTTATAAACGTATTGATATACTATAAAGTTTCTTTCACTATATAGTATTCAGTGGGCTTCATAACTCATGCAGTTCCCGATAAATGATAAGTTTACTCATGCAGTTTCTGATAAATGATCAGTTAACTCATGCAGTTCCTGATAAATGATAAGTTTACTCATGCAGTTCCTGATAAATGATCAGTTAACTCATGCAGTTCCCGATAAATGATAAGTTTACTCATGCAGTTCCTGATAAATGATCAGTTAACTCATGCAGTTCCTGATAAATGATAAGTTAACTCATGCAGTTCCCGATAAATGATAAGTTAACTCATGCAGTTCCCGATAAATGATCAGTTAACTCATGCAGTTCCCGATAAATGATAAGTCTCAGATATTGTCAATCTCACGTCTCTACCAAAGATGGGGAACATTTTATGCAATGATATTAATGAAAATGCATAATCATAAAGAATAACGATAAAAAGGTTGCAGGCATTCCCAAGATCTATGATGCAAACACCGAAGATAACATATAGACATTCTAAATACATTAAACCCCTTTAAATCATGAAACCAAATTGCTCTAGCTAATGACATGAGTAAACTTGTGACGTCATAACGGCACTAACAGCACGAAATCATTGTGTCCGAAGAATCAGGTTGTTACTGAAGAGTTCAACAGTTCTTGATGTCGTGTTTTTCTGCGTTTTATCAATGCAACCATGTTTTATCAATGCAACCATCGCGCTGTAGAAGAGTTTGACAAAAGCAGGAAGTTGAGGAAGACGTTTTTATTAGTGCATTATAGACACTAGTTTGTTACATTGTATGTATGTTACAATGTAAGTTACATTGTATGTTATATTGGTATGTTACATTATATATAAGTTACAGTGTACGTTACAATGTGTGTTTATTAAGTGTATGTTACATTGTATGTTACAGTGTATGTTACATCGTATGTTACATTGTATGTTGTAATCTGCATAACATAAATTAAACCTAAGTAAATACAGTCTGGTTAACATATGAAATGATCAGCCATAAGAATAGAAGAAATGATAAAAAGAGGAAAAGTAATAACTTCACATATAACTAATACTAAATACTACTCTAGTGTTGTTTCATTACCCTTGGATGCAAGTGTTTCAGCAAACTGTCACATTGATAACCAAGGGTCTATTTTTAACCTTATTTCGTTGTCGTCTATATATCTTGAAACCTTTTTTGTAATGAGATCGCACCTGCACATGCAGGCTGTGATCCTGTAGAATATTATTGCTCACATAACTCCCAACCTGCACTCAACCTTGAGTAAAACCCAGATTACATTCATCGCAATAAAGATCGATATTGGTCCATTTTACCAACCCTTTAACTGTTTGTCGCCGTTTTATTTCATTAGATGAGTTGTTTACTATGCAGATTAGGCAAAGATGTTGTAAATTTCAAATAAATCAAACTGAAATAACACATAGAAAAATATCTTTGAAAAAATGTTTGCTTAGACATCTTGTTATTCAAACTAATCATGGAGCATATTTGTAAAATTTAGAAAAGATGATAATCAGTTCAATTCAGTATATAATTCAACAAGTTTTGCCCATTTTAGTATGATATGTGTATAAGTAGAAATTGTCATTCATCCATAATGTGATAGCGTATTGATTAGTCGATTGGTATAGTACATACATGTACTACACTATTAAGACGACTCTGTGTCTGATAATAATATATTTAAATTGTTTTTAAAGTTTTTCCTTTTTCTTACAAGGAAACTGTAGCTTAAGAAACATCCAGTTATTGTCTAACATATTTGTTGTATTGGGTACATAATATAATCATGCATGCCAATGAGAGAAATACAATGATTCCGGTGGATCGAATTAATTATTTGACTGGCAATGTGCTGGTGTGGATTCTTTTAGTGTATGGGTTCAACATATTTGTTCAAATAAATAACTGATTTGGCAGACAAGCTAAAAGCTTATGTTAATACCGCTTTAAAATGCAAAACAAAGAACAAGTCATGGTGAAATTACAAAATATATAATTAGCTTTAAAGACGATAGAACATATACATAAACAACATAAAAATGCCTATATTATTTATATGCTACTAAATTATATATCAATATATAAATCAGTTGCAAGTTATTTCATATTAAAGCATATGACATGGTTCTTAAAAAGCATTTATTTGCTTTCATTGATTAAAGATGGCCCAAATCATATGGCCAACAAACATTGCTGAATGTATTGATTAATGATGACGGTGCATTTAGTGTTGCGGTGGGTTGGGCCTAGACTTATATTCAGTCTCTGGAAAATTATAACTCTCAAAAACTATTATTTTATTAAATATGTGAAGGAGCCTAAGAGTACACTACAGATCTACAAGAGGTTTTGTTTAAGTAACCAAAAACTATCTTTTTACTATGATAATTGTTCTGTGAAAGGAGCCTAAGAGTACACTACAGATCTAGACTTGCTTTTCAAGAGGTTTTGTTTAAGTAACTTTGTTGTTATGCATGTACACTCTGAGTGTAAGGCAAGGTAGGGCCACACAGTCATGTCCTGAATGTGTAAAGATCAGCTGGAACTCTTTGAAGATTCGGCTGTTTTCTGTCATACATTTATCACTTACCATGCGGTTTATGGACAGCATTTCAAACTTAGTCCCGTCATTGTTTGTTTTCATTGATAAGATTCAAGTTGGTTCGGGTTTAAAAGATGCGCTCAATTCCGCGAGCAAATGTTAGCAAGATTTATATAAGGAGACGCTTTCGACACATTAATACAACAGCTTGGTATTGTATATCATAACTATTCATGCATGAAACAATTCCTTTGATAAGAAGTTCTTTGCAACTTCAAGGTGAAACAACACCATTCAAACATTTAGACGCAACAACTACCATTTCGATTCCGATAAATAACAAACACCTCACCAATCAAGCAGCCATTGATTAAGCAAATGTTAACCCCGGAATACATCGAACAAACTTATCTATACTTACAGAAAGCGTTGGCTTGGTGTGTGAGACGATATGGCCTGTACTACACAGCCACTGCTACGGTTTGAGGTATTACCCGACTTATACCGGGTATTTATAGAACGACCCACATTTAGACCTGGTGTCACAAATCAGTTGAAAGGTCAGGTTGAGATAGAGGGACTGTCTGAAGATGAACATTTATCTCATCTCTTTTGTATACCCGGACCCATACCTACAAGGTCAGCGTGTCAACTCAGTCATAATTAGTTCCATTAACAGTATTTCACAAAAGGCTTGAATGAAGCTATGCGTCTATATATTTGTTTATCAAAGCTCGTATGTCAATATTGACAAGTGTATATATTGACAATAAAAAAGACCTTTAGAAGACGCGATGTAACCGAATACTTTATTAATTCATGTTCTTCATGAGAAAAGGAAATTCTTATAACATATGATGAAACATCGCACGAAGTGATTAATCCGGTTAGGATAATAATGTTTCTAAAACGAACGTATCAAGTCTAGTTAAACTTTGCAATGTCATTGCCCTACCCACAAATGTTAAAAGTGTTCGCACAATCAGTCCAAAGTCATTGCCCTACCCGTCAAATATAAACGTTGTTCACAAAGAAGGTCGACAGTTGCTTTTGCTTGATACTCAAGGAGCATTCTGGATAAAAAAGTACTACTTCGCAATATCGTGTTGAACAATTAGATGTCTAACCCTCTGAATACTCTTTATGTAGCGTAAATGTACATACATTTGGGTAAATTGAAAAAATACTTTTCCTTTAAACATGCTACTGAACCTTCAAAAACTACCATGAGCCCTTACACCTAATGCAACCGTAACTTGCAAGGCGATCTAACTGAACCCGTGTACCGCCCGGTCAGCGATTGTCCTTTGTGAAATACAGCATAAAACTGCATTATGAAGGAGGAACCGTTAAATTATTCACTGGACCATAGCTATAATCTATAATGCTACCGGCTACCGTACAGATCAACGGTATGTTGGTTGACTTGTTCACAAGGACAATTGTCTTACGGTCAGTAGCTGAATAATGGTTGAGCACAAAGAAGTGACCATATACCGGTCAAGTCTGTTGAAGTGTGAAGGCCACACAAAAAGCATATCAATGGAGTTTTATTTACACTAGTGAGTGAATTATATTCGTCTCCACGCCATTCTACGTATATGTCAAGGGTACTGCTTAAACAAGTGCAAGCTGTGCGCGAAAAGGATGTTCTTTTGAGTCCTGGTATTGTGATAAGAACATTTTTTTACAAAATTAAAATCCTCACTGTGCTAAGATAGTCACAAGTTCAAAGTACCTAGATGATGCATGAAGCTATCTTTAATACGCTGAGAGCTTCGACAATCGAAACAATAGTTTTTCACGCAATAATGATTGCCCTTAAGTATTACGGAAAGTAAATAATATGAACTTCAACATGATTGTCCTCGTATGTATTAAATATCCACTATCTTGAAGCATTGCAATGTTATGCAGTAAACGTATGACTATTGTGTCACAACAATTTGTCCTAATGCAAACCCTGTCACTTTGTAATTAGCATCCATACCGTCACCTATCTATTTAGTGTTAACACATAGGTCAGTAGTAGCTAGTGTCGACAATGAAGTTGAACAAATAATTTCCATTAAGACGGAACGAAATTATCATGTTCAGCTGTGATTTGTATTTCTTTCTTTTTTTAACATATTGAAATACAGTAGGTTCAAAGTAGATTTTCATCGTTCAAATCAACTTATCTTTAATGATGACATCATGGAGGCAACAATCTTAATTATGCGAAGGCGTCTTTGCATGTAATGAGTAAAACCTTTAAAATGTTCTTAGACATTGATTTTGAATGGCAAACGTGAATGAATGACTGATTTTCTGCAATGTACCAGGGCCTCCTTTCATTAAGCAAGCTTTACTTAGGTAGACCTTAACTCCAATTCTTTAACACTAACCGATGGTTACCTTAAGAACTTATAATCACGGTAGAACATAGTGAAAGGAGGCCGAGGTGTTCACGACACCGATAATCAGGAACAAGCCGATCCGACCGGTAGCACCCGTCACACTCACATGCTGTATACACTGAGGTACAAAGGAAAGTTTACGACTCGTTGTTTTCTGTTAATAAGATTTCTAAAAGTTATTAGATAAATTTGATTATCCGCATGATCACAATAACACATATTTGCAGTAATTTAGGAGAATTGTCGTGTGTCTGGTTTCTTTCTTATTAAAGTACCCTTGTTTAATGTAGGAAGGGGGTAATCAATGCTAATCATCAATATCTACACCAACATGAGCTCCAACATGTTTAATGTAGGGAGGGGTAATCATCAATATCTAAACCAACATGAGCTCCAACATGTTTAAAATGTTGCAAACGTTAGGTTACTAAGCCTCGTTTATTGATTTAACGTAAAATATGTTTAAATATGTTCAAACAGTTATGTTTAATTTTTTTTTAAACATTCAGAAGTATTCTTTGTTTAATCTCCTGTACTTGTCAGAGTGCGTCGTTGGAAACTTTGTATGATAGTATTTGAAAATCATACATATGATAAAACCCACTTAGGTGTAAACTTTCTTTTGTGACACAGTGTACATAGCACAAGTATGTCTTCAACATCATTAAAATCAAGATAATTTATGCCATGTCAAACATGAATTAACACCTAACAGTACTGTTTATTCAAATTATTTATTTTACCTATTACTGAATACTATCGCGTCGTTCCGAAGACGGAGAGTAATTCCATTACTTTGCAAAAAATACACTAATGTGAATAAGACGAAAAGTTTTTAAAGAACAAGATGCAAGAACACTCCGCATTATAAGGAATTTAGAAGTAAGCGACCCACGACCGACGAACAATAAAAACACGAGTAAACGTGTCACAATATCCATAATATTAATCGTGTAAGCCGTGATTGTACATGGTTTAGTCATGTTGACCTTGTTAAGGGCAGTTTACGGGGCGACCTTGAAATGTTTGTTAAACATGTAAACATATATCTACATGTATCTACAGAAATGACATTTAACATTACCAGTATATATAACAGTATATATAACAGGCTCTGAATAGACCACGTTATTGAAACAGCGATCACATAGTTATAAGAACTATTCCAAATTTACAAATATTAACAAACAATAGTTTTGATTACTAGTAACTATTTATAAATATAAATATGGTGGGAAGTTTTAGCCCACGATCTTTACGGCCACATAGGCGAAATCCAGTCTTAATAATATTTATAAATTAAAATTTAAAATAGTTTATGATAAACAGTAACCCAGTGACAGTATGAAATATATGTTTATATCAATAATACTTTCCCATTTTGATATTGACATTTAAAAGGTTTAATCACACATCAATATTGTTTAAAAACGATAATGAAATGGTGAAATCGATTTATTTATAATTTCCAGTTTGATTGTGTAATATACACATAATGATTTTTATCTCATATCAACCTTATACCTGACATCATACGATTGACTAAGCTGTTTATGATGAATTGTGTCTGAAAGTTGTGTTAAGCTTATTTTTGTGTGAAAAAGCCTTATTCATCTCTATTGATTGAATCTGAGAACAAGAGAATCCCCGGATCTTGTTCGGACTTGTAATAGGGATTCAGAAATAAAATATTGATAAACATAATGAAAAATTGTAAACTGTTCTACCATTTCAACAATAAAACTTTATTGTTATAGACCAGTAAGCGAATTATCATAAAGAACATCCTTTTGAACAAAATGTCTTCTTTTTTATGCTGTACCCAGAATTCTTAGACGTGACATATATTCTTCCGTATTCAAATTGCCCCTGTCTATAATTATCTGCTTATAAGAACGATGCAATGTGAGGCTAACTGTCAATAACATCACTTGTAAATGTTTTCATACTTCTGTTTTAATTCCCTTTGACAGATAATAATAATTATGAGATTTGACTTGCCTGACATATATGTATAACTTTCTACGTGACCTACTCTGCCTGTCTGAATAAGGTCCATGACTTAACCCCATGAGAAGTATACGACAGCACGTGGAAGGGCTTTGTTGTGGACACTAGGACAATCCTGTTTCCGTAACTTGATATATCAATAGGATATTAACCTACTTACTCTTCTTATACAGAGGGAAATAATCGCTCTTGAATATTTGTGTTATTGTGTTACGTGCTATAATTCGTTATATATACCGAACCCAACTATACACGAAATAAACTATAAACGATGTGGTACATTATCATCCCAGGTATTAATAAAACATGATAATTTATTTTAAAGGATTAACAAATCTTATGTTGTCCGTATTGTTAAAAATATGATATCTCCTGATGAAATTTGAAAAAATATTTCATATTAAAGACCCACTCAGGGATTGTTATGACTTTATGCCTTCAACTATTCACTGATTACTTATAAAATGCTACCTATAGCAACAGTCGTTGTTCATTCGGAGGAAATAACACCCCATTTAAAAAGTTGGCATATTGGACTTAAACAACTCACCTATTGGCTTCAAGACTAACACTAATAACTGTTGTATTTGTTGGTTATGTGTACACTGTTCCTTACCTTTCTTCATTTGACTAGTAAGAAAACAAATGCACGCATCTGGCACTTTCTTTGCATTGTCCAAGATTACTGAAGATTCTATGAGAGTATGATGAAATTATGCAGGTTATAACACCATACATCAAAATGATCAGATTTAGTTACAAATAATTACCGGATGAAATGAATCATGAACTACACGGTGATACACCATTAACGATATGAACATTTACACCTCATGATCTCAATGTTTGTAAAACATTCCTAAAGCTCGAAGCTATTCCTACGGTCTTACTGACCTTGTGAAACCAGGTGCCCTAATTCCCGAGTCGCAGATTATTCTAACAGGTCTTCATTGCCGAATAGTTGGTATACTCGCATCGGTAACGTCTCGCTCAGCGAAGTTCTAATTATAGATTGAATAAAGCGCCAACTGTGTTCCTCCGGCCTCGTATTCCGTCTGTCTGTCTGTCTGGCTGTACAGACACATGCGTACTACATACTCAAAACTAATTAAACTGAAAATTAAAAACAGAAAATTCAGAAAAATGGTAATTTTCGATTGCTTTATCTCGCGGCTCTATACTTTTGAAGCTAGTTGTGATCAGTGAACTATATTTTCATTGAAGCTTTTGTTCAGCTGATATGGTTATAAGTAATGTTGATTGTAGAAAAATGTTAAATACTGACACTCATTTTACATATAATGAAACGTTAAGTATGTGAAGCTACACATTTAACGATATTGACATTTAACTAAGAGGTCAACTATACATATATATATATATATATATATATAAGCCTTGTTATGCTCCAAAGTGTGTTTTACCTCTCAAATGACCCTATGTATACGTTTTACCTCACATATGTGGCTCTACTGCAGTGGGCAAAGTTAAAAGCTAAAATCTGGAATCATGCATATAGAAAGCCGAAAACTTTACGAGATAGAATATTCCTTGAATCTTGAGAGCAACATGACTCTCGTACACGTGCACCTTCGCTTTGAATATAGTAGAGAAGGAGATGTGTTGGGTATTGACAATATTTCATCCATTAGCGACGAGATAGGTTGGCTACATTATACTTTGTTATAACCACTGGATTCCACTTCCGGTGTAATAGCTCAAAATATTGAAAACAGTTTATCTAAAAGAAATACGAGTTGCACAGCAGTTGCAACACGAGGACACGATAAACGTAACATACAGTATGCAAGTCATTTCGATTGTTAATATAAACTAACGAGCAAAATACACATCACATTTTAACAAGTAATAAACGAATTACTGTTGTCCGAAAAATGGCGACTCAGAATCACTGTGATATGCACGTGTTTTGTGCTCACGATGTCAAACACAATAAACCAAATTATAAGTTTGTGTCTGTTCACATACATTTGTGGTCCTGACGTTACTTTTACAAAATTAGTTTTGGCCAGACAGTTTTGAATTGATGTGACAAACTTATGAAATGAAAGATAAAATACATATGAAACGTAATGGAAAAGAATAACTTTCCTGAAAACTAGAATCTTTACGTACTAACACGTCAGACACAGGAAACAAGCGAAAAAATCCAACTCCTCGCTCTGCTATCTCGTATAGTAAATGAGAGTCCAAAACGACGATTGGTTAAAAGCGTGTTTTTCATAAACGAGAAGATATGTTACTTTTGAAATCATAAATTAGTTTGTTAAGCTTCTGAAAACATGATTTTCACGTTTCCCGTTGAATCGCTCATGGAAGGAAATATCGTATGTGCGTATAACGTCTCTTCTGATCGTGAGTGGAGAGTCTTAAATGATATGCCGAATCATAAATCAAGACACGTGCAGTGTTCAAGATGGCTTCGAATCTATCTTTAAAGAATAATCCTTGAATCTTGAGAGCGGCATGACTCAGAATAAAAGTTTCGTACACGCGTACTTTCGCTTTGACTATAGCTTTAGTAGAGAAGGAGATGTGTTGGGCTTTTGTAATATTTCATCCATTAGCGGCCATTTAAAGATAAATTCATTTTCTAAGCATATAGATTAAAACAGAACATCTTGATACGTACAATACAAACGAAACAATTGTTCACAGCAGATATACGTTTTTGTTGATTGCTTTTCGTATCAGGTGTCCAGATATCAATATTAATTGATGGGAATTGCATAATCTAAGTACTAGCTTGTATCGTTAATTCGTAGTATATTCATTAGCGGTGCAAGGGCCAGTTATTGCCAATGAGATATCAACCTAATCAAAAATAAATATTTCAGAGGGTGTAAATCTATGTTTGATAATGAACATGGGTATACTTGTTCACTGCCAATAGGGTTTGAATGTCTAGATGTGCAGCTCGTAGGTTGATAGTATGAGTAGTTAGACATGTGATTGTTATCATAGATATCTCTATCAGTACTGAACGAAGTGGACCACCGCCAGCTGTTTAGCCCAGTGAAGCATCTGTAGTCCACGTATCGCTAGAGATCAATGCTGTATTGATCTACATGTATGTGTAGGTATCTGTACACAACTCCAGAAACAACAGATCATGGAAGAAGGAATTCAAGTCACAATAAATGCCATTCGTTGACTCGACTTCTTGATGTTCCAAAATATAGAGGAAATAGAAATCAAACTATGTAATGCAGGCATCATTTATGAAACGAACACGTGTGCGTATATTACCAAACAGTCTCCGGTAACAAAATCTTTCCCGAAAGAGGTGATTGGTCACATGTTTTTAGTATTCTCGCACAAGGAGGTTTATCTATTTAAAATAAGCACTGGTATCTGTCTATATAATAGGCAAACCGCTAGCTTGTGAAAACCCGATTTAACAATGGCTGCTCATAAATCGTTAAATCAATATCAACCTTTGCCGGCAAGTACACTGTTTCTATGGTAACATTAAACCATTCGCCTTTTGATGCAAACGTTTTATAAATATTATTCTACATCAGCGTGAAATATTGAACACACAAGCTGGTTATATAATGTCCTTGGGTAACTATCATCAACATAGGGAATGTTCTTTCCACAGATCCACAGCAAGACACATGTTAAATAAATGCATTATCTGTACTCACATGCTGTAAGCATTTCTCCTCTATCCACCCTGCTGTATGTGTGTGGACGTGTACATGACCCATATATATCCCGACCTAGTCCCGCTATCTGATACCTCGCCTAGCTAGGCTATATTGATTGTCCCCGTAACACCGTCCGGTGTGTGTCTGTCTTATCTAACAGATGGACAAACGGACAGACGGACAGGCAGAGAGATGGAGGGACAGATGAACATACTGGTGGATGGTAGATAAAAGACAGATGGAATAAACATATTGACAGATAGACAGATTTACAGATGGATAGACATATTGTGATACTTTCAAAAGTCATTTCAATTTTAGATCAGCACATATCGTGGTTAGCATCTTTTAATTATGGAAATTTTGAAATAAGCATAGTGTTGTACTCACAGATATAGAAACCAATGTTTTTTGGCAATAATTACATATTTTAGTATTTATATAAGTAAATAGTAAAATACACAGTAACAACAACTAAATGAAAAGAGTAAATGTAATTCATGTAGTTCATTTAGCTGTTGTTACTGTGTATTGTACTATTTACTTATATATATACTCTCCCAAAAAAGAAACGCTTATATAATTTTTTAAAGAAATTTTTACTTCACCTTTAAAATCACAAATGTCACAAAATTTCAATGGTAACAAAGCGAAAATTTACATGTTAACAGACAAAGAGTATGCCAAGTGAAGAACACTAGTTTTAGGTATGTTTCTGTATTCTGTTGACCACAAGATGGCGTCGAAGTAAGTGTTATGAATTCCTGCCAATTTTCAAGAATTCTTGCTTGACATCCATTTGTAAATGAAATAGCCAATTGATGGATTCCCTATAATGCAGTTCTTCCCACATCTTTCTGCAATGCAATGGCCAGTCGTTGGTGTATCTCGGGCGTATTATGACGTTCACGTACACGTTTATTTAATTCATATCGTTGATGCCTTAATTGGCTTGAAATGTAGTGTTTGAGAAGTCATAAACAACTTCTTTATTTTAAATGGGCAGGATTATGAGCCATCTGACGCTCTGTAAGTGAATTCAAGTTATCATACTCGAAACACTCCCTTTGGTTTTAAATAATCTGATGCAAGTGACGTTCATGGACGTTATCGAAATTGTGATTTGCTTCTCCAATTCCTCAGAACCACCAATTAACCACATTTTTGTATGCTAAATATTGTATCCCACACCTTCACACCGTCTCAACCGAATCTGTTGACTTGTGGCATAAACTATTGGCAAAATTGTCCTTTTTCGAATTGTAAGATATCCAAATTCACGTTATTTTCTAATTGTTGTTATTGACAAATTTGTGCGTTTTTAGAAACCCAAAGTCTCCTAAAGTTTCTTGGGTTCAAGATCTTTATTGTAAAAGGTCACTTAATAACAATGAGTTCTTTAAAGCCACGAAAAACAGGGGCGATAACTGGCCTTCATGGTCGAATATCGACTTCATGGAAACGCTTTTGTACAGTTTGGTGGACTTACGAACCCAAATCAGTGATGTTGTAAATGATGTGTATCCCTGTGGCAAGAGAATGAAGAAAAAGTGTGACCCGGATGTAAAGATTTGAGGTTTTGGTGGCAATTTTTTTATGCACACATCTTTAGCTCTTTTGACCGGAAGTGGCCTGTAGGAAGGAACCAATAATGCCCAATAGGACGATGATGAATATTCTGATGCCAGACTAGTGTGAATAATGAAACTTCTGTTTCAATTTCACGCTCGACAACATTTTCATTTCCGACACTTTGTCGATGCATAATGGTAACCTTTGTTCCGTTTAGAATTGAATGACAAAATTTGAAAAAATGAGTGCCTTTGGTTGGTTAAAGGTACCATATGATCTAGCGTTTACTCTTACATGAATTCTGCTTTAAATTTTTTCTATATAATGTTTTTTTCAAAATGGCCTTCAAATGAGTCTCAAATAAACAAGAGGTATAAAATTTTCGATTTTGTGTACTTAAGTCGTAAACCATCATATAATAAAGACGTTTTGGAAGAAAATATCACACTTATATTGTTTAATTTGTTTTTACACTCAACAAAAAATATCAAAATCACCTATGCGTTTCTTTTTTGGGAGAGTATATATCCCCCTACATCATTACTCTTCCTCTGCTTGAGAACGACACAAAAATCTGTGTCGAAACGTTGCATACAATGAACAAAGAAGTTGTCATCAATATACTCCTCAGCATTATTATCATTCCAACTTCTAAAATGCCTTTCAAAGAAGTTAAATCATTGTTTCGTTAAAATTTTATCGAGAAGGTGGCGAGAAAATGATTAGATTGGCTATATCCCAAGTCAGGCCGCGCGAGCGAATCTCGCTTCTGAGCCCTGGGTACAGATTAGTGGAGTTAGCGTAACGTAACGTTCATACTCTGAGACAGCATTTTTCCATGCATGTTTTGATACTGAACTTTGGGTCATATAGATGGTGCTACAAGAAAATTCAAATCTCAGATATCCATAAATATATAGAGACTTTAGTATAAAATCTTCATATTCATCTAAAATCTGCCTTACAAATTCTCAGAGGCCGCAACAGATACCAGACTGAGTGATAAACCTTTCAAACGCTATCAAGAAGATACACTCGGACTGTCTCCTCAGATATGATTACATCGGATTGTTGACACAATGGGAAATGTGGTAACTCAAACATCAGGTATAACATAAATCCTTCCTGGTTTACCACACCACAAATGTAAAATCAAGGACAATCCTTGAACAGCTGTTCACTTTATCAGCTTGTAATGAGCTACCGGAAGATACGTTGTTGAGGTCTGCTATATATTTTCTGCATTCTTATGAGTGACACTGATTGTTGTTCATTTATAGATGGTTGAAACGTTTTACAAATTGGTACATTAAGTTAGAAAACAAATCATTATGAAACTACGTTTATCGGTCGAAAACACCACTTAACTCTGAATTTTTTATTTTTAAAATCTGAATTTGCTAAATTTTTATTACATGTTTTAGTTATATTATCATGTAGATGAACTGCACGATTTCACATCTTATTTCGTTTTTGTTTGTCACTGCAATATCATATTACGGCTCGTTCTATTTTTAAAACAGAAATTCCCGATGACGATAGCTTCATTTAAACTAATTCGTATACGTGTTAGGATACGAATATTCCTTTGGGCAGGTAAGGAACCATTTCTGTGCACTGTGGCCGTTACTTTATACCAATCAGACTAGGAACATGTAGCCCCTACCATGTATAGAAAGTCATTCTTTTAAATATCCATAATATTATTTAAGAAGGTAATTTCACAATAGACTATCAGAAGGCTTTAGATCAAGATCTTTTGACCGCAATAGTTTAGTCGCCTCATGACCAAGATAAGTTAATACACGACATGTTATTCATTAATTCTAGTTATCTTATGATCTGTATTCTTTTAATTCGAACAAAAAGATCATTTAATCAAATCGAAAGTATTCTTCAGACGTTATTACTTTCGATTTAAAGCCTTTTCCTTGTACTCTTATCATGTGATCGTCGATAAGCCTTTCCTGGTAATCTAATCACGTGACCGTCGATACGCTGTTGACCTGATTAGATAACAGTATTTACATAGAGTGTGTTGATATTTACTAGGCGTCAAAGTAACTGAGCAATGTATTTCTATGAGTATACAAAGACAATGGTTTCATGTACTTATCTATATAGTTTCCCGATATAGACGTCAGTGTCAAATTGTTATAGCAACAACACATTCTTGGAAAAAGTCAACACTTACGAAAAACGTTGCACACATTCAAGTTCACAAATCGGTATCAAGTATCACAACCACGCGCATCTACGACTCATGGGATATATGAGGCACGTGCAAGAGACTACAGTTATCATATTATAAATACCAGCCATGGTTTGGTTCAGCTCGTTCAAGGTCACGTCGTTCAATATTCTCTTCATTTCATCCCAAACATGCTCAATAGGGTTAAGATCTGCAGAAACGACCGACCGTAAATTCTGTAGTTCTGCTTTCAACACGCACTGTGTGGTCTTGTATTGTCACGTTAAAGCATGGGCTAAGCGAGGCATCCTTTCAATAGATAAAATGAAATAACAAACTGATTTTGTGGAACACGCTTTATGAAAGTCCATTGACATAAGTTTGATGTCTTTGGTCAAGCCACTTGTCGACAGACATGTTTTTGGGCATTTATGAGTATTAAAACACCTGAAGTGTTAATGGGAGATACAATACATGTCAATCATACCATGCTCCAGTTCTATTACTGTACTGTAAGCACCATTACCGTTATATCAATACATATATGTAATGCACAGTTATCTTGTTTCTTCTAGTCTGCTTCATGGACTAAAATTTCTACAGTTTCTTGTCTGTGACGTATTGTAAAGTATATAACATACTGTAACATTGAATGAAACCCTCGTTTTGCCTTACGTTGCCAATAATCAGCACGTTTTTAGCAATGTAGTAGTGTTGATTGTTATCTGACGTCAACATGATTCAGCCTCTCAAGATGGCGGATCACAGGCTACATGCTGATCAGAGTCTCATATCACAAGTCACATGTTATCTAGGGCATCGTGAACAGGTGAAACTCACTCAAACAGTCTCTGAGCAAGTCAGATGTGGGACAGTCTCCCACTGAAGGCGATAGCGTACTTCCTTCTCTTCACATGGTCAACTCTCCTCACTGGGGGCTCCAAATGTAGTAGTGTTGGTAGTTATCTGACTTCTTATCCAAAGATAACGAACTACTGGGTGTGAGTCTTGACCAATTTATTACAGATGTAATATAGAAGAAAACCCTGCAATACGGGAATACAACAAATTAAAACATGATCATACACACATAATTGCAACATATCAATGTATCAAACAGACACATATAATTCACTCCAAATAGATATAAAGGACTAACATGATACAATTTAGCCATATGTATTAATCATAATACTTTATGTAAATCATTAAATCACTTCATCTCTGTATGTTATGGATAATTACATCACAACATTATCATTAAATATCATCATTACATGTATGAAAAGCATTAATGATATGCAAATACATGTACATATAAACAAAACCCGTAACACACTTTCAACAATCACTTATCTCAAACACACACATTACTTTAATATATTACTTTAAAATGTTTAATGTATTTATGCATTTAGTTATGATATATATAAGATAGATAAAATGGATATTTATACATAGGGAAATATGGTAATATGACCGAATGATAACATTGGGTCAATACTTAAATTTAGCATAAACATTTCTTAATCTAAAGCATTATCTTTAGACTAGAAATCCTATTTAGATATAGATTAAAATATAATGTCTACAACACACAATACAATAGAAGCACACAAACTAACCTCATTATATGAAATCCATAATCCTCGAATTACACATCAAAGAATATCCTCCAAGAAATCACAAATCTCAGAATCACGGAAGATAACAACAATAAAGACAACCCAACCGAATGTAACTGACTAATTGTAAAACCTGAACCTTATAAACACCTCTAGACAAATAGATAGTAAGCTAGGCTGTAAGAGAGAAGAGAGTTGAAAGGGAGACAGCTTGGGTATTGAGTGAAGTGCAGGTGACAGGCATGGCCTGGTGTGCAGTGGCTATTGTTAGTATTATCTAAGAAAGCTAAGAATACATGATTAAAATACCGTGACTTAATAACATACACTAACTTAATAAGCTAATGATAAAGGCTAATTCTAAAGATATTGACTAAAATATTGCTAAAATAAAATATACAACACAACTCTAACTGTCTTAAATTAGAGTAACTAATGATGAAATGATGAAATATATATACAATTTCAACACTGCCACAGCAGTAAAAACTAACAGTTGCAAAAACCGCTCTACAGTTATACTAATGACGTTATTTTCGAATTTCCCAGACACGATATCTTCTCTTTTGCAAATGTATTTTCGATATCCGTAACTAATGTAACCTGCCAAATCGTTATTTTAAATATTGATATTTTATTAGTTTTTCATCCACTAGTCGTCCAGTTGTCAAGATATAGTAATTTTACCGGCTTGTTTCTTATACACTGTAAGAAATATGTACTTCACTGATCACACTTCAGGTTTTCCTATTTGTTGATGAAAACCTTGAACATGAAAAACATGACCCCTATCCCCTCATTCTTACAATTGTTTTAAATTTTATGAATATGAATATTTCAATACAAAATTGCATGGATTTCATAATATAAAAATATTTATACCAAAATATAACGGTAAGAGTTAACTTTGCTTCTCATAAAAAGGTTCTTCTCGTTGGTTTCCTGTTGCTTCATAAAGATTATCAAATAGAATTACTTCTTCCCAAAACCAAATACCAAATACATCTTGTTTACAATGTAACAATTGGCTAACAGGAAGTGAATACAACCAGTATATTTATTATGTTGCCTAAAGACAAACAACATTATCTCAAACTGAACTCAAATGTTTAGAATATTTAAACCAAACATTTACTTTTTCAGCAAGATGAGTAATTCGAAGAAATGGGAAGCCTTCCTTGGTCCAGTGAAGGCTAAAAAGCAAACTAGAAGGCCGAAGGACAACTTTGACACGAAGACCATTTCATCTATACCTTGCCTGGCACGTGACCTGGCCCAGATGCTGAACCCGAAGGTAATCGTTGATGAGAAAGAGCTGAAAGATTACAAAGACAGGAAACGGAAAGCAAACAAAGAGACGACAAAACACCAGGTTTTAAAAATTCAACGCGTGAACACACAACCGAAAGTAGAACCTGTGGACACCAATTTTGTTGGATGCGTCGATTCTGACACTACATGTACAGCAGATAAATCAATAGCGTCCATGTCACCTGACTTGTTGTCAGGAAAAGTCGAGAACAGTGAAAGTCTGTTCCCCAGTTCTGCATCAGGTGACAGGCAAGTGAAAACTGAAGCTGTGGACGAGATTGGGGACAGTGGGGAGAATGCCATTATTATAGAATCTGATGAAGAGAATGAGGTGGTGGAGGAGGAAGAAGCTTTGCCGAATGAAGTCACAGTTTTGTTCAAAAGTGATGACAACAGTAGAAGCATGTCGCCTGTTTCTCTACCAGATGATGGACAGGGGAAAACTGAAGTTGAGAATGTAAATTGGGTTTCTAGCAACAATGATGACGTCATGGCCAATGAATCGTCCCTGTCGCCTGACAAGATCAAACAATTTGAAGTGAAAGATAATATAGATGAAGATGAAACCTTGTCGCACAGAGAAAGAAAGCTGTTACGAAAAGGCGAGACAAGCGAAAGTCTGTCTCCCAGATCACCAGTTGACAGACAAGTGAAATCAGAATCTGTGGACGAAAGTGGGGATGATTGGGAGATGGATGACGTCATAGCGATAGGATCGGAATCTGACCAAGGGGAAGAGGAAGAAACTTTGCAGAATGAAGTCACAGATCTGTTCAGAAGTGCTGACAACAGTAGAAGCATGTCTCCTGTTTCTTCACCAGTTGGTGGACAAGTGAAGACCGAGGTTGTTGACAAGAGTGAAAACAGTGAGGAGAATGATGACGTCTTGAAAAAAACATCGGTATCATCAATGTCCTCTGACCTGACACAAGAACTGAAAGAAAAAGAGATTGTGGAAGAGGAAGAAACTAAATTTGATGACCTAAGTGGGGGTTCTAGCAACGAGGATGAAAAAATGGACAATGAATCAATATCATCCCTGTCACCTGACCCGACCCAACAATTTGAAGTGATAGATAATATTGATGAAGATGAAACCTTGTTGCACAGAGAAAGAAAGCTGTTAGGAAAAGGCGAGACTAGCGAAAGTCTGTCTCCCAGATCACCAGTTGGCAGACAAGTTAAAACAGAATCTGTGGACGAAAGTGGGGACGTTTTGGAGAACGATGACGTTATGACAATAGAATCGGAATCTGACCAAGAGGAAGAGGAAGAAACTTTGCAGAATATCCAGGCCCAACAATTTGAAGAGATAGAGAATGTTGATGAGGAAGGAACCTTCTCACACAGAGAAAGAAAGCTGTTAGGAAAAGGGGAGAACAGTGCAAGTCCGACTTCCAGTTCTTCAGTTGACAGAGAAGCTAAAACAGAACCTGTGGACGGGAATGGAGACGATGGGGAGAAGGATGATGTCAAGAGTATAGAATCGAAATCTCCCATCCGAACTGACCTGACACAAGAACTTAAAGAGATTGTGGAAGACAAGGACACTCAGCTGTACAAAGAATCAAAGCTGCTGAGAAGAGATCATAATGAAATCCCGTTTCCCATAGCCCACAGACATGTGACACCGGAAGCTGTAGGCAAGAGCTTGGCTGGTGGCAACAGTAAACCGACATTGGTGGAAATACTTTCTTCTGAAATCCCAGCTGACTATCCAGGAAGTATAACATCGGTTTCTCCCAAAGACAAACCTGGCGTTCGTCAAACTAAAACTGTAGATCACCGATCAACTTCTGTCAGTAAATGGACCTTCAAAATGTTTGCTGATAACATAACCTTCGACGACTACGTCCATGAGCTGAGATTCTGTGGTCAAACAACTGGAGAAGAAGACTTGGACCTGAACGTCTTGTTTGACGACATTCTCGGTATGTTTGGATCCAACAGCCTCAAGGATTGCATGCTCAGGGAGAATGAGAGCCGTGTTCTTCTGGACGGAATCTTGATGAAGCTTTGCAAAGAACACAAGCTTCGCGTACAGATGGAGTACCAGTGCAACATGCAGTATTTACCCACTGGTAAGTTAGATTATCTGATCACTACTAGAGATGGTGTGCCTCTGGGATGTATTGAAGCAAAGAGTCCAGCAGGCTTTGAGAAGAAATCTTTCTGTCAAGCAGTTCTTGAACTAATCCTTGTGCAAGATCTCGCGGCCAAGAAAGATGTTGATGTGGAGAAGACTCCTGTTTTCTGTATTCTGTCAGACGGATATAGGTATATCTTGATGCAGCTTAAAGGGAGAGAACTCTTACTGGAACATGATATCCCGAAACATAGACGTTTGGCTCCTACCATCCCGAAGGTGATCAAACTCAGGAAGCTTGACGAGCAAGATGACTTTAAAAAGTTAATTACATCAATAACAACACTAATCACCGACTCCATGTGTTCTGCATAAGAAGCAGGAGTACAGAAGGAGGATACATCGATAGAATGACAGTTATTGGAGAGGGGGGTGGGGTCGTTAGGTAATAATGTGTAACTAATGAAGAATCTCTGCAAATGCTTCATGAATGACGACTCAAAAATGTATCAAATATGAATCTATACTTCAGTCTTCTGACAATATGGGATTTGAGATTCAAATATGCAAATTGAGAATTTGGAAATTATTTAGTTGAATATACTTTTATTATATATATATATGGATATATACCCCATTGCTTAATTAATTTAACTCCCAAATAAATTAATAATCAAGCATATCTGGATGTTCATATTGATGTGTTGTACATAACCTGCTTGGTGAACGCACAAAACAATTGAAAGATAAAAACAAATTTGCAGAACTATATCATAAACATATATTTCAAACCTGCAATATTACTGCAAAATATGTGTTTTTTTACGACCTTTATGTATGTTTTACTTAGACTGCTGCCTGAAGAACAGTACAGTTTTATTTCACTTGAATTGTATTTTTATGATTGTAAGATAATGATATAATTGACATGAACTATATTTTCTATTGATGTAACCAAGAAGAACAGCATTGATTAAATATTTCAGAAATTCTATCGTGTGTCTTCTTTGGTGAAAATCCTCAATTTTGGGGGGATTTAGGCATGAAGTGTTAAGAATATAAACGCCACTTCGCTAGACGTTTCGATTTGTCAAACTTCTTCAAGACTGCCATTAATGTTTTACTGAATTGACGTACAATAATGGTTTTATACAGGAAATGCATATACAATTAGTATTCGTCAATTACATAGCTGAAATTATTTTAAAGAAGATGATTTGATATAGAATAATTAAATCTGCAATGAGGGCATTGTCGTAGCTTAGTTTTTAGACGTTCAAAGAAGTTCATTACTTGAACATTAAAAACATAATTAATTTGACAATTACGGTGGCCTATAGGGGACAACTTTCTCAATTAGGCCTACTTGGATTTCTTTCATTAATCAAATAAAACAGCATTGAAAACATTAGAACATACAAAAAAGGACGAATGATAAAAAGGGGAATGATACGTAAAACTGTGATAATGTTAAAGAATATTGAAAAAATAGTACTTTCTTCAAAGAAGAAATTTTTTATGTTTTACATTTGAGGACGAAGTTTTAATAGTACAAAGGTCAATATTGTTCTTTTGTGTTGTGTCAAAATACAGGATAAATTTGATATTATCCCAGCTAGCACACCTACATCGGGCCGACGTCGGCTAAAGATCGGCGCCGTCGGCACATGTTTTACATCGGCTAACTGCATCGGGCCGACGTTGACCAAAGAACAGCACCATTGGCCCTTTAACATCGGCAAACTGCATTGGAGTGGGATTACATTTAGTGGGGGAAATATATATGCACATACTGATAGTTACTTGGTGCAGCAATGGCTTCGAAGTTTTCTACCGAAAGCTTTGTGTGTAAAATCAACTTCAGGCTACAAGACGATCCTTATGTATGGGCATCCGCGGATCCGCGGCACTTCTTTGAAGCCCGGAATTGTAGTGAGAAGGTATCATATTTCTCTAAGAAAATTTTATGAATCAAATTTAACATTAAAAACAGTTTCCTTATATTTGGGTTTCTATCCCTCATTCAAACCATTTCAGATGAGTATACATAATTTATTTTGATAAGAATGTAATATTATCATGATTAATACATTTAGTCTGTAAGGTTCGCGCCCAAAAGAAAGCCGTTAGATCGCGCCTTCTCTCACTCCTGCGTGCTAGCACCTTGTATCGTAGCTTCCCATAGAAAAACCTAAGGATTGGAATTATAGGACTCTGACGGCAACATCGGGTAAGCTATCAATTTGCTATTTCATATTTCAATCCTATCTTTCGCTTTTCTGTTAATGTGTTTTTCTTTTGGGAAGAAATAGTTACGGTTATTCTCCTACCGGTAATTGATGCTGATATAGACTAAGCTATTTACTGAGTAATTAAGCGGGCAAATTCATGACTCTTTCTTCGAATACAGTGCTAATAAGTCAATGTTACATCTGCACTTGATAAGTTTCCCTTTTAGTCATTCAATTGACTGAGGATGATAGAGTGATGAATCTTAAATGCACACATAACATCGAATCAATTTATTTAGCACTCTATAATGAATAGAGAACTCGGAACATTTAGAAAGTCTCGCATCTGCAATTTCTATTAAAAACAATGTCTTAAAAGGACTAAGTTGCCAAGAACATTCTCGTCAACTAGTGTAATTTAATATATATGGCCGACCTCACATGTATCTATATAAACAAGAGCCTGATAATCAGGGACACAGGCTGCCCCACATTCTCGCTGCCTCTATTTTTATCTATTGAGGGGATATCCTTACCCTTGCTTCTGTAAATGTATACAATGGTTTAACAATCAAATTGAGTGTGTTAATAAGCTTATACACTGTTGTAAACAGTATACATAGCGTTATGGAGGATAACATTATATATACATGATTTAATACATGTGTACAATAAAGCTGTCATACATGTATATGTATAAATATTAATATTGCAGAAATATATATTAATTATAACTATTGCAGATGAAGAAAGATTGTCTGGTGTGAATATTGACACATGCTTGGTAAAGCGTGAAGTCGTAACATACCAACAGACGATCTTTCATTTCTTAAATACATGTAGACAAACACAAGAATTCATCAAAACTAGAAAACTTTCCTTGGTTGGTATATGAGTAATTACATTCCAAATATTACATATAGGACATAGTGTCAAACATTTTTGATTACTGACTGGTAAGAACATAATATCCTACTAGCTCAACTCAAGTATTGAATAAATACTTTCTGACTTCTCAATCAATGCAAAACAAAATTCAATTATCTCCATGATTTGTCGCGAAATTTTAGTTTAGTTCTTATTAACTTTTGCGCATCGTGCGGTCCCTACATTATATAGTCACATTTATTCCTCGTCAGAGCATTATTTTATCATAAATGTATCTCCTTACATATATAGATTAATAAATATTTTCATTTAATTTAAAGGCTGTCAAGAAAAACACGGATACAAGGCAAGCTTCTGAAAAGACATTGAACATGCCATTAAGGAAATGCTCCGCGGTGAAGCGAACAGGAATGTGGAGGAAAGTGGAGGAAACAATGAACTTTTAATATCCAAATTTTAGCTCTGATGCATTTACTATTTTCATTGATAAAAATGTTAATATCAAATTAAACCATTTGTTATTCTTTAATTGTATTACGTGATATAGGCTTACAGATAATTGTCAAAGGAAAGAGTTTTATTCTAGGTTTTTATTACGAAATAACACACCCATTGATTTTTATGTGAAAGTGTCATACTTTGTTATGGAAAAAGTGGCCTTGTATATGTAATGAAGTTAACATTAAGGTAAAAGGGCCATATATTCCCTCGCGATAGTTGTTTTCTTAATTATTAAAGTTATCATTAGATGTAGAATTTATAATTTTACGACTTTATTATACGATAATTTAAGTGATCCCAAGCCTGAATTTTGAAAATACTTAACAACATGAGTTTAGGATTTGAAGAGCTAATAGTCTTACACTGATGATTGTATTAAACAAAGTATAAGGTGTGCCCAAGTTCAATGCCCTAGGAAAATACTACTAATTACCAAAAAGAAATTAATGATTCAAATACGGACCGATGCCGTACGGACATCAAGCCGATGTAGAACCGATGAGCAAAACTTCATCGGCCCGATGGAGTTGGCCGACGTCGGGCCGATAATGTTAACAGTGTCAGGCCGATGTCGGGCCGATGTAGTTGTGCTACCTGGGATAGAGGTACAAAACAACATTGTTGTTATTAGGTGAACCTTCATAGATCAGAACATAACGCGTAGTAAGAAGTCAACTGTTGACATTTTAAAAATGTTTCAACGTTTTTGCCATAAAATAATAATCATTCGATGGTTGAATATACCAATGGCATTCTATTAGGTTTACTATTTTGCATGCATTCTGTATTTAAAATCTCTTCGTGATTTTTTACACTTAACTTGAGTTTCAAGACAGCACTTGTTTTACTTATTTTGTCAGGAAACGCAATGGCATCCAGTTACATCAGTGTGTATAATTGTTTGTGTGGGGGCCACTCGACATATACGCTGATGAAGCAGGAGGATCCAGGATTTTTGAAAGGGGTTCGGGGGTTCGGGGGTTCGGGGGTTCGGGGTTCGGATTTAGAAATTGTCAACGGGGAGGAAAAGGGGGGGGGGGTGGAGAAACATTATTTGTATTGACTTGAATCTGTAGGATGACAACACCACTTTGTTGACTCGGGGGAAAGTGGGAACATGTTCAAAAAGCCACTACGTGATTTTCACGCATATTACGAACATATTTTTTGCTTTGAATATTTACCCCGAAATGGAAATAATATGAAAAACATCTTGTTTAAATGAGATCTTGTTACAGTCGTTATAATTTTTGGAAGCCAATTTTACATCTCACATTTACATATATACTCGTAATATAACCTTTCAGCCATTTTCAACTCAAAACATCATTCGCACTGCTTTGGATAAGTTTTAAAAATTATGTTTGACGGGCGTTATTGTCCGGTTTTCGATCACAATTCCGAATTCAAATCTTCATATTGTCTCTTATCAACATATGCTCAGCTTCACTGGCTGAAACACCGTCAGTCAATCGTCAACATGCCTCGGATATTTGGAACGCTTGCCAATTTTATTGATATATCGACCGACTTTATGGGGGCGGGGAAGTGACCCCAACCTCTGACCCTGATTCCGACGCTTATAGTATTTGCATAATGTAAACAGAGGGGTTAAATGATGTTCTAAATAATTAGGTCTTCATCATCAACGACATAAATCCCCTTGTCAAGTAGGCCTATAGGCGTGCTGCTATTTATTATCTTTATTTAAATACTGTGTCAGTATGCATTATTAAATTCATAATCAATCTCGGTTATCGTATATATCTGTACACAAAAATAAGATTATAATTTTTGATATAACGATTCTGATAAACTAACATTTCATTTCTTGTGTTTTTTCCCCTTTCAAATATTTATCAAAACGGGATGTAAACCCAAACCCCATTTCGAACATACAGCTCTAGGTTCGTTTTATTTTAGAAACTGAAAATTCGTTTCCCCGGCCACCTGTTCTATTTTAAGAACAGGAATTTCCCGATACGATTTGTCGTTTTCAACCACTACTGACGCACTTAAATAGACGGCTGAACTTTAAACAGTCGAAATTGCAGTAGACTTCATTCAAGTTGCAGTATTGACGACTTGGAACACTCTGTATCACTCATGGGTGAATGTAAGGACCCAGTTGAAGGTATGCTTCCACTTTGTTTGATTTAGGCGGTTAATGTAAGGGAGACAATCAAGGACTTTAGACCTCCTGCGTTATATTATTTAGACTTCGCTCTCACCACGTTGAACACACCAGGGTCCCCTTTCACAAAGCCCTAAGGTGATCGTAAGGTAGCATTAGTGTAATAATAAAGAATGGGAGTTAAGGTCAACCTTAGTAAAGGTTCCTTTGTGAAAGGAGGCCCAGTTCTCTTCCAATAGTAATGTACTATATGCTTTTCACGGAAATAGAAATCAAATGCCTTTTGACTTTATATAAGAGATGTTATGTTTACAGGCTTAAAAGCATGTTAAATTGTAATATTCCTTATAGTTTATTGTTCATTCATAACGTTTGTTGTCGATTGCGCAGTTCCCGTGGCAACGCAAGTGCAAAGAAAATATTCCAATGAAAAGAGTAATGCAGGTTTATTGTACCACGCTGTCGTGAGAGTAACGCATGTTATAACATGTTTATACATGTTTATAGTATTAGGTAATAAAACTGAGTTATTTCAACGTTTGTAAGAATTGCATACATAAGTCGAGAAATGAAAAATCTAAATTAAAAAAAACCCATTTTGTTTCTTTTCCGAGAGAACTTTATATTATATTCATAATATAATCAATTTGCAAGTTGTCACAAAGGTCTTGATAATAATAGGTCAATGGTTATAGATATGATAAGTGATAGCTGTGGTATCGAACGTGCAGGCCTAGTCGTGAGTAACGATCGGTTTGACCTTGCATTACTTGTTCTTATCATCAATACAAAGCCCTGCTAGTGGTTGTTATGTATACAAGACACAATCAACTTTAACATGAATAAATAAGGTTAACTTGAACTTTCAACTTCTAAAAATGCCACTCAAGGAACCTGTACCTGGTCCTGAGTTAATTGCAGTTTCTTGAAGTGAAACGAATTTTTAAGTAATCTTACATGCACTAATTTAGTCTCTGAAATGATTCTCTTAAAGGCTATTCTATTAAATATAAGATATGAACTCCAGAAAAATGGCTGTTACAGTGGACTACAAATCTAGACTTGTTTTTCAAGAGGTTATGTCAAGAAAGGCATTACGAAATATACACAAAGAATTTAATTAAGCACCGCCCATTTTGTAAAATGAAATTGGGAGCTCTTTGAATAGTGTGATATATTTGATGTATTGACCACTCTAGATATAACAATTGCCGTTTTATTTACTATTTAATTGACGTAAAAATCATTATAATACAAATTAATTGAAAATATGGAAAAAAATATGAGACCACTGAAATTTGGCTAAATATAACTATTGTCATTGGTGAGAAAGCACACATGAAACTTTTGATTTTTAAAATAAAAAATAACATTTTTGATCCCTAGTTGACATTCAATTAGAGAAACCTTTTTGATCATGCATGATAAAATCCTAGCAAGACATTGAATTTTCAGTACTTTTTTCAACCATAATTGAGAAAATTTCGAAAATTTTCAAATCTGTGATAAATTTGAGATTCTCTGAGTTGGACTTGTTGGTCAAACACTTTTTCTCTCTTTAGATAAGCCATTATCTTAAACAGTCGCCAGGTTTTTCTTAGTGGAGCTTTTTTCAAATTCGATATTTGATAATTTTATACTTTTGAAGGCTCATACTGCTCTAACGACTAACATTTGCTAAGAGGTCCTTACTACAAATTATCAATTCAGTCAAGAGAATAATCATTACCATATTGCAGCAAAAAATATTTACTTTCATTTTCAATTATAAGTAAACTTGGATTTTCAAAAATACCAAGCCAGGGGAATAAAGTTATCCAGAGAAAGTGAATCGTAAATTGAGTGAAGTTTTCATTTCTACACTGCTAAATGATCATTTTATCGAAAAACCCTAATTGCTTTTCTGGAACTTTGTATGGTTTATTAGCAGAAGTTTTTTTCTGGAAACAATGGGGGGTGCTTAACTATGTTCTTTGTGTATATAATCTGCGAACCTACACGAGTTACTCATTACACTCAAAGTTTGCTTGATCCCATCATTCTTAGTGAAGATTGCACGTGCAGCGACAGTGATGTAATTGATTTAGAGTCTAGTATCAGTGACCACAAGGGAGTTTTTGAAGTATTGCATAATTGTATTGATCTTAAGAAATCATATGAAAGAGACATTCTATTATATAAGCAGGGTGATTACGATAAGTTAAATACTCTGATTGACGAGACTGATTGGCGTTGCATGTTTAATAGTCACGTTACAGCCGACGCCGCTTGTGATGTATTCAGCGAGACACTCATAAGTTTTATCAAGCTTTGCATACCAAGCCGAACTGTTACCATAAGGCCAAACGATAAGCCATGGTTTAGTAATGTCATCAGAAAAGAATTGAGGAAAAAGGAAAGATTAAGGAAAAGATATAAACGAACAAAGGGTATACGTGATTTTTCAAAGTACAAAAAGCAACGAAATAGATTTAACAATATCAAAAAGGAAGCAAAAGAAGAATTCTATTCAAATATAGATGAAAATCTAGCTACGCAATTGAAAGTAAACAATACCAATTACTGGAAATTGCTCGGACACCTTACAAGAGGTTGTAATACTTCATTAATACATCCTTTGATCACTGATAATTCCGACTCGCCAAATGCATTTTCAGATTATGAAAAAGCAGAGGCTCTCAATGATTATTTTGCTTCCATTGCTAATATAGATGACGAAGGTGCTCAGTTACCCCCCTTTTCAAAAAATATGTGATGTTGAACTTTCCCATGCAGTTATTGAAGCGTTTGAAGGAACTGATCTTATAAAAAGTCTCCCGGTAAACAAGGCCAGTGAACCTGATAATATAAATCATAGATTACTGAAATATATATCCCATTCAATTGCATCACCACTGTGTTTGCTGTTCAACCTTTCGCTTGAACAGGGTAGCTTCCCATCTCAATGGAAACAAGCAAATGTTATGGGTCACTTTTTAAAAAAGGTGATCGACATCGGCCGTCTAATTACAGGCCTATTTCATTGCTTTCTTGTATTAGCAAATTGTTTGAACGCTTGATATTTAAGCGAATGTTTAATAATTTTTTAGAGGATGATTTATTATGTAAATATCAGTCTGGATTTTTACCAAACAATTGTACAACTTATCGATTAATAGAAATTTATCATAACATATGCAAAGCTCTAGATGAACAAATATATTTTTGCATGGTTTTCTGTGATATCTCCAAAGCATTTGACAGAGTATGGCATAAGGGTCTCATGTTCAAGCTTCAACAATATGGTATTTCCGGTTTACTTATTCAGTGGTTAAAAAGTTATTTAAGTGATCGTTACAAACATGTTTTTGTTAATGGTAGTTTTTCTTGAAAACAGTTTTTAAATGCAGGAGTACCCCAAGGCTCAGTCCTTGGTCCTTTCTGATTAATATCAAAGAGATAAGTACTGAATTAGAAAATATTTCACGCCTCTTTGCCGACGACACATGCATAGGATCCTCAGCCATGGATATGAAGACAATTGAAGACAGTCTAAATACAAATTTGATAACGCTAGATAAATGGGCAAATATTTGCGGGTTAATTGATTTTACTCCTTCTAAAACTAAGAGCGTACTTTTTACACATAAAATCAACCATGGATACCCTTCTTTTGTATATGGTCATACCAATATTGAAAATGTTAAGTCATAAACATTGAGGAGTTATATTGTCCAATGATATTAAATGGAATGATCATATTGAAAGTATATCAAGTTCAGATGAAAATGTTAAATGTATACAATCAACTACGGAATTTAAAACGCGTATAACTTCTTCTGACGAAAATCCACCTGTTTATTACAATAGCGGTAATAGACGATTATCGACTTTATCTTCTTTTAAATAATGGAATACATGGCAACTTATTCAAAGTTCTACAATATTTGTATAACAAGGTAAAATCTGCAGTCGTTATCGAAGGCTCGAAGCTATCTGACTATTTCAATTGTTCTACAGGTGTAAGACAAGGGTGTGCACTTAGTCCAGTGATGTTTTCCATTTTTATCAAGGAACTGTCAGAATCTATGAGTGAAGCTTTTAATAATGGCATATTTATATCAGAAGACATGTATAATATCTTATCTTTACTTTTTGCTGATGATTTAGTTTTAGTTGCTGATACACCTCTTAAGTTACAAAAACAACTAGATTTTCTCCATAGGTACTGTTTGAAATGGGGTATGGAGATCAATACTGATAAAACTAAAGTAATAGTTTTCCGAAGCGGGGGAAGGCTATCAAAACTTGTGTGGACGAGAGCATATAATATTTTAGCACAACAAGCCAACAAAGCTTTATTCCCAATAAAAAGTATAATTCGTAAATATGAGGTAAATATTCGGGATGCATTTAAAATATTTGATATGAAAATTGTGCCAATTTTAATGTATGGAAGTGAAATATGGGGATATAAGAAAATGAATCAACTTGAAATCGTACATCGATCATTTTGTAAATTTGTATTGAATGTTAGTAAATCGTTCCCCAATGTTGCTTTGTATGGAGAATGTGGGAGATATCCCTTGTATGTAAATTCTTATATTAATTGCATTAAATATTGGTTCGGGTTGATTATCATGCCATCATATAGGTACCCGCACCAATCATATCTTATGTTAAAGAAAACCTGTGACAGGAAGCGAACTAACTGGGCGTCAAAGATTATGCAACTTTTATTCACTTATGGGTTTGGACATGTCTGGATACAGCAGGGAGTAGGGGATATAGATTCGTTTTTAAAATTGTTTAAAGAAAGACTAATTGATTGTGCTAAACAGGACTGGCACGCAGAACTTACAGATAAAAGCTTTACAATTCTATTCCACCATAAAGTCATTATTTACTTCTGAATTGTATATTTATGAACTGAAAAATGTAAAATACAGGAAAGCACTACTTATTTTCAGAAGCTGTTATAATCGTCTTGGAATTCAATGTATTAGAAAAGGTTTTAATGATTATGAAAGTTCTGATTCTAAATGTTCTTTATGTAATGTAACCGAAGATGAAATCCATATTGTATATCAGTGCCCAATGTATCAAACTCTTCGTGTTGATGTACCGCTTTTATTCAATAATAACAGAAATATACATGGTCTTAAATATTTAATGAACTCTAATGATTATGCTTACATGTTAGGAAAATTCTTGTATAATGTATTTCGTGTACGAGGAGAAAGGATCTAATTCGCATGTGTATATTTTCATGTATGATATTTATTTAATGTGCTGTATTATGGGTCATTTGGCCTTGAAACAATAAAACTATTGAATTGAATTGAATTGAATTGTAATAGACGATTAAGTATTCTACACGCAAGATTAAGAAATAGATGTAGTAGTTTAAATGATGACCTTTTTCGGGTAAATTTATCAAACGAAATTGCCTGTTCATGTGGTAATCCATGTGAAAATTCTTATCATTATTTTATCGAATGCCATTTATGTAATCATGAAAGACAGTTGTTCTCCAAAGTCCTTGATCTTGGAGTTACTTCATCATTAAAATTTTGTTTGAAAGGCAATGTTAGGTTAACCGTGGAAAATAATACTCTCCTCTTCAAATATGTACAGAGTTATATCAGTAAAACTAATAGATTCCAGTAATGTTCACTTTCAGGTACTATCTACTTGTCATTTTTTAAATTTTTATATTAGACATTAGACAATCTATATACTCAGACCTTTAGCTGGTTGTGAGTATATATGTCTTTCTAATGCTGTTTCTAAACATGTATTTCCCGGTGGTCTATACCACATAGTTTAAGTTAAACACTCTAAAACGCCAGGGGGTGTAGTCTTACAGTCCCGTACACCCTGTCAAAACGCCGTGTAACTAATAATGTAGGCATCGTTTTGTGACAGTGCTGAATTAGAGTTATGCCCCTTATAGTTTTAGGCTCATTAGAGTGATGTCCCTTATTTCTACAGGCCAAAAGTAATCCGAGAACATTTTCATATAATAAAACAATTATAGACTTCAGATTCGGTTGATCCAATGATTAGTCGAGCTTGGACACGTGGGCCAACCTCATGTGAAGTCAATAATTGTTTGATACTGACTGATGAGCTACAGAGCTGTACCTCCTAGAATAACTTTCACTAGAGAAGCCTAACGACAAGCCAGACATAAGTTAACAGTAATTAAGCGTTCCCTTATTCGTTTCCATCAGTATATATATATATATATATATATTTGAATAAGGAGAGTTGGTTTCTCACGTGAAGAAAGGTTGTATATAAGAAAGAGTAAACATCAGATGGTTCGGACTGGATCAATCTTCTTTAATACGATGAATTCATTTCGACCATTATGTGGGTCTTGTCAAGTATGATTACAAATGGAAGGTAACATGTACTTATACAGGAACAAAATAATAAATCAATTCATATAATCAACACATAGTTGTGTGCTCAGATTGACAGTTAAGAAAACAGTCATGTGTTGTCAATCACGTAATGATTGCCCCAAGCACTAATGGCCGGGTGCAGTTTGAATACAATAGAGTCAGTCAGCAAAGACGAATCCGTGTTGTCTTATCAATCACTTGATGGTCAGAGAGGTGTAATTAAACAAGCATGCTAATATATCACAATGGTAATCACTTCCTCATGTGAGCTAACTGTTCATGTCCCACTGTTTAGTGTTGGAGAATATTTTTTGATAAAAAATGTTTCTTTTGTTTCAAGATTCATAGTTTTATTTTCTGATTTTGCATAAACCTTGTAGAAAGGGAAAATATTAAAGTTACCATTGCTACATTGTGCTATGTGTTTGCTTATCTTGAGGTGGCGGAGATTAGGGTCATTAATTTGTTGTTTGTGTACCCGTACTCGCGCTTGTAAATTACTTGTTTGTCCTATGTAGGTAAGATTGCATGTAGGGCAACGAATTGCATATATTACATCCTTAGATTTGCAATTCATTGTGTGTTTAACTCGGAAATCTTCTCCCGTTTCAAATTTAAAAACTTGACCTTCAATGATAACAGAACAAGTGCCGCACCTCTTGTCATGGCATTTTGTTACTTCAGCTTCAGTGTTGTTAGTGCTGAATTTTGCTCTAGTTAAAACCTTTTTAAGGTTATTTGGCTGCCGTTTGCTTTTTATGATAAGGGTTTTTTCAAGCATTGCTTTCAGCTTTTTATCTTGGTTTAGAAGGTTTAAGTTATCCTTAATTAGAGGGAACATATTGGGGTTATTTGGATTATGGGTACTGACAAATGTTATTGCACGTTTTGGTACCACCTTTTCTTTTGATGTTCTCAATTCTATAATGGTGTGGTTGGTTGCTTTTTCAATACCCTTGTCTATCATATTTGAAGGGAAAGCCCGTTTTAACAGGGAGTCTTTAAGTTCTTCCAACCTTTTTTGTCGTAACTCACCATCCTTTATTATGGTACATATGCGTCGTGCTAGGCAGTAGGGGAGATTTGTTTTTACATGTTTTTCATGAGCACTCTTGAAATGAAGATAAAGTTGTGTGTCTGTAGGTTTATGATAAATGTCAGTAAAGAGTTTTGTGCCTTCCTTTTTGATAAGGATATCTAAAAATGGAAGTTCCTTGTGATTTGTTTCAATTGTAAATTTGATATTTGGATGCATATTCTGCAATAGATTAAAAATATCCAAAATATCTCCCTTAGATGTTTGCCATAAAAGAAAACAATCATCCAGGTATCGTTTCCATTTTAAAATGAAATCATCTGTAAATTCATCCCCATACTTGTTTCTCAGTTGTACATAAAGTTTTTCTTCAAGGTATCCTAAGACCAGGTTTGCATACACAGGTGCAAATTTCGTTCCCATGGCTGTCCCTAATATCTGCACAAAAGGGATATCATTAAACTGAAAGGTGTTGTTTTCTAAAATGAATTTGGCTGACTCAATAATGAAAGATTTGTCAAATCTATTGTTTAAATTTTCAGGGTGTTTGTCTATCCAATATTCAAGAGCTTCCATTCCTAGTTCGTGCGGGATATTGCTATAGAGGGATGTTACATCGAAACTGACTAATTGAGTATCATCCGGCGTTTGGTCAGGAATGTAATTGAGAAAGTCTAAATCATCTCTTACATAACTTTTGATATTTGTAAGAAAGGGTTGTAGAATGATATCAATTATGTTGCTCAACCTGTGGGTCGGACAGGCTGGCCCAGCTACTATTGGTCGAAATTTAAGATCAGGGGGTCTGAGAATTTGAATATATTCTGAGTTTTGTAGATTTATTTGTGTTTTTACTATATCAGATTTGTGGATTTTAGGGAGGCCATAAAAATTACTTGTTTTGAACTCAAAGTTTAAAATGTAATCTACCTCATCCTTTGTGAGATTGTCCTCATGTTTGTTTATCAATTTGTTGAGATTTGATATAATTTTCTGATCAATGTTTTTAGGAAGGGTTTTGTAAGAAATTGGGTCCTGTAGTAGTTCCATTATTTTTGACTCATAATAATCCGAGTCCATAATAACCACTGCCCCTCCTTTGTCTGCTTCTTTGATTATGATATTGCTATTATTTTTTAGTTCTTCTATGGCTTTTCTTTCTCTTTGATTAATGTTGGATTTAGTATTTCCTGCTTTTGTGAGGGGTTGATTAGTTAGAATATCAAGAAAATGTTCTAAATGTTTATTTTTACTTTTAGGGGGGATAGTTTTTGATTTGTTTTTACAAAGAGATTCTACATTTAGATTACCATCAACTGCATTGTTTTCTTCATTATCATTATCATCCTCCTGATAAAAGTAATCTGCAAATCTCATTTTTCTGCAAAAGCTTTTTACATCATTTTCTAAATCATGTGGATTAGGTTTCGGTGTTGGTGTGAATTTTAAACCTAACTTTAAAACTGTTATCTGAGTTTCAGTTAGCTCACAAGAAGAAAGATTGATTACCTTTGGGGCTGATTTGGAGTTTTCCTGTCGGTCGTTTTCTTTTTCCTGTGGCTTATTCCTAAAAAAGAAGCTGTTTTCTCAATGATACCATCCTTGGTTTTGTTTTCTATATATGTGGTACCGTCTCTGTGTGAAGTTTGAGATCTGGTCTGTCGGCCTGTACTTTGACTAGAGGTAGTTGTACTCTCTGTTTGGGGTGTGCTGGGCTCTATTTCATTTTGTGGGCTCGATGTTATGTGCTGTTGGTCTTGCTGTTGTTGCTCTTGAAGCCTGCGTACCCTGTCTAAGTAGTTTTCTGGATTGGCGCCTTCCTTCCTTTTAGGGGTGTTTGATGGCAACACTGGTATACTTTTTTGGTTAGTCAGCCTGTCTCTGTAGTTTGCTGGAGTCGCACCTTCATTCTTTTTGGGAATGTTTGATGGGGTCACAGGCACACTGGGTTGGTCTCTATAGTTTGTTGGGGTGGCACCTACTTTCCTTTTGGGGGTGCTTGATTGGGTTGCAGGCATACTCCGTTGGTTTGTAAGCCTGTCCCTGTAGTTGGCTGGAGTGGCACCAACGTTCTTTTTGGGGGTGGTTGATGGGGTCATTAGTTTATCCCTGTAACTTGGAACCGCCTCAGCTGTGGTCATTGGCATACTAGGCTGGTTGGGCTGTGTTGTCAGGCATCGGTCTTGATGAATAGTGCTTTCAGACGTCCCAGATTGCTGCACCTGCTGATCTAGTGGTTGCTGATGTCTATGTTGCTGTTGTGGATGTCGTCGTGTATGATGCTGTTGTCGTGGCTGTTGGGTCTGACGATAACGTTGGTGTTGATGTTGATGACCTTGATACTGTTGCTGGTGTCTTTGATTGTAGTGTAGACGTTGGTGATAGTGACGGGAATGATGGTGTTTCTGATTGTGCTGCTGATTTGGATGCTGTCGTTGTCCAGGGTATTTGTATTGTTTATGGTGAGGTTTCATAGAGATCTGATGGGAATCTTCATTTTGGCTGGTATTTGGAAGCATTCGCATCCATTCTTCTTTTTTGTTCCATGCGGCTCTACACTTCATTTCACCCTTTTGGGTATCTTCATACCACAGTGAGTGTAGCTTGGGTTTCAATGTGTCTTCCGTGGTTTCAATAAAGTTGAGCATTTCCCCATCAATTCTCAAATATGTGTCTTTATATTTGTCATGCTCAGAAAGGAGTTTCTCAGATTCCTTTTCAATCTGTATGATGACAAATCCAGTCATATTTTCTTCTTCCTCCCAGTTTCTTTCTCTGAATTTTCTAGGGATAAATGGTGTATCCAAATCAAGATATTCATGATAAATACCTGATGTCTGTTTGGTTCTTAGTGAGTGGTAGAAAGCCTGTTGCCGTTCGTGTAGTTTTCTATTCCACATCTTAGAAATAGATTTTCTTTTTTCATAGGCCAGTCTCAGAGTTTCTTTTTCCGCTTGCTGTTTCAAGAAAGGGCCGTACGTTCTATCAACATATTGTTTAAGGTCTTCTTTCTGGTGATCCTCACTTTCTTTAGATGACATCCCAATGTAGTTGCAGATGTCGTTGAGTTGTTGTTTGATGTCTAGGAGCTGCTCGAAGACATCGATTGTGGTGTTGTTTGTTCCTTCTTCCATTCTTCTTTGTTGATTGATGATTCCAGAGTCGTCTTCCATCTTCTGTTTCTTTTCACGTGGATTTATATATTTGAATAAGGAGAGTTGGTTTCTCACGTGAAGAAAGGTTGTATATAAGAAAGAGTAAACATCAGATGGTTCGGACTGGATCAATCTTCTTTAATACGATGAATTCATTTCGACCATTATGTGGGTCTTGTCAAGTATGATTACAAATGGAAGGTAACATGTACTTATACAGGAACAAAATAATAAATCAATTCATATAATCAACACATAGTTGTGTGCTCAGATTGACAGTTAAGAAAACAGTCATGTGTTGTCAATCACGTAATGATTGCCCCAAGCACTAATGGCCGGGTGCAGTTTGAATACAATAGAGTCAGTCAGCAAAGACGAATCCGTGTTGTCTTATCAATCACTTGATGGTCAGAGAGGTGTAATTAAACAAGCATGCTAATATATCACAATGGTAATCACTTCCTCATGTGAGCTAACTGTTCATGTCCCACTGTTTAGTGTTGGAGAATATTTTTTGATAAAAAATGTTTCTTTTGTTTCAAGATTCATAGTTTTATTTTCTGATTTTGCATAAACCTTGTAGAAAGGGAAAATATTAAAGTTACCATTGCTACATTGTGCTATGTGTTTGCTTATCTTGAGGTGGCGGAGATTAGGGTCATTAATTTGTTGTTTGTGTACCCGTACTCGCGCTTGTAAATTACTTGTTTGTCCTATGTAGGTAAGATTGCATGTAGGGCAACGAATTGCATATATTACATCCTTAGATTTGCAATTCATTGTGTGTTTAACTCGGAAATCTTCTCCCGTTTCAAATTTAAAAACTTGACCTTCAATGATAACAGAACAAGTGCCGCACCTCTTGTCATGGCATTTTGTTACTTCAGCTTCAGTGTTGTTAGTGCTGAATTTTGCTCTAGTTAAAACCTTTTTAAGGTTATTTGGCTGCCGTTTGCTTTTTATGATAAGGGTTTTTTCAAGCATTGCTTTCAGCTTTTTATCTTGGTTTAGAAGGTTTAAGTTAT
The DNA here is from genome assembly GCA_916613615.1 of Steromphala cineraria. Taxonomy (NCBI): domain Eukaryota; kingdom Metazoa; phylum Mollusca; class Gastropoda; order Trochida; family Trochidae; genus Steromphala; species Steromphala cineraria. The sequence goes on from OU744734.1 coordinate 1,654,756, forward strand.
CCTTAATTAGAGGGAACATATTGGGGTTATTTGGATTATGGGTACTGACAAATGTTATTGCACGTTTTGGTACCACCTTTTCTTTTGATGTTCTCAATTCTATAATGGTGTGGTTGGTTGCTTTTTCAATACCCTTGTCTATCATATTTGAAGGGAAAGCCCGTTTTAACAGGGAGTCTTTAAGTTCTTCCAACCTTTTTTGTCGTAACTCACCATCCTTTATTATGGTACATATGCGTCGTGCTAGGCAGTAGGGGAGATTTGTTTTTACATGTTTTTCATGAGCACTCTTGAAATGAAGATAAAGTTGTGTGTCTGTAGGTTTATGATAAATGTCAGTAAAGAGTTTTGTGCCTTCCTTTTTGATAAGGATATCTAAAAATGGAAGTTCCTTGTGATTTGTTTCAATTGTAAATTTGATATTTGGATGCATATTCTGCAATAGATTAAAAATATCCAAAATATCTCCCTTAGATGTTTGCCATAAAAGAAAACAATCATCCAGGTATCGTTTCCATTTTAAAATGAAATCATCTGTAAATTCATCCCCATACTTGTTTCTCAGTTGTACATAAAGTTTTTCTTCAAGGTATCCTAAGACCAGGTTTGCATACACAGGTGCAAATTTCGTTCCCATGGCTGTCCCTAATATCTGCACAAAAGGGATATCATTAAACTGAAAGGTGTTGTTTTCTAAAATGAATTTGGCTGACTCAATAATGAAAGATTTGTCAAATCTATTGTTTAAATTTTCAGGGTGTTTGTCTATCCAATATTCAAGAGCTTCCATTCCTAGTTCGTGCGGGATATTGCTATAGAGGGATGTTACATCGAAACTGACTAATTGAGTATCATCCGGCGTTTGGTCAGGAATGTAATTGAGAAAGTCTAAATCATCTCTTACATAACTTTTGATATTTGTAAGAAAGGGTTGTAGAATGATATCAATTATGTTGCTCAACCTGTGGGTCGGACAGGCTGGCCCAGCTACTATTGGTCGAAATTTAAGATCAGGGGGTCTGAGAATTTGAATATATTCTGAGTTTTGTAGATTTATTTGTGTTTTTACTATATCAGATTTGTGGATTTTAGGGAGGCCATAAAAATTACTTGTTTTGAACTCAAAGTTTAAAATGTAATCTACCTCATCCTTTGTGAGATTGTCCTCATGTTTGTTTATCAATTTGTTGAGATTTGATATAATTTTCTGATCAATGTTTTTAGGAAGGGTTTTGTAAGAAATTGGGTCCTGTAGTAGTTCCATTATTTTTGACTCATAATAATCCGAGTCCATAATAACCACTGCCCCTCCTTTGTCTGCTTCTTTGATTATGATATTGCTATTATTTTTTAGTTCTTCTATGGCTTTTCTTTCTCTTTGATTAATGTTGGATTTAGTATTTCCTGCTTTTGTGAGGGGTTGATTAGTTAGAATATCAAGAAAATGTTCTAAATGTTTATTTTTACTTTTAGGGGGGATAGTTTTTGATTTGTTTTTACAAAGAGATTCTACATTTAGATTACCATCAACTGCATTGTTTTCTTCATTATCATTATCATCCTCCTGATAAAAGTAATCTGCAAATCTCATTTTTCTGCAAAAGCTTTTTACATCATTTTCTAAATCATGTGGATTAGGTTTCGGTGTTGGTGTGAATTTTAAACCTAACTTTAAAACTGTTATCTGAGTTTCAGTTAGCTCACAAGAAGAAAGATTGATTACCTTTGGGGCTGATTTGGAGTTTTCCTGTCGGTCGTTTTCTTTTTCCTGTGGCTTATTCCTAAAAAAGAAGCTGTTTTCTCAATGATACCATCCTTGGTTTTGTTTTCTATATATGTGGTACCGTCTCTGTGTGAAGTTTGAGATCTGGTCTGTCGGCCTGTACTTTGACTAGAGGTAGTTGTACTCTCTGTTTGGGGTGTGCTGGGCTCTATTTCATTTTGTGGGCTCGATGTTATGTGCTGTTGGTCTTGCTGTTGTTGCTCTTGAAGCCTGCGTACCCTGTCTAAGTAGTTTTCTGGATTGGCGCCTTCCTTCCTTTTAGGGGTGTTTGATGGCAACACTGGTATACTTTTTTGGTTAGTCAGCCTGTCTCTGTAGTTTGCTGGAGTCGCACCTTCATTCTTTTTGGGAATGTTTGATGGGGTCACAGGCACACTGGGTTGGTCTCTATAGTTTGTTGGGGTGGCACCTACTTTCCTTTTGGGGGTGCTTGATTGGGTTGCAGGCATACTCCGTTGGTTTGTAAGCCTGTCCCTGTAGTTGGCTGGAGTGGCACCAACGTTCTTTTTGGGGGTGGTTGATGGGGTCATTAGTTTATCCCTGTAACTTGGAACCGCCTCAGCTGTGGTCATTGGCATACTAGGCTGGTTGGGCTGTGTTGTCAGGCATCGGTCTTGATGAATAGTGCTTTCAGACGTCCCAGATTGCTGCACCTGCTGATCTAGTGGTTGCTGATGTCTATGTTGCTGTTGTGGATGTCGTCGTGTATGATGCTGTTGTCGTGGCTGTTGGGTCTGACGATAACGTTGGTGTTGATGTTGATGACCTTGATACTGTTGCTGGTGTCTTTGATTGTAGTGTAGACGTTGGTGATAGTGACGGGAATGATGGTGTTTCTGATTGTGCTGCTGATTTGGATGCTGTCGTTGTCCAGGGTATTTGTATTGTTTATGGTGAGGTTTCATAGAGATCTGATGGGAATCTTCATTTTGGCTGGTATTTGGAAGCATTCGCATCCATTCTTCTTTTTTGTTCCATGCGGCTCTACACTTCATTTCACCCTTTTGGGTATCTTCATACCACAGTGAGTGTAGCTTGGGTTTCAATGTGTCTTCCGTGGTTTCAATAAAGTTGAGCATTTCCCCATCAATTCTCAAATATGTGTCTTTATATTTGTCATGCTCAGAAAGGAGTTTCTCAGATTCCTTTTCAATCTGTATGATGACAAATCCAGTCATATTTTCTTCTTCCTCCCAGTTTCTTTCTCTGAATTTTCTAGGGATAAATGGTGTATCCAAATCAAGATATTCATGATAAATACCTGATGTCTGTTTGGTTCTTAGTGAGTGGTAGAAAGCCTGTTGCCGTTCGTGTAGTTTTCTATTCCACATCTTAGAAATAGATTTTCTTTTTTCATAGGCCAGTCTCAGAGTTTCTTTTTCCGCTTGCTGTTTCAAGAAAGGGCCGTACGTTCTATCAACATATTGTTTAAGGTCTTCTTTCTGGTGATCCTCACTTTCTTTAGATGACATCCCAATGTAGTTGCAGATGTCGTTGAGTTGTTGTTTGATGTCTAGGAGCTGCTCGAAGACATCGATTGTGGTGTTGTTTGTTCCTTCTTCCATTCTTCTTTGTTGATTGATGATTCCAGAGTCGTCTTCCATCTTCTGTTTCTTTTCACGTGGATTTATATATTTGAATAAGGAGAGTTGGTTTCTCACGTGAAGAAAGGTTGTATATAAGAAAGAGTAAACATCAGATGGTTCGGACTGGATCAATCTTCTTTAATACGATGAATTCATTTCGACCATTATGTGGGTCTTGTCAAGTATGATTACAAATGGAAGGTAACATGTACTTATACAGGAACAAAATAATAAATCAATTCATATAATCAACACATAGTTGTGTGCTCAGATTGACAGTTAAGAAAACAGTCATGTGTTGTCAATCACGTAATGATTGCCCCAAGCACTAATGGCCGGGTGCAGTTTGAATACAATAGAGTCAGTCAGCAAAGACGAATCCGTGTTGTCTTATCAATCACTTGATGGTCAGAGAGGTGTAATTAAACAAGCATGCTAATATATCACAATGGTAATCACTTCCTCATGTGAGCTAACTGTTCATGTCCCACTGTTTAGTGTTGGAGAATATTTTTTGATAAAAAATGTTTCTTTTGTTTCAAGATTCATAGTTTTATTTTCTGATTTTGCATAAACCTTGTAGAAAGGGAAAATATTAAAGTTACCATTGCTACATTGTGCTATGTGTTTGCTTATCTTGAGGTGGCGGAGATTAGGGTCATTAATTTGTTGTTTGTGTACCCGTACTCGCGCTTGTAAATTACTTGTTTGTCCTATGTAGGTAAGATTGCATGTAGGGCAACGAATTGCATATATTACATCCTTAGATTTGCAATTCATTGTGTGTTTAACTCGGAAATCTTCTCCCGTTTCAAATTTAAAAACTTGACCTTCAATGATAACAGAACAAGTGCCGCACCTCTTGTCATGGCATTTTGTTACTTCAGCTTCAGTGTTGTTAGTGCTGAATTTTGCTCTAGTTAAAACCTTTTTAAGGTTATTTGGCTGCCGTTTGCTTTTTATGATAAGGGTTTTTTCAAGCATTGCTTTCAGCTTTTTATCTTGGTTTAGAAGGTTTAAGTTATCCTTAATTAGAGGGAACATATTGGGGTTATTTGGATTATGGGTACTGACAAATGTTATTGCACGTTTTGGTACCACCTTTTCTTTTGATGTTCTCAATTCTATAATGGTGTGGTTGGTTGCTTTTTCAATACCCTTGTCTATCATATTTGAAGGGAAAGCCCGTTTTAACAGGGAGTCTTTAAGTTCTTCCAACCTTTTTTGTCGTAACTCACCATCCTTTATTATGGTACATATGCGTCGTGCTAGGCAGTAGGGGAGATTTGTTTTTACATGTTTTTCATGAGCACTCTTGAAATGAAGATAAAGTTGTGTGTCTGTAGGTTTATGATAAATGTCAGTAAAGAGTTTTGTGCCTTCCTTTTTGATAAGGATATCTAAAAATGGAAGTTCCTTGTGATTTGTTTCAATTGTAAATTTGATATTTGGATGCATATTCTGCAATAGATTAAAAATATCCAAAATATCTCCCTTAGATGTTTGCCATAAAAGAAAACAATCATCCAGGTATCGTTTCCATTTTAAAATGAAATCATCTGTAAATTCATCCCCATACTTGTTTCTCAGTTGTACATAAAGTTTTTCTTCAAGGTATCCTAAGACCAGGTTTGCATACACAGGTGCAAATTTCGTTCCCATGGCTGTCCCTAATATCTGCACAAAAGGGATATCATTAAACTGAAAGGTGTTGTTTTCTAAAATGAATTTGGCTGACTCAATAATGAAAGATTTGTCAAATCTATTGTTTAAATTTTCAGGGTGTTTGTCTATCCAATATTCAAGAGCTTCCATTCCTAGTTCGTGCGGGATATTGCTATAGAGGGATGTTACATCGAAACTGACTAATTGAGTATCATCCGGCGTTTGGTCAGGAATGTAATTGAGAAAGTCTAAATCATCTCTTACATAACTTTTGATATTTGTAAGAAAGGGTTGTAGAATGATATCAATTATGTTGCTCAACCTGTGGGTCGGACAGGCTGGCCCAGCTACTATTGGTCGAAATTTAAGATCAGGGGGTCTGAGAATTTGAATATATTCTGAGTTTTGTAGATTTATTTGTGTTTTTACTATATCAGATTTGTGGATTTTAGGGAGGCCATAAAAATTACTTGTTTTGAACTCAAAGTTTAAAATGTAATCTACCTCATCCTTTGTGAGATTGTCCTCATGTTTGTTTATCAATTTGTTGAGATTTGATATAATTTTCTGATCAATGTTTTTAGGAAGGGTTTTGTAAGAAATTGGGTCCTGTAGTAGTTCCATTATTTTTGACTCATAATAATCCGAGTCCATAATAACCACTGCCCCTCCTTTGTCTGCTTCTTTGATTATGATATTGCTATTATTTTTTAGTTCTTCTATGGCTTTTCTTTCTCTTTGATTAATGTTGGATTTAGTATTTCCTGCTTTTGTGAGGGGTTGATTAGTTAGAATATCAAGAAAATGTTCTAAATGTTTATTTTTACTTTTAGGGGGGATAGTTTTTGATTTGTTTTTACAAAGAGATTCTACATTTAGATTACCATCAACTGCATTGTTTTCTTCATTATCATTATCATCCTCCTGATAAAAGTAATCTGCAAATCTCATTTTTCTGCAAAAGCTTTTTACATCATTTTCTAAATCATGTGGATTAGGTTTCGGTGTTGGTGTGAATTTTAAACCTAACTTTAAAACTGTTATCTGAGTTTCAGTTAGCTCACAAGAAGAAAGATTGATTACCTTTGGGGCTGATTTGGAGTTTTCCTGTCGGTCGTTTTCTTTTTCCTGTGGCTTATTCCTAAAAAAGAAGCTGTTTTCTCAATGATACCATCCTTGGTTTTGTTTTCTATATATGTGGTACCGTCTCTGTGTGAAGTTTGAGATCTGGTCTGTCGGCCTGTACTTTGACTAGAGGTAGTTGTACTCTCTGTTTGGGGTGTGCTGGGCTCTATTTCATTTTGTGGGCTCGATGTTATGTGCTGTTGGTCTTGCTGTTGTTGCTCTTGAAGCCTGCGTACCCTGTCTAAGTAGTTTTCTGGATTGGCGCCTTCCTTCCTTTTAGGGGTGTTTGATGGCAACACTGGTATACTTTTTTGGTTAGTCAGCCTGTCTCTGTAGTTTGCTGGAGTCGCACCTTCATTCTTTTTGGGAATGTTTGATGGGGTCACAGGCACACTGGGTTGGTCTCTATAGTTTGTTGGGGTGGCACCTACTTTCCTTTTGGGGGTGCTTGATTGGGTTGCAGGCATACTCCGTTGGTTTGTAAGCCTGTCCCTGTAGTTGGCTGGAGTGGCACCAACGTTCTTTTTGGGGGTGGTTGATGGGGTCATTAGTTTATCCCTGTAACTTGGAACCGCCTCAGCTGTGGTCATTGGCATACTAGGCTGGTTGGGCTGTGTTGTCAGGCATCGGTCTTGATGAATAGTGCTTTCAGACGTCCCAGATTGCTGCACCTGCTGATCTAGTGGTTGCTGATGTCTATGTTGCTGTTGTGGATGTCGTCGTGTATGATGCTGTTGTCGTGGCTGTTGGGTCTGACGATAACGTTGGTGTTGATGTTGATGACCTTGATACTGTTGCTGGTGTCTTTGATTGTAGTGTAGACGTTGGTGATAGTGACGGGAATGATGGTGTTTCTGATTGTGCTGCTGATTTGGATGCTGTCGTTGTCCAGGGTATTTGTATTGTTTATGGTGAGGTTTCATAGAGATCTGATGGGAATCTTCATTTTGGCTGGTATTTGGAAGCATTCGCATCCATTCTTCTTTTTTGTTCCATGCGGCTCTACACTTCATTTCACCCTTTTGGGTATCTTCATACCACAGTGAGTGTAGCTTGGGTTTCAATGTGTCTTCCGTGGTTTCAATAAAGTTGAGCATTTCCCCATCAATTCTCAAATATGTGTCTTTATATTTGTCATGCTCAGAAAGGAGTTTCTCAGATTCCTTTTCAATCTGTATGATGACAAATCCAGTCATATTTTCTTCTTCCTCCCAGTTTCTTTCTCTGAATTTTCTAGGGATAAATGGTGTATCCAAATCAAGATATTCATGATAAATACCTGATGTCTGTTTGGTTCTTAGTGAGTGGTAGAAAGCCTGTTGCCGTTCGTGTAGTTTTCTATTCCACATCTTAGAAATAGATTTTCTTTTTTCATAGGCCAGTCTCAGAGTTTCTTTTTCCGCTTGCTGTTTCAAGAAAGGGCCGTACGTTCTATCAACATATTGTTTAAGGTCTTCTTTCTGGTGATCCTCACTTTCTTTAGATGCATCAAGACCGATGCCTGACAACACAGCCCAACCAGCCTAGTATGCCAATGACCACAGCTGAGGCGGTTCCAAGTTACAGGGATAAACTAATGACCCCATCAACCACCCCCAAAAAGAACGTTGGTGCCACTCCAGCCAACTACAGGGACAGGCTTACAAACCAACGGAGTATGCCTGCAACCCAATCAAGCACCCCCAAAAGGAAAGTAGGTGCCACCCCAACAAACTATAGAGACCAACCCAGTGTGCCTGTGACCCCATCAAACATTCCCAAAAAGAATGAAGGTGCGACTCCAGCAAACTACAGAGACAGGCTGACTAACCAAAAAAGTATACCAGTGTTGCCATCAAACACCCCTAAAAGGAAGGAAGGCGCCAATCCAGAAAACTACTTAGACAGGGTACGCAGGCTTCAAGAGCAACAACAGCAAGACCAACAGCACATAACATCGAGCCCACAAAATGAAATAGAGCCCAGCACACCCCAAACAGAGAGTACAACTACCTCTAGTCAAAGTACAGGCCGACAGACCAGATCTCAAACTTCACACAGAGACGGTACCACATATATAGAAAACAAAACCAAGGATGGTATCATTGAGAAAACAGCTTCTTTTTTAGGAATAAGCCACAGGAAAAAGAAAACGACCGACAGGAAAACTCCAAATCAGCCCCAAAGGTAATCAATCTTTCTTCTTGTGAGCTAACTGAAACTCAGATAACAGTTTTAAAGTTAGGTTTAAAATTCACACCAACACCGAAACCTAATCCACATGATTTAGAAAATGATGTAAAAAGCTTTTGCAGAAAAATGAGATTTGCAGATTACTTTTATCAGGAGGATGATAATGATAATGAAGAAAACAATGCAGTTGATGGTAATCTAAATGTAGAATCTCTTTGTAAAAACAAATCAAAAACTATCCCCCCTAAAAGTAAAAATAAACATTTAGAACATTTTCTTGATATTCTAACTAATCAACCCCTCACAAAAGCAGGAAATACTAAATCCAACATTAATCAAAGAGAAAGAAAAGCCATAGAAGAACTAAAAAATAATAGCAATATCATAATCAAAGAAGCAGACAAAGGAGGGGCAGTGGTTATTATGGACTCGGATTATTATGAGTCAAAAATAATGGAACTACTACAGGACCCAATTTCTTACAAAACCCTTCCTAAAAACATTGATCAGAAAATTATATCAAATCTCAACAAATTGATAAACAAACATGAGGACAATCTCACAAAGGATGAGGTAGATTACATTTTAAACTTTGAGTTCAAAACAAGTAATTTTTATGGCCTCCCTAAAATCCACAAATCTGATATAGTAAAAACACAAATAAATCTACAAAACTCAGAATATATTCAAATTCTCAGACCCCCTGATCTTAAATTTCGACCAATAGTAGCTGGGCCAGCCTGTCCGACCCACAGGTTGAGCAACATAATTGATATCATTCTACAACCCTTTCTTACAAATATCAAAAGTTATGTAAGAGATGATTTAGACTTTCTCAATTACATTCCTGACCAAACGCCGGATGATACTCAATTAGTCAGTTTCGATGTAACATCCCTCTATAGCAATATCCCGCACGAACTAGGAATGGAAGCTCTTGAATATTGGATAGACAAACACCCTGAAAATTTAAACAATAGATTTGACAAATCTTTCATTATTGAGTCAGCCAAATTCATTTTAGAAAACAACACCTTTCAGTTTAATGATATCCCTTTTGTGCAGATATTAGGGACAGCCATGGGAACGAAATTTGCACCTGTGTATGCAAACCTGGTCTTAGGATACCTTGAAGAAAAACTTTATGTACAACTGAGAAACAAGTATGGGGATGAATTTACAGATGATTTCATTTTAAAATGGAAACGATACCTGGATGATTGTTTTCTTTTATGGCAAACATCTAAGGGAGATATTTTGGATATTTTTAATCTATTGCAGAATATGCATCCAAATATCAAATTTACAATTGAAACAAATCACAAGGAACTTCCATTTTTAGATATCCTTATCAAAAAGGAAGGCACAAAACTCTTTACTGACATTTATCATAAACCTACAGACACACAACTTTATCTTCATTTCAAGAGTGCTCATGAAAAACATGTAAAAACAAATCTCCCCTACTGCCTAGCACGACGCATATGTACCATAATAAAGGATGGTGAGTTACGACAAAAAAGGTTGGAAGAACTTAAAGACTCCCTGTTAAAACGGGCTTTCCCTTCAAATATGATAGACAAGGGTATTGAAAAAGCAACCAACCACACCATTATAGAATTGAGAACATCAAAAGAAAAGGTGGTACCAAAACGTGCAATAACATTTGTCAGTACCCATAATCCAAATAACCCCAATATGTTCCCTCTAATTAAGGATAACTTAAACCTTCTAAACCAAGATAAAAAGCTGAAAGCAATGCTTGAAAAAACCCTTATCATAAAAAGCAAACGGCAGCCAAATAACCTTAAAAAGGTTTTAACTAGAGCAAAATTCAGCACTAACAACACTGAAGCTGAAGTAACAAAATGCCATGACAAGAGGTGCGGCACTTGTTCTGTTATCATTGAAGGTCAAGTTTTTAAATTTGAAACGGGAGAAGATTTCCGAGTTAAACACACAATGAATTGCAAATCTAAGGATGTAATATATGCAATTCGTTGCCCTACATGCAATCTTACCTACATAGGACAAACAAGTAATTTACAAGCGCGAGTACGGGTACACAAACAACAAATTAATGACCCTAATCTCCGCCACCTCAAGATAAGCAAACACATAGCACAATGTAGCAATGGTAACTTTAATATTTTCCCTTTCTACAAGGTTTATGCAAAATCAGAAAATAAAACTATGAATCTTGAAACAAAAGAAACATTTTTTATCAAAAAATATTCTCCAACACTAAACAGTGGGACATGAACAGTTAGCTCACATGAGGAAGTGATTACCATTGTGATATATTAGCATGCTTGTTTAATTACACCTCTCTGACCATCAAGTGATTGATAAGACAACACGGATTCGTCTTTGCTGACTGACTCTATTGTATTCAAACTGCACCCGGCCATTAGTGCTTGGGGCAATCATTACGTGATTGACAACACATGACTGTTTTCTTAACTGTCAATCTGAGCACACAACTATGTGTTGATTATATGAATTGATTTATTATTTTGTTCCTGTATAAGTACATGTTACCTTCCATTTGTAATCATACTTGACAAGACCCACATAATGGTCGAAATGAATTCATCGTATTAAAGAAGATTGATCCAGTCCGAACCATCTGATGTTTACTCTTTCTTATATATATATATATATATATATATGTGCATATGTTTTTCCCTCCACTGCGTTTTTGCCTGGCAAAGGTATAAAAACCATAACTATTGCCTTTATCCTTTCCTTCCAGCATGACGAGCAGCTATGATAAATGGAAGAATTTCCTCTTCCCACTGAAGACCAAGGGACCTTCACCACCACAGAGCAACTACGATACCACGACAATCGAACCCATTGCTTGCATGTCACGCGACTTGGCCAATAAGCTGCAACCGGCAGTCGGCGGTGACAGAGAAGAGTCAAATCATTTTATCAAACGGAGGCTGTTTCCAAATGAGGACTCCCGCGAAAGTGGGATTAAACGTCATATGCAACAGGACGACATGGTTGTGAAAGGGAAAGGGGATTGTGGTAATGATGAGTCGAGAACACAAGATCATGTTTTCGAGTCGTCGATATTTAGGAGTAAGAAATCGATAAATACTCCAAATACCGAGGCCAGGTCTATTTCAGAAATAATCGACTTAACCATTGACCCTGTTGACTCTAAAGAGGCCTCAAATCAGGGTTCTCCATTATTTCAGAACATACATAAAAATTCTGGAAGTCCCCTGCCTTTCAACAATGTACCATCTCCTGGTACACAGAATCCAGCCTTGTTGCTTCCGAAGTCCTCTTTACCATTGCCAGCCGACAATACAGGAAAAGTGACGTCTACGGCGCAAAAGGATAAACGTCGCCACGGTCAAACAAGCCTCGTAAATCATCTGTTAACTCCATTGAGTAAGTGGAACTTGATTATGTTTGCCGATTACATAAACTTCGACGACTACGTCCATGAACTGAGACTCTGTGGTCAACCAACTGGAGTAGAAGACTTGGGCCTGAACGTCTTGTTTACTGACATCCTCGGGATGTTCGGGGCCGACAGCCTCAAGGACTGCATGCTCAGGGAGAACGAGAGCCGAGTTCTTCTGGACGGGATCTTGATGAAGCTTTGCAAGAAGTACAGGCTCTGTGTTCAGATGGAGGTGCCGTGCAACCTACAGTATTTACCCACAGGTAAATTTGATTACCTGATCACTTCTAGAGATGGTGTGCCTCTGGGATGTGTTGAAGCAAAGAGTCCAGCCGGTATGGAGATGAAATCCTTTTGTCAAGCAGTTCTTGAGCTGAACCTTGTTCAACAGATCGCTCTGAAGAAAGGGGTGGATGTGGTAAACACTCCACTCTTCTGTATATTGTCGGACGGATATAGGTTCATCTTCATGCAGCTTAAAGGGAGAGAACTCTTACTGGAGCATAAGACTCCAGAGCCTTCAGGGCATATGAAATCTTTGGCTCCTACAACTGCCAAAGAGATCAAAATCCGAAAGCTGGATGACTTAATGTTAATTTCATCAATGAGGCAACTGATTACCAGTTCCTTGTCTTCGACAGGAGAAACAGTAGGAAAGAAGGACGATGTCGATGCATTGGTAGATGGAGAAGAAAGCATTAGTTTGGAGATGCCAAGTAACTAGCTTCGCATTTCTTGTGATATGAGAATAGACTGAAAAGAAAGTAATTATCATATTGTGGTTGTTCATTCAGAATACATGTGTATGCTCTATTCAATGTAGTTTAAAGTTACAAGTTTATTTTAACATTTTTGTCCTTATTCGCTGTTAAATCAAATGTAATTTACACTGCAAATCTATGATCTTTTTTTGTTAACATGATAAATCAAAGGGTCTTACAGGGACAGTTCTATCAGGATATGTCTTGTGGAAACGAATTTAAAGGGGACATCCCAGTATAACATATGTTTTATTACTACACGAGTTTAACACAATCCAGTTAAAACCTGTTACTTTTAGGGGTAATGTTATTGATTTACTTTGACAACTTGATAAATTAGAGCAAACACTGTCAGAAACACTTTGAGAAGCGAGGCCATTTGTTGACACCACGAATGTGAAAAGCCTTGCTACGCCATTATTAAGCATTGTTGATTATTCTTATCAATGTTAATTTGGATATATGCAGTTAATATGTCAATACATTAAGTTTGATTATTGTTGAATTGATCGTACACACCGAGGATCTGCAACTGGGAAAACTTGATTAGTGACATTTTCATAAATCAACGTCTTTGTGATTTACTTGCACAACATTAGAGAGTTCATTTTCATCGTTATCAAAATTGTTTTGAGATTGGTGAATATTTGAAGCGACTTTGCTTAGCTAGTTTCTTGAAGTCCTTTTAACCAAGCTTCAATTGTATGATTCTTATGTTAGTATTGGGTTTAAATCTTGCGGGTAGATCATATATTCGTTTACAATAATTTATAATCCACTATTCTTACGTTTTTTTACATTTTAAGTTTGATTATTCCGTTGTAGATGTAATGCTTAGTGAAAAACACAACTCACTTATTTGTACGTCAATACACACATTACTACTCTTCCTACTTTGTCTAGTACATATCACAGGAAGCTAAGAATGATTTGGGGCACTTTGGAGCCCTTTTTCGTAATTCACCTTTTTACACAATTGTTGATTGTTGATTATTTACTTTTATATATTTTTATACGTTTCTATTGAACTGAAGTTGATTGTTACTGTTGCTGGTTTATTTCATGTATTACTGTACGTATAACTGTTTGCAAGGCAGCTCAACTTGATACGATTGTATGAATGAAGTCAATACTGTTGCCCATCCTGTCTATTCGTGGGAATGTAATTTAGTTAGATACTCAATGACATTTAATGAATGTCCGTTCCTCCTATGCATGTATTTGTTATATAGCGAGACAATCAAGGTCATTTAATGAAGTAAGATAATCAAGGTCATTTAATGAAGTAAGATAATTTCCTCATATTCATGTATTTGTTATATAATAAGATAATCAATGACATTAAATGAAATCCGTTCCTCCTATTCATTTAACTTGATCATTTCTTCAGCGGTAAGCCATAACAATGCTACCGTGGCCGCCTTGTAGTCTCGCCCTGAACATCTAGATAGGGAATTATTGGTCGCCGTTTGCGCAGAAGAGACCCTCGTGTTCACAAGTGGCAGAGTTGGATGCAGCACTGCATCAGGAGTGGCAGAGTTGGATGCAGCACTGCATCAGGAGTGGCAGAGTTGGATGCAGCACTGCATCAGGAGTGGCAGAGTTGGATGCAGCACTGCATCAGGAGTGGCAGAGTTGGATGCAGCGGTGCATCAGGAGTGGCAGAGTTGGATGCAGCACTGCATCAGGAGTGGCAGAGTTGGATGCAGCACTGCATCAGGAGTGGCAGAGTTGGATGCAGCACTGCATCAGGAGTGGCAGAGTTGGATGCAGCACTGCATCAGGAGTGGCAGCAGATTCCTCAACAAGTCCTACAGAGACTGATACCTACCATGCATAAGGGTCATACACTCGCTATTGACTTGACACTGGTTTACACTATTCTTGAGGTTGCAATTTTACCATTTAAGATAGTCTCATTCTGTTTGGGTATTTTTTGACCGATATAGCAGCTCTCATTGCACAATTGCTGACAAACACACTGTTTGGAATTAAGTCTACATAATCAGTAAAATGTGAAGCCATCCATTGTTGTCATTGTCATGTCGTCACACCCTTACTCCCACTGGATACCAATTTATGCATCTCTATAATTAGGAATACTTGTGAGTAACGTGTATTTGATAAACTTTAGTTTAAATTCTGGTGCCGCTTAACTTTTGTTTTGTTTTGTGTAAATACCAAGGTTAGTGAAGTGGAAATTAAAAAAAAAATATCAAAGTTGTCATTATAAAACTTCGTTGGTATAGATTGCTGTTGTGTTATAAAGACGAAACTGTCGGGCTACACAGAGAATGTGGCTCAGGTGGTAGGGTATCCCGTTCGGCAGGAGGCCGGGGTTCGACTCCATTCCAAACATGTTCAAAGATCGGGGATATTGCTTCTACACTTGTCGCCCAACATTGCAGGTATGCATCATTGTCTTATCTGGCGCTGCAAATTGGCCGGATGGCAATAGTATACAAATAATTCTATATCTAAACCTCCATCCGTTGGTTACTTGATTGTAAGGACTACTAATCATCTCAAACATAACACGAACGACAGGGACTCCTGGAAATAATTGTATTATAACCTAAAACCAAAGTAAGAGATGGACAACTCAGTTGTTAGTTCTCTCGATGGTTCCTACCCCGGCATGGGTTGAGCGAGCACTGGCCATCTTGACCGAGGATGTAGAGCCAGTACTGGCCAGTCTGATGGAGGAGGTGGAGGCTTGGAGGGGCGTGGCGGGCTTCACTTCACCTGGGGGAGAGTCCAAATAGAGGGTGCTTCATCTACTTGCCTGTTCATTATGCTCGGGATATAGGCCATTATGAGAGAATGAGTTGACATTAAACTCAAAACAAACGATATAACATGAAACACTGCATCCTGCTACATCAGCGTATATGTCTCCGCTCATGCTACAACCTATCCCCTGATATCCTCCTATGGTCTTCTGTCGTATCGCTATATATAGCAAGCCAATCAAATAATGCCCTTTCAGCGATAGCGGCAAACTAGTTTCTTGGCTTCGTTCCGCGTGCTCACCTCTTGATGCAAATTAACCAATGGGAGTGCTATTAGATAATAAATCTGATTCTCGTTGCAGTCTCCCGCTAAGCTCCAAATCACACACTCTTAGATTTCCACGTGCGACATCACTAGACAACAGTGTATGGAGTTCGAAATAGTTTGACTGAAAACAGACAGGTTATAAATAGCGGTGAGCAACCACCCGTCAGCGATACGACAGAAGACCAAAGGAGGATATCAGGGGATAGGTTGTAGCATGAGCGGAGACATATACGCTGATGTAGCAGGATGGAAACACTGGTGCACATCTTATTTCGTAAATATGAATAAAATGAGTTGAAGTTTAACATTTCTAGGACAATATTTCAGCCATTGGAGGCGGACGCTATTTAGGATAAATGTAACATTGTCATATTTGGGAAGACAATATGTGCAAAGTATAAATATTTGTACTTAATAGGGATTCTCGTGGGAATCGAACTCCGACCCTAAGAGACGTGGAACATTACAAGCCCTGACCGTACAAGCAGAGGCTAGACGAAATAGTTGCCAAATGTGTGGGACCACAACGATACAACACGTTGTGATGCTTGCGACAAATAGTCTTCAAAGAAGCTTCTATAGGAAACGCTTAGTTTTGAAAGCAACGGTCTGTTCAACTTGAATGCAAGTCAAAAGTAACGTTACCAATATACGTAGTACAACATTTTCATCCTTGGTCTTAAAGGCAATGAAAGGCACATCACTATTTAGTGTACATGAATAATGCACATGGTATGACTCTCGTCAATACTTACGATCCGCTCCGGTATACTGCTTCATAACGTTTTTAAAAAATAATTTGTGTTCAAGTCATTGAGTTAATTCTTAAAGTTTGGAGTGAATTAATGAAACGTTGCATTGAACCCACATGAACTGCGATATCGGCACTATAGCTGTTTTTCATACAGCCGTAAAACCAAGACAGACTGTGGCAAATGCACTGCCCTGCCCTGGCCTGCGGTAAGGTTACTGATATACCTTAGGATTATCTAAAATATGTTCTAAGCCAATGGATAAGGCATATTCAGCTGCACATATCCCCAGTGTTGTCGATTTGACAATATTTCCTTCTTCGTGCACACTACAGGTAAATAGGAAGTAAATATTCAACCAAGAGAAAAATAGGGTGATCACCTATGTCAGTAAATTTCTGAAAAAAGCCAATTTGACGTTAAGATAACCAAAACTTTTCAAAAAGAAGATTTTCATATCCACGGTACAATTGTTTTAACGAGAACTCACCTCTCTTCACACGCTGCATGAGCCTATGTGGCGGCTTGAGAGTTGTGCCCGGCGGGTTGAGAGTTGTGCCAGGCGGGTGGATGTTGCACGAGTTCTGCAATAACAAGACCATTGGATTCCGAGTTTCACTTCCGACAGAACATTGGACTTGGAGAGATCAAGCTATTGATTTAACATATACGACAAAGGACATGTTCTATTCTAAATCCCGCCCACATGCTGTCACTGCAACTCTTAACATTGGAAGGGATTTGGAAAGGAAAGTAACTAAACTTAGAAAACCGTTTAAGTAATAAAACGTTCTAAATCATGCCTAAAACACTTTGGGCTGAAGAAAACGTGATTGTTTAAAAGCAATATAACATTTAGAAGTTGAAACAATCTCCACCGTGCCTCTCAGCCAATCGGGTCGGAGTACAGAGCACTTGTGCGGGCTTTTAATTAAATTAGCGAGGAGTCACATCGGTAGAGTCGAATGTATGGAGGATGAAGGGCTAGACAAGACAACCTGACAGACTTGTGTGAAGAAGTGCTCACATCAGAAACTATAGGACCACAGGAAACAAACCACATAACCTGTCCTCGCCTACAGAACAGTCATAGAAAAACGACTTCTTAAGTGGAGACTTATTTGATATGAACATTTTTGGTTAATACTCTTCCGGGGGAATATTGAGTTGCATTTTCATAAAAACTGAAATGAACTCCAAATCTGAAAACTAACAACCTACATCGTATGCTCGATATGTTGTCATTAAATGTTTACTCGAAGCATGGAAAACAAAGTACGACCTTTATACAATCACCTCTAAGTAAATATGTGTGCAACTAATTCATACTTGATAACATTTAGTAATGGCTTGGACAAACACTTCCCAGTGACGAACATACTAAATTCAAACTCAATGTTTTTTCATCTATAGAAAACGGTGATTCCGACCTTTATGTTGACGTTATTTTCAAAACAAGCAGCTGACATGGTCGAGCTATATCCCCCGCAAATTGCAGAATATTTATAGGTTTTCCTTATCATATTGCTGATTAATTATTGTCACACAAAATAATACAATTTTTCCAGGATATGAAAGAAACTGTTCTAATAAAAAACCTAAATGATGTTAAGTTTATGTTCACTGTTATGCATGATTCGAGTAAACTGACAAATAAAAATCAAACGAATGAATTTATGTATCACTGATTTGATCTTCAAGATCAAATTGATCATATGAAAACAAACATATTTTCAAAATTGTTCTTCATGACACACCTTCATATGATAACCGGTATATATCTCCATATTAAATTTGATTTTGACTAATTTAGAAGTTGTGAGCCGGACAGGACTTGTAACAGTTTTCGAACAAATCCTCATTTTTGGCCAAAATAAGGCAAAATTTTATGAAAATATTTTCAAAATTGTTCTTCATGACACACCTTCATATGATTATGTATCACCATATCAAATTTGATCAATCTATGATGACTAATTTAGAAATTGTGAGCCGGACAGGAATTGTAGCAGTGTTCGAACAGAGTCCTCATTTTTGGCCAAAAAAAGGCAAAATTTTATGAAAATATTTTCAAAATTGTTCTTCATGACACACCTTCAAATGATTGATTTAAACATATTTTATTCACGATGAAAGGATTGGGTACAAGTTATCCAACTTAGTGAAACCCTCTCCTATGTACAGTGCTGACATGAAATGTTGAAAATCAATATATATCGAAAACAAATTAAATACAATACAATGATTTATATGTACAATGATATATACAAAGAAAACAGAGGAAGAAATATATAGAATACATATACATGTATAGAAAACTAAGGGGAAAAGTAAGCTTTTCTTTCAGTTATCAAATCTTTTTGACTTGGAGATATACATGTGAACTTCTTTAAAAATATTAATGTTGTCATTGTAGGTTAGATCTGCGCTGCCATATAATATTAAATCTAAATTAACTAGTACTCTGTTAAAACATATTCTTTCGATATTTTGAAGCATTGCATGCCTTAAATCTGAATATAATATACATTCCACAAAATAATGTTTGGAATTTTCATAAGATAACTTACATTTACACATTGGAGTATCTTCTAGGCCAATTTGGAATAAATCGCTCTTTAATTTGCTGTTGGAATATCTCAATTGGGTATGAATTACGTTTAATCTTCGTTTACCAAATGAAACATAAGGCGGTGCTTTGGGCTTCTTTGGACATATATGAGACTGGAAAGTAGTTAGGGTGCCACATTCTCTGATATGATAAGGGAGATTATTCCAAAGTTGGGATGTTGATGGAAGAAATGATTGACTGTAAAGCTTTGTGCGAGAAAAAGACAAGGAGAGATCACGGACATTTCTAAGATTATAATTTGTCCTTGATGAAACTGATTGAGGCATAAGGTCACATAAGTAAGATGGAGCATTACCATTATATATTTTATAAAATAAGGATAATTTACGATACTGCCGTCGTTCTTTTAAAGGTTGCCATGCTGTCTCAAATGTCAATGAATCACGAGCAGCATATTTAGGGAGGCCAGTAACTATCCTGGCAGCTTCGAACTGTACCTTTTCAATTTTATCTGCTAAATCTAATGAGCAACCGTCCCACAGTTCACAAGCATATTCTAGATGCGGTCTTATAAAAACAACGTAGATTTTGTTCAAAGTATCTCTATTTAACATGAATTTCAATTTTCTCATCGACGAAACCATCAAGGAGGTTGTTTTCACAATGTTGTTAATATGAGTGTTCCATTTACAATCAGACGAGAATGTTATTCCAAGATGTTTATGGGTTTTTTCAAAGGTAACATTCTCATTTTGAAATTTCAAGTTGAGTCATATTGTGATTTTTTATACTAAAGAGGGCTGCCTCCGTTTTGCTTGGATTGTAGGTAACAAGCCATCGCTCTGCCCAACTAGTCAAAATTTGAAGATTTCTATTCAAAGTATCTTGCATGAGTTTATGGTTAATTGATGAAAACCCCATTGATGTATCATCTGCAAACAAGCGTGCGACACAATCTAATTTGTCTGCAATATCATTTACATAAACAATGAAGAGAAAAGGACCAAGGACGGATCCTTGTGGTACACCGGCAGATACGACTTGTTCATTCGATAAAGAACCATTTACAAAAACCCTCTGTGTTCTATTACTACCAATACCATAATTTCTTAATTTGTGTAGTAAACCTTTGTGCCAAACTTCATATGATTATGTATCACCATATCAAATTTGATCAATCTATGATGACTAATTTAGAAATTGTGAGCCGGACAGGACTTGTAGCAGTGTTCGAACAGAGTCCTCATTTTTGGCCAAAAAAAGGCAAAGTTTTATGAAAATATTTTCAAAATTGTTCTTCATGACACACCTTCATATGATTATGTATCTCCTTATCAAATTTTATCAATATGTGATGATTAATTAAGAAGTTGGGAGCCGGACAGGACTAACAGATTTCTTACATATTTTCCACTTTTTCTCCAAAATCCTCATATTTTATGTAAATTTTCATAAAATTGTTATTCATGACACATTATTACAATCATGTTTCTTCATTTGCATGACGAATGTGAATTGAAATGGTGGATTAGTTACAAAGTTATGAGCCGGACACAAAGTCTAACGGACGGACGGACGGTACCCATTTTAATACCCCCCGCAACTTCGTTGTTGCGGGGGATAATGAAATTGAAGCCCCAGACAACCCTCCCCGACCCTGGAATCTTCACGAAAGACTAACCGCAGCACAACTGCCCGTGCAGAGAGTGAAGTTACAGGCGAACTTGACCACATTGTCATGGTTGATAGTGAAGGTCTTGAAGTACGGGCTGTAGGCCTTCGTCCCGGTCATCTCGAAGCCTTCGTCTTTCTGCAGTACTATTCCATCTCCACACCTGTCAACAGTGTTTTAAATAAGTTTTCAAGATCACTAGCAAACCGGGTTAAATCGTATTTTTACAAAATTACTAGCCCAATAAAGTCAAGATGAAAAAGACTTACACATGTTGTCCGACATTCATTGAAACGAAATCAAACACTATTGGCTCAAGATGTCTCGTCTACACTAGCCAGTCGGGCTAACATTACTTTTTACTACTAGCCCAGGCAACCTTTAACTAGCATCGGGCTACATTTCGGAGACTGCCTGTCAAGTGAGTGAGTTGGGTTCAACGTGCTGTCAGCAGTATTTAAGTTGTTAACCGTAGGGGTTCCAATCAAATACAACTTTCAAAACATCCAAATCTATATAAATGTTTGCACCCATAAGATCGTTTTAATATGTTGTGTTAAAACGAACTAAAAAGTTTAATGAAATCGGTCAAGAAATATGTTTTTGAAACAAAATTTAGACCATTTTGAAAGAAAACACAAGAGGGGACACTAACAGTCTGAGTAACATCGACCTAGTTCCGGGAAATGAAACATTCAAAATATCAACGCTACGGAGATATGAAATTCTCTAAACTAGAGGAAACCTATCGAAACAAGTAGTTCGATTCTCGATAGAGATAATATTTTTAAAGTTCTTTTCCTCGAAACTGGGCCGATATCACACTGGGACACTCCGGTCGCTAAAAACTGATCGAAAACCGGACACGCCAACCATTTTTAAAGTGCGGTTCAATTACAATCAACTGTATTCACAAACCAATTCATTGAAAAAACGTCGTTCATTCTTTTAACTTGCTACATCCCTAGCCCATTTTTGGCCAGCTAATCACTTTTGAAAACTGACCGCTCCATTAGCACAACCCTTCTCTTGGAACAATATTAATGCCTGGCCGCCGCTGTTCCTCACAGCATTAGCTTAAGCGAGTTCTATTCTCCATGTGAGGAGTTCATCTTGTTCGTTCAAAATAGAAAACAGAGCTCATTGGTCAGTCTACAAAAGATTTTCAGTAGTCTCACGGACTCGGGTGAAAGTCGAACGAAGCATACTTACTCCCTACATTGAAACTAGGACTCGCTTTTAAAAATTGTATTGTAGGGGGAAATGGTGTGAGGAAGTTGCCGGACTTTTACATTGATGACAGTCTTAAGTACACCTAGCCTCAATTTGACCCGTTTCACTCCGATATTGAGTCTAAAAAGGTCTAGTAGAGGGTCGCGTCAGCTTACCTTTCTGCGACATATGACCCACCAACGTTATACGTTCGAAGGCAGACTATTGTGGCTTGGTAAGATGAGTTCTGATTGGTCAATTCGATATGTCGACTGACGCGACCTTTCTAGACTAAGTATCGGAGTAAACGGGTAATATTGAGGCTAGGTTTACTTAGACTACTTTTGTGATAACGTCAGTTGTGAACTTGTGAGGGCGATTACTCACCCGGCTCTCAGGAAGGCATAAGCGTTGGAGGCGGTATCATAGGCGTTACAGGACACTGGTCTGATGCCGGACTCTGTCCCTAGAGACATCAAATAAAATACTTTAATATTTTGTTTATATGGTTAAATGGAAACTTATCAGTACTAAACCTCTATAAACACAACATCGGACAAAATATTTCCATTAATTATCATAGCTAATTTGGAGCAAAATCTTAATCGTAAAATTTGATGCAATAAATGCTTATATAAAGCTTATAAGGCAGATACATTAAGTTACGTTGAAGAGTTCTGTGCGGTGATATTCGCACCATCAGACGTATACAGTATACATAATCTCACCTGAATTATGATCCGGTTAATATCTGGCACCGGACAAACGCTTTAACTCAACTTACAGTAAAATACTCCTTTTTGACTGGCTGACTATCAAATCTTATATCTTATGTACCACGCGAGTCTCATCTCTCGCGGTGTAAAAATGTCATGAACCACTGCGCCATAGCAACGAATCCTCTTCGAGGTCATCGTGTCTCAGGGTTCGAACGTTACGTTAACTCCACTAATATAGCCAATCAAATAGTTTTCTCGTTGAAATTATATCGAGACGGTGGCGAGAAAATGATTTGATTGGCTATATTCCAAGTCGGGCGGCGCAAGCGAATCTAGCTTCTGAGCTCAAGATACAGATTAGTGGAGTTAGCGAAACAGACAGGATTCTCCGAGATGAGGTGTCACAAGGCATTCAGATGACATTACCAAATGACATGGTAATGAATTATAATTGAAACGACTTTTTTGCATTTTTCGGTAAGCATTTTTCTAATACGATTCATATAATTTCAGTCTGGTTGGAAGACGCCATTTTCTTTACATGTAGGGTCAAGGCCGTTCAATCGGTAAGGGCTCCTCCGTTCACGACAAAGAAACTGATATTTTAAGCTGAAGTATCCTATGGCATGAAAGTAAGATAAATAGAGAATACTACACGAGGTCTCATTAGATACGAATTATACGAAACGAGTGTCCTTCCGGCGGTATCTGACCGAGCGAAAGCGAGGTCAGATACCATAGGAAGGTCACGAGTTTCGTATAATTCGTATCTATTGAGACCGAGTGTGGTATTTTATTTATTACACACGTTTAGAATAGACACATTTGTTAATAATCCTCATTTTCGTGTATGGCATCAAGGAAACAATTCCGAAAACCCGAAACCGGTTTCAATAACCGAATGCGTAATAATCGACGTTCGTGATGTGACCAGTCTATTTGCGCAGTCGCTCATTTAAACCTGCGAAGAAAGAAAATAGTTTCCAGTTTCGATTAAATCAACCAAAATTAGAAATGTCAAAAAAGGCTAATTCATCGATGATGAGTTTTGATTAACGATTAATTAATGATTGATACAGAAAGTGTAGAATGTAAACATTCAGAGTCAGAGTCGAATCTGTCAACGCTCTTCTCTCGGTCGGCTCGCCATGTTCAAGCGTCAAGGCTGACGTGTGTCGTTGTGGCTGGGCTAGCGGATATACATTGGCTCTGTTGAAAACGGATTACTTACCAACGGGTAATGTAATGGAAGATTTTTAAACTGAAACAAACACCATTTCGAACTTTTCAAGGAACTTCAAATGAAACGATAGAATCGATATGGATGATAATGAAAACAACGACGTGCTCGGAGAGTGACGGGGACCCGACATGTCAACGGGAAGGGCAAGGTCATTGCCTTGTGTAGCTACAGCGTGTTTGGGGATTCCCAATTTCCCTGTGATGTGTTCCTGACTTAGTGACTGCATTTTAAAGTTGTTTATTCTCAGTGCTTGTCACATTTGATAGCATTTGGCTTGATCTACCCACATGTTATCACTGACAAACCGTGAATGATGCGATGTCCGGGTGTTGAATTTACGGTTGACGTTGTAATGTAAGTAAAAATATTAATGCATTCGCTGATCTGTTAATTTTTCATGAAATCGATTTTGCACACTGATGAAATCGTATGTTTTCTAAATATCTGTCTATGTATCAACTCTTTTTAAGTATATAAAGCCGTAAACTTGAAGAAATGACATGCTTGTTATTAATTTGAAAAAAGTTCCGTTTTAGTTGACCCTAAATGAGAGGTCATTGGTTAACCAATCAAATCTGTGGAATGCGAGGTCATGTTGATACGACACAGGTCAACGCAATACGACACACGTGTGTCGTACGAGATTAGTATGTCATCACTTGTACGTTACCTACGTGTGTAATAAATACGTTGTATGCTTCTCCCTCAGGAAATACGGTTTTGTGTACCATCTTTGACGATTTTACGAATTATAATATTACCGTAGGGATAAGCATACGACTTATAATGGACTTGTGTTTAGAAAAAAAAGGCCCTCAACTCCAGATATTAACTTAAATTTAAGTGTTCTTAGGTTCCTTAACGCAAGCTTGTCATTGAAATTAGAACTGCATGCGTCAAATCGGATGTTTACCAAAATACAAGTCATGTTTGCAATCATATCATGTCACGGCCTTTCATTGGGTTATTTCCTAACAAGTCTCAAGGGATCTCTAAGTTCAGATTGTCCTGTCAAGAGCACCAGGAGTGTACCAGTGTCTCCACCGTCAGTCCTGGAGAATCTGTGTGTACCTGTGAAGGAGGCCTCCAGCCTGATAATGCGACCCAGGTGGACTGTACTGGCCTGCAGGTCGTTGTGCAGGACGTCAACCACCTTCAGAGAGATGTCCGCGTCGCTTTCAGGTCCCACGTTCGTCTGGATCTCCTGGGCAGCTATCAGGCTACAACCAATCAATAGACGATCAGGCTACAAACAATCAATGAGCCATCAGGCTACAACCAATGAATATGCGAAATGCCTTTAACGAATAAATAGGCAAAATGGCTAACAATGGGCGATCAGAATACAACCTATTAATAGGCGATCAGACTACAACCAATCAATATTATTATCACATATCTTTTCTACAGATAACCACACAGGGATATCAGTCTACAAATAACCATACAGGACTATCATTTCTACAAATAACAATACAGGGCTATCAGTCTACAACTAGCCATACAGAACTATCATTTCTACAAATAACCATACAGGGCTATCAGTCTACACCTAGCCATACAGGACTATCATTTCTACAAATAACCATACAGGGCTATCAGTCTACAACTAGCCATACAGGACTATCATTTCTACAAATAACCATACAGGGCTATCAGTCTATAACTAGCTAAGCCATACAGGACTATCATTTCTACAAATAACCATACAGGGCTATCAGTCTACAACTAGCCATACAGGACTATCAGTCTACAACTAGCCATACAGGACTATCATTTCTACAAATAACCATACAGGACTATCATTTCTACAAATAACCATACAGGGCTATCATTTCTACAAATAACCATACAGGGCTATCAGTCGACAACTAGCCATACAGGACTATCAGTCTACAACTAGCCATACAGGACTATCATTTCTACAAATAACCATACAGGGCTATCAGTCTACAACTAGCCATACAGGGCTATCAGTCTACAACTAGCCATACAGGACTATCATTTCTACAAATAACCATACAGGACTATCATTTCTACAAATAACCATACAGGGCTATCAGTCTACAACTAGCCATACAGGGCTATCAGTCTATAACTAGCTAAGCCATACAGGACTATCATTTCTACAAATAACCATACAGGACTATCAGTCTACAACTAGCCACACAGGGCTATCAGTCTACAACTAGCCATACAGGACTATCAGTCTACAACTAGCCATACAGGGCTATCAGTCTACAACTAGCCATACAGGGCTATCAGTCTATAACTAGCTAAGCCATACAGGACTATCATTTCTACAAATAACCATACAGGACTATCAGTCTATAACTAGCTAAGCCATACAGGACTATCATTTCTACAACTAGCCATACAGGACTATCAGTCTACAACTAGCCACACAGGGCTATCAGTCTACAACTAGCCATACAGGGCTATCAGTCTACAACTAGCCATACAGGACTATCAGTCTACAACTAGCCATACAGGACTATCAGTCTACAACTAGCCATACAGGGCTATCAGTCTACAACTAGCCATACAGGGCTATCAGTCTATAACTAGCTAAGCCATACAGGACTATCATTTCTACAAATAACCATACAGGACTATCAGTCTATAACTAGCTAAGCCATACAGGACTATCATTTCTACAACTAGCCATACAGGACTATCAGTCTACAACTAGCCACACAGGGCTATCAGTCTACAACTAGCCATACAGGGCTATCAGTCTACAACTAGCCATACAGGACTATCAGTCTACAACTAGCCATACAGGACTATCAGTCTACAACTAGCCACACAGGGCTATCAGTCTACAACTAGCCATACAGGGCTATCAGTCTACAACTAGCCATACAGGGCTATCAGTCTACAACAAGCCATACAGGGCTATCAGTCTATAACTAGCTAAGCCATACAGGACTATCATTTCTACAACTAGCCATACAGGACTATCAGTCTACAACTAGCCACACAGGGCTATCAGTCTACAACTAGCCATACAGGGCTATCAGTCTACAACTAGCCATACAGGACTATCAGTCTACAACTAGCCATACAGGACTATCAGTCTACAACTAGCCATACAGGGCTATCAGTCTACAACTAGCCATACAGGACTATCATTTCTACAAATAACCACACAGGACTATCAGTCTACAACTAGCCATACAGGACTATCAGTCTACAACTAGCCATACAGGGCTATCAGTCTACAACTAGCCATACAGGGCTATCAGTCTACAACTAGCCACACAGGACTATCAGTCTACAACTAGCCACACAGGACTATCAGTCTACAACTAGCCATACAGGGCTATCAGTCTACAACTAGCCATACAGGGCTATCAGTCTACAACTAGCCATACAGGACTATCAGTCTACAGCTAGCCATACAGGACTATCAGTCGACAACTAGCCATACAGGACTATCAGTCTACAACTAGCCATACAGGACTATCAGTCTACAACTAGCCATACAGGACTATCAGTCTACAACTAGCCATACAGGGCTATCAGTCTACAACTAGCCATACAGGGCTATCAGTCTACAACTAGCCATACAGGACTATCAGTCTACAACTAGCCATACAGGGTTATCAGTCTACAACTAGCCATACAGGACTATCAGTCGACAACTAGCCATACAGGACTATCAGTCTACAACTAGCCATACAGGGCTATCAGTCTACAACTAGCCATACAGGGCTATCAGTCTACAACTAGCCATGCAGGACTATCAGTCGACAACTAGCCATACAGGGTTATCAGTCTACAACTAGCCATGCAGGGTTATCAGTCTACAACTAGCCACACAGGGTTATCAGTCTACAACTAGCCATACAGGGCTATCAGTCTACAACTAGCCACACAGGGCTATCAGTCTACAACTAGCCATGCAGGGCTATCAGTCGACAACTAGCCATACAGGGTTATCAGTCTACAACTAGCCGTGCAGGGTTATCAGTCTACAACTAGCCACACAGGGTTATCAGTCTACAACTAGCCATACAGGGCTATCAGTCTACAACTAGCCACACAGGGCTATCAGTCTACAACTAGCCATACGGGGCTATCAGTCTACAACTAGCCATACAGGGCTATCAGTCTACAACTAGCCGTACAGGGCTATCAGTCTACAACTAGCCACACAGGACTATCGGTCGACAACTAGCCACACAGGGCTATCAGTCTACAACTAGCCACACAGGACTATCGTTCGACAACTAGCCACACAGGACTATCAGTCTACAACTAGCCATACAGTGTTATCAGTCTACAACTAGCCATACAGTGTTATCAGTCTACAACTAGCCATACAGGACTATCGGTCTACAACTAGCCGTACAGGGCTATCAGTCTACAACTAGCCATACAGGGCTATCAGTCTACAACTAGCCATACAGGGCTATCAGTCTACAACTAGCCATACAGGGTTATCAGTCTACAACTAGCCATATAGGGCTATCAGTCGACAACTAGCCACACAGGGCTATCAGTCTACAACTAGCCATACAGGGCTATCAGTCTACAACTAGCCATACAGGGCTATCAGTCTACAACTAGCCATACAGGACTATCAGTCTACAACTAGCCACACAGGACTATCAGTCTACAACTAGCCATACAGGGCTATCAGTCTACAACTAGCCACACAGGACTATCGGTCGACAACTAGCCATACAGGACTATCAGTCTACAACTAGCCACACAGGACTATCAGTCTACAACTAGCCATACAGGGCTATCAGTCTACAACTAGCCGTACAGGGCTATCAGTCTACAACTAGCCACGCAGGACTATCAGTCTACAACTAGCCATACAGGGCTATCAGTCTACAACTAGCCATACAGGGCTATCAGTCTACAACTAGCCACACAGGACTATCGGTCGACAACTAGCCATAAAGGGCTATCAGTCTACAACTAGCCACACAGGACTATCAGTCTACAACTAGCCACACAGGACTATCAGTCTACAACTAGCCACACAGGGCTATCAGTCTACAACTAGCCATACAGGGCTATCAGTCTACAACTAGCCACACAGGACTATCGGTCGACAACTAGCCACACAGGGCTATCAGTCTACAACTAGCCATACAGGACTATCAGTCTACAACTAGCCATACAGGACTATCAGTCTACAACTAGCCACACAGGGCTATCAGTCTACAACTAGCCATACAGGACTATCAGTCTACAACTAGCCACACAGGACTATCAGTCTACAACTAGCCACACAGGGCTATCAGTCTACAACTAGCCATACAGGACTATCAGTCTACAACTAGCCACACAGGACTATCAGTCTACAACTAGCCACACAGGGCTATCAGTCTACAACTAGCCATACAGGACTATCAGTCTACAACTAACCACACAGGACTATCAGTCTACAACTAGCCACACAGGACTATCAGTCTACAACTAGCCATACAGTGTTATCAGTCTACAACTAGCCACACAGGACTATCGGTCGACAACTAGCCATACAGGACTATCGGTCGACAACTAGCCATACAGGACTATCAGTTTACATCATCTTTCAACTGAAACTGTCAAGGTCGAAATTGGGGAATACAAGATGTTGTGTACAACGAATTTCAACTTCGAAAAAGCTTATATCTAGTCCGTATATTGAGGACAGGACCATTTTCCCCTGACCTTTAACCTACGTGTCTAATAACCTTACTCACGTGTCACCAACAGTGTGGGAGGCGCTGTCATTGGTTCCCTTTGGATCGAAGGAGCACGTGACTGTGTACTCCTCGCTGTACTGATGAACTTCATTGTCAGGCTCGCCATAGGAGATAATTATCTTAACGAAATAAACACGGGAGTTCTCCCGTTGCTGAAATATCAACATAAGTCTGCACAGCTCAAATCATATAAAAGTTGGAAGAAAAGTTTTGGAAAAGATTAATTAGGGAAGTTTTAGTTTGAAATCATGAAAAATTATAATAATATATTTCATTTATAACCTCCTGCAGAAATATTGATCATGACAAATATTATATCCCTAAATTATTTGCTAAGGTACACTTCGCAGTTTAATTTCTTTGTGTTTAAGAATACGCATTTTATTACTGTACCGGTGAGTATAGACGCCCTGCTTACCGAGGTGAGGTGATATGGGGTTTATCGCCGCTTTCACGAGTATTTCACTTATATCACAGCTGCTAGTATTATTGCAGGGAGAAAGCCCGCAACACTATTGTGGCTATGTATTGCGGTGAAACCTGCGAGCATCGGCTGGAACTAGCGAACCATGGGTGGTACTGTGCTGAAATTCAGTGAAGCATTGCACCCAAACCTGACTGCGTGTAGAACAGTTCTCTACTGCAGACAAAGTTGCCGAGCCACTGGCGGGATTTGAACCACGGACCTCCCGATCCGAAGCCGAACGCGCTAACCCTGCTTACCGACATGATACAGGACTCCCCGCCCGGCGCATAGGAGAAGTCGAGCCTAAAGTTGACCTCGTCTACAGTGGAGAAGTGCACGCTGTTCCCGTCCTTGCAGATAGCCTTGGCGTCCGCGTCCAGGTCGGTGACGATGTCGAGGTGTCCGTCCCCGGAGTAGTCCGCGCCACAGGTCGGGGTAACTGGGAGGAGCAATAGTTTCGGCATATTTAAAGTAAAACACAGACGGAAACAATAGTTTCGTTTAGGTGGTTGGATCATAAAAATGCCATGATCACAATTATAAATGTATTACTTTGGACCCTGAATATGCTCAATATCTTTAGATTTAAGGATCCTGCCTTACAACTTGTTTGTATAATTTTACAATGAATGAGAAATACTGCCCTGAACTTATCAGGTACTGGAGGCAACCTTCCCCACACCAGGACGTGTCTGATGGTTATATTTGATATATTTTTCGCGCAGTCCGATTAAAATCGACCGTGTTTCGAGGAAAACAAAATACAAATATTTATCAGGGCTGCGTGTGGTTCGAACCCCAAAATAGATTATTTTTACATTTTTTTTCTTCGAAGCACAGTCGATTTTAATCAGACTTTTTTTTTGTGTATAATGCATCCGTTACCTCGAGGAGCGGTAGGTGTGGTAGCACGAAGTTTTTGACTCCACCCCACCCCCCTGCCCTGCCTCCCTCCCTCTTACCGGAAAACTATTTTTTAAAGTTTCTGGTATTTAGAAAAAGATGCAAATGATGCGACGACGTGGGGTTATTTTGAAAAATATTTTGAGGAAATGAGCATTACAAAAAAAATTCAACCTACACAGACATAGAACAAATAAACTTTAAATAACATTAATATAATTTATATCACTTGAAAAAAACCCTTTGTATATTGTATTTCTAGGCTTCGGGAATGCAGTTCCTTTCTTTTCTACTTGTGACAGACTTGAAAGAATGGCGATCTTCCGAAATGAGGGCTTCAGACCTCGTATCATATGGATGAAACATTCAATCGAATTGTCTCAAAATACAACTCACTTTTCAAAATGTATCCCTCTGGAATATAACCCCTTGTGTCTCCCTACAAAACAAAGATCGTAAGTAAAAACGAACGAATAATTCATAACATACGGTTAAATGAAAACGATTATGAATGTTGTAGTATAATAACGAGCGTCTTAGAATATTTCATTTATATATAAAACGACGTCACAATATGAAATGTAAGGCAAGCAGTAACCAATGCTATTTCTCCCAATCTATCCTCAGGTACATGTAATGCTAAATGGTGTTAGATATAAATATCTTTTTTATAAAGTCATATGAATGAGTCCGTAGGCAATAATTATTCTAAGTGGTACATGTCTTACCGCGATATCCCCTAGTAGAAACATTTGCAACAAGGCAAAGTGAGCACTGCCGCCATATCCCCATTGTAATTTGACCGCCTTTACATAACAATGATACATTAAAGTCATTCGAATGAATGATGTTAACTGTCAATGAACAAAGGGGGAGATTAAAAATATAACAGTTTGAAGTCTTCAAGTCATAGTTTTTGAAACCCATGACATTAAACTATTATTTTCAAAATTTCAAAACACTTTGCCTTTGGTCACCTTAAGTTGAAACCCCTTAGAGACACATAAGCAGGAAACAGAATTTTCAATTCTAATATTTAGTATTCTAGAGCAGATGGTTTTTGAGTTTCGGAAATGGAATAAAGTCAGATATTTGACCATTTTGAGGACAAAATTTCATAAAAGTAAAACCCTAAAACTGACAGCTAAAAGGCACATCTGCGCCACATGGCTAATATTCTTACACAAACTTGCAGTTTCTGAGTCAAATAGTTTTTCGGTTTATCTCAGGAAATGGAACAAAGTCAGACATTTGGCCTCTATGAGGCCCTATTTCCGAAATATTTTTGAACCCTGGAATTAAACGCTTTAAAGGCACAACTGTACCACATAGGTGACATATATGCCAGTATACGGGTCTTGTACGTTTCAAGTTATGTTCGTGAAACATTTTCGGAAGGACGGACGGACGGACACGTGGAGCGCTAAATACCCAGGACTACGTCGTAGCGGGGGTAAAATAAGGATAAAGTTCATATTTCTACACAATGAAATCTCGCCGTACAGCTCCAAATAGCTGCTGTCTTGAGAGAAAACGTGCCCGTCGCACAGATGAAGGCTCTCAAGTAAATAAATGATCCGAGTTACCCTAACTAGGGTTTATATTCCCGACTGTAAACCAGTGTAATGTACAGTAGAACTCGGATATAACGAACTCCAAGGGACCAAAGAATTTAGTTCGCTATATCCGGTGTTCGCTATACGCATATAATTTTAATGATATTATATAGGGACGGGACTTAAAAATGTGTTCGCTATATCCGAGTGTTCGCTATATCCGTGTTCTACTGTATATCTTCGCTAAAGCTACCTCTGTAGGATAAGAATGCTTTTCTAAAGGGGCAAATGAACATCAATGTTTACTGTACTATACATACATGTAAGCTTATCTATACTTACTATAAGCTGTGTCAGACAGACCACAAGGAGCTGAAGTGCAGTAGTCATAGTAAGCTGAGGAGAAATGAATATTTAGTGAATGAAAACCCTCAGTCTATTATCTACATCACTATAGAAACTGCATCATACCAAGCATCTTCCTACACAAAGCCTAAAACCCCCGTTACGGATTTTTTAGGTTTATGCCTTGCTACATACCCTTGAGTTTTCTGTGCTTGCCCTTTTGCCTGTAGGGGCGCTATAGCAGCACAGAAAAGAAAAAGTGTCTGCAGCAAGGCCTAAAATGACAGTTCGGAAATTGGCGTTTTAGGCTTTGTGTTGGAAGATGCATACCAAGCTGTCAGAAACAAGGTTTGTTACATAGTAGTCATGACAATTGAAATGAAATGCGTTTTGGTGATTATTTCTTTAGTTTGAACATAGGTGAAAATTGAATTCGAAAATTTGAATACACAAACTATACAACACACTATTCTTACGAGTTAATTCATAACGTTTAGGTCAATTGCAGAATTACAGTGAAAAGAGCTGTGCAATGCAGGTTTATGGTCACGCGCATTGCTCTCCTTGAAAATGTGCTATTCATTACTTAGGTTTCGTTAAAAATCTGAAAACAGGCTGTTATGGAAGTCATAATTCTATTAAAGCATCAAATCCTAAACATGATATAATTTCCTTTTTTGTTCTTTGCAATATCCCGAATGACTTAAAAAGCTCCGTATGAAGGTTTAGGGTGTTTTTATGACGTCACGGTTGTCGCTGGACAAACATCATACATTACCCGTTCAACCCGTTTTAATTTTTATAAGGCATTACTCCCCCTATTAGTAAAATCAAAAACGTTTTCTGCTAGCATTGTTTATCATTTTTGTATCACAACGACATTAAATACTGCACCATTCAATTGGCCATCAATTAGATTGTGCTAAAAAATTGAACAATTAATTTAATAAATTAAATCAGTTCTGGTGTTTGATTATCACTTTCAGTAATGCTCCATTATAAAACACTTTTTAATAAAAAGCTTACTTACTTCAACAGCTTTGCTAAACTAAACTAATACTTGCACCGCCGCCTCTGCCAGTGTTAGCGAACTGACACGCCACCACGTGCATGGTTGGTTTTACTCATGCTGCACGTGCATTTACTGAGTCATTGTAGTTTAGGCCTTGAGTGATTTCCTTGTTTTCTACTGTTCTAAATGCATAATAATTGAACACGTAAGTCACAACAATTATGAGCAAATGTCAGGACTTACATGTTTGCTAAATAAGTGTTATCAAATCGAAGTGAAGCATTATATTCGCGGAAACCAAATTCAAACTTAATCACACGTCATAAACTCGTCATTCTGACTACTTTAGATAGGTTTCAAAAATTACGTTTCAGTGTTTGAAGTGATGTCTACATGTCTCGATCAGATGACAATATTGGTAATGTTTGACCAAACTGACCCCCAACAAATCTCTGCGTGAGTTGTTGGGGGTCACATATGACGAACTTTATAGATAGTGTTATTTGATCGAGAAGTATCGACTGCTGCAGGAAAGAATTACTTTAAAGCAAATCGACGTTGGAGAGTGATAAAAGAAAGTTTTGAAGTCGTTATTTTGATCAAAACCGGACAATGACTCTAGTTCATCAGTCAAAATTACAGAAAACACTCAGATGAGTTACCAGTTGATACCGCTTGATAGGCTATATAACTAGTTTCCATATAAATTGATCGTGTATTGATTGAAACCAGGTTTCCATCGTATAATGACCCTTTTGGATGAATGTGTGAGATTTCCATATAACGAATGATGCCACTTACGTTCATATTAAAACAAAAAAATATCATGATGAAATTTAAGGAGTGGCTCTTTAAGGGTCGTTGTGCTTCATACAGGAGACCATTGACAGGTGAAATCAATGGAAGCAGATTTTCACAATTGACGAAAAGATCACAAATCTTTGCCAATCGAAACCAAAACTAATTAGGCTTTAAGAGGGTCATTAGCATGTCACGGATAACTTAAGTCTGGCATATTTACTTCTGTTGAAAATATATTTTGACACATTTAAAGACTGAGGAGTGTGAAAGGTAAATATATGAAAATGAGAGTCTGAAATATTTTTTGAACCCTACCTAATTTTGAGTTATTCGCACAGAATTGGATATGTCAAATAGTGTCGCAGTGGTTGATGGATTAGTCGATTATTTTGTAAAGTTTTACCGATGTTTAATTTGTTAATCCTTGAAATCCTTCTTGATGTGTATTTTGAAAAATAAATATGTCGGTAAGCTTGCCTTTTTTGATCAACTTGCAAATGTTGAAAGATAATAATACCAAAATCCCTTTTACAACAATAAAAAAAACTTTTATATATATTTTATCTAGTATAATTTTTATTTGAGAAAACGGAGTGTAAATCAAAAGGAAAAAACAAATCTCTTTTTTATGGAAAATCTAGTCATATAACAAAGTCAGTATGAATTGAACGGTTTATTCACCATATAAACATACAAAACATTTGCCATAGGAGAAGTCTCTTCATTCTTTCTCCATCATATATATCAGCATAAAGGCAAACAACAGCACGTTAAGAAAAGTATTGTACCGAAATACACAGTACCTAATTCATAGAAGAAAAAACTAACTCATAGAACAAAAACATATTCTCGACATACAAAAACAAATAAAATTTATATCAATGTTCCAAGAAAAAATGGTATAAGTGAAAAATCATAATGAAAACATTCAATTTACAGGATGAGGCATAAAATTGAGCTCCGAGTTTTAATTCTGAAATCTGAGACCCCCAAACACATCCGGCTTCGAACCACAGACTTCCGGCTGACCACAAGGCGAGCACTGGTTCCTGTGTTCCACCCCACACTGACACCCCTCGTTCTGGCAACACGCGCAGTCCAGGCGGGAGGGGTCGAAGGGACATGCGCACCCGGTGAAGTTCCTCGTCCACCCGTCCACCCCGAACTCAGGAGACGGTTGACCTGCATGGCGAGAAGAATCGTTTGTACGTAGTAGCAGGTGCCCGCTTTGAGGGCGTTTTTGAGGATGATTGGGTAATTGGAGAAACATTTTAATGATTAAATACGGTTAGTAGGGAACAGATTTGATACAACGTAGCTCGCAATCTCATTAAAATAGGATCAAACTGTTCTTCACTACATTACGCAGCTTATGGCGTTGTGTAGCAAAAATATCATATTTTAATACGATTGCGTTGCTCGATATTGTATATGATAGTGTTTATGTTGTCCATAAAATAAAAGATTAACACCACAAAATCATTATTTTAAGTTAGTGTTTTTGTCGAAGAACTTCAACATATCTCCTGCAGGCAATTGTTAAAAGTCAAAACAATAAATGCAATATATACATTACAAATTTGCTACTGTATTGCCTCGTTTTATTCCATTGTCATGTTATATCAATAATGCGTCATAATGTACCTTATATTAGTGTGGTTCCTATTGCAACAATAGACTCGGTCAGCGCAGTGATACCACTTGACAA
The DNA here is from genome assembly GCA_916613615.1 of Steromphala cineraria. Taxonomy (NCBI): domain Eukaryota; kingdom Metazoa; phylum Mollusca; class Gastropoda; order Trochida; family Trochidae; genus Steromphala; species Steromphala cineraria. Next base: position 1,691,004 of record OU744734.1, read on the forward strand.
TACAAGCATTTGGCTTGATAGATATCAGGGTATGGTTGAAGCTCTGCGGGAACAAATAAGCTGATGCAGGAGGATGGTATACTAGCACTCACGTGTCCCACACAGGGTAAGCTCCTGCCCACACAGCGTGCACTGGTTCGGGTTCGGATCCGGGCACTGACACGCACCGGCCTCGCAACATGCGCAGTCGGTCCGGTTCGTGTCGAAGAAACACGGACATCCGGTCTGGTTGCTACAAAGTCAATGAAAATATGTTATGTGCTTTCTGACGTTGTTTAATTTTTTGCTTAAATCAAGGCGACATGGGCGAGTTGATACACTGTTGGTACGGCCATTCTAACGGTGTTGACTGTCTTTGATGTATGGCGGAATCTAGCATTAATGTACATTCAAGAACAATGTTACACTGGATAGCTGGAGTTATGAGAGGAATATGTCGACCAACACTCAACATACAAACTGCGTCAATCTGACACATCAACGATAACCGTACCGATGGTTTCAGAACACATACTATCTTGGTTTGTCTATCCGTCTGACTCATTGCCTGTACCATTAGATGTTATCTGCAAAATAACTTCACTCTCATCTTTTTGAGTATTATTCATCTATATAGCTCTAAAACTCTTTTCGTTTACACTGATCTGTCTATATCACATGACACCCCTGTTTATAAAAAAAGGTTTTCAAGCATGTAAGTACACTCACGGGCAAAAGAAACGATACCATATAAAATGCATGATAGGTTAATCTACGATTGATAATTACGGCGGAAACAGGGTTAATTCATGTATTCAAGAGCTAACTGAACTAAGTTTTTAATTTCAGAGCTATATCTGTTAACGCTTTTGAAATACAAGCCTTTCAAAAAACGCTGTTAAAAAATCTCCTTAATTAGACGAGATAGGATAGTGAAAATGGCCCTTTTTCTTGTTTTTAAACCAAAATACAGGCAAAATGCGTGAACAAATTAAATTCTACAAGGGTTATTTATATTGATAACATCTTAAATTTTATAGATTTTTAAATTTCATAATTATTTTATTCCAATTCCAAAGATTATGACCAAAAATAACATCGAAAAAGCTGTTTTTGACCCCTCGTGTATTTGAACAGTCATACAATTACAAGTATTATACTTTGATGTTTGAAATTGTGAGTACTTCTTCACAACTGATGTGCCTATCACAAGGGCTCGTAGTCGCATTTCATTTACAACAGGATTTTGTTTTAAACTCTTTTAAAACGTTGGTATCGTTACTTTTGCCCCTAAGTGTATGTCTTAAATAGAATTAACTTTAACTCTTAACTCTTCGTCATTCGTAAAAGTCAATAAAATAGTTTAACCCAAACACTGACCTGGTCCACACGTCCCACCTGTCTAACCTGTTGTTCTCCGTGCTGCACGGGGCTGGGACAGCCGCTATCTGGGACACTGCAAACAGTAAGCGTTATGTAGAAAATAATAAGTCCTAATAAAATAGGTTAAAAGGCATTGAAGTAGGATGCATGATACACATCCTGTTTGGACTTGGTTTCCATGAAAGTATAATTTTTAAAGACGCCTAAGGTTTCAAGATTAATTATCCCCACAATGATATTGATTGAGGTAAAGAATGTATTTTGCTTTCAGAGGGTATATAGATTCGTTACGATTATGTAGAAAATAATCAGTCCTAATAAAATAGATAGATTAATAGCATTGAAGATCCTGGGTTTTGATGGTGCATGATATTAATGCTGTTTGGACTTGGTTTCCATCAAAGTAGAATTTTTTAAGACGCATAAAATTTCAGAAGATTAATTGATTGAGGTAAAGAATGTATTTTGCATTTATAAGATATATAAATTGCTAATGATTACTTCAAAAATGAGAGTGAATGAAGTCACAAGATAGCAAGGCTTGAGGTTTTAACAATCAACAACCACTCTTCCCCCAGAAAACATTTCACAACCCCTGCAATGTTGAGCCAGTTACAAGATTCAAAATCTCACAAGCCAGGTGGGCTTGCTGACCTCTTCTAAAACAATCTGAATGTAACCAGCAATTGACAGGCACCATTTGGAACACTGATTGAAAGATAGAGAGACTCATGGTCCCGAGCTAGTCTCTCATGGTCCCGAGCTAGTCTCTCATGGTCCCGAGCTATATATAAATGTATCTACTAACACCTGGAATGTTGAGCCAGTTATAAGATTCAAAATCACGAAAGCCCTCTTCGCCAACAAGCCAATTCTAAATACACTGTATGACCAGCAATGCAGGCACTATTGCAAACACTGATTAATAGCTAGAGAGACTCAGACGAAAGTACCGAACTATATATATATTTATCTATTTGTATGTATATCTACTTACACCTGGAGGTCCAGTTCTCCTGGTCCTGGAGCGGATCACAGAACTGGGAGGGGTTGTCGGCGTCCTCCTCCCCCTCCCTCCGGCACCTCCCCGCTATCATGCACGTCTCGTTCTGTGGGGGACAGAATTACGTTATTGGTTAAGGTTATTGCAATCTCATTCAAATCAGTCAAACTTCAAACTTGTCCTCCTTAGGTATCTAATATGAGCACTGATATTGCTATAGTACACGTCTCGTTCTGGGGGACAATTATACGTGTTTGATATCAGTTACAGAAACCTCATTCAAATCAGTCAGAACTTTATACTTTTATTACTTGCTATAGTACCCAGAAAGGCAGTGAAGTAGGTGTTTCGTTATGTTAGACATAAATATGATTGCATAGTAACCATGCTAGGGTATTGTTATGTTTGGTACAGGTGGTCAATTGATGTTCTTACAACATTATTTTCACTCTGTTGATGCAGACCTGGTACGTTTTGGCGAACTGTGTTGTTTTTTCTCTTACATCTGAAATGCGTTTTAAACCACTAAACCACATATTGTGTGAACTTAACTGATGCATATCTAAATCTTTAACATTAATTTCCGATACTCTAGCTCATAATGAGAGTTAATAAACAACTTTATAGCATACAAATGCATTGTTTGAGTCAAGTAAAGATCTATCTAGAGCAGATATCGGGGTCTAATAGTGCATGTGAACATGCAAAATGTTTAACACCGACACTTTTAAGTGAAAGTGTCGGTCTTAACGCCAGTGTTCTAGATTCATTCAGGGTGCAGCAGGTTTATGACGTTTAGGTGAAAATCAATGCATGTAAACATTCCGTTGTCCCAACACCAACAATGTTACATAAACGTGCCGATATCTACAGCAGTAGTCCTACCCTGATTCCACACTGGCCCTGTCTGTTACAGGTGAGACAGCGGGAGTCGAAGACCACATAGAGAGCCTCGTTACTGAAGAGGGACCCGTCTGTGGTCAGGGAGATCAGGTACCCGTGAACTGCTCGCTCTGTCGGTGGATACGACATTAATAACGATGGCTGTACCTCGTAAATATTGACGGACACTATAATGTCGTCACATCAAGCACTTAAATATTTTTAAATGAATTAAATGTGAATTCAAAATAACAATGTTTACAACACGTATACGCTTATTGTTTATCTCAGAAACATATGTGATGAGAGGAAAATACCATTGGTGGCACTTTCATTAAATTGTCTAACAACAAAAGCAAGACTTTCTTCTCTGTAAGCATTCAAAACATTCCTGAATAGTTCCCACCAAACTGCGAAATTTGGTATTAAAACTTTCACTTTGATTGTATCGTTTTATGTTATAATGTCTAGCAATAAATGATAAACATGTTACTGTCCCTACCTTCAGGCACTCTCGCGTCTGGGAGATGACATCCAACCTCTCGTGAACTCTCGAAATCAGCGGGAACATTCGCGAAGTTGTTGTCTGGCGTTACACCACCGTTATCAATCTAGAACGAGTAATTAGATTGGTTTCTTCTTAAAGCAAAAATGGTTTCATTCGTCCTCAACATTTCCTTAACAATATCAAAGTTGGTCTATATAAAAATTATTCAAACAAAATTATCCGGTGTTTTGTGTCTATGATAGTATACTCACTCGCACGTCGCGGATCCTACATGCAATGTTTGGAGTTTCGTAGAAGTTTTCTACGATCATGAATGAAATTCTGCATGGTCTTCGTTTAGCGTTACACAGACCATTTCTGAAATAAAACCGTTCGATAGATCATATTGGTTAATTAGCATTGGTTGTGGCATTGATAGTTAGAGTAAAGAATCTTTAATTTCCCTTTCACTTTTTGTCACAACTTTGCTTTATTTATGCAAAACGAAAACCTCAAATTTTATTTAATAAGACATGGTTAGGCTTTGTAACGATTTACACAACCATCTATTTTATGCATTCAAGTATTCATGATCATTTTGCTACAGGGACTTTATAACTAATAAAAGTTTTGACAAAAAAAGAGATATTGGTCAGGATATTGTCTTAAACACCTGATACGTATTTCTAGTTAAGGTATTACATTTTAAGAAGTTTATTTCTGATTATCTGCTTACAAAGCAGCACATATAACTAATCTCTTTTCTCTTTTGAATAGGTATCACCTGAGTATCCTGAGCACCTGTGGTGGGCGGGACATGTCCACAGAGCAGTCTGGCGCTGTAAACCCCTGGTTACACAAACACTTTCCGTTGCTACACACGCCTCTCAAACTGCACTGGTTAGGGCAGACGTCAGTGGTTACTTCCGGTGGAGGGAGTCGTCTCCCCTGGTTGTCAGTCCCGAAGTTGCTGATGTTTCTCAGGATGGACTCCTGGCAGGCTGTCTCCATAGCGGCTATAGCGGCTTGCAGGAACAGCGTACTCTGGCCAGCCTGTTTTAGAATAGCAGTAAATGTGTCTGTAACTATAACTATCTCTACAATAAGAAGTTCCTTCATTGCAAACTTTCAAAAAGGGAATTGTTATTCATATCATAAGTAAGTGATTTTTTCTTGCTCCCACAGGTCACAATTTCAGACTGGTAAATCTTGATATTATTATCCTCCGCCACGAAGTGGAAGGGGGATATATGTTTGGGCTCCGTCCGTGCGTCCGTTCGTTACTTTTAAAGGGGACAGCTTTTCTCAGAAACTATTTAAGATAGATTAACCAAACTTGCTGTGTGTCCTCAGGGTATAAATAACCTGATGGAGTTCGAAAATAAGAACCACAATTTTGTTACAGAGTTTTTACCCCTTTTCCATGTTTTTGGACTCTGTTCGAAGGAAAAAATTTCTCAGAAACTATTTAAAATAGGATAACCAAATTTGCCGTGCGTCGTCAGGTTATCAAAACCTTGATGGATTAAAAAATGAAGTTAATGCAATAACTAATTACAGAGTAACGGCCCATTTAGGAAAATAAATATTGAGAGCTTTAATGAAAACCTTTTTGGCGGGGGGTGTTGATGGCCATGTATTCTTGTTTGAATACTCGACTGGGCGAGATAGAGGTAATCCTACTTGCTTCTACGAGAGGAATGTGTCATTGATTCTCTTTATACATGTATAAGCACATTCTCTCCACACAGTGGCAGTTTAAGTCATAAAATGTTGATACAGCCTCCGTTTTTAAGAGACTAAATCTGTGGGTTCTGGCAGTTCCCCCTGGCGGAACAAAATAGTACCACAATCCATTTGATTTTTTTTTTAGCAAATGACAACGCTTCTTGCATGGAAAGGGTGGTTCATATCACAATGCCTTTGCCATGATTCAGAAGTCAAAATGATGATTTCAGAACAGCGTCGCGTATTGCACAACTAACTTAGATTGCCTCCAATCAGGCATCTCCCATTCTAGACCACAAACTCGGCGAATAAAAACGTACAGAGGCTGGATCAACATTTCATGACTTGATCTGCCTCTGTGGGGAGAGAATGGTATAAACATGAAAATCATACAAAACTTACGACTATGTCCTCTGCACATGACCTGATGAAGCCCTCAGAGTCGAACCCCTCCAGCCCGACACAGCGCACCCCCAGGGTGAAGTTCATCATCGTCACCCGACACAACCTCTCGGCACTCTCTCGCGTGAACTCGGGTTGCTGGACGGGAGGACGTGCACGTGGTGTTACTGGCGCTGTCGAGGTGGGCGTGGTCGTGGGCGTGATCACTGGGTTATTTCCGGGTACTAGACCCTCTATGTTGATATTCACATTGACTGTCAGATTAACTGGAAGCGAAGGGAGAAGCATTGATAACGACTAATCTTTTGAAAAAGAGAAATAGATATTTGAAATGCGCAAAAAAAGATACATTTGCTCACAGGGAAGAATGTTCTAGTTGGCAAATATTCCTGCCTTTACAATATTACGGTTAAAATGAAGCTGTCATACACCTATGAAAAGTATTTTCATTAATAATCGCAGGAACCTTTTGAAGATTTTAGAACTGATCAAATCCGATACAACAAAGCAGGTATGACAACTCTGGTCTGGTCTCTTTGTCGAGGCTGAAGAACCTTACACCCAAAACCAATCATACACTTGTTGCATTGCAGGTAAAGCTTCACAGGTTGCTTACATGTCCTTGTTTACACGGTAACTTATAAATGAAGAATTCTAAAGCTCAAATAGCCTAGTCTAATAAGGACGAGAACATACAGTTTATCGGAGTCCTGAAGGTAGGGATACCAGGGTTGACCTCAGGGCTGGATGTGACGGGCTCGTCGTTCTCATCGTCTTCCAGCGAACCGTTCTGAGTCCGTACAATCACTCGGTCTGTCACGTCAGAGCAGGAGTTGCACACCTGGGGTAGAATATAATACTGATACTAATCGGCGCTTTCATTAGCGATTTATATAAGCTTCTCACAGCTTCCGAGTTGGTCGAAGCAATCATTAGGCTCCTGTGAGTTTGAAGAAACCTTCCTACATGTACCTTGCTTGAATGACAGTCACAAAGTAGCCGAATGTTGGAAGGGCGTTTGCTATGATTAATGTAAGATAGATGAACGCATACAGCGTCACAAGATATAAGGACACTCAATTTTCGCTTCTATGTTGATCGGTTCAGGATTGTAGTTTACTACTCTTCTGGCGGATGAATCCAACGTATATCAGAAGGAACATCTGCGTACGCTTCATTAAAACAATATGAATGCGGAACAGAAAGAATATTTACGCACGCTTCTGACGGGGTCCTGGATGACTCTGTTGCGGCCACAGTCCACTGTGCCGGTGACGTTGTTACAGAAGCACTGGGTGGAGGCCACGTTGATGTTGTTGGTGACGGAGAGACGGTTGCTGATCCTAGGTCGGCTCGCTCCGTTCAGGAGACTCTGGTCTGCTCGCAGTCTGCAAAGCAACATGCAAACTGTCAGATTAATCGCCACATCAGTGCTCAACGTAAGGACGAAAGGACACTCAGTAGGGTCTTACGATCACGAGAGAAAGAAACGTCACCATAGAACATTTATGAGAAAAAGGCAACTGTAGTTCTTCAGAAGTTAACTTAAACTAAGTTATGAATTAAAAACCAAAATGTTAGCGTTTTTGAAAACACGCCTATGCGAAATCGTCTTGGAATCTACTTGATAAAAACTAGGAAAGGAGAGTCAAAAGGGCCATCTTTTTGTTTTCGAGCATCTTAAACCACGGTGTTGATTACATCTTTTATACATAACATTTCTACTTTTCATTTCAAACTTCTTCTCAGTTTTACATGTACCTCCAGGAAATGAAGAACTGGGTGGGTATGTTGTTGTTGATGCCGAAGACCCTCCCATCCGGTCCTCTCAGCTCGTTGTTCGCGTTCCCGTCGAAGGTACCACAGATCCCCTGCACGTGCCCGAAGTCCTGGGCGGGTACCTGCACCTCCACGTTCAGATAGGTGGCGAAGTCTTGCACTCTCAGCCAGGCCCCCGAGGAGAAGGTTATCTAGTGGTTCATACAGATATATAGCAATGACGTTATTTTCACATTAAAGCTTCGTCTCTCAAAACATGGTACGTCCTACTATTGGCTATATGGTTGATAAGCATTGATGTTGGTAATGTCGGACACTGTATATATGAATGTACGTACATGTAAAAAGCAGCCTTTTGATTGACTTTTAACTTTGGATTTACTTAATACCAATATTGTTTTAACTAAATGTAATGTTATGTCCCTTGAATCTGCAATGACACAGTTACCGGATATTACGGCTACTTATTCATCATTGCAATGAAACAACAGACTGACCAAATCAGTTTGATGAAAATCTTCCTACTTCCCAGGAATGATAACTTCGTTATGATGACTTCATCGAAATACGACCTTATCCTCTACGGAGCATCCCTCTAGATGTACCTCCTTATGGAGCAAGGTCGTATCTCGAGAGTTATTAAATAAAATGATAATTAATTAGAGTTTTATATCTCGGGACTGGGTCGATGTTGATTCAGACTATGATCATATTATCAGCTAAGTTGATGAAGCTCATTCCTGGTATTACTTTACTATCATCCCAAATTACAAACGAACTCAAATTGGTTGTGCACATACCATGAAGTTCCTTCCATCGTTTGTCCTCTTGATCCGGGTCCCCGCAGACAGTGTGCCCCCAGACAGAATCCTCACACGCGCGGGCGGGGCGCCCCATCTCTGTCTGCACACGTCAACTGATATGACGTCATCACCGTCCATGATCGCCACTGCGCAGACACAAGCTCGACCGGCACATTCATTTGTCCGGATGTCAACCTTGGATGCAATGGGTTGGAGGACAATTTATAAATCATATCATGAGTGCTCTTTGATTAATTAATCTCTTTTTTATTTTATTTTTTATTAATCTTGTAAATTATGTGACATTATTTTCGTATTTTATCTTGATTCTTATCGGTGTACATGACACTTTAACTTTATCAGTTTACCTCAAATCGGCGGGATGAGCTTCTCAGCATCACAAAGTCTCCGACCTCGTACAGGTGAAGGGTACTGTAAAAGATGTTATATCATGCTGAATAGAACTTCAAAGTACTGTGCCCTTTTACTTTCTCAACAAACATATGAACTTTCGATAGTCCGGAATCTCCTTATAATTGTTGAAAATTTGTTATTGAATTTTCATAAGATTTTTAATGGGAAAGTTTATATTATTCAATCACCAAAATTTCAAAATTATCATTTATATATTATAATCCTGTACAGATAAATGTGACACAATACATTAAGAAATTGATTTATGTACTTCCGCTGTTTTAAACATATTGGATAGATGTTGCAAAAGGAATTTTCATGTAGATTGGCGCTTACTCTCTGCCCTCGAATGTTCTGATGTGGGGATCAGCGAAGGCGCTGCATCGAGTTGATCTCCCGTCAACAGTAAACACCTGGAGGAAGATTGATAGAACATATTAGAAAGGCAATCATACAGACAGATAAGATTTAAACTTCAAACTCTAAACTCTAAACCTCTAAACAATTTTACATAACAACAAGGGTCCATGTGCAAAATGTATAACGTAGCACATAAAATTAGGCCACATGAGACAAAAACGAGATAAAAAACATCTGTATGAATGAGATATGACACAGAAACAGATAAAGTAAATTATACGTTTTCGAAATAAAATCATATTTAAAACATGCTTGCACGTTTTGGCAATCACGAATACAATATTTGAGCATGACGTTAGTAAACCCACTTTCATTAGATAAAGTACTGTTTTTTTTATCGGTATCATAACAAAGGTAAACTAAAACTGAACAATAATCACAGGAGTAGGAGCAGCAAACAAATAACATTGGCCTCGTCCTCGGATATTTCAGGGCAATACAAGGATACGATACAAGGAACTTGTCTTCTAAATTTGTATCCTCAAAGTAGACCGAAACATAATGGTGAATTTTATTCCCTAGTCAGGGGAACCGGCCTTGAACGTTGCCTGCAAATATGTCTGCAACTGCATGTGCCAATACCGCCGGAGGCTCCATTTCATTTACAATTTCACTAATTTCATTATGAGAGTATAATTTGATATGTAATGTTTACATGAGATATGAATAATAATTCGAGCAAACAAATTTCACGTAGCTTCTTTGGGGGGCATTTTAGAAATTGGAATGATGATAATGAAGAGACATGTCAACTTCTTTATTCATGATTTGTGAGGTTTCTATGCTTGAAAACGACAAGAAACTGTATCAAAACGTCGCATATCATAAATAAAGAAGTTGTCATCCATACATGATTCTTCATCAACATTTCACGTACTTCGGAACCATGAAAATCGTATATAAAACTCAACAAAAACGGACCACCCAAAAATTCAATATTCAAGCATACGGTTTAAAATAAGTGGTGACATATTTTCAATATGAGCACTAGTGCACATATCACTTTTGCCTAGCAACGATTGTTGTAGCGCAAATTCCCGTATTTTTTCGCCTGTGACGTCATAACATCATTGTTCGTGACGTCACTGTGGCCGGCCGTCGCAAGGGAAGCGGCCCGTTTCTTGAAAATTTCTAAGATGTTTAATGGAATAGAAACGGTAATAAAGAAATGATTACCCTCGGAAGTGTGTCATATGACTTTTACGAAACTCGCTCTCGCTCGGGTAATACAAAAATTCGCACTCGTTTCGCAAAAATCATATAACACATTTCCTCGGGTAATAATCTCTATTTATGAACTGGAGTCAAGTGGAGTACCCTGAGTTGAGGGAGCGTGTAGCCGAGCCAGATATCAGGAGCCCTGCTGTAGTTGGGGAGGAAGGAGAGCTCTAGCTGCTGGTTTCCATCCTGCACGAAGTCTCTTGTGGCCTGTACAGTGGTGGAGATGGTCGCTGTCCGCGTGTTGGGGTTCCACGAGTCACGTGTCAGCAGCAACAGGCACTCATTGGCTGTTGTTATATCCTCTAGGAAAGAAGAAATGGGACAATTTATCTATTTTTTGGATGCAGATACGATGACAAGTGCTTTCTTCCTTTTTTTTAATTTGATGTGATTAGCATAAAATGATTATAAGAGCATTCGTAACGTGTTACTATTATTCAAAATACGTGATTTGTAAACTATGCAATCTATGATATGTGCAGCCAGGACAGCAGGCTATACGTTAATGTTATGCAGCAAATAATCCATCAAATCACTCACCATTTTGAAATTAATGTTTTAGGAAATCTGATATTGTCATACATTCAATCCCAACTGTTAGATAGACATGATGTTCTCAACACACTCACCCCAGCTTCCCCCTCTGACGTCAATATCAAGTCGTATATTACACTCTTGTACGCCTGCGCACAAGACCGGAAGTGTCGAGGTGACGTTAATCAGCTGGGGACCTTCCGCTTCACGAACTGTCACAACGGACGGCGTGACCTGGAGCAGATGTCACGTCAGGTCGATGTCACACTTCAATGTCATGTCATCTACTCATTTACTCAATGATTAACCCTTACCCTACTCAATTATCTTGAATTGTTTGTTAGTCTGTCAATAACGCTTGTCACGACGGTCTAATCTGACAAGAATATCTAGCAGTCTGATTAACATCGACCGTGTTTCGTGGGGAAAAAGTAAAATATGTATCAGAGCTTTCCTCTTGTGTGAATGAGAGGAAAGTCGGGCTGGTTGAAGTTCGAACCTCACTAGAGATGATATTTTTAGAACTTTTTCCCTCGAATCACAGTCGATTTTAATCAGACTGGAATATCTAAAGAATATTTCAAGTGATAACCCTCTTTTTGAACAAACTGATTAATGTCATGGCTTACTTAACAATGAAGTGGGGGACTGCTTAATCGTCATATGTGGTCTCGTTGACGTGTGTTATATGTTATACTGTAGACCTTCACTGGTCAGTATACATGATTTAAACCAATATAAATAGTACACCTTTGTCTGTATTTGGTATTTATGACTTGATGTACCTCGCTGGGAGGGGATAAGAAATGTATGTTGCGTTAATGCAGCCCTGAAGCAAATAGTGACGTCGTGACGTTTAGGAAGTACCATGTCGGTTCAAATGTTTCCCTTATGTTGTCACAAACTTGCCACTAAGCGAACGGTTAAACCATTTACTGGGATTATTGGAGGCACACATCAACAGGTAAGCAGCGTCCCTCTAATTGTCATACAGACGTGTTATACTGTTTCCTTCTAGTTGTAGAATTTAACGACTTACGGTAACTTTTGTTGTAATTAATCGGTTTAAAAGTTAGACACTACATTAACGAAAGTACGTAAATTGTTATTTTCAAGGTATTTTAGTGACAAATAAATCAATATTTTACTTATGTTTTGCTCTATTGTATTGTTTGAGCTTTGTTAATATGAATATGGAAACCATGAATGAGAATAATCAGAGTATAGTAACTGACATGTTGTGAATGATTTTATTGATAAAAGATCCGACTTACTCGTATTCCTCCGAAGTAGCTGTTGCTCACAAGCGCAGGACTGCGAACATTGCGGTCTGCATTCTGGGTCGTGATGTAGAATGCTTCCACACGACAGTGCAACTGAAATGTTGATGACAGCTCAACTTGAAAACTTTTTATATTATATTATTATTTAAATGATGTTTTTATGAAATTTGGACTTTTCATGAAATAGGAAATGCTAAAAGTTTTCTTTACTTCCAAAAGTATTTTGCTTGTACACATACTAATCTTATTTATACAAATGTTCCTTTATCGAAATTTTTCAATCTAGCATATCAATGTACACAAAGGATAACAAAATCCTACTCGTTTACGCAAGTAAATCTAATGATAATGGATCGACATAACGTCTTTATCAATCAATCAATCTTTATTCAATACTCAGAGGCCTCAGGCCTATAGTACATTATATAGTATTACATAGTTCAATTTACATATAAATCTGTTTTACACAAACAACGTAATGAAATGTGATTCAGTGTTACTACTGTCTCCTGATTTTAAATGCGTGGTATAAAAACATTGCAAGAATTTGTATTTCTACCATTTTTTTACAATTTAATAAGTACGATAATTTATCTTTAGATGGATGGACATAATAGAAGTCTTTAGGTATTTTTACGTAGTTCATTGTAAAAAGGACACACACGCAAAAAACGGTACTCATCTTCAAAGGGGTTATCATTGCACGATTTACATATTCTCTCTTCTCTTTTCATGTTAAGAAATCTGCCCTTTTCAATCCGTAAATCATGAGAGGAACATCTGAAGCGTGCTAGACTTACTCTGAATTTTCTTATAATAACACATGATAAATAATGCTCAGTAGCGTCTTTATAATGCAACGATAAGTCATAAAGCGGCATATCAATATATCATAAGTAATATTCAGTATTAGGTTTCAGATATTCAGGTGCTTACTTTAATATATAAATAGTATCTTTTACAACTGTTAAAACGTTAGAATTTTGTACAGATGTATTCATATATTTTCAAAGCTAACCGTCAGAACTCACAGTTCTGCCAATGTTACCCCGCCAAGCGTCCTGATCAAGGAAAGCGGTTCTTCTATCCCCTGTAAGGAGTTCTGGAGCCCGGTTGGGTATGTCTGCTCCATCGAATGTCCAGACGACGTTGAAGGCGATGTTTTGCACCCCCAGGGGAAAGTCGATGTTACACGCGAATCTGAACCTGTCCCCGATTATCTCAGGGCCCGTCAGCGTAGGGGGAGATAACTGTTGTGGGGCAGGCTCTGGAAGACATATCTGTTATTTTGAATGTGATATAAGGATTTAAACATACGTTTTCCTTTATAAATGTTTGAACTGATAAACGTGAATAAAGTTATCAATATTCGAATGTGATAATACTTTCCAGGATAATTATAGAAGGTATTTGCAAAAGGGCACATATTCATTAAGCAATAGCTTTCCAACATATACAAGTGAAACTGGATTGGTGTATGATTGTTTAGACACGAACAGTAATATCAACCCTCATTGGTTCCATATTTCAAAACCTCCATTAAAAGAAGTAGGTTTGTTTGTAGCAGATATGCAATCACAAATTCAAGATAGAAATTAAATTACTCATTGTGGAACATGGGATTCTTACATATTTTTCTTATTATCGTACATTAATCATAACGCCAACTGTCAAAATATATTTCACCTATACAGTAGGACATGGGGCAGGCAGAAGGTGGTCTGAGGCAGTATACGACAAACTCTCCACAGTTCCTCAGATCGATGGGTATCTGCGCACCACAACACGCAATCTCAGTTCCACCTTCCGGTATCGTATTGGCACAAGCAGTCATGCGCACTGTGCCCTGTTCCTGTGTCGGCACACTTCCGTTCAGCCATATTGGCGCCTGAGTGCCGCAGCTGAAGGGCTGTAGGCACCGGGTAGGCATCATCCCGTGGACCATCCTGTACCAGCCTACTGGTAGGGTGTTGTCGCACAGGAGGATGTCCCCCTGCTGAGGGTTGTTGTCCACTGCCCGGGCCTCATCTGTCAGGTTCGTGTAGGCCACACAGGGGTCCAGCTCCTGACCAGCTGGGGACCAGAGGAATATCACTTTAGGTGTAATCTCTGTCTAAATGCTCACACACTGTGTAAACGGATTATTGTTGTGATGGGCTGCTGTTCATGTTAAATAGGATTTAGTGGCGTTTCTTTTTAATATTCATCAGAACCGATTTAAATTGAATACTAATCTCTTAGTAACATGCCATCATGTAATGAGGTTATTGATCATGACGTGTTCACAATGCAAGGTTTGTTTCTAGGTAATTGTAAACGCACTCATAAACTGTAAGTCTCATTTCTGTCCATGTATAATACATGTATTTGCAAAATGTCTCATGGTATAGATTTCTCCGATAAGATTGACCATATGACCGTCAATAGTTTTGCCAAGTATTTGGACAATAAGAATATATATGTCATATCATAAAATTTAACATTTCAAATCTATGCCTCTTGAAGTAGTATTTATAATCAATTCCCTTTTATTTATAAAATACATCTTAAATGTATGATTACTTGTAAGCTGAGACTATTAACGTGGTTCATGTAGTGTACGGAAGAGAAGATTCCCCGGAGCTCGTCAAGTGCAAATGGTCAACATAAAGGTATTCTAAAAAACGACTCGTAGGAAACAAAGGTATATCAGGTTGATTAATATTCATAAACAACTGTCTATGTTTTATTATTTCCCTCCATTTAGTAGGTCATCGCTTCGCTGTGAAAATACGTGATTCAAAAGTTAAATGCTTTCATTTGTTTTGCTTTGATATAGTTTGAAACATCATTTATTGACATTATCTTGATGAAACACGAGAGATTGGAAGAGAAACATAATAGTTAATATGATAAATGTTAGTATTTCATAAATATGAGATAGTAAAATGGACAAAGTATTCAAATTTTAAAAATTGTCTGTGAAGTATATTGAAATATTGAAATCTTTTCAGATCATTTGATAATAAAATAGAAATAAATTATCAAAAAATGATTTTCATTATAACTTTGAATGCTCTTAATGGCTTCATTAAAATTATCGGTCATTAGTTTTGTTTGTTTTAACAAGTGAGAAATTGAATCATCTAACTTCAAATAAGGAACCAATATTTTTTTTTCTTTATTAAACTCCATTAAAACCCCAAACGGAAATATAGAAAAAAAATTGAACGCTTCTCTAATGATTTAAGAATAGAATTATATCTACAATATAGTATCATATATAACAATTTGGGAGATGTAATATTCTAAATATCATGAATTGCTAAAACAATTCATTAAAAATAAATCAAAGTCAAGTCAAATAATAAAATGACGTGATAAAAAAACGAGTTGATACATTTTCATGAGGAATTTGTCTCTTAATGTAAATTTGAAGATATAATAAGTGACATTTCTTTAATTGAATTTGTAATGAAGGTATTAACAACAACATCAAGCGACAATAAGTTGTACCTAATTAGCAATTTTATTTTTGTTGATGAAATGTATATACTAAGAAATCACAAGAAGGAATGGCAACTGAACAATATTTGATATATACATAAAGACATACATATACATACTAAATCAAAATCATATAGTTGAACATTTAAAGAATAACTCGAGGATCAATGTGAAACCATGTATTTATAGGGACAACAACTTTGCATTAAATCAATTTTCAAGAAGCACGAATATCTTTAGAATCATCTAAGTAGATATTAAGTACTTCATCGATATTAAATATTTTGAGGAACAAAAGCTTGTAAATTATTTAGAATGAACAGGTGATCTTTTTCATCAAACAACATTGAAAAGCACGTCTTTTTACTTGAACTTTAACAATTAGTTACTAATATTAGACGTTAAAACGAATCATTTGCATGATACAGTGCTGTAATAAAAGGAATAATATACAACAGAATTGACATTCTAAGCAATTATTGTTAAATAGCATATTCACGATTTAATGTTTATTATATCTGATTGAACATGGACCATAATACATTAATGAAAGAACGATATTAGACACAAAAACATTTATTGTCGAATACACATATTAATCATTATCATCAGCCACTTGAATAACAAGGTGCTGTAAGAGAATAAAACATTAACATCAGAATTGACATTAAAGCATATGTTTTAATTCCATAATTATCTTTTTTATAACAGTTGCCATAACACGGATCATTTCAGTGATACAATAATGAAAGAAAATTAAGTTTTAGAAATACCGGTTCAAGTTTAAACTGAACTAAACATGTTTTTATTTCTATTTATATAAATCAGAATTGACAATGTAACGTATGTTTTAAAGTTCAAACTTATTTCGATAATAACTGACATAACACAAATCATTACCATGATACATTAATAAAAGAAGTGAAGTGTTAGACGTACCGGTCCTGCCTATAGCTATCAGCAAGACGAGGTATATCCCGAGACCCATGATACTGATTGGGTACTGGTTCTCTCACTCACTGCGTGCCCGCACAGTCTCATCGCTACTTATATCTCTCACATCGGACCCGGAAACCTTCTCGAAGGCCAAGTGAGGAAATGTGTGAAGACTTTTCACCTCAAAGTCATAAGCGACATTCTTCTACTTGAAAAAAATTCACGTTTGCTCCACCTCTTTAAAAAACGAATCACGGGCGTCTGTGATCTTTAAGACGATAATATGAATATGTCACACAATCGCCGATTGTGACGTCATGGAGGGCATGAAAGGGATGGAGTAATGTACGTGTCCATATCGTTGTTTAGGTTATTAGTATACAATGTATGATGACTTGCGCTGTGAAACAACGGTTTTATTTAATTATGATGCAGATTTGCATTCACGTGAAGCCTGTTTTAAGTGTATCAGGAACGACGCTTCTCTTCACGTTTAGTACGGGAAGTATGTGCACCTTCTTTCAACAGCGTTTTCAATACGGAAGATGTAGTTTTGTTTTTTTAACATTTGACATTTCTGTGTGTTTCGTGATTAGAAGAATGAAAGTATTTTCAAGTTTCTGATGTCACATCTAAAAACATAAAAATACTTTTTGTCTGATTAGACTTCTTAAGTCGTGACAGTCATTGAATGTTGACACGAATAGATAAGTGATGCTTTTCGCTCCTTTGGCAGCAGTCATGACGGAAAGTAAAGATATTTTCTATAATTTGTAAAAATTAATCTATATCTTGTAATTAAACTAGTCGCCTTGTATATACATTTGCATTGAAGATTACAGAGCACAGTATAGGTTGTATCATAAAACTACTTTATATATAGAAATACATTATTTTAAGATGAGCACAGAACAGTCCTGATCAACACTGCTTTAGAACTAATGATAGTTGAGAAATACTTATTATTTATTAGGATTATAACGATTTTGTTCTTACTATCGAAGAATCTGAAGCCAAAGAGAAGATATGCAATACATATTTCGGGGTTAATGTTAAATTTAAACGAGGAGTAATGTTTCCAATAACGTGTTTATTAGATAAAGGAATAAACTGATTTCTAAAAGTGAACGAGAACAACGTTAACATTGCTGGACCGAGATGAAATTATGTGTATTCAAAATGAGCACTTAATATAGGGATGCAACAAAATTGATTTTTACATCTTAGTGTATGACAAACATTTATAAATTAATGCAGCATTGATTAATTCATGAACTTAATCCTCTCTCATTTACAGACACGATGACCTGAGAACCCAGACAGTAGAGTAGCGATTACAGTACAGGGAAATATACAGTTGGCCTTCTTCCTCAAACATCACGCTGTCAATTCATCACTCATTAGGTCATTCGAAATGTCAGAGAGGATTTTGAAAGAAACTTTTGAAAGATAATTCATCGTTAAAACTGTCCATCAAATTTCGTTTGTCTTCGTCAAAAACCCTTATTTGAAATGGTGTATAACACATAATTATGACAGTTATCTTAAGCAGCATTCATATCTGTTAATAAAATAAATGAGTTTTTTATTGGCATTCTAGAAGTTATTTATACTTATATGCTTGAAAATGGTATAAGGATCCATACTGAAACGTCGCTACTGTCAAATTAAGAAGTTGTTCATCCATAGAATTACCCTTGTCATACTTATTGTTTAATACATAAACTTTTATTGGTTCATCCATTGTTAAGTGGTCAGATGAGTAGGAGTGCTTAGTCATGGAAGAAGTTTTCTCAATGCCTTATTGATCCTGGTATTATCAAAATGTTTGAGTAGCATGAAGGCGATTTTTAATGTAAATGCAACTTTTAAGTAAAGTGTTAGATATTTAGGATATTATCAACAAGCTTTACGTCCTTTATTTGTCTTACAACGTATTCCTGTGCCTGTATAATTAGTTTATTATATAAATATTAGGAACCTTCAAAATGCAAAGATTCCAGATTGTAAAATAAAAGTATTCTGCTTTTTATTTACAACGTTGTACTATTTCAGATCAGGATACCTCAAACTAGATTATTTGCTATATTCCAATGGAGGAAGGAGATATATCCAACTATATTACTTTTTACAGGAATACCAGATTAAAATACTTGTTTTCTTCTTACATGCGTATAAGCGGATAGCAAAACCATAATCTTATTTTAATTTCTATGTAAATGAATATAATCCGGGATTACATTGCTTTACTTCCCACAAAGTCGTATAATCTTTACTTTATATTTCTGTTTTCATCTCGACTTTCATTTCAAACGTTTCCGTATTTAGTATATATGTACGGTGATTAAACTAGTTATAATGATGCAAGCAGAAATATAGATGAAACACTCAACATTTCCTCCTAAATCCCTTTTGTTCTTTTTGATTTTCTTTAATGGGATGCATTTATTCAGTGTGCACTCATAGATTTTACCCTTTCTTACCAAGCGTTTCGTATAATGTTCGAAATGTTATAAGAGCAATATAAGAGGAGGACGAACATTATTTTATGACCAACGAAACAATAAAGTGTCATATTCAAGATAGTATGATCCAAAATATAACCTTTTTTTTTCTTTTTTTGGGGTTCCGTTGAGTACAGACATATAGTTGTCATGATTTTACAACAAGAATAACATACATAGGTATGAACAGTTGTGATAAAAATAGGTACATCTGTGTATATGTATTGGAATAATTCCCTTCAGCAAGTCATAGTCATGTGAGTACTGGTACTGTGGGGATATAATAAATTATTGTTAAGCCAATTTGTAAATCATTCCAAAAGGTTTAGGTCACCTGACATTCCCAGTACACATGACATATTCCTTTTTCATCATGACAAAAACAACACAAACTATTATCAACTTTTTTCATTTTAAGCAACTCATTTTTTGTATAGATAATACCATGTAAAAATTTGTATTGGAAGTCTATTAGTTTTATATCTTTTAACCCCTGTTTGTATACTTTAAATATATTTTTCCAATCAAAGTCAATTTCAGGGAATATATTTTGTCATTTATTATAAATTTTTGACTGTTTTGCATTAAAAAAAAAATTTGTCATAAAAAAAACAGCAGCCTTTTGATCTTTTCAATAGATTTATCTGACAATCATGGTTGATATCAAAATTTCTTATAGGTTTAGAATGGCAATGTCTAATAGTGTTTTGTCCATGGTTCAGGTAATAAATGTAATAAATATTCCAGATCTAAGAAGTACATTTGATTTTTTAAAGTATTCTATTGAAAATAGATAATCTGAATATAGATTCTTAAGGTATTTTACATGGGTTGTTCTTATCATTTTTCTTAAAGAAAGATCTTAAGAAGTGATTAAATCTGCTGTAATTTGGAAAAGAATTGAAAATATGAACTAACTTGGAGACTGTTAATGTTTTTGTTACTGTGATTTTACCAATTATATAACATCATAGACCAAAAAGGGAGCGTCATGAACTAAAATCGAAACGACATAAAACCTAATACAGAAACATACGATGCGTAACATATATATATGAAATACAATATCATTTGTCCGAGAGGAGTGTTAAATTGTAGACTTAATTTCACCCTTTGTTTGATAACCCCTGGCTATTTGACGCCTATCTGCTAACTGGACAATGTGGTCAAGTGGCGAAACAGCCTCAAGGTCAGGATGATTGTTGTAGCCGAGTGACTGGACGATACTTTACTACCTTATACTTTACAGCTTGGGAGATAGCATTGCTGTACGAGGGTATTATATACTGGACAAAAGTGTAACGCATATTTGAATATTTTGAAATTATGAGTGATAAATGTATTATATTCTATCTGATGAAATATCAATTAGAAAAGTCATTATCCCTACTTTATTTGTGAAGCGGACGTGTAATGCAATGATAACATGTAAACATCGGTTATTTGCTCAATTATTTGTATGTGATTAACATACGATACATCATCAATGCCGATTTAACATCTTTGTAAACAAAACATTATTACTTATTGCAATACACTTTTTTAAACATACACATCGGTATACTATGCCATTATCATATTTTCATACAAGACACGGTAATTAGCCTCCATCAAGTTGATTTTTACACCAGACAATTGCCTCCATCAAGTTGATTTTTACACCAGACATTTGCCTCCAGCCAGTTGATTTTTACACCAGACATTTGCCACCAGCCAGCTGATTTTTACACCAGACATTGATGAAAACTTTTTTATTCATACCATCCACATATCCCTCTTCGTTATTGCATTTCAAAATTATAAAATGCCTTACATATCACACACTTTATTACAAGAGTGATGAATTAATGTTTTACATGACTTGCATTTCTATAATACATTTATAAATAATGTTTAGCTCTTAAGGTCCTTATTGATAAGGCAACTTTAAAAATCAAGTCATGTAGGTTATCAGACGTTGAGAGCGGGTATGTAAACATTGACCCTTTGTATCCCTGCGCCAACGAAATCCAGCTAGGTAATCTCTTCGTATAAGCCCACCGTCTGGTTAACGCTTTAATGTCACCCGGACTATTTTCGTGTTCATAACAAACCTTGAAACCAGAACTGACCACAGAGCCACGCACTGATAAAGGAACACACCTTGAAAGGGTATCTACCTGGACAGGTGGGATAATCACAGGTGAGTAGTAGACGTATATTCACAACCTACACCTGTCAGTCTATATGGCTAACTGCAGGTGTATGATAGATGCAATCTGTTTATCCGGGTACATTTATTTAAATATAAAGACAACCTTCAGCATGTTTTACCTGTATATATGAGATTATAAACGTTACACAACACACCAGTATGTAACGATTCATCGCCTTCTTTAAGAGTTAAGTTCAGCTATGTCGTAACATGACCTCATTTGTATACACCTCCAGGGTAAATTCTCATCTTAACATGTGATCTGACCGGTGTACATTGTGTATTGATTTATTGCTCTCTTGCTTTCTCTTTCGCTTTCTACAAACGTGTTATTTTTGTCAATTTAAACTGGACATACTGGACGAACCTGTATATTATTCACTTGATTGTAAGTCTAACGGTGGTGTG
Organism: Steromphala cineraria; assembly: GCA_916613615.1. Taxonomy (NCBI): domain Eukaryota; kingdom Metazoa; phylum Mollusca; class Gastropoda; order Trochida; family Trochidae; genus Steromphala; species Steromphala cineraria. The sequence goes on from OU744734.1 coordinate 1,712,850, forward strand.
AGTGCTACCTTGGATAACGCCGTACAGGTAAACACATTGACCAGCGTTATTGACCTTATACCTGTGTGTTATGATTCGTTATCTGCTGTGGATGGACAGGTGTCTTAGGTCAGATAAATCAATTTGTTTTCATATCATCACAGCTCCAAGGCCAGTCCCGAAGCAGAGATTAACACACTGGATAACTTTTATCTCAACACTGCATGAAACTGGCTGTTTGACATGACTTAAACCGGGTAAGTTGACATTGTCTTGATATTTTGATAATGGAAAGTACATGTATGTTTATATTGATAAATTATATTGAAGCATACAACAAAAGGGAAATGCGGTGCCAGAGAATATAAGCTGTTATAGTAAGAAGTTATTGTTTGCAGGTGTTAATGTAAGGTTGATATAATTACATGATTACGAAAAGTAGTTTATAACTTTACTTCATTCAATCGTAGAACGTTTACGAAATGAAACCACACATACACTCAAGAATCATCTACATAACGTACTCAAATAGCTTTCCGGTTTTTTTTTCACTTACATGGCATAGATTTATCAAAACATTAGTGTCACAGTCCTGCGTCATGTGAAAGTTTACTGTCACTAGCGAATCAACAGACAACTCATTTTTACAGAACAGAACAGAATTTATTTCGTATATATGGCCATGAGACCAATATAACAGTGGTCGTGAAGTCCGTGATAAATAAATATATTATATACAAGAGCGCTTAAACCTTTAAGGTGTTTCGTAACTTAAATAAGAGCTACTTTAAATAACAATTGATCATTTTGTGTATTTATAAGTGACATAAACTAAAACAGTGATGGGAAGTTATGATAATATACAGGTAAATACCTTGTACGAAGATGGAAGATTCGTACTTATTTTTACAGTTGATACGTATAGCTAAATACAAGGCAGGGTCATGCTAGACTGTTATGTGTTAAGGTAGATAGTTGCTGCTTCTGTGAACATGTGATTAAACAAAGGCCTGGATTATTGTTACTTTATCATGGAGTGAAGTCGGGTCAAAGCATTGGGCGTATCGCTCCTAGAGGCCTCTTAGATCTTCACTTCATTCATCGTCGTGATTGTTTGTTGTCTTTGAAAGTCATTTTCTATACATTGTTTAGTTGACATAGAGAAAATACAATTTAAGTTTACGATAAATAAAATGCCAAGTTTTGAACTCATATGTAAATTAATTTTCAGAAAATCGTTTAAATGTTCTTCGGGTTACACTTATTCATTAAAAACTATTTTTTTAATTTTTTTATGTTCCACAAGATTGTCAGTTGTCTGTGCTGTGACATGACCTACGGTGAAAAGGATAACATTTCAATGTCACACATGTACTATACACTGTCACGCGTGTAAAAACGTTTCACTTGTTTGCACTACATAAGAATGTAAATATAGGTAGATTTATTTCGGCATTGTTGTTACTATAACAGATTACATTTTACGGAACATGTATTTAGCTGTGATCAAATATGTTGTCTTGAAATCTGAGTATATAAACATAGTGTATTTTTAAAAGAATCTCTGCAGCAAAGTTTGAGGAAACGTATTTAAGACAGTGAACCGGTAACGTTGAAAGGCGTTGACATAATAGAAAGACAACAACGCCGGCCTGGACGTCCTTGAACTTGATTCAATCCCTGGACCACTGACTGTAACGGCCAGATCGCTTTGCGGCTTACCACACAACAATAACAGCATGGTTACTGCAGTATTTGTTCAACTTACTCTGACCTCGGCCACCACCAGATTAAAGCCGAATATCTTAAATAGGGTTGCTATCGTTCTGCCTAATGAATTATAGATGGATGTCTTTGCCTACTGACATCTTTTACACCAAACACGGTTCAGACAACACAGCTGTTTACTGTCAAACGGTCAGCTGGGCTATTCTCTGTAGACTGCGTGCTTTGGTTACTATTTGGTCAGACAGTGTGTATACGTAATGATGCGGGCATCGCCTCTCCGGTTTGATGATCTTTAATAAATATTCCAGTTGGCGCTTTATAGTTTCATCATAAGTAATAATTAAAAACACTTTACATGTTGTAGTAACAACTTTTTGTTCCTATATGTTTGAATGATATATTTTGTGTTTGTGGAAACTCGATGTTTAGTAAGATAATTGTTATCTGTAAGTTGTTGACGAGCTCCTACAGAAAGAAATGTTTATTACGTCTGTCGGGGTCGCACAAACCGATTACAGTAATCGATGCAATAACCTCAAGGGATTATCGACCTATATGACCGAGGCGAAAACATGCTGTATGGCGCTTGTAAACAATTCTTCAGATAGCAGGGTCACAGGGTGATCAGTTGTTAAATATGTCATAACGTCACCGTTATCACAACCAACGGGGCTTATGGAAATGAATTCTTCAGAAAAAGGTTTAAGACAATATGGATACTTTTTAACAACAAAGTCGTATGACGGTAAGACTATACACAAATTGTTTATCGATTAATTTTAGTTATTAATCGTTGAATGTTAATTCTGCATCATGCTTTACAGTTACTAACATAAGATCATTGCATATATGTTTGATAACGTGACGCTAATAGGTTAATTTGCTAGTATCTGTTCATTATGCCATTATAATACTGTATTATGTAATATATACCATGTTAGCTTAAACGAATACGGGAGGATACTTTCGGATTGTTTTTTCCAAAATTGGGATTTTGTTAGGAATTAGATTCTATATGAAACATTCTACATATATGTAATGAAATACATACTACGGTAACCTTACTTGTCATTCTGTTTGACTAAACTCACTAACGATCACCAAAGTGCCGAAACTATGATGATTTTGACAAGGTCTAAAAAAAATATGTTTCGAACAATCTCATGATCGTTCGGTTTTGATTGTTTCATCTTTGAAGGAGTGAGAACTTTCAGTTTCACATACATATTTCTTGGAAATTAGTATCCATTTATACGAGTTGAAATAGCTTATCAAAAAATTTCAAATGATTCTTTTCCTGGATGTTGAATAATATTCAATTAATATGAAATCAATTGTTAGATGTGTTTATAAAGTGTATCAATATCGTCAGGGCCTTATTTATTTAAAAGGTGATCTTTGATTGTATAAATCAAACATCCTTATATACTTATTTATTACTAATAGGGTTGAAAATAGGTAGTGACATATTTTCAATATGAGCACATGTGCACATATCACTATTGCCTAGCAACGATTGTTGTAGCGCGGCTGCCCGTATATGTACGTCTGTGACGTCAAAATACCATTTTTCGTGACGTCACTGTAGCAGGCCGTCGCAAGGGAAGCAGGTCGTATTCTGGATATTTTAAAGAGAATATAATGGAATAGAATGGGCAGAAAGGAAATTATTACCCTCGGAAGTGTGTCATGTGATATTTACGAAACTCGTGCAAATTTGTGTATAACGCTCGCTCACGCTCGGGTAATGAAAAGATTCACACTCGTTTCGTACAAGTCATATGACACACTTCATCGGGTAATAATCTCTATATACACACATTTGTCTGAGGAATACTTGGACACCGACTCTCTTGCATATATATACAAAACATCAATGAAAACGCACCACTTATTGCTGTTTAGTGTCATGTTCAGAAAATGATTCAGGATGAAAGGATCAGCGCTTACAGGTACACATGAAGATCAGTCCTGTAATGATAAATGACCCCAACCAACAAAAAAACACTTCCAACACACCCTCAGTGTGTCTAAACAAAGCTGTCTTGGTGGTATAACGTAGATGAAAGCTAGATTTTTGGAGAACATACACCATTTTATGGCTGTGACCTTCAAAAGCGTCCAATGTTGTCATTCATTCGATGTCTTACAGTCAGGATAGCCCCGCCGTAAAGACGCCGAACACGTTGACCACCAGCATGTAGACGGCGTTGTGCGTGTGATCTATCCTGTACCTTGTACAAAGACTGTACCTAGTTTACACAATTACATTGTAACAACGTTAGGTTTACGTCAACCGGACGTCATCATAAAACGTCCCTTGTGTGGAATGGAAATTAAGTCCTCTAAACGTAAAATAGGAAATTTCTTGAACCCTTGCAGCTGGCAATGTTCTGTCCCGAAAATGGTGAACATAATGGCGATCTCGACGTGACGTAGGTATACGTTGGTGGTCGGAACGCTGACATCCAGAAGTAGTTTTCATTTGCTAGGATCTGGCCTACATACAAACGATTACTGAATTGTGACATCAAACTTGGTATGCAGTAACGATACTTGACGTACCAGCTTGGAAGGTATTCAATGATGTGTTCACGTGTCTCGGGTGACAATTTGGCGTAACGTATACGTTTCGTTCCTAGAGCTGTCAGCACATTTAAAGGGATTCCCTCAAAGCATGTTTTACACTTATAGACATCATAAATTAAGAATAAAAGTTGTCTTTTTTTGCAAGCGGTTATTGCAATTTTTGGCGTATTTGTTAAAAGTCAATCCGGGATCTAATCTCGATCAATTTACTGTTAAAATGTGCGATTCGAGATCTTGTTTGCATAATATTCGACATTCGTTTTCATGTTTCTTAAAAAACAACATTATATTTTTCTTCTGGTGCGGTTTCAATGATGTTCAGTATACATTCTACATAACTGTTGTTGTGTAAATGTAATTGTTATTGATAACGGTGCAAGTGAATGCTACCTTCTGTATATTCGGTGGCATTCAATGCATGCATATTAACCGTGGGTATGCTATATCAATCTACATGCCCTTTATAACTGCATTATTGTCATCTTTCGTCCCCAGCTCACGGCACCTACATAAGATGAACCATAGAGCTAAGGAGGCCATGACAACAGAAAGCAGCAACGAACCTTCCTACTAAACGAGGACAGCATGTCCGAAAGTGATGTTAAAACAAAATTAACAGAAACAAATCAAGAAAAACTTTCGGTAGGCGTAGATACGAAACAAAATAAGAATGAAGGTCACTGTTCATCCTACACAAAAGAAGGAGATCCGGAAGAAATATCGGAAGATTCTCCAGAAGAAACCACAGAATCTTTAACACCAGATAAACGTTGCGAGTCAGAAAATGCTCAAGGAGGTTCAGGAGACGGTCCAGATGAAGTTCCAGGCAAAAGTTCCACTGAAGCACAAGAGAAAGGTGAAGGTCACAGCACTGCGGATGGAGATCTACCTGCGGATGATGACGATGGGCTGCCCATTGATCGGGGATGGGCGTGGTTCGTTTTGGCAGGTAGGAACATCCATAGAATTGGGATGGGCGAAGATTTTTGTGTGGCAGGTTACACCACCCATATATTTCGGATGGGCGTTGTTCGTTTTGTCAGGTGGGATCAATCATAGATCAGGAATTGGCCTGGTTTGTTATTATAGGTAATGGCACCAATAGATAGGGTGGTGTGGTTCTTTCTGTCGGGTAGGATCATCGATTGATAAGGGTTGGACGTGTTTTCTTCTGGTTGGTAATAATTAATACCTCAGGAATTGACGTAGCTTGTTCGGATAGCTTTTACCATCAAAAGATTCCTGATGGGCGTGGTTTGTTCTGGCAGGTATTAATACCCATAGATAGGAGGTTGTGGCTTGTTCTGGCAGGTAAAAACACTAATAGAACGGGAATGGGCGCGGTTCGTTCTGGCAGACAGGATACCAATAGATCGAGATGAGCTTTGTTCGCATAGATAGATAGTGATACATATGAACCCGTACAGGAGATTTTTACTTCATATACAGAAGATTCATTCTATAACTCATCCAGAATAGTGTTATCTAATCTTTTTCTAATCCTTGATTTGAACATCTTTATTGTTTGGCATTTTATTGATGGATAGTTTTCATTGTATCATATTTGTCTCGTGTTTGTGGAAAACTACAAGTGCCATAACGAGTACAAACAAATATCATACATACATCAATAGATAACACTGGAGCATAATTATTGATTGCAGCGCACCTTATTGTGTGTGGAATCTTTCAATCATCCTTTTATTGATTTTGTTACAAAACATCATTCAATCAAGATTACCTGACAGAAATTCTGCTTGAACAAGAAATTATGTCGATTTAACTTTTTTAATCGAAGAATTGATAAAAGATAAGTATTACTATTGATTGTATTGTGCATTATTACTTTTATTGCTGAGTATCTTGTAATATCATAAACATTTGATGGCGGTTCCTTCACAACTATTACTCGTCGTGTGCTGCAAACACTCTCTGAAGGTAAAAGAGTTTAGATTCAAGCATGGAAACTTCTGATTGTTAATTCAGCGCTCTTATACAAAATTAAGCTCTTTGATCATGTTCATGAACCCACAACTCACTCTCCGTGTGCTGCAGGTAGCTTCCTGAACGTCTTCCTGATGATCGGGTACGGTCGCTCTATCGGGATCTTGTTCGTGGAGTATCTCCATATCTTCGAGGCGTCAGCAGCAACCACAACCTTGTTCATGGGTGTCATGGCCGCCTTCTTCAGTCTCACGTGTACGTGCATCTAATTGATTGGTATTATGTTGAAACTTATTGTAGTCATCATGTGAAAAGCGTAGATCAATCTTCATCATAACGACGCTAGGACTTTCAGATATTATTACTGTATAATTGTAAATATTAAATGCATGTCAACTGATAAAAGATCTTCATTAGTTAAGCAAAACAATGAAGACCATATTTAGTATGTATTCTGTTAATGTATATTCTGTTATGTCGTTTTGATTGTGATGTCCGACGCATTGTAATTCATGTTCTTGGAGATGTTAAGGAATTATAATTTAAGGAGTTTCTGGAAGTAAAAGCTTTATGATTTCATGTAGAAATGATATCAAAGCTTTGCAATTTCATGTATTCATTGATGCAGTACTGTACTAGCTAAGCGATATTTTCAACGATTTACAGTGTACATTCAAATGTATTCCTTTGACAATAAATACAATAATTACCATATATGGATGCTTCTGCCTGACAGCGCTGATATCGATGAACGTGCTGCTGCAGCTGTTGGGGGAGAGGAAGCTGGTGCTCCTCGGGGCGGTGATCACCACAGTGGGCATGTTGACAGCCGTGTTCGCTACCAGCATCACCTTCCTCATCTGCACTCACAGTGTTCTTATAGGTGAGTCATTTTACGTGCGCTTCAAACTTTTGACCATTCCGCCTATCTGTTTCGCTTCAATACCGATATATCTATAAAGCCAAATGACTTGGATCGCTAACACAGTACTTAACATGTGGGTTTTCAGGATTATAGGTTGTCAGTGATTCTTTCCAGCTCAGGAAATGTCGATTTTGTAGAAGCCTAAAGCAAAATACCTCGAGCCAATGCACGTTTTCAGTAAGAACCGTTCTATTGCTGGATGCGTTTAAATTCATTGCCTGGTTTTATAAATAAATATACGAGGCTTTTGCCTTACCCTGATGAAGCAGAATGGCTTTTGACATTTCTACAAAATGATAGTTCAAAAGCAATGCCAGTTTGCTATTATTTAATGTTACAAATCATTGTGTAACATGCATTTGTCGAGTTGAAGATTGCAATTGCATGTAGCAACTTGCTTGTTTTGAGCTTTTAAGCAGACTACCCCTTTGATTTGTTGTTATGCCTGAAGATGCTGTTTGTTGAGAATTTACATATCGGATTTTTCAAATGATGATACATTTCTCGTACATGCAAAGACTGCATATCTTATTAGTAGAATTGGTTAAGTAGGATTTTACCATGTCAATAATGTACAATTCAATGTTGTACTTGGAATAATAAGTTGTTGCAAAATATAGGTACTATGTATCCAGTTTAATTTTCCCAAATTTGCAGTCCATTCGATCTTATCTGACCAAGATACGTCTTGACCTATATATCTGAAACACTATGTCCTACAATGATATTGGAGGTGTTATCTGATAGAGTTATTATATCAAGGGCTCTCTTCGCTTCCTCTTGACTTTGTTATCATGATGTTGGGTATCGGTGTATCACTGTATCTATGTATCTATTGGTATAAATATTATAGTGGTACGTGTACACTCATTGACGCTATCATAAGAAAGTGACACTCTACATGAATGTAATAGATAACCTATATCTACGATGACACATACTGTTACATACAATATCAGCAAGCAATCAAGTGGTGTAAACTCATTTGGTGTCAATTAATTGAAATATATCTTGGATGAGTTTTCATAATAGAAACTTAAAAGATATGTTGCTTAAAACGTTACAGCATACACATTTGAATATATTTTGCCGTCTTGTTATATAGCTGCATGAATTGAACCTAATTTTAGTATAATTTATATATATATTTTTTAATATAGTTTCTATAGAGAACCATTCTAAAATCGAGTATTTCATCTTCATAGGAACATGATTGAAATTAAACATTCCTCTCACAACAGATTAACCATTCCACCATGTGCGTCCTGCCAAGATACGAAAATAACTAAAGCAGGGCTGTAATAAAGCTCTCTAAAATTAGATGTTAACAGATTTTCCCACATTCTATATTCAAATCCATATTTTATGAATCAGACTTTTCGAAGTTAACTCTTTTCCTTTTAACAGGGATCGGCCATTCCATGATCCACGGGCCGGCCTTGGTCCTGATTGGTAAATACTTCAAGAAGAGGCGTGGTCTGGCGACGTCCATCGCGATGTCAGGTGTGAGTGTGGGGGGCAGCGTTATGCCCCCCTTAGTGAGGATCATGGTGGACCAGTACGGGGTGAGGGGCAGCATGCTTCTCTTCACTGGACTCAACATGAACATGCTGGTGGGTGCAGCACTCTACAGACCCATGGAGTTCTACCAGAGGAGGAGGAAGAGGAGATCACGTCACGAGGAACAGGTGCCCCTTGTACGTGCAGGTGCTCGTGATGGACATGCTTCTGATGAAACGGCTGACACTGAGGGTAGATGTGTGGAAAAGGATACTGATGACATAGGTCTCCACGTGACATCTACCATCAACCCCAATCATGACCAAAAGAACCCAATTTTAAGTGAAGACTCTAAAGCAAATACAAGCAATGATAGAGTCAACTCTTCCGATCCCAAATACTCTAGTCTGTTGCAAATCTATAGCAGTAATCCTGACATGACGTCAATAATGAGCATACCAGAGACATGCAATCTTTCTGTTGAACCGGACGGCGAGCAGCAGAGGAAAAGTGTTCAGGACTACCTGAAGATGATCGTGATTCTGCTTGACGTAAGACTGTTCAAGGACCCCATGTTTCAGTATTTTGTTGCAACCTCCGTATTCGCCATCTTGATTGTCCTCATCGCTGCATACCTGCCAGCCCTTGCTGCAGAGAAGGGGGTTCCCCCGACTGAAGCCGCCCTCCTCCTTTCCATATATGGGGGTATCGACTTCTTCAGTAAACTAGCTGCAGGTTATGTAGCGGACCTGAAACGAATCAAGAGTCACCATATAGCTGCAGTGTGCCTCTTCCTGACAGCAACAGCCACCAGCTTCTCCTCGCTATACAACTCCTTCGCCTGGATGGTCAGCTACTCCGTGCTCCTCGGACTCTTCGGTGGTGTGTACAACAGTCTCATCCCCATCCTCATAGTGGACATGATGGGAGTCCAGTCAATGGCCAAGGTGCTCGGCTTCCTGTCAGTGTTTCATGGTTTTGCTATTGCTGTCACACATCCCATTATAGGTAAGTGCTTTATGACTCTCATCAAGTGATATAGTTTCTATCTACCGGTTGACTACCTCAGTCTTCTTTTTATAATGTCATTGCTTGGACGTCTCTTGATAAGGATATACTTCAGAACACAGGTATACATTCATAACAGTTATATTATTTAAGTTCATCATTTCCGCAATCCGTTGAGTTGTTGCTTTGAAGAAGCCAATTGTTTTCTTTGAAATACCATTATTGTGTTTTAGAGGATTCTAAACTTATGTACCGGATCATAATGAACATTCTTACATGAATATTAATTTCTTCACATTAGAAACAATAGTGTGGTCTATCGTGAACAGCCAGTGTTGAACAAGTAAAGAGCAACACATAAGGTTTTCATTTGCATTCAATACCCAAAAGGATGTGTTAATATATCAATCCATATTGACATGCATTAGTAACGACATCTATACTGCTGGGGTGACCTCTCAGTGTAAATGCTAATACTGATATCAGGCAATACTCTTGTACAATTGCAATAAGGAAGTCGTAAATCAACTGTTACAGATTTCGTCTGTCATTCATCTTACCAACCTGCTTAACTCAATGTCTCTCAAAATAACCTGTTTATGTGAATTGTTGTTCTAGGTTCAATCAGGGACCTGACAGGTTCATACAACGCCTGCATGAACTATATAGGAGCGTGTTTGTTTGTAGCCGCTATCGGACTGATGTTTGAACCAATAGCCCAGCGGAGAGCAGACGCTTACCATAGGAGGATTGAAGAGAAACAACAGAAGGAGCACTGCTAGCGATTATTCACCTTTTGCCTAATGCAGAAGAACGTTCATTCCTTTAGAGTTACCGGTGCCACTAGCTCATGTAACAAGGACAGTCATCCATACAATCCTAAATATCATAAATAGTGGGACAAAAATACTTTAAGCAATTTGAAATGAATTTATTTAGATTGCAATGTTTACTTACTCCCATTGGAACTAATTTGTTTATTTATTTCATGTTATATATTGTTGTTTTGTTTCATTGATTTCACTCATAGGACTTGTGTTTATGGTGTAACATTAATTATAATACGAGACTGAAGGTCTATTAGAACACAATTTGTGAGACAAGGTCTATTAGAACACAATGTTTGAGAGACAAGGTCTATTAGAACACAATTTTTGAGAGACAATGTCAACAAGAATACAACGTTTGTGTTGTATGTTCATGTACATGTTGATGGTTCGATTAGTACCATGACAGGACATGGCTGTGTGTTAACACTGAGAAGCAATGGTTGTGCCAAACTGTTACGAAATATTTTCGTTATGTGTACATATGTACATGCCGGATCAGCTGTCTCCTGTAATTATTCCTATCTCTTTTGATGTTGATTATTTGTATGAAGAATAAATTATTTTTGTTTTAATGGTAGTTGTGTACATCAGCGAGGAAACAGGGTGCTAATATTTTGTAACCAAACATCAAATCAGAGTTCAAAACGAAATTAAAGTCCAACATCGGAAATATGCATAGCAAACGTTAATATAACATACATGTTATGGTCAATATTATATTTTAAGGCATTTCATAACTGAAATATAATTTCAAAGTTATGAATGATTCTATGGAAGATGAAATTCAAAGTTTGTGAACTTCTTCAACTTCGCCATTATTTCATTGCCCCCGTTATGTTATTCCCGGGACCGATTGCTCGGGTTATAACTCACAGGAAGAGCTTTGATCATCAGTGTGGACTCATACCAGGGCTGTTGGTGCTTTTATACCCGCCAAGAGAGACCTATACTTCATAAATGGACATGCCATCTGTAAGAGTGAGGTGGAATTCCTACGTTCAAGCCCGGTGCCATGTTGGGTATTTGGAATGCGAACCTTCAGCTTTTCAAGGTTAGGTGCTGGGCAAGCTGGCCTGCTGGATAGCTCTGGAATGTGGCTAGCATTGTCGCAATTAGATTTCTCACAAAATGGCGGACTTTGACTAAAATGACCACTTACTATTTCCAATTTAAATTATATCATAACTGAATAATTTGCAACTAAAAATAGGAAAAAGCACGATAATAATATGAACGTCAATCTAGTACAAACGATATCCGTTCCTTCATAATCAGTCTTACACAACATTTGTTTCATAAAAATAAATGAGAAACAGCAGATGTATATGCCCTCCAATTAGAGACATGGAGACACGGTTGCTGGCGCTTTGTTTCTTTGGTGTGAACAGTTTATGATACTGAAATCAAAGTGGCTTAAGACAATGAGATCATGTTACAATCATTATAGGGTTTAGAATGCTCAGTCACTTATGAATGATAAAATTTAATGCAGTTGCACATGTATATCATTTATACGGGTAATGCATACATCAGTCATCAGTACGGAAATTTGATGCCAAACTTTCGCTCCCACTCTTTATCGAACCTTTCACTTTGGTCAACAGTGAATCTGGTCTTCCATTCACCCACCTCACCTGTTGACGATAAAATAATGGCTTTGGAGATACATATTTTTATTGATCGTGAAAATTTAACGATTAATTTAATACGGTACCTCAAATATTCCATGAAAGAATACATATAATTCCTAAACAATACTTTTATATATTTGGCAAAGAGTGATGTTGTTATAGCGACTGAGACAGGCCCTAATTGGATATGAGCCTTTCATCAACTTCGTTAGAAGATAAAGAGAGTTGTAATAATACCAAAGTTATCAGTATCGTTACTTCTGTTCGTTCCTTGCTCTACATCCAACAATCCTACAAATCGAAAGGATTGCTTTATTAACCGTACTGGCAAAGGATCTTACAATTGAAATCATTGAAACCAAATCATTGATTCACTCCTTGATATTTCATGTTGTTAATGGTCACTCATATAAGATGATATGGTTACTCATATAAGATGATATGGTCACTCATATACGATGATATGGTCACTCATATAAGATGATATGGTCACTCATATAAGATGATATGGTCACTCATATACGATGATATGGTCACTCATATAAGATGATATGGTCACTCATATAAGATGATATGGTCACTCATATACGATGATATGGTCACTCATATAAGATGATATGGTCACTCATATACGATGATATGGTCACTCATATAAGATGATATGGTCACTCATATAAGATGATATGGTCACTCATATACGATGATATGGTCACTCATATAAGATTATATGGTCCCTCATATACGATGATATGGTCACTCATATAAGATGATATGGTCTCTCATATACGATGATATGGTCACTCATATACGATGATATGGTCACTCATATAAGATGATATGGTCACTCATATACGATGATATGGTCACTCATATAAGATGATATGGTCACTCATATAAGATGATATGGTCACTCATATACGATGATATGGTCACTCATATAAGATGATATGGTCCCTCATATACGATGATATGGTCACTGATATAACATGATATGGTCACTCATCTAAGATGATATGGTCACTCATATAAGATGATATGGTCACTCATATACGATGATATGGTCACTCATATAAGATGATATGGTCACTCATATAAGATGATATGGTCACTCATATACGATGATATGGTCACTCATATAAGATGATATGGTCACTCATATACGATGATATGGTCACTCATATAAGATGATATGGTCACTCATATAAGATGATATGGTCACTCATATACGATGATATGGTCACTCATATAAGATGATATGGTCCCTCATATACGATGATATGGTCACTCATATAAGATGATATGGTCACTCATCTAAGATGATATGGTCACTCATCAAAGATGATATGGTCACTCATATAAGATGATATGGTCACTCATACAAGATGATATGGTCACTCATATACGATGATATGGTCACTCATATAAGATGATATGGTCACTCATATAAGATGATATGGTCACTCATATACGATGATATGGTTACTCATATACGATGATATGGTCACTCATATACGATGATATGGTCACTCATCTAAGATGATATGGTCACTCATATAAGATGATATGGTCACTCATATAAGATGATATGGTCACTCATTTACGATGATATGGTCACTCATATAAGATGATATGGTCTCTCATATAAGATGATATGGTCACTCATATACGATGATATGGTCACTCATATAAGATGATATGGTCACTCATATACGATGATATGGTCACTCATATAAGATGATATGGTCACTCATATACGATGATATGGTCACTCATATACGATGATATGGTCACTCATATACGATGATATGGTCACTCATATACGATGATATGGTCACTCATATAAGATGATATGGTCACTCATATAAGATGATATGGTCACTCATATAAGATGATATGGTCACTCATATAAGATGATATGGTCACTCATATAAGATGATATGGTCCCTCATATACGATGATATGGTCACTCATAGAAGATGATATGGCCACTCATCTAAGATATGGTCACTCATCTAAGATGATATGGTCACTCATATAAGATGATATGGTCACTCATATAAGATGATATGGTCACTCATATAAGCTGATATGGTCACTCATATACGATGATATGGTCACTCATATACGATGATATGGTCACTCATATACGATGATATGGTCACTCATCTAAGATGATATGGTCACTCATATAAGATGATATGGTCACTCATATAAGATGATATGGTCACTCATATAAGATGATATGGTCACTCATATACGATGATATGGTCACTCATATACGATGATATGGTCACTCATATACGATGATATGGTCACTCATATAAGATGATATGGTCACTCATATAAGATGATATGGTCACTCATTTACGATGATATGGTCACTCATATAAGATGATATGGTCACTCATATAAGATGATATGGTCACTCATATACGATGATATGGTCACTCATATAAGATGATATGGTCCCTCATATACGATGATATGGTCACTCATATAAGATGATATGGTCACTCATATACGATGATATGGTCACTCATATAAGATGATATGGTCACTCATATACGATGATATGGTCACTCATATACGATGATATGGTCACTCATATAAGATGATATGGTCACTCATATAAGATGATATGGTCACTCATATAAGATGATATGGTCACTCATATAAGATGATATGGTCACTCATATAAGATGATATGGTCCCTCATATACGATGATATGGTCACTCATATAAGATGATATGGCCACTCATCTAAGATGATATGGTCACTCATCTAAGATGATATGGTCACTCATATAAGATGATATGGTCACTCATATACGATGATATGGTCACTCATATAAGATGATATGGTCACTCATATAAGATGATATGGTCACTCATATAAGATGATATGGTCACTCATATAAGATGATATGGTCACTCATATAAGATGATATGGTCACTCATATAAGATGATATGGTCACTCATATACGATGATATGGTCACTCATATACGATGATATGGTCACTCATATAAGATGATATGGTCACTCATCTAAGATGATATGGTCACTCATATAAGATGATATGGTCACTCATATAAGATGATATGGTCACTCATATACGATGATATTGTCACTCACATACGATGATATGGTCACTCACATACGATGATATGGTCACTCATCTAAGATGATATGGTCACTCATATAAGATGATATGGTCACTCATATTAGATGATATGGTCACTCATTATGATGATATGGTCACTCATATAAGATGATATGGTCACTCATACAAGATGATATGGTCACTCATACAAGATGATATGGTCACTCATATACGATGATATGGTCACTCATATACGATGATATGGTCACTCATCTAAGATGATATGGTCACTCATCTAAGATGATATGGTCACTCATATAAGATGATATGGTCACTCATATACGATGATATGGTCACTCATATAAGATGATATGGTCACTCATATAAGATGATATGGTCACTCATATACGATGATATGGTCACTCATATAAGATGATATGGTCCCTCATATACGATGATATGGTCACTCATATAAGATGATATGGTCACTCATATACGATGATATGGTCACTCATATACGATGATATTGTCACTCATATAAGATGATATGGTCACTCATATAAGATGATATGGTCACTCATATACGATGATATGGTCACTCATATAAGATGATATGGTCACTCATATACGATGATATGGTCACTCATATAAGATGATATGGTCCCTCATATATACGATGATATGGTCACTCATATAAGATGATATGGTCACTCATCTAAGATGATATGGTCACTCATATAAGATGATATGGTCACTCATATAAGATGATATGGTCACTCATATAAGATGATATGGTCACTCATATAAGATGATATGGTCACTCATATACGATGATATGGTCACTCATATACGATGATATGGTCACTCATATACGATGATATGGTCACTCATCTAAGATGATATGGTCACTCATATAAGATGATATGGTCACTCATATAAGATGATATGGTCACTCATCTAAGATGATATGGTCACTCATATAAGATGATATGGTCACTCATACAAGATGATATGGTCACTCATATACGATGATATGGTCACTCATATACGATGATATGGTCACTCATATACGTTGATATGGTCACTCATCTAAGATGATATGGTCACTCATATAAGATGATATGGTCACTCACATAAGATGATATGGTCACTCATCTAAGATGATATGGTCACTCATATAAGATGATATGGTCACTCATATACGATGATATGGTCACTCATATACGATGATATGGTCACTCATATACGATGATATGGTCACTCATATAAGATGATATGGTCACTCATCTAAGATGATATGGTCACTCATATACGATGATATGGTCACTCATATAAGATGATATGGTCACTCATATAAGATGATGTGGTCACTCATATACGATGATATGGTCACTCATCTAAGATGATATGGTCACTCATATAAGATGATGTGGTCACTCATATAAGATGATATGGTCACTCATATACGTTGATATGGTTACTCATATACGATGATATGGTCACTCATACAAGATGATATGGTCACTCATATACGATGATATGGTCACTCATATAAGATGATATGGTCACTCATATACGATGATATGGTCACTCATATACGATGATGTGTTCACTCATTATGATGATATGGTCACTCATATACGATGATATGGTCACTCATATACGATGATATGGTCACTCATTATGATGATATGGTCACTCATATACGATGATATGGTCACGCATATAAGATGAGTGACAAGTACCAACATAATATAACTCAGGAGCGAATCGATGATTTGATTTCAATGAGATTGAGGATCTTAGAACATTTTCCCAAAACAAACAATAACTTCCAAGCTACCCTCTGGTTTTGGAACATCATTCACAACCTCATTCTTCCTCCCTGACATGACGCACCTTTCCTGAAGTAGCCAGTGGACCCTGGTCTCCAGGCGTTGTGGAAGGTCTGGTCCTTGATGTGCTCGTTAGCGTGTTTCAGCTTGTTGAAGCGACATGCCTCAGCTATCTCGCCACACACCTCCTCCGACAGAGGGCGCCCGAGGAACTCCGATATCCTCTTCACTTCTAGGGTGTCGTTCTGCAGGTTACAAGATTTAAGATTTAAGTCCATATGAAGCGATCCAGTTCATGGTGTAATTAAACTTGGATACTCCTGACACATATATATATTCCACTCAGGCGGTCGTTGCACATAACCTAGAGACAGCCCTTTCGGGGTATTTAGTATGGAAACAAATTTCAAGAGAATTTCCCTGTTAATATTCCTATACGAGGGTTATATATTATTTCACAAATATTTTCAGATATGTAAGTGAGGTATAATCTGATTTTTTTTCTAGAATTAACAATTTGACAAAGAATAGAATGCATCACTGCGTCCTCTTGAATTTCTTTTCCACTAAAACACCCCGATAGGACTGTCCTTAACACTAGTATTTTATTTTATTACCTACGAGGGCAGTCATACCGAGGTTCATATTTTTCATATGTTGCCCTAAGGGCAAAATATCACTTTTTCATTGTGACGTCACGTTATAAACAATGCTTTGACGTCATGGTTCACCTATGATGGCTAGTCCGCCTATCCTGGGAAGTAGTTTTTGAATATTTTCTTTAATTTTGGGACTACAGTAATAAACAGAATATTATATTCGTGCCCATGACATACTATGTTTACGACACTCGTGTCTAAATATCAGTATATCAATTGCTCTCGCTCGAGAAATACTAATATTTAGCCACTCGTGTCGTAAACATAGTATGTCATAGACACTCAGATAATATCCTCTATTTACACCATGCCCATGCTAGTATTGCTACTATGGCAACTTAAAGTCATTTACGTATTTTGTTCAACGGGACCTTTGTATGCATCTAATTTATCCAAAATTATGAATTTTCATATAAAAAATTATCATAAATCACAAAGTATATTATGTAAAGCCGTAACATTAATCTACAGTGCATAGACGAAACATGTGTCTTTATATCACAGAGATTACGGCACATAAAGCCTTGAAGGTCAGTCAGACGACCGATTGCACTTTCCTAAAAAACAGTTCTGTTAATCACAACAATTAAACCATGCAATATGTATTTGGAGTATGTGCTTTATAAAATGTATCAATCAAGGTTTTATATGTTTGCAGAACCAGTCATTCTAAATGTTTGCATGTGTTAGCTTTTTTGAACAAGTGTAGGCCAGAGGATGATCTTGTAAAGATGATCATAAGCAATAAGCAAGCAATACATGATCAACATAAAGATTATAGAGTTTATTAGAATACCTCCTTCAGCTGCTCGAAGTGAACCTGTAGAAAGGGTACACCTGGATAGGTGTCAGGAACCGAGTTCCACTCATGGATGTGGTCGAGGATGGAATCAAACAAAACTTGAAATAAAGAACACACCATGACACCATTATTTCAAATACGATACTAGTGAATAGTATTTATAGCTATAAAGAATTCAATTGTCGATATAATTATTCCAGGAAACAATGACTCCTATCAGTTCAAACTATGACGACGAATTTGAGATTTTACAGGCGCATCCCTCTACTCTGTCAAGGCACCTTAGGTACACGTTGTTTGAGAGGTAGTTTAGGTATGTCTATTGGACAATACCTTGAAACGAATTCATTCTAAACTATTTTAACCAGAATATGTTAAATTCAACACATTGGATGGAAGAGGATGCACGTTAAGAGAATTCTCAGAGGTAACTCAATTAATGAAATCTTGATCAAACATTTGGTGTAATAAGATCAGTTCCCGGAATTGTCATTACATTCACCAAACGGAAACGTACCGATAATGTCTGATGAATGTTAAGCCAATGGTTTAGTTCTAGCAAACCATGATTGTCGTCAGCGAGACCTATGCCAGGAATCACTCACTTAAATACGGAGTAGCCTACTGTCAAGAAGACCTGTTACATTCAGAGTCATACAAAGAGCGTAAATCAGTGGAGAAGATTAGTATCAATATTGAACCAAAATGGCTCAACATATTAAACTTGGCATGAATGATCATTAGACATGTTTTATGAATTTTGCCAAAATCAAAATTTGGTCAAAATGTGACATTAAGCTTCTTCACTACTTATAAAATGCAAAACTTATTTGATTTCAGCCAATCAGACTTCCCTCTCTTTCCACTCCGAGATCTACTCCCAGAGGCTAGAATATCAGTATGTTAGGACTAGAGCTACCTATGTGGAGAGAAACTAGGTAATGGAATGTTTTAACGAACCTGTTCCCCGAATGTAGCTGTCGACATAGCTGCCCCAGGAGCCCGTGAAGGCGAAGGGTTTATCCGGGTCCTTGTTCACCCAGTTCTGATTGGTCTGCTGTTCAAAGAAGGACACAATGGCGTCTTTGGGGTTCCGTCTCATGTTGATCACGTGACATTTCTTCTTCCATACGTCATCAGGCAGCATACTTGACGTTATTTAGTTTGATAATAGTATATTTAGTTTGATAAACGTAAAAGTCTCAAGGGCATTTAAATTTTTTTTTTATCAATATGCAAAGAAGATATTGTTGATTCTTATAGGAGATGTGATTATGTAGCTGTCTCAAAATCCTATAAGTGTACCATCATATTCAATACTTGTCTCATCAGGCCTATCTAAAGAATATTTTGAATAAGAGTAATTGAAAATTACATATAAATTTCAGTAACCACAACTGTATCGAGTACATGAAGTTCACACTTAGATCTGATAGCTGATCCGCAGGTATCATGACCTTTTATTTCAAGACGAGGACTTCGTCGGCACGATACAACATCTTATCTCGTTTTTGATTGGTTTGAAATCAGCATGGATATTGTAAAAAGGCCAAAATTCATATCACGAGAAAAGATCTTTGCCAACTAGTACTTAGATCACATCATTATGATGGCCGAGAGGGAAATGGCCCCTCAAGGCCACCATACTATCTGCCTACATACACCTTAGTGAGGTATACATATCACTTCAAATCTCATTAAATGTAGCTGTTTGATTACCCCGGGAACATGTGCGTGAAGAAGACCCTAGGGGAAGACAACTCTTCCATCTCTGCCTCTGATCTGTACTCGAGGAAGGCCTGGTTCTGCCAGTGTTTCATGTAGGTTGCTTCCCCTGCTACTATCATACTGACCAGCTCCCAGATCCAGTGGGTTCCTGGAAACACAACCAGCACAGCCTTTATACAAGATACATCACTAGGCCCTTGACTCACATTTAGTCTCTTAGATTTACTCAATAAAATTATTGTATATGTGATAAGAAAGGAACCCCAGACAAATTGTTACTTCAGATCTAGATTTTTCGAGGGTTACTGTTAAGGACTAAGGTATGACTACACCAGTCCAATTTTGATAGTAATTTAGTTAAAAACAATAATGGAATCACTATGTTTCAAATATTGTTCTCATAATTGACAACTTCTGCATCGGCTTCATGATACTTGTGATTATACTTCTGTTGTCAAATATTTCAAATATGCGACATAAAGTATTATTTTAGATAACTGTATTCACTGATCCTTCTTTCTCGAATAAAAGACTTGTTCATTTCTAACTGTTGGCCTCATCGCTACATATTTAACTGCTACCCTTCTTACCTTAAGACGTACCTGATTTAGCGTACGTAGACAGGTAGATATCATCGGATCTGACGCGGCGGGTCTTCATGGTCTGTAGGTGGGGGAGAGACCAAGTGGATGTTATCCTACCCTTGTACATCGCACAGTCTATCTGCAGACCTGCCTTCATCGCCTCCTCTGCTTTAGTTGCCATGGTAACTAGTAATGTTTTTGATGAAAGGCAGGAAGTGTTATATTTTCTTTTTAAAATGATGCTACGGAGTTTTTATATCTGTTAAACTGAGACAGCGACATAAAGATATATTTTTATTATTTTATATAATTTGTTCGGAACATATACGCTCGCCGTGTAAACAGGGCTTTAGGTCATGCATCAAACTTTATTTTACATTGCGTATTAATGATTAATAAGGGAAAGTTGATCCTTAACGAGACAAAAAAGCATGTATATCCAGATTCTCCGATTCTCTCATTGAAATGCACAACGGATTCCGAAGGTGAAATCCTGGCAATGTGCACGAAAGATGAACTCCCATAGCTGTTGCTGTTCTTTGAGTTACTGAGCCATCTAGCCTGCTGTCCGTACTATATCACCGACTATAAATTCACGGGTGCAATAATGTAGTGCTAATGGAACCATTTGATAAACGTTGCAAACTGACGATTAATAAAGGAAATTTGATCCTTTGAGAGACAAAAAAGCAGTTATATCCAGATATTTCGCTCCGATTCTCTCATTGAAATGCACAACGGATTCCGAAAGTGAAATCCTGGCAATGTTCACGAAAGCTGTTGCTCATCTTTGAGTCATCTAGCCTGCTGTCCGTACCATATCACCAAATATTCACTATAAATTCACGGGTGCAATAATGTAGTGCTAATGGAACCATTTGATAAGCGTTGCAAACTGACAGGTCACAGAGTCGCACATTACTGAGATCATTATCAAACAAACCAACAATCATATGCTCTTCGTGTTTTAGGCACCGTTGGTACAATGTAGATATGGTTGCAATATGATAACTGGCCCTCAAAACAAATTCAAATGTATACAGACGTTTCATTTATAGAACGTTTCTCTAAAAAAACAATGTACTGGTTCTTATGACTTAGTATATTTGAATATTTCTATCTTAAAGAACCACTCTGAGATTTGCTTTGATGCGACCGTAGATGACAATGGTTCATTATATAAATCAAATTATCTCACATATTATTTGCCAAATAACAGTTACATTATGAATATTTGTTTTCATTGAAAATCTTAAAGCAGTCTACCGAGTCAAATTTAAATGAATACTAGTTGTATCACATTTCAAACATTATCATTATAAATTTTCAAAATATCGTTTGGCTGATTCACACGCATTATTGTTCGGTTCTCGATCATAATCGCGTACTTAAACCAACCTGTTGTTAAAGGGGTAGTAACACGTTTTTAGGGGGAATATATGGTAATGTCAGGAAAATAAAAACCAATGGTTCCACTTGAAAGACAATGTGTTTAAACTAAATGGAGCAGTAATAATTCAATTATATAACATAACGTTCAGCCATGCGATTCCATTTTCTTACACAAAATGAATTAAAGGTGTTCACACAAAATGGCCGCCAGTGGATTTTATGTGAATCTTCATACTTTGTCCTCTGACTATGGATGATTGGTTTGTGTAATGAGATTTTTGTCACTGTCAAAATAATACATTTAGCATTTACTTACAATTATCAGTGAAAAAAATCAAATATAAAATTATCAAAAAACGTGCTACTGCCCCTTTAAAATGATAGGAGTCGATACTTCGCAATCACTATAGGTGAAGATTTGGACATATTACCCCTGACAACATATGGAGTAGCTCTTTAACCATAAGTCCCTTTCCTTGTAAAATCGTTTTAGCTCGTTAAAACTCATTTAATAAAATAGAAATAAACATTCTACCAACCTCACACCTTCACAGGTTCTTTATTCTTTTTGCTTTATAGAAGATAAGATACAAGAGATAAGACATGACACAACGTTTGTGAGTTAGCATATACTGTATCTCAAAATGTAAACTGAAACTGGTAACAAGCAATGCTTTATTAATCAAACTTGAAGTTCAAAGTTGAGTTTTGACATTTATAACAAATGACAGAAATATTGGACTGTCAGTAGTTCTCAGCTTTTCTAATCCAATGGCATGATTAAACATTTTCAACAGCTTGAACATGACAATCATACATGGTTTTACTGATAAATATCTTTACTATACTTAATTGCAATGCTTCACAAATATATATCATCCCTTTGCAAGCTAAATTTGCTTTATTACGCGCTGTCTTGAATAGAATATATCTCATGGTCATTAGACCTAATTTGGAATATGCATGCGAGGTATGGGATGGATGTGCTCAATATCAAGCACACAAATTAGAACAACTACAATTGGAAGCAGCAAGAATTGTAATCGGTTTACCAAGATATACTCATCATGAATTTTGTATTGGTAAACATTGGCTTAACGCAGAAGAAAGGACTATCTTTGTTTATTTCACAAACCACAAAATGATATATCACCATCGTACCCAAAAAATAGTTTACACGATGTTTCACTCCCTTTCACCAGATTGATAGTTTCACACAGTTCTCATCTTCCTATCCACAACAAGACAAAATTCCGTTTGATGTTAGGAATACCATATCAATCAATTCTTTTTAATTCAAAGTGAACAACAACCGTTATACTGCTGGTGTGATTATCCTATCTTAACTAGTTTCTGAGAAAATTTGTCATTTTGAAGAGTCCAAAAACAGGGATCGAGGACAATCAATCTGATTTACTCAATTAACGTATTAATACCCTGAAGACACAACTGTCTTCTTTAATATGGAATATTTGAGATTTAACGCAGAAGAAAGGACTATCTTTGTTTATTTCACAAACCACAAAATGATATATCACCATCGTACCCAAAAAATAGTTTACACGATGTTTCACTCCCTTTCACCAGATTGAGACACAACTGTCTTCTTTAGACCGGGGGCGTAGCTCAGTGGTAAAGTGTCCGCTCGTCACCCGGAAGACCGGGGTTCGATTCCCGGTCGCGTCATACCAAAAGACGTTAAAAGGTGGGAGTTGTTGCTGTCTTGCTTGACACTCAGCATTGTAAAGGCAGAACAACGCATTAACTGGCGCTGCACGGTGGCTGCCGGGTGCCATGGGCACAAAACAAATTTCCGATGTACTTGTACTTAGGACAATAAAGTGTTATTATTATTATTATTATTATTATTAAGTCGGACGGTCGGATAGACTGGTGCCCCAACTACTCTGGATAAACACCATTACAGACACATCAACCGTAAATATGTCAAGCGTATTCTTTTGACTGTGTTTATGTCACTGAGCATTCAACGGGCAGGGAAAAATATGAAGGATTACTCAACATCAACTAATACACCTATCAATAACCGTAAAACGTTAATGAATTAATTAGGAAATTTAGATCTGTCGACGATCCATTTTTGACGGTCACTTCCACTGCACAGTCTGACGTAATAAATTCCAGATTCGTGTACTGTTAAACATCTTTTAGGGTTGGAGAGATAGAGGCTCTGGTCCTGAAAGAGAGAAAGTACGTTTAAGGATATGGATCAGCAGTATGGAATGCGTTATGCAGAAGAAGTTTTGACAGTTTGATTACGTTGACAGTGACAGAGATAGATATAATCACTATGATATGACATTAAATCTCAAATATTCAAATATTACCAATTACGATTCGAAAACACTGTTTCTTATGCTAAAATAATATCAACTGAATCAGCAATTGAACAAGCTTTCCACAAGACCAACCTTTCCTACGGACCAAGTGCAGTATTTCTCTACCCGACGGAAGCTGAATACTACTTTAGTTCCCTTCAGACAAAACAGCAATCCCCTGTGGCCTCTGATTGCGCCTTTCTCATCCATTCGCATGAACTGGAAGCGTACGTAAAAGATCATATATTTCATATTTCGTCGATTCTATTAGTGTTGAAGCCATAATCACAAATAGAAAGACTTAATGATGGCGGCTTCTCAATTCGTATTTGACAGTTGCATTCATTTCAATAAAATGAAGATATTTCGAGATATTTCTTTTTCGTTCACTTTGTTGACTATAAAGGATACAGTCAGGTGAAGGTTTATTATTTAGATAATGCGCATCATTTATAATCTAAGACATTCTACGTTCAAATGGTTTGTGATGTTAAATCAATATCTAGTTTTCTTTATTTCAGGAAAAGACTTGTTTCTAGGTCATGTACAACAGTGTTCAATACAAATATACCAGGCTGGGAAAGATATTGCTTTTAGGATTTTATAACTAAATGTTTTTAAATGTTTTACACTAATTTGTTAAAAGTTATTATTATAATTTTTTTTTAAAACCATTCTCTTTATTTGCGTAAAATAGAGATGAGCAGGATGTGGCACCTGAGTTCCGCCTTGACCATGGCAAGGGAAGAGCTTGCTCCGGGATAGTTCGTCCACACAATGGCCTGGTAGAAACACGCTCCGAATCTACAAGCAAATATTAACATTCTTTAGCATGCGCTTGAAGTTAATACGCTTCTCATTTTGCATAAGTGATACATTTTGCACTTTACTAAATACAATAGAAACTGATAATGAACAACCTCGACGAGCAAGGAAAACTCTTGTATAACCAGACTTTAATATCATATAAGTTTGCACCTTTATCAATACGAGAACCTTCAAATCTTGAACAAGCTGCCCAGAGCAAACTGTTTAGTAACCAATGCCAAACATATTATGAAGTTAGTTCAGAACTCCACTTACCAAACTTACCAGCAGATTACATGATTATAATGAATATGACGACTAACCTGTCCTGATATGTTTAAGGGCTTCTTGAAGCATTGTGGACAGACAGTTTTCATATACCACCGGAAGTCGTGACAGTGGAGACTATCCCGCAGTCGCTTCCGGTCAGACACGTCAATGGTCGGACTCTTGAAGCAAATCAGATGTCACTCAAATGTTTAATGTTAATGATGAATAATAGTGAATAATGATCTGAATATTCATAAAAATCAGAGTGTATTAAACATTGTTCAAATCTACATAATTCAAACAAAAAGGTTCCTTTAATTATTGTTTCTCTTTTGTATTTTTATCTGTCCTTTTCTGTCCATCTTGTAAAATGAATGTAAATAATATTTAATGTACATATTAGGTAGAGGGTTTTCTAATTGTATAAGTTGTACCCAATCCTTTTCTCATGAATAAAATATGTTTAAAACAATAATGCAATGATAGGTATTACTATATTGTATTTTGAAAATCGCAAAATCAAAAAAGTTTAAGCAGAGTAACCTATCTATGATAAAGCTGAAGACGCAATGAAATGGAGTCCACCTGTACAATAGTGTTTTCATACACCAGGTGGCGGTACTCGTCCATCCAGACTTCCGCCACTCTGAAGACGTTGTTCAGAAGAGGGTTACCTCCCTTGTCCCACGTGATGGGATTGTGTCGACGGAAGATATGGCCGACCACAGAGCACGGTAGCACCTCGATACTGCCATTACACATCCACGTCTGTATGGTTAGAGTGAAATGAAACATAGAAACTACATCAGATATCTTGGTTGGTATTTTATCACAAAATACATGAACCCACTGATTATTCATTTTGCTTATGGTAACTGCTTACGTATTGCGACATTTAGGCACTGTTATAACCTATGAATATCATACAATTAAAAGTAAAAATGTTAACCCTTTTCGGAAATGGAAGATTTTTTCATGGTCTTGTGGCATAAATAAAATATTTCATGAAGATAGTGTGTACTTAGAAGTAGGAAACATAGAAGAATATATAAACAACAAATTACTGATCTTGAATGTAACCAGAGTATAACACGGACAGCATACGTCCTGTGCTCTATCGGTTACCTTAAAGGAGAGTTCCATGTTCTCCGCGCCCCAGTACAGCAGCCCCGGGTCATAAGCACCGAGTGTAGTGAACCAGGCCTTGTCTATAGCAAACAGCCCGCCTGGCATTGTCGGCGATCTGCAGATGGCAAGACTACTTCATGTGGCACTCTGAGTATTATATTTCAGATATTTAAGATAAAATATTACTTCAAAAGGGAGATTTTTTTCAGAAGGCTTATGCTCGGGAAAAACGACTCAATCTGTAGTAGTTTGTTTCTGCTTCTCGCGTCATTAATGCTTCCTCTGGAATTATAGGTCATCGGGATTGGTAACATTTTTGCGCAGGTCCGGTGTCATAACTAAAACAATGTGGTCCATTGTTACTTCGTTACCCTTCAGGATAAGAAGAGTGAGATATGACATTGCTATTGTACATGTGATCACCTTAAACGATCAGAAGGATATGATATTGTATTATTACTACGCTAACCATATTGAATCAACGAGTGTGGTCTTGTATTGTTTCAGAGTTCACCTTATAGGACCATTGTGATACGGTCATGTCTTTTAACTGAACTCACCTTGTAGATTCAGAAGGGTGTGGTCTTATATTGACACTAACCACACTGAACGGTTAAAAAAGATATGGCCTTTTATTAATTAACTATGAATGATATGGCACCAATACAATCTATACGACCTACACTATACGATTCGGAAACTGGGCCAATATAGGTTAGCTTGGCCAATACGGGCAAAACAGAACCAACACGAGCAGACTGGGCCAATACGACTCTGAGCATGCACACAATTTGCGCAAGTCCGAAGCTATCGCTTCAAAATTTTCAACAAACATGACAGTTCACCAATTTCATTTATTATTTTGATTTTGATGAAAATGAACTCCCCAATGTTGTGCAAGTAAATCACAAAGAAGCTGATTAATAAAAATGCCATTAATCAAGATTTTCCGTATTGGCCCAGTTACAGGTAGCAGACCTCGGACCTGTAACTGAAGCAATACAAACTTGATTGATAACATTATAGTATTGTACTTAAACTCACATTTTATGATCAGAAGGATATGGATTTGTTTCGGTTACAGAACTCACCTTATGGGATCAGAAGGGTCGTTACTATGCTCAGTAAGTCGTCCCCAATCAAACGTCAACATGTTCCACTTGAAGACCCCGAAGGCCCCGACAGTAGGTACAATCCCAGTGCTGAGTGTTGAGGGGTTGATGTAGGCGATGTTTGGGAAGGGTACAGCCCTCGGGTCAGCTGCTATACGCGCTAACAGGGGCTCCAACCAACCTGGATATATAATCATTCATAATAATAAGTATTCTTGTAACGCGCACAAATCAAGTCACTTAGCAAATTCTCTAGGCGCTGCAAACGTTCACTGGACACAACTGGACACAACTGGACACAACTGGATGTGGAGCACAATGGTGTAGTGGTTAGCATGCTGGCCTGTCACACCGGAAACCCGGGTTCGAATCCCGGTGGAGACACCAAAACATTTGTGACTTTGGTCTCATCCTGTGTTGTGTCCCTAGGCATGGCACTTCATCCACCTTGCACTCAGTCCACCCAGCTGTTAAAATGGGTACCTGGAAATTGGATGTACTGACCTACATGGTCGTGATTAGCGTCAAGTAGCAGCTGTGAAAGTTCACTCCTTCAGGGTAATAATGTAGCGCTTTGAGCATGTCTTAGGACGTGGAAAAGGCGCAATATAAGTATGCACATTACTAATATTATGTACTGTGTGTAGTATCTTAAATATAACATCTATATAGGCTAAGGCTTGGTTAAATAGGAATGTTTTTAGTTTTGACTGAAATGAGGTGACATTCTCTGCATCTTGAATGGTAAGGGGCAAGGAATTTCACAAGACAGGTGCAACGTAGGAACAACTTCTGTGACCAAATGACTTCAGTCTCACATTCGGCATGCACAGTT
Organism: Steromphala cineraria; assembly: GCA_916613615.1. Taxonomy (NCBI): domain Eukaryota; kingdom Metazoa; phylum Mollusca; class Gastropoda; order Trochida; family Trochidae; genus Steromphala; species Steromphala cineraria. The sequence continues at coordinate 1,741,577 of OU744734.1, forward strand.
GTTGTTGCTGATTAGATCTCAACGAACGGGCTGGACTAAAGACTTAACAGGTGTATATCAATAATCATACAGCGAATGTCACTGACGAACCAACCACATAATTTAGTAATTTAGATAAAATGGCGTAAAGGTACAGTGTCAAGAATTTCAATCAGCGTTTTTCCTTAGTCACGCATTACTGAATATATATTTATAAGATATAAACCAAACATCAAAGTAAAAGCATTTACACACGTTAGGTGTTAGGTAATATTAATATTATTTAATATGTGATTTTTTGGCTGTAATGTTACCTCAACAGCAAACACATTAGTTAAGTATTCAGATAGCTTTAAACAATCTAACACTTTTTGCTATCTACATACACTTTGAGAATAGAAAGAAAGAGAGACAAAACATGTGAATATATACCCGAGAAACATTCAATGTGCGAATCCAGAAATACAAGTGCAGCTCCCTTGGATACGTCATATCCGGCAAGCCTCGCTCTGATCAAGCCCTGCTGCTCTCGGTGACGGACTATTTTCACTAGGCCCAGTTTCTGCATGTACACTTTCAGTGGTGTCTTCAGGTACTCTATACATGTCAAACAGCTATGCCATAGACTGCAGGTTATACAATTCACACACTTTAAAAGGACGACGAACCATTTTTTTTGTATAGACTAACAAAGAGATCTATTAAAAGGAAAATAAAGGATATAAATTTTAAACAAAAGTGGATGCTGTAAAACAAACGTTACACGCTCGATCCCATTTCCCTATACCAGTTGAGTATAAGGTTTAGATACCAAATTGGTCGCCAACAGTTATTGCCTGATATTTGACATCTTCCTACGCAAAGCCTAAAACGACATTTTCCGAACTGCCAGTTGTATGCCTTGCTGCAGATCCTTGAGTTGTCTGTGCCTGCTCTATAGCTTACTATGAGAAAGAAAGTCCAGTCAGAAAGTAACTGGAGGTTGCTAACAACAGTCCAATCAGAAAATATCTCGCCTGAAGGGGCGCTAAATAAACAATAATCAAGATCTCGACGCTATCCAAGCCGTATAGAAGGACACTTTAGTACATTTATTGCTCCAAAAATATTACAGCAACGTCAATTGAAACCTATTCAATTTTGCATATTGTTAGACGTATTACTACATTTCTTATTCCTTAATTCTTCATGCAACTTAAGAGATCAATGCGCATTCAGCCTTGTTTATCTAAATGGTTTATTTACCATACGTCGATGCATCGTCAACCAGAATTATCTCCCTTAATAGGCGTGGCGGTGATTGGTCGATGACGCTATGAACGGAACGCAGAAGAGTCGACCAAGCCTCGTTGTGGAAACAAATAATGACACTTGCCATTGGGAGATCCTTTCGGTACTTTCTGTCTCTGCATCTGCAGGTATACCGGAAATACACTGACAGACACACTGACAGACAGACATTTTAATCAGTAAAAGGCCACACGCCCATAATCCAATCACAAAATGATGACTTGCACGAGTTTTACACAAATACGTTAGAATTACTTATTTTCCTTACTTGGTGTAAAGGAACAGACACATATTTTTGATACATGGATCTATATTTATTAAGGACATAAGATTTGCAATAGCATATTGTGATAATGTTGTTTTAACATGATAATCAAGAAATATATTCCTCATATCTGTTTAAGATTTACAGTTGAGTAGAACATGTATTTCCTCTTCAATTAAATTAAGATGATACTTTTTATAAATAGGGCAACATCTTAAATCACACGAAATATTATTATATCTACCAGTATCCCTTATTCCCTAAGGAGGGAAGCCTAATCTAAGGTTAGTCTCAACATTAAGGGGGGATTTGAATATTATATAATTAGAACATGTGGTTGTATCGCGGAGAAAGGAATGCCAAAAGGAATGCCAAACGTGTGAAAGTTTATAATATATTTAAAAATTAAACAGTGCAATCAAAGTTTAAAAACAGTCTCATCATGTCTTTCTTTTTTATTGAACTCAAAAAGATTATTTGTGAGGTTTCAACAAACAAGAAATCGGATTTATGAGTAAAACAACCTTCCAATGACAAAGAATATAAAAACACATATCACTGAAGCTTTGTGCAATTATAACGTTGCGCTAATAATGATGTTTTTTGATATATTTGACAAAGGCTCCGGCGTTTGTTCCAGGTAAATCGTTCACTGTCAGTGAACGAACATTTAGTGAGATCTATTTCATTAACTTTAAGTTGCTCATGTAAAAACTTTATGAATAAGGATATGGTTGTGTCACTTGGAAAGCATGTGTACATAGACATTTATCAATGTGCTAAAACCAAAATAACAACAAATCAGCGAGGGAAATAAACTTCCCAACACGATTACTCACGCCTGAAATCGAGTATCCTTAATATGCCGGTGTACTGATATCAGTTGACTGGCTTCCTCGTTGAAGCCGTGAAGTGTTGTGTTGGTGTTTTCCAATTTCACCTTTTCTCCCCATTCGCCTGAAAGGTTTAGAAAATTAAAAATAACCTTCCTTGTCATGTAGGTAATTGTAATACATTGATTAGTTTTATAGACGGGACCTGCTATATTTTTTAAACCGACATTATTTTGGAATGTGTATCATCATTGATATCATTAATATATGGAACAGTTTGATATGAATTAAACTTTTCTTTAATGGAAATGGATGCCAATATGAAAATCATTGATTAGAAGACTTATATATATTAAAGCCTTACATACACAAATATATATGAAAAAAATTCTTGCAGGAAGCAATACATTTTTCTCTATACTGTCTATTCCATCACCATTATTAATGTCTGAAACAATTGAGGTATATTCATCTTACCTGGGCCTTCGTTCTTGAAGTCCTTGACAAAAGGGGGATAACTCACATTGGTATCCTCTACAACTGTGTCATCCACAAAATAATACAAAGCACTTGAGTTTGCTTCCAAATTCCTCTCACTATGTCCTCCGTTTGTGAAAGCTTCTTCGGCATGTTGATTGCTTCTCTTCTCGTCACTTAATGCCCTGTCAGTCTTGTCCTGATTTCCCTCTTCATGTTTGATCTTATTTTGAGAAAGTGTCTTAAAATCACTCGAATTTAGCCCATTGTGCTTATATGCGCTAATGTTGGACGTGAACAACGGCGTATGAGTATCGATTCTAGATTTTATATTCACATCTTTGGGATTGCTTCTATCCAACAAATCATCGGCATGCTGCACTAGGGAGCGGGTTATATACAGGAATGATAACAATGAAGCGAATGTTATGATCTTTACATATTTTCGTTTCATAAGCCACATATTTCACCCCAAAGGGTTAAATATCACTTCATAAATGTCCTATTGATCAAGAATCGACACGCATTTAAGCTGTTTTTGACAAAACTCATTCCTTCATCACTAAAACTACATAACCAAGAGGAATTGTTTTTCGTGATTTCATTGCTTAAAACTCCCCCAATATCTGTACTCACGCGAGCTTGCTGATATCCACGTAGTATAACCTGTCGTCTCCTCAAGGTGCTCATATCACATATCAATAACACCTCTCTTGACTGCAGTATTGGGGCACATCTCAATACATAAAATTGTATTTCTTTGTCATTTCTTTACATTTTATGAAGAGTTTTAAATACAAAATTCAGCCATATAAACATTGATTTCATTTTGTCGAATATTAAATCATATTTGTTTTGTAAGCGAAAATTTTAGTAAAACTACGATTATATTGAATATAATTTCTATGTTACACATATGAGCATTAACCCGCTATTGTTATGTTAGAACCGAATGGCCCGGTAATGATAAAAATATTGTCTAATCGGAGCTAACATTATGAGTTAACTGAATAATTTTTAAACAATATCAAAACTTCAATCTGATATTCCAAAACATTCTTTTCCAAAGCTTAAATGCGACGTGACAAGCCCGGATGTAACAGCTTGCCTGTAAGATGGAGTCTTCTAGTCCATGTCTGCTACGTATAGTAGTCTGCCCTCCACCGGCCACCTGTCAAACATCACACGTGTTGCCCAGATCGATTATAGACATATTATGAATAGGTAGGAATATGATGATAAAAAAAAATCGATCGATAAAAATATGAGACCTTTATTGAGATAGTTTCTTGAATAGAGACGTTTTTATTGTTTTTTAGGATTTAAAATACAAAGCCAAGGAAAGGACGACTTTGGTCAAAAGTCTTGATGTATATAAGCTCTGAAAGTATCGCACAAACGCAGCCAGTTATTGTCAGCTGCCTGTACGTTGCTTGCGTAAGACATTTACATTCGTTTTAGAAGAGAAAAGACCCAAGAAAAGAATAACCTCTAAAAATAACACAAACTGGCGCCTGAGGTCTATATTTACAATTATAAACCTCAAGTGAAGTCACTCCATTGTTCTCCCGGGACACTATTCCCTCAGCCCCGGGCAATTACATCGATAATTCCCTCTGACCTGGGCAATTATGTTAATAATGCCCTCTGCCCCGGTCAATTATCTTAATTATTTTCCAACAATTAGGTTGATGATTTTTTTTAAAGTCAAAGTGTCAACTTACTATCACTTTTGAAAAATAACACAAATGTAGTTTTTCCCCATTGCAAATGTTTTTGGTTTTTTTGCTGTCCCGAACTCACAAAGCTCCCACTCCGGAACGCTGAACCCAACGCTCTGCCTACTGAGCTATTGTGACAGCACTGAAGGACATCCGATGTAAGGTGCTTTTATAACAAAGGTCTGAGTTTGAGTGAATTGATTAATTCTTTAACAACATAACATTTACTTTTAGGAAACTTTAGAATACTTTTTCATCCTTTTTGAAAAATATTTGAGGATCTGAGGATTTTGAGTCGATTCGAAAGTAAATATCACGCGAGTCAACGGACCACTGCAGATAAATGCTGAATGCACGTGCATCACATACAAAGGGGGACACGGCTGCGTTTGCGGGATGCGTTTCACAACCAAAAAAACATTGGATCATCTCAGGTCTTTTTATAACTGTGCCCATCACCTTATATTTTAGTGCAAAATTGTTTTCCCACTGTTCTATTTATAAGTTAGATAAAATATGACCCGTGGGCATTATATAAAAGTATGCCCCCCTTTCTGGAGAAATGCCCGTGGGCATTTCCCGCGGGCATCGGGCATACTTTTCAATAATGTATATTTTCAGCATTCCATTTCATAATTTCACACTCGTCAATATTTATAAGAATATAAAACTCATGTTAATTGCTAATATAGAAGAAACGAGACACAAACAGAGGCAAAACATTTGTTAAAAGAAATAAACGATGCCGAAAAATATTTTTTGTAACACATATGGTTCTCTCTCTTCCCAGAAATCTACACCTTTTTCTGTACTTCTGTTGTAGAATACATGCCTGGTTTTACGAAGACATCAGCGAATATTTAACTCTAAAGTACACATATACAGAGACATAACCTAATTTCTTAATTTTTAAAGCTTTAACTTTATGCTTACTCGCTCACCGTCTCGTCTAAGAGTTTAGTCCTTTCTGACTTTGCATATATTAAACATTTTTAGAAAACAGGTCATCGTGATATATTCTCTCACAACTTCATCGTTAAAAAAGATAGCAATATTTCAGACTAGGTACCAATAATGAATCTTTGCTTAGAATAGATGATTTATTATGATATTACCTTAACAGTTAGTTTAATATATCAATTAGCATGGTTTCAAACATAATCATATAATCAATCAATCTTTATTTAATAATAACCACTCACACTGGTACATGAAAAATTACACATAGCATTTATGACATATTGGCTATGCATATTGTATACATTGGAGTACATTGGAGGAGTCAAGTTTTGATAGTATTACATATAATTGAGATGAGTGTTGCTAGTTGCCTTATTTGGGAATATTTCTGTTTGGACGGGGTTCCTAGTGACAATTTTAACTTCGCTGGACCATACCAAAATGTCTTCAAATTATAAACCGAGAGCTCAATTTCCTTAAGCATATATTTCTATCTCACTTTCAGGAATTGATATGGACCGAAAATGGTTCAACTTATCAATTAAGATTGATATAATGTTATTTTCATAGTGTTCCTATATGACATGAAAACTGAAAAAATAACACCATGACATGAATTACATTTTTCTTTGATACAAGCTTAAGAACAATGAAAACGCACCAATTAACATTCGCCCTTTATTTTGAAATATTCAACCGGCCAATGACATATTTCCACAAAATATCGAACGAAGTACAACAGCATGTAACACGCGAGCATGGGATAATGATCAAACACATACACCGACAGTTTATTTTGATTTTTTTACCATTTCCATACATGTGATGCAATGAGCTGTGAGACATTAACCATTACTCACATTTGCAGTAGTTTGAATCAACCAATTCGTGTCTGTTTCATATGTTTCAAAACATATTTGTTTAATGAAGGCAGTGTTAAGACAAATTATATACACTATCGTGACCCCTAGCACGTTTAATATGTTGTCACGATGTTAAGAAATATAGGCACTTTTATTGATTATTGAATGTGTCTTCCATGTTGATGACATCTGGGTAATACTAGAAGTAATTTGAGACAATATGTTAACATAAAATGTCATTTTCTGATAATTCAACTCCAGTTCTTATCAGTTTAAAAATACGACATCAAAAACAGGAAACATTTGTAATTGAAAATGGTACATATTATATGACAAATTTAAGTGAAGTGTTTACTTTCGTTTGTCTGTCAGTGTAATTTCTCAATTATTTCAAATAGAAGTAAAACGGATAATATTGAGTCTAGGTTTACTTAGACCTTAATTTCCAATAGTTTTCCAATTTCTGACTGTTAAAGACCAATGATTAATTCTTGCTTAAATTGTTAATGTTAGTATATGTATCTTTTTACAGTCACCCGCATAAGTCATAAAGAATTATTATTTCTAACAATAATTCGACCCAGAATGTCAGTTCAATGCCTCTTGAGTTTGATATAAGTAAAATGATACCACAAACGTGAGCACAATGCAATTAGATTAATTAAACCAGGTATACCTGCAACTATCAAGTAGGTCACCAAGGCATGATTTCATACGACAGCACAATGTAAGGTTTCTATATAATTACAGACTGTAACAAGGGGTGACTATTCTGCCGAAAAGAGACAATGGCTAAAGCATCACCAGGAACCGATGGAAGATGGGGATGGGTCATTGTTGGGGGTATGTATGGATAATATATCTAAATTCATATAAAGAAATGTACAATTTCCATGGACATGTATACTCCTGTATGTCATGAGACTGTTCACCTTTGTATCTGAGTACAAATACAATGTAATCTGCTTAGTCTTGTATGCATCGTAGCATTTTGGTACATACCGGATAGTCTGGTAAAGAAATGAAGAAGTACAAATATCATGGATTTTAACATGTTTGGTATTAGGCCATCAGAGTGACCAAAGGTCAAATTTACAAAAAAAAACTTATTTTGTTATTATTCCCATGGATTTCTTTTACAAGATATATAATTAATTTTTGATTAAAAATAAATCTCATTTCATATTCAAACTGCAGTTAAAGATCGGGATTAGAGGAGAATATTTTTTTCAAATCTAATGAAATCATTATTTCTTTTAGATATGAAATTTTGAAATATGAAAGTATCTTTTAGAATGTGAACCAAGTCTGGCTTTTGAAATCTTAATTTTCAAGTTGCAAAGATAAATGTATAAAATTCAGTAACTTGTGTTTGTTTCTGTCAATCATCAATTCAATGAAAAACGTGTCAAATGTTTGTCATGTATTTTCCTTCCTTTTGGATCTCTAGTATATATTAAATACTTTATTACTGTACATGCACCATTTACCAACGTTATACCAAGTTTGAATGGTATTGGTATTGGTAGAGTAATATTACTCAGCATTTATCCTTAACATATTTGACATTTCACACTTGGGTTTCCAGTATGTTGTCGGTTGTGCTCCCAAATACACATACAGAAAAATCAATGATTATGACTAATAGTTACTTGTTTCAGTAACAGTACTTATACAGCCATATTCTAAACATACATTTCAAGTCTGAAAAGTTATACACTTGTCCAAATATCCTAATTCAATAATGTAATGGAGAGCGTGTAGAGATGTGTCATCATCATCACCCATCAATGTGTTGACAAGAAGACAGAAATTGAAAATCTAAAAGTAACATGTACATATGTTGATTGAGCCTCATGCCAAGCTGAAATGTGCTAGGTATTTAGCTGGCATTCCATGTGTACGTGTTCGTCCGTGATGCGTGTTGCGTGATACGTGATGCGTGATGCGTGATGCGTAATCGTGATGCGTGATGTCCGATTCCAGGTATCCGTAATAGTGTGGCGTGAGTAACCAATTTTTCAACAAATGCGTAATGAGTATTTTACACTTTGCACTAAAATAATAGAAGTTGATATCATGTACGCATGATGCGTTATGCGTAATGTGTAAAGTGATGTCTGCGTAAGTGCGTATTGCGTCTTCGGACACTCTCGTGAGCATTCTTGCGAACACGCACTAAGCATTGCGCACTACGCACTACGCGTACATGGAATGTACTTTTACTAGTTTAGTGTTTCGCATTACGCACTACGGACACATGGTTTGGGTCTGCTCCGGCAAACGAAATAATTACTGACGACCGGACAGAAAACCGCCAACAGGTGGACGACCGATGACTATCACTTCTTCTAACACTTTCACAATATTACATATTTGTGGGATTGTAAAGAAATTTTGAATGGGTATGATTGTAAATTTCAGCATGTTTCGTGAACAACCTGCTAGTGATTGGGCTGATTAAGACCTACGGCATCCTGTACGTACAGTTCATGAAGGAGTTTAAAGCCTCAGCGTCTGTGACCTCACTCATCCTCGGGGTCAAGGCGGCGCTCTTCAGTATCTCGGGTAAATAAACCTTATCATTGATAATAATATATAGTGTGGAATATAGTTCCAAATTTCATTCGTATTCTATAGTTTTGATGCTGTACCTAAAATGGGAGCTTCTGTCAGTATTGCATTAACAACAACAACAACACAGAGCTTAGGGTTGGATATTTGACATGGATGTGTACTGCTTAGCGTAGGTTCCCGCAGTAGACCTGAACAAAGTTGAGTGGAAGACAGAGTAAGTGAGGACGAGGATCTTGAAGACGACGATACGATGATGTTGAAGATGAAACGATGATGTTTTGCAAGTTGTGTTTTGCTCAACTCCCCGATAAACCGTAAACTATATTTTTGTCGTTATATGACTGCATATACCTCCTGTTAGAATCATGGATACTCGGCTCCGCTATGCTTCACCTCAGAGACCCATGATTCAAACAGGAGGTATATTGAGCGATACACCTCGGATATTATTGGTATATCTATTACTTACACTTTTATTTCGAAGGTCTGCTGGTGTTCAGTGTATTCATCTCCCGAGTCTCCACTAGAAGGGTGGCGCTCATCGGAGCTGTACTGACGTCAGGCGGGACCGTACTCAGCATCTTCGCCGACAGCGTTGCTTTCACCATCTTCTCACAGAGTATTCTCACAGGTGAAACATTGGCGGAATAACTGAAAATTCCGGGGTTTGTTTTCTTAAGCTATCACAATGAATATCATTATAATTAACACATCTACACTAAATTCTCATAGAGAGTAAACGATCGGGTGTATTCTGGTAATTGGTCGTTTAGTACAAATAATCGTTTTACGTTTTCTGTGAAATTGGTGATATGACAGCAAGTAATTAAAATAATGCAGATGTTTGAAATTAGTTTCCCGTATTGTTTACAAGTTGCCTGCATGTTTACACGCTAATTTTCAAACGTGAACAGATAGCTACAGAAGCTTTTCTAAGAGATTTGAGATATATGTATATTTTCAATGTACTCTGATGAATATGTCAGAACCGGTGAAAATTCTACGAAAAACTCCTAAACGTCCTTTTGGAGACATCCCCATGTTCACTTCCCACAAGCCTTTGCGCGACATTGCAAAACATACGACCCTTTCTATTTATAGCAACCTGCCGTTTCGATTTTTTAATTCTTATTTCACGAATAATGATCCGTTTTGGTTGTACCTATTGATTTCTGAATATTCATAAAATTCGTTAAAATACTTTTAAAATTATCTACATTGCTAAAATTCTGATCAAGGGGCTTTAAGCTGTTCTAATGTTATATTTTACAGGAATTGGAAGTGCATTTGTGTTTTCCCCGGGAATATTTCTGATTGGAGAGTACTTCGAGAAGAAACGTGGTCTTGCCATGTCAGTCGCTAACTCTGGAGTCAGTATCGGCTTGATGATTTTACCTCCCCTTATCACCATCCTGTTTGAAGAATACGGGTTCAAAGGGGGACTACTGTTGTTGGGCGGGGTTATGATGCAGACAATAGTTGCCTCTGCTCTGTTCAGGCCATTCACAAAGAAACTTGACACCAAGCAGGGGAATAAGGAAGAGAATCCAATCACAGATAAGGATACAGAAGTTGTTTCTATGATAAGGGTGGAAACAGAGGATGAGCTTAAGAAGCTTGACGAGGATCCGAAAGATCTTATGGAGACACTTAACGAGGACAAGGGAGATAACGATGAGAACAGTAAGGAGAAGAACTGTCCAAAATGCAGAAGCTCGTGGTCCTGCGTACTAGAATTTCTCAGATCAATGGACTTCTCTCTGTTCCTCAATCCAGTATTTATCGTCATCCTGGGCTTCTCTTTTTTCGGGTTGATAGGTAACGAGCTCGCTGGTATATTCCTGCCTGCCCTAGCTAGAGAGAAGGGTCTAGGGGAGATGCAGACGGCCACATTACTGACCATTGCAGCAGCTCTGGATCTCTTCAGTCGTCTCCTGCCTGGACTCGTCTCACACTTCAACATCATTGATCGACCCAAGCTCATGGTCGTGGCCTTCGTCCTGATGGGAATCACCTTCCAGTTTACCCGCTTCTTCCACTCCTTCGAGACGATGCTCATCTTCGTGGTCATTTACGGATCCCTTGCTGGATTTTTCTTCTCTCTGTTACCAGTCATGGTGATTGACTTTGTTGGTTTCAAGACTTTCCCGAAAGCTTTTGGATTTATTCAAATAGCACAAGGAGTCGCAGGGTCTGCCGCCTATCCTGTTTTAGGTTTGTACTCAACTTAGAACAGTTTATAAGACCATATTTTTCTTCACTTGTCAAATTAAACAATTATATAAATATCTTTAAGTATTACAAACGCTTATTGCTGTAATTACTATTTTCCTTTTAAAATTCCTGTAAAGAAAACTGATTTAGCAATTGACCTGCAGCAAATTAAGAATTTCATTCACAGTGAAGGTCTCATTTTTTATTTTTTATTTTATTTTCAGCAATGCTCAAAGACTTGACTGGAAACTACGCCGTCACGTTTCACTTTCTAGGGGCGTCGCTGTTGCTGGCATCCGGCATTATACTCACGGAGCCGCTCTTACGGAAACTGGGAGAAAAGAAGGCCCGTTTGAAGGATAATTCTTGAACTCTTAATGTCTTCAAGAGCCAACTAAACTTAGTTTTTAATTCCAAAGCTATATCTGTTAACGCTTTTGAAAAACACGACTTTAAAAAATACGTCGTTTATAAATCTCCTTAACTAGACAAGATTGGATAGTGAAAATGGCCCTTCACAAAATGGGTGAATAAATCATTTTCTAACAAGGTTATTTATATTGATAACATCTTTATTGTTTTTGATTTATACCGTTTCCTTTTTTATTCCAATTCCAAAGATCGTGTCCAAAATTAACATTTATAAAGTTGTTTCAGGAACCCTCGTCAAACAATTAAAAGCATCATACTCACTGTGTATAATCGTACGCCGGAACTAGCGAGGTGTACGGCGGAGAAATGTTGCTAGCGAGGAGCCGAAATCGAACTTTCAAATAATCAACATCATGTGGTAATTTTAGCACACATTTAGTAAAATGTATGTGCTTGTCATTCTGTATCCAAGGGACAGTAACAATGACAGTTGCGAGTAATGTTGTTGTGAGTAACATATTTGCTATCTCTGACTATGAACAGGATATGACATTAAATAGTTATGTCTCGGAAAGCTATTGACATGATAATAACATAGAAAAAGTTGATGAAACAGCGATGATTGCTTTTTAAGTGATTCCGTTTGCGATCACGCTCCTCGCTAGCAACATTTCTCCGCCGTACACCTCGCTAGTTCCGGTGTACGGTTATACACAGTGATACTCTGATGTTTAAAATTGTGAGTACTTATTCATAACAGATTTTGTTTCCGACAGGATTTCGTTGTGTACTCATTTGAAAAGTTGGTATAATTTGAATAATGTTTTGATTTCAATTATTTCTAAGTCACACATGTTGTTGCAGTGAAAGAGTGGAACTTGAACCACCATGTATCCATACAACTAGAAATGTTTTTACTCGTAAAAAAGATATCTCCCCCATTCACTAGTTTAGCTGAAATCCCTTATAAACCCATAAAATAAAAACATAGCGTTTCAATATTACATGGGACACGTTAAGTAAAATCTCCGCAGTTTCTCAATTTGAATGGTAGGATTAGTTTGCATGACAAAGTCCAAACTCTTGCCTTTGAAACAATAAATATATAATTGAACTCCCAAAATGCAAATCTACATCATTGATATGAAGAAGATGTATACCAAATTTGTTGAAGATTGATCAAGTAGTTTCAGTGCTATGCTATGGGAGACATAAGTAGTTTAATGTGCTTACGTCTGAATATGACGATATCACAATTGAAAGAAGCATCACGTTTTTGCTGCTCAAATTGTTCATTAAAGGGGCAGTAGCACGTTTTTTGATAATTTTATATTTTGAAATTTTCAATGAAAATTGTAAGTTAATACTAAATGTAATATTTTGAGAGTGTAAAAAATCTTATTACACAAGCCAATCATCCATAGTCAGAGGACAAAGTATGAAGATTCTCATAAAATCCATCGGCGGCCATTTTATGTGAACACCTTTAATTCATTTTGTGTCAGAAAAAGGAATCGCATGGCTAAACTTTACGTTATATATTTGAATTAGTACTGCTCCATTAAGTTTAAATACATTGTCTTTCAATTGGAACCATTAATTTTCATTTTCCTGACATCACCTTATAGTCCCCCTAAAAACGTGCTACTGCCCCTTTAAAATGCATAGGACTCGTTTAGAGACGCAAACATCAAGACATGACCACATTGCGTATAAGGGTGATGCAAATTGTATCATTCACTCCTTGAGTCTGCGTTGTTGAAACAGTCACATTCGTTGTGAATGTCATATGCTTTCTACGCAGTTTTCTACGTCAGGATATACTGAACCAATTTCAACAAGATTTGTGCTTTGAATTTACTTTGTTCTATGCACAGAAACATGTCGAGCAGAAAATAGTTTGACTTCTTTTGGGTAGTAAACATAATTGCTCATATAACTACACTACTGTTTTTTAGCTCCGAGTTTTAATTACACTGTCTTCAGTAATCAGTCTATATATCTACCTCTACGAATCGAACATTTGATATATCAAAAACCTTTGGCCGTTTTACAAATTAACGTCGGTGAACTTTTAATAAACTTGTCAATTTCTGAAAAGATTTTTGTTCATTGGGACGATGAATATGAAAAACATGACTCAATACAAATAGTATTTTTCCCGCAATAATCAGGTATAGAATAGTGTTTTCCAAACAAATGTACATGCACTCATGTTAGTAGTGTAAATTCCCCTAGTTCACGACAAGGACAATGCTCCCCGTCCAAACCAATAAAAGAACAATGGAAATACAAAGGGAATCACTCGAGCGTGAGCGTGGCGGCCATCTTGCTCGTCCAAGTTGTAGGAAATAGTGGAATCACTCGAGCGTGAGTGAGAGTTCGTGGGATGAATGGAACGCTCCTTCAAACTCGACTAAACAAACCATCAATAAGAGATCTAAGAAATTTAAAGGGGTAGGTATTGAAACACAACTGAAAGTCTAATTATAATAAAGGATCTAAAAATAGTCATGATGATTCATTACTTAAAACTCGACGTTTAGATGAATGTAAATCAGTGTGTGCATAACCCTGATACAGCGAACATCATATCGTTGAAACGTGTCTTATTCATTTCTTCAAATCATCAACATGGATAAGGAATTGAAAACCTTTTATACTTGGAAGTATGTTCATCGCGTAGCTGATATGTTGGGGGAAACCATTTTACAACAATCATCTGAATGGTTTTACAACAGACAAAAATGTGTGGAAGACGCGAGAGCAAGCTATCGTACACAGACTCCTACAGCAAAGCGAGTCATCATCAAGAAACAACGCTCATTTCCGATTTTGATTGATGAGGTGAAGACTGTGGAAATTATACAATATTTGGAAGCTCTCCTTACGTTGTGCTATACGTTGGAGATAGTTCGTGTGATCAACCGTCTTTCGTCGGAGCTATGTTTTGGATGTATGTTTCAAGACATGGGTGAAACGATACACTCCTGTAGCGGGAAGAGTGAAGAAGAGACCGTAAACCAGTATTTTGAACTTGCATTGAAAGACATGAACGAGGATCGTGTTATCGAAAACTGGATGGAGCTCATACATAGTGACCCTATGCTTGTCAATGTGTCTACTTTTATGTATTTTAAGTATCAATGTAAGGACTACAGAGACGCAACGTTCAAAACAGAAGGTTGGCTTTCAGGTCTTAAATCTCGCGTCATTAAAATGCTGAAAATAGATCGAGATCATCAATGATGAAAATATGTGATTATTATAAGAATAAATTTTGTTAATAAAATATGAGTCTTCATTGTATGTCTTCATAGTTGATGTGTATTTTGAATCGAAAACATGACCTCTCGCTCGTCTAAGACGTTAGAGAGCTTATACTTCGACCCCAAGTTACCCGGCAGTTACTTTTCACCCGCCAAATTCCGACAGAATTTGAAACGACAAGGTCAAGATGTACCCACGATCTCTAAGGTGAAAGCCGAGTTGAGTAAGCACGATGCCTACACCTTACACAAACCAGTCAAACGTAGGTTTCAAAGACTTAAAGTAATAGTCAATGCTATAGATCAGCAATGGGATATGGATTTAATGGATATGAGTCGCTATGCCAAAGCCAACGACGGTGTACGTTATATCCTCATTGCCATAGACATCTTGTCTCGCTATCTATGGGTCGCCCCTTTAAGAAACAAGAAACCCGAGTCTGTCGTCGAGGGTCTGAACACTATACTATCACAGGATGGACGAACCCCTCAAAAGATTAGGGTGGATAAAGGCACAGAATTTAAAGGGGCTTTCCGCGACTTTACCGAGCGCCGTTCTATAGACGTATTCGTTACCCAGAATGAAGATATCAAAGCGAATTATGCCGAGAGGGTCATTCGCACATTAAGGTCATTGATTGCAAGATACAACACGCATGAGAACACAGAGCGCTACATCGATGTATTGAACGATTTAGTGTACAACTATAACCATACCCTACATCGTAGTTTAGGTGAGTGGACTCCTGCCGATGTCAACAAACAAAACCAAGTCAAAGTGTGGGCACATTTATACATGACACCTCCCAATTAAGGTACCCACCCTGTTTGAGCGCGGCTTTAAAACAAAACTTTTAAAGTGTAGATTTGTGAAATGAATAGAATCGCTACATCATATAAAAGCAAACTTGGAAAGAAAAAGTGTGGTCATACAATTGGAAGATCTACAGGTAGCACATATCGACCCTATTATACATACAAACACTCCACTGTTGAACTGAACTCTATATAAACCATGTGAAAAGTAGTCTGACTTCATTTTCCACATAGTCCATCTACGGATCTGTTGTCACTTGGTCTTACTGAAGCTTACCATGGAACGACAATTATACATTCCCAATGCACAGAAGTTTATAGACTTTTTTGAGCGTCGACGTGGGGGACAGAAGGGAGGCCAAGCTCGACCTGGTTCCCGTATCATCACCATTAGTTCTCCAGCTGATGAGGTCTCTATTGAAGACCAGAAGACCAAGAGATCACCAAAGCGAGTCAAAGCTATCAAACGCAAAGCAGAAGACGCCAGTCTACCTCCAGAAGGCCAGAGCTCACCCAAAAAAACTTTTGTAGGGAAGCCATCTCAGTCCAGAGATTTCTTTCTAGAGTAAACGAGGACTTGGCCAACTGCGCATGCGTCATAGTTTCTGTACTACGCATGCGCTTCATTTAAATGTAACCATCCATGAGAAAGAGTGGTTATCATTCAAGATGTCCTTCCAGTGTACTGTCTGTCTTGGTTTGCTCCCTGTAGATGTTCGTGGGGAAGATGACAGTGGATGTTTTACTTGTGTTTACTGCAAGACTAAGTTGAAGTATACTTACAACCGGTTCTTAGTTCACAGTGACAAATGTACTGTGAAAAGAAAACTTTCTCGTCATGTTCCCCTGTGTACTTGTGGTGTTAACCAGAGAGTATAAAACACATTTACGATAGGCACGCATTGACATTTTCTCTCTGACCAGCAGACAGATCAGATCTCGGAAAAAAATGAAGAGAACGTCACAGGTGAGACCCAGGGATATTTTCTCCACCTTTGACAAACCGAGAAAAGCAAAGCTGAAAACTTCAACAAAGAAACAGGTTACTTTGAAGACACAACGGACTGCTTCTAAATCAAAAGGGAGCCAGCAGAGGAAATCTCCCAGTAAACTGAAAATACAAACTATCTCGACCATACAAGGTGTTGTGAACAGGGCTGTAGCTTCCTTGAAAAGAGAGAGGCTTGAGAGAGGGTATAAAAGGAAGCTACAAACTCTCTAAACCCTGCATACCCGTATGAGATCGGGAATGGAGCAGGTCAACTGTCCGGATTGTGGGAAGAGCTTTACACGTAAGGACAACCTACTGAGACATCAAAAACAAAGGCATGGAAGGACATCTTACTCACCTAATCCTCTGAGTGACCAGTCTCTGTCGCTGTCTCCTCCTCCTCCTCCGACTCCTCAGAGTGGCCAGTATCAGTCTCCTCCTCCTCCTCCTCCTCCTCCTCCTCCGCCTTCTCATGAGCAGCGATTCCAGCTCGAGATTCCCTCCAACGCTCTCGTGGTTGGCCCGAGTGGTTCGGGGAAGAGTGTATTCGTCTTCAACCTATTACGACACGGCTTGATTCAACCCCTACCAGACTCTATTGTCTGGTGTTATTCTGTATGGCAACCTCTCTACGAGAGCATTCAACAAGCCATACCCCAAGTCCAGTTTGTGAAAGGCCTACCTCACGATCTCGAGGATGAACATTACTTTGATGCCAACAAACAGAATGTCTTGATCCTGGACGACTTCCTAGCTGAAGCCAAGAATGATAAACGGATCTCTCGTCTGTTTACCCAAACCTCTCACCATAAGAATGTACTCATTTTATTATTGATCCAGAACATTTTTCCAAGAGGCAAGGAAAGTCGTGACATTGCTCTCAATTCACATTACGTTACCCTGTTCAACTCCCCCGTGGACAGACAACAGATTAAGATATTTGCCAGAAGAATATTCCCTGACAACATCACTAAATTCATGAGTCTTTACGAGAGAGCTGTTGATACACCTTATGGGAACTTAACCGTAGATCTTAAACCTACTACCAGCGAAAAGAACAGACTTCACGTTAATATCTTGACATCCAATCCAACACACCATCAACCTAGCTTATACGACCAACAACGTGAGATAAAAGAGGACGTACCAACCCTAGACGTTCAGTCAGTTCGAAACCTTCATGCTGAACAGACGTTTCTTGACGACTTGCTTGAAACAGCTTCTCATTCAAGCAGTGAAGAATCGGGGCCTTTCACTATGGCTACAGCTTGCGCCGATTGCGGTGTCTTGATTGACAACATGCACGACCTCCAACGCCACATCAAATCCTGGTGTCCAGCCAATGACAATGCATTGACGTCCAGCAAGAGGAAACGGGCCAGATACATCAGTGACGATTCGGATGAGGAACAACAGCCTATGCAGAAAGGAAGTGGTATAGATGATTCAAAACCACTTCCTCGTCACTGGAAACCCATCAATGACATGGCAGCCGAAGAGTGGCAAAATGTGGGCTTGCAACGTATCTGGAAGCGGGTGTATCAGCTTTATGAAGGTGACATGGCACTCAACAGGACAAAATACAAGCGTCTCGGTCGGACAGTCGAGTGGACAGATCGGAAATTGAAACAGCTTTGGGATACTAAATTGATGGATAGTCTCAACAGCATCCTCGAGTTTACTCAATATTTTAAAGAAGCACCCCTGTTTGTACCCCTCCTGAGCAGTCTGGATGAGATAGACCCGTCCTCAGAGCAGACCATGATCAAGGGTAAAATCAGACGTTTCATTCATCCTAAAATGAAGGACATTCTCACTCGGCTGGATAGGCCTGAATTAGACACTGACGCGGAATCAGACGTGGCTACTGACGGTAGTTCAGCCGATAACGAGCAGAGTGATCAGGACTGATTTATAACAGAAAGTCTAGGCTAATCCACTGTCAGTTCAGTCTTCATCTCTGCTGAGACAAGATGACTAAACCAAGCTTGCTTCATGTGGTAAAATCACCAAGCCCACTCCAAAGACAGAACCACAAGAACAATAAGAAACGACCTATTTCTCTCTATGTCAAAGGGGTGATCAAGCGAGGACCACCAGGTCGACAGAGATGGCATGAAACCAAGGTTCAGAAAGGATAGTCAACTACATGGGACAGTTAACCACATAGGATACTCATGAAATATTCAGCCCACCTGGACACAGTGACTGTTAAAATGTAGCACAAAGCACAGAGGAGACTTGCAAATAGTATAATCAGCACTTGATTCTGTTTGTGTATTTCAGGCTTGTATTTCAACCCTGTATCACAATCTTCTCTCTTTCTTGTGAATAAATAATAATCAATAAACTGTCAGTCATAGTTTGTTTGTTTTTTACTGTGACGGAGTATTGTTGTAGACAGACAGTGAACGAGATCATACCATGTATATACCATGGCATTGCAGTCTATCCTCGGTTGGTCAGGACACATAAGGGTTCTCTCAATCTGAATATTTTCAAATAGCATGTTATAAAATGTATCTGTTGTTCAAATATATCAAACTACCTATCACCCCTTATACACGGTTTATGGACTAGTTCATTGCATAAGATCCCATGACATATTAATTTACCAGTAAAACAAGTTTCTTTTTCTGTTTGTTAAATTCGATTCAAATATAGTAACGTGCGTGTTCAAAACACGTACGTAAAACAGCTACCAAATCTACATTCAGAAATAGTCGTAGTCAATCGCTAAAAAAGTATATTCATAAGGACATAAACTATCTAAAAAATGAACCCTCTTTTCTGTTTAAAGTTCCGTTCTTGAGAGGGGGCATTTTGCAAGGGGTAATAAGGTAACTAGATATAGATTTGCACAAACACCCCCCTTACAAAAGATCTCTCCAGGCAAACTAATTAGCAAAGCCAGTTACAATTAAATAGCACACTTGTAAACATCACCTTCCAAGCGTGACCTTATATCAGGATTGAATGAAATACCTCACTAGGTCAGTGTATGTGGACCCTATGTCAATAGACTTGGGCTATGTCGATTCTTTATTTGTATGGACGTCTTAAGGTTAAAAATACGCATAGTGTTTTTGGACATGAACTTGTCACTCATTTTACAGAGACAGTCAGTCAGTCTAGTAAGCAGTGCAACCCATAATATCATGTTTCCATGGTTACACAGCATGCACACCGTCTCCACTTCGATCATTACTTTCCATGCTTTCAATTGTTATGAAAAATACCCAGTCTCCTTTCAATACAACTGTTTATGAATGGTTCCTATTGACACTACAAGAACTCTTGCAACAATAATAACAGTACCAAATTGACAATAGCTCGTTATCAGAAAACATGCTCAAAGTTTTAATGTTTAACACCTCATAAATAAATTGTGTGATAGGAACCTACATCCTATATATCATGATATAAATTCAAACTATCTCAATGTTTCATCGCGAAATGATAAGATAAAGACAGCTTCATGTGTGCATGGGCGCTTTGCTGTAGGAGTCTGTGTACGATAGCTTGCTCTCGCGTCTTCCACACATTTTTGTCTGTTGTAAAACCATTCAGATGATTGTTGTAAAATGGTTTCCCCCAACATATCAGCTACGCGATGAACATACTTCCAAGTATAAAAGGTTTTCAATTCCTTATCCATGTTGATGATTTGAAGAAATGAATAAGACACGTTTCAACGATATGATGTTCGCTGTATCAGGGTTATGCACACACTGATTTACATTCATCTAAACGTCGAGTTTTAAGTAATGTATCATCATGACTATTTTTAGATCCTTTATTATAATTAGACTTTCAGTTGTGTTTCAATACCTACCCCTTTAAATTTCTTAGATCTCTTATTGATGGTTTGTTTAGTCGAGTTTGAAGGAGCGTTCCATTCATCCAACGAACTCTCACTCACGCTCGAGTGATTCCACTATTTCCTACAACTTGGACGAGCAAGATGGCCGCCACGCTCACGCTCGAGTGATTCCCTTTGTATTTCCATTGTTCTTTTATTGGTTTGGACGGGGAGCATTGTCCTTGTCGTGAACTAGGGGAATTTACACTACTCATGTTCCTGACGAGAACTGTATATTTGTATCGACAGAAATCGGACAAGGCAAAGCTCGAACATAAGGAAAGGATTCATTTGATAGACAAGTCAAATGTTATTGTAATGTGTCGTTATATACTTCTCTAAATAATTTAAGGGACGTTTAGCTCATTAGCTGTAACTATTTGTAACATCGTAGCTAAAGGGAAACGGAATATCTGTACATATACTACAAGACAAAATTTAGACTCTGTGAAAAGTGTAATGTCCTATTTTCTATCGCTAATATCTTAAAAACTAGTGACTATTCTTCATGTCTCTGGATAAACGCCGTAACAATGACTTAAAGAAAGCTTGAACATTTTATTTGACCCCCAATAAGGGAAAAACTGTCCTCGTTACAAACTGGTACTAATGACGTAAAAAATGCCTTTTCAACGAAGTCCATGGACTTCCCCTGAGCATTTGTCAGTTAACTTTCACGATGGACTATTCACTACCATGAACAATTCCAAAGCAATAAATCCACAGGGGTTAGAGTATTTTTCAATTCGGTAAATAGATGATAAAATGTATACTCTTGCACTTCTAAATTCCAAACGTACTTTAACTCTAACCCATCTTTTCTAATATCTTATTTTTGACAACTGGCTCTCGCATTAGCCCCAAACTAGTTATGCAACCATAGTTAGGATTTTTATCAGGTCGAAACCGCGTGATAACTCCCAACCCATGGGGAACCATGGACCTCCAGATCCGAAGCCGAGCGCGCTAACCACTGCGCTGCGACTGTATATATATTGATTGATTTATATCATGGTAATACCAATGGTACTAATTAAAGTAAGCAAAAATAGTACAAAATCACAGGAACCCGATATCGTCAATAAAATGTAGGTAAAACGTAGATAAGAAAGACCTTTCTTATCTACGTTTTACCTACATTTTATTTACGATATCGGGTTCCTGTGTACAAAATGCAGTTCTAGGAATTACCAATGGTCATTTTTGTAGAGCCTTAAGAATCTTTCAATAATACAACAAGACAAGATACCCTTTACGTGTTTATTAAAAGCTAGCACCGAGAGGACCCAAGTCTTCAATTACTCTTAGAGTGTTGAACATTAGCCACGCCTCCTCTAGACTTGGCACCTAGCAGAGTGATGGGGTTAGTGCCAACGTGGAGAATAACCTGGCGGTGGGGTAAAACCTGGGCAATAACACCTGCAAAATAAGATACTGTAAAATCATTATACTTCGAGGGAGTTATATAGTGCGCGAATATCTAACCTCGCATCGGGGTAAAACCTGGGCAATAACACCTACAAAATAAGATATACTGTAAAATCATATTTCGAGGGAGTATATAATGCGAGAATATCTAACCTCGCGGCGGGGTAAAACCTGGGCAATAACACCTACAAAATAAGATATACTGTAAAATCATTATATTTCGAGGGAGTTAAATAATGCGCGAATATTTAACCTCGCGGCGGGGTAAAACCTGCGCAATAGCACCTGCAAAAGAAAGATATACTGTAAAATCATTATATTTCGAGGGAGTTATATAATGCGCGAATATCTAACCTCACGGCGGGGTAAAACCTGGGCAATAACACCTGAAAAATAATATATTTGTAAAGAACGAGGTTTATGTACAGGAAAATGGAGAAAAAAGACATCTTGTCAAGCAAACAATAAGTGAGAAACTAACACATAACTAACTAACCGCGACAAAGTTATTTAGGTTTACAAAATTAACAGGAATGTTAATATATATCTTGGATTTTCATTTTAATACAAATCAGTATGTCAGGTTTCGCATTTCAGGTAACTAAGTACGGAAACTTGAATGAGCTTGTTATTGTTTAACAGTGTATAGGTTACTAGATGTGATGACCCGCCACTCAGAGCCTAATATTGGGGTCTCGGGCTGAAAATACCAATATAATGTAACTATGGAACTTTAATATAAACTCAGAATTTGTTATATATGCCACAATAGCAAGAGTACTGTATTTATGAAATTATCCAGCTGATACAAAACAATTAAGCGATTTGCTCTAAAGAACCATTCTCACCTCGCTTTCTGCGTTTCTTTTCAAGGACACACGAGCTCTGAAAGGATAAGGAACGATGTAATCTAGAATACTGAATAAAGAAAGAATTTTTGAAAATGACATCGGGAACAGCATTAGGGTTCATGCAAAGACTTCTTACTTCAATAGCTCATAAGCAAGTGACGAAAGTCCGCCAACAGCACCTTGCCATAAGAATTTCACAAGTCGAGATCACCCTTCAACTGCGGAGATTGTGGGAACGATAACAATCCGACCCCGATGACAGTTTCTCGAAACCGTGATTATTCAGTGTTAAATACGGGATAATTAGGGGGTGTGGTGCGCCCTACGGGTTTCAGAATTGACGACATTGGATCGAGAAAGCCACGGGAAACTAAGAAGTAAACAGAATTCAAATTTCATGACCAACATTCTTATATAATCTTAACAAGCACTTAATAAATATGAATCTCAACATTTACTACATGTATATTTGGAACCCTCCAGGGACTAGTGCCCATCCCCACACCCCCTTCTGTATC
The DNA here is from genome assembly GCA_916613615.1 of Steromphala cineraria. Taxonomy (NCBI): domain Eukaryota; kingdom Metazoa; phylum Mollusca; class Gastropoda; order Trochida; family Trochidae; genus Steromphala; species Steromphala cineraria. The sequence continues at coordinate 1,764,863 of OU744734.1, forward strand.
CGCCTATGTTATATCTGTCAGACAGTTGGAGTAGTAGACTAGTAGATGAAACGCACCCCACCACAGTCGCTGGTGTACTGGAGGGTGAAGTTGCACTCGAACCGCAGAGTGGGGTCCACATTCACGCTGAAGAGATGGAAGTATGGACTGACAGTCTTGCTAGTGGTAGTCGTGAAGCCTTTATCCTTGGCGAACACCACTCCATCTCCGCATCTGCAACAGTCACAGTCTACTAGAGATGGGTGCTACCGGGTAGGCGGGACATGTTCCGGCAGACTAAATAGGGATAGTATGCTTTCCATTTTAAAGGTTTTTAAAGTCTAAGAGCTAAGTCTAACATTGTAAAAACATTCTTTTCTTCGTTACTGTTTACATTATGGTTGCGAAATACATCTAATCAATGCAAAATCATAAGAGATGATGAATAGACCAAACTAATTTCATTTATTGAAGAAATAATTTATGACCAACCACAGGCAATCTATCCTCTAAACGTCTGGATAGGCAACCACTCGCGTAATATCCATTAGTCTCAAACCATACATACTATGTAGAGAAGATGCTTTAAAATATCACACTGACCAAATCCCTCTACAATCAACACTACTTATTGATAACTTTTTCAAATGTTAATTTCTAAAAATGTTATTGCTTTAACACGCGACAAGAAACTTATGAAATGAACAAATTAAATCTCAGCTCATGTCATATCAAACTGACCAAAACAAACTTGATATCCGAATGTAAAGTTAGATGGAGAACATCACAGTGAACACAATCAACACGTCGCAAGACAGTTCTTTAAAACGTACAAGAAATACTACTGAAGCCATGATTCTAAAAGACTCACCCAGCACGTATGACCGAGTAGCGAGCGCCGAGACCATCCAGGGCGTCACAGGATACGGGCTTCAGGCAACGCTCATCACCTGCAGCAAACACCAGAGATCATTTTATCATAGTCTTTTGTATTGAAAACGAACAGATAAATATTACTTTTATGAGAAAATATTTGAAATAAAGTAAAATCAATACTACAGTTTCCATCATTTCGGCTTGTCACTGCAAAGTTTAGTTTTAAGAATTTTATTCAACTTAAGGCAAACGTTGTTTAACAAAGAATATTTGAAAATGCTTGGTTTTGACTTAACGTAGTACCTCAGTATTGCATAGGTCTGTTGAATTGCTATCAAGCTTCACCTAGCAGTTAAGTCTCGTTAAATCGTATAATTTCAACTAAGCAGTTTGCCAAAACGAGCGTGACAGACCCAAAAAGTGTGCTTACAATTTTCTCTAAATGCATGATCCCCAACCAAACCAGTGTTTATTTCAAATGTTAACCTGCGCATAGTTTGGAGAGGTTTTTGTATAATACCTGTGAAAATGGCTATTGAGGCACACAAGCATCTTTGTTAAGCTTCACAAGGATCTGTGAGAAGTTGAAGGTACCTGTGAAAGTGGCGATGAGCTGCACCATCCTGCCGAGTGCTACAGTGGAGCCCCCCAGGTCCTCGCCCAGAACATCCACCATACACAGGACCACAGTGGAGTCGGATGTTCCATTGGCGTAACTCTCGATGTCATGGGCCGCGATCAGGCTTGGGAAGGGTTAAAGGACAGTAAACGTAATACATAAAATGGTTAAAGTGAAAACTTGAGGTCACGATTGTCGATTTATTGTTTATACATGTAGGTGGGCTGACAGCACAAAGTGATTATCTGCTTTCTGAATACCATGAAGACCGTTTTCTGCCCGATTTGCTACGATTCAGTTACTAGATAGGTAGCAATAACAGGTTAAAGGAGTGGGCGAGTTATTGTTTAGCGCTGATTAGAAAGTATTGCAGCAGCCATTAGCCACGCGGGTTCAAGGAGACCTGTTTGATAGGAAGAGTAATGAGCCTAACACGAGGAAACATCCAAAAGAGGTGCTTGATAGTACAGAGCGAAAGTAGACTTGTGGGTGCTGATAGCAAAGTTAAGATAAAACACGCGAGGGATGCTTCATGTGGTAGTGATGTACATGCAACCTTTGGTCGTTCACTCAATTATGTCAGAAATCGGGCTCAAAAAGGGCAGATAACTCACGTTTCATCCACCTCGTGGCCATACGAGTCGTCGTCCCCGTCCTTGGTGAAGGTGCACGTGACGGTGTACTCCTCCGAGTACTGGTGTACTTTGCTGTCCGGCTCCCCGTACGATACTAGTACCACTGCGGCGTACACTTTCACGTCCTTGCGTTTCTGTGGACAAATTGAATTTATTTTGACAAGAGACGGGAAGAACAAATGCAAGATTCCTCGCATTTCTGTGTACAGACTTATATTTCATCTTGCATAAGGAGGTGAGGTGAGGTGATGTGGGGTTTTAATGCCGCTTTCAAGATTATTTCACTTATATCGCGGCTGTTAGAATTATTACAGGGAGAATGAGCTTACCACTGGGCTATCTGCCCTTGAACTCACAAAAGCATTGCACCAAAACCTCACTGCGTGTAATACAGTTCTCTACTGCAGAAACATTGTAGAGCCCTTTGTTGGATTCGAACCCCGGACCTCTTGATCCAAAGCCGAACGAGCTTACCATTGCGCTATTCCGCCCCAGGATACTTTGATATAACATTTTCTCTATTCTTTGTATCAATTCAGTTATCGATTCATGTTAAGAATCTTGAAGGTAAACTTACGATGAACATACAATCATTGCTACCCGAGCCCCCCTGGAAGGAGAAGTCCATCTCGAAGTTGACGTTGTCAGTGGTTATGAAGTGGACTTCAACACCGTCCTTGCAGATGACCTTAGCTTCAGCGTTCAGGTCCGTCACTATCTTTATGTTCCCGTCCTCCATACCGTCACTGCCGCAGTCTGGAGTAACTGTTGGTAGCACATAATCGTTATATTCTTGAGATCATTAAATTTTGTGTTGAATAGACCATTAAGAGTTAATGCCTGCATAAACCATATTTTAAGTGAAGTCTTCATGAATAAGGGGTGTTCCTTAACAAAACAAGATTTGTTTGTTAAAAAGGGATCTCCCCCCCCCCCCCCCCCCCTATATCAGTAAATAATAAATGTATTTTCCCCAAAGGTTAAAGTCACAAGGTAAAATATTGTCTTAAGATAGAGGCACATGTGAAATATCAAAGGTCTATCTCTATCCAATCACAGGTTATGGTCAAGGTTTAAGTTTTTTTAAATGCTTGCAACGCCAAGGTCAATTTCATGAGGTCAATACTTTTGTTCCCGTCTGAAGGTTTTATCGTGATAGATACACATGTGAAATATCAAAGGTCTACCCCCTAGCAACCAAAAGTTAAGAGCAAGGTTAATTTTTTGTTGTGACGAACAGACTGACAGGGCGAAAACAAACCCCCGGAATCTCCCATTCGGGTGCATTAATCATCAGAATACTTACTCTGCATTATGTATCCACTGGGGATATAGGCCCCGACACGCACCTGGTAGATAATTGAAACAAAACTATAAAATATAAGTAAGTTAAGACCTAAAGAACATTTGTGTCCAATGCATGTTTCACGGTCCTCTGTCAAGCTTATATTACATAGTATGGGACGCTTACGTTCCTTCCATAATAGTATACATTGTTTACACAAGGTTTATATCTTAACCATATCTCTTTTAGGTCATCATATTAGAGATACAATGAGATGAACAAGTTTACTCACGAGGAGACAAAACGTCCATGTTAAAATTATAGCGATCATGCTGATCTGGAAAAGAAAACATCATTAACGTATTCAGTAAATTGTAGATTAATAAAGAAACATTATCCTTTGAACCCGAGGAGTGGAAATAACATCGTTTGATAACAAACACATTACAAAGGTAAATTGATAATCATGTTGAAGATATTTCTCATTATAGACATATTTTGAAAATATTGAAGCCAAATATCCAGGTTACATATGCACAAAGACCAATAAATTGTAAGATTATACCAGTTGACTTTGTATCGACAGTATCTCATCCGACCACTTCTTGTGGTGTGCTCGTGTAATACGTGCGACACAAGAGTAATCTATTGCAGGTGCTTTTGTCGCGTTTTGGAGAATGTTTTTCGGTAACTAAAAATCAACATTGTTTGACGTTTCGGGTAGCAAGAAGTCGCATATTTTGTACCTTTCTGAAATATGTTCAAAGAACGCAGACTGCAGTGCTATAGATAATTTTTGGACCTATTGGGTATTTATTCCCTGTTTTGGTAACAATTGAGTAATGTTTATTTTGATAGTGTACCTTAGTAAAATTGTACTCCCTTGATTTCGGATGATTTGGGTATTTAAAATGCGAAATGAGATTGTACTCTCACGATTTAACAATACTATGTTTTTCTCTGCATATAAACATTACCTTCAAAATGTAAAGATACTTTTGAAGATATTTTAAGTACTGAATATTGATATTTTAAAGAGTTATAATATCCATTTATGGCAATTATAGGTTTGACTAATCCTTTTACAAATCCTACAGTACCTAAACTATTTGATTCTTGTAATTTCGCAAAGAGGTCAAGAATCTTTTAAATAAGGTAGAAATATAATCTTATTTATGTGCAATCGTCAAGAGATGTCTTGTTGGTTATTTTCAAACCAGTGAATCATTCTCATGCATCTTAATTTGTTCATGTCTCCTTGAAATTGTGAGGTCTAGAAGATTTACTTGGTAACTAAGAAAACCAGCCGATAATCACTGATTTATAGGGAACTAAGAAACATGACACTCAGCAAATGTGTTGAATACTTTATAAAAAAATCATTGAGATAATCATTTTTGTAAAATCAGTTTAATATTCGCATTTATTCAATAAACGTTATCATTAGTGTAGTAGTAAATACAATAAGGCCGAATTCATTTGCAGTGGTTACTAAAAACAATATAATTACATTGTATGTGGTAATTTAAGGGGCAGTAGCATGTTTTTTGAAAACTTTATATTTTCAATTATTCATTGACACTTGTACGGAAATGCTAAATGTATAATTTTGATAGTATCAAAAATTTCATTATACAAAATAATCATCCATAGTTAGAGGATAAATGATAAAGATTCACATAAAGTCCATTGGCAGCCTTTTTTGTTTAACGCCTTTAATTCATTTTGGGTAAGAAAAAGGAATGGCATGGCTGAATTTTACAACAATTGTTTGATCTATTACTGTTTCATTTAGAATAATACATTGTCTTTCAATTGGAGTCATTTATTTTCATTTTTCTGAAATCATCTTATTTTCCCCTTAATAACGTGCTACTGCCCCTATTTTACTTTAAAATCCTCAGTCACTTAGAATGAAACGCTAGACATATAGTAACTACTTTTGAAAGTACTTGGAAAGTGGAAATAATTAAAATAACATAAACGAAAGCAAAGCAACTATGTTGACCATGTCTGTCACACAGTTGAATAGCAGACTAGTTGTCTATTATCATATTAAGTTATTATGCAAAATGTTATGAGTGGTGCCAGTGTCTGTATTATCCGAACTATAGACCCCACAGAGATCCCACATTTAGAGTAGTCTACAAAGGGTTTCATGTACCATGGTGACCTTGAAAATACAGTCAACTTCACTGTTATCAATACATAGCTACGTAAAAAGTGTAATGATACAGTGTAATGATAATGAATTGAAATAATATCGTATTCACAAACTGGTGTGATAATGACAAACTTTTGTTAGGTTAAGTGTTTGTAGGACTTTAGTTGTTATAATCCAAAGTTTGTATATCTTAACTTATCAAAACAGTCAGTTGTTATTCAGAAAACTCCTTGTATCAAGTTCAGTTATATGGATATGGCCTCTTCATCTTCTCCTCATAAGTCTTCTCCAGTCTCCCGCTCAGTGCCGTGCTGAACCAGTTCTTCCAATCACCGATGATACCTAAAATACAATATCAACGCGTTAATATTAGTCCTAACCTACAGGCCGAGTATTTCTGTCTCAGATAATATTAGTCCTAACCTACAGGCCGAGTATTTCTGTGTCAGATAATATTAGTCCTAACCTAGAGGCCGAGTATTTCTGTGTCAGATAATATTAGTCCTAACCTACAGGCCGAGTATTTCTGTGTCAGATAATATTAGTCCTAACCTACAGGCCGAGTATTTCTGTCTCAGATAATATTAATCCTAACCTAGAGGCCGAGTATTTCTGTCTCAGATAATATTAGTCCTAACCTACAGGCCGAGTATTTCTGTCTCAGATAATATTAGTCCTAACCTACAGGCCGAGTATTTCTGTCTCAGATAATATTAGTCCTAACCTACAGGCCGAGTATTTCTGTCTCAGATAATATTAGTCCTAACCTACAGGCCGAGTATTTCTGTCTCAGATAATATTAGTTCTAACCTACAGGCCGAGTATTTCTGTCTCAGATAATATTAGTTCTAACCTACAGGCCGAGTATTTCTGTCTCAGATAACATTAGTTCTAACCTACAGGCCGAGTATTTCTGTGTCAGATAATATTAGTTCTAACCTGTATGATACTGGCCGTGTATCTCTGTCTCAGAAGGCAACGAACGACTCACATATATAGCAAAATCGTTCTCTCAATTCTTACTATAAGCACACGCCTACTTATGTGTCCTACAAAGATTGTTACAATTCATGTAAATATTTATTATATTATATTTATAAATATTATTTTGGTATCTTAAATCACGTCAATTTGCATTACAAGGTTCGTTTGAATCACCATTTAAGTAAACTTTTATTACAATTTGCTGCAGTAATACAAATCTACGTCTTATGACTATTTACGTTGAAACACTTACAGGATGACTAGTCAGTTGAGTCAGAGATATGAAACAAAATGCATTGCGGGACAAACCAAGCGTCATCGATACGAGGCTGTAGGTCTGATAGTATCAAGGTATGGAAGGAGTTCTGCGGATTTAAATACGCTGGTATAGCAGGATGACATTATTTAAGTGCATCATCTTTAGTATAGACGTTTATCAATCATCAAACTATAATATGCAGTCAGCTAAGATACAAAATAATGACCTTTCCTGAAATATCCGCCCTTATTCCACCGGTTGTAGAATGTAGGATCCTTGATGTGTTCAGATGCGTGTTTCAATTTCTCGAACCTGCAAGCCACCGCTATACTCTCGTACACCTCATCCGCCAGGGGGCGCCCTAGAAACTCCGCCATCTTCTTCACCTCTCGCACGTCGTTCTGGAATTATTACATTATAATTGTGTATCATCATAACTATTATATGAACAGTAGTAATTGTTCTTTAATTGGCATGTTTATTATGTATTTCGTAGTGGCCATGCTTACAGGGTATACATGTATTCAATTGCGATGCTCTTATAATTGATTGCCTCTATTTGGTTTCCCTGATATTATCCATAAATAACCAGGCAATGAATGACTAAAATCTAATTTTTTAAATTAAGTCATAGTGTTAGAGCTTCACATTTGACCGTGATGGTTCTTATTATGATGCCGGGCTTATCGTGTTGTATTTTTTTTAATGTTCACCATTCTGGTTGATTAGAGTACTGCTGTTGTCAGCCGTTCATTAGCTCTTCAATACATGTGTGTTTGAAAAATATTTGTTTCTTGGTCTCGCGTTTCCGACATGGACTAATTACGACCTAATGCATCATAGAGCCGAGAGTGACTAGAGTTTGTTATCGTGTTGTTTAATTTCGATGTGGTGACGTTACGATATACTTGCATTTTCTACTCAGATATATAATAGGGGCTAGGTAATGCAATCGGCGTAATGCACATATTAATGAACGGTTGCTTTATCATCTTTGATCAACTCGAACGTTACGATAATTCAATGAAGCGAGATAAGCAGTCTGTTAAACATCCACCCTGCTCCCAGGAATACAAATCAAATATTAGTAAGTGTGTTTCGATGAGTGTCACCCTTGAAATCGAGAGTAGCGGTTTTTACTTCTATAGATATCGAATTCCAAATAAATTGATTTGTTGAAATTGAATATGACACAGGACGGTTGTAATTGTTACCAAGAATTTTAAACATTGATCTACTACAGAATACGCGTTCACTCACCTCTATTAGATCCTCGTAGTTGAGCACCAGGAAAGGAACATCCGGGTAGTCAAGAGGGAACTGTTCCCAGTCCAACAGGTAGTCAAACATACAGTCTCGTGTCACTGGGGGGAGATAAGCAGTCTTGTGTCACTGGAGGGAGATAAACAGTCTCGTGTCACTGGAGGGAGATAAACAGTCTCGTGTCGCTGGAGGGAGATAAACAGTCTCGTGTCACTGGAGGGAGATAAACAGTCTCTTGTCACTGGAGGAGATAAACAGTCTCTTGTCACTGGAGGAGATAAACAGTCTCGTGTCACTGGAGGGAGATAAACAGTCTCTTGTCACTGGAGGGAGATAAACAGTCTCGTGTCACTGGAGGGAGATAAACAGTCTCGTGTCGCTGGAGGGAGATAAACAGTCTCGTGTCACTGGAGGGAGATAAACAGTCTCTTGTCACTGGGGGGAGATAAGCAGTCTCGTGTCACTGGAGGAGATAAGCAGTCTCCTGTCACTGGAGTGAGATAAGCAGTCTGTTACACATCCACCCTGCTCCCAGGAATACAATTGTAAACTATTGACACTGTCGGGGTTCGAACTCAAACATATTCCTTCTTTGATAGAACGAATTTGATTCCCGGTAGTTTCAGTATTTTGAAACACGGCAGATTGTCATCAAACTGGAATTGTTATAGATTAATATAAAGGAAAATAGAGACAAACTATCCCGATTTGGTAAGCACGTGAGTTTGAACCAAGTTTTAATAAAGCCTTGTTTAACTTCAACTCCCAACTCAACTTGTCAAATAAGGTAACTACTTACCGCCTGTAAGTAACAGGACGTTGTCGCAAAGTTAGATGTTGACGCAATACATGTACAGGAAGGTTAAAAGAAGAAGCCTTGATACGAAATTCCATGTGTCCGCAGTGGGTAATGCGTAGTGCGCACTGCGATGATGCGTTTTAAACACTTTTCACTAAAGGACAAATCCAAGGTTTTGGGGCGGCATTGTCACGCATTGCACGCAATAGTACGCAATGGCACGCACAGTTCACGACTGTTTACCGCGATGGTACGCACAGTTTCCACCGTGGTACGAACTGTGGCGTACCAAGGCGTACCACGATTGTGTGAAAGTGTCAATGGGGAATGATGCATAGTGAGTGTTCGCATCACGCGTACATAGATTTAAATTGTACTGTATTAGTGGAAAGTGTTTCGATACGTATTACGCATTGCGCACTACGCATTACGCAAACCACAATTGGCATTACGAACTAAGCAGTAGGCCTACTGACACATGGAAATTCGGTATTTGTGATGCATAACGTGACTGAGATGGGGTCTTCTCCCTCTAACGTTCATGTTCCTCAAAATCTAATTTTCTTAAAAATAACTGTCCTTTCCGAGATCACGTAAAAAGCTCTGATTCAGATTTACTGCTTCGCAGGAACAAATTCAATAAGGTATGCTCTACCTGTTCCTTTTATGTACGCTTCAACCATCTGTTCGAATGTGCCCGAGAAAGCTGCAGGTTTGGATTTGTCCATGTAGTTCTGGTGCTTCTGTTGCATATAGACAGACACAATGGCGTCCTTCGGGTTCCTTTTGAGATTGATAACATGGCAGTTTCTCCTCCACAGATCTCTGGGTAGCAGCCTGCAGTCACATACATGTACATCACTCTAATGTAAATATGATTAAAGTCTTAAACTAATCTAAATTGATACTCATTACAAACATTATGGGATTGATATCATTGTTTTAAACAAAAAATAAAGTTAATAAATATATTATGACATTTTTCGTTATCTGTCAAACGTGGAGGTGTTGCACTAAGGGGCGCAGGCTGAATGCTTTGGCATACGTTGCCTGGTAAAAATATTCGATAGTATGTTTTGCATATTTATGGAGTTTGCGAAATGGTGGTAACTGTGATTCGTATCAACATCACTTGGTAAATTTACTGAGAAAAACACACACTTTATAGCAAACCGTTGCATATGCATAGTCTAGTATTCCGACCTCATCAAACTAGCAAACATCGGCACCAACATCACTTGGTAAATTTACTGAAAAAAACAAAGCATTGCATATGCATAGTCAAGTATCAGAAGCCCAGAAAACTAGCCAACCTTGGCACCAGATGAGAGAAGAAGATCCGAGGTGAGTCCAGTTCATCTAGATCTGTCTGCTCTCGGTACTCCAGCCACGAGCACATCTGCCAGTGTTTAGCGTACTCTGCTCTACCGGCAACTATCATGTTGAGGATCTCCCACACCCAGTGGGTCCCTGGAAATACCAACAGTGAAATGAAACATTTTCCCATAAATATAGGATACTGCCAAAACCTGCAGTTAAAATGTTTGGCACAATCAAAACTTACTCGTTTCATGTTAAATGAGAGTAACTGTTGTATGCACATCATATTTGTATCGCGAAATCAACATTGGGAATGTCTAAGTCCTCTCGAGTGACATTTCATTTTGAAACTACTGTACGTGTGTTAAAATCAAAATGTTGAATAAATACAATTAAAGTTTCTTGCACTTCGAAGCGAGAGTGATAGGAAAAAGACAATAATGTTTGTAAACTATGGAAAGGGCTGAGCTTTGTTTGACAATGTCTGGAACTCTAGTTTAGAAAGGATGTGTAGTGAATGGACAAAATCGATGATTCAATGATTTTGTATAATCAATATACTTGGTATGAGTTTTATATAACGGAAACGTTTTATTTTCACAAAGGCTTGAAGGCATTGGTAACATTGACGATACTGTACAACTAATCTATGTAATGAATAACGATCTCACAGTAGCACATTCTAGTTTTGAAGTTAGGGGTGCCTAGTTTTACCATCACCTACGCTCAGGGTCAAAAGAAACGATACCATAGGTTACACTACGAGTGAAAGTTACGGCTGAAACAGAGTTAATTCATGTCTTCAAGAGCTAACTGAACTAAGTTTTTAATTTCAAAGTTATATATGTGAACCCTTTTGCAATACAGGCCTTTCAAAACACGCCGTTTAAAATCTCCTTAACTAGACGTGATAGGATAGTGAAAATGGCCCTTTTGCTTGTTTTTAAACCAACTTGTAAACGAATACACTTCCACCAGGGTTATTTATATTGATAACATCTTAAATTTATGAGATTTTTACATTTCATAATATTTTTTATTCCAATTCAAAAGATTATGACCAAAAATGACATTGAAGAAGCTGTTATTGGGCCCCTCGTGTATTTGAACAGTCATACAGTTATAAATATTATATTTTGATGTTTGAAAATGTGAATACTTCTTCACAACAGATGTGCTTATCACAAGGGTTAGTAGTCGCATTTTATTTACAACAGGATTTTTGGTATATTTTTGAAAAGTTGGCATCTTTCTTTTGCCCCCTGAGTGTATATGTTTGATGAAAGAAGCACCTGACTTGGGGTAGGTGGCCAGGAGGATGTCGCCGTCCCTCATCTGTCTATCCTGGAGGGTCTGCAGCTGGGGTACGAGTACCCGGGGGACGATCTTCTCCTCAAACATCGTCAGGTCGATCTCGAACCCGCTCCTCATCGCCTCCTCAGCTCGGCTTTTTGTGGTTGAAACCTGGGGTAGACATTCAATACTATAGCCTAATACTTACATTTGTCCTCATCGCCTCTTCAGCTCGGCTTGTTGTGGTTGAAACCTGGGTTAGACATTCAATACTATAGCCTTATGCCTACTGTTGTCCTCATCGCCTCCTCAGCTCGGCTTGTTGTGGTTGAAACCTGGGTTAGACATTCAATAATATAGCCTTATACTTACTTTTGTCCTCATCGCCTTCTCAGCTCGGCTTGTCATGGTTGGAACCTGGGTTATACGTTTGATTACTAACGCCTTATGATAATCATAACGACAATAGTCTACTTGTAATGCGCTTGTCCATGCTGAGCATACTAAAATCACACAGAATCTACCATTATCCTGAAAGAATAGTACATCGATGCTGCTATTCAGATCCACATATTTGGGTGTTCAGGTACCCATTTCTACAGCTGGGTAGACTGAGTGCAATGTGGATGAAGTGCCTTGCCAAGGAACAAAATATTGTATAAGTCTCAGGTCACAAATGTTTGGTGCCTCCACCGGGATTCGAACCCGGGCCTTTGACGTGGAAAGTCAACATGCCAACCACTTCACACATTCATAAATAACGCCTTAGACTGGCATCTTTCCTCGTCGCCTCTCCAGCTTTGGCCTGAACCATTGTTGTAGGTCTCATATGGGGCTGAATTCCTAATTCGGGGGGCTGGAATTTTGATAGTCTGTAAATTTCTTTTACAAACAATTTTCCCCTAGAATCATTGATCCTACTACTACTACTACTACTACTTCTACTACTACTACTACTACTACTTCTACTACCACTACTACTACTACTACTACTACTACTACTACTTCTACTACTACTACTACTACTACTACTACTACTTCTACTACTACTACTACTACTACTACTTCTACTATATAGTAGGTTCTATGAGTATACATGTCCTTCTTATGATGATTTAAGCGATACATGGCCCTGTGAACAGTAACTTGTTGATGTATAACACATTAAAACAAAGTTGTGTAAACATTAGTTTTTTTGCGTCAGGATATGATTTTATGGCTGTCTCCAACAAGTGAAGAAGCGAGCAAAGCTCACATACCCCCGCTCCCCACTTTGTTCAAAGAATTTCAAATAGTAAAACTAATTAATAATGGTTAAAGTATGATAGTTGAGTACACAGTAAGTCATTGTGTAAGTCTTCTTTCAACTGAAACCCAACTACCGAATTCATTAATAGGTTTTACAATTAAAAGGGTACATCTAGAGATAATGGTTGATCTTTGTTTCAAATTTGAGGTAGTTATCATGAATATTCTACGAGATGCACTGAGGACAAAATTATTTTTGTTGAGTCACTTTGTAAGTTATGTTTTCCAAAGAAACCACAGAGAAGAAAATCCATATATATCATTTAACTCACACAAGGCATATCCAGCAATCATGATTGACATATGTAGCAAATTTGGTGAAGCTGAGATGTATATTTCATGAAATATGTTCAGGACAAAGTAATTTATCATAGAATCACTGTTTTAGTCATGTTTCCAAAAATTTAAAAAATGTGATGGTCTAATCCTCAAATGGCACATCTAGGGATCATGGTTGATAAGTGTATGAAGTTTGGTGAAGCTAGCATGAATAGTTTTGGAGATATGCTCCGGACAAAGAACTTGGTCATAGAGTCACTGTTTTAGTCATGTTTCCATGGAAACCGCCAAAAATTAAAAGAATGTGATGGTCTAACCCTCAAAAGGCACAACTAGGGATCATGATTGATAAGTGTATGAAGTTTGGTGAAGCTAGCATGAATAGTTGGGGAGATATGCTCCGGACAAAGAACTTGGTCATAGAGTCAGTTTTAGTCATGTTTCCATGGAAACCGCCAAAAATTAAAAGAATGTGATGGTCTAACCCTCAAAAGGCACAACTAGGGATCATGGTTAACATGTGTATGAAGTTTGATGAAGCTAGCATGCATAGTTTTGGAGATCTGCTCCGCACAAAACGACTTCCTCAAAGAATCACTTTTTAGTCACGTTTCCATGGAAACCGCAACAATGAAAATTCAGAAATAGTTCTAACCCTCAAAAGGCACAACTAGGGATCATGGTTGACATCTGTATGAAGTTTGATGAAGCTAGCATGCATAGTTTTGGAGATCTGCTCCGCACAAAACGACTTCCTCAAAGAGTCACTTTTTAGTCACGTTTCCATGGAAACCGCAACAATGAAAATTCAGAAATAGTTCTAACCCTCAAAAGGCACAACTAGGGATCATGGTTGACATCTGTATGAAGTTTGATGAAGCTAGCATGCATAGTTTTGGAGATATGCTCCGCACAAAACGACTTCCTCAAAGAGTCACTTTTTAGTCACGTTTCCATGGAAACCGCAAAAATGAAAATTCAGAAATAGTTCTAACCCTCAAAAGACACAACTATGGATCATGGTTGACATCTGTATGAAGTTTGATGAAGCTAGCATGCATTGTTTTGGAGATATGCTCCGCACAAAACGACTTCCTCAAAGAGTCACTTTTTAGTCACGTTTCCATGGAAACCGCAACAATGAAAATTCAGAAATAGTTCTAACCCTCAAAAGGCACAACTAGGGATCATGGTTGAAATGTGTATGAAGTTTGATGAGGCTAGCATGCATAGTTTTGGAGATCTGCTCCGCACCAAGTTTTAGGACGGACGGACAGACGGACAGACGGACAGACGGACGGACGGAAAGAATGAACGCTATATACCCCCGCTTACGCTGTAAGGCGGGGGTATAATAAGTTATGTATTGTCTGTTTACCCTCCATTAGTTTCTAACTAATGTTCAACCTCCAATAGTACTGTGTGTGGTAGTTGTGAGTCAAGACGCCAAAACGCAACCGTTGTTTAATTTGATTTCAACAGATTAATTTCATACCATATTCATCTGAGACGAAGAGAAGAACAAAACACAAGTCAAACATTTATTTAGGATGACATTTTCACAATGGTTCCATCAATCGTCCAAATCAAGTTAAATATTCCTTTTCATCGTGGAATTGCATGACGACGCCAGAGTAGGTACGTCATCTGTTGTGTTAGTGGGGGGTGTACATGGGCATCTAGTACTTCGCTGACACGATCCTCCATCTCTGAAGATTTTCTCTGTACATCCTTCTTTACATACTGAATTGTCACATTTCAGAAACAGGCCTGTAAAGAAACGGTATTTTTAAGAATATAACTTTAAAGGAACTATGATTTCCAAAACAAACATATCTTCTTCAACATTTAAAGTGATCAATTCCATATTTAGAGTGGTTAAAAAAAACCAGAAAGCAGATATAAAGTACAAGATTTTCATGGATATCCAACTTCTTTATTCAATCAAAAACTTCGCAATTACATAAATAGTAATGTATTTGGTCATAGCTAGTAAATAAAACAACATGCAAAAGCCCGATTAACAAATGACCACATGGTATATTTATGAATGTGTAATCTGCATACTTTTTTGCAGATCAATTATCAATACAATGAAATGTTGAAGCAAACAACATCTTGCCGTATCATAAAATATATATCATGTAAACCAGCAACATGAATCAAGATTGTGGTTAAAAGTTTTTTTCAAGAGGTAGAGCAGGACCTAATAATATAGGACTACGGTAAAACTGCACCATGAAATAAATTTACCCGAGTAACATGTACTTTTCCTTGAGCTGTAGACTCCTCTCTGGTTGTTCTGTTTCCGGATTGTAATTGCCTTCTTTGTGAATTTCCCTCTGTTTCGAAAAATCCTTTGTGTACTTCAGGAATCTAGAATTTAAAGTCAATTATTTTAGTTCAATTCAACTAAAAAATAATCAGCTATCGATAGTACAATATCGAGGTGAAAATTGGAGCAATTCAACAATGCGTTAATATTTTATCCAAAGACACATGTAATCAAACTACAAAGGAAAATTCAACTTTATAGCTTTCATTTAAGATATGATAACTATTTTTTTATATCTTTGAATATTGATCAACTAAAGTTCTGTCAAAACTACTCTTATCACGTAAGATTGATAAACTGATGAAACATTAAATGAAGTTTTACGTTGGTGATTTTTGTAAAGTTGTTTCAATTAATCAAATCTATGTACGAAATATTTTTAATGAATTACCTTCAACTGTTTCATTCTGAGACAATCGTAAACTGTGAGTTGGGGTCGACCCGCAGGTTCCAGTGTTTGTCGTCAACTCGCAGAGCAAAGTGTATATAACATACCGATATCATACACAACATTGAAAACTGTTCTGTGTATTGAAAAGTTCATCGTCTTCGCTAACCATGTTTACCTGTCAGGTGTACTCGTGAAATGCGATGATGCACGTGCAGTTAAGCTAATAAAGCAGGATAGCCCTCCAATAGTTTAACACAGAGAGTTGAGTTTGAGCGATTGGGACATCAGTTTTCAAACCCTTTAAACACTCGAACTCCAATAGTTGACAGTGACTTTGCTTTAAGTTAGATATGGTCCGAAAAGTCTCCATTAGTTTGGCACGAGGGACTCGTCCACGGCCTAACGGCCTAAGACAAGTCCCTCCTGCCAAACTAATGGAGACTTTTCGGACCATATCCTACACGTAGTTATCTATTCAAGGGACGACAGGTCACTAACGCGGCTTATAGGAAAAAGACGTGTAATTTGTTACAGATCTTAACGCTTTTCACGGTGGTTTATCTACAATGAGATCAGTGGCGGAAACAGGGCATTGGTATAGCTTAACGTGAGATAATAACCCTTTATGACTCACAACTGTTGTGTGACGTAACAGTTTGCTTACATCACAGTAGTAAGTGTATAGGCCGCCAGCCTGATTTACGTGACGTCACAACTGTTATCCCCATGGTAGACCTACAACAATATCAGTCGCTGACCCAGAATATTGTTATAGCTACATATCATATCAAAAGGTCAGTGTATATTAAAATATATAAATATATAAAACATATTCAATAGTACTCTAATATAGTAAAATAGCCACAAGGAAAGACATTTTAACAAAGAAACATGGAGACGATGAGGATACAGCGACACAGTTCTACACTAAGTCATTGAGTCAGTAACAGGCAAAGTTACAATACAGGATTATTCACAGCATTTATCAAATTGTACTCAGCAAACTGTTGGTCCACGTTACACTTATTGTTAAGATAAGAAATTATCTGTGAAATTGTACACCACTGTTGAAATGAACTGTATCGAACTGTTTGCTGATAGCCTATGCCTGTGACTCAAAATATGAAAAATAAAAAGTAGGTGAGCAGCAATTTGGGGGGCTGAGAAAGGGGGTCGCCTTATGGACGAGGTCGTCGTGTACATTGACATGTACGGTAAATAAAACACAGGCAAAGTTTTGACAGAAGTAACTAGGTAGGACGATATTGAGCAATACATGGAGTCAAGCTTGACAGGTTATGAACTGACCTACATCTATGTCCGACAAAACCCTACCTGTGTGTCCTCCATCTCATACAGCGTGTTGTAGTGTATGAAGATACTGAAGGGGAGGCCCATAGTGTGAATAGCATGTGTTTACATAGTGACGGTCCTACTGAATATTCTCGTGTTGATTATGTTAGCTGTACCAACAAGCGTGCCAGTCTTCATCTAGCCATGTCGTTGTCATATAACATATAATTGCCTTTGATTTGTATTTACACTACGGAAAAAAAGATATTCTACACATCATACAAGCTGAATGATCGTATGATTGTATCAAACACATATGTTCAGTCTATAGGCAACATGTAGACATACTGAACACAAATGCGATTTTATCATAACTATTTTATGGACTTTCAATAGACACAACAAATCTTTTCAGTGCTCCAGATAAGTTTTGGGCCTATTATATTGGGTATCAACTCCCTGTTTTGGTAACAATTGAGTAATGTTGATTATGATAGTGTACATTTCTAAAATGTTACGCCCCTGATATAGGACGATTGGGTATTTAATATGCGAAAAGAGATTGTACTCTCATGATTTAACAATAATGGGTGTTTCTCTGCATATAACCATTACTTTTAAAATTTAAAGATACTAATGAACATGTTTAAAGTACTGAATATTGATATTTTGAAAAGTTATGATATCCATTTGTGACAATTTAGGTTCGACTACGCTAGCATTTACAAATTGCTACGTACAGTACGCAAGCTAGTGGAAAGACACTTTCTGCGTATCTGTACTCTAAGCGTTTAAACTATTTGGGTTTTCAAGGATTGTGTTGCGTAAAATACGCAGATTCGCTGCTTATCTGTAACACTGTCTTATGTTATACATTTTGAAAAACGATTCTCTCGTTCGCTTCGGACCCACAGCCTCTGAGTCAGGCACGAATCGCTAACAGCAACTAGCTACCTACAAGTGACAAGGTCAAAGATGTTTATTGTATGCAAGCCCTCCGGCCCATATACAAAAATGTTACAAGATAGTAAGGACATGTTTAAGATGTTGGGAATCTTGCAGGTAATGCGAAACCAAGTTTAATACGGTTTAATTACGGTCGAGCCCATATTTCTTCCTGACATCGATACAGTGCATTGCTAGATGGTTTCACAATTTGCAGCCATATTCTCTCTTGTGTTGTACCAGCCTGCTGTCAGATGATTCTCCCTCCATCAAGATTGATCTCAGGACGTCTCATTACCAAGGCAGCAAATTCATGGTAGGGATTTTTTTGTGTTTAAACTAGATTAGCGTTTGCGGGATACCACAAAAGCAGAGCAGCCCACAAAACTTGGGGTTTCGCCTTACCCTGTTCCGCCTTTTACAGGCCTCACCAAATTGGGAATTTTCTCGTGACCTTGACCTTTGACACACAAGGTCACACAATCAATGAACACATTTCATTGAGTATAGCAATATTGTAATGAAAGAAAGTGTTACAAATTAAATTAATCCATTTTCTCCATATATGTTGACCTTGACCTTCGACAGTTCGTACCCAAAACTTTTGGAAATTTTTTTTTACTTCTCTTGAAAGAGATAATATATACAAAATCTAAACTTCATAGCACAAAAACTTTTCAAGTTATTGTGTTTACAAGGAATTGCAATAACTCATATCTCATGACCTTGACCTTTGACCTTCAAGGTCACACAATCATTGAACACTTTTTATATGAGTTAAAATAAAGCATTTTCGCTAAAACATGCTTAAGTCATGACCTTGCTGTGACCTTGACCTTTGACGGATTGTAGCCAAAACCTTTTCAAAATGTTTTCCTTTTCCAAGGATGATATATACCAAGTTAGAGCTTCATAGCACAAAAACTTTTCAAGTTATCGCGTTTACAAGGACTTCTTAGAGTGAATACATAGCTCGTGACCTTGACCTTTGACCTTGAAAGTGAACGTGTCAAAATCGTCCCCCCGAGGTATGAGTAGTAAGGTATGAATAAGAGTTCTGGAAAGCTTAGTGGAAAATAGTTATAGCTAGTAGTACGAGTGCGGCGGCGGCGGCGGCGGCGGCGGCGATGGAAACTTCACAAACACTGATAGCAGCCCCGTCCTTAGACGGGGCTGCTAATTTTTAACTTAACCCATTAAGAACACAAGGCTTTTATCAACTCATAACAGGTCAAACATCAATGTCTTTGGTCGATGCCAGCAGTATTGCTGACTCATGCATATTAGAACTTAACACGGCGTTTTCTCAAGCAACTGCGACACTCGTTGTATTTGAACATTGTGTTCTTCATAAATTTTATCATCAACGTATACTGAACCCATTTAAACAGTATTAGTTTGAGAATTTTAACTAGCATCTTTTATTTGCATTGAACAATTTGAGAAAGGATATACAGGTTATATATAATGACAATCTGGATATTTCCTCTTCATCTTCTCCTCGTACAGTTTATCAAACATCTCACTCTGTGCTACTGTGAAGTAGTTCTTCCAGTCACCCACAATTCCTGCAACGATTCCCTAGCCTCGTGTTAGTATTCTGGATATTTCTTCTTCATCTTCTCCTCGTACAGTTTATCAAACATCTCACTCTGTGCTACTGTGAAGTAGTTCTTCCAGTCACCTACAATTCCTGCAACGGTAAAGGATTACAAACAGGTAAGCTAAGTATTTCCACATTGGTCTTCACTTCAACAACCAGGAATATAATTGCGGGTCTGATAAGTAGACATGTTGATATTCTTAATTATTTCCCTTGTCGTATAAAACATAAAGTCTTTTGCATACGTATGCCTATTGAATATAAATTGACAATTTTTACTATGAGGCTATATTTGTCTTATACTTTTAACCAACATCGCTAAGCTCAATCACTTGCAGGAGAGTTCCAATATAGACCTTAGACTATTGTTAAAGAATTTGGATTATGACAACCGTTAGCAAATGTTATTGTGTGAAATATCAAACGCCAACAAGGTGTGCTTAACATCGTATTTGGTTGTAGGAATCATGAAACTTTACTCCAGAAAACGTATATGAAACTTTACTCAAAAAACGTATATGAAACTTTACTCCAAGAAACGTATATGAAACTTTGCTTCAAATAACGGTGGCTTGTGCGTTTCTTTAACAGTCCATGACAAAAACAATACTTCATAACAAAACACATGATAGTTAGGGCTACCTTAATCTAAAGTAGAATTTGTTTTGAATTGCTGTTAACGTTGGGTCAATCACAGAGGTTGTAAAAAACTGTAGTATTTGCTTGCAGCACCTTAAATTTGTAACACCGTGCAATATAAATATCCACATTGTTATTAATATTCATCATCATATTAACAACCGATTCCACATCCTTCCAAATTCTTGGATTATCCCCATTCAGCGAATATGTGCTAACCTTTCCGGAAGTAGCTGTCTTCTCCCTCGTTCCACTTATAGTGATATGTTTGATCTTTCTCATTCACTGCTGCATGTTTCAACTTCCGGAAGCTACAAGCCTCGGCTATTTCTCCACATTTCCCTTCAGACAGTGGGCGGTCGAGGAATTTTGCAATTTTCATTATTTCTTTGACACAGTCCTTTAAGATGAAAGAGAATAAGGGTTCATAAATAAAATATCTATCGTTCATATTTTGGAAATGACTTTTTCTTATTTTGCTCCAGATTGATAAAACAAATGCTTGAAATCATAAGCAAGCACTTTTGTTCACAAAAACAAAGGCTCTGAAACTTTGGGGAAAAAATGTTGCTTCAGCCATTTGGTTCTTATTTTTCTCAAAGACATCCTTGAACTCGGATTCATAAAAGATAAAAATGTGGCACAATGGTTACTGACTATCTCAAATTCGCATTCCTAAAAGAAAAAAGAAATTTTCCCTTTTCTTATTCAGGGTGGGGAGCAAATCACCATGTATTTCGGCTCATACACTATGGAACGTATACAATGAACATTGCCATTATGTCTCTACAATGTTTCTGTTTCAGGTTTAGTCAGTAGAATTGTTGTAAAACTGCTCATCGTTCCATTATATGGCCAATCAATTTGTGGACTAGTTTTAAGAATAAAATTACTTTAGATAAATTCAAAACTATTGACACGACATGCACGTCTATATAGATTACCTTCTTTAGATCTTCAAACTTAATGTAGCATATATCCAACTCTGGGTACTCGTCCTTCACTGAGTGCCATTGGTTGACGTGATCAAACCAGGTTGAAAATAAGCCTGAAAGGAGTCAAGTAAAAACATTATTTATGTTGTGGTATGAACAGTTCTATCCTGTCAGTGAATAAGTAGCGTTACCTAGATAGACTTCTGTTAAAAGCAAACGAATATACAAAGTTTTCCAAGGTTTCACATGAACTCCATTTCCTGAACAGATTTTTAATATCGAAATGATATGGAATTATTATTTTAATCGACTTTAATTGAAACTAAACACCATCCTGTAAATGAAATGAATTATCCCCATGTGTTTTGCTTCAAGCAAGGGATGAAGCGCAGTCGGTAGAGTGTACAGTGACTACTAGTCACCAGGAAGACCGGGTTGCTAATCCTGTGCATATAATAATGAAAGAAGTGGAAATGGGAGCTTCCTTACAAGAAGAGTTCAAAGCATAAGCAGCGCTACACTGTGACTGTCGACCGCAAAGTACACAAACTGTATGCCCTTTGGTGTATGATTATGGTATTAAAGATTATAATATCTAAACAAAATCCAAAGCAGCTCTATTAAACACCTACAAACCTCCATGGATAGACAGATAGAAGAAGTCAGCCCAGGTGCCCGTGTAGGTTGTAAGTCCCTGTGGGTTGTCTCTCCACACCTGCTTGATGTTCTGGTTGTAGGCAGAGACCACCACATCCTTGGGGTTCCTCTCTACATACACCATCTTACATCGTTTGCTCCATAGCTCCCTCGGTTGCATCCTGATATATATATATATATATATATATATATATATATATATAAACCCTAATATGCTTGCACAATAACCATGCTGGGGTTGTGTCTGTATAACATCATCTTCCTACGCAAAACCTAAAACGCCAGTTTCCAATGACAGTTCGGAAACTGGCGTTTTAGGCTCTGCAGAGGAAGATGGTATAACATCGGCCTTTTGTAACTAAAGAAACATAAACGAATTTTATAACTTTGCTCAGTTAATTTTCCTTAACTTTTACCAAAGCAAAAGCAATTAAAATATATTTGTAATCTCTTTATTCTTACCCGGACTCGGAGATTTTCTATATCATAAAATTCTGAACAGAAATCCACTATCAAAACCTGGGAAAATGCAACTTCATCATACTTTGGAAGCATGTGGGTGTGAAGTATCCGGGGCGAGTCCAGTTCTTCTAATTCTGACTCAGTCCTGTATTCCAACCAGGCTGAGTTCTGCCAGTGTTTAGCGTACTCTGCTTTACCAGCCACAATCATGTTGAGGATCTCCCACACCCAGTGGGTACCTGTTGAAGAAGCAGCTTGAGGTAAAGTGGAGAAAAGAGGAGGATAAGACACGATTATCAAGGCATTATCATGAATAAAGGTAGTTTCCAAGTGGAAATTCGCATAAGGGTCGCAGGATCACTTGTAAATAATGATGCCAAACATCTTTATCCTAAAAAACTTGATTATATGCGACTGTGCACTGAGTTGATTAAGTAGCAATGTCAAGCCCTTTCATTTTACATCTGAATTGGTAGAAAAATGTCGCCAATTTGATAATTTGATAATACATAATTAATAATTTTAACATTTTCTTGTTACCGAATTAATCTAATGGGGTTAGAAAATAAACAAATAGAATTCATCACCAGACTTAGGAAAAGTGGCCAGTACAACATCATCATCTCGAATCCTTCTTGACTTTAGCGTGGAGAGCTTTTCCACCATTATTTTGGGCATCACCTCCCCATCATAGAGCACTAGGTCAAGGGTCCACCCAGCCTTCATCCACAGGTCAGCGTAGTTGGGCTTCTCAGACATTCTCAAAGTAGGCTGTGTTGATATCTAAATTTTAAGAACTTTTATTAAAATATAACCTGGACGTGCATATTTGAGTTCAAAGTTCTTATTGATCGCAAATATACAACAAATTTTGCATATCCAATTTGAAAAAAAATAGATTTAGAGAAATACATTTTACGTTTTAACATAATTCATATAAACCTCAGGTGTCATTTTTGTGTCATTTTGGAGGCTATTCTTTTCTCGGGAAAACCTATTTTCAATGTCACATCGCTTATTTTAGAATATTCCTGGGAGATTCTATATCATAAACTTATCATATGCCTGTAAATGACGCTTGACTTATAACCATAAAAGAAGTGCACTGGGTCGTTCTAACTGAAGATTTATCAACAAGAGTGCAAATCGATAGGTACTGTCAGAAAGATCTGTTGGACTAAATGCTTCTCAACTTCATCCATTTACATGTGTCAAGATCTGGTTGAGGATGATAAAAACAACAAGTGTCTATGGTTGTATATTTTGCTCGATGCAGTTGAACTTGCCCAGAATATTTTGCTCCATGCAGTTGAACTTACCCAAAGATATTTTGCTCCATGCAGTTGAACTTACCCAAAGATATTTTGCTCCATGCAGTTGAACTTACACAGAGATATTTTGCTCCATGCAGTTGAACTTACCCAAAGATATTTTGCTCGATGCAGTTGAACTTACACAAAGATATTTTGCTCGATGCAGTTGAACTTACACAAAGATATTTTGCTCGATGCAGTTGAACTTACCCAAAGATATTTTGCTCCATGCAGTTGAACTTACCCAAAGATAGTTTGCTCCATGCAGTTGAACTTACACAAAGATATTTTGCTCGATGCAGTTGAACTTACCCAAAGATATTTTGCTCCATGCAGTTTAACTTACACAGAGATATTTTGCTCGATGCAGTTGAACTTACATAAAGATATTTTGCTCGATGCAGTTGAACTTACCCAAAGATATTTTGCTCCATGCAGTTTAACTTACACATAGATATTTTGCTCGATGCAGTTGAACTTACCCAAATATATTTTGCTCGATGCATTTGAACTTGCCCAAAGATATTTTGCTCGTATTGTACAGGGGCTAGAAAACAGATCATCAACAGACTCCACAGTTGCAAATTGCGGTCTCTTGACACTTGTCGGTTGCATTCACAAATTTAAACTCATATTTTGTGGACGTCTATGCAAACTTTCTTGCAATAACTTTACAAAATAAGTGTGTTCTTCAATGATTACATATTCAAAACCTCAATCTGTAATGATCTGTTATCAATTCTCTCAAAATATAATCTAAATGTACATGTCGAAAGATATATACACAAAGAACTTAATTAAGCACCCCCCTATTTTGAAAACTGAATTTGGGTGCTCTTGAACTATTTGGATTAATTTGATGTATATATCACTCCAGATATAACAATTGCTGTGTTGTGGACTGTTTAATTGAACTAAAAGACGCTAATGTGCAAAAATAATGAAAATATAGGATAAAATTTGAGACTACTGAAATGTGGCCATATATAAATTTTGTCATAGGGGGAAGACTACACTTTAAAATTTGGATGTTATGAATTAAAAATAACTTTTCTGGTCCCTAGTTGACATTCATACACAAAAACCCTTTTTATCATGCAAGACAATGAATTTTCAGAACTTTTTCAATCAACAATTGATAACATGCCTACAATCTTATCATCTGTGAGTAAATTTGAGATTCCTTGAGTTGAACTTGTTGATAAAACAGTTCTCCTACCTTTAGATAAGCAATTATATTTAACAGTGGCCAATGAATGTCTTTGTGAGGTTTTATTTAAATTCGATATTTGATAATTTGGGGATTTTGAAGGTTCATACTGCTTTAACGATTGACTTTTGCTATGGGGTTATTTACTAAAAAGTCATCAATTCACTTAAGAGAACGATAATAATCATATTGTAGCAAAAAATATTGACTTTCATTTACAATTTTAAGGTAACTTGGATTTTGACTAAATAATACCAAGTTTTTGTAAAGCCAGTTATTCAGTGACAGTGAATCGTAAACCGAATGAAGTTTTCGTTTCCACACTGCTAGATGATCGTTCTTTTAAAACATCATTATTGTTTGCCTGTACATTTGTTTTGTTTATTATTAGCAGTGTTTTTCTGTTTAAAAAAGTGTGGGGTGCTTAATTAAGTTCTTTGCGTATATATAAGGCATATTCTTTTGAAGCAAAACTGGCACAATTTTGTAAATACAATTTTACATAATTACAAAAACATCTAATTGGAAATTGTTATGGACCCGTTTACACCTTTTTGTGTTTATGATAGATCTTTTTGAAGTTGCTGTTTATGTGGCTTTTGAACTACAAGGTGAAATTGATATGCTTGCCTTTTTTTTCTAATGTTGAAGCTGAGGTTGACAGATGTATTGTACCCGGCACTTGGGAAAGCATTATTCTGCATTTCTCATTATATGTACACGATGCTACTCTGAATAACTGTATGTACGTATTCACTGACATTGTACACGATGTTACTCTGAATAACTGTATGTACGTATTCACTGACATTGTACACGATGTTACTCTGAATAACTATATGTACGTATTCACTGACATTGTACACGATGTTACCATGAATAACTGTATGTACGTATTCACTGACTTTGTATAAATGAAGAATGAACTCAACATTAAGTCTCTGTATTATCACTTTGTTTTAATGTTTATATATAATTTCATAATTGGTGCATTTGTATGAATCCTTTTATCATTGTTTTTGTGTAAAAAAATATGTTGAATAAATGTTATTATCTCGGTTTACCTGAAAGAAATAGAGAATCTCTCTCTCACTTAAAGTTTTGATCAAAGTCGTCAAAATGATTCCTTATCTTAATTTTATTCCAGTGTCTTTGATTATTCCATCTTAACTCTGCTAGAACGGAATCTATTCTGACTACTTTGAAAATGTCAACTATTATAACAATGAAGAAGGTTTTTTTCATAAATAGTTCTGAAGGAGCCATAAGCATATTTTTATGTAATAAAGGAGTCTCGCGAAAATAAAGATAGATGCTACAAATTGCAAGAATTTTGTATTAACGGTTTCTCGAGAAAAAACTTGTTTGCATTTAAATTACAATACAATACATTCTTCCACATGCTGTTATATTCAGCACTCGTTAGAACCACCACTGAATATATGAAATGTTCCATGCAAGCATTTAGCCATTGGTTCTAAAACAACTTAACCATTATTTGTTCGAGGAAACTAGATACTTATGGTCAAATGATTTTATGAAGCATTTGGAAGAGTGAAATGAACGTTTTATTTTGAGATTAACAATAACCTACATCAGACGCTGGCTACTTCAGTCTCATATTTGTGCAAATTGTATAAGATATAAAAAAAAGTCATTATTTTTGTTTATCTGCATATTGCCCACTTTCATATCCACAACATAATTATGTCAATTATGTATGTCATCCATTTAGAATTGAAAATGTACCTCCGAGTACTCGTAATATTACAGGCTTAAACGATTTAGAATTGAATGCAGTCTAAATATAGTTAACAAATTTACAGTTCCAATCTTATCAACATACTAGATAAATTAATACAGTAAATTTATAGGAGACACATACAACTAAAATGATATATAATAAAAAAAAACCTTAACAAAACCTCGTACCTTGTTTATCCTAGGAGTCCTATTGTAGATGTGGGTCAGACAGCATTAACATGTTCTTTCGCGTTGTGTATTAGCTATAGCTTCTTCAATTTCTTTATTTATGGAACTTCAATTATACCAAGTATGGCATTATCCAAAATTGTGGCCGTATTAGGTTCTACTTACTTTTTAATTATATCAGTGGTCTCAGAGGAGTCGATGTGTACATGCATGTCAAATTGTAGAACGTGTCTTTGTATATCTGCTTGACCAATCTACAGCCGCTGTCATAGAGTACTTCTGATTAAAGCACATTAGCAAACTTTCATAGCGTTATAGGTATGCATGCAGGTATGTAGGTATGGAAGTATGTATTTTATTCATTCATTCATTCATTCGTTCATTCATTCATTCATTCATTCATTCATTCATTCATTCATTCATTCATTCATTCATTCATTCATTTATTTTCCTTTTTTTGTGAATGTGTGTTTCTGTATCAATGTATGTATGACGGTATGTTGGTATTTATATATAAATGTATGTATGTATGAATGTATGTATGAATATATCTATATGTAATTGTATGTCCATCCGAAAGAATGTATAATGTTGTAATTAAGTATGTACCTTGTTTTTTATAGTCTCTCATAACCTAACCAGTGGTTTATGTACTTTTTTTTACATTATATCTCTATCTCTCTGTCTCTCTCTCTCTGACTCTCTCTCTCTTTCTCTCTCTCTCTCTCTCTCTCTCTCTCTCTGACCCTCTCTCTTTCTCTCTCTCTCTCTGACTGTCTGTCTGTCTCTCTTTCTCTCTCTCTGACTCTCTCTCTCTCTCTCTCTCTCTCTCTCTCTCTCTCTCCATCATTTGCACATGCAATATCCAACTCAATCCTCTTTTGCACAACATGTGAAGATCTGGCATTTCCATGGGAAACAGCTGAGACATTGTAGAATGCATGAGTGAAGAGTGTATCATGTCTCTAGCAAACTCCAAATAGCTTGTAGACATTCAAACTAAGGTATTTGCCATCAATTAAACTTGTGAACAACGATATAATATATGTGCATTTATAATTTATTCAATAATGATCATGACATTATAAACAACGTTTAAAAAGAACGTCTTTAAAGTCCTTTTAAGTTTAACTTAAACATAATTACACAAACATCAAGTCGACATTCTGGGATCATTCTAACTGTAAATGATGTCTAGAAGCCAGTGCCTCAGGCAGGGATTAAAACTTTCAAAGTGAATCGTCATTCTGTGATCATTCTAACTGTAAATGTTGTCTAGAAGCTAATGCCTCAGGCAGGGATTAAAACTTTCAAAGTGAATCGTCATTCTGTGATCATTCTAACTGTAAATGTTGTCTAGAAGCTAATGCCTCAGGCAGGGATTAAAACTTTCAAAGTGAATCACTTTTCGTCGTTCTTAAACATGAAATTATGATTTCATTCATTGGTTGTTACCATAGGTAAACCTAATTATAAAAACACTTAAATTCATTCTGTGATCATTCTAACTGTAAATGTTTTCACCAACCTACTTCTAGAAGCCAATGTCTCATGCAGGGATTACACTTTCAGTGTGAATCACTTGTTGTCTATCTTATACATGAAATTATGATTTCATTCATTGGTTCCCACAATCTAGTTAAAACTAGCTGTAATGTTATCGTCCCCTAAGTCCTTACGTTACATCTAGCTTCTAACCCACCTGGTCCGTGTCGCGCATGCGCGGAAATCAACCAATGGAAAAAGAACTGGCTGATCTCTTTGAATCGGGCGTCGTTAGGATTTATATTGCTTTTTACACATTATAAGCGTAATATCAATGATTTAATGTATGACTTATTGGAAATAAACATTACAGCTAGTTTTAACTAGATTGTCCGATTTTAACAGCTTGTATTAACTAGATTGTCCGATTCGAAGGGGTCAGCCAGTTCTTTTTTCATTTGCTGATTTCCGCGCATCCGTGACACGGACCAGGTGGGTTAGTAGCTAGATGTAACGTAAGGACTTCGGGGACGATAACATTAGGCCTACAGCTAGTTTTAACTAGATTGTGGTTCCCACGATAGATTAACTTCATGATACCTATGAAAGTTAATAAACTACCATTTTTCAAAACAAACTTACAAAAATAATTAAAAGCTTTAATGGTTTACATAATTACTCCGTATTTCAATATTGCCGCTTCTTTATTTAGATTTAATTTGATAACTTATTAACAAGCTCCATCAAATGATATTCAGAATATTTCCCCTTCATCTTCTCCTCGTACAGTTTATCAAACATCTCACTCTGTGCTACTGTGAAGTAGTTCTTCCAGTCACCAACAATTCCTGCAACGATAAAGGATCACAAACTTGTAAGCTGAGTATTTTCCATATTGCTCTTCACTTCAACAACCAGATAAGTGCGGTCCTGACAAGTAGACATGATATTCTAATCTATTTTCTTTGTCGTATTAAACATAAAGTCTTTTGTATACGCATGCCTTTTGAATATCAATTTACACTTTTAAATGTTTGAACCATTTTGGAACCATACATTAGGGGATTATGCAAGCACCTGTCACATTGGGTGACCTTGACCTAAGCTTAGTTCAAGGTAACTACAGCACATTAACCACTTTTGAAACTCTTTTTTTCTCTTAGCTTAGCATGAGCCTGGTGCATAATCCCGATGGCTTTGAAAACACTTCTCAAATGATTTCTTATGTTGGTTCCTATGCTTCTGTGAAAGACAAGCTCACAGTGGGGGTATGTGAGCTCTGCTCACTCTTTTCTTGTAGTCAATGAAGAGAATTTACCATGACAAATCTCTGTGGTAGAGCCGAGGTAAGAACGTAATGGTCATATGCATGTGACGCTGACCTGGGCCTTCATGAACAGGGTATAGGTCCTTCACCTGGCCGGTGGCATTAAACATTCCTGCAGGCGATAAGTTTCAGCAGGTGTTTATGGATACGCATTCTTGGGGCCAGCCTATTGCCTGGCTCGGTCATACATGCTCAACGGTTGTCACATTTTGCCACTTAAACACTGAAGAATGACAATGGTGCAAATGTCGCCCTCCACATGTGTGTTAGGTGTCGTGTGAAGTACGTGCATGTTTTCGTTTGAATGTAATACTCCTGTCTAACCCGCAGGAGATTTGTTTACAAAATAACTACTACTACTACTACTACTACTAAACATTTGTATAGCGCCAATAACCAGCTCAGAGAGCGCTGCTCAAAGGCGCTTTGACTTTCCATCGATCATTGGATATCAATCTTCATGACACTTCTTTTACCATCTCGACTCCCGAGGGAGTATACAACACGTGCAGTCATGTGACGCACAGCGTTAATGTCACTCTCAATCCTTACAAGGTACCCATTTACAGCTTGGTGGACTGGGACACATAGTCAAAGTATTTTTTCCAAGTAAACTGCACGTTGCTGTACCTGCAACTAGGTGTCTGCACGTTTTCATGTTGCCACCATCTGGTCATTTACCAACGGATTCGTGGGTTCTTTTAAGTGCACAGGGTTGTGTACTGTACACTAGGGGTTGTGACAACACTGAAAGAGTCTGCACAGAAAGTTTACTCCAAGGTTTTTACACCCGGTCACAAGCGGGGCTCGATCCCCGCACGTCAGGCTTGCTAGCCTGGTGCTTTTGCCGACTCGGCCACCGCGCCCCCTTTTATAACCTTTTATTATAATTTGTTTTCTACATTTCTTTCGGTTAAAATTGCAAGGAGTATGGTAGTCGATGAGCATTTTTCTGTGACTTGAATGAACACAGATCATTCATGATAATTGACATAATTATGTGAATGCGCAACATAACGAACTCTACCCAAAATTGCAGTTGACAACAGATTTGCCAAGCTTGCAGTATCATCATATAAACAAAGGAGAGACCATAGTTTTTGTGGCAGATGCTTTTAGATGGTTTGGAAAAATTAAGTAGTGGTCTATACAGACAATGTCATAGCTTGTGAGTGGATCAATAAAGGGTCATGCAAAAGCGAACACAATGACATGTTTTTGGTTAAAATGTTTCAGCATATGTCTTGGGCTTCTTATCAGGAGCCAATGGCAGTGTCAGGTGAATCCTTGCATCCAGGTTCATATCGGTGGCTTGGGCCCACTCCACAAAGACAGTATACTCCTCAAATTTCGTTGCCCCTTGAAATAGTAATGTTGTATATCGCTTACTGAGCAGCAATCTAGTTAAAACTAGCTGTAATATTATCGTCCCCTAAGTCCTTACGTTACATCTAGCTACAAGCCCACCAGGACCTGGTCCGTGTCGCGCATGCGCGGAAATCAACCAATGTAAAAAGAACTGGCTGATCCCTTTGAATCGGGCGTTGTTAGGATTTATATTGCATTTTACACATTATGAGCATAAATATCAATGATTTAACATGTATGACTTTTTGGAAATAAACATTACAGCTAGTTTAAACTAGATTGACCGATTCTAACAGCTTGTATTAACTAGATTGCCCGATTCTTTTTTCATTGGCTGATTTCCGCGCATCCGTGACACGGACAAGGTGGGTTAGTAGCTAGATGTAACGTAAGGACTTAGGGGACGATAACATTACAGCTAGTTTTAACTAGATTGACTGAGCAGAAAAAATTGTCATATGGGTATATCATCTGTTACTTGAACACAGCAACTACACACAGCACAAGGTTTGCAAAGTCCAGAGATTGTTTTTTGAATACTGAAGCAATTCGCAATAGTCTGTACACTGTATGAATTTACACTAAGGTAGTTACCATCTTCTAACAATAACCATGTAACAACAATTTCATATATGTGCATATATTATTATTCAAAATTGAGCATGACATTGAACATATTTATAGAAAGTGATATTTTTGAAAGTCTCGTTCAAATTTTCTTAGAAAAACTACACTTGATAAAGGCATATAGTCGACTATTTAATGTCTTCGTTCCTTTTCTATTTGAGTAAAAATGTCATTTGTTCAAAATCTAGTTCTAAAAACCCCTTAGTATTGCACGAATTGAAGTGTCATGCTCGGATTGAAGCGTTGAAAGTCATTGTCGTCA
This sequence comes from Steromphala cineraria, assembly GCA_916613615.1. NCBI lineage: Eukaryota > Metazoa > Mollusca > Gastropoda > Trochida > Trochidae > Steromphala > Steromphala cineraria. Next base: position 1,796,710 of record OU744734.1, read on the forward strand.
ATTATCATCGTTCTATATTAATTTATGAAAGTACAGTTTAATAAAGTATCAGGTAAGTTAAAACCAGCTTTAAAGATAACCTTTATTACGAATCTCAATGTTTCTAAACAGATTCAGTTTGAGACAGAATATACAGGTCACATTCAATGATATTCAGAGTATTTCCTCTTCATCTTCTCCTCGTACAGTTTATCAAATATCTCACTCTGTGCTACTGTGAAGTAGTTCTTCCAGTCACCTACAATTCCTGCAACAGACAATTTGGAACAGGTAACACAAACTATTCAGTTCTATGGATACCAGGAATAAACTTTTAAATACCTTTAAATGACATCCTTACAGTTGAAGTGATGAAGGATTATGAAATGTAGTAATAGATGTGCAACTTCTTGTTTCCAGGAAGGCGACGATTCGACATAGCTACATGTATAAATTTACATTAAAAACTATGTCGAAACGTTTTACTAGAGCAAGAAAGTATATATATATATTTCTTTATTATTTCCATCAACAAAACAAGTAAAACCAATCTACGACGTATCTACATTAAAGTTTATATGCTAACAAATCAGAGGTTAAATGACTTATTACTCGCCCGTGTAAGATACCACAGTTTAATATTTAGACATTGATATTAAACTATTGAAATATCACAATGCAAGTATGACGTCACAGTAGAGAGTTGTTGTGACGTCCCAATGTAAGAGCGCAGTCTCCATAGCTGGCGAGTCCCGGAAATGTTGGTTTCAGCACGTTTTCGGCAAGTTTGCGTGATTTTTAGGGCAAGTAATAAACAGAAAACTAAACAAACTACCATTTAATACTATTTTTATTAAAGTCATGATTGATTTGGTATCAAACTCGCTTTCGCCCGTTTTATGTAAAATGATCAACTCGTTTAATAAAAATGGTATTAAATGGAAGGTCGTTTATTACCCTCTATAACGAAAAAGAAAAGAATGAATAAAATTACCATACGACTTCTTGATACATGTCATTACTACATTTTGAAATTATTTAATCACTATATATACACATTATTAAAAGTGCAATAAAATGAATTGTCAATTAATTATCAATCTTATAGTATAGTTATTCAACATCTGCAGCCTAGACCATACGCTTCGGAAAGTGAGCCCTTGCGGGAAATCTGGGTCTATATAAGTAAACATGGCTACCAAGACAATCTTGGCAAATATGCAATAGAAACACCGCAAAGGTGAAAGAAGTCATTCAACTCTCATATCCATTCAACCTTCCAATGAGAATTTATATTATTGATTTTCATGAAAATATTAAGAGGTTATTGATAAAATTCTCATTAATAAGCATTTCTGTAGTAGACATTGTACAGGACCTCTGTCCGTTGTTTAATTCTCGACTTCGTCTTTTGCTTATAAAACAGACCTCGATTCTCCTCGAAAATGTAACTGGATGAATACGGAATTTCTTAATTAATTATATTACTAGGCACCAACCAACCTTTCCTGAAGTAACCCTCTTCTCCCTCGTTCCATTTGATATGAAATGTTTGATCTTTTTCTTTTTCTGACACATGCTTCAACTTCTCGAAGCTACACGCCTCGGCTATTTCTCTGCACATTTCCTCTGACAGAGGTCGCTCTAGGAACTCAGCAACTCTATATACTTCCTTGGCACAATCCTGGAAATATGAAATGTGTATAAGAGGTGACGACTTCTGTCATTTTATGATTAGAAGACGCCAACATTTGAACTTCAAGTCATCACATTCAGTCACTTAAACTGCAGGTTCTCCCCTCTCCTCAGCAAAACTATACAACAGTAAATGGCTTTTTTTTATAAACTGATTATTTTCTTACTGTAAGACTAAATGTGAAGAGGAACATGACGAGTGCCAATGTTATGACCTGGTTTATAACACAATGATTAAATCCAAGTAATTTCAAAACTGGAAGGAATAAACAAACTCAGTATGAATATGGATTACATTTTGTATAAAAAATAAACGAGTTTATAGAAATAAGATAAAAATAACTGTTGAAAATAAGTCGCGAATAGTACATTGGTAACTGATTAACACTGAGTACTGTGAATAGTATTGATAAAGATATGGCAAAACCTACCCGTTTCATGTCTTCATATTTAACATAACATATTTCACAATCCGGATACACCTCCTTTACGTTGTGCCATTGGTTCACGTGCTCAAACCAAGTTCCCAGTACACCTGGAATTCCAAAATGATTAAAAAATGACAAAACAAGTTCTTGAAATAAACACATCAGGTATAGCGTTCCGGTTCTTTGCTATATCTATCTCATATATATATATATAGATATCAGACTCAGGGAACTCAAAGTATTACTACAGAGACGAGGATACCCATCCTCTCTTGTCGAGGATGGAATCAATAAATCTTTATCCATCGATAGAAGAGAACTCTTAAAACTACGAAAGAAAGAAAAACATCAAAATGTGGATATTGCTTATGTCTCAACTCATAACCCCCTCAATCCAGATTTGTTCCAGAGTATAAAGCAAAATGTACCTATTCTAATGTGTGATGAAAAAATGTGCCGAATTGTTGATAATGTAAATTTTATCAAGAGTAAACGCCAAAGTAAAAGTTTAAAACAATGTTTAACTAGAGCAAGATTTGACATAAGCAGTACACCAAAAGAATGTAGAGTTACTAAATGTAACAGAGGTAACTGTGGAACATGTCCATATATACTTGAGAGTGCAAGTATAAAATTCATTAACAGAAGTGAGCGATTTTATGTGCGCTTTGATATTGACTGTGCCGCTAAATACATCATTTATGTTATTATATGCCAAGGATGTTGTGCTGAATATATAGGACAGACTGAGTGCCTGAGAGACAGGGTCCGTGTTCATAAACAGCAAATAAAATGTCCTGAGACACGCTGTATACCACTGAGTGCTCACTTGGATACATGTGCAAAAGACAAGGACATTAAATTCAAGATCTTTCCATTTTACAAAATGGACACAAATAATAGAATAATGCGACAATTAAAAGAAGACTATTTCATTAAAATGTTAAAACCACAACTTAATGCTTAATAGTAGCATCTTTTATTCTATCAAATTCTTATTGTGTCCATCTTACCGCTTGCCTGATTGTGACGTCATACCATTGTTATGTCAAATTCATTGTGACATCATAACGTCATAACTGTATTTTGTCAGACTCCCTGATGATACCATTGAAACATGTTGGAGTTTTGATTGGCTTCGTGTCATTTTTTTATCTTTTGATTATATATATATATATATGTATTCTTTAAAAATAACAAACTGAAGATTGCTCTTCATATAAGTTCATTACCAACCGGTTTCACAACATAGTGATCATCAGGGTAACTTATACATTGTGTTGCTAATGGTATAGCGTTAACAATGACAAGGGACGTAATTCATGACGTCATATGCATACCACTAAAAATATATATTGTAAATGCGAAGTCAACATGATTTCATAATAGTTACAGTTCAATTTAGGGGTAAATCAATCAATAAAGAATCGTTCTTTTATTTTCCTCAGCTCTTCATTATCTGTGCGCATTTTGTATATAGGACAGATTGTGAACTGGGGATTGCAATTCTTTGCGCATTCATCTATATGTGCGCCAAGGGGTATACATCTATAGTTTGGTGTTTTAAAGAGCCGCTGTATAACCTTTTTTAAATATATTTTTCATAAGATATTGGTAAAATAACTATATAACATAAATATTAGGCCAAAACAGCAACGATACACAGTTTCTCAATGAAGCTACAGCTAAGTAAACATTGCGTAACAAGGCGTCTGCTCGTCGCCGTCCAGCGACAAACCAAAACAAGGCTGAGAGGTCACGGGCAGGGGATACCGGAAGTGACGTGGCAGTAGGCGAAGCGTTCGTCTGCTTATATGGAAAATGGTAGGCGAAATCCGTAGTTCTGCGTTTTCCAAGCGATTAACAGTATGTCATATCATTGTGTTGCTGTCAACTGTCCTAGAATATCTCCTAATGAAGTTTCCGTAGACAAATTCCCATCACATTGATCGTTTCACGCCAAATTGACCCGCTGTGTAAGGTCAAACAGAGCAATGTGACAATCTACATCAAACTCACGTGTTCCGATCACTACACCGATTTTCTGTTTCGAGCTCGCATTTTCACTGAATGAACAGTTTGGCATGCAGAGAAAAAAGAGATTAGTAAAATATAAAACATAGCACAAAGTTTTTGGCTGATTTATGGTAATAATCCGAATTTACAATGCTCACATTTAGATTTGAACGTTGTGTAAAAAGGTTGAATAAACAATGACATTGGTCTGCAGGTGTTATGTACTTTCTTTAGATCAGATACTCACCTATTACACAATTACTTTATTGTCTATCGTATTTCCTGTCTGTTTCCTAATTAAAAGCTATCAAATGATGACTATAGCAGGTAGGTTATATAATGCACAATCATCAACACCTGGCTATTTTATGACATCAGCTTATTAGGTAACATCAAATAGCAATTGTATTCCTTAACGTCCCTTTTTTCTCCGATTGGTAAATTATAACCTGTTGAAATTAGAAATACTTTTTTGCTCTATCTGATAATTATTTTGAATAAGGTTCATTTAATAAATCTTCATTCTGTTCGGCCATGTATCGGGTATTGTTGTGAACAATATCTCTTCTATGTACAAGAGTGAAAACATTAAGATTGTCAGTGAAATGCCCTATTAAAATAATGTTTTAAACAAGACATCAGTCATCATCCAATACATGCCTTTCATTGAGAAGTGTAACTTATCCATCACTAAATGAAATAACTAAGACGTATAACGTATATTTTTTAATCCTGTTACAAAATGAAGTCAAAGGCATTTTTAAAAAAATGGTTTAAATGTATAAAAAATAGTATTGTATAATAACATCCTTTCTGTTGTGCTACTAAAGTTATATTCAATAATAACAAACAACTGTGCACGAAGATAAAACGGTTCATACGTGAGCAATTGTTTATGACGAATATACATCCGGGTTCTCACGTGCAGTCTTATGACAACATTGCGCAAATCGAGACCAGCTACATGCTGTAGCATTATGCGCACAACTTCGTTTTTAATGAGGGTCTTACATTTTCATCAATACAAATTGCCAGTTGATTAAATAAACTACCGATTTATTGAAGGTTTGAGATGTTGGGATGTTGTTTAGGGTGTTTAATCAACGGTTAAACATTGAGCTGTACTGTTAGCTTGTGTTGTTTTACATAACGAGGGCACACATATACAGAACGTCATACGTGTGCATTTGGGTCGTTTGTATTGAACGAGTAGATGTCATGGACGCGGAGGAACAACGAGTTCGAAGAACGAGTTGTTTCTCCGCGTCCATGACATCTTCGAGTTCAATACAAACGACCCAAATGCACACGTATGACGTTCTGTATTTATTATATACTCTCTTTTTAACCTTTTTAAAAGTAATTTTGAATTGCTTAAATAATCCGAGACGTCGCACTGCGCATTGATACATAATGCAAAGAAGGCGATTACCTATGACAAGCTCGACTGATGATTTGATACCTCAATTATCTATTTATTTTCTCATTACTTTGCGGAGTTAAACGTAAGAGGCAATTTTCTCAAGTGTGAAAATTAAATACAGTGATAAAAGGTTATCCTTAGTAATAATTTATAAGTTCTGAATATGATAAACGTAAGTTCAGAATTCCGAGCGACGGGATCCTTTCAAACGACGTCACCATGGAAATGACGTCATAATCGTTGTAGGCTATGACGTCATAGTGCCAAGTGTCGCTGGCGATGTTCTCGGAGTTTTGTTTAGGATTCCTATTTTATAGTGTTTTGCAGTTTCTTTACTAACGATAACACAAGTTTCTCACTATATTATTCTTCAATATCATATTAAAAAGTAGGTTTGTTACAAATGCAGTTGAGATACGTCAAATCCGGTGTTCTAATAAGGAAAATGATTGTTACGAACGGAAAGTTGCGAGAATTGCCGAAGCTTGAAAAAAGTAGAACCGGCAGGCGTGCAATACGGATTCTGGAGTGCAATACGGAATTTGAAGACGTATTCCGTATTGCACCCTTGTATTACTATCCTAAGATTACATGAGTATATAATAAAACGGGGTATCACATCGCCTACTAACACGTCACGAGGCAGTCACGCTTCAGTGCGTTTTATTTTGTTCGCCGGCCTAATTAGGCAGTGTTATGTATACAGTCGTAATTAAGCCGTTTCTAGGTCGATTTCAGTAATTTAAAGTTGAGTCAATGTCAAATTGTAATCACTATTTCACGAATCCTGAAAGTTGCCATATAGCATTTCAGTCAATCTTTAATATGTGGTTTATGCAATCGGACTCTCGCCCTTAATGTATCCCCCGTTTGACCAATATACTCTATATATAACACGCTGTTGTCTGATAATGATTCATGCATTCACTCATTCCAGTGTGGTGTGGCAGTTGCTTTTATCAGAGCGTTCGGATGTTTCTCCTGAGTGTCTACAAACTTTTGATACAATTCCATGTAACGAAAAGAGATAACAACTGTTCAGGTGTAAAGATAATTTAGAATATTGAAAAGAAAGGACGATCATTTTTAATAGTTTGTACTTAACTGTAATGCATTGGTCACGTCAATATTTACAAGAAGTGAAATACATAACCCACTCATGCCAAACCTCATACATAAACAAAGAGAGTTTACTGACTAGATCTTTTGGGTGGATATTCTAATATGATTTAATGTATGTAAAGGGAAACTGATTCTTTATTTATTTTGATAAGAGCACTAAGGGAATACACCACTTTACCTTTCTTTCAACAAGGTGTAAGAACTCTATCATCCAAGAAAAGAAAAGATACTCAAGCATGGATGGATGTATAGATTTTCTGAATCAATGTTTTTAAGCGGGCACCTGATAATTACCTTTACTTATTAAATTAAGGTGTTTCCCGCTTGCTTTAACAGTTTGTATGAACCCGTAACATCTCATGCGTGAGAAGATACTCAAACGCATATCTGTTGACACCCACCTCCATGGAAATAAAGGTCGAGATAGTCTTGCCATGTGCCGGTGTATGACGGCCGCTGTTGAGTGAGGTCCTGCCACACCTGCTTGATGCTCTGATTGTAGGAGGACACGACCACGTCCTTGGGGTCCCTCTCTACATACACCAGCTTTATCGGCTTCTTCCATAGCACTGCTGGCAGGAGTCTGAAACAGGACATAAAGAAGGAATATGATTAATAACTGATGAATAAATGATGAATAACCTTTACTCTAAATGAAAAACAAAATTCAAACTTAAAGCAAACCTTATTGTGATGCCAAACCTAAGATCTCGTACAAAATCAATTCGTACAAATCATTCCCCTGCTGGTTATTATGACTAATCAAAACAATTCAAACCGAACCAACAATCTAAATAATCACTTTTAACTTGACCTGAAGATTACTTATTCTTATTTTAATACAGAACCGATCAAGCAAAACGTAAACGCTGTGAAAATGCAACTTCATCATACTTGGGCAGCATGTGGGTGTGAAGTATCCTCGGCGAGTCCAGTTCCTCTAATTCTGACTCAGTCCTCAGTTCCAGCCATGCGTAGTTCTGCCAGTGTTTAGCGTACTCTGCTTTACCAGCCACTATCATGTTGAGGATCTCCCACACCCAGTGGGTACCTGGTAGAAAGAGGAATTTAAATTCAAATCGACCTGACTTTATATGTATAAGGACAAACTAGATTAGTGTTTGCGGACACTGCAAAAACAGAGCAGCCCCGAAACTTGGGGTTTCGCCTTACCCTGTTCCGCCTTCTACAAGCCTCAGCATATTTTGCATTTTTTGTGACCTTGATCTTTGACAATCAAGGTCACGCAATCAATGAATATATTTCATCGAATATAACATTAATATAACGAATCAAAGTGTTAAAAGTTAAAATAATCCATTTTCTTAATATTTGTTGACCTTGTTGTGACCTTGACCTTTGAAAATTTGTACCCAAAACCTTTCCAAAATTTTGTACTTCTTAAGAGATGATATATATACAATCATTAAAATTCATAGCACAAAAACTATTCAAGTTATCACGTTTACAAGGAATTTTTAAGTGATTTCATAGCTCGTGACCTTGACCTTTGACCTTGAAAGTGAACATGTCATTGTAAGTCCCCAGATGTGTAAACAATCATGCATGTTTATGAGTTCTGAAAAGCTTAATGGGATTAAGTTATATTCAAATTAGTTGCACATTGCAATAACACAACCTTTGACCTTCAAGATCACACAATCAATGAACACTTTTCATTGAGAATAACAATCATCTATTGATTAAAAGTTTTCATAGTTAAAATAAAGCATTTTCGCAACACAATGAGAAAGTCGTGACCTTGCTGTGACCTTGACCTTGGACAGATTGTAGCGAAAACCTTTTCAAAATTGTTTACTCTTCCAAGGATGATATATATTAAATTAGAGCTTCATAGCACAAAACCTTTTCAAGTTATCACGTTTGCAAGGAATGTTTTAGAGCTTTTATAGCTCGTGACCTTGACCTTTGACCTTGAAAGTAAACATGTCAAAATCGTTCCCCGAGGTATAAGCAGTAACTTTTGAATACAAGTTCTGGAAAGCTTAGCAGAAAAAAAGTTATAGCCATTAGTATGTGCGCGCCGGACGCAGCGGCGGAAACTGCACGAATACTGAAAGCAGCTAATAACACGTGATCATATTTATTACAAACGAAATTTATCATTTTCCGATTTTTAGGATATTCATGCCTCCGATGTTAGTCCGGGGATTGTGCTGAAACTAACTTTCACTAGTTAATTGTAAAAAGAATGGTCTGACGAAAATCCCCGACCCTATAACCCTAAAACAAGACACTTAGTTTACTCCCATAGCTCAATTATGAATAGGATTGCCGTCTTGAAATAAACCGCTAACATGTTTTGTTTTGTACCATGACAAGCATTCCTGTGCATTCCTTGATTCCTGACCATTCCTCCCATCAGGAACACCCAGAAGGAACCAGAGGCCACCTATGACGTCATTTCCATTTGTCTCCTGTTCTGCTTACACTCCTATTGCTCACCCACAGGGATCAAAATTATGCTTCGTATGTTTGTCCATAGGAACCCTTGGTTATCAAGGGTGATGTCATAATTCAAAAAACTTTGATGCATGTATTTAAGAAATAAAGTAGCCCTAACCATCATGTGTTTTGCAATAAAATATAGTTTTGCCCTGAACTATTATAGTTAAAGCATGAGGCCGAAGGTCGAATGCTTTGACGTTATAATAGTTCAGGACAAAACTATACTTTATTGCAAAACACATGATGGTTAGGGCTACTCTATTACTTTTCTAGTATGTCGATTTTTTAGCTTTTAAGTAATTTTTTACTCCAAAATAAACATATTTCATAAATCACCTTCGGCCGCAAATTGAAAACCCTCGATCAGGGCCATATCTTGTGACGTCATAACCGATTGTTATTGACGTCATTAGCCATTGTTTCGTGACGTCACTCAAAAACTATACTTTATTGCGGAATAAAGGGTGGGCGGCGCCTTTGATCTTTACGGGAACAATACTAGAATTACCGTTACAGTTGGTTTTATGACAGGAAAGGACACAATATCAAAAACAACATATATATCTGTGACAAATCAACTCACCTGATTTTGGATGAGTACAAAGCAATATATCATCGTCTCTGAGTTGTCTCGCCTTCAGGTTGGCGATCAAATCGTAATAAGCCTTGGGTACAACTATTCCCTCACACATGGTCATCTCGGCGTTCAGACCTGCCTTCATCCATTTCTCCGCGTAGTTTGGCTCTTCTGCCATTTTTCTGCAAAAGCAGGAATGAATTTGAAATGAGATTCAGAATTACATAATGTTCAAATGGCGAAAAGTGTTTTTCTGTAAGATTAACGTTGTATAAGCAAAATTCCCGTAATCTGGCCAGTGTGAAGCTATCTCAGGTTCATGGGTCAAATATTTTTTGATAGACACCATCTCATTTTGATTATCTGATAACTATCAATTGTAATAACGTTATGTAAACAGCCTATTCAATTGAATTGACATATCTTATAATTCGTTGTTTTCTCTAAGGTATGATGTGCAGTTCCACTTGAAAACCGTATAAGTGGTATGTAACACCGAAACCTTGCATTTTCCTTACATCAACCGATAAATTAGTATACTAGTTAGATAAACAAGTAAAACTATGAACATAAATATGACATAGGCTAGTGTCTGATTATTATTTCAAGTTTTCCAAATTACATGTGTTGAATATTACCGATAGTGAAGGGCGTGACTCATCGAGTATAAACGATATTGACTAATTTGCCGTTTGGGTTTCCTTCTGATTTCAAACTCGACATTTTAAGAAAGGAAATAAATCAATCAACTGTTGAAAAATAAAAATTACAATGTTACCTTGAAAGTAGAATTATTCCGAGTAGAGATTCCCTTCCCTTGTCTGTATTACATGAGGCAACTTCTCGCACGTATAGCTAATTTCACTGCGTGTCAGTGTTAACAGTCAGCGTAATGAAGGGGCATGTGAATAATACATCTGTTCACTTATTGCAAAATGGAGAACTATCCACGAGTAAAGAATTCCTTTGACATCATTGAGAATATATAACTATTATCCTAACTTTAGGCATGTTGACATTTACGTGACTCGATACAACATAAAGGGGTTGTTCTTGATGTAGTATATTAAAATACCGTTTCATGGAGTGCGTTGAAGTCGACATAAAATGAACTTTGGACCTGCACTGTCATGCTTACATAGACAGTTTACAGCCGAGTTTTGTTTACTTTAAGGCCCAATTCCTCATGAGGCAATAGCATGTGATGTCTCTTAGCTGTCACTTTTTTGGGGTTGAAATATAAACGACACTGACCCATTCCCAAATTGAGGTTAACCTTTATATACCATATACAATACTCTCCCTACATAGGCAGCGAGTAACCCAACTCGGGTATGGCTGAGCTGCCTCTGTGGGGAGAGAATGTTTACACTCATGATCAACCATTCCATTATATGTTTACTATGTCATCACACGCCAGGTTTATTCATGAATATATGTTCGTCCTAGACTAACTATGAGTTACATCAACATTTACACATTTGAAAATCAGATGAAAGTTACTGCTAAACGGTATAAATCAGAACATATGATGTATCGTCTCTATGACAAGTGACTTACCTGATTCGACTAAGCTAAGTCGGGTTTCAGTACAACTGTTTGTGTGACTCATTCACGCATGACCTCTATTGAATGAATTCAAACTAAACATAAGTTACCCTCCATGAACAAACTCGCTGCAGTGACCTCTGTATGACGTACCCTATACTTCAGTGACTGTAGTCTTGAAGCCACTCTTGCGCGTTTTCCTTGACAATTGTTTTACTTTAAAATTTCTCAATTCTATATTTGATACCCTGATCGTCCGTAATCTAGAGGTTCAAATATCACACAAAAACCATATGCAGGTATTTAATTGTGACTTCCTTTATTCATTTGAGTATGAGAATGGATTCTGCAAAACGGAACTGAGGGATTAATTATTTTGTTGATACTATGTTTTGCAACAGATTTGTTGTTTTCTTTTTCCAAAATACAATAATGTTGATAATGTTGCCGACGTCAGTTTCGAGTTAAATGGGTAAATTATTTTATATGTTTGTTTCTGCCAACTGTGATCTTACCCGGTTATAATCCAAAATAACAATTTCTCCTCTTATAAACCACTTCCACATACGTTTTCGAGTCAACTTCCTGGACTGTAAGAGTGAAAGGATTAATAAAAAGGATTTTTAACAATATTTTAGGACCAACCATAGAAGATCGGACAAAATTCATTGAATATGATATTTACCAAAATCACCGAAACGTAAGCCCAGGCATGTCGACATCTCAAAACTTCCGGTTCCTAAATATACAATATGACATTGTTGCTTAATATTGTTGCTTTACTTATGTGGCAGAATGATATATTTTAGTATTGCATGTTTTATATGTATATATGTATATTCTAATTCATTATTTTATTCCAGGTATTTTAAAATGCAGCCAGACTACAATGATCATGCTCTTGTAGTTTACAAGCCTCCTTCCTATTGTTCTCTGGCGTGACTGATTTCACAGTTCACTACCTCAGCTTTCTTCCTATTGTTCTCTGGTGTGACTGATTTCACAGTTCACTACCTGAGCTTTCTTCCTATTGTTCTCTGGTGTGACTGATTTCACAGTTCACTACCTGAGCTTTCTTCCTATTGTTCTCTGGTGTGACTGATTTCACAGTTCACTACCTGAGCTTTCTTCCTATTGTTCTCTGGTGTGACTGATTTCACAGTTCACTACCTCAGCTTTCTTCCTATTGTTCTCTGGTGTGACTGATTTCACAGTTCACTACCTCAGCTTTCTTCCTATTGTTCTCTGGTGTGACTGATTTCACAGTTCACTACCTCAGCTTTCTTCCTATTGTTCTCTGGTGTGACTGATTTCACAGTTCACTACCTGAGCTTTCTTCCTATTGTTCTCTGGTGTGACTGATTTCACAGTTCACTACCTCAGCTTTCTTCCTATTGTTCTCTGGTGTGACTGATTTCACAGTTCACTACCTCAGCTTTCTTCCTATTGTTCTCTGGCGTGACTGATTTCACAGTTCACTACCTCAGCTTTCTTCCTATTGTTCTCTGATGTGACTGATTTCACAGTTCACTACCTCAGCTTTCTTCCTATTGTTCTCTGGTGTGACTGATTTCACAGTTCACTACCTGAGCTTTCTTCCTATTGTTCTCTGGTGTGACTGATTTCACAGTTCACTACCTCAGCTTTCTTCCTATTGTTCTCTGGCGTGACTGATTTCACAGTTCACTACCTGAGCTTTCTTCCTATTGTTCTCTGGTGTGACTGATTTCACAGTTCACTACCTCAGCTTTCTTCCTATTGTTCTCTGGTGTGACTGATTTCACAGTTCACTACCTCAGCTTTCTTCCTATTGTTCTCTGGCGTGACTGATTTCACAGTTCACTACCTGAGCTTTCTTCCTATTGTTCTCTGGTGTGACTGATTTCACAGTTCACTACCTCAGCTTTCTTCCTATTGTTCTCTGGTGTGACTGATTTCACAGTTCACTACCTCAGCTTTCTTCCTATTGTTCTCTGGCGTGACTGATTTCACAGTTCACTACCTCAGCTTTCTTCCTATTGTTCTCTGGTGTGACTGATTTCACAGTTCACTACCTCAGCTTTCTTCCTTTCTCCTATCTGTTGCTAGGGATGCATTTTTTTACTAAATTTATAAAGTTAACCAAAACACATGTTCATGTGCACTGCAATATTTTCACTGACGTGACACACAAGACAGACTTCACTTTCACTGGAAAGTCACTGTGACAAGCTCTCCATTCTTTACACAACAGGGTAGTTTACATACTTCTAAGTTTATCATATCATATTAAAGTAAGGCATAAATCTCATTACATAAATGGTTAGGATAATGTGTGTTGATGTATGAATGTTTGGTACTTTTAATGTTACATGCTAAAGGTAAGGATTTCATTTATATTATTCATATGTAGTCAGGCTTGCAGGTCAAGGACATGGTCTGTGAATACGTCTATTGTTTAGTGCTAGTTTATTTGGTATATTATATCAATAATGTAGCAACCACATCATTACTCAAATAAATACCATAATTTATCCTATTGATAGCATCTATATTGCAAGAGTGTTGTACATACTAATGAGTATGTATTTCAAAATGGTATATCTCATATAATGATGTGTTGTATATATTTTAGTAGGCATAAGCACGCCGCTAATATTGCCCAAGCGGAGTTAAACAATACCTCACTCACTAGTAGGCATAAGCATTGGTTTGTACAATTAATCATATGCTTACAATTAGTGTTAATATATGTATTTAATATTAATCATGCATTATACAACATGATTGATAGTTTCTAATCTTTGTAGTAATCTAATCTGTGTAGTATTACATATGTTATGAATATGATTTGATGAAGTATAGTTTGTAACTATACGATGATGATATGCATGATTGACTGATTGTACAATACAATATTTTACATGTATACATAAACATACATCTAGGTGCTTTATTTATGATGTGTCATTAATCATTATAGGTTCATGTCACGATGTAACCACACGAGGAGGTACGATTGGTAACAGACACCTGAGTTCCATATATTTGGTATGTTTAATATCATCATGGTACAATAACTTATACTTTATGTTATCTGCCTTATGGTATGATTTAATGAGAGGTTCTCTATTATAATATTGCTTCAGGCATTATTGTATATTATAAAATTTGCATCATGTGTAACTGATGTATGTAATGTTAAATACCATATCTCATTTTATACATTCATGTGTTACCTTCAAATCTGAATGTGTTAGCGTTATTCTATCAATATAACTTATATAACTTATATGCATGTAATGTATTATGTATCACATTATTCACATATCTAATTTGCATATATCTACATTGTATTTTATGTATTGTTTAAGGGTGTAGAAAACTACTGTACTTGTTACCGCTGTACCTTGCTATCTCCACATAGCACGAACAGTATGTGAATAAACTCCATTCCGAACCCAAGCAGCCTTTGGTTTTCCATTGACCAAGTGAACCCTGCTACACCTAAATAAATTCAAACTTTGAGATTTAAACGAAATGCTCTCTTTTGATTGGAGGCAATAGGGTCATGTGACCGGTCATCCTGCTACATCAGCGTTTATCATGTGAGCGTAATTTTCCGGCAATCCGATTGGTCGAGAACCAGTCACGTGACAGTCGACAGACTTGACCGTCCGACCAAAAGTGATATTGACTTGAGTTACTAAAACTAGAGTCGATGACGTCAAAACCGTTGGTTCATGACGTCATGCCAACAATCAAGCCGAAATGCCGCTCATATCTGTAGTTTTCTGTTTCTTTTTCGTTTTTTTTAACCAAGACATATTAAAACAATTATAGACTGGTAATTTGGTCAATACCTGTTTTTATAGACCCGAGAAAAACACTATCGACCTCGGTCACAATTGTTTTCCTCGGGTCTATAAGTAGTAAATAATAACCCGGTACCGAGGGGTTATGGAAAATAACCTCGCGAGGGTTTTCGGGTTATTATTTGACTTAAACTCCCGCGGAAGACTCCTGCAAATGGTTTCAACTTAATTTGTTTATATACAATTAATTTGAAAAACAAAAACGTTTTACTAATATTATTCGCGGGTTTATCATGTCTTGATAAGAAAAGATATTTCAAATACCCCCAGATTTGGGTTTTAGAAATATATGCTTGATTTCTTACAATAAAAACCATTTTATAGCGGTGTTTCAACTAAATTGATTTACATACATATAATTGAAAAACGTTTTAGTGATCCATTTTGCGATTTTGACACGTCTTGATAAGAATACTATTTTAAACTACTTACAATACCCCCTGCTTACGGTTTTAGAACTTAAAACTTGATTCCGTACATTAAAAACTTTTTTATTGCAATATTATCATATATTTATAGGGAAAATAAAAAACAAACATGACACACAAAATTTTACATCAACTGGTAAGGATCCTCAGTAGCTCAACAGGTAAGAGCGCTGCGTGGCAACATAGAGGTCCCTGGTTCGATTCCCACTTTCGATGTTCATTAATCTTAAATTTCTTACTTGATTAAAAATCTAAATTTTACAAGTCCAATTGTTTGCGATTGTTAACAATCTTATAACCGACCAAGGTGGTTATTAGATAACCAACCTACGCGGGTGGAGCTCACGGCATACAACATTCAACTTTATAAAGACAATAACTTCCCAAGGGGTGTAAAGAGAAAACACCCATGATAAGGTAGTTATGGGTTAAAACCAAATGAAAAAAGAAGGGATATAACCGCCCAAGGGGTGTAAAAAAAGGTATTGACCTCATCACCAGTTTATAATTGTATAATATACGCTTATGTAGCCGGATGACGACCGGCATATGTTCAATACACTATAAAGTGAAGGTTATACCAAATAACCGTCGCGTTTGGGCGTGTACGCAAAGTCCTTCCAAAGTTGATTGGACGAAACAAGTTCATATGAACGTAAGGACTTTTTTCAAAATATAACAACAATATAACAATGAACTACCAAAACAAAAATAATAATTTGATAAGCCATCATAATAATAGAGAGTCATAACTGTGCAAGAGTTATATAAAATAGTTTATTAAAAAATCAGTAAGATATCACCCAAAAACTTTCTGTGAAAAAACCTTTTGATAGTGAACTCACATGCGTTCAGCAGGAATGTGGGCGGAGCTTAGGGTCTATCACATGTAAGTCAAAACAGTTGTTGTAACTTCATTTTCCATTCAATTTCATTTGATTTAAAATTTCTTTTTCAAAATTAAAACTTCCCTCATGATTTCAAGGTCAGATTTTATAAGAAATGATTTTCATAATGTATTTGTCTACACGACCATATCCTGTTTGAAACCCATTGGTAAAATTGGTAGGTTATACAAGCTTATTTACCAGTTTAAACGGGTTGAAGTCGGTTCCTACTTCTTGTATTGTTCCTACTGCTTGTGTTGTTCCTACTGCTTGTGTTGTTCCTACTGCTTGTGTTGTTCCTACTGCTTGTGTTGTTCCTATTGCTTGTATTGTACCTACTGCTTGTATTGTTCCTACTGCTTGTATTGTTCCTACTGCTTGTATTGTTCCTACTGCTTGTATTGTTCCTACTGCTTGTATTGGTCCTACTGCTTGTATTGTTCCTACTGCTTGTATTGGTCCTACTGCTTGTATTGTTCCTACTGCTTGTATTGTTCCTACTGCTTGTATTGTACCTACTGCTTGTATTGGTCCGACTGCTTGTGTTGTTCCTACTGCTAGTGTTGTTCTTACTGCTTGTATTGTACCTATTGCTTGTGTTGTTCCTACTGCTAGTGTTGTTTCTACTACTGCTTGCATTGTTCCTACTGCTTGTGTTGTTCCTACTGTTTGTGTTCTTCCTACTGCTTGTATTGGTCCTACTGCTTGTATTGTTCCTACTGCTTGTATTGTTCCTACTGCTTGTATTGTTCCTACTGCTAGTGTTGTTCCTACTGCTTGTATTGTTCCTACTGCTTGTATTGGTCCTACTGCTTGTATTGGTCCTACTGCTTGTATTGTTCCTACTGCTTGTATTGTTCCTACCGCTTGTCTTGTTCCTACTGCTTGTGTTGTTCCTACTGCTTGTGTTGTTCCTACTGCTTGTGTTGTTCCTATTGCTTGTGTTGTTCCTATTGCTTGTATTGTTCCTACTGCTTGTATTGTTCCTACTGCTTGTATTGTTCCTACTGCTTGTATTGTTCCTACTGCTTGTATTGTACCTACTGCTTGTATTGTTCCTACTGCTTGCATTGTTCCTACTGCTTGTGTTGTTCATACTGCTTGTGTTGTTCCTACTGCTTGTGTTGTTCCTACTGCTTGTATTGGTCCTACTGCTTGTATTGGTCCTACTGCTTGTATTGTTCCTACTGCTTGTATTGTTCCTACTGCTTGAATTGTACCTACTGCTTGCATTGTTCCTACTGCTTGTGTTGTTCCTACTGCTTGTATTGTTCCTATTGCTTGTATTGTTCCTACTGCTTGTATTGGTCCTGCTGCTTGTATTGTTCCTACTGCTTGTATTGTACCTACTGCTTGCATTGTTCCTACTGCTTGTATTGTTCCTATTGCTTGTATTGTTCCTACTGCTTGTATTGGTCCTGCTGCTTGTATTGTTCCTACTGCTTGTATTGTTCCTACTGCTTGTATTGTTCCTATTGCTTGTATTGTTCCTACTGCTTGTATTGTTCCTACTGCTTGTATTGTTCCTACTGCTAGTATTGTTTCTACTGCTTGTATTGTTCCTACTGCTTGTATTGTTCCTATTGCTTGTATTGTTCCTACTGCTTGTATTGGTCCTGCTGCTTGTATTGTTCCTGCTGCTTGTATTGTTCCTACTGCTTGTATTGGTCCTGCTGCTTGTATTGTTCCTACTGCTTGTATTGGTCCTACTGCTTGTATTGTTCCTACTGCTTGAATTGTACCTACTGCTTGCATTGTTCCTACTGCTTGTGTTGTTCCTACTGCTAGTGTTGTTCTTACTGCTTGTATTGTACCTACTGCTTGTCTTGTTCCTACTGCTTGTATTGTTCCTACTGCTTGTATTGTTCCTACTGCTTGTATTGTTCCTACTGCTAGTGTTGTTCCTACTGCTTGTATTGTACCTACTGCTTGCATTGTTCCTACTGCTTGTGTTGTTCCTACTGCTTGTGTTGTTCCTACTGCTTGTATTGTTCCTACTGCTTGTATTGTTCCTACTGCTTGTATTGTACCCACTGCTTGTATTGTTCCTACTGCTAGTGTTGTTCCTACTGCTAGTGTTGTTCCTACTGCTTGTATTGTACCTACTGCTTGTATTGTTCCTGCTGCTTGTGTTGTTCCTATTGCTTGTATTGTACCTACTGCTTGTATTGTTCCTACTGCTTGTGTTGTTCCCACTGCTTGTATTGTACCTATTGCTTGTATTGTTCCTACTGCTTATATTGGTCCTACTGCTTGTCTTGTTCCTACTGCTTGTATTGTTCCTACTGCTTGTATTGTTCCTACTGCTAGTGTTGTTCCTACTGCTTGTATTGTACCTACTGCTTGCATTGTTCCTACTGCTTGTGTTGTTCCTACTGCTTGTGTTGTTCCTACTGCTTGTATTGGTCCTACTGCTTGTATTGTTGCTACTGCTTGTATTGATCCTACTGCTTGTATTGTTCCTACTGCTAGTGTTGTTCCTACTGCTAGTGTTGTTCCTACTGCTTGTATTGTACCTACTGCTTGTATTGTTCCTACTGCTTGTATTGTACCTATTGCTTGTATTGTACCTACTGCTTGTATTGTTACTACTGCTTGTGTTGTTCCCACTGCTTGTATTGTTCCTATTGTTTGTGTTGTTCCTACTGCTTGTATTATTCCTACATCTTGTATTGTTCCTACTGCTTGTATTGTACCTACTGCTTGTATTGTTCCTATTGCTTGTGTTGTTCCTATTGTTTGTGTTGTTCCTATTGTTTGTGTTGTTCCTACTGCTTGTATTGTACCTACTGCTTGTATTGTTCCCACTGCTTGTATTGGTCCTACTGCTTGTATTGTTCCTACTGCTTGTATTGTACCTACTGCTTGTATTGTTCCTATTGCTTGTATTGTTCCTACTGCTTGTATTGTTCGTACTGCTTGTATTATTCCTACATCTTGTATTGTTCCTACTGCTTGTATTGTTCCTATTGCTTGTATTGATCCTATTGCTTGTGTTGTTCCTATTGCTTGTATTGATCCTATTGCTTGTGTTGTTCCTATTGCTTGTGTTGTTCCTATTGCTTGTATTGTTCCTATTGCTTGTATTGTTCCTACTGCTTGTATTGTACCTACTGCTTGTATTGTTCCTATTGCTTGTATTGTTCCTATTGTTTGTATTGTTCCTACTGCTTGTATTGTTCCTACTGCTTGTATTGTACCTACTGCTTGTATTGTTCCTATTGCTTGTATTGTTCCTATTGCTTGTATTGTTCCTATTGCTTGTATTGTTCCTACTGATTGTATTGTTCCTACTGCTTGTATTGTACCTACTGCTTGTATTGTTCCTATTGCTTGTATTGTTCCTATTGTTTGTATTGTTCCTACTGCTTGTATTGTTCCTACTGCTTGTATTGTACCTACTGCTTGTATTGTTCCTATTGCTTGTATTGTTCCTATTGCTTGTATTGTTCCTACTGCTTGTATTGTTCCTATTGCTTGTATTGTTCCTACTGATTGTATTGTTCCTATTGCTTGTATTGTTCCTATTGCTTGTATTGTTCCTACTGCTTGTATTGTTCCTATTGCTTGTATTGTTTCTATTGCTTGTATTGTTCCTATTGCTTGTATTGTTCCTACTGATTGCATTGTTCCTATTGCTTGTATTGTTCCTATTGCTTGTATTGTTCCTACTGCTTGTATTGTTCCTATTGCTTGTATTGTTCCTATTGCTTGTATTGTTCCTATTGCTTGTATTGTTCCTACTGATTGTATTGTTCCTACTGATTGTATTGTTCCTATTGCTTGTATTGTTCCTACTGATTGTATTGTTCCTATTGCTTGTATTGTTTCTATTGCTTGTATTGTTCATATTGCTTGTATTGTTCCAATCGCTTGTATTGTTCCTACTGATTGTATTGTTCCTATTGCTAATATTCTCCCTATTGTTCGTTATTAATCCTATCGCCAGTATTGTTATTATAAGTAACAATTCTCCTTTTGTATTCATTCTTTCTATGACTAATATTTTACTTATACCTCGTTATGTATCTGTGACAGGGTGAGGTCTAATACTTCCTTCTGGCTTCCACTGGAAGGATATCTCTTTGGCCGAACAGGTAGAGTGTAGGACTCTCAACTCGGAGATCCCGTGTTCGAATCCCGCGTGGACATAAAAACATTGGATTTTCTTTCCTGCTATTTATCTCATTGCCAGTAATATGACTATCAAAAGCAACTTTCCTAATGCTAGTATTCCAATTATCACTTATATTCTCCCGATTGCTCGTAATTTATCCTAGTGCTAGTATTCTCCCTAGCCTTGTAATAGTATTCTGGATATTTCCTCTTCATCTTCTCCTCGTACAGTTTATCAAACATCTTACTCTGTGCTACTGTGAAGTAGTTCTTCCAGTCACCCACAATTCCTGCAACATGAAGGGGAGACAACTCTGGTTATCAAATGCAACATTAACCAAACATCGCATTATGTAAAAAACCCTTAGTATTGCATGGATTGAAGTGTCATGCATGGATTGAAGCGTTGAAAGTCATTGTCGTCAATTATCATCGTTCTTTATTAATTTATGAAAGTACAGTTTAATAAAGTATCAGGTAAGTTAAAACCAGCTTTAAAGATAACCTTTATTACGAATCTCAATGTTTCTAAACAGATTCAGTTTGAGACAGAATATACAGGTCACATTCAATGATATTCAGAGTATTTCCTCTTCATCTTCTCCTCGTACAGTTTATCAAACATCTCACTCTGTGCTACTGTGAAGTAGTTCTTCCAGTCACCTACAATTCCTGCAACAGACAATTTGGAACAGGTAACACAAACTATTCAGTTCTATGGATACAAGGAATAAACTATTAGATACCTTTAAATGACATCCTTAGAGTTGAGGTGATGAAGGATTATGAAATGTAGTAATAGATGTGCAACTTCTTGTTTCCAGGAAGGCGACGATTCGACATAGCTACATGTTTAAATTTACATTAAAATCTATGTCGAAACGTTTTACTAGAGCAAGGAAGTATATATATATATTTCTTTATTATTTCCATCAACAAAACAAGTAAAACCAATCTACATTAAAGTTTATATGCTAACAAATCAGAGGTTAAATTACTTATTACTCGATTTTTAGGGCAAGTAATAAACAGAAAACTAAACAACCTACCATTTAATACTATTTTATTAAAGTCATGAATGATTTGGTATCAAACTCGCTTTCGCTCGTTTAATGTAAAATGATCAACTCGTTTAATAAAAATGGTATTAAATGGAAGGTCGTTTATTACCCTCTATAACGAAAAAGAAAAGAATAAATAAAATTACCATACGACTTCTTGAAACATGTCATTACTACATTTTGAAATTATTTAATCACTATATATACACATTATTAAAAGTGCAATAAAATGAATTGTCAATTAATTATCAATCTTATAGTATAGTTATTCAACATCTGCAGCCAAGACCATACGCTTTCGGAAAGTGAGCCCTTGCGGGAAATCTGGGTCTATATAAGTAAACATGGCTACCAAGACAATCTTGGCAAATATGCAATAGAAACACCGCAAAGGTGAAAGAAGTCATTCAACTCTCATATCCATTCAACCTTCCAATGAGAATTTATATTATTGATTTTCATGAAAATATTAAGAGGTTATTGATAAAATTCTCATTAATAAGCATTTCTGTAGCCGCCATTGTACAGGACCTCTGTCCGTTGTTTAATTCTCGACTTCGTCTTTCGCTAACAAAACGGACCTCGATTCTCGTCGAAATTGTAACTGGATAAATACGGAATTCTTGATTTATCACATTATTAGGCACCAACCAACCTTTCCTGAAGTAACCCTCTTCTCCCTCACTCCATTTCATATGAAATGTTTGATCTTTTTCCTTTTCTGACACATGCTTCAACTTCTCGAAGCTACACGCCTCGGCTATTTCTCTGCACATTTCCTCTGACAAAGGTCGGTCTAGGAACTCAGCAACTCTACACACTTCCTTGGCACAATCCTGGAAATATGAAATGTGTATAAGAGGTGACGACTTCTGTCATTTTATGACGTTATGCTTTATTGTTTACTTATTGCAACTGGCCTTTCTTCTTGGACATTGGACATTTAGTTCATTATGTAACGTAATTATGGGCACAAAATGAAAGGTTATCCTATTATTTTTAAACTCATCCGCTAATTTGGACTTTCATATGGATATATCAGAAAGATATAATAAAATTATAAATAAATCAGATTTAAAAGTAATATTATAGTTACTTTGGCAACTTCATTGTACAAAGTTAAGTTTAATGTGATCCTGAACTCAACCGTTTTTCTATAGAATTGCTAACATCACCTTAACCAGAACATCTACATAGTTTACTGTCCCTTGTATTTTACACATAGTACTATAACCTCGACATTTGCATCAAGTTAATATTTGACACTCTATAAGGGAAAACTTTATTCTGGTATAGAACAATTGTAATTTCCAATATACAAAAAACTATATTTTAAGCATAAAATGGCTGATTAGAAGACGCCAACATTTGAACTTCAAGTCAACACATTCAGTCACTTAAACTGCAGGTTCTCCCCTCTCCTCAGCAAAACTATACAGTAAATGTCTTTTTTTTATAAACTGATTATTTTCTTACTGTAAGACCAAATGTGAAGAGGAACATGACGAGTGCCAATGTTATGACCTCGTTTAAAACACAATGATTAAATCCAAGTAATTTCAAAACTGGAAGGAATAAACAAACTCAGTATGAATATGGATTACATTTTGTATAAAAAATACACGAGTTTTTGGAAATTTGATAAAAAATAACTATTGAAAATAAGTCGCGACTGGTACATTGGTAACTTGTTAAACACTGATTACTGTGAATAGTATTGATAAAGATATGGCAAAACCTACCCGTTTCATGTCTTCATATTTAACATAACATATTTCACAATCCGGATGCTCCTCCTTCACGTTGTGCCATTGGTTCACGTGGTCAAACCAAGTTCCGAGTACACCTGAATTTCCAAAATGATTAAAAATGACAAAGTAAGATCTTGAAATAAAACAAATCAGGTATAGCGAGTGATTACGGTATATCTGCCCGAGTCGAAATAATGTTCAAAGAACATTATTTTGACGAGGGCAGATATCCCGTAATCACTCGTACCGAGTTGGTTATTCTATATATAACCCATTTGTAATGAAATATAATTTTTAAAAAACTGAAAGAATGCGATTTAGAAATCGTAGTAATGCTGTAGTAAGTGATACCAATCAGCTGATCAATATTCATACGCGTGTCCAACCGAAGATCTCCAGAGTGAATATTTAGTCAACAACGCATCAGAATCTAGTTCAGTTTCAAAACAATACGAAAATGACGAAAATAGTGCCCTGATTGATATAAAACACTTTTCAACCTTGAACAAATTAACACACATAAAAACTCTTAACAAACAAAATTATTTGATAAAGATAATAATTATTTGAATCAGCCGATCGTCACGCCATACTACCACTGTGATGTGTTGTTGATGGCACAATGTTGTAACGAAAATGTCAAAAACCTGTCAAATTTTTTAAAACTGTAATTGATAAAATCTGCAACATCTTTAAGAGAAACTTACAAAGAATGCATCAAAACAAGTCTGTATGTCAGGATAATCAAATAATCTGAAGTTTGAACAACATTTGTTTCTTTCGACGTTACTTTCATTCACGTAGCAAGTGTCAAGAACGATAACTCTAATCGGCCTGTGATCATGGTGGGATTGTTCCCAGGGCTGATCAACTATGAGTATGTTGATTTGTAAAAGTTACTGCATGCTTTCATGAATGTATGTATTGAATTTGAGTCCCTATGGTTTTTATTTGTTAATAATTACTAATGGATCAGTGAAATTCTTGTGCTTGGATAGATTTCATGAATTTTCGATGGCAGCCATGTTTATTTACAAACAGACAGCGCTTATTGTACCTTTGGAAAAAGCACAATCTTGAGATCACAATGACATTTAACACGTAGATGAATAGTTTCAAATAATACTGCGTTTAAATATCAACCTGTAAGTTATATGATGTACAGTAATATTCATCGTTCTACGATTTTATTTTTAACCTAATCGACATACGTTCGACACATTCAATTTATCAATGAAACTTGAAAATAGTTCTGTCGACCAATCGTCTTTCATTCTCTTAGGAACCGACCAATCAATGTTGAGAATCACTAAAAAGCACATGTGCGGATATCAAAAAAATATCCACTCGTGTATCCTCGCCCGTATGGGTAATCATTTAGAATATTGAAATGAAAGGCCGATTACTTTTAAAGGGGCAGTAGCACGTTTTTTGATAATTTTACATTTTAAAATGTTCACTGATAAATGTACGTTAATGCTAAATGTATCATTTTGATAGTGTCAAAAATCTCAAAACACAAACTAATTATCCATAGTCAGAGGACAAAGTATGAAGATTCCCCTTAAATAATTGGACGGTCATTTTGTGAGAACACCTTTTATTCATTTTGGGTAAGAAAAAGGAATCACATGGCTAAATTTTACATTATATATATTTGAATTATAACTGCTCCATTAAGTTTATATGCATTGTCTTTCAATTGGAACCATACATTTTCATTTCCTGACATCACCTTATATTCCTCTATAACATTTTACTGTCCCTTTAATAGTTTGTACTAAACTGTAATGCATTGGTCGTGTTAATTTTTACAAGAAATACATAACCCACTAGTGCCAAATCTCATATATCAACAAAGAAAGTTTACCGGATTGGTCACTTGGGTGGATATACTTATATGATTTAATGTCTGTAAAGGGAAACTGATACTTTATTCATTTTGGTAAGGGCAATAAGGGAATACGCAACTTTACCTTTATTTCAACAAGGTGTAAGAACTCTATCATCCAATATTTGAATACTCAAGTATGGGCGGATGGCTTAACTGAATCAATGTTTTTAAGCGGCCACCTAATAACTACCTTTACTTATTAAATTAAGGTATTACGAGATTAAAAGTATTTCCCGGTTGTGTTTACAGTTTTTATGAACCCTTAACATCCCATGTGTGAGAAGATACTAAAACAGATATCAATTGACACCCACCTGCATGGAAATAAACAGATATCAATTAACACCCACCTCCATGGAAATAAACAGATATCAATTGACACCAACCTCCATGGAAATAAACAGATATCTATTGACACCAACCTGCATTGAAATAAACAGATATCAATTGACACCCACCTGCATGGAAATAAACAGATATCAATTGACACCCACCTGCATGGAAATAAAGGAGGAGAAAGTCTTGCCATGTGCCCGTGTAGGTGGGGAGTCCCTGTGGGTTGTCTCTCCACACCTGCTTGATGTTCTGGTTGTAGGAGGACACGACCACGTCCTTGGGGTTCCTCTCTACATACACCATCTTTATCGGCTTCTGCCATAGCACTACTGGCAGCATTCTGAAACAGGACATAAACAAGGAATATGATGAATAACAGAATTTGTTTAATCATTATGACCAAATCCAAACAACCTGTTTCAATAAACCTTTAATCTAAATGAAAAACAAATAAAATCCAAACTACAAGCAAACCCTATTCTGATGCCAAACCTTAGACCTCGTACAAAACCAGTTCACCTTTAAACCATTACCCCAGATAGTCATTATGACTAATAACAAACAATTCAAACTGAACCGACAATCTTACTTATTACTTTTAACTTTCTTATTCTTGTCTTAATCCAGAAACGAAAGCAACAAGTAAACGCTGTGAAAATGCAACTTCATCATACTTTGGAAGCATGTGGGTGTGAAATATCCGGGGCGAGTCCAGTTCTTCTAATTCGGACTCAGTCCTCAGTTCCAGCCATGCGTAGTTTTGCCAATGTTTAGCGTACTCTGCTTTACCAGCCACAATCATGCACAGGATCTCCCACATCCAGTGGGTCCCTGGTGGAAAGAGAATGACAATGTATGCGACTATATAATGTATTATGACAAATAACACGTATTCATATTTATTACAAACGAAATTTATAATTTCCCTATTTCTTAGATACTCATGCCTTTGATGTCGGTCCGGGGACTGCTCAAAACTTTCACTAGTTATTTGGTATAGAGAATTGTCTGATCCTTAAACCCTAAAAGGGACACTAAGTTTACTCTCCTAGCTTAATCATGAACTTTATAGCATTGCCATCTTGAAATTAACCGTTAACATGTTTTGTTTTGTACCATGAAAAGCATTTTAATGGATTCCCTGATTCCTGACCACTCATCTCATCAGGAACACCCAGAAGGACCCAGAGACCATCATGTTGAACTCCATTTGTCTCTTCCCCTCCTGTACTGCTTACTCAAGTGATCTTCTATTGCTTACACCAGGGACGTTATATAACATGTACCGTATACCGGGAAATTTTCGTGGTTGGTAATTTTCGTGGTTTTCGTGGGTAGAGCTTGAACCACGAAATTTTCGATACCACGAAAATTTTCCGATGAATTTCATTCAAAATATCTTTACCACTCTCTGTACGACCCATCTAGCTACATGTTTTTGAGGAAAAGCGCATGCACAAATTTAGGTGCTATTCACTGACAACTGCTAAAAATAGAGCTCTAATTCAGTCATTTATTGATAGTTTTAAATTTATACGTTGATAACTTTACTTAATATGTAGCCAAGTGTGATTGGCACTCCTCATTGTAAACAAATCTATCGGCAACTAATTCTAAATTCTATTATTCAGATCTCCGGTATGACCTTTTCCAAACTGTTAGTATTTCCCACCCGAGTTTTACTCACTTATCGGATATTGAACAAACTACATTCCTGCTACAACTAGAAAATATTGTAAATCCATTAGCCGCTCTAATAAGCCGTATGTATCGGCGAAAGACATTAACTCAATCACAATAATTATAGTTTAGTCCTCCCATATTTGAGATATTAATTCATATCTTAATATTCCATTTTTAACTTGTATATATAACGTCTCGTGTGTCTCGTTGGCCATATGGCCTGATGTTTGTATACTATTTTACGTTTTTTAAATTGTCACTGTACCCGATTATATAAAAAACATGTGACACATTAATAAAATATCTTGTCTGTCTGTCTGTCTGTCTGTCTGTCTAAATGAATGCTTGTTTCCAACATAATTAGCGGAGCTTAACACGTGTCACAACACAATGCATCCGGTCGTAGTTCATGTTCAACAGAGTGTGACAAAGACAAAGAAGCATGCTGAATTCAAACAAATGAATAAAAACTAGATTTCACATTCACATATCAACTGAAATATTTAATCTGGATCATCAACGCTCTTCTTCAGCAACGCTACGAGGCTCATTTTGCTAATGTTGTATAGATTAAAATGTAATACTGTTTTATATATGTGTAGGTAAAGCGTCAGTTTTATTTGTCAAAGCAAAACATGACAGTGAGTGAAGTAATACTTTATTGAAACATCGAGTTAGAATTGTCATCTTTGAAACATACCAGAAAATGTGATTCGTGTCTTCTCCTTATACATGTTGAACAAACTAGATCGTTTTATCAATGATATCAAAAGCATTTCGACTGATGACTACTGACCCTACTAATCCGATTGTAATAAGTTGATTGGAAAGCAATATGATTAACTAACATGACAGTTTAACATCAACACGCTTACAAATGGAACATAAACACACGATTTAAATTTTTTTATTTGGATAACTTCAACCACGAAAAAAAATCCACGAAAATGAAATTTTTTGACAACGTTTGAACCACGAAAATAAAAATCCACGAAAGGTCTATAAGTCCTCAACCTCGAAAATTTCCAACCACGAAAATTTCCCGGTATACGGTATATAGGGTCTCTGCTCTACAGGGATCAAAATTATGCTTCGTATGTTTGTCCATAGGAACCCAAGCTTGTCAAGGGTTGTGTCATAAATCACTTGTTAAAAAAAGTTTGATACATGTATTTGTAACCAAACAGTTGATGTTATGACAGGACACAATATCAAAAAAGAATATCTGTGACAAATCAACTCACCAGATTTTGGATTAGTACAAAGCAATATGTCATCGTCTCTGAGTCGCCTCGCCTTCAGGTTGGCAATTAAATCGCAATAAGCCTTGGGTACAACCATCCCTTCACACATGGACATCTCGGCGTTCAGGCCTGCCTTCATCCATTTCTCAGCGTAGTTGGGCTCTTCTGCCATTTTTCTGCGGAAGCAGGAATGAATTCGAAATGAGATTCATAATTACACCATGTGCAAATGGCGAGATGTTTTTTCTGTAAGATTAATGTCCTAAAAGCAATATTCCCAGGGTCCGTAATCTGGCCAGTGTGAAGCTATCTCAGGTTTATGGGTCATATATTTTTTAATAGTCAACATCTCATTTTGATTATCTGATAACTATCAATTGTTATAATGTGACAGGATATAAATATTTAGTTTACGCTAATATATTTATTTTGTTAGTTTTAACTTATTATTCATAGTATTCTTTTATTTCAACAATATCTTTAAACTTATTATCAATTTACTACAACCTAAAGTTAGGCTTACCAACTCAAACCTTAATGTACTAATGCACTCTTGTTTAAACTAATCAATTAGCTTATGCAGTAGGCTTCATTGTTCTACGCTCAGGCCACTCAGGTCTCAGCTTCGGTACATATATATTTCCATGTGCAGTATTTGAACATGAATGAGATTCATTTAAAGTGCATTTCAGTATATCATGTTTGTAATTATATTTCCTGATTTTATCTTATCTAAAATACATAAATATGTTATTATCATATGTGCATTCATTATTATAATATCATAAGTACATATTGGTATTATTTATCATAGGTATCTGTGTGCACGGTGGCAATCTCAGCAGCACATGTTTGTTATGCCTGCGTCCCTGAGACGAGGTGAGGGTTCTTTTATAATCATTTTGCAATGTATATTATGTGCTACGACTTTGTATGTATTATGTATTCCATAATGTATGCTATTGGTGTATTTTACCACGAGTACTGTAACGCCCTCCGTTTCATAAAGTATTGTATACTTCTATGAATATCATAAGGTTTTCCTAATGTATTGTCTACTTTAACAATGAATGTAAAGAAAGTAACTGCTGTATTAACCTCTAACTGTAATTCTTTGTACTATTATCATATTCTTTATACATATACTTATATTATCATCATTCTTATTTTAAGGGCATCAATCAATCAATATGAGATAAATAAATCCCTGATCCAACGCATCCTTTTGTGTTCTACTTTGATAACCACTTAAGACCTTTGCGACAATGGCATCCCTGGTGGGATCTCATCTCAACACCACGTGACCACCTGACCATCAACATTTGGAACCCCCTTCGACTGTGCCAGTACATCTCTCTACGATATGTGAGACTTTGTATATATTTTAAGATTTGTTTGAATTGATTGTGACTTTGAAGTGAAGGAGACACTTATATCCAGTATGTCCGTGATTTGCCAAGTGAAAGAGACACTTTACCTGATATATCAGCGGTGATGATGATGACGATGATGATGATGACGATGATGATGATTTTGACAATGATGATGATTATAATTATTCTATTGTGATTCAAAAGACGCTTACCATATACATTTATTCTTAATATTTTGAACTGCTGTCTGTGATATATTTTGTATACATTCATTGATTCAACTGTGATAATCTACATTTACATTTCATATCTTGTAATACTGCTGTGATATTGTACATGTAACTTGTATCAGCTGTGATATTATACATGTAAATTGTATTATTTACTGCCTCCTGTGATATTCATTTACATTTATTTGTGATCACAACTTGTCTTTAACCATGTAATTTAGTTCATGCGCATTGACGACACTATTTTACATCTGCATTCTGTTTAGCATACTTTTGTGTGGCCACTTAGTGTTTGTATTTAACATTGCAATGTGTAGCATATATCAATTGATATGAAGTATCATTAACATATTTGATATCAATACATCAAAATATATTCATTACATTATCATCTCAATATGCCGCGCCATTGCGTTAATCTAAGCTAGCTTGCGCACGGTGGAAATCTCAGCAGCACATGTTTGTTATGCCTGCGTCCCTGAGACGAGGTGAGGGTTCTTTTATAATCATTTTGCCATGTATATTATATGCTACGACTTTGTATGTATTATGTATTCCATAATGTATGCTATTGGTGTATTTTGCCACGAGTACTGTAAAGCCCTCCGTTTCATAAAGTATTGTATACTTCCTTGAATATCATAAGGTATTCCTAATGTATTGTCTACTTTAACAATGAATGTAAAGAAAGTAACGTCTGTGTTAACCTCTAACTGTAATTCTTTGTACTATTATCATATACTTTATACATATACTTATATTATCATCATTCTTATTTTAAGGGCGTCAATCAATCAATATGAGATGAATAAATCCCTGATCCAACGCATCCTTTTGTGTTCTACTTTGATAACCACTTCAGACCTCTGCGACAATAACGTTTTGTAAACAGCCTTTTCAATTGAATTGACATATTTTATAATTCGTTGTTTTCTCTAGGGTATGATGTGCAGTTCCACTTGAAAACCGTGTAATTGTTATGTAACACCGAAATTGCATTTTCTTACATCAAATGAAAAATTAGTATACTAGTTAGATAAACAAGTACAACTATGACCATAAGTATAACATACTGTCTGATTATTATTTCAAGTTTTCCAAATAACATGTGTTATTGCCAATAGTTAAGGCCATGACTCATCATGTGTAAAAGATACTGAATAATGTACATGGTAATTAAACAAATAGACAAACATAAGGTTTTTGTGTGCCGTTTGAGTTATATTCTTATTTCAAACTCGACATATACATGTAAGGAAAGGATAAAATGACCTGTTAAAATAAAAATTGCGATGTTACCTTGAAAGTAGAATTATTCCGAGTAGAGATTCGTATTCTCTTGCCTGTAATACATGAGGTACCTTCTCGCATGTACAGCTAATTTCACTACGTGTCATATATTCAAGTCGTTTATTTGCATGAAGGCCATCGGCCCATATACAAGAGTACATATATACAATATTGTAAATACACATCATATAAAATGAAATTGTAAGCATATAACAAGCTTAATTGAATACATATATTAATATACATACTTATTAATATGTTTATGCCTTAATTCAAAACTTGGACATAAATATTTACAAAGATTTTTTACTAATTCTGGTGATGCTGGCGAGATCAATTGGTTGAATTTATAAATGGATGGATTATTATAATATATTACCCATACGGGCGAGGATACACGAGTGGATATTTTTTTGATATCCGCACATGTGCTTTTTAGTGATTCTCAACGTTGATTGGTCGGTTCCTAAGAGAATGAAAGACGATTGGTCGACGGAACTATTTTCAAGTTTCATTGATAAATTGAACGTGTCGAACGTATGTCGATTAGGTTAAAAATAAAACGTAGAACGATGAATATTACTGTACA
Source organism: Steromphala cineraria (assembly GCA_916613615.1). Classification (NCBI taxonomy): domain Eukaryota; kingdom Metazoa; phylum Mollusca; class Gastropoda; order Trochida; family Trochidae; genus Steromphala; species Steromphala cineraria. Next base: position 1,828,703 of record OU744734.1, read on the forward strand.
TCATATAACTTACAGGTTGATATTTAAACGCAGTATTATTTGAAACTATTCATCTACGTGTTAAATTTCATTGTGATCTCAAGATTGTGCTTTTTCTAAAGGTACAATAAGCGCTGTCTGTTTATAAACAAACATGGCTGCCATCGAAAATTCATGAAATCTATCCAAGCACAAGAATTTCACTGATCCATTAGTAATTATTAACACATAGGGACTCAAATTCAATACATACATTCATGAAAACAGTAACTTTTACAAATCAACATACACATAGTTGATCAGTCCTGGGAACAATCCCACCGTGATCAGAGGCCGATTAGAGTTATCGTTCTTGACACTTGCTACGTGAATGAAAGTAACGTCGAAAGAAACAAATGTTGTTCAAACTTCAGATTATTTGATTATTCTCTCTTAATTATTCTTATTATTTCTCTTAAAGATATTGCCACTTTTATCAATTATAGTTTTAAAAAATTGACAGGTTTTTGACATTTTCGTTACAACATTGTGCCGTCAAAAACACATCACAGTGGTAGTATGGCGTGACGATCAGCTGATTAAAATACTTACTATCTTTATCAAATAATGTTGTTTGTTAAGAGTTTTATGTGTGTTAATTTGTTCAAGGTTGAATCGTATTATATCATTCAGGGACAATATTTTCGTCCTTTTCGTATTGTTTTGAAACTGAACTAGATTCTGATGCGTTGTTGACTAATTCACTATGGAGATGTTCGGTTGGACACGCGTATGAATACTGATCAGCTGATTGGTATCACTTACTACAGCATTACTACGATTTCTCAATCGCATTTTTTCAGTCGTTTTTTAATTATATTTCATTATAAATTGGTAATATATAGAATAACCAACTCGGTACGAGTGATTACGGGATATCTGCCCTCGTCAAAAAAATGTTCAGTCGCTCGCCAAGGCTCGCGACTGTGACATTATTTCGACAAGGCCAGCTATCCCGTAATCACTCGTACCGAGTTGGTTATTCTCTAAACATATGTGGTAGATACATAGTTCTTAAATTATCATAACATTCACAAATCAATGCAAAATGAAACTCATCTTCTATTCCTTTGTTACACATGGGGCATATACGCTCTTCATAATCAATTCCCATCCATCTCTCTTCATTTACCTTTAATCGTAAAATACCGGCTATAATCCTAACTAAAACATCTCTGTGTTTTTTATTACTTAGTCAGTGTTAACAGTCAGCATAGTGAAGGAGCATGTGCATAATACATCACTTAATGGAAAATTCATAACTATCCGCGAAATTTTGAAAAGAATAAAATCAGTCTAAGTGAAAAGCGTACGAAATTCCTTTCACATCATTGTGAATGTATTACTATTATCCCAACTTTATGCATGTTGACATTTACGTGGCTCGATACAACATTAAGGGGTGGTTCTTGATTGGGTATATTTAAATACCGTTTAATGGAGTGCATTGAAGTCGACATAAAACGAACTTTGGACCTGCACTGTCATGCTCGCATAGACATTTTACAACCGAGTTTTCTTTACTTTAAGGCCCAATTTCTCATGAGGCAATAGCATGTGATGTCTCTTAGCTATCACTTGTTTGGGGTTTAAATAAACGACACTGATCCATATCCGTTTTTGGAGTTAACCTTTATACTCCATTCTCTCCCCACAAAGGCAGCTCAGTGCGAGTAAGCCTACTCTCTCCCCACAGAGGCAGCTCAGTGCGAGTAAGCCTATTCTCTCCCCACAGAGGCAGCTCAGTGCGAGTAAGCCTACTCAGGTATGACTAAGCTGCCTCTGTGGGGAGAGAATGGATATATTCATGTCCGCTATAGATGGTATTATTGGTACTACTACCAACATAGAGCATAGAGCATAGAGTTATGTCAAATATGTCTTCAGATACAATTAAGAAGTCAAATCTAGCCTGTTGCCTTGGATTCTTTTTCCACCAGGTGAATTTTCTTGTTTTATCATTAAGTTTTCTCCAAATGTCAATGAGGTCATATGTCTCAAGAAATTCCAATACAGTCTGTCTTGAATTGGGGTGATTTATTTGCTTATAATTTTCAAGATCATTTTAAGTCTGTACACTGTATGCATTTACACTCAGGTAGTTACCATCTTCTAACAACAACCATATTAACAACAATTTCATATATGTGCATATATTATTAATTCAAAATTGAGCATGACATTGAACATATTTGTAAAAAGTGATATTTCAAAAGTCATTTTCAAATTTTCTAAGAAACACTACACTTAATGATAAAAGCATATAGTCGACTATTTAATGTCTTCTGTCCTTTTCTATTTGAGTAAAAATGTTGTCATTTGTTCAAAATTTAGTTCTAAAAACCCCTTAGTATTGCACGGATTGAAGTGTCATGCTCGGATTGAAGCGTTGAAAGTCATTGTCGTCAATTATCATCGTTCTTTATTAATTTATGAAAGAACAGTTTAATAAAGTATCAGGTAAATTAAAACCAGCTTTAAAGATAACCTTTATTACGAATCTCAATGTTTCTAAACAGATTCAGTTTGAGACAGAATATACAGGTCACATTCAATGATATTCAGAGTATTTCCTCTTCATCTTCTCCTCGTACAGTTTATCAAACATCTCACTCTGTGCTACTGTGAAGTAGTTCTTCAAGTCACCAACAATTCCTGCAACAGACAATTTGGAACAGGTAACACAAACTATTCAGTCCTATGGATACAAGGAATAAACTTTTAAATACCTTTAAATGACAATCTTAGAGTTGAGGTGATGAAGGATTATGAATTGTAGTAATAGATGTGCAACTTCTTGTTTCCAGGAAGGCGACGATTCGACATAGCTACATGTATAAATTTACATTAAAATCTATGTCGAAACGTTTTACTAGAGCAAGGAAGTATATATATATATTTCTTTATTATTTCCATCAACAAAACAAGTAAAACCAATCTACGACGTATCTACATTAAAGTTTATATGCTAACAAATCAGAGGTTAAATTACTCATTACTCGCCCGTGTAAGATACCGCAGTTTAATATTTAGACAGTGATATTAAACTATTGAAATATCACAATGCAAGTATGACGTCACAGTAGAGAGTTGTTGTGACGTCCCAATGTAAGCGCGCAGTCTCCATAGCTGGCGAGTCTCCCGGAAATGTTGGTTTCAGCACGTTTTCGGCAAGTTTGCGTGATTTTTAGGGCAAGTAATAAACAGAAAACTAAACAACCTACCATTTAATACTATTTTTATTAAAGTCATGAATGATTTGGTATCAAACTCGCTTTCGCTCGTTTAATGTAAAATGATCAACTCGTTTAATAAAAATGGTATTAAATGGAAGGTCGTTTATTACCCTCTTTAACGAAAAAGAAAAGAATAAATAAAATTACCATACGACTTCTTGAAACATGTCATTACTACGTTTTGAAATTATTTAATCACTATATATACACATTATTAAAAGTGCAATAAAATGAATTGTCAATTAATTATCAATCTTGTAGTATAGTTATTCAACATCTGCAGCCAAGACCATACGCTTTCGGAAAGTGAGCCCTTGCGGGAAATCTGGGTCTATATAAGTAAACATGGCTACCAAGACAATCTTGGCAAATATGCAATAGAAACACCGCAAAGGTGAAAGAAGTCTTTCAACTCTCATATCCATTCAACCTTCCAATGAGAATTTATATTATTGATTTTCATGAAAATATTAAAAGGTTATTGATAAATTCTCATTAATAAGCATTTCTGTAGTAGACATTGTACAGGACCTCTGTCCGTTGTTTAATTCTCGACTTCGTCTTTTGCTTATAAAAGGGACCTCGATTCTCCTCGAAATTGTAACTGGATGAATATGGAATTTCTTGATTAATTATATTACTAGGCACCAACCAACCTTTCCTGAAGTAACCCTCTTCTCCCTCACTCCATTTCATATGAAATGTTTGATCTTTTTCCTTTTCTGACACATGCTTCAACTTCTCGAAGCTACACGCCTCGGCTATTTCTCTGCACATTTCCTCTGACAGAGGTCGCTCTAGGAACTCAGCAACTCTACACACTTCCTTGGCACAATCCTGGAAATATGAAATGTGTATAAGAGGTGACGACTTCTGTCATTTTATGACGTTATGCTTTATTGTTTACTTATTGCAACTGGCCTTTCATCTTGGACATTGGACATTTAGTTCATTATGTAACGTAATTATGGGCACAAAATGAAAGGTTATCCTATTATTTTTAAACTCATCCGCTAATTTGGACTTTCATATGGATATATCAGAAAGATATAATAAAATTATAAATAAATCAGATTTAAAAGTAATATTATAGTTACTTTGGCAACTTCATTGTACAAAGTTAAGTTTAATGTGATCCTGAACTCAACCGTTTTTCCATAGAATTGCTAACATCACCTTAACCAGAACATCTACATAGTTTACTGTCCCTTGTATTTTACACATAGTACTATAACCTCGACATTTGCATCAAGTTAATATTTGACACTCTATAAGGGAAAACTTTATTCTGGTATAGAACAATTGTAATTTCCAATATACAAAAAACTATATTTTAAGCATAAAATGGCTGATTAGAAGACGCCAACATTTGAACTTCAAGTCAACACATTCAGTCACTTAAACTGCAGGTTCTCCCCTCTCCTCAGCAAAACTATACAGTAAATGTCTTTTTTTTATAAACTGATTATTTTCTTACTGTAAGACCAAATGTGAAGAGGAACATGACGAGTGCCAATGTTATGACCTCGTTTAAAACACAATGATTAAATCCAAGTAATTTCAAAACTGGAAGGAATAAACAAACTCAGTATGAATATGGATTACATTTTGTATAAAAAATACACGAGTTTTTGGAAATTTGATAAAAAATAACTATTGAAAATAAGTCGCGACTGGTACATTGGTAACTTGTTAAACACTGATTACTGTGAATAGTATTGATAAAGATATGGCAAAACCTACCCGTTTCATGTCTTCATATTTAACATAACATATTTCACAATCCGGATGCTCCTCCTTCACGTTGTGCCATTGGTTCACGTGGTCAAACCAAGTTCCGAGTACACCTGAATTTCCAAAATGATTAAAAATGACAAAGTAAGATCTTGAAATAAAACAAATCAGGTATAGCGAGTGATTACGGTATATCTGCCCGAGTCGAAATAATGTTCAAAGAACATTATTTTGACGAGGGCAGATATCCCGTAATCACTCGTACCGAGTTGGTTATTCTATATATAACCCATTTGTAATGAAATATAATTTTAAAAAAACTGAAAGAATGCGATTTAGAAATCGTAGTAATGCTGTAGTAAGTGATACCAATCAGCTGATCAATATTCATACGCGTGTCCAACCGAAGATCTCCAGAGTGAATATTTAGTCAACAACGCATCGGAATCTAGTTCAGTTTCAAAACAATACGAAAATGACGAAAATAGTGCCCTGATTGATATAAAACACTTTTCAACCTTGAACAAATTAACACACATAAAAACTCTTAACAAACAAAATTATTTGATAAAGATAATAATTATTTGAATCAGCCGATCGTCACGCCATACTACCACTGTGATGTGTTGTTGATGGCACAATGTTGTAACGAAAATGTCAAAAACCTGTCAAATTTTTTAAAACTGTAATTGATAAAATCTGCAACATCTTTAAGAGAAACTTACAAAGAATGCATCAAAACAAGTCTGTATGTCAGGATAATCAAATAATCTGAAGTTTGAACAACATTTGTTTCTTTCGACGTTACTTTCATTCACGTAGCAAGTGTCAAGAACGATAACTCTAATCGGCCTGTGATCACGGTGGGATTGTTCCCAGGGCTGATCAACTATGAGTATGTTGATTTGTAAAAGTTACTGCATGCTTTCATGAATGTATGTATTGAATTTGAGTCCCTATGGTTTTTATTTGTTAATAATTACTAATGGATCAGTGAAATTCTTGTGCTTGGATAGATTTCATGAATTTTCGATGGCAGCCATGTTTATTTACAAACAGACAGCGCTTATTGTACCTTTGGAAAAAGCACAATCTTGAGATCACAATGACATTTAACACGTAGATGAATAGTTTCAAATAATACTGCGTTTAAATATCAACCTGTAAGTTATATGATGTACAGTAATATTCATCGTTCTACGATTTTATTTTTAACCTAATCGACATACGTTCGACACATTCAATTTATCAATGAAACTTGAAAATAGTTCTGTCGACCAATCGTCTTTCATTCTCCTAGGAACCGACCAATCAATGTTGAGAATCACTAAAAAGCACATGTGCGGATATCAAAAAAATATCCACTCGTGTATCCTCGCCCGTATGGGTAATCATTTAGAATATTGAAATGAAAGGCCGATTACTTTTAAAGGGGCAGTAGCACGTTTTTTGATAATTTTACATTTTAAAATGTTCACTGATAAATGTACGTTAATGCTAAATGTATCATTTTGATAGTGTCAAAAATCTCAAAACACAAACTAATTATCCATAGTCAGAGGACAAAGTATGAAGATTCCCCTAAAATAATTGGACGGTCATTTTGTGAGAACACCTTTTATTCATTTTGGGTAAGAAAAAGGAATCACATGGCTAAAGGTTACATTATATATATTTGAATTATAACTGCTCCATTAAGTTTATATGCATTGTCTTTCAATTGGAACCATACATTTTCATTTCCTGACATCACCTTATATTCCTCTATAACATTTTACTGTCCCTTTAATAGTTTGTACTAAACTGTAATGCATTGGTCGTGTTAATTTTTACAAGAAATACATAACCCACTAGTGCCAAATCTCATATATCAACAAAGAAAGTTTACCGGATTGGTCACTTGGGTGGATATACTTATATGATTTAATGTCTGTAAAGGGAAACTGATACTTTATTCATTTTGGTAAGGGCAATAAGGGAATACGCAACTTTACCTTTATTTCAACAAGGTGTAAGAAATCTATCATCCAATATTTGAATACTCAAGCATGGGCGGATGGCTTAACTGAATCAATGTTTTTAAGCGGCCACCTAATAACTACCTTCACTTATTAAATTAAGGTATTACGAGATTAAAAGTATTTCCCGGTTGTGTTTACAGTTTTTATGAACCCTTAACATCCCATGTGTGAGAAGATACTAAAACAGATATCAATTGACACCCACCTGCATGGAAATAAACAGATATCAATTAACACCCACCTCCATGGAAATAAAGCGATATCAATTGACACCCACCTCCATGGAAATAAACAGATATCTATTGACACCCACCTGCATGGAAAGAAACAGATATCAATTGACACCCACCTGCATGGAAATAAACAGATATCAATTGACACGCACCTGCATGGAAATAAAGGTGGAGAAAGTCTTGCCATGTGCCCGTGTAGGTGGTGAGTCCCTGTGGGTTGTCTCTCCACACCTGCTTGATGTTCTGGTTGTAGGAGGACACGACCACGTCCTTGGGGTTCCTCTCTACATACACCATCTTTATCGGCTTCTGCCATAGCACTACTGGCAGCATTCTGAAACAGGACATAAACAAGGAATTTGATGAATAACAAAATTTGTTTAATCACCATGACCAAATCCAAACAACCTGTTTCAATAAACCTTTAATCTAAATGAAAAACAAACCAAAATCCAAACTACAAGCAAACCCTATTCTGATGCCAAACCTTAAACCTCGTACAAAACCAGTTCACCTTTAAACCATTACCCCAGATAGTCCTTATGACTATAATAATAATAATCTTTATTCAATACTAAGAGGCCACAGGCCTATAGTACAAAACATGGATGAATTACAAATGATATTATCCAATGGTAATACAGCCACCTTCACAGAGACCATATCCTCATAACATCAATTTACACACAATTAATTATTATTACAACATATTATATTCTAACATACCACATCGTATCAGACAAAACATATATTATCTAAAATTTAATACAATATCACATCATACTTATAATTTCTTCTTTCTTAGTGACATTCCTTGATAAATTAAAGTTGATAGCTTGCGAATAAGATTATTATTGTCAGTTCTTAAAAGTAATGAGAATTTTATTTTATTTGGATGTTCATAATAGTATCTAGGAATGTTAGTTGTTCTGAGGTCAGCATATAATGGACAAATTAAAATAAAATGATATTCGTCTTCTACACAATTAAGTTTACATAATTTACAAATTCTATTTTCTGGCAGTATATTATCATATCTACCTGACTCAATTGCTAGGTCGTGGGATGAGCATCTAAAGCGAGATAATGCATTTCGGAATTTTCTTATATTTAATGAACTCAGATAATGTTCTCTGTATATATGTGTCCTTATGACTAATAACAAACAATTCAAACTGAACCGACAATCTTACTTATTACTTTTAACTTTCTTATTCTTGTCTTAATCCAGAAACGAAAGCAACAAGTAAACGCTGTGAAAATGCAACTTCATCATACTTTGGAAGCATGTGGGTGTGAAGTATCCGGGGCGAGTCCAGTTCTTCTAATTCTGACTCAGTCCTCAGTTCCAGCCATGCGTAGTTCTGCCAATGTTTAGCGTACTCTGCTTTACCAGCAACAATCATGCACAGGATCTCCCACATCCAGTGGGTCCCTGGTGGAAAGAGAATGACAATGTATGCGACTATATAATGTATTATGACAAATAACACGTAATCATATTTACAAACGAAATTTATAATTTCCCTATTTCTTAGATACTCATGCCTTTGATGTCGGTCCGGGGACTGTTAAAACTAACTTTCACTAGTTATTTGGTAAAGAGAATGGTCTGACCCTTAAACCCTAAAAGGGACACTTAGTTTACTCTCCTAGCTCAATTATGAACTTTATAGCATTGCCATCTTGAAATTAACCGTTAACATGTTTTGTTTTGTACCATGAAAGCATTTCGATGGATTCCCTGATTCCTGACCATTCATCCCATCAGGAACACCCAGAAGGAACCAGAGACCATCATGTTGAACTCCATTTGTCTCTTCCCCTCCTGTACTGCTTACTCAAGTGATCTCCTATTGCTTACACCAGGGACGTTATATAACATGTATATAGGGTCTCTGCTCCACAGGGATCAAAATTATGCTTCGTATGTTTGTCCATAGGAACCCAAGCTTGTCAAGGGTTGTGTCATAAAACACTTGTTAAAAAAAGATTGATACATGTATTTGTAACCAAACAGTTGGTTTTATGACAGGAAAGGACACAATATCAAAAACATCTGTGACAAATCAACTCACCCGATTTTGGATTAGTACAAAGCAATATATCATCGTCTCTGAGTTGCCTCGCCTTCAGGTTGGCGATTAAATCACAATAAGCTTTGGGTACAACCATCCCTTCACACATGGACATCTCGGCGTTCAGGCCTGCCTTCATCCATTTCTCCGCGTAGTTGGGCTCTTCTGCCATTTTTCTGCGGAAGCAGGAATGAATTCGAAATGAGATTCATAATTACACCATGTGCAAATGGCGAGATGTTTTTTCTGTAAGATTAATGTCCTAAAAGCAATATTCCCAGGGTCCGTAATCTGGCCAGTGTGAAGCTATCTTAGGTTTATGGGTCATATATTTTTTGATAGTCAACATCTCATTTTGATTATCTGATAACTATCAAATGTATAATGTGACAGGATATAAATATTTAGTTTACGCTAATATATTTATTTTGTTAGTTTTAACTTATTATTCATAGTATTCTTAGTTTATTTCAACAATATCTTTAAACTTATTATCAATTTACTAGAACCTAAAGTTAGGCTTACCAACTCAAACCTTAATGTACTAATGCACTCTTGTTTAGACTAACCAATTAGCTTATGCAATAGGCTTCATTGTTCTACGCTCAGGCCACTTAGGTCTCAGCTTCGGCTATTGTTCTTGGCTGGTCAGCTTCTATGCTTGGCCATACTTTTCACTCTTTCTCAGAGCACTTTTATCTATAAAAGTGGCTACATTTCTCTATTCGCACACATTCTGGCACAGTCACGCACGGGAAGGAATCATAATTTGGGGTAAGATATATTCTTTAGCCTTTTGTGTATATGTTTATTTTATGGAATAGATTAATATTTGTCTATTCATAGTCTTGTGTATGCGTAAATCATTCATGTATGTTTTGTACTAGTAGTATTTAAACTAGTATTATACCATGTGGTACATATATATTTCCATGTTAAGTATTTGAACATGAATGAGATTCATTTAAAGTGCATTTCAGTATATCATGCTGGTAATTATATTCCCTGATTTTATCTTATCTAAATATACATAAATATGTTATTATCATATGTGCATTCATTATTATAATATCATAAGTACATATTGGTATTATTTATCATAGGTATCTGTGTGCACGGTGGCAATCTCAGCAGCACATGTTTGTTATGCCTGCGTCCCTGAGACGAGGTGAGGGTTCTTTTATAATCATTTTGCCATGTATATTATATGCTACGACTTTGTATGTATTATGTATTCCATAATGTATGCTATTGGTGTATTTTACCATGAGTACTGTAACGCCCTCCGTTTCATAAAGTAGTGTATACTTCTATGAATATCATAAGGTATTCCTAATGTATTGTCTACTTTAACAATTAATGTAAAGAAAGTAATTGCTGTGTTAACCTCTAACTGTAATTCTTTGTACTATTATCATATACTTTATACATATACTTATATTATCATCATTCTTATTTTAAGGGCATCAATCAATCAATATGAGATGAATAAATCCCTGATCCAACGCATCCTTTTGTGTTCTACTTTGATTACCACTTAAGACCTCTGCGACAATAACGTTTTGTAAACAGCCTTTTCAATTGAATTGACATATTTTATAATTCGTTGTTTTCTCTACGGTATGATGTGCTGTTCCACTTGAACACCGAAATTGCATTTTCTTACATCAAATGAAAAATTAGTAAAATAGTTAGATAAACAAGTACAACTATGACCATAAGTATAACATACTGTCTGATTATTATTTCAAGTTTTCCAAATAACATGTGTTATTGCCAATAGTTAAGGCCATGACTCATCATGTGTAAAAGATACTGAATAATGTACATGGTAATTAAACAAATAGACAAACATAAGGTTTTTGTGTGCCGTTTGAGTTTTATTCTTATTTCAAACTCGACATATACATGTAAGGAAAGGATAAAATGACCTGTTAAAAATAAAAATTGCGATGTTACCTTGAAAGTAGAATTATTCCGAGTAGAGATTCGTATTCTCTTGCCTGTAATACATGAGGCAACTTCTCGCATGTACAGCTAATTTCACTACGTGTCAAATATTCAAGTGGTTTATTTGCATGAAGGCCATCGTCCCATAAACAAGAGTACATATATACAATTGTAGATACACATCATATAAAATGAAATTGTGAGCATATAACAAGCTTAATTGAATGATAACTAATTATTGATATGTTTATGCCTTAATTCAAAACTTAGACATAAATATTTACAAATATTGTTTAGTAATTCTGGTGATGCTGGCGAGATCAATTGGTTGAATTTATAAATGGATGGATTATTATAATATATTACCCATACGGGCGAGGATACACGAGTGGATATTTTTTTTATATCCGCACATGTGCCTTTAAGGGATTCTCAACGTTGACTGGTCGGTTCCTAAGAGAATGAAAGACGATTGGTCGACGGAACTATTTTCAAGTGTCATTGATAAATTGAACGTGTCGAACGTATGTCGATTAGGTTAAAAATAAAACGTAGAATGATGAATATTACTCTACATCATATAACTTACAGGTTGATATTTAAACGCAGTATTATTTGAAACTATTCATCTACGTGTTAAATTTCATTGTGATCTTAAGATTGTGCTTTTTCCAAAGGTACAATAAGCGCTTCTGTTTGTAAACAAACATGGGTGCAATCGAAAATTCATGAAATCTATCCAAGCACAAGAATTTCACTGATCCATTAGTAATTATTAACACATAAAAACCATAAGGACTCAAATTCAATACATACATTCATGAAAACAGTAACTTTTACAAATCAACATACTCATAGTTTATCAGCCCTGGGAACAATCCCACTGTGATCACAGGCCGATTAGAGTTATCGTTCTTGACACTTGCTACGTGAATGAAAGTAACGTCGAAAGAAACAAATGTTGTTCAAACTTCAGATTATTTGATTATCCTGACATACAGACTTGTTTTGATGCATTCTTTGTAAGTTTCTCTTAAAGATATTGCCACTTTTATCAATTATAGTTTTAAAAAATTGTCAGGTTTTTGACATTTTCGTTACAACATTGTGCCGTCAACAACACATCACAGTGGTAGTATGGCGTGACGATCGGCTGATTCAAATACTTATTATCTTTATCAAATAATGTTGTTTGTTAAGAGTTTTATGTGTGTTAATTTGTTCAAGGTTGAAAAGTGTTTTATATCAATCAGGGCACTATTTTCGTCATTTTCGTATTGTTTTGAAACTGAACTAGATTCCGATGCGTTGGTGACTAATTCACTCTGGAGATCTTCGGTTGGACACGCGTATGAATACTGATCAGCTGATTGGTATCACTGTCTGCAGCATCACTACGATTTCTCAATCGCATTTTTTCAGTCGTTTTTTAAATATATTTCATTACAAATGGGTAATATATAGAATAACCAACTCTGTACGAGTGATTACGGGATATCTGCCCTCGTCAAAAAAATGTTTGCGACTGTGAACATTATTTCGACAAGGCCAGATATCCCGTAATCACTCGTACCTCATTGGTTATTCTCTAAACATATGTGGTAGATACAGTTCTTAAATTATCATAACATTCACAAATCAAATGAAACTCATCTTCTATTCCTTTGTTACACATGGGGCATATACGCTCTTCATAATCAATTCCCATCCAGCTCTCTTCATTTACCTTTAATCGTAAAATACCTGCTATAATCCTAACTAAAACATCTCTGTGTTTTTTATTACTTAGTCAGTGTTAACACTCAGCATAGTGAAGGAGCATGTGCATAATACATCACTTATTGGAAAATTCATAACTATCCGCGAAACTTTGAATAGAATAAAATCAGTCTAAGTGAAAAGCGTACGAAATTCCTTTCACATTATTGTGAATGTATTACTATTATCCCAACTTTATGCATGTTGACATTTACGTGGCTCGATACAACATTAAGGGGTGGTTCTTGATTGGGTATATTTAAATACCGTTTAATGGAGTGCATTGAAGTCGACATAACACGAACTTTGGACCTGCACTGTCATGCTCGCATAGACATTTTACAACCGAGTTTTGTTTACTTTAAGGCCCAATTTCTCATGAGGCAATAGCATGTGATGTCTCTTAGCTATCACTTGTTTGGGGTTTAAATAAACGACACTGATCCATTTCCGTTTTTGGAGTTAACTTTATACTCCATTCTCTCCCCACAGAGGCAGCTCAGTGCGTGTAAGCCTACTCTCTCCCCACAGAGGCAGCTCAGTGCGAGTAAGCCTATTCTCTCCCCACAGAGGCAGCTCGGTGCGAGTAAGCCTACTCTCTCTCCACAGAGGCAGCTCAGTGCGAGTAAGCCTATTCTCTCCCCACAGAGGCAGCTCAGTACGAGTAAGCCTATTCTCTCCCCACAGAGGCAGCTCAGTGCGAGTAAGCCTATTCTCTCCCAACAGAGGCAGCTCAGTGCGAGTAAGCCTACTCAGGTATGACTGAGCTGCCTCTGTGGGGAGGGAATGAATATATTCATGTCCGCTATAGATGGTATTATTGGTACTACTACCAACATAGAGCATAGAGTTATGTCAAATATGTCTTCAGATACAATTAAGAATTGGATTAATTTTCCACCAGGTGAATTTTCTTGTTTTATCATTAAGTTTTCTCCAAATGTCAATGAGGTTATATGTCTCAAGAAATTCCAAAACAGTCTGTCTTGAATTGGGGTTATTTATTTGCTTATAATTTTCAAGATCATTTTAAGTCTGTACACTGTATGCATTTACACTCAGGTAGTTACCATCTTCTAACAATAACCATATTAACAACAATTTCATAAATGTGCATATATTATTTATTCAAAATTGAGCATGACATTGAACATATTTGTAAAAAGTGATATTTCAAAAGTCATTTTCAAATTTTCTAAGAAACACTACACTTAATGATAAAAGCATATAGTCGACTATTTAATGTCTTCTGTCCTTTTCTATTTGAGTAAAAATGTTGTCATTTGTTCAAAATCTAGTTCTGAAAACCCCTTAGTATTGCACGGATTGAAGTGTCATGCTCGGATTGAAGCATTGAAAGTCATTGTCGTCAATTATCATCGTTCTTTATTAATTTATGAAAGTACAGTTTAATAAAGTATCAGGTAAGTTAAAACCAGCTTTAAAGATAACCTTTATTACGAATCTCAATGTTTCTAAACAGATTCAGTTTGAGACAGAATATACAGGTCACATTCAATGATATTCAGAGTATTTCCTCTTCGTCTTCTCCTCGTACAGTTTATCAAACATCTCACTCTGTGCTACTGTGAAGTAGTTCTTCCAGTCACCAACAATTCCTGCAACAGACAATTTGGAACAGGTAACATAAAGTATTCAGTTCTATGGATACCAGGAATAAACTATTAAATACCTTTAAATGACATCCTTGAAGTTGAGGTGATGAAGGATTATGAAATGTAGTAATAGGTGTGCAACTTCTTGTTTCCAGGAAGGCGACGATTCGAAATAGTTACACTTGCTCGAAAATTACATTATAATCTATGTCGAATCGTTTTCCTAGAGCAAGGAAGTATATATATATCTATATTTTTATTATTTCCATCAACCAAACAAGTAAAACTAATCTCCGACGTAACTACTTTAAAGTTTGTATGCTAACAAATCAAAGAATTGAATGACTTATTACTCGCCTGTGTAAGATACCGCAATGTGATATTCATAAGGCATTCTAAGATGCCTAGCGGTTAGAACAATCAAAAAAAAGTACTTTATCAGACAATAAAGGTATAATTTTTACATGAGGGAACAATTGAATGACGCTATCCACTCTTCCCCGCTGCCCCCTCGTTTATCATGCGTGTCCATGGTAACCTTTGATCTCGGTTCTATCAATCAACATGGCGCATCCCTATCAATTGTCTATTGGCGATGAAGTTTCTTTTAACTGAGAGTTTTGAGAAGTTGTGGAGTTTTATTTACCAGGAAGAAATAAGGCAAGGAAGTATGTCGTAGAAAACAAGAGAACTGGATGTCGAAGATGTGTTTTTAAACATGAAATTGACTTTAATGACAGTGATGATGACATGTTGCTCAGCGTTCCGGAAAGCCCACCTGCGTTAATTACACCTGACCCGATTCGACCTCCTCAGGATAAATTAAGATTTGGGAATGTAGACAAAACCAGATTGCAACAACTAGCTAAAAGTAGGAATGAAAAGTCAACGGAGAACAGCACAAAATGGGCATTAAAGACTTTTAGAGGTATGAAATATAGTTATAGAATCCCTGACTATTTGGTAACCGAATTAGGGCCTAAATTTCACTTTACTCGAAGGTGTTTTATAATTTTATAACTATAGTCAAAGAAAATGGATTGAAGATATTTTCATCGTAGCAGTAAACAAATGAAAATAAAAACCAAAAACTTACTTTGTTCGGCAATCAAATTTTTTATTTCCATTTCGAAACCTGTGTATCCATTTTAACGAAATATTACACAATCACAATATTCATTTCAGATTGGCTTCAGAGCAACAGTTTTCCATTGGAATTTGAGATAAGACCTGTTGATGAACTCAATGGAATTCTCAGGCGATTTTACGAGGAGGTTAGAACCCAAAATGGCAAAGAGTACTCCAAATCAGCTTTGATGTCAATTCGTGCTGCTATCAATCGACACCTGACGTCGCCGCCTTTTGATAGACAAATAAACATTATGCATGACAGGGAGTTTATGTCGTCTAACCATGTGTTTGTCGTTGTTGTGAAGAAGATGAAGCGTGCCGGTAAGGATGTCACTCGGCATCATGATCCAATCTCACATGGCGATTTGGATCGCTTGTACACAAGTGGAACACTTTCAGATGATTCCCCTCTTTCTCTTGTAAGGAAAGTCTGGTTTGAGGTCACCCTTCACTTCCGTAGGCGTGGAATAGAGGGTCTTCGTAGTCTCAGGGGAGACTCGTTTGTTTTGTCACAGGATGACTATTGGAGCTGAGTATTTTCAGATGGCGCACAATGAGGCCGACAAAACGCATCATGGCATTGACAGTAGGGAACATTCCAAACAGCCACGTATGTATGAGACAGGTGATGAACGGTGCCCTGTACAAAACATGAAATTGTACCTTTCCAAACGAAATCTGTCAGTGCATTTTTTCAGCGTCCACTTGTAATACCAAAGTCAGACATTTGGTATGCACAGTCGGCAATGGGCGAGTGCACTCTTAAAAAGATGATAGCAACAATATCCGCTGCAGCGGGTTTGTCTAAAATCTACACGAACCTCTGTGTTCGTGCGACGGGAGCAACCAAACTTTCCGAAGCCGGGGTTGGGGCCCTTGGTATTATGTCCGTCACAGGTCACAGAAATGAACAGTCGCTGAAAAGCTATATAACCACTCCATCAGTAGCTCAGCGAAGGGCATTTAGTAACATCTTACAGGGGAACAACGACTCCGCTGAATCCAAGGCTCGGCCTCCGACATGTTTACCTCCGTCGAGTGACCACGTTGAAATTCCACGTCAGGTCACTTTGCATTTTTGCATTTGTGACGTTGACACACATCAACCGTCTCTGCCAAGCAACGTGTCATATAGCTCAACCAATACAGTTTGTACTCCCTTTCATGGTGTACAGCTCCTCCAGTCAGCTAATATTAGCGGTGGTACCATCAACTTCAACTTTTATGACAACAGCAAAAAATGAATGTTAGACCACGCTTCCTGACAAACAATACCCATAATTCATTTTAGAATGTCAATCACGTGATAAGCCTTATATGGGCAGAGTGGCCCGCACTGCATGGTCGCACAACTTGACTGTTCAAAAGTAACCTTTTATTAAACAAGAGTTGTCTGAGTTTTTTGTTTTGTTTAATCAATGAAAAAAATAACAAGAGAAAAAAATTATAAACTTTATAAATGAGAAAATAAAACTGCTACATTAACATAATCAACTGTTTAACCAATACACAATATTTTTGAATTAGGGAGTGAGTTCGAAACATGGAATAGCCAGCAGTTAGCCCTGTTCATGGATATTTAATTTAAGTTATTTTAACAATATTTTAATTTGAAATTATAAGAATGTTTATACTTCCCTGAAAATAAGTTTGGTATCTTAGAAAACAAATAAAGTTTGCTCTACCCCAATGTGTTTTGTAATAAAGTATAGTTTTGCCCTGAACTATTACTACCGTCCTCGTACTTTAACTATAATAGTTCAGGGCAAAACTATACTTTATTACAAAACACATTGGGGTAGAGCAAACTTTATTTCTTAAATATTAAACTATTGAAATATCACAATGCAAGTATGACGTCACAGTAGAGAGTTGTTGTGACATCCCGATGTAAGCGTGTAGTCACAATGGCTGCCGAGTCCCGGAACACGTTTTCGGAAAGTTTGCGTGACTTTTAGGGCAAGTAATAAACAGAATACTTAACTTCCTACCATTTAACACTATTTTTGTCAAAGTCATGAATGATTTGGTATCAAACTAACTTTCGCTCGTTTTATATAAAAGCCTCATGAAAATTGCATTAATTAAGGTCGTTTATTACCCTCTACAACGAAAACGAAAAAAATAAAATAAAATAACAATACGACTTCTGAAATCATTTCATTACTACATTTTGAAATTATTAAATCACTATACACATTATTAAAAGTGCAATAAAATGAATTTTGAATTAACTATCAATCTTATAGTATGGTTATTCAATATTTGCAGCTTAGACCATATGCTTCGGAAAGTGGACCATTACGGGAAATCTTGGTCTCTTTAAGTAAACATGGCTAAACAGACAATCTTTGCAAATATGCAGTAGAAACACAGAAAGGTGAGAGACATTCAACTCCCATATCCATTCAACCTTATATTATTGATTTTCATGAAAATATTAAGAAGTTATTGATATAATTGCTATTAATAAACATTTCTGCAGTGACCATTGTACAGGACCACTGTCCGTTGTTTAATTCTCGACTTCGTCTTTTGCTAATAAAACAGACCTCGATTCTCCTCGAAAATGTAACTGGATGAATACGGAATTTCTTAATTAATTATATTACTAGGCACCAACCAACCTTTCCTGAAGTAACCCTCTTCTCCCTCGTTCCATTTGATATGAAATGTTTGATCTTTTTCTTTTTCTGACACATGTTTCAACTTCTCGAAGCTACACGCCTCGGCTATTTCTCTGCTCACATCCTCTGACAAAGGTCTTTCTAAGAACTCAGCCACTCTGTATACTTCCTTGGCGCAATCCTGTAAGTTAGAAATGTGTATAAGAGGTAACGATTTCTGTCATGTTTTGACGTTATGCATTATTGTTTACTTATTACAGCTGGACTTTCTTCTTACTTGGACATTTAGTTCATAGTTTAACGTAGTTATGGGCATAATATGAAAGGTTATATTGTTATTTTGAACTCATCCGCTTATGTGGACTTTCATATGGATATATGTTAAAGATATTATACAAATGATAAAAAATTCAGATAAAGAAATAATATTTCCTACTGTAAGACTAAATGTGAAGAGGACATGACGAGTGCCTATGTTATGACCTCGTTTAAAACACAATGATTAAATCCAAGTAATTCCAAAACTTGAAGAACGAATAAACAAACTCAATGGTATGAATATGGATTACATTTTGTATAAAAAATAAACGAGTTTATAGAAATAAGACTGTTGAAAATAAGTCGCGAATAGTACATTGGTAACCGATTAACACTGAGTACTGTGAATAGTATTGATAAAGATATGGCAAAACCTACCCGTTTCATGTCTTCATATTTAACATAACATATTTCACAATCCGGATACACCTCCTTTACGTTGTGCCATTGGTTCACGTGCTCAAACCAAGTTCCCAGTACACCTGGAATTCCAAAATGATTAAAAATGACAAAACAAGTTCTTGAAATAAACACATCAGGTATAGCGTTCCGGTTCCTTGCTATATCTATCTCATATATATATAGAGAGAGAGACAAGAAAAGAGATAACAATTGTTCAGGTGTAAAGATAATTTAGAATTTTGAAAAGAAAGAACGCTTATTTTTAATAGTTTGTACTTAACTGTAATGCATTGGTCACGTCAATATTTACAAGAAGTGAAATACATAACCCACTAATGCCAAACCTCATACATAAACAAAGAGAGTTTACTGACTAGATCTTTTGGGTGGATATTCTAATATGATTTAATGTATGTAAAGGGAAACTGATGCTTTATTTATTGTGATAAGGGCATTAGGGGAATACGCAACTTTACCTTTATCTCAACAAGGTGTAAGAACTCTATCATCCAAGAAAAGATAGGATACTCAAGCATGGATGGATGGATAGATTTTCTGAATCAATGTTTTTAAGCGGGCACCTGATAACTACCTTTACTTATTAAATTAAGGTGTTTCCCGCTTGCTTTAACAGTTTTTATGAACCCTTAACATCTCATGCGTGAGAAGATACTCAAACGCATATCTGTTGACACCCACCTCCATGGAAATAAAGGTCGAGATAGTCTTGCCATGTGCCGGTGTATGACGGCCGCTGTTGAGTGAGGTCCTGCCACACCTGCTTGATGTTCTGATTGTAGGAGGACACGACCACGTCCTTGGGGTTCCTCTCTACATACACCATCTTTATCGGCTTCTTCCATAGCACTACTGGCAGGATTCTGAAGCAGGACATAAAGAAGGAATATGATTAATAACTGATGAATAAATGATGAATAACCTTTACTCTAAATGAAAAACAAAATTCAAACTTAAAGCAAACCTTATTGTGATGCCAAACCTAAGATCTCGTACAAAATCAATTCGTACAAATCATTCCCCTGCTGGTTATTATGACTAATCAAAACAATTCAAACCGAACCAACAATCTAAATAATCACTTTTAACTTGACCTGAAGATTACCTATTCTTATCTTAATACAGAACCGATCAAGCAAAACGTAAACGCTGTGAAAATGCAACTTCATCATACTTGGGCAGCATGTGGGTGTGAAGTATCCTCGGCGAGTCCAGTTCCTCTAATTCTGACTCAGTCCTCAGTTCCAGCCATGCGTAGTTCTGCCAGTGTTTAGCGTACTCTGCTTTACCAGCCACTATCATGTTGAGGATCTCCCACACCCAGTGGGTACCTGGTAGAAAGAGGAATTTAAATTCAAATCGACCTGACTTTATATGTATAAGGACAAACTAGATTAGTGTTTGCGGACACTGCAAAAACAGAGCAGCCCCGAAACTTGGGGTTTCGCCTTACCCTGTTCCGCCTTCTACAAGCCTCAGCATATTTTGCATTTTTTGTGACCTTGATCTTTGACAATCAAGGTCACGCAATCAATGAATATATTTCATCGAATATAACATTAATATAACGAATCAAAGTGTTAAAAGTAATAATCCATTTTCTTAATATTTGTTGACCTTGTTGTGACCTTGACCTTTGAAAATTTGTACCCAAAACCTTTCCAAAATTTTGTACTTCTTAAGAGATGATATATATACAATCATTAAAATTCATAGCACAAAAACTATTCAAGTTATCACGTTTACAAGGAATTTTTAAGTGATTTCATAGCTCGTGACCTTGACCTTTGACCTTGAAAGTGAACATGTCATTGTAAATCCCCAGATGTGTAAACAATCATGCATGTTTATGAGTTCTGAAAAGCTTAATGGGATTAAGTTATATTCAAATTAGTTGCACATTGCAATAACACAACCTTTGACCTTCAAGATCACACAATCAATGAACACTTTTCATTGAGAATAACAATCATCTATTGATTAAAAGTTTTCATAGTTAAAATAAAGCATTTTCGCAACACAATGAGAAAGTCGTGACCTTGCTGTGACCTTGACCTTGGACAGATTGTAGCGAAAACCTTTTCAAAATTGTTTACTCTTCCAAGGATGATATATATTAAATTAGAGCTTCATAGCACAAAACCTTTTCAAGTTATCACGTTTGCAAGGAATGTTTTAGAGCTTTTATAGCTCGTGACCTTGACCTTTGACCTTGAAAGTAAACATGTCAAAATCGTTCCCCGAGGTATAAGCAGTAACTTTTGAATACAAGTTCTGGAAAGCTTAGCAGAAAAAAAGTCATAGCCATTAGTATGTGCGCGCCGGACGCAGCGGCGGAAACTGCACGAATACTGAAAGCAGCCCCGTCCTTAGACGGGGCTCCTAATAACACGTGATCATATTTATTACAAACGAAATTTATCATTTTCCGATTTTTAGGATATTCATGCCTCCGATGTTAGTCCGGGGATTGTGCTGAAACTAACTTTCACTAGTTATTGGTAAAAAGAATGGTCTGACGAAAATCCCCGACCCTATAACCCTAAAACAAGACACTTAGTTTACTCCCATAGCTCAATTATGAATAGGATTGCCGTCTTGAAATAAACCGCTAACATGTTTTGTTTTGTACCATGACAAGCATTCCAGTGCATTCCTTGATTCCTGACCATTCCTCCCATCAGGAACACCCAGAAGGAACCAGAGGCCACCTATGACGTCATTTCCATTTGTCTCCTGTTCTGCTTACACTCCTATTGCTCACCCACAGGGATCAAAATTATGCTTCGTATGTTTGTCCATAGGAACCCTTGGTTATCAAGGGTGATGTCATAATTCAAAAAACTTTGATGCATGTATTTAAGAAATAAAGTAGCCCTAACCATCATGTGTTTTGCAATAAAATATAGTTTTGCCCTGAACTATTATAGTTAAAGCATGAGGCCGAAGGTCGAATGCTTTGACGTTATAATAGTTCAGGACAAAACTATACTTTATTGCAAAACACATGATGGTTAGGGCTACTCTATTACTTTTCTAGTATGTCGATTTTTTAGCTTTTAAGTAATTTTTTACTCCAAAATAAACATATTTCATAAATCACCTTCGGCCGCAAACTTGAAAACCCTCGATCAGGGCCATATCTTGTGACGTCATAACCGATTGTTATTGACGTCATTAGCCATTGTTTCGTGACGTCACTCAAAAACTATACTTTATTGCGGAATAAAGGGTGGGCGGCGCCTTTGATCTTTACGGGAACAATACTAGAATTACCGTTACAGTTGGTTTTATGACAGGAAAGGACACAATATCAAAAACAACATATATATCTGTGACAAATCAACTCACCTGATTTTGGATGAGTACAAAGCAATATATCATCGTCTCTGAGTTGTCTCGCCTTCAGGTTGGCGATCAAATCGTAATAAGCCTTGGGTACAACTATTCCCTCACACATGGTCATCTCGGCGTTCAGACCTGCCTTCATCCATTTCTCCGCGTAGTTTGGCTCTTCTGCCATTTTTCTGCAAAAGCAGGAATGAATTTGAAATGAGATTCAGAATTACATAATGTTCAAATGGCGAAAAGTGTTTTTCTGTAAGATTAACGTTGTATAAGCAAAATTCCCGTAATCTGGCCAGTGTGAAGCTATCTCAGGTTCATGGGTCAAATATTTTTTGATAGACACCATCTCATTTTGATTATCTGATAACTATCAATTGTAATAACGTTATGTAAACAGCCTATTCAATTGAATTGACATATCTTATAATTCGTTGTTTTCTCTAAGGTATGATGTGCAGTTCCACTTGAAAACCGTATAAGTGGTATGTAACACCGAAACCTTGCATTTTCCTTACATCAACCGATAAATTAGTATACTAGTTAGATAAACAAGTAAAACTATGAACATAAATATGACATAGGCTAGTGTCTGATTATTATTTCAAGTTTTCCAAATTACATGTGTTGAATATTACCGATAGTGAAGGGCGTGACTCATCGAGTATAAACGATATTGACTAATTTGCCGTTTGGGTTTCCTTCTGATTTCAAACTCGACATTTTAAGAAAGGAAATAAATCAATCAACTGTTGAAAAATAAAAATTACAATGTTACCTTGAAAGTAGAATTATTCCGAGTAGAGATTCCCTTCCCTTGTCTGTATTACATGAGGCAACTTCTCGCACGTATAGCTAATTTCACTGCGTGTCAGTGTTAACAGTCAGCGTAATGAAGGGGCATGTGAATAATACATCTGTTCACTTATTGCAAAATGGAGAACTATCCACGAGTAAAGAATTCCTTTGACATCATTGAGAATATATAACTATTATCCTAACTTTAGGCATGTTGACATTTACGTGACTCGATACAACATAAAGGGGTTGTTCTTGATGTAGTATATTAAAATACCGTTTCATGGAGTGCGTTGAAGTCGACATAAAATGAACTTTGGACCTGCACTGTCATGCTTACATAGACATTTTACAACCGAGTTTTGTTTACTTTAAGGCCCAATTTCTCATGAGGCAATAGCATGTGATGCCTCTTAGCTATCACTTGTTTGGGGTTTAAATATAAACGACACTGACCCATTTCCAATTTTGAGGTTAACCTTTATATACCATATACCATACTCTCCCTACAGAGGCAGCGAGTAACCCTACTCGGGTATGGCTGAGCTGCCTCTGTGGGGAGGGAATGTTTATACTCATGTCCGCTATAGATGCTATTATTTACCAACTACATCATGTGAATGATGTGTTCATGATCAACCTCTTCATTATATGTTTACTATTTCATCACACGTTGTTGTATTCATGAATATATGTTCGTCCTAGACTAACTATGAGTTACATCAACATTTACACATTTGAAAATCAGATGAAAGTTACTGCCAAACGGTATAAATCAGAACATATGATGTATCGTCTCTATGACAAGTGACTTACCTGATTCGACTAAGCTAAGTCGGGTTTCAGTACAACTGTTTGAGTCCCTCATTCACGCATGACCTCTATTGAATGAATTCAAACTTAACACAAGTTACCCTCCATGCACAGGCTCACTGCAGTGACCTCTATATGACCCTAGCTTCACTGACTATAGAGTTTGATGTTCGGTCTTGAAGTCACTCTTTCACGTATTCCTTGACATTTGTTTCACTTTAAAATTTCTCAATTCTATATCTGACACCCTGATCGTCCGTAATCGAGAGGTTCAAATATCACACAAAAACCGCATGCAAGTATTGAATGTGACTTCCTTTATTCATTTGAGTATGGAAATGGATTCTGTAAAACGGAACTGAGGGAATAATTATTTTGTTAATACTGTGCTATTTCAACAGATTTGTTGCTTTCTTTTTCCAAAATACAAAGAGCCATTGGTAATGTTGCCGACGTCAGTTTCGAGTGAAATGGGTAAATGATTTCATATGTTTGTTTCTACACACTGTGTGTTATCCAGTTATAATCCAAAATAACAATTTCACCTCTTATACAGCAGTTACACATACGTTATTGAGTCAACCTCCTGGCCTGTAAGAATTAAAGGATTAATATAAGAATTTTTAACAATATTTTCATGAGAAGATCGGATCAAAATTCATTGAATATGAGAGTTTACCAAAATGACCGAAACGTAAGCCAAGGCATGTCGACATCTCACGACTTCCGGTTCCTAAATATACAATATAACAAATGGTAATCCAACTAATCTATTAATGGTAACAACATCATTACACAGCATTTTATGTCAACCTTAATAATATATATCATTGATAAGAAGTTCATATGTCTATTTCGTACCAATCCTTCAAAAACAAAATGGCATAATGCATTTATACATAGCTAAAGTGTTATATTATTCACATATCTAATTTGCATATATCTACATTAGACAGACAGACAGATTTATTCAGTAAAAGGCCACAGGCCCATAATACAGTCATTTGCCTAATTCATAGGCTGGTGCACATGTTGAGTAGAAACATTTCTAATATATCTAAGTACATGATAAAGAAAATTACATGTATCATTTATAATATGGTCTTTGTCAGATTTCAAAATATTTATGAAGTTTACAATGGGATCAAGATCCTTCATATATTTCTGTAAATATTGTAGCCTTAGTTCTGAGAAACGTCCACATTTCAAGAATACATGAAACTCATCTTCTACAACATTTATGCCTTTGGATTTACAAAATAAACACAATCTCTCATTATGATTTACATTAGTATATCTACCAATTTCAACTGACAAATGAAAGTTGCCACATCTGAATTTTGAAAAAGCAGATCTGAGGTGTAAAGGGATGTCACAATTTAGATATCTTTCAACATTTAATAGTGTCTTGAACTGGCAGTAATAAAAACATTTACTTGAACTTTGTATTGAGGCATACCAACATTGTTTAAGGTTATCAGAAAGTCTTTGCTTAAATAAATATAAGAAGTAATCAGTATTGCCAACATCCTGACTAATCCAGGCATAACCAAAACCATATCTATATAAAATATTTTTAACACATGTTGCCCAAGTAAAGCGGCCTTAATCATCTAGAGATTTAATCATGCTGTACAACTGTTTGGGTAATCTATTCTGAGGCATATTTAACAGATGACACCAATATTTTATTACTTTAGTCATGTACACAAGTTGGAGGGGTAATCTGCCACACTCACCAAGGACCATATCATTACAAGTAGATTTACCAACTTTCAAGAAATATTTACAAAATTTGACCTGAACAGACTCAACAGTATTACAATAATTAGTACCCCAAACCTCAGACCCATAACACAAGATAGGTGTAACCATTGCATCAAATATCTTAAACAAATCTTTACAATTTAGTCTTCCCATTTTTCTTTGAAAAGCATTTATAGAGAAAATTGCCTTATTAGCTTGAGAAACCAGACAGCTTTGAGCTTTACTCCATACAAGTTTGGGTGTAAATACAAGTCCAAGATATTTATAAAAAGATACAGTTTCAATAAGATTACCATTGAAGTACCACTTTTCATAATCCCTTAAAGGTCCACCATTTCTAAAAACAAGAATTTTTGTTTTACTAAGATTAACTGACATTCCACTCTGTCTACAAAATTAAAAGTGCATTTATTTTTTTCTGTAACTGAATACATGTATCAGATAGGGCAGAAACATCATCAGCAAACATAAGAGAACATAAATTATTATAATCCGATGAAACATGTACACCCCTACCACCAGCTTCTGACATTATAGTACACAATTTGTTGATAAATATGATAAACAACTGGGGGCTTAAAACACATCCCTGTCGAGTACCGATATTACATGTAAAACATTTGGATAATCCGTTAGAAGTCCTTACACAAGCTGCTAACTTTTTGTACATGGAGGAAACTATATTAAAAAAATTTCCAGATATCCCAACTTCAGATAGGGATTGCAAAAGAACATCATGTCTTATTGTGTCAAAAGCTTTAGAAAAATCAATAAACAAACAATAGAATCTACCTCTCTTTTTACAAGAATATTTCTGAGTTACATTATATCTTATGTATTGTCTCAGGGTTAGGAAAACTACTGTTATAGTTACCGCTGTACCTTGCTGTCTCCACATAGCAGAACAGTATGTGAATAAACTCCATTCCGAACCCAAGCAGCCTTTGGTTTTCTATTGACCAAGTGAACCCTGCTACACAGTACAACTAAATAAATTCAGACTCTGATATTTAAACGAAATGCTCTCTTCTGATTGGAGGCAATAAGGTCGTTCGACCGGCATATGATCAATAAACTATAAAGTGAAAGTTATACAAAATAACCATTGCGTTTGGGCATGTACGCAACGTCCTTCTTGCTGATTGGACGAAACAAGGTCACGTGAACGTAAGGAATTTTCAAAATATAACATAACAATATAATTATGAAACAACCATGACAAAAATACATTTATTAAAACGCTTTGATAAGTCACCATAATAATAGATATTCATAACCGAGCAAGAGTTATATAAAATATTTAAATATCAATAAGATATCTCCCCAAATCTTTCTGTGAATAACATTTTGATAGTGATTTAAACATATTTGTTTCATGAAAAGACATGAATCGATTGGCCAACAAGCACCGAGGTGCTTATATTAAGGCCGCTCCAAAATAATTACATATGAAAAATATACAATGAATAATTACCAGTCAGGCATGTCATACATTTTATAAGCTTCAAAAATAGTGATTATGCATGAATAAGATTGTTTGTTTGGCAGTCAATATATAATTGCTTATGGAATGTCAAATCGATCAGAATTTATTATGAAATGATGAATAGATTTCAATAATTTGTCTAGATCATTGTTTGTGAGCGATGTACATCCCCTTAATACCGTGTTGATAGTAAATCCTTTCAAATAAAAGAATGATTGCTGTCTTAATTCTGTAATTTTTTGGCATGTGAAAAAAAAGTGTACAGCGTTTTCAATTGGGTGACCGCATTGGCACGCGGGGCTGTCAATAATATGTCTTTCAAATTTATCAGCATTCAAGTCACTACAGCGGAGCCTAAGGCGAGAGTGAATAATCTGACAGATTCTTGAACCGTGGTTGAGATTGAAAGAAAGAGTTTTATTTTTAGGTCCGCAAACCGAATTTTTGAAGCCGGATAACGAATCGCTATTTTGAATGTCGGGAGTTCCACAGTTTTATTGTATCAGGTAAAAAAGACTTGGCATATGTCGCCGTTCTGCATTTTACTGTTCGAACTGATGAATCATATCTTAGGTTGTAGTTATTAGTATTGGGTGTGGTAGGAAGGAGGTTTTAGAGATATTGAGGCGCTAGATTATTCTTCATTTTATAAAAAGTTGTTAGTTTAAATATGTATCTACGTTCAGATAGTGGTTTTTGGTTGTGGCTTGTACCACGAACTGCTCCCCAAATTGATCTACTTTTATTCTTTGCATTGTAAGTTTTTATACTATCAATATCAGTATTCCTATTGCTTGTATTGTTCCTATTGCTTGCATAATTCCTATTGCTTGTATTGTTCCTACTGATTGTATTGTTCCTACTGATTGTATTGTTCCTACTGCTTGTATTGTTCCTACTGATTGTATTGTTAACGTTCTTATTGCTTGTATTGTTCCTACTGATTGTATTGTTCCTACTGCTTGTATTGTTCCTACTGATTGTATTGTTCCTACTGCTTGTATTGTTCCTACTGATTGTATTGTTCCTACTGCTTGTATTGTTCCTATTGCTTGTATTGTTCCTATTGCTTGTATTATTCCTATTGCTTGTATTGTTCCTACTGCTTGTATTGTTCCTACTGCTTGTATTGTTCCTATTGCTTGTATTGTTCCTATTGCTTGTATTGTTCCTATTGCTTGTATTGTTCCTACTGCTTGTATTGTTCCTACTGCTTGTATTGTTCCTATTGCTTGTATTGTTCCTATTGCTTGTATTATTCCTATTGCTTGTATTGTTCCTACTGCTTGTATGTATCACTGAATTAAGTAAGAACATAACAGGACCATACATGAAATGTCAAATCTTGCCACAAGGATTGATTGTCGGTTAAAAGATGTTGAAGATAAACTTGTAGACACTCAAATTCAAAATACCAGAATTGAAACGGAAGTTCAAAATCAGTCAGAACGTATTAATGAGTTAGAAACCTTACTTGAAAAATCTGAATCATACTCAAGAAGGAATAATTTGATTTCCCATGGGATTCCTTGTCAAATGTCAGAGAGTCCGAAGGATTGTCAGGAGAAGGTCAAAAGGTTTATTAGAGACGCGCTTCAGATGTCAGACGGTGAAGACGTCGAGTTTGACACAGTTCACAGATTAAAATCGAGAGCAACACCGCCGCCAATAATTGCTAAATCTATCTCTAGAGATGTGAAACAAGCTGTCCTTCAAGCTGCTAAAACTTTGTTAAAAGATAATAAAAATAGGGGAGTTTCACAAGATCTCACAGCACGTGTCCGTGCGCAAAGAAACCTTCTTATACCTTTCATGGTCTCTGCTCGAGAAGAAGGGAAGACGGCATTCCTGGTTGAAGATCGACTTATCATCGACAAGGTGAAGTACCTCTATGACGAGTCTACTAGGAACATCATCCAAGTGACGACAAGGATGAGTCCCTATAGACAATAACGACCCGGCCCTGGTCCAGTGAGTGAGGATGAAAGACGTCCACACAATGTCTCTAGGAGCTCCACAGTCGTTTGCTGTACACCAACCTGGTCTATACTTATCTGGAACGTAAATGGGCTATACAATAAGTTAAGTGATTTTGATTTTATTCAGTTCATTAAAAAGTTTGACCTAATTTGCCTTACTGAAACATGGGCTAAAAATGAATCTGATTTTGACAATATATTAAATGAAATCAATCTATACGCATCAAACGTAAGCACCTTGGTAGCTATAGTGGCGGTATAGCTGTTTATATAAAGCATAATCTCAATGATGTTTTACTGAGAGTCTATCCTGAATGGACTGATTGTATTTGCTTTATAACAAATATCCCTATAGTGTTAAATAAAACCTTGATACTGCTATTTACTTATGTCCAACCAGAGACACCAGACAGAAAGGGTGGCATTGAGGTCCTCTGTAACAGACTGGGTGTACGCAAAGAGGTCTATCCAGACAGTGCTGTCTTACTTGGCGGAGATCTGAACGCCAGGACTGGTACAGAATCTGACTACATCGAAGATGAAAGCATCGATTATCTCCTCCTGGATGATGCAGTCTACCATTCAACGACGTGTATTCCGCCGCAACGTCGCAATAGAGACTGTCTAGTAAATAATTATGGAAAACAACTATTAGATTTGTGCAAAATATTTGATTTGAATATTGTTAATGGTAGATGGCCAGGACCCTCTGACGATTTCACTTATATTGGTCCAAATGGTTTTAGTACCCCAGACTATTTTTGTGTTTCATCCAGTATTTTTTCTCTTCTTTCAAACTTCATTATTGACTCGAGAACTGAATCTGATCATCTCCCTCTGTCAGTATCCCTAAGCACTGAAACGTATACGAACAGAACACCTAGTATGAATGATTCTGTACAATGTCCTGACAGGGTTAGGTTTAGATGGAAACGTGGAAAACAGGATGAATTTGTAAACGGGTGTAAATCAATAATAACCCAAACAGGTCTAAATGATTTTCTAGAATTGGTTCATACTGACACTGAATCTGCAGTTAATTTCCTAGTAAAAATATTATCTGACTGTGGCAAGAATATGCGTGTCTCTAATAAACAATTTATTCCAGTTCAACCAGAATAGTTTGATTCTGAATGCGAAAACGCAAAATATAGAAAGTATTATCAACTAAATATATTGAGAGTATATCCATCAAAAGATAATTTCGATAACCTTAAACATTCGAGAAATGCATTTAAGAAGCTATGTCATCAGAAAACTGAATTCAATAAAAATATTGGAATACGAATGAGCGAAATCTCAGATAGTAATGATTTTAAATCATTTTGGAAAATAGTTAAGAAGTATACCTCAAAATCTTCAGGTGAAACTTCTATATCAATGAATGAATGGAAAGAATATTTTCAAACCTTATTAAATCCTCAGAATAATGATAATGGAAACACTTTTGATGCCCATGTTGATGCTTGTATTCATAGTCACAACGTTGATAATTGTGAAGATTGTATTAATAATGATTTGTCGCATGATATTACTATTGAAGAGGTGATGAGTTCCATAGATAACCTTAAGTACAACAAATCACCTGGAAATGACGGTATACCGTCCGAATTTTTCAAATCTATCAAAAAGGACATTTCACAATATCTAGCCCCTCTCTTTTCACAAATTTTAAAGACTGGTCAGTTTCCCCATTCTTGGACTGAAGCAATTATTGTACCTTTGTATAAGAAAGGCAGCCGCAATGATCCTAACAACTATAGAGGTATTTCGCTATTGAATACCATGGGGAAACTATTTACATTTATTCTTAACAAAAGACTCACAGATTATGTCGAAAGTCTTGAAATTGTTGGTGAATACCAAGGGGGGTTTCATAAAAATCATTCAACAATTGATGACATATTCATTTTACAATCCTTGATTCAGAATATATCACCCGTAAAGGTAGCCGATTTTACTGTGCCTTTGTAGATTTTAAGAAGGCCTTTGATTTTGTGAACAGAAAAAGTTATTATATGTACTACTTAATAATGGAATCCATGGACAATTCTATAAAGTTTTAGAAAGTTTATATCATAATGTTAAATCAGCAGTTGTTATCAATGGTTGTAAGAAACTCTCTGACTATTCAACTGTTCTGTCGGTGTGCGACAGGGCTGCACTTTAAGTCCTATTCTGTTCTCTTTATTTATAAAAGAACTAGTGGAAGGTTTTACAACTTGAATTTGATAATGGTGTGTTTGTGTCAGTAACTATGTACAACATTTTAGCTTTATTATTTGCTGATGATTTAGTATTAGTCAATGTTTCCCCATTGAAGCTACAGAAGCAACTTGATTTTCTCCATCGATATTGCGTTAATTGGGGAATGGAAGTTAATTTAGAAAAGACCAATATAATAATCTTTAGAAATGGAGGTCCCTTATCAAAGCATGAAAGATGGTATTATAATGGTTTTGAGATGAAGATAGTAAATGCATATAAATATCTGGGTGTTATGTTCACACCAAAACTTGTTTGGTCTCGAGCATGTTCAGTTCTTTGCCAACAAGCAAACAAAGCTCTTCTGCCTATTAAATCTTTAATTAGGAAATATGATATTTGTCCAAAGAATTCTTTTGAAATATTTGACCGCATGATTGTACCTATTCTTCTGTATGGTAGTGAAATATGGGGTTTTAAAAACATTGAGCAAATTGAAATTGTACATCGAAAATTTTGTAAATTTGTTTTAAATGTAAGTTATAGTTTTCCAAACGCTATTGCATATGGTGAATGTGGAAGGAATCCATTGTATGTAAAATATTTCAGCAACTGTGTGATATATTGGATAAGGATCCTTAACATGCGTCCAAATAGATATCCCTATCAAACTTGAGAGATACATCGGAACGAAAATATCCCAATTGGGAAACATTTGTTTAAAATCTTCTGTTTAGATATTGATTTGGACATGTATGGATAGCACTAGGTGTAGGCAATGAAAAGCTGTTTGTTACAATATTTCGCCAAAGAGAAATGGACTGTGCTGTCCAAGATTGGCACTCTGCATGAGAAACTAAATCTTCATTATGTTTTTATCTATCTGTAAAATGTGATATTTCTTTGGAATCCTATCTTGGGAGTGGTTATCATTCAAAATACAAAAAAGCATTGCTAATGTTAAGAAGTGGTTTTAATAACTTTGGTGTCCAGTTATTAAGAAAAGACTCTGTACATGACGATTCACAAACCAAATGCTCACTCTGTAAAGTCATTGAAGATGAAGTTCATATTATGTTTTTCTGTCCAATTTTAAATGAACTACGTCAATACTGTCAACCAATCATTCAATCTAAGTTAAAGAATCTAACAAGTGTTAAAATGCTCCTTAATGATAAAACTATGTCACTCAAATGTCAGTTGCCAAATATATTTTCAATGTTTTAAGATCCGTGGAGAAGAACTGTAACACGTAACCTGTATCCGCATGCACATTATGTACAACTATGTACTTTGGGCCAGATGGCCTTGAATTCACGAAATAAAGCTAATATTATTATTGTTCCTACTGATTGTATTGTTCCTATTGCTAATATTCTCCCTATTGTTCGTTATTAATCCTATTGCCAGTATTGTTATTATAAGTAACAATTCTCCTTTTGTATTCATTCTTTCTATGACTAATATTTTACTTATACCTCGTTATGTATCTGTGACAGGGTGAGGTCTACTACTACCTACTGGATTCCACTGGAGGGATATTTCTTTGGCTGAACAGGTAGAGTGTAGGACTCTCAACTCGGAGATCCCGTGTTCGAATCCCGCGTGGACATGAAAACATTGGATTTTCTTTCGTGCAATATATCTCATTGCCAGTAATATGACTATCAAAAGCAACTTTCCTAATTTATTCCAATTATCGCTCATATTCTCCCGATTGCTCGTTTTTTATCCTAGTGCTAGTATTCTCCCTAGCCTCGTGCTAGTATTCTGGATATTTCCTCTTCATCTTTTCCTCGTACAGTTTATCAAACATCTCACTCTGTGCTACTGTGAAGTAGTTCTTCCAGTCACCCACAATTCCTGCAACAGACAATTTGGAACAGGTAACACAAACTGATTCTTCAGTTCTACGGATACCAGGAATAACATTTTAAATACATTTTAAAGGACATCCTTAAAGTTATGAAATGTAGTTAAAAAAGGGCAACTTCTTGTCAAAGTGGACCATTACGGTAAAACTGGGTCTCTGTAAGAAACATGGCTACCAAGACATTCTTTGCAAATATGCAATAGAAACAAAGAAGGATGAAAGAAGACATTCAACTCTCGTATCTATTCAACCTTCCAATGTGAATTTATATTATTGATTTTCATGAAAATATTAAAAGGTTATTGATAAAATTCTCATTAATAAGCATTTCTGTAGTGGCCATTGTACAGGACCTCTGTCCGTTGTTTAATTCTCGACTTCGTCTTTCGCTAATAAAACGGACCTCGATTCTCCTCGAAATTGTAACTGGATGAATACGGAATTTCTTAATTAATTATATTATTAGGCACCAACCAACCTTTCCTGAAGTAACCCTCTTCTCCCTCGTTCCATTTGATATGAAATGTTTGATCTTTTTCCTTTTCTGACACATGCTTCAACTTCTCGAAGCTACACGCCTCGGCTATTTCTCTGCACATTTCCTCTGACAAAGTTCGCTCTAGGAACTCAGCAACTCTACACACTTCCTTGGCACAATCCTGGAAATATGAAATGTGTATAAGAGGTGACGACTTCTGTCATTTTATGACGTCATGCTTTATTGTTTACTTATTGCAACTGGCCTTTCTTCTTACTTGGACATTTAGTTCATTATGTAACATAATTATGGGTACAAAATGAAAGGTTATCCTATTATTTTGAAACTCATCCGCAAATTTGGACTTTCATATGGATATATCAGAAAGATATAATAAAAATAATAAATAAATCAGATTTAAAAGTAATATTATTGTTAATTTGGCAACTTCAGTGTACAAAGTTAAGTTTAATGTGATCCTGAACTCCACCGTTTTTCCATAGAATGGCTAAAATCACCTTAACCAGAACATCTACATAGTTTACTATCCTTTGTATTTTACACATAGTACTATAACCTCGACATTTGCATCAAGTTAATATTTGACACTCTATAAGGGAAAACTTTATTCTGGTATAGAACAATTGTAATTTCCAATATACAACTATATTTTAAGCATAAAATGGCTAATTAGAAGACGCCAACATTTGAACTTCAAGTCATCACATTCAGTCATTTAAACTGCAGGTTCTCCCCTCTCTTCAGCAAAACTATACAACAGTAAATGGCTTTTTTTATAAACTGATTATTTTCTTACTGTAAGACTAAATGTGAAGAGGAACATGATGAGTGCCAATGTTATGACCTGGTTTAAAACACAATGATTAAATCCAAGTAATTTCAAAACTGGAAGGAATAAACAAACTCAATGGTATGAATATGGATTACATTTTGTATAAAAAATACACAAGTTTTTGGAAATTTGATAAAAAATAACTGTTGAAAATAAGTCGCGACTGGTACATTGGTAACTGGTTAAACACTAATTACTGTGAATAGTATTGATAAAGATATGGCAAAACCTACCCGTTTCATGTCTTCATATTTAACATAACATATTTCACAATCCGGATGCTCCTCCTTCACGTTGTGCCATTGGTTCACGTGGTCAAACCAAGTTCCGAGTACACCTGAATTTCCAAAATGATTAAAAATGACAAAGTAAGATCTTGAAATAAAACAAATCAGGTATAGCGTTTCGATTCCTTGCTATATCCATATAACGATGGTATGCATGAACTCATTCCAGTGTGGTGTGGCAGTTGCTTTTATAAGAGGGTTGGGATGTTTCTCCTGACTGTCTACAACTCCATGTAACGAAAAGCAATAGCAACTGTTCACGTGTGAGATAATTAGAGAATAACCAACGAGGTACGAGTGATTACGGGATATCTGCCCGAGACGAAATAATGTTCACAGTCGCGAGCCTTGGCGAGCGACTGAACATTATTTTGACGAGGGCAGATATCCCATAATCACTGGTACCGAGTTGGTTATTCTATATATTACCCATTTGTAATGAAATATAATTTAAAAAAAACTGAAAGAATGTGATTGAGAAATCGTAGTAATGCTGTAGTAAGTGATACCAATCAGCTGATCAGTATTCATACGCGTGTCCAACCGAAGATCTCCAGAGTGAATATTTAGTCAACAACGCATCGGAATCTAGTTCAGTTTAAAAACAATACGAAAATGACGAAAATATTGTCCCTGAATGATATAATACACTTTTCAACCTTGAACAAATTAACACATATAAAACTTTTAACAAACAACATTATTTGATAAAGATAATAAGTATTTGAATCAGCCGATTGTCACGCCGTACTACTACTGTGAAGTGTTGTTGACGGCACAATGTTGGAACGAAAATGTCAAAAAACCTGTCAATTTTTTAAAACTGTAATTGATAAAAGTGGCAATATCTTTAAGAGAAACATACAAAGAATGCATCAAAACAAGTCTGTATGTCAGGATTATCAAATAATCTGAAGTTTGAACAACATTTGTTTCTTTCGACGTTACTTTCATTCACGTAGCAAGTGTCAAGAATGATAACTCTAATCGGCCTCTGATCACAGTGGGATTGTTCCAAGGGCTGATCAACTATGAGTACGTTGATTTGTAAAAGTTACTGTTTTCATGAATGTATGTATTGAATTTGAGTCCTTATGGTTTTTATTTGTTAATAATTACTAATGGATCAACGAAATTCTTGTGCTTGGATAGATTTCATGAATTTTCGATGGCAGCCATGTTTGTTTATAAACAGACAGCGCTTATTGTACCTTTAGAAAAAGCACAATCTTGAGATCACAATGAAATTTAACACGTAGATGAATAGTTTCAAATAATACTGCGTTTAAATATCAACCTGTTAGTTATATGATGTATAGAGAATACTACACGAGGTCTCATTAGATACGAATTATACGAAACGAGTGTCCTTCCGGCGGTATCTGGCCGAGCGAAAGCGAGGTCAGATACCATAGGAAGGTCACGAGTTTCGTATAATTCGTATCTAATGAGACCGAGTGTGGTATTTTATTTATTACACACGTTTAGAATAGACACATTTGTTAATAATCCTCATTTTCGTGTATGGCATCAAGGAAACAATTCCGAAAACCCGAAACCGGTTTCAATAACCAAATGCGTAATAATCGACGTTCGTGATGTGACCAGTCCATTTGCACAGTCGCTCATTTAAACATGCGAAGAAAGAGAATAGTTTCGAGTTTCCCTTAAATCAACCAAAATTAGAATGTCAAAAATGGTCCAATTCATCGATGATGAGTTTTGATTAACGATTAATTAATGATTGTTAAAGAAAGTGTAAGAATGTAAACATTCAGAGTCAGAGTCGAATCTGTCACCGCTCTCCTCTCGGTCGGCTCGCCATGTTCAAGCGTCAAGGATGACGTGCGTCGGTGTGGCTAGGCCAGCGGAAACATTGACTCTGTTGAAAACGGATTGGACTTACCAACGGGTAATGTGATGGAAGATCTTTAATTTGAAACAAACACCATTTCGAACTTTTCTAGGTACTTCAAATGAAACGATAGAATCGATATGGATGATAATGAAAACAACGACGTGCTCGGAGAGTGACCCGACATGTCAACGGGAAGGGCAAGGTCATCGCCTTGTGTAGCTAATGCGTGTTTGGGGATTCCCAATTTCCCTGTGATGTGTTCCTGACTCCGTGACTGCATTTTAAAGATGTTCATTCTCAGTGCTTGTCACATTTGATAGCATTAATATTTGGCTTGATCGACCCACATGTTATCACTGACAAACCGTGCATGATGCGATGTCCGGGTGTTGAACTTACAGTTGACGTTGTAATGTAGATCTAAGTAAAAATAGTATTAATGCATTCGCTGATCTATTAATTTTTCATGAAATCGATTTTGCACACTGATCAAATCGTATGTTTTCTAAGAATCTGTCTATGTTACAATGTATCAACTCTTTTAAGTACGGTATATAAAACGGTAAATTTGAAGAAACGACTTGTTTGTTATTAATTCGAAAAAAGTTCCGTTTTAGTTGACCCTAAATGAGAGGTCATCTGTAGAATGCGAGGTCATGTTGATATGACACAATTCAACGCAATACGACACACGTGTGTCGTACGAGATCAGTATGCCATCACTTGTACGTTACCTACGTGTGTAATAAACAGTAATATTCATCGTTCTACGATTTTATTTTTAACCTAATCGACATACGTTCAACACATTCAATTTATCAATGAAACTTAAAAATAGTCCCGTCGACCAATTGTCTTTTATTCTCTTGGGAACCGACCAATCAACGTTGAGATTCACTAAAAAGCACATGTGCGGATATCAAAAAAATATCCACTCGTGTATCCTCGCCCGTATGGGTTATCATTTAGAATATTGAAATGAAAGGCTGATTAATTTTAAAGGGGCAGTAGCACGTTTTTGATAATTTTACATTTTAAAATGTTCACTGATAAATGTACGTTAATGCTAAATGTATCATTTTGATAGTGTCAAAAATCTCAAAACACAAACTAATTATCCATAGTCAGAGGACAAAGTATGAAGATTCCCCTAAAATAATTGGACAACCATTTTGTGAGAACACCTTTTATTCATTTTGGGTAAGAAAAAGGAATCACATGGCTAAATTTTACATTATATATATTTGAATTATAACTGCTCCATTAAGTTTATATGCATTGTCTTTCAATTGGAACCATACATTTTCATTTTCCTGACATCACCTTATATTCCTCTATAACGTTTTACTGTCCCTTTAATAGTTTGTACTAAACTGTAATGCATTGGTCATGTTAATTTTTACAAGAAATACATAACCCACTAGTGCCAAATCTCATATTATATCAACAAAGAAAGTTTACTGACTTGGTCACTTGGGTGGATATACTTATATGATTTAATGTCTGTAAAGGGAAACTGATACTTTATTCATTTTGGTAAGGACAATAAGGGAATACGCAACTTTACCTTTATTTCAACAAGGTGTTAGAACTCTATCATCCAATATTTGAATACTCAAGCATGGGCGGATGGCTTAACTGAATCAATGTTTTAAGCAGTCACCTAATAACTACCTTTACTTATTAAATTAAGGTATTACGAGATTAAAAGTATTTCCCGGTTGTGTTTACAGTTTTTTATGAACCCTTAACATCCCATGCGTGAGAAGATACTAAAACAGATATCAATTGACACCCACCTGCATGGAAATAAACAGATATCAATTAACACCCACCTCCATGGAAATAAACAGATATCAATTGACACCAACCTCCATGGAAATAAACAGATATCTATTGACACCCACCTGCATTGAAATAAACAGATATCAATTGACACCCACCTGCATGGAAATAAACAGATATCAATTGACACCCACCTGCATGGAAATAAAGGTGGAGAAAGTCTTGCCATGTGC
Organism: Steromphala cineraria; assembly: GCA_916613615.1. NCBI lineage: Eukaryota > Metazoa > Mollusca > Gastropoda > Trochida > Trochidae > Steromphala > Steromphala cineraria. The sequence continues at coordinate 1,867,603 of OU744734.1, forward strand.
CCGTGTAGGTGGTGAGTCCCTGTGGGTTGTCTCTCCACACCTGCTGGATGTTCTGATTGTAGGAGGACACGACCACGTCCTTGGGGTTCCTCTCTACATACACCAGCTTTATCGGCTTCTGCCATAGCACTACTGGCAGCATTCTGAAACAGGACATAAACAAGGAATATGATGAATAACAAAATTTGATTAATCATCATGACCAAATCCAAACAACCTGTTTCAATAAACCTTTAATCTAAATGAAAAACAAACCAAAATCCAAACTACAAGCAAACCCTATTCTGATGCCAAACCTTATACCTCGTACAAAACCAGTTCACCTTTAAACTATTACCCCAGATAGTCCTTATGACTAATAACAAACAATTCAAACTGAACCGACAATCTTACTTATTACTTTTAACTTTCTTATTCTTGTCTTAATCCAGAAACGAAAGCAACAAGTAAACGCTGTGAAAATGCAACTTCATCATACTTTGGAAGCATGTGGGTGTGAAGTATCCGGGGCGAGTCCAGTTCTTCTAATTCTGACTCAGTCCTCAGTTCCAGCCATGCGTAGTTCTGCCAATGTTTAGCGTACTCTGCTTTACCAGCCACAATCATGCACAGGATCTCCCACATCCAGTGGGTCCCTGGTGGAAAGAGAATGACAATGTATGCGACTATATAATGTATTATGACAAATAACACGTATTCATATTTATTACAAACGAAATTTATAATTTCCCTATTTCTTAGATACTCATGCCTTTGATGTCGGTCCGGGGACTGCTCAAACTAACTTTCACTAGTTATTTGAAACAGAAGAAGGACCCCAGCGCAAAACTAGATCGCCACCTGAAGACCCTTCATGATAATTATTAACTTCTATAGAACTCTATCGAAAACTCTCTGTTTCACATCCACAACCACCTTATGCTAGAGCTACTGTTAAGATCCATAAGAACCCTGTGAAAACCTGTCTCCTTGTTTGTTCTCGTGACACTGTATTTTACAATACTGCTCAGCACCTTTCCAATGTCCTCTCACCACTAGGTAAATGTGCCAAGTCATTCATCGCAGACTCTACTGATTTTTGTTCTAAGCTCCAAGAAATATCTGATCCTGGTCCAATTGTTAGCTATGATGTTGTAGATTTATTCACTAATGTTCCACGTGCCGAAGCCCTCCAAGCTCTCCGAGACTGCTTGAACAATCTTGACCAGCCATTAGATACCAACCTCAGTATTGACTCCATCATCAGCCTAGCCTCAGCATGCATAAACTCCACTTACTTCACCTGGGGTGACGACATGTACGAACAAAAAATGGACTGCCTATGGGTTCACCACTATCCCCTATCCTCACTGAGATATACATGTCAGATCTTGAAGTAAAGGCACTCCTCACGTCACCCATTCAGCCTATGTGTTGGTATCGCAAGGTAGATGACACATTTGTTGTTCTCAAACCAAACGACGACCCTGTTGAGCTACCAGACCACCTCAACAACCAACACCGACGAGTCAAATTTACCATGGAGCCAGAAAATCTCGACCAGATCCCGTTCCTGGACGTTCTCATATCACGCCAATCCAACCATCTGCAGACATCAGTGTACCGTAAACCCACTCACACCAACCAGTATATCCACTACCAATCCAACCATCCTCCACGAGTGAAATCAGGCATCATCTCTTCACTGACTAGAAGAGCCAAGAACATTTGTTCAACCGATCTCCAAAACGAACTAGACCACCTGAAAGAAGTGTTTGTTGAGCTGAACCATTATCCGTCCCAGCTAGTCAAAAGAACAATCGCAGCCACCCTGTCACCCTCGATTGGCAAACCCCCACGCCCCGAGTCCGCCCCCATGAAGATTTCTATACCATACATCGGTAAACCATCCCACCAAATCAGCAGGCTGCTAAAACAACAAGCAGGAATAGATACTATCTTCTCTACCTCCACAACTATCAACAACCTTCTGCAGGCAAATGGCAGAAAACAACCCAAGAACAAAAGTATCAATCCTAAGGGAGTGGTGTTTAAAATTGACTGCAACTGTGGGCACTCCTATGTAGGAGAAACCTTACGGCCAGTAAACACAAGGATAAAGGAACATCAATCATCAACTTCAATACTTGACAGGAAATCAGCCATAGCAGAACACATTGAAGCCAATCCTAACCATCAAGTCAACTTGACCAACGTTAAGATACTTGCCACCAACCAATCAGACTGGACGAAACGAAAAATAACTGAAGGAATTAACATCAAAAGATACCGACCTCTGATTAACAGGGATCAAGGGTATCCTATCCCCAGTGCCTATGATGAACTGATCAATCAATGTTAATTATCCCTAGCTATCTACCCAATTGCCTTGTATAAACTCCTATTGTGTCCATCCTCTGTACTGCTGACTTCCACTGGCTTCCACTGTAATCTTATCATCTTATTGTTACCATTATCTCAATTATGTTGTTGTTTATTTTGTTGAGTAATTAGTTCACCTATACATATCCCACTCTCTGTCCATGTCATTATGCTTGAAAACGATACAAGAAGCTGTATCGAAACGTCGTGTACTCAGAATAAAGAAGTTGTTATCCATAAAATATTCGTCCTTATTTGATCTCCTATTGCTTACACCAGGGACGTTATATAACATGTATATAGGGTCTCTGCTCTACAGGGATCAAAATTATGCTTCGTATGTTTGTCCATAGGAACCCAAGCTTGTCTAGGGTTGTGTCATAAATCACTTGTTAAAAAAAGTTTGATACATGTATTTGTCACCAAACAGTTGCTGTTATGACAGGACATAATATCAAAAAACAATATCTGTGACAAATTAACTCACCTGATTTTGGGTAAGTACAAAGCAATATATCATCGTCTCTGAGTCGCCTCGCCTTCAGGTTGGCGATTAAATCGCAATAAGCCTTGGGTACAACCATCCCTTCACACATGGACATCTCGGCGTTCAGGCCTGCCTTCATCCATTTCTCCGCGTAGTTAGGCTCTTCTGCCATTTTTCTGCGGAAGCAGGAAAGAATTCGAAATGAGATTCATAATACACCATGTGCAAATGGCGAGATGTTTTTTCTGTAAGATTAATGTCCTATAAGCAAAATTCCCAGGGTCCGTAATCTGGCCAGTGTGAAGCTATCTCAGGTTTATGGGTCACATATTTTTTAATAGTCAACATCTCACTTGGATTATCTGATAACTATCAAATGTATAATGTGACAGGATATAAATATTTAGTTTACGCTAATATATTTATTTTGTTAGTTTTAACTTATTATTCATAGTATTCTTAGTTTATTTCAACAATATCTTTAAACTTATTATCAATTTACTACAACCTAAAGTTAGGCTTACCAACTCAAACCTTAATGTACTAATGCACTCTTGTTTAAACTAATCAATTAGCTTATGCAATAGGCTTCATTGTTCTACTCTCAGGCCACTTAGGTCTCAGCTTCGACTATTGTTCTTGGCTGGTCAGCTTCTATGCTTGGCCATACTTTTCACTCTTTCTCATAGCACTTTTATCTATAAAAGTGGCTACATTTCTCTATTCGCACACATTCTGGCACAGTCACGCACGGGAAGGAATCATAATTTGGGGTAAGATATATTCTTTAGCCTTTTGTGTATATGTTTATTTTATGGAATAGATTAATATTTGTCTATTCATAGTCTTGTGTATGCGTAAATCATTCATGTATGTTTTATACTAGTAGTATTTAAACTAGTATTATACCATGTGGTACATATATATTTCCATGTTCAGTATTTGAACATGAATGAGATTCATTTAAAGTGCATTTCAGTATATCATGTTTGTAATTATATTCCCTGATTTTATCTTATCTAAATATACATAAATATGTTATTATCATATGTGCATTCATTATTATAATATCATAAGTACATATTGGTATTATTTATCATAGCTATCTGTGTGCACGGTGGCAATCTCAGCAGCACATGTTTGTTATGCCTGCGTCCCTGAGACGAGGTGAGGGTTCTTTTATAATCATTTTGCCATGTATATTATATGCTACGACTTTGTATGTATTATGTATTCCATAATATATGCTTTTGGTGTATTTTACCACGAGTACTGTAACGCCCTCCGTTTCATAAAGTATTGTATACTTCTATGAATATCATAAGGTATTCCTAATGTATTGTCTACTTTAACAATTAATGTAAAGAAAGTAACTGCTGTGTTAACCTCTAACTGTAATTCTTTGTACTATTATCATATACTTTATACATATACTTATATTATCATCATTCTTATTCTAAGGGCATCAATCAATCAATATGAGATGAATAAATCCCTGATCCAACGCATCCTTTTGTGTTCTACTTTGATAACCACTTAAGACCTCTGCGACAATAACGTTTTGTAAACAGCCTTTTCAATTGAATTGACATATTTTATAATTCGTTGTTTTCTCTACGGTATGATGTGCTGTTCCACTTGAAAACCGTGTAAGTGTTATGTAACACCGAAATTGCATTTTCTTACATCAAATGAAAAATTAGTATGCTAGTTAGATAAACAAGTACAACTATGACCATAAGTATGACATACTGTCTGATTATTATTTCAAGTTTTCCAAATAACATGAGTTATTGCCAATAGTTAAGGCCATGACTCATCATGTGTAAAAGATACTGAATAATGTACATGGTAATTAAACAAATAGACAAACATAAGGTTTTTGTGTGCTGTTTGAGTTTTATTCTTATTTCAAACTCGACATATACATGTAAGGAAAGGATAAAATGACCTGTTAAAAATAAAAATTGCGATGTTACCTTGAAAGTAGAATTATTCCGAGTAGAGATTCGTATTCTCTTGCCTGCAATACATGAGGCAACTTCTCGCATGTACAGCTAACTCACTACGTGTCAAATATTCAAGTCGTTTATTTGCATGAAGGCCATCAGCCCATATACAAGAGTACATATATACAATATTGTAGATACACATAATATAAAATGAAATTGTAAGCATATAACAAGCTTAATTGAATGATAACTACTTATTAATATGTTTATGCCTTAATTCAAAACTTAGACATAAATATTTACAAAGATTGTTTAGTAATTCTGGTGATGCTGGTGAGATCAATTGGTTGAATTTATAAATAGATGGATTATTATAATATATTACCCATACGGGCGAGGATACACGAGTGGACATTTTTTTGAGCATTAACGTACATTTATCAGTGAACATTTTAAAATGTAAAATTATCAAAAAACGTGCTACTGCCCCTTTAAAAGTAATCGGCCTTTCATTTCAATATTCTAAATGATTACCCATACGGGCGAGGATACACGAGTGGACATTTTTTTTATATCCGCACATGTGCTTTTTAGTGATTCTCAACGCTGATTGGTCGGTTCCTAAGAGAATGAAAGACGATTGGTCAACGGTACTATTTTCAAGTTTCATTGATAAATTGAAAGTGTCGAACGTATGTCGATTAGGTTAAAAATAAAACGTAGAACGATGAATATTACTGTACATCATATAACTAACAGGTTGATATTTAAACGCAGTATTATTTGAAACTATTCATCTACGTGTTAAATTTCATTGTGATCTCAAGATTGTGCTTTTTCTAAAGGTACAATAAGCGCTGTCTGTTTGTAAACAAACATGGCTGCCATCGAAAATTCATGAAATCTATCCAAGCACAAGAAGTTCACTGATCCATTAGTAATTATTAACAAATAAAAACCATAAGGACTCAAATTCAATACATACATTCATGAAAACAGTAACTTTTACAAATCAACGTACTCATAGTTGATCAGCCCTTGGAACAATCCCACTGTGATCAGAGGCCGATTAGAGTTATCATTCTTGACACTTGCTACGTGAATGAAAGTAACGTCGAAAGAAACAAATGTTGTTCAAACTTCAGATTATTTGATAATCCTGACATACAGACTTGTTTTGATGCATTCTTTGTATGTTTCTCTTAAAGATATTGCCACTTTTATCAATTACAGTTTTAAAAAATTGACAGGTTTTTTGACATTTTCGTTCCAACATTGTGCCGTCAACAACACTTCACAGTAGTAGTACGGCGTGACGATCGGCTGATTCAAATACTTATTATCTTTATCAAATAATGTTGTTTGTTAAAAGTTTTATGTGTGTTTATTTGTTCAAGGTTGAAAAGTGTATTATATCATTCAGGGACAATATTTTCGTCATTTTCGTATTGTTTTTAAACTGAACTAGATTCCGATGCGTTGTTGACTAAATATTCACTCTGGAGATCTTCGGTTGGACACGCGTATGAATACTGATCAGCTGATTGGTATCACTTACTACAGCATTACTACGATTTCTCAATCGCATTTTTTCAGTCGTTTTTTAATTATATTTCATTATAAATTGGTAATATATAGAATAACCAACTTTATTACACGCCCGTGTAAGATACCGCAGTGTAATATTTATACGGCAATATTAAACTAGTGTAATATCACAATGCAAATATGACGTCACAGAAGTGAGCTGTTGTGACGTCACAATGTAAGCGCTTCGTCACAATGGGTGCCGAGTCGCGGAACTGTTAGTTTCAGCACATTTTCGGCAAGTTTGCGTGATTTTTAGGGCAAGTAATAAACAGAATACTAAACTCCCTTCCATTTAATACTATTTTTATTAAACTCGTGAATGATTTGGTATCAAACTCGCTTTCGCTCGTTTTATACAAAATCATTAACTCGTCTAATAAAAATAGTATTAAATGGAAGGTCGTTTAGTATCCTCTATCGGTACGAGTGATTACGGGATATCTGCCCTCGTCAAAAAAATGTTCAGTCGCCCGCCAAAGCTCGCGACTGTGAACATTATTTCGACAAGGCCAGATATCCCGTAATCACTCGTACCTCGTTGGTTATTCTCTAAACATATGTGGTAGATACATAGTTCTTAAATTATCATAACATTCACAAATCAAATGAAACTCATCATCTATTCCTTTGTTACACATGGGGCATATACGCTCTTCATAATCAATTCCCATCCATCTCTCTTCATTTACCTTTAATCGTAAAATACCGGCTATAATCCTAACTAAAACATCTCTGTGTTAACAGTCAGCATAGTGAAGGAGCATGTGCATAATACATCACTTATTGGAAAATTCATAACTATCCGCGAAACTTTGAAAAGAATAAAATCAGTCTAAGTGAAAAGCGTACGGAATTCCTTTCACATCATTGTGAATGTATTACTATTATCACAACTTAATGCATGTTGACATTTACGTGGCTCGATACAACATTAAGGGGTGGTTCTTGATTGAGTATGTTTAAATACCGTTTAATGGAGTGCATTGAAGTCGACATAAAACGAACTTTGGACCTGCACTGTCATGCTCGCATAGACATTTTACAATCGAGTTATGTTTACTTTAAGGCCCAATTTCTCATGAGGCAATAGCATGTGATGTCTCTTAGCTATCACTTGTTTGGGGTTTAAATAAACGACACTGATCCATTTCCGTTTTTGGAGTTAACATTTATACTCCATTCTCTCCCCACAGAGGCAGCTCAGTGCGAGTAAGCCTATTCTCTCCCCACAGAGGCAGCTCAGTGCGAGTAAGCCTACTCTCTCCCCACAGAGGCAGCTCAGTTTGAGTAAGCCTATTCTCTCCCCACAGAGGCAGCTCAGTGCGAGTAAGCCTATTCTCTCCCCACAGAGGCAGCTCAGTTTGAGTAAGCCTATTCTCTCCCCACAGAGGCAGCTCAGTGCGAATAAGCCTATTCTCTCCCCACAGAGGCAGCTCAGTGCGAGTAAGCCTACTTAGGTATGACTGAGCTACCTCTGTGGGGAGAGAATGGATATATTCATGTCCGCTATAGATGGTATTATTGGTACTACTACCAACATAGAGCATAGAGTTATGTCAAATATGTCTTCAGATACAATTAAGAAGTCAAGTCTAGCCTGTTGCCTTGGATTCTTTTTCCACCAGGTGAATTTTCTTGTTTTATCATTAAGTTTTCTCCAAATGTCAATGAGGTTATATGTCTCAAGAAATTCCAATACAGTCTGTCTTGAATTGGGGTTATTTATTTGCTTATAATTTTCAAGATCATTTTAAGTCTGTACACTGTATGCATTTATACTCAGGTAGTTACCACCTTCTTACAATAACCATATTAACAACAATTTCATATATGTGCATATATTATTTATTCAAAATTGAGCATGACATTGAACATATTTGTAAAAAGTGATATTTCAAAAGTCATTTTCAAATTTTCTAAGAAACACTACACTTAATGATAAAAGCATATAGTCGACTATTTAATGTCTTCTGTCCTTTTCTATTTGAGTAAAAATGTTGTCATTTGTTCAAAATCTAGTTCTAAAAACCCTTAGTATTGCAAGGATTGAAGTGTCATGCTCGGATTGAAGCATTGAAAGTCATTGTCGTCAATTATCATCGTTCTTTATTAATTTATGAAAGTACAGTTTAATAAAGTATCAGGTAAGTTAAAACCAGCTTTAAAGATAACCTTTATTACAAATCTCAATGTTTCTAAACAGATTCAGTTTGAGACAGAATATACAGGTCACATTCAATGATATTCAGAGTATTTCCTCTTCACCTTCTCCTCGTACAGTTTATCAAACATCTCACTCTGTGCTACTGTGAAGTAGTTCTTCCAGTCACCAACAATTCCTGCAACAGACAATTTGGAACAGGTAGCATAAACTATTCAGTTCTATGGATACCAGGAATAAACTATTAGATACCTTTAAATGACATCCTTAGAGTTGAGGTGATGAAGGATTATGAAATATAGTAATAGATGTGCAACTTCTTGTTTCCAGGAAGGCTACGATTCGACATAGTTACACTTGCTCGAAAATTACATTATAATCTATGTCGAATCGTTTTCCTAGAGCAAGGAAGTATATATATATCTATATTTTTATTATTTCCATCAACCAAACAAGTAAAACTAATCTCCGACGTAACTACTTTATAGTTTGTATGCTAACAAATCAAAGAATTGAATGACTGTGTAAGATATCGCAATGTGATATTCATAAGGCATTCTAAGATGCCTAGCGGTTAGAACAATCAAAAAAAAACTTTATCAGACAATAAAGGTATAGTTTTTACATGACGTAACAATTGAATGACTCTATCCGCTCTTACCCGCTGCCCCCTCGTTTATCACGCGTGTCCATGGTAACCTTTGATCTCGGTTCTATCAATCAACATGGCGCAGCCCTATCAATTGTCGATTGGCGATGAAGTTTCGTTTAACGGAGAGTTTTGTCGAGTCGTGGAGTTTTATTTACCAGGAAGAAATATAGCAAGGAAGTATGTCGTAGCAAACAAGAGAACTGGATGTCGAAGATGTGTTTTTAAACATGAAATTGACTTTAATGACAGTGATGATGACATGTTGCTCAGCGTTCCGGAAAGCCCACCTGCGTTAATTACACCTAACCCTCCTCAGGATAAATCAAGATTTGGGAATGTAGACAAAACCAGATTGCAACAACTAGCTAAAAGTAGGAATGAAAAGTCAACGGAGAACAGCACAAAATGGGCATGAAAGATTTTCAGAGGTATGAAATATAGTTATAGAATCCCTGACTATTTGGTAACCAAATTAGGGCCTAAATTTCACTTTACTCGAAGGTGTTTGATAATTTTATAACTATAGTCAAAGAAAATGGATTGAAGATATTTTCATCGTAGCAGTAAACAAATGAAAATAAAAACCAAAACTTACTTTGTTCGTCAATCACATTTTTTATTTCCATTTCGAATCCTGTGTATCCATTTTAACGAAATATTACACAATCACAATATTCATTTCAGATTGGCTTTAGAGCAACAGTTTTCCATTGGAATTTGAGATAAGACCTGTTGATGAACTCAATGGAATTCTCAGGCGATTTTACGCTGAGGTTAGAACCCAAAAAGGCAAAGAGTACACCAAATCAGCTTTGTTGTCAATTCGTGCTGCTATCAATCGACACCTGACGTCGCCGCCTTTTGATAGACAAATAAACATTATGCATGACAGGGAGTTTATGTCGTCTAACCATGTGTTTGTCGGTGTTGTGAAGGAGATGAAGCGTGCCGGTAAGGATGTCACTCGGCATCATGATCCAATCTCACATGGCGATTTGGATCGCTTGTACACAAGTGGAACACTTTCAGATGATTCCCCTCTTTCTCTTGTAAGGAAAGTCTGGTTTGAGGTCACCCTTCACTTCCGTAGGCGTGGAATAGAGGGTCTTCGTAGTCTCAGGGGAGACTCGTTTGTTTTGTCACAGGATGACACTGGAGCCGAGTATTTTCAGATGGCGTACAATGAGGCCCACAAAACGCATCATGGCATTGACAGTAGGGAACATTCCAAACAGCCACGTATGTATGAGACAGGTGATGAACGGTGCCCTGTAAAAAACATGAAATTGTACCTTTCCAAACGAAATCTGTCAGTGCATTTTTTCAGAGTCCACTTGTAATACCAAAGTCAGACATTTGGTATGCACAGTCGGCAATGGGCGAGTGCACTCTTAAAAAGATGATGGCAACAATATCCGCTGCAGCAGGTTTGTCTAAAATCTACACGAACCACTGTGTTCGTGCGACGGCAGCAACCAAACTTTCCGAAGCCGGGGTTGGGGCCCTTGCTATTATGTCCGTCACAGGTCACAGAAATGAACAGTCGCTGAAAAGCTATATAACCACTCCATCAGTAGCTCAGCGAAGGGCATTTAGTAACATCTTACAGGGGAACAACGACTCCGCTAAATCCAAGGCTCTGCCTCCGGCATGTTGACCTCCGTCGAGTGACCACGTTGAAATTCCACGTCAGGTCACGGCGCCCCATAGCATTTGTGACGTTGACACACGTCAACCGTCTCTGCCAAGCAACGTGTCATATAGCTCAACCAATACAGTTTGTACTCCCTTTCATGGTGTACAGCTCCTCCAGTCAGCTAATATTAGCGGTGGTACCATCAACTTCAACTTTTATGACATCAGCAAAAAATGAATGTTAGACCACGCTTCCTGACAAACAATACCCATAATTCATTTTAGAATGTCAATCACGTGATAAGCCTTATATGGGCAGAGTGGCCCGCAATGCATGATCGCACAACTTGACTGTTCAAAAGTAACGTTTTATTTAACAAGAGTTGTCTGAGTTTTTTCTTTTGTTTAATCAATGAAAAATAACAAGAGAAAAAAATTCTAAACTTTATAAATGAGAAAATAAAACCGCTACATTAACATAATCAACTGTTTAACCAATACACAATATTTTTGAATTAGGGGGTGAGTTCGAAACATGGAATAGCCAGCAGTTAGCCCTGTTCATGGATATTTAATTTAAGTTATTTTAACAATATTTTAATTTGAAATTATAAGAATGTTTATACTTCCCTGAAAATAAGTTTTGTATCTTAGAAAAGAAATAAAGTTTGCTCCATCCCAATGTGTTTTGTAATAAAGTATAGTTTTGCCCTGAACTATTACAACTTTAAAGCACTCGGACTACCGTCCTCGTACTTTAACTATAATAGTTCAGGGCAAAACTATACTTTATTACAAAACACTTTAGTGAGGGCAAACTTTATTTCTTAAATATTAAAATATTGAAATATTACAATGCAAGTATGACGTCACAGTAGAGAGTTGTTGTGACGTCCCAATGTAAGCGTGTAGTCACAATGGCTGCCGAGTCCCGGAACACGTTTTCGGAAAGTTTGCGTGACTTTTAGGGCAAGTAATAAACAGAATACTTAACACGTGAAGAAAAATGCTTGTATACTGGACCAGTATACGTCAGTAAACCACCCTAATATACTGAGGTATACTAATTAGGAAACCACCCTAATTTACTGACGTATACTGGTCAGTATACTCTGAATTTCCATAGCTCAGTATATCTCAGTATATCTCAGTATATCTCAGTATATCTCAGTTTACTATAAGTGCTCATTTAAAAAAATTCAAGATACATTTGATTTTTGTGTTATTTATAATGTAGTATTTATATATTGTTTGGTTTATTCCAGCTGCAATTCTTCTAATCGAACTTTTAGTTAGATAAATAGATAAATGTGATAGATAACGTACGACACCATAAACCCAAATGACCTACTCGTTTTTAAATGAGTTGTGTAGTACTGTGTACACAATTGAATTTATCGGCGGGTCAAAGTGAGTAATAACATTGATAGGATAGAGTAAAAACCATTAACAGTGAATTAGATTTGAAGGTCATAAACTAAATGATTTTGTAACAATGTTTCAGATTCTGTAATATCGTATGGAAACAGGTCTGAAGTATCGCTAGGGGAGAATGAACAGTTATGAAATAACACTTTTACTGATTTATTCATGACTTAAATTAGCCTTACATAAATATCATCATAATAGAAATTTAAATACCGATGGATATCTATATCAATGCGGCTTATTAAACGTTGTTCTTTAAAGGGACAGTAGCACGTTTTTTGAGAATTTTATATTTAAAAATTTTCACTGATAATTGTATGTTAACGCTAAATGTATTACTTTGATAATGTCAAATATCTCATTACACAAGCCAATCATACATAGTCAGAGAACAAAGTATGAAGATTTACCTAAAATCCATTGGCGGCCATTTTTTTGTGAACACCTTTAATTCATTTTGTGTAAGAAAAAGAATCACATGGCTAAACTTTACATTATATATTTGAATTATTACTGCTCCATTTGGTTTGAATACATTGCCTTTCAATTGGAACCATTTATTTTCATTTTCCTGACATCACCTTATATTCCCTCTAAAAACGTGCTACTGCCCCTTTAAGCGTAATATTGTGGACTATTCAATATAAAGTGAAATTCATCTTCAACATCGTCTTGGCAATAAACGTGTTGATCTGGATAACTGGCTAAAATCAAGAATCCTTTTTTTCAAATAACTCCCAATAAAAAGTTTCTAATAATCTAAACATTTCAGGATATTGTGAAATATTAATATCAATGGTTGGTGGAATGCTTTTTCATATCATTTTAATAGGTATCCATTGGTTAGAAATCCATTTCCTCTTATGAGGGATTGAAATGTAGAATTATATAACTATGCAATGTATAATGGGCCGGTGGCCTAGTTACTGAATAAACTCTCTCTCTATGAGGGATTAAGAATCAGAAAGAATTAGTTTACAATCTTAAAAATTTAGTTTTTGAAATACATGGCAACCATATATCATTTATACATATTATGTGACATCGGCATTACAAAGTATGCCAAAAGATCGGCTGCATAAACAACATGTGAAACTAACCTTATCTAAAATGAAATCCTCTATATTAAAGCACATAAATCCATCAATGAATAGTGATAACACTATGTTGCAGCACCTTGCAGTCTCTGCCTTACTTCAACAAAAGTTAGGTACAAATGAATATGCAGAAATATAGGGAAAGAAACTTTGCATTGGGTCTTGGTTAACCTCTAACATCTGATTGGATAACTAGATAAGAGAGACCAGTGACAAACAATGCCTCGAGTATTACTCACCTGTCAGCGTGGATTGTCAATACACGTGTCAATCTGTCTAATTGACGCCATAAGCTAATGAGGAAATGGTATCGTCTAATTGACACCAATAGTTAATGAGGGCTGAATGCTACAAAAACAGATTCCAATATACGGCTTACATTGATGAGCTTGTCTTTGAAAAGAGAAATACATTACTGAATATATAGATACATATATACAGCAACAGATATATAAGTGAAACATATTTCATAACACCAAAAGTGCCAAAACCTGCTATCATTGTGTTCATATTCAGTTTAAATTTTGTTTGCGGTTTTAAAGAAAGAACACATAAAAATAACCTTAAATATAATTAATATTTCCCTTTTGTTGCATATATCTTTAGCCCAGGTTTTGTTTATAGTTTTGTACAAAAAGACATGACAACTTAACCTCAAATGAGTTAAAGATAATGCTCTATTTTGATGCCTGTATGCATCCTTGAAATAATTATTTCCACAAGATTATTATCAAACAAGTTTTGGTTAAAAAAGTTAAATGTATTATTTCGAATTAACTGATTAAAAAATTAAAAAGGCAGAATGCATGTCAGTGCTAAGGGATGTATTGTTTGTCTCTTGTGCCAATTTTGTTGAAGATGAAACATAAAGAAACAAATTCCCTCTCTCTGTTTGATTTTTAGAGGAATTATAGGAAAAGTTTAATGAAATTTAAGACAAAATTACTTTTGTGACTTTGATATTGTTGAAATTTGGAATTTAATTTTTAACTTTGATGCCAATAATACTTTAAGGAAGAATTTTTTTTATAAAGATTAATGTAACACCGACAATTCTCAAAAGATGTATAAAATAAATGAAATTGTTATCCCATTCATACATTTAAATTGATTATGTCATACCCCTTAATGACCAGTTGTAATGCTCCTAATCAGTAATGACTGCCCTCAACTAGAAGTGCTTAATCAATGAACTATGGTAAAGATTGACAAATATGCATGTGGTTTAAACACAAAAGAAGGAACCGGATTGGTAAACAACCAAATGTTTATATTTATACCGCGCCGAAATATGCATGTTCTAGTTCGCCTCTATAATGTAATAAAAAACATGTTATTGTGTGTATCTATGAATAAAAAATTGAAACTTTATTACCAAGGCCAGGGTCGAAAATGAAAGTTACAGGACGTCAGATTGCTCGTGCTCAAAACATTGAGGTCTTGTCTTGGGTTATTTTAGTGCTTTGAATGTGATATCCCCTGTAGTGAAATCCCCTGAAGAAATGTGATTGAAAATACAGAAATTCAAAAACTAATCAAATTTCCACAAATCCGTTTAAAAATCAGTAGCCCAACGTCAGGAATGCATGTGGGTGTGAATTAACAGAGACTATATTAAAATCTCGGGTGTTCCTTTGAGTAGTATATTACAATTGCATATCACACTTTAAGTTCTTAAGAAAATAGACTTGATCTACGTACTCTGATTATAGGGCAGTAAATTGTTTTATCTTTTTTTTTTATCAAAATGTTGGAATGTGTTATTACAACACATTAACTGACATATCAGGTTATATGAATTTACAAATGTATTAACTAAGACATTTCAATATTGACGAATTAAATATAATCCAACAATTACCAATACAAGTGCCTGTACCTGAAAACGAAGCACCTGTAGGCAATACACATTTAAAGGGCAGACCCGCGCGGGGACATATTTACTAACGAGACTTTTATTACAGGGCCATAAAAAGTTCAAAGATACAGAGATAATGACTTGGGTTGAGGTGTTTTCCTGACATATGCTGGAATATTCCAGCATGGTTAAAAATCTTTACATATCTATTATCGTAATGTGTCTATATCCTTTCCTATTACAATTAATAAACATGAAATAATTGTGGTATTTTCTTTTTGTCACTTGTTCTTTTTGTCACTTGTAACTTGTTTATGAAGAATGTTCACGTACCACAAAAAGGAATAAAAAAGGAAAAAAAGAAATGTTCACGTTATATAATCTTAAACGGTTCAGACATAAAACTATATTTATAATTAGAATATGTGATAAAAGAGATGTAAATTCAGGAACAAATAAATGACATTCTCAGTAAAACGCATTAAAATGTAATAACTTTACAAGATAATAATTACAAATAAAGATTCATATATTTGTTGGTCTGTTTTTAATCTTATAAAATAGAAAATATACAATCATAGAAAAACAAAACATCATTCACATTCTATTTGTTTTAAAAAGGCATGATTCTGTCTTAGAGATATTTGAAATATTTTGAAAGATAGTTTAAATAAATATTTCTGGAGTCAGCGTTTGCCTTGATATGTAAATTCATGTGTTTACGTAAGTTAATCACAGGAAACCATACCTATAGCTATATATATAACTATTAAGACCGTTTATAAAAAACATTTTTAGCAACAAACCTTATAGATATAGAGATTACGATACGAGGAAGAAAAAATCAATTTGTATTACATCAAAAGAAAAAAAATAAGTTTTTTTTCTGCCAAAATATATGTTAAAATACACACAAGTATACACTAGTGAAGAAAGTCTAGATAACATTTGCTTCAGTGGGCTTATCTTCACTTCTTTATTATCAAAGAGATTTCAGTAAAACAAACATCAAAGACAATCATTTATCATAGTTATTTGATAGTCACTTATTATGTGAATTGCATATCACCCTTGCTTTTTGAGAAATTATTGTTTACCTACTTCATAAATCGACAAATCAAGTTTTGAATTTGCAAGAAAAAAAAATCATAATTTTGACATATAAATCGAATTCAGCAACTAAGTATCTGCATTTGCAAACGAGTTACATGTAGGCAATACACAAATACTTTGCTGAACCAGGCGGGACACCTCGAGATTTTTATTACAGGGTGATAAAAAGATCAAAGACAGTGAAATTGTCTTTGTGGCGTTTGTGAGAAGTTTCTTAAATTATCTTTGAATAACTCAAAACAATGATTTATATTGATATATATAATGATATGATATTTAATATAATGTAAAAATAAATGAATTTCCTTATATAAATAATAGATACATGAATTTCGTTGTATAGATAAATTGATAAATAATATTCACTTATTCCATCTTGAAGTTGCGTGAGATCAATAAATCTTTATTTCAGTACTTATAAGGCCTCATGCCTGTAGAAGTTATTTGCTTTAAAGACATTTGTTCTAAATAAAGTTACATAATATATGTACATGTAATAACTGAGTATTGCTTTTTGTTAATAATAAGATATTTTCCCGTAGATTATACTTGGAAGATGCATCGTCAAGTTAAGAATTAACAACATCCTTCATTATTCTCAGTTTTAAGAAAAATAATTCAAACATACAAATCAGTTAAAAACACTATTGTACATAATAAATGTTTAAATGTATTTTTTTCCTCTCCGATGAGATTTATCTATTGCTGTAAATACATAGTCAGAGGGAAACAAAATGACATTCACAGTTCATTTGTTTTAAAAGGGTTCATTCTGCATTATAAACGTAAGTCTTTGTTACTAAAGTTGAAAAAATAAAAAGTAAAAAAGTAGACGACGCATTCAAGGGCCTAGGTACATGACATCAAATTCGAAAGTAACATACCTTTTACAGAGAATGAAAATAATTAATGCAGAAACCTTTCAAACTGTATGTAACTACGGGACAACACAACTTGGCACATGAGAGAAGAGGAGTTTGACACTGAGTCATTAATGACAGCAAGCAATCAGTCATGAATGGGCACCAACTGGACCCTTGTCAACACACTATAAAACAACATAATAAACGCTCTTGGAAGTCTCTTATTACTATAAAAACAGGTTAACATCAAAGATATTGTAAAAAAAACATAATTAGTTCGTAATTAAGATATCAATAATGATGTTGTGATATCTAAATATGGATTAATTAAGAATTAAGGAAATGTGAGTTTGTCTCCATCTATTGAATCAACTGTGGTATTAGACACAGATTAATCAAGAGTATTCATTCATGAGGTGTGAGTCTCAAAGAGTGCAAAAACTCATGATGTTAGGTCAGTGAGAATGTGTAAACAGTGTTTAGAGATTATATTATCAAATAATTTCATTGGTGTATATGAAAAAAGTGTAAAACAAGTAGTTGTTGGCTATCAGCCAAAGAGATCTCATAGATTCAATTCCAGTGAATATGTAATCATTGCTAAGAAACAATGAAATTTTTTATATATCTATGATTTTTATTAATGAAAATGGATCAGCACAATAAGCTTTCAGCATATTTAAGTGCTGTTCCTTTAGATCTCACAAAAAAACAACATCAAAATTCACAAAGTAATTAGATAAGTATTTACACGATGATAAAATAGTGGACAGCAATAAACGGTAAACAATCAACAATGATAAATTGAATTTAGGAGTTTAATAATTATTTGAAATGTTGTGAATCGTGCATAAATGTTTGGACAGATTCAAGGAAATTCTGATTAAATAATGTGCTTGAATATTAGTTAACATATAGAATGGTATACAAATGCCGTCTATAGACAAATTTATTAGAACTTATCAAAGTATGGGCAATGAATAAATATTCATATATGTATTGTATCATGTTATTAAATTATTGCATCTAAATAAAGTGAATAACAACCAAATGTTTTTTCGTAATATATGTAAATATAAAGTAATATAAAGTCATTAATAGGACTTTTTTTCCAGGGGACTCTTTTTTCTTGTCAAATTTAGGACTTTTCTTCTGATAACTTTCTTCCAAACACAGATTTTTGGCCAACGGTCGCTGTATATAGAATACAATAGGAAATAAAGGAAATAGTCTTCATGATTACGACAACAAGAACAAGCTGTTCATGGAGATATAACCGTCCATTCAACTAAAAGACGACAGTGCATTTACAGATGATAAACGCCACCTTGTTTTGCATGAATCCAAAACTAAATTAAAAAAAAAATGCTGCTTGCACATATTGCTTATTTCATACGACAAAAGTGTTTATATATGGACACTGGATAACAATAAACACACATATTGAAAAATGTTGGATTAACAATACATGTAAATTGCACACAAAAGTTTATTTATAACTATGAATAAAATAGGGTAATTTCACATGGGCATGTAATAGGTCACTAAATATATAATTCGGTTCGCTGATCTTTTAAGCTTGGATTCTGCATTTATCCTTTTTCATTTTGTATAAGTAAATCCTTTTTAATTGCATTCTTCATTGAGAATAAGTCACTTGAGATCAAGCTGGAAGTGAATCTCAGGCAGCAAATACTTGCTTGATTTCGTGTCCTAATTCATGTATCATTAACATGAATAATATGTTTAAACCAACTTAATGTTTACCAAATCTGCCAGTTTGTTAGATGTAGCAATGAATGGATTCTAAAAGTTTAGAATTTTCTTGGATGGTTGCTGTAATATTTCCAAACATGATAGATTTAATGTGTTAGGTAGGCATGATATATTTGATATGATAAACGTAAAGAAATACATAAGAATTAACTCAGATAAATATTTTGCAAATGAATTACTTCACAGATATTGTCTTTTTCACAAGGATACAAATGGCCATCAGATGAATGTGTTAAGCTACAGTAATAGTACGTTCTTACTAAATGCAAGTTTATCCAACAAAGTTAGCTGTAAACTTAAACATATATTATTTCAAATTATGTACTGTAGGCTTCGTTTAGGCTCTAGTGATCTAGATTTTAATAAAATTGAAAGGCATATTTCAGATGATCCCACCTGTTCATGAGGCGCTAATCTCATTATTTACTGGTTTTCCCAAACTTTTCTCACTTAAGAAATGGTGCATTATACTACTAAAAAGGTACAGCTTAAAACAATCTTATATGGAAACCATGATATATCTGATCTTCGCAACTTCACCATTTTAAAATCTGTTAACCTCTTCATCACCACTTCTAATAGATGATTTTGATTTAAACATATCTTATTCAGAAGAATAGGATTGGGAACAAGTTGTCCAATTTAGAACACCCTCTCCATATAATCTAATAGATTCGAAAAAAGAGTTTAAGATGTTTACTTCCAAGCCATTGAAAGGAAATTTCTATTTTTATTGTTGATTGTATTATTGCATTTCATGTCATCAGAATGTCCTTTGCTTGAAACATCACATTTGTATCGGAACGGTATTAATATAAGCCCCTAGCTTGTTTGTCAGTCCGTTTCATATTTCCACTAAAAATAAAATATGTTGAAACCATTTCAAATAATGATATTGTTCAATGTTTTAATTCACAGTGGTAGTCATTGAGGATTATTTGCACCAATAACATAATACAAGATAAATAATTAACTGAAAATAAACACAATGATACAATATCAATTAGTCCAGATTCATTTTTTGTGTTATGAGGTATATTTTACTTGCATTTCAGGGTTTTATTTTATCTGTATAAAAATGTAATTTGTCTTGGGGTTTTTTTTGGTTTCTGAAAAGTTTAAAGCTTTATTGGTTGTTTTCCTGGATGCTTTTGACAATTAATTTTCTTCAATTTTGCATATGTCAGAGTGTTCAACATCAAGCCTATCTATGTTAGCCGTTAATTGGGAACTGTTATTGTAACAATCAGCCCTCGTTAGCCCCTGCTGTCAAGTTGACAATATATCACAGATTGGCACCTGCTGTGTATACAGACTTACAGGTGGGCATACTCAAGCCATTGCTTGTCACGTGTCTCTCTTATAACAATATGATGCAGTATCTGATTATTGAAATCCTAGTGGTTAAGAAAGAACCAATGAGATGATTTTAGCTAAATGTCTGCATTGACCTATGTACCCGACCTGATCATTGTTGAAATGACCTATGAAGACAGAGGCCAAAATGTGTTGCTTAATCTGATCAAATCAGTGATGGATTAATGTGCATTTGATGGAATATTGATACTCATATTCGGAAAAGGTAAGTTTCACATGCTTTTGCAGCCTATCTTTTGGCAAACTTGGTCATTTGATATGTAGTTTGTATATATGGTTGCCATGTATTTCAATTGTTTGATATCGAAATTTGTAAGATTGTTACTATGTCAAATACGTTAGATTACTTGTCCCTTTGTAACAAAAAGTTAAGGAAGAACAATGTTTGTTTCAATTGGATATTCCATTGAAAAAAGCTGCCAAATGCATTCAATAGTAATATTTTACAACAAATTGTATATAATCAATATAACTTTATCATTGTAATATATAATGTGATTGAATTGTAAATATTTTGTTTTGTACATATACCGGTACATTAAATGATGTAATAGCATAACGTTGTTGTGTTTTATATGTTATTTAAAGAGGCTGGCTCATGGGCATCTTTTTTGCTAGTAGGAATATTGATGATTATTTCTCTAACTGGTATGTATGTCGCATTATGCAGTGTTAGGGGCATGGACCATATTACGATAGTTTCCATACTATCACTGTTATTTATTTCAAATCATGCGAGAATTAGGAACATTCTACAGGATAACACACTTTTCAAGACTAATCATCAAGGAGATAGTATTTCTCTTTTATTTCCCTGTTGCGTTGGAAAACCATACATATTATTATTATTGTATTGTTAGTTAAGTGTTATTTTGGTTCGCCAAGTATTCATCAGATTGGACGAAGCATGCATAAAACAGTGATATTCTTTTGAAATAATTATCACATCTTGCGAGAATTAAGAACATTCTACAATATATCAGACTTTACAAGACTTAATCAGTCATTCGCATTTATAAAACACAGTGTTATTCTTTTGAAATAATTATCAAAATGACACCTAAAAAATAAACATTTTTTAAATCTTGCGAGAATTAAGAACATTCTACAAGATATCAGACTTTATAAGACTAATTCAGTCATCAGAGATAGCAGTTGTCTCCTGCATGCCTGTAGCGTCGAAAAACCATCAATAGGTGATATTCTTTTCTTTTGATACATTTAAATGTTGAGACAACACAAAACTTACATACATATACACAAATATACAAGAGTATAAAAAAATAAACAATAATATACAATAGTAAACAAAATTTACAATAGTAAACAACAATATACAAGAGTAAACAACAATATACAAGAGCATATAAAAATTTACAATAGTATACAAAAATATACAAGAATATACAAAAATATACAAGAGTATACTGGTTTTGGAAATTCGGAGTATACTGACCAGGAAATTTTTGGAAATCGTAAGTATACTGAGGTATACTATTTTGTATATTCGGGGTATACTGATCAGTATACCTCATTAAATTATGGTATTTTGTCCAGAGTAACTTCCTACCATTTCACACTAATTTTGTCAAAGTCATGAATGATTTGGTATCAAACTCACTTTCGCTCGTTTTATATAAAAGCCTCATAAAAATTGCATTAATTAAGGTCGTTTATTACCCTCTACAACGAAAACGAAAAAAATAAAATAAAATAACCATACGACTTCTGAAAACATTTCATTACTACATTTTGAAATTATTAAATCACTATACACATTATTAAAATTGCAATAAAAGGAATTTTGAATTAACTATCAATCTTATAGTATGGTTATTCAATATTTGCAGCTTAGACCATATGCTTCGGAAAGTGGACCATTACGGGAAGTCTTGGTCTCTTTAAGTAAACATGGCTAAACAGACAATCTTTGCAAATATGCAGTAGAAACACAGAAGGGTGAGAGACATTTAACTCCCATATCCATTCAACCTTATATTATTGATTTTCATGGAAATATTAAGAAGTTATTGATATAATTGCAATTAATAAACATTTCTGTAGTCGACATTGTACAGGACCTCTGTCCGTTGTTTAATTCTCGACTTCGTCTTTTGCTAATAAAACGGACCTCGATTCTCCTCGAAAATGTAACTGGATGAATACAGAATTTCTTAATTAATTATATTATTAGGCACAAACCAACCTTTCCTGAAGTAACCCTCTTCTCCCTCGTTCCATTTGATATGAAATGTTTGATCTTTTTCTTTTTCTGACACATGTTTCAACTTCTCGAAGCTACACGCCTCGGCTATTTCTCTGCTCACATCCTCTGACAAAGGTCTTTCTAAGAACTCAGCCACTCTATATACTTCCTTGGCGCAATCCTGTAAGTTAGAAATGTGTATAAGAGGTAACGATTTCTGTCATGTTTTGACGTTATGCATTATTGTTTACTTATTACAGCTGGACTTTCTTCTTACTTGGACATTTAGTTCATAGTTTAACGTAGTTATGGGCATAATATGAAAGGTTATCTTGTTATTTTGAAACTCATCCGCTTATGTGGACTTTCATATGGATATATCAGAAAGATATATAAAAATGATAAAAAATTCAGATTAAGAAATAATATTTTCCTACTGTAAGACTAAATGTTAAGAGGACATGACGAGTGCCTATGTTATGACCTCGTTTAAAACACAATGATTAAATCAAAGTAATTTCAAAACTTGAAGAACGAATAAACAAACTCAATGGTATGAATATGGATTACATTTTGTATAAAAAATAAACGAGTTTATAGAAATAAGATAAAAATACCTGTTGAAAATAAGTCGCGAATAGTACATTGGTAACTGATTAACACTGAGTACTGTGAATAGTATTGATAAAGATATGGCAAAACCTACCCGTTTCATGTCTTCATATTTAACATAACATATTTCACAATCCGGATACACCTCCTTTACGTTGTGCCATTGGTTCATGTGCTCAAACCAAGTTCCCAGTACACCTGGAATTCCAAAATTATTAAAACATGACAAAACAAGTTCTTGAAATAAACACATCAGCTATAGCGTTCCGGTTCCTTGCTACATCTATCTTGTCAAGTACTTGCCAAGACCCACATAATGGTCGAAATGAATTCATCGTATTAAAGAAAATTGATCCAGTCTGAACCATCTGATGTTTACTCTTTACCCATATATACAACCTTTCTTCACGTGAGAAACCAACTCTCTTTTTAAATTTTTTATAATATATATGTAGGACTCATACATGTATCTATGGCGGGTCTCTAATCCGTGGCGGATTTCCAAATCCATGGCGAGTTTGATTGTTTGATTGTTTCATGACGTCACGCTAAATAACGTCATTATGGGATGACGTCATAATCGCTAACTGTTCGACCAGTCAAAATTGCCCTTGATTGAGCACAGAAGAAATTTCCAAAAGTCGCTGAAGAGAAAATGGAAACTGAAAATGACACAATTGAAAATGAAGGATATGTACTTACGGAACCACCTACTAAGAAAAAGAAACCAGTCTCAAAAGATCCAAATCCAGAAACGTTTTGGAACGAAATGGAAAAGATTTAAGAGATAACAAGGCTCAAAACAAAAAATCCGAAATGGGGAAGTGTGAGAATTTGCAAGGCTCTCTCGTTCAGTGCAAACGAAAAATGATAAGGAAAATTTTGGAGACTTACTTTTTCGATGAAGATTCTAATTCAGTTTTCAAGAAAAGTGTGGATTTAGATATGCCGCATCGCCGTTGCTGTTCCAAGGCGGAAATGATTAGAATTATCAATAAAAATCATGAACTTGATCATCAAAAATCAGCATCAATTTATGAGAGCATTCGCCATTCTGTTTTCCCTGTTGTACGGGGAACTGTGAAGGTTCTGTTCGACATGCATGTTACCTGTGAAGAATGTAATTTAGAGCGATAAACCTACCGAAAACATCACGGACCAGGAAACCAATTCCCGCGACATACCCCAACTCACGATAGCAGATCGATCTAAAGAAGATGCCAGCCTACAAAGGGTACAACTATGTGTGCAACATTGTGGATTGCTTTTCACGTTTTGCTTTTGGAAAAGCCACCAAAGGAAAGTCAGCAAAAGAGATAGCGGGAGTAGTTTTAAACTTCATTTACATGTTTGGCGCACCAAGGATACTCCAGCCGCCCATATCACCCTCAGAGTCAGGGGAGAGTGGAACGATTCAACCGTACGATGACGGATGTGTTCATGTTTATTTAGACAAATCTTATGCATAATAATAGTATCATGTACATTTAGTTTGCTTTGTTTGTAACTGGAGAACTGTATATATGATGTAAAACAAATTTCCCTTGGGACAATAAAGACATTTTCTTATCTTATCTTATTTCAAAGTTAAGATGTCTGTATGTGCCGACTGGCCCGATAAACTGCCAGAGTTTTACTACTTTTACAACAACAGACTGAATAAGGCAACTAGGCCTGATACACCGTATCAGCTGTTTTTCAAGCGACCAAACTTCTCTGCACCCGTAGATGAACAAGTAAGTAACCAGTCTAATGACACTTAACTGTTTACAGTGGTGATGGGGTAAATGGTTTATACATTAAAATATAATGTTGGCCACTGTTATTTTTTTAATCCTAGTCGCTAACCATTTTAATCAGTTCTCTCATTTTTATCCATATTTTCATAAAGAATAAACATATCTATAATTCACGTTTTTGACAGAACAAGTTAACAATTCATATGACAAAAACGTTAAATGCATTGCATGACTGTGTGTCTTGCTTTCATGAAGAATAGATGTATTTTGATAATTTGCATTTTCATGTGCATTTCCAGGTCC
The DNA here is from genome assembly GCA_916613615.1 of Steromphala cineraria. Classification (NCBI taxonomy): domain Eukaryota; kingdom Metazoa; phylum Mollusca; class Gastropoda; order Trochida; family Trochidae; genus Steromphala; species Steromphala cineraria. The sequence goes on from OU744734.1 coordinate 1,892,813, forward strand.
CGTATGCAACCCTAACCAAAGAGGAGCGTGAGTTCCTTGCGCGCGCACACATGGATGTTGAAGACGATGACACCGACAGATCTGTTGAGGACCATGAAGACGAGGAGGAGACGGAGGACGGAAGTGGAGACGCCCAGAGGAGTGATCTAGAGTGCACGGTCGAACACGCGGCAGTCCGAGAAAGCATATCTGGTGAGTGCATGCAGTTATACCAGTTGCAATATGTTCAGTGAAACTGTCTTCTTAAGTCCTAAAATTCATTGTAAACGTCTTTGTTAGCCCTTGGACTCATAGTAAATATCGTCTTTAGCCCTTAGATTCATAACAAGCAATATTTTAGCCGTAGGAGTTTGGGTTAGAGTTAGGGTTAGGGTTTGGGTTAGTGTTAATGTTAATGTCTTTGTCTTAAGGATTTTTGTTTGATGTTTCAGTTGGCCCTAGGCTTTAGGTATAAGAATCATGTTTTACATATACTTCGTTGATTATGTTGATAATAAACATCTATTGCAGATGACAGTCTCATTGACGGAAACCTAGCTATTGCTCAAGTGAGTGACATGCGCAGTTTGGATTCAGAACATCCAGGTACATAGAAATAACATAATCAAACCTCTGCTTCTATGTTGTGCAAGCACGTGGATATTATATTAATGTCATAAGTTCATAGAGAAATAACATTAAACAATGCTGAATTAAATTTGTTTGGAGAGACCATTGTCATAATATTATAAATTTATTTTCAGCGAGGCGTCAGTGACTATTATAGAGCTCTCTATGACAGAAGATTTAACGAGGACAAGACTGATGTGTCGACAGACAATGTTCAGGTACTTATTTTTATACTTGATAACCACTAAAATGTCTGATAAAAGCTGTTGTTTAGTTAAAATGTCTGCATATATTGTGTTTCACAATAATGATGATTATAAATAGACCGCTGTATTCATAAACAGTTTAAAATGTTCAAGGCCTCTAACCCTCCGTCATTATTTTCAGTTTAATACCGCAATGTATGATGTCACCGAAATGTATAGAGAGCGTCAACGCGCAGCTCTCCGGGAGTTCCCCCTGGAACAGTTTTCTGACAATATGCTGAGCAGTGACGAATTCTTTCCCCGGGATGGACAGTCAGTTTATTTCAGACCAAACCCGGCGATGAACAAGGAAGTCGCTGTTTTCACAAGCGGCTACTGGCGCCCTGGAACTGTCGTATCGTCACAGACAACAAACAGAGCAGAGTGTACGAGGTGGCGGATGCTCTATAGATGTACTATGAATAAATATTGCAAAGCCTTTCGCTCTCACTTTTATTTGATGGATTGGTATGAACGGGAATTTTGACTGTGGATTTAATTACTTATTGAAAAGATTGCAGAGGCAAAATACAGTTAAGTAAATGTAGGGATCACGTAATCATTAATTCTACCTAGTTGAAAATATCACATCCCGATCAAATTGAAATCCGCCACATATTTGGGTAGGGGCGGCAATTTTGCCATGGATTTGAAAATCCGCCATGGATTTGGAAATCCGCCACAGATTTGAGGCCTGCCATGGATCTGAGTCCTACATATATAACACGCTGTTGTCTCATAATGATTCATGCATTCACCCATTCCAGTGTGGTATGGCAGTTGCTTTTATCAGAGCGTTCGGATGTTTCTCCTGAGTGTCTACAAACTTTTGATACAACTCCATGTAACGAAAAGAGATAACAAATGTTCAGGTGTAAAGATAATTTAGAATAATGAAAAGAAAGGACGATTATTTTTAATAGTTTGTACTTAACTGTAATGCATTGGTCACGTCAATATTTACAAGAAGTGAAATACATAACCCACTAATGCCAAACCTCATACATAAACAAAGAGAGTTTACTGACTAGATTTTTTGGGTGGATATTCTAATATGATTTAATGTATGTAAAGGGAAACTGATGCTTTATTTATTTCAATAAGAGCACTAAGGGAATACACCACTTTACCTTTCTTTCAACAAGGTGTAAGAACTCTATCATCCAAGAAAAGAAAAGATACTCAAGCATGGATGGATGGATAGATTTTCTGAATCAATGTTTTTAAGCGGGCACCTGATAACTACCTTTATCATATAATGGAGCGTGTTATCGATGCAATAAAGCTATCTGATAAACTTGGTATCCGATTGCTTCAAAATCTGATAAAGATGCAAATTAAATTAATTAATTATTAAATTAAGGTATTTCCCGCTTGCATTAACAGTTTTTATGAACCCTTAACATCTCCCGGTGAGAAGATACTCAAACGCATATCTGTTGACACCCACCTCCATGGAAATAAAGGTCGAGATAGTCTTGCCATGTGCCGGTGTATGACGGCCGCTGTTGAGTAAGGTCCTGCCACACCTGCTTGATGCTCTGATTGTAGGAGGACACGACCACGTCCTTGGGGTTCCTCTCTACATACACCATCTTTATCGGCTTCTGCCATAGCACTGCTGGCAGGAGTCTGAAACAGGACATAAACAAGGAATTTGATGAATAACAAAATTAGTTTAATCATCTTGCCATGTGCCCGTGTAGGTGGTGAGTCCCTGTGGGTTGTCTCTCCACACCTGCTGGATGTTCTGATTGTAGGAGGACACGACCACGTCCTTGGGGTTCCTCTCTACATACACCATCTTTATCGGCTTCTTCCATAGCACTGCTGGCAGGAGTCTGAAACAGGACATAAACAAGGAATTTGATGAATAACAAAATTAGTTTAATCATCTTGCCATGTGCCCGTGTAGGTGGTGAGTCCCTGTGGGTTGTCTCTCCACACCTGCTGGATGTTCTGATTGTAGGAGGACACGACCACGTCCTTGGGGTTCCTCTCTACATACACCATCTTTATCGGCTTCTGCCATAGCACTACTGGCAGGATTCTGAAGCAGGACATAAAGAAGGAATATGATTAATAACTGATGAATAAATGATGAATAACCTTTACTCTAAATGAAAAACAAAATTCAAACTTAAAGCAAACCTTATTGTGATGCCAAACCTAAGATCTCGTACAAAATCAATTCGTACAAATCATTCCCCTGCTGGTTATTATGACTAATCAAAACAATTCAAACCGAACCAACAATCTAAATAATCACTTTTAACTTTACCTGAAGATTACTTATTCTTTTTCTTAATACAGAACCGATCAAGCAAAACGTAAACGCTGTGAAAATGCAACTTCATCATACTTGGGCAGCATGTGGGTGTGAAGTATCCTCGGCGAGTCCAGTTCCTCTAATTCTGACTCAGTCCTCAGTTCCAGCCATGCGTAGTTCTGCCAGTGTTTAGCGTACTCTGCTTTACCAGCCACTATCATGTTGAGGATCTCCCACACCCAGTGGGTACCTGGTAGAAAGAGGAATTTAAATTCAAATCGACCTGACTTTATATGTATACGGACAAACTAGATTAGTGTTTGCGGACACTGCAAAAACAGAGCAGCCCCGAAACTTGGGGTTTCGCCTTACCCTGTTCCGCCTTCTACAAGCCTCAGCATATTTTGCATTTTTTGTGACCTTGATCTTTGACAATCAAGGTCACGCAATCAATGAATATATTTCATCGAATATAACATTAATATAACGAATCAAAGTGTTAAAAGTTAAAATAATCCATTTTCTTAATATTTGTTGACCTTGTTGTGACCTTGACCTTTGAAAATTTGTACCCAAAACCTTTCCAAAATTTTGTACTTCTTAAGAGATGATATATATACAATCATTAAAATTCATAGCACAAAAACTATTCAAGTTATCACGTTTACAAGGAATTTTTAAGTGATTTCATAGCTCGTGACCTTGACCTTTGACCTTGAAAGTGAACATGTCATTGTAAGTCCCCAGATGTGTAAACAATCATGCATGTTTATGAGTTCTGAAAAGCTTAATGGGATTAAGTTATATTCAAATTAGTTGCACATTGCAATAACACAACCTTTGACCTTCAAGATCACACAATCAATGAACACTTTTCATTGAGAATAACAATCATCTATTGATTAAAAGTTTTCATAGTTAAAATAAAGCATTTTCGCAACACAATGAGAAAGTCGTGACCTTGCTGTGACCTTGACCTTGGACAGATTGTAGCGAAAACCTTTTCAAAATTGTTTACTCTTCCAAGGATGATATATATTAAATTAGAGCTTCATAGCACAAAACCTTTTCAAGTTATCATGTTTGCAAGGAATGTTTTAGAGCTTTTATAGCTCGTGACCTTGACCTTTGACCTTGAAAGTAAACATGTCAAAATCGTTCCCCGAGGTATAAGCAGTAACTTTTGAATACAAGTTCTGGAAAGCTTAGCAGAAAAAAAGTTATAGCCATTAGTATGTGCGCGCCGGACGCAGCGGCGGAAACTGCACGAATACTGAAAGCAGCCCCGTCCTTTGACGGGGCTGCTAATAACACGTGATCATATTTATTACAAACGAAATTTATCATTTTCCGATTTTTAGGATATTCATGCCTCCGATGTTAGTCCGGGGATTGTGCTGAAACTAACTTTCACTAGTTATTGGTAAAAAGAATGGTCTGACGAAAATCCCCGACCCTATAACCCTAAAACAAGACACTTAGTTTACTCCCATAGCTCAATTATGAATAGGATTGCCGTCTTGAAATAAACCGCTAACATGTTTTGTTTTGTACCATGACAAGCATTCCAGTGCATTCCTTGATTCCTGACCATTCCTCCCATCAGGAACACCCAGAAGGAACCAGAGGCCACCTATGACGTCATTTCCATTTGTCTCCTGTTCTGCTTACACTCCTATTGCTCACCCACAGGGATCAAAATTATGCTTCGTATGTTTGTCCATAGGAACCCTTGGTTATCAAGGGTGATGTCATAATTCAAAAAACTTTGATGCATGTATTTAAGAAATAAAGTAGCCCTAACCATCATGTGTTTTGCAATAAAATATAGTTTTGCCCTGAACTATTATAGTTAAAGCATGAGGCCGAAGGTCGAATGCTTTGACGTTATAATAGTTCAGGACAAAACTATACTTTATTGCAAAACACATGATGGTTAGGGCTACTCTATTACTTTTCTAGTATGTCGATTTTTTAGCTTTTAAGTAATTTTTTACTCCAAAATAAACATATTTCATAAATCACCTTCGGCCGCAAATTGAAAACCCTCGATCAGGGCCATATCTTGTGACGTCATAACCGATTGTTATTGACGTCATTAGCCATTGTTTCGTGACGTCACTCAAAAACTATACTTTATTGCGGAATAAAGGATGGGCGGCGCCTTTGATCTTTACGGGAACAATACTAGAATTACCGTTACAGTTGGTTTTATGACAGGAAAGGACACAATATCAAAAACAACATATATATCTGTGACAAATCAACTCACCTGATTTTGGATGAGTACAAAGCAATATATCATCGTCTCTGAGTTGTCTCGCCTTCAGGTTGGCGATCAAATCGTAATAAGCCTTGGGTACAACTATTCCCTCACACATGGTCATCTCGGCGTTCAGACCTGCCTTCATCCATTTCTCCGCGTAGTTTGGCTCTTCTGCCATTTTTCTGCAAAAGCAGGAATGAATTTGAAATGAGATTCAGAATTACATAATGTTCAAATGGCGAAAAGTGTTTTTCTGTAAGATTAACGTTGTATAAGCAAAATTCCCGTAATCTGGCCAGTGTGAAGCTATCTCAGGTTCATGGGTCAAATATTTTTTGATAGACACCATCTCATTTTGATTATCTGATAACTATCAATTGTAATAACGTTATGTAAACAGCCTATTCAATTGAATTGACATATCTTATAATTCGTTGTTTTCTCTAAGGTATGATGTGCAGTTCCACTTGAAAACCGTATAAGTGGTATGTAACACCGAAACCTTGCATTTTCCTTACATCAACCGATAAATTAGTATACTAGTTAGATAAACAAGTAAAACTATGAACATAAATATGACATAGGCTAGTGTCTGATTATTATTTCAAGTTTTCCAAATTACATGTGTTGAATATTACCGATAGTGAAGGGCGTGACTCATCGAGTATAAACGATATTGACTAATTTGCCGTTTGGGTTTCCTTCTGATTTCAAACTCGACATTTTAAGAAAGGAAATAAATCAATCAACTGTTGAAAAATAAAAATTACAATGTTACCTTGAAAGTAGAATTATTCCGAGTAGAGATTCCCTTCCCTTGTCTGTATTACATGAGGCAACTTCTCGCACGTATAGCTAATTTCACTGCGTGTCAGTGTTAACAGTCAGCGTAATGAAGGGGCATGTGAATAATACATCTGTTCACTTATTGCAAAATGGAGAACTATCCACGAGTAAAGAATTCCTTTGACATCATTGAGAATATATAACTATTATCCTAACTTTAGGCATGTTGACATTTACGTGACTCGATACAACATAAAGGGGTTGTTCTTGATGTAGTATATTAAAATACCGTTTCATGGAGTGCGTTGAAGTCGACATAAAATGAACTTTGGACCTGCACTGTCATGCTTACATAGACAGTTTACAGCCGAGTTTTGTTTACTTTAGGCCCAATTCCTCATGAGGCAATAGCATGTGATGATTCTTAGCTGTCACTTTTTTGGGGTTGAAATATAAACGACACTGACCCATTCCCAAATTGAGGTTAACCTTTATATACCATATACAATACTCTCCCTACATAGGCAGCGAGTAACCCAACTCGGGTATGGCTGAGCTGCCTCTGTGGGGAGAGAATGTTTACACTCATGATCAACCATTCCATTATATGTTTACTATTTCATCACACGCCAGGTTTATTCATGAATATATGTTCGTCCTAGACTAACTATGAGTTACATCAACATTTACACATTTGAAAATCAGATGAAAGTTACTGCTAAACGGTATAAATCAGAACATATGATGTATCGTCTCTATGACAAGTGACTTACCTGATTCGACTAAGCTAAGTCGGGTTTCAGTACAACTGTTTGTGTCCCTCATTCACGCATGACCTCTATTGAATGAATTCAAACTAAACATAAGTTACCCTCCATGAACAAACTCGCTGCAGTGACCTCTGTATGACGTACCCTATACTTCAGTGACTGTAGTCTTGAAGCCACTCTTGCGCGTTTTCCTTGACAATTGTTTTACTTTAAAATTTCTCAATTCTATATTTGATACCCTGATCGTCCGTAATCTAGAGGTTCAAATATCACACAAAAACCATATGCAGGTATTTAATTGTGACTTCCTTTATTCATTTGAGTATGAGAATGGATTCTGCAAAACGGAACTGAGGGATTAATTATTTTGTTGATACTATGTTATGCAACAGATTTGTTGTTTTCTTTTTCCAAAATACAATAATGTTGATAATGTTGCCGACGTCAGTTTCGAGTTAAATGGGTAAATTATTTTATATGTTTGTTTCTGCCAACTGTGATCTTACCCGGTTATAATCCAAAATAACAATTTCTCCTCTTATAAACCACTTACACATACGTTTTCGAGTCAACTTCCTGGACTGTAAGAGTGAAAGGATTAATAAAAAGGATTTTTAACAATATTTTAGGACCAACCATAGAAGATCGGACAAAATTCATTGAATATGATATTTACCAAAATCACCGAAACGTAAGCCCAGGCATGTCGACATCTCACGACTTCCGGTTCCTAAATATACAATATGACATTGTTGCTTAATATTGTTGCTTTACTTATGTGGCAGAATGATATATTTTAGTATTGCATGTTTTATATGTATATATGTATATTCTAATTCATTATTTTATTCCAGGTATTTTAAAATGCAGCCAGACTACAATGATCATGCTCTTGTAGTTTACAAGCCTCCTTCCTATTGTTCTCTGGCGTGACTGATTTCACAGTTCACTACCTCAGCTTTCTTCCTTTCTCCTATCTGTTGCTAGGGATGCATTTTTTTACTAAATTTATAAAGTTAACCAAAACACATGTTCATGTGCACTGCAATATTTTCACTGACGTGACACACAAGACAGACTTCACTTTCACTGGACAGTCACTGTGACAAGCTCTCCATTCTTTACACAACAGGGTAGTTTACATACTTCTAAGTTTATCATATCATATTAAAGTAAGGCATAAATCTCATTACATAAATGGTTAGGATAATGTGTGTTGATGTATGAATGTTTGGTACTTTTAATGTTACATGCTAAAGGTAAGGATTTCATTTATATTATTCATATGTAGTCAGGCTTGCAGGTCAAGGACATGGTCTGTGAATACGTCTATTGTTTAGTGCTAGTTTATTTGGTATATTATATCAATAATGTAGCAACCACATCATTACTCAAATAAATACCATAATTTATCCTATTGATAGCATCTATATTGCAAGAGTGTTGTACATACTAATGAGTATGTATTTCAAAATGGTATATCTCATATAATGATGTGTTGTATATATTTTAGTAGGCATAAGCACGCCGCTAATATTGCCCAAGCGGAGTTAAACAATACCTCACTCACTAGTAGGCATAAGCATTGGTTTGTACAATTAATCATATGCTTACAATTAGTGTTAATATATGTATTTAATATTAATCATGCATTATACAACATGATTGATAGTTTCTAATCTTTGTAGTAATCTAATCTGTGTAGTATTACATATGTTATGAATATGATTTGATGAAGTATAGTTTGTAACTATACGATGATGATATGCATGATTGACTGATTGTACAATACAATATTTTACATGTATACATGAACATACATCTAGGTGCTTTATTTATGATGTGTCATTAATCATTATAGGTTCATGTCACGATGTAACCACACGAGGAGGTACGATTGGTAACAGACACCTGAGTTCCATATATTTGGTATGTTTAATATCATCATGGTACAATAACTTATACTTTATGTTATCTGCCTTATGGTATGATTTAATGAGAGGTTCTCTATTATAATATTGCTTCAGGCATTATTGTATATTATAAAATTTGCATCATGTGTAACTGATGTATGTAATGTTAAATACCATATCTCATTTTATACATTCATGTGTTACCTTCAAATCTGAATGTGTTAGCGTTATTCTATCAATATAACTTATATAACTCATATGCATGTAATGTATTATGTATCACATTATTCACATATCTAATTTGCATATATCTACATTGTATTTTATGTATTGTTTAAGGGTGTAGAAAACTACTGTACTTGTTACCGCTGTACCTTGCTATCTCCACATAGCACGAACAGTATGTGAATAAACTCCATTCCGAACCCAAGCAGCCTTTGGTTTTCCATTGACCAAGTGAACCCTGCTACACCTAAATAAATTCAAACTTTGAGATTTAAACGAAATGCTCTCTTTTGATTGGAGGCAATAGGGTCATGTGACCGGTCATCCTGCTACATCAGCGTTTATCATGTGAGCGTAATTTTCCGGCAATCCGATTGGTCGAGAACCAGTCACGTGACAGTCGACAGACTTGACCGTCCGACCAAAAGTGATATTGACTTGAGTTACTAAAACTAGAGTCGATGACGTCAAAACCGTTGGTTCATGACGTCATGCCAACAATCAAGCCGAAATGCCGCTCATATCTGTAGTTTTCTGTTTCTTTTTCGTTTTTTTTAACCAAGACATATTAAAACAATTATAGACTGGTAATTTGGTCAATACCTGTTTTTATAGACCCGAGAAAAACACTATCGACCTCGGTCACAATTGTTTTCCTCGGGTCTATAAGTAGTAAATAATAACCCGGTACCGAGGGGTTATGGAAAATAACCTCGCGAGGGTTTTCGGGTTATTATTTGACTTACACTCCCGCGGAAGACTCCTGCAAATGGTTTCAACTTAATTTGTTTATATACAATTAATTTGAAAAACAAAAACGTTTTACTAATATTATTCGCGGGTTTATCATGTCTTGATAAGAAAAGATATTTCAAATACCCCCAGATTTGGGTTTTAGAAATATATGCTTGATTTCTTACAATAAAAACCATTTTATAACGGTGTTTCAACTAAATTGATTTACATACATATAATTGAAAAACGTTTTAGTGATCCATTTTGCGATTTTGACACGTCTTGATAAGAATACTATTTTAAACTACTTACAATACCCCCTGCTTGCGGTTTTAGAACTTAAAACTTGATTCCGTACATTAAAAACTTTTTTATTGCAATATTATCATATATTTATAGGGAAAATAAAAAACAAACATGACACACAAAATTTTACATCAACTGGTAAGGATCCTCAGTAGCTCAACAGGTAAGAGCGCTGCGTGGCAACATAGAGGTCCCTGGTTCGATTCCCACTTTCGATGTTCATTAATCTTAAATTTCTTACTTGATTAAAAATCTAAATTTTACAAGTCCAATTGTTTGCGATTGTTAACAATCTTATAACCGACCAAGGTGGTTATTAGATAACCAACCTACGCGGGTGGAGCTCACGGCATACAACATTCAACTTTATAAAGACAATAACTTCCCAAGGGGTGTAAAGAGAAAACACCCATGATAAGGTAGTTATGGGTTAAAACCAAATGAAAAAAGAAGGGATATAACCGCCCAAGGGGTGTAAAAAAAGGTATTGACCTCATCACCAGTTTATAATTGTATAATATACGCTTATGTAGCCGGATGACGACCGGCATATGTTCAATACACTATAAAGTGAAGGTTATACCAAATAACCGTCGCGTTTGGGCGTGTACGCAAAGTCCTTCCAAAGTTGATTGGACGAAACAAGTTCACATGAACGTAAGGACTTTTTTCAAAATATAACAACAATATAACAATGAACTACCAAAACAAAAATAATAATTTGATAAGCCATCATAATAATAGAGAGTCATAACTGTGCAAGAGTTATATAAAATAGTTTATTAAAAAATCAGTAAGATATCACCCAAAAACTTTCTGTGAAAAAACCTTTTGATAGTGAACACACATGCGTTCAGCAGGAATGTGGGTGGAGCTTAGGGTCTATCACATGTAAGTCAAAACAGTTGTTGTAGGTTAATTTCCCATTCGATTTCATTTGATTTAAAATTTCTTTTTCAAAATTAAAACTTCCCTCATAATTTCAAGGTCAGATTTTATAAGAAATGATTTTCATAATGTATTTGTCTACACGACCATATCCTGTTTGAAACCCATTGGTAAAATTGGTAGGTTATACAAGCTTATTTACCAGTTTAAACGGGTTGAAGTCGGTTCCTACTTCTTGTATTGTTCCTACTGCTTGTGTTGTTCCTACTGCTTGTGTTGTTCCTACTGCTTGTGTTGTTCCTATTGCTTGTATTGTACCTACTGCTTGTATTGTTCCTACTGCTTGTATTGTTCCTACTGCTTGTATTGTTCCTACTGCTTGTATTGTTCCTACTGCTTGTATTGTTCCTACTGCTTGTATTGGTCCTACTGCTTGTATTGTTCCTACTGCTTGTATTGGTCCTACTGCTTGTATTGTTCCTACTGCTTGTTTTGTTCCTAGTGCTTGTATTGTACCTACTGCTTGTATTGGTCCTACTGCTTGTGTTGTTCCTACTGCTAGTGTTGTTCCTACTGCTTGTATTGTACCTACTGCTTGTATTGTTCCTACTGCTAGTGTTGTTTCTACTACTGCTTGCATTGTTCCTACTGCTTGTGTTGTTCCTACTGCTTGTGTTCTTCCTACTGCTTGTATTGGTCCTACTGCTTGTATTGTTCCTACTGCTTGTATTGTTCCTACTGCTAGTGTTGTTCCTACTGCTTGTATTGTTCCTACTGCTTGTATTGGTCCTACTGCTTGTATTGGTCCTACTGCTTGTATTGTTCCTACTGCTTGTATTGTTCCTACTGCTTGTATCGTTCCTACTGCTTGTGTTGTTCCTACTGCTTGTGTTGTTCCTACTGCTTGTGTTGTTCCTACTGCTTGTGTTGTTCCTACTGCTTGTGTTGTTCCTATTGCTTGTGTTGTTCCTATTGCTTGTATTGTTCCTACTGCTTGTATTGTTCCTACTGCTTGTATTGTTCCTACTGCTTGTATTGTTCCTACTGCTTGTATTGTTCCTACTGCTTGTATTGTACCTACTGCTTGTATTGTTCCTACTGCTTGTATTGTTCCTACTGCTTGTGTTGTTCCTACTGCTTGTGTTGTTCCTACTGCTTGTATTGGTCCTACTGCTTGTATTGGTCCTACTGCTTGTATTGTTCCTACTGCTTGTATTGGTCCTGCTGCTTGTATTGTTCCTACTGCTTGTATTGGTCCTACTGCTTGTATTGTTCCTACTGCTTGAATTGTTCCTACTGCTTGTGTTGTTCCTACTGCTAGTGTTGTTCTTACTGCTTGTATTGTACCTACTGCTTGTATTGTACCTACTGCTTGTCTTGTTCCTACTGCTTGTATTGTTCCTACTGCTTGTATTGTTCCTACTGCTTGTATTGTTCCTACTGTTAGTGTTGTTCCTACTGCTTGTATTGTACCTACTGCTTGCATTGTTCCTACTGCTTGTGTTGTTCCTACTGCTTGTGTTGTTCCTACTGCTTGTATTGGTCCTACTGCTTGTATTGTTGCTACTGCTTGTATTGTTCCTACTGCTTGTATTGTACCTACTGCTTGTATTGTTCCTACTGCTAGTGTTGTTCCTACTGCTAGTGTTGTTCCTACTGCTTGTATTGTACCTACTGCTTGTATTGTTCCTACTGCTTGTGTTGTTCCTATTGCTTGTATTGTACCTACTGCTTGTATTGTTCCTACTGCTTGTGTTGTTCCCACTGCTTGTATTGTACCTATTGCTTGTATTGTTCCTACTGCTTGTATTGGTCCTACTGCTTGTCTTGTTCCTACTGCTTGTATTGTTCCTACTGCTTGTATTGTTCCTACTGCTTGTATTGTTCCTACTGCTAGTGTTGTTCCTACTGCTTGTATTGTACCTACTGCTTGCATTGTTCCTACTGCTTGTGTTGTTCCTACTGCTTGTGTTGTTCCTACTGCTTGTATTGGTCCTACTGCTTGTATTGTTGCTACTGCTTGTATTGTTCCTACTGCTTGTATTGTACCTACTGCTTGTATTGTTCCTACTGCTAGTGTTGTTCCTACTGCTAGTGTTGTTCCTACTGCTTGTATTGTACCTACTGCTTGTATTGTTCCTACTGCTTGTATTGTACCTATTGATTGTATTGTACCTACTGCTTGTATTGTTCCTACTGCTTGTGTTGTTCCCACTGCTTGTATTGTTCCTATTGTTTGTGTTGTTCCTACTGCTTGTATTATTCCTACATCTTGTATTGTTCCTACTGCTTGTATTGTACCTACTGCTTGTATTGTTCCTATTGCTTGTGTTGTTCCTATTGTTTGTGTTGTTCCTATTGTTTGTGTTGTTCCCACTGCTTGTATTGGTCCTACTGCTTGTATTGTTCCTACTGCTTGTATTGTACCTACTGCTTGTATTGTTCCTATTGCTTGTATTGTTCCTACTGCTTGTATTGTTCGTACTGCTTGTATTATTCCTACATCTTGTATTGTTCCTACTGCTTGTATTGTTCCTATTGCTTGTATTGATCCTATTGCTTGTGTTGTTCCTACTGCTTGCATTGTTCCTATTGCTTGTATTATTCCTACATCTTGTATTGTTCCTATTGCTTGTATTGTTCCTATTGCTTGTATTGATCCTATTGCTTGTGTTGTTCCTACTGCTTGCATTGTACCTACTGCTTGTATTGTTCCTATTGCTTGTGTTGTTCCTATTGCTTGTATTGTTCGTACTGCTTGTATTATTCCTACATCTTGTATTGTTCCTATTGCTTGTATTGTTCCTATTGCTTGTATTGTTCCTACTGCTTGTATTGTTCCTATTGCTTGTGTTGTTCCTATTGCTTGTATTGTTCCTATTGCTTGTGTTGTTCCTACTGCTTGTATTGTACCTACTGCTTGTATTGTTCCTACTGCTTGTATTGTTCCTATTGCTTGTGTTGTTCCTATTGCTTGTATTGTTCCTATTGCTTGTATTGTTCCTACTGCTTGTATTGTACCTACTGCTTGTATTGTTCCTATTGCTTGTATTGTTCCTACTGCTTGTATTGTTCGTACTGCTTGTATTATTCCTACATCTTGTATTGTTCCTACTGCTTGTATTGTACCTACTGCTTGTATTGTTCCTATTGCTTGTGTTGTTCCTATTGTTTGTGTTGTTCCTACTGCTTGTATTGTACCTACTGCTTGTATTGTTCCTACTGATTGTATTGTTCCTACTGCTTGTTTTGTTCCTACTGCTTGTATTGGTCCTGCTGCTTGTATTGTACCTATTGCTTGTATTGTTCCTATTGCTTGTATTGTTCCTACTGCTTGTATTGTTCCTATTGCTTGTATTGTTCCTACTGCTTGTATTGTTCCTACTGCTAGTGTTGTTCGTACTGCTTGTATTGTACCTACTGCTTGTATTGGTCCTACTGCTTGTGTTGTTCCTACTGCTTGTGTTGTTCCTACTGCTTGTGTTGTTCCTACTGCTTGTATTGTTCCTATTGCTTGTATTGGTCCTACTGCTTGTATTGTACCTATTGCTTGTATTGTTCCTACTGCTTGTATTGGTCAAACTGCTTGTATTGTTCCTGCTGCTTGTGTTGTTCCTACTGCTTGTGTTGTTCCTACTGCTTGTGTTGTTCCTACTGCTTGTATTGTTCCTATTGCTTGTGTTGTTCCTACTGCTTGTATTGTTCCTACTGCTTGTATTGTTCCTATTGCTTGTGTTGTTCCTACTGCTTGTGTTGTTCCTACTGCTTGTATTGTTCCTACTGCTTGTGTTGTTCCTACTGATTGTATTGTTCCTATTGCTTATATTGTTCCTATTGCTTGTATTGTTCCTACTGCTTGTATTGTTCCTATTGCTTGTATTGTTCCTACTGATTGTATTGTTCCTATTGCTTGTATTGTTCCTACTGCTTGTATTGTACCTACTGCTTGTATTGTTCCTATTGCTTGTATTGTTCCTACTGCTTGTATTGTTCCTATTGCTTGTATTGTTTCTATTGCTTGTATTGTTCCTATTGCTTGTATTGTTCCTACTGATTGCATTGTTCCTATTGCTTGTATTGTTCCTATTGCTTGTATTGTTCCTACTGCTTGTATTGTTCCTATTGCTTGTATTGTTCCTATTGGTTGTATTGTTCCTATTGGTTGTATTGTTCCTATTGCTTGTATTGTTCCTACCGATTGTATTGTTCCTACTGATTGTATTGTTCCTATTGCTTGTATTGTTTCTATTGCTTGTATTGTTCATATTGCTTGTATTGTTCCAATCGCTTGTATTGTTCCTACTGATTGTATTGTTCCTATTGCTAATATTCTCCCTATTGTTCGTTATTAATCCTATCGCCAGTATTGTTATTATAAGTAACAATTCTCCTTTTGTATTCATTCTTTCTATGACTAATATTTTACTTATACCTCGTTATGTATCTGTGACAGGGTGAGGTCTAATACTTCCTTCTGGCTTCCACTGGAAGGATATCTCTTTGGCCGAACAGGTAGAGTGTAGGACTCTCAACTTGGAGATCCCGTGTTCGAATCCCGCGTGGACATAAAAACATTGGATTTTCTTTCCTGCTATTTATCTCATTGCCAGTAATATGACTATCAAAAGCAACTTTCCTAATGCTAGTATTCCAATTATCACTTATATTCTCCCGATTGCTCGTAATTTATCCTAGTGCTAGTATTCTCCCTAGCCTCGTAATAGTATTCTGGATATTTCCTCTTCATCTTCTCCTCGTACAGTTTATCAAACATCTTACTCTGTGTTACTGTGAAGTAGTTCTTCCAGTCACCCACAATTCCTGCAACATGAAGGGGAGACAACTCTGGTTATCAAATGCAACATTAACCAAACATCGCATTATGTAAAAAACCCTTAGTATTGCAAGGATTGAAGTGTCATGCATGGATTGAAGCATTGAAAGTCATTGTCGTCAATTATCATCGTTCTTTATTAATTTATGAAAGTACAGTTTAATAAAGTATCAGGTAAGTTAAAACCAGCTTTAAAGATAACCTTTATTACGAATCTCAATGTTTCTAAACAGATTCAGTTTGAGACAGAATATACAGGTCACATTCAATGATATTCAGAGTATTTCCTCTTCATCTTCTCCTCGTACAGTTTATCAAACATCTCACTCTGTGCTACTGTGAAGTAGTTCTTCCAGTCACCTACAATTCCTGCAACAGACAATTTGGAACAGGTAACACAAACTATTCAGTTCTATGGATACAAGGAATAAACTATTAAATACCTTTAAATGACATCCTTAGAGTTGAGGTGATGAAGGATTATGAAATGTAGTAATAGATGTGCAACTTCTTGTTTCCAGGAAGGCGACGATTCGACATAGCTACATGTACAAATTTACATTAAAATCTATGTCGAAACGTTTTACTAGAGCAAGGAAGTATATATATATATTTCTTTATTATTTCCATCAACAAAACAAGTAAAACCAATCTACATTAAAGTTTATATGCTAACAAATCAGAGGTTAAATTACTTATTACTCGATTTTTAAGGCAAGTAATAAACAGAAAACTAAACAACCTACCATTTAATACTATTTTATTAAAGTCATGAATGATTTGGTATCAAACTCGCTTTCGCTCGTTTTATGTAAAATGATCAACTCGTTTAATAAAAATGGTATTAAATGGAAGGTCGTTTATTACCCTCTATAACGAAAAAGAAAAGAATAAATAAAATTACCATACGACTTCTTGAAACATGTCATTACTACATTTTGAAATTATTTAATCACTATATATACACATTATTAAAAGTGCAATAAAATGAATTGTCAATTAATTATCAATCTTATAGTATAGTTATTCAACATCTGCAGCCAAGACCATACGCTTTCGGAAAGTGAGCCCTTGCGGGAAATCTGGGTCTATATAAGTAAACATGGCTACCAAGACAATCTTGGCAAATATGCAATAGAAACACCGCAAAGGTGAAAGAAGTCATTCAACTCTCATATCCATTCAACCTTCCAATGAGAATTTATATTATTGATTTTCATGAAAATATTAAGAGGTTATTGATAAAATTCTCATTAATAAGCATTTCTGTAGCCGCCATTGTACAGGACCTCTGTCCGTTGTTTAATTCTCGACTTCGTCTTTCGCTAACAAAACGGACCTCGATTCTCGTCGAAATTGTAACTGGATAAATACGGAATTCTTGATTTATCACATTATTAGGCACCAACCAACCTTTCCTGAAGTAACCCTCTTCTCCCTCGTTCCATTTCATATGAAATGTTTGATCTTTTTCTTTTTCTGACACATGCTTCAACTTCTCGAAGCTACACGCCTCGGCTATTTCTCTGCACATTTCCTCTGACAAAGGTCGGTCTAGGAACTCAGCAACTCTACACACTTCCTTGGCACAATCCTGGAAATATGAAATGTGTATAAGAGGTGACGACTTCTGTCATTTTATGACGTTATGCTTTATTGTTTACTTATTGCAACTGGCCTTTCTTCTTGGACATTGGACATTTAGTTCATTATGTAACGTAATTATGGGCACAAAATGAAAGGTTATCCTATTATTTTTAAACTCATCCGCTAATTTGGACTTTCATATGGATATATCAGAAAGATATAATAAAATTATAAATAAATCAGATTTAAAAGTAATATTATAGTTACTTTGGCAACTTCATTGTACAAAGTTAAGTTTAATGTGATCCTGAACTCAACCGTTTTTCCATAGAATTGCTAACATCACCTTAACCAGAACATCTACATAGTTTACTGTCCCTTGTATTTTACACATAGTACTACAACCTCGACATTTGCATCAAGTTAATATTTGACACTCTATAAGGGAAAACTTTTTTCTGGTATAGAACAATTGTAATTTCCAATATACAAAAAACTATATTTTAAGCATAAAATGGCTGATTAGAAGACGCCAACATTTGAACTTCAAGTCAACACATTCAGTCACTTAAACTGCAGGTTCTCCCCTCTCCTCAGCAAAACTATACAGTAAATGTCTTTTTTTTATAAACTGATTATTTTCTTACTGTAAGACCAAATGTGAAGAGGAACATGACGAGTGCCAATGTTATGACCTCGTTTAAAACACAATGATTAAATCCAAGTAATTTCAAAACTGGAAGGAATAAACAAACTCAGTATGAATATGGATTACATTTTGTATAAAAAATACACGAGTTTTTGGAAATTTGATAAAAAATAACTATTGAAAATAAGTCGCGACTGGTACATTGGTAACTTGTTAAACACTGATTACTGTGAATAGTATTGATAAAGATATGGCAAAACCTACCCGTTTCATGTCTTCATATTTAACATAACATATTTCACAATCCGGATGCTCCTCCTTCACGTTGTGCCATTGGTTCACGTGGTCAAACCAAGTTCCGAGTACACCTGAATTTCCAAAATGATTAAAAATGACAAAATAAGATCTTGAAATAAAACAAATCAGGTATAGCGAGTGATTACGGTATATCTGCCTGAGTCGAAATAATGTTCAAAGAACATTATTTTGACGAGGGCAGATATCCCGTAATCACTCGTACCGAGTTGGTTATTCTATATATAACCCATTTGTAATGAAATATAATTTTAAAAAAACTGAAAGAATGCGATTTAGAAATCGTAGTAATGCTGTAGTAAGTGATACCAATCAGCTGATCAATATTCATACGCGTGTCCAACCGAAGATCTCCAGAGTGAATATTTAGTCAACAACGCATCGGAATCTAGTTCAGTTTCAAAACAATACGAAAATGACGAAAATAGTGCCCTGATTGATATAAAACACTTTTCAACCTTGAACAAATTAACACACATAAAAACTCTTAACAAACAAAATTATTTGATAACGATAATAATTATTTGAATCAGCCGATCGTCACGCCATACTACCACTGTGATGTGTTGTTGATGGCACAATGTTGTAACGAAAATGTCAAAAACCTGTCAAATTTTTTAAAACTGTAATTGATAAAATCTGCAACATCTTTAAGAGAAACTTACAAAGAATGCATCAAAACAAGTCTGTATGTCAGGATAATCAAATAATCTGAAGTTTGAACAACATTTGTTTCTTTCGACGTTACTTTCATTCACGTAGCAAGTGTCAAGAACGATAACTCTAATCGGCCTCTGATCACGGTGGGATTGTTCCCAGGGCTGATCAACTATGAGTATGTTGATTTGTAAAAGTTACTGCATGCTTTCATGAATGTATGTATTGAATTTGAGTCCCTATGGTTTTTATTTGTTAATAATTACTAATGGATCAGTGAAATTCTTGTGCTTGGATAGATTTCATGAATTTTCGATGGCAGCCATGTTTATTTACAAACAGACAGCGCTTATTGTACCTTTGGAAAAAGCACAATCTTGAGATCACAATGACATTTAACACGTAGATGAATAGTTTCAAATAATACTGCGTTTAAATATCAACCTGTAAGTTATATGATGTACAGTAATATTCATCGTTCTACGATTTTATTTTTAACCTAATCGACATACGTTCGACACATTCAATTTATCAATGAAACTTGAAAATAGTTCTGTCGACCAATCGTCTTTCATTCTCTTAGGAACCGACCAATCAATGTTGAGAATCACTAAAAAGCACATGTGCGGATATCAAAAAAATATCCACTCGTGTATCCTCGCCCGTATGGGTAATCATTTAGAATATTGAAATGAAAGGCCGATTACTTTTAAAGGGGCAGTAGCACGTTTTTTGATAATTTTACATTTTAAAATGTTCACTGATAAATGTACGTTAATGCTAAATGTATCATTTTGATAGTGTCAAAAATCTCAAAACACAAACCAATTATCCATAGTCAGAGGACAAAGTATGAAGATTCCCCTAAAATAATTGGACGGTCATTTTGTGAGAACACCTTTTATTCATTTTGGGTAAGAAAAAGGAATCACATGGCTAAATTTTACATTATATATATTTGAATTATAACTGCTCCATTAAGTTTATATGCATTGTCTTTCAATTGGAACCATACATTTTCATTTCCTGACATCACCTTATATTCCTCTATAACATTTTACTGTCCCTTTAATAGTTTGTACTAAACTGTAATGCATTGGTCGTGTTAATTTTTACAAGAAATACATAACCCACTAGTGCCAAATCTCATATATCAACAAAGAAAGTTTACCGGATTGGTCACTTGGGTGGATATACTTATATGATTTAATGTCTGTAAAGGGAAACTGATACTTTATTCATTTTGGTAAGGGCAATAAGGGAATACGCAACTTTACCTTTATTTCAACAAGGTGTAAGAACTCTATCATCCAATATTTGAATACTCAAGCATGGGCGGATGGCTTAACTGAATCAATGTTTTTAAGCGGCCACCTAATAACTACCTTTACTTATTAAATTAAGGTATTACGAGATTAAAAGTATTTCCCGGTTGTGTTTACAGTTTTTATGAACCCTTAACATCCCATGTGTGAGAAGATACTAAAACAGATATCAATTGACACCCACCTGCATGGAAATAAACAGATATCAATTAACACCCACCTCCATGGAAATAAACCGATATCAATTGACACCCACCTCCATGGAAATAAACAGATATCTATTGACACCCACCTGCATGGAAATAAACAGATATCAATTGACACCCACCTGCATGGAAATAAACAGATATCAATTGACACGCACCTGCATGGAAATAAAGGTGGAGAAAGTCTTGCCATGTGCCTGTGTAGGTGGTGAGTCCCTGTGGGTTGTCTCTCCACACCTGCTTGATGTTCTGGTTGTAGGAGGACACGACCACGTCCTTGGGGTTCCTCTCTACATACACCATCTTTATCGGCTTCTGCCATAGCACTACTGGCAGCATTCTGAAACAGGACATAAACAAGGAATATGATGAATAACAAAATTAGTTTAATCATCATGACCAAATCCAAACAACCTGTTTCAATAAACCTTTAATCTAAATGAAAAACAAACCAAAATCCAAACTACAAGCAAACCCTATTCTGATGCCAAACCTTAGACCTCGTACAAAACCAGTTCACCTTTAAACCATTACCCCAGATAGTCCTTATAACTAATAACAAACAATTCAACTGAACCGACAATCTTACTTATTACTTTAAACTTTCTTATTCTTATCTTAATCCAGAAACGAAAGCAACAAGTAAACGCTGTGAAAATGCAACTTCATCATACTTTGGAAGCATGTGGGTGTGAAGTATCCGGGGCGAGTCCAGTTCTTCTAATTCTGACTCAGTCCTCAGTTCCAGCCATGCGTAGTTCTGCCAATGTTTAGCGTACTCTGCTTTACCAGCCACAATCATGCACAGGATCTCCCACATCCAGTGGGTCCCTGGTGGAAAGAGAATGACAATGTATTCGACTATATAATGTATTATGACGAATAACACGTATACATATTTATAACAAATGAAATTTATAATTTCCCTATTTTTTAGATACTCATGCCTTTGATGTCGGTCCGGGGACTGCTCAAACTAACTTTCACTAGTTATTTGGTAAAGAGAATTGTCTGACCTTAAACCCTAAAAGGGACACTTAGTTTACTCTCCTAGCTCAATTATGAACTTTATAGCATTGCCATCTTGAAATTAACCGTTAACATGTTTTGTTTTGTACCATGAAAAGCATTTTAATGGATTCCCTGATCCCTGACCACTCATCCCATCAGGAACACCCAGAAGGACCCAGAGACCATCATGTTGAACTCCATTTGTCTCTTTCCCTCCTGTACTGCTTACTCAAGTGATCTCCTATTGCTTACACCAGGGACGTTATATAACATGTATATAGGGTCTCTGCTCCACAGGGATCAAAATTATGCTTCGTATGTTTGTCCATAGGAACCCAAGATTGTCAAGGGTTGTGTCATAAATCACTTGTTAAAAAAAGTTTGATACATGTACTTGTAACCAAACAGTTGGTTTTATGACAGGAAAGGACACAATATCAAAAACATCTGTGACAAATCAACTCACCCGATTTTGGATTAGTACAAAGCAATATATCATCGTCTCTGAGTCGCCTCGCCTTCAGGTTGGCGATTAAATCGCAATAAGCCTTGGGTACAACCATCCCTTCACACATGGACATCTCGGCGTTCAGGCCTGCCTTCATCCATTTCTCCGCGTAGTTTGGCTCTTCTGCCATTTTTCTGCGGAAGCAGGAATGAATTCGAAATGAGATTCATAATTACACCATGTGCAAATGGCGAGATGTTTTTTTGGCAAGATTAATGTCCTATAAGCAATATTCCCAGGGTCCGTAATCTGGCCAGTGTGAAGCTATCTCAGGTTTATGGGTCACATATTTTTTAATAGTCAACATCTCATTTCGATTATCTGATAACTATCAAATGTATAATGTGACAGGATATAAATATTTAGTTTACGCTAATATATTTATTTTGTTAGTTTTAATACTATTCATAGTTTTCTTAGTTTATTTCAACAATATCTTTAAACTTATTATCAATTTACTACAACCTAAAGTTAGGCTTACCAACTCAAACCTTAATGTACTAATGCACTCTTGTTTAAACTAATCAATTAGCTTATGCAATAGGCTTCATTGTTCTACGCTCAGGCCACTTAGGTCTCAGCTTCGGCTATTGTTCTTGGCTGGTCAGCTACTATGCTTGGCCATACTTTTCACTCTTTCTCATAGCACTTGTATCTTTAAAAGTGGCTACATTTCTCTATTCGCACACATTCTGGCACAGTCACGCACGGGAAGGAATCATAATTTGGGGTAAGATATATTCTTTAGCCTTTTGTGTATATGTTTATTTCATGGAATAGATTAATATTTGTCTATTCATATTCTTGTGTATGCGTAAATCATTCATGTATATTTTATACTAGTAGTATTTAAACTAGTATTATACCATGTGGTACATATATATTTCCATGTTCAGTATTTGAACATGAATGAGATTCATTTAAAGTGCATTTCAGTATATCATGTTTGTAATTATATTCCCTGATTTTATCTTATCTAAATATACATAAATATGTTATTATCATATGTACATTCATTATTATAATAACATAAGTACATATTGGTATTATTTATCATAGGTATCTGTGTGCACGGTGGCAATCTCAGCAGCACATGGTTGTTATGCCTGCGTCCCTGAGACGAAGTGAGAGTTCTTTTATAATCATTTTGCCATGTATATTATATGCTACGACTTTGTATGTATTATGTATTCCATAATATATGCTTTTGGTGTATTTTACCACGAGTACTGTAACGCCCTCCGTTTCATAAAGTATTGTATACCTTTATACTCCATTCTCTCCCCACAGAGGCAGCTCAGTGCGAGTAAGCCTACTCTCTCCCCACAGAGGCAGCTCAGTGCGAGTAAGCCTATTCTCTCCCAACAGAGGCAGCTCAGTGCGAGTAAGCCTATTCTCTCCCCACAGAGGCAGCTCAGTGCGAGTAAGCCTACTCTCTCCCCACAGAGGCAGCTCAGTGCGAGTAAGCCTACTCTCTCCCCACAGAGGCAGCTCAGTGCGAGTAAGCCTATTCTCTCCCCACAGAGGCAGCTCAGTGCGAGTAAGCCTACTCTCTCCCTACAGAGACAGCTCAGTGCGAGTAAGCCTATTCTCTCCCCACAGAGGCAGCTCAGTGAGAGTAAGCCTATTCTCTCCCCACAGAGGCAGCTCAGTGCGAGTAAGCCTACTCTCTCCCTACAGAGGCAGCTCAGTGCGAGTAAGCCTACTCTCTCCCCACAGAGGCAGCTCAGTGCGAGTAAGCCTACTCTCTCCCCACAGAGGCAGCTCAGTGCGAGTAAGCCTATTCTCTCCCCACAGAGGCAGCTCAGTGCGAGTAAGCCTATTCTCTCCCCACAGAGGCAGTTTAGTGCGAGTAAGCCTACTCTCTCCCCACAGAGGCAGCTCAGTGCGAGTAAGCCTACTCTCTCCCTACAGAGGCAGCTCAGTGCGAGTAAGCCTACTCTCTCCCCACAGAGGCAGCTCAGTGCGAGTAAGCCTATTCTCTACCTACAGAGGCAGCTCAGTGCGAGTAAGCCTATTCTCTCCCCACAGAGGCAGCTCAGTGCGAGTAAGCCTACTCAGGTATGACTGAACTGCCTCTGTGGGGAGAGAATGGATATATTCATGTCCGCTATAGATGGTATTATTGGTACTACTACCAACATAGAGCATAGAGCATAGAGTTATGTCAAATATGTCTTCAGATACAATTAAGAAGTCAAGTCTAGCCTGTTGCCTTGGATTCTTTTTCCACCAGGTGAATTTCCTTGTTTTATCATTAAGTTTTCTCCAAATATCAATGAGGTTTTATGTCTCAAGAAATTCCAATACAGTCTGTCTTGAATTGGGGTTATTTATTTGCTTATAATTTTCAAGATCATTTTAAGTCTGTACACTGTATGCATTTACACTCAGGTAGTTACCATCTTCTAACAATAACCACATTAACAACAATTTCATATATGTGCATATATTATTTATTCAAAATTGAGCATGACATTGAACATATTTGTAAAAAGTGATATATCAAAAGTCATTTTCAAATTTTCTAAGAAACACTACACTTAATGATAAAAGCACATAGTCGACTATTTAATGTCTTTTGTCCTTTTCTATTTGAGTAAAAATGTTGTCATTTGTTCAAAATCTAGTTCTAAAAACCCCTTAGTATTGCATGGATTGAAGTGTCATGCTCGGATTGAAGCATTGAAAGTCATTGTCGTCAATTATCATCGTTCTTTATTAATTTATGAAAGTACAGTTTAATAAAGTATCAGGTAAGTTAAAACAAGCTTTAAAGATAACCTTTATTACGAATCTCAATGTTTCTAAACAGATTCAGTTTGAGATAGAATATACAGGTCACATTCAATGATATTCAGAGTATTTCCTCTTCATCTTCTCCTCGTACAGTTTATCAAACATCTCACTCTGTGCTACTGTGAAGTAGTTCTTCCAGTCACCAACAATTCCTGCAACAGACAATTTGGAACAGGTAACATAAACTATTCAGTTCTATGGATACCAGGAATAAACTATTAAATACCTTTAAATGACATCCTTGAAGTTGAGGTGATGAAGGATTATTAAAAGGTAATAATAGATGTGCAACTTCTTGTTTCCAGGAAGGCGACGATTCGACATAGTAAAACTTGCTCGAAAATTACATTATAATCTATGTCGAATCGTTTTCCTAGCGCAAGGAAGTATATATATCTATATTTATATTATTTCCATCAACCGAACAAGTAAAACTAATCTCCGACGTAACTTCTTTAAAGTTTGTATGCTAACAAATCAAAGAATTGAATGACTTATTACTCGCCTGTGTAAGATACCGCAATGTGATATTCATAAGGCATTCTAGGATGCCTAGCGGTTAGAACAATCGAAAAAAAAGTACTTTATCAGACAATAAAGGTATAGTTTTTACATGACGTAACAATTGAATGACGCTATCCGCTCTTCCCCGCTGCCCCCTCGTTTATCACGCGTGTCCATGGTAACCTTTGATCTCGGTTCAATCAACATGGCGCATCCCTATCAATTGTCGATTGGCGATGAAGTTTCTTTTAACGGAGAGTTTTGTCGAGTCGTGGAGTTTTATTTACCAGGAAGAAATATGGCAAGGAAGTATGTCGTAGAAAACAAGAGAACTGGATGTCGAAGATGTGTTTTTAAACTACCGTCCTCGTACTTTAACTATAATAGTTCAGGGCAAAACTATACTTTATTACAAAACACATTGGGGTAGAGCAAACTTTATTTCTTAAATATTAAACTATTGAAATATCACAATGCAAGTATGACGTCACAGTAGAGAGTTGTTGTGACGTCCCAATGTAAGCGTGTAGTCACAATGGCTGCCGAGTCCCGGAACACGTTTTCGTAAAGTTTGCGTGACTTTTAGGGCAAGTAATAAACAGAATACTTAACTTCCTACCATTTAACACTAATTTTGTCAAAGTCATGAATGATTTGGTATCAAACTCTCTTTCGCTCGTTTTATATAAAAGCCTCATAAAAATTGCATTAATTAAGGTCGTTTATTACCCTCTACAACATAAACGAAAAATAACCATACGACTTCTGAAAACATTTCATTACTACATTTTGAAATTATTAAATCACGATACACATTATTAAAAGTGCAATAAAATGAATTTTAAATTAAAGGATTTTACAATACAATTATCAATATCAAATAAAATTGGTGTTTACAGGTATGCATTGACTGTTTGCGAATATCTAAAACCATAGATATAGTTAAATTGAAACATTCCCACCTTGCAATTGATATTAAACTTACACCTTTTTATGTCAAAGGGAAATCCCGAACTTTAATGAGGTCAACGGTCACGTGACCAAGTGACGTCATAAGAGCGAGTCGGTGCCACTGCCAGTGGTGATCCAGAGTCTGAGACAGTGCGACTGCTACGTTTATCCTGATACTTGACTCGGGATTCATATTTGTCAATAAAGTTCAGATAATTGGTAAAAGCAGTGCAGTTTTCGATGATGTGAACCTCTATCGATTTAAAAAAAATTACAGTTTGATTGGATATTCATAATTGTTTTGTCTGAACCGCTCCAAGTTACAATCGACTGTCAGCAGATAGATCTACGGACACTTGGAGACATCTCTTAACCCGATAACACGTAGTCTGATCACAGACATACTAATATATAAACATTCTCTTGTAGAATATTTGTACAACCAAGTATGGCAATTGTTTGTTATAAGGATAGATGTTTGTAGCGAGTCTTTGACATCGTGCTTGAATGGGACATGAAACAGCTGATTACAGTAGTGGTAGAGTTATCGTTCTTGGTATCAATGTGTTTCAATGCCACGGCTCAGACTAGAAAGGTTGTTCAAACTAAAAACAGGTTAACTTTACTCACATACAAGTTTGTTTTAATGTATTCCTTATACGTTTTTCGTCTAGATTTCATCATTTTTATCCGTTGAAGTTTGAAAAAATTGACAGATTTTTCCAGTTTTCGTTTACTGCAGTTGGGGCTATGCCGTGAGTGTTTTCAAGACCTGTATTTATATGAGGCTCACGACGGGTGGGGTACTTCATGACGAATGTTCATCAAGTAGATATCTATCGAATTAGATTAATTCAGGTTTTATATAATCTAATTTCAGGTGATATTAATAAATGATACAATTAAGAATAATTGCGACATACACAATAAAAAATGAATCAATAATTTAATTGGGTACTAATTCAAGTTTGCCTGCAAATGAATGAATCTAGATTGGATATATTAGATTTATCAATAAGTCATAATATTAAAGAAAAAAGGAGTTTGTGCCCAGTTGAGAATACATTACAAACGATGCACATACAAATATATTTTAAACCCTTGCTAGACAGACTTAATTGTGTACACATGTTATATATTAAATATACACAATTCTTCATAACATAACATTCATTCAAAAGTGACATGAATCATGATTTTTAAATGAATATTCCCTTTAAAAAGGACAGTAATTCAAATTATTGGCAACTGCACAAAACCAGGAAATTACACAGTAGGAAGAAGAAATTAGAGTTTAAATATAAGATACTCATTGCATTAATCTTGAGTTCCAACCCATTGAGGAATTAGCAGTACTACAACAGTAAAAATATCTATTTCAGTGAAAAGAAAAATAAGCCCTAATGATTATGTGTTTACATCAGATTTTGCCTTGATTTCTGGTTGAACATAAAACCATGTATTTCATGAAATATGCAATACAATATGTTGATAATTTGAAATGATTTGTTAAAAAAAAATCATGAGACAGTGGAACCTTCAAACACTACATATATTATGATATAAATAACATTTTCAAATTTTATTTTAATTTCATTTGATTTAGATTGTGCATTGTTTAATTTTTTATTATTGATTTTAGAAAGAGTTGTAGTGATGAATACCTTTAATTGACTTTTTATTTTCCACTGACCTCTGATGTACACAGTAAAAGGAAGTGTAATGATTTATAGATTTGTAAACTGTAGTTATTCTCAGACAAAATAAGTTAGTGTATATTCAAATCAATGGATGCTGATTCTTTGCACTTCAGTTTGGGAAGTGCTCTTGTTTGTCAATTGTATATTTTAGGGTGAAAAATACTAATATAATAGAGGTACATTAAAACTGTTACAAAGTTAATAAAGGCCTAAGAATGATACAAATATATTGTCCTATTGCTTCTTTCACTGAAAACAATTTTTTCTAAAAAAGATGCTTAACACACAAATATTCATAAAATGCTAGTTTTGTTCATTAGTAAGAACTTTTATAAGCTTCAGTAAATTGTAAGCTGAAGCCTGAACGACATTGAACTTAATTTTTTCTGAGCTATGAGAAATTTTAGTTAATGTCTTTTGAAATTATTCTTTCTATATATGATAATTTTCCAATTTCGACAATAAATTTTGAATTTGAAAAGCAAATTCTAGTTTTATTTGTTCCAAGAGTTTATGTCGACAATATGATCCACACTTCGGGAGCCTCACGGCTCTCGGAGTCACTTCTATGCACATTTTTAGCATCGTTATATAAACAAATAACAGCTGATCGATCAAACGAACGAGCGCTATTTCAAATGGACGTGTCTCAAAGACATTATTTATAATTTGTGCACTGCTTTACGATTTAAATATAATGAATGTTTATTGACACGTCGGACATCGTAAAAATAAATGTACAGTAGAGCAAACTGACCGAGGTTCAGACACCAACCGAGATCGCCCGAACTTCGGACACTTTTGATTAGGGGCTGAGGCAGTAATACTAATTTCTGCAAGCCATTTGATTCAAACGTTTCTTTCCAATCTGTTTTGCTACCTATTTCTTTCAAATAACATTTTATTATCGGACAAATTATTCAACGAACGTTTTTAAAATACGGACAATTTACCGATTCATGGAAGAAATTAGCAAAATATTTCTTTTTATGTAAATCTTTACTCAAAGCCCAGGGCATGTAGGTAGCGCCAAAACATCGTGGATAACATTCATTATAACGAAACACTTCTATACAATCACCCCTTTATTGATAAAAGTTTGCAAATTTGGGAACCTCGGTCAGTTTGCCCTACACCGATCACGTTTGTTGTCATTTTATTGCACATGTTCCTAATAAATGTTACAGTAGAATATTCGCACATATATAAATGAAAACGTATCCTTAGTTAATGTCAGTTGATTAATTCTTAGTTGATTCCAACTAATCATTAGAATGTCATCGTCTCGCGTATACATGTGTAGAGCTCCTTGCGTAATGACTGTCATGACTCGCTCTTATGACGTCACTTACGGAAATAGCCGAACTGCGACGGAAAAATATGCATACAGTCAGCAATGTCGTCAACTTTTCGATGTTTCGGGCAAGAAACGTGAAAAAATATGTTTGTCTCTAAAATGTTGTTCTTAACTGAATTAATTGTTGCAAAGGATTTGAATTAGTTGTTAATAATTGTTTATTGTAAAATCCTTTAACTATCAATCTTATAGTATGGTTATTCAATATTTGCAGCTTAGACCATATGCTTCGGAAAGTGGACCATTACGGGAAATTGGTCTCTTTAAGTAAACATGGCTAAACAGACAATCTTTGCAAATATGCAGTAGAAACACAGAAGGGTGAGAGACATTCAACTCCCATATCCATTCAACCTTATATTATTGATTTTCATGAAAATATTAAGAAGTTATTGATATAATTGCTATTAATAAACATTTCTGCAGTGACCATTGTACAGGACCACTGTCCGTTGTTTAATTCTCGACTTCGTCCTTTACTAATAAAACGGACCTCGATTCTCCTCGAAAATGTAACTGGATGAATACGGAATTTCTTAATTAATTATATTACTAGGCACCAACCAACCTTTCCTGAAATAACCCTCTTCTCCCTCGTTCCATTTGATATGAAATGTTTGATCTTTTTCCTTTTCTGACACATGTTTCAACTTCTCGAAGCTACACGCCTCGGCTATTTCTCTGCTCACATCCTCTGACAAAGGTCTTTCTAAGAACTCAGCCACTCTATATACTTCCTTGGCGCAATCCTGTAAGTTAGAAATGTGTATAAGAGGTAACGATTTGACGTTATGCATTATTGTTTACTTATTACAGCTGGACTTTCTTCTTACTTTGACATTTAGTTCA
The DNA here is from genome assembly GCA_916613615.1 of Steromphala cineraria. NCBI lineage: Eukaryota > Metazoa > Mollusca > Gastropoda > Trochida > Trochidae > Steromphala > Steromphala cineraria. The sequence goes on from OU744734.1 coordinate 1,923,077, forward strand.
TAGTTTAACGTAGTTATGGGCATAATATGAAAGGTTATCTTGTTATTTTGAAACTCATCCGCTTATGTGGACTTTCATATGGATATATCAGAAAGATATTATAAAAATGATAAAAAATTCAGATAAAGAAATAATATTTTCCTACTGTAAGACTAAATGTGAAGAAGAACAGGACGTTTGCCAATGTTATGACCTCGTTTAAAACACAATGATTAAATCCAAGTAATTTCAAAACTTGAAGAACGAATAAACAAACTCAATGGTATGAATATGGATTACATTTTGTATAAAAAATAAACGAGTTTATAGAAATAAGATAAAAAATAACTGTTGAAAATAAGTCGCGAATAGTACATTGGTAACTGATTAACACTGAGTACTGTGAATAGTATTGATAAAGATATGGCAATACCTACCCGTTTCATGTCTTCATATTTAACATAACATATTTCACAATCCGGATGCTCCTCCTTTACGTTGTGCCATTGGTTCACGTGCTCAAACCAAGTTCCCAGTACACCTGGAATTCCAAAATGATTAAAAAATGACAAAACAAGTTCTTGAAATAAACACATCAGGTATAGCGTTCCGGTTCCTTGCTATATCTATCTCATATAAAATATATATATATGAAAAACAAAATGTTGATAATGTAGAAAACATTGACTTGTATACTACATTTATCTTGCTCCATTCACCAATGTTGAGCACTCTTCCAAACCCCCAAAAGGCTAAACTCAAATAGCACAAACCAAAGTGGTTTTGTGTTGTTTAGCCTTGTGGGAGTTTGGAAGAGTGCTCGACATTTGTGAATGGAGCAAGATAAATGTAGTATACAAGTCGATGTTTTCTACATTATCAATATGTTCTATCACTACAGCTCTGTTCCATGCTGAGTGCATTTGTCAAGTGATAGATTATGTCAGGTTTTGGCCACACAATAAATTTCTGCTCAGAAACAGCCAAAGCCAAAAACCAGCCCCAAAACGCAGCAACCCAAGAAACAAAGAAACACATAGCCAAAATGCAACCAATGGGCGCAAATCAGTCAACAAGCCCAAGCGCACACATGTAACAAAAGGTGGTCAAAACCTGACATAATCTATCACTTGACAAATGCACTCAGCATGAAAAAGAGCTGTAGTGATAGAACATATTGATAATGTAGAAAACATCGACTTGTATACTACATTTATATATATATAAGAAAGAGTAAACATCAGATGGTTCGGACTGGATCAATGTTCTTTAATACGATGAATTTTATGAACCCTTAACATCTCATACGTGAGAAGATACTCAAACGCATATCTGTTAACACCCACCTCCATGGAAATAAAGGTCGAGATAGTCTTGCCATGTGCCGGTGTATGACGGCCGCTGTTGAGTGAGGTCCTGCCACACCTGCTTGATGCTCTGATTGTAGGAGGACACGACCACGTCCTTGGGGTTCCTCTCTACATACACCATCTTTATCGGCTTCTTCCATAGCACTGCTGGCAGCATTCTGAAACAGGACATAAACAAGGAATATGATGAATAACATGATGAATATATGATGAATAACCTTTACTCTAAATGAAAAACAAACCAAAATTCAAACTTAAAGCAAACCCTTTTCTGATGCCAAACCTAAGATCTCATACAAAATCAATTCGTACAAAACCATTCCTCTGCTAGCTATTATGACTAATAACAAACAATTCAAACCGAACCAACGATCTAAATCATCACTTTTAACTTGACTCGAAGATTACTTATTCTTATCTTAATCCAGAACCGATCAAGCAACAAGTAAACGCTGTAAAGTGCAACTTCATCATACTTGGGCAGCATGTGGGTGTGGAGTATCCTCGGCGGGTCCAGTTCCTCTAATTCTGACTCAGTCCTCAGTTCCAGCCATGCGTAGTTCTGCCAGTGTTTAGCGTACTCTGCTTTACCAGCCACTATCATGTTGAGGATCTCCCACATCCAGTGGGTACCTGGTAGAAAGAGGAATTCAAATCGACCCGACTTTATATGTATTAGGACAAACTAGATTAGTGTTTGCGGGACACCGCAAAACAGAGCAGCCCCGAACTTGGGGTTTCGCCTTACCCTGTTCCGCCTTCTACAAGCCTCAGCATATTGGGCATTTTCTTGTGACCTTGACCTTTGACACTCAAGGTCACGCAATCAATGAATACATTTAATCGAATATAACATTAATGTAAGGAATCAAAGTGTTAAAAGTTAAAATAATCCATTTTCTGAATATTTGTTGACCTTGTTGTGACCTTGACCTTTGAATATTTGTACCCAAAACCTTTCCTAAATTTTGTACTTCTAAAGAGATGATATATACAAATATTTAAACTTCATAGCACAAAAATTATTCAAGTTATCACGTTTACAAGGAATTTTTAAGTGATTTCATAGCTCGTGACCTTGACCTTTGACCTTGAAAGTGAACATGTCATTGTAAGTCCCCACATGTGTAAACAATTATGCATGTTTATGAGTTCTGAAAAGCTTAATGGGATTAAGTTATATTCAAATTAGTTGCACATTGCAATAACACAAATGTCATGACCTTGACCTTTGACCTTCAAAATCACACAATCAATGAACACTTTTCATTGAGAATAACAATCATCTATTGATTAAAAGTGTTCATAGTTTTATAAAATAAAGCATTTTCGCAACACCATGCTAAAGTCGTGACCTTGCTGTGACCTTGACCTTCGACAGATTGTAGCGAAAACCTTTTCAAAATTGTTTACTCTTCCAAGGATGATATATATTAAATTAGAGCTTCATAGCACAAAAACTTTTCAAGTTATCGCGTTTACAAATAATTTTTTAGAGATTTTATAGCTCGTGACCTTGACCTTTGACCTTGAAAATGAACATGTCAAAATCGTTCCTCCGAGGTATAAGCAGTAACTTATGAATACAAGTTCTGGAAAGCTTAGCAGAAAAAAGTTATAGCCATTAGTATGTGCGCGGCGGACGTGGCGGAAACTGCACAAATACTGAAAGCTAATAATGCTAATAACACGTAATCATAATTATTACAAACGAAATTTATAATTTTCCGATTTTTAGGATATTCATGCCTTCGATGTCGGTCCGGGGACTGTGCTGAAACTAACTTTCACTAGTTATTTTGTAAAGAGAATGGTCTGACGAAAATCCCCGACCCTATAACCCTAAAAGAGTCGCTTAGTTTACTCCCCTAGCTAAATTATAATGTTTTGTTTTGTACCATGACAAGCATTTCAGTGCATTCCTGACCATTCCTCCCAGCAGGAACACCCAGAAGGAACCAGAGGCCATCTAAGACGTCATTTCCATTTGTCTCTTCCCCTCCTGTACTGCTTACTCTCCTATTACTCACCCACAGGGATCAAAATTATGCTTCGATTGTTTGTCCATAGGAACCCTTGCTTATCAAGGGTTATGTCATAAATCAAAAAACTTTGATGCATGTATTTGTACCGAACAGTTGGTTTTCTGACAGGAAAGGACACAATATCAAAAACAACATATATATCTGTGACAAATCAACTCACCAGATTTTGGGTAAGTACAAAGGAATATATCATCGTCTCTGAGTTGTCTCGCCTTCAGGTTGGCGATCAAATCGTAATAAGCCTTGGGTACAACTATCTCTTCACACATGGTCATCTCGACGTTCAGGCCTGCCTTCATCCATTTCTCCGCGTAGTTTGGCTGTTCTGCCATTTTTCTGCAAAAGCAGGAAGAATTTGAAATGAGATTCATAATTACATAATGTTCAAATGGCGAGAAGTGTTTTTCTGTAAGATTAACGTCGTATAAGCAAAATTCCCGTAATCTGGCCAGTGTGAAGCTATCTCAGGTTCATGGGTCAAATATTTTTTGATAGACACCATGTCATTTGATTATCTGATAACCATCAATTGTTTTAACGTTATGTAAACAGCCTATTCAATTGAATTGACATATTTTATAATACGTTGTTTTCTCTATGGTATGATGTGCAGTTCCACTTGAAAACCGTGTAAGTGGTATGTAACACCGAAACCTTGCATTTTTAGCTCATCAAGTCTGAAAGACCCGATGGGCTTATGGCATGGCAAGGCGTCTGGCGTCCGTCCATCCGTCCATCCGTCCATCCGTCCATCCGTAAACTTTTCACATTTTCGACTTCTTCTCCAGAACCAATGACTCTAAAGAGCTGAAATTTGATGTGCAGACTCCTTGGCCAATGGGGATTCTAAATTCTAGATTTCGTGACCCCATGACCCCAAATGGGGTCACGGGGGTCAAAACTTTTAAATCCTATTTTCATCTTCTTCTCCAGTTCCAAAAGGTCTAGAGAGCTGAAAAGTTGTGAGTAGACTCCTTGGCCAATGGGGATTCTAAATTGTAGATTTCGTGACCTCATGACCCCAAATGGGGTCACAGGGGTCAAAACTTTAAAATCCTATTTTCATCTTCTTCTCCAGTTCCAAAAGGTCTAGAGAGCAGGAAATTGTGAGTAGACTCCTTGACCAATAGGGATTCAAAATTGTAGATTTCGTGACCCCATGACCCCAAATAGGGTCACAGGGGTCAAAACTTTAAAAACCTATTTTCATCTCCTTCTCCAGTTCCAAAAGGTCAAGAGAGCTGAAAGTTGTGTGTAGACTCTTTGGCCAATTAAGATTCTAAATTTTACATTTAATTACCCCTTGACCCCAATTGGGGTCACAGGGGTCAATACCTTAAAGAACTATTTTCATCAAAAGTCTGATTAGCTACAGAGCCCATGGCTCTATTTTCTTTACATCAAATGACAAATTAGTATACTAGTTAGATAAACAAGTACAACTATGAACATAAATATGGTTTAAACATAATTTATTTCATAAAGAAAAATGGATTGGCGAACAAGCCACTCGGGCTTATATAAACGCCGCTCCAGTACACAATTACAAAGACTGGTACAAATGAAATGAAAATAGTAATGAAAACAGAGTAATATCTGCATAAGATATCCAAACAATAATTACATAAAGAAAGTCGTCATATTGTTGTATTGTTGGGTATGCGTAATAATAATGGTGGATTAAGCTGCAGTTCAAAATTTAAATATTTTTAGAAATCGCTTGCTTTTTCTGATAAATTGATGCAATGAGTTCAAGATTTTACTATTAGTGGCCTCATTCAAGGAGCTGTTACCATATAAAACCGTCGTTATGCCATACCCTTGATTATAAAAATACATATTTGGTCTTATATGACGATAGTTTTGACAGGTAAACAGAAAATGAATTACATCTTCGTTTAAGTGGCCACAAGAACACTTTGGTGTTTCGGATATATGTCTGTTATACCTATCCGCGTTCAGATCACTACAACCGAGCCTGAGGCGGCAATGAATAATTTGACAGAATCTATTACCGGTATTCAAATCAAAGTAATTTTGAGTGTCTGTAGGATTTATCATCGTTTTGAAGTGGTTTAAAGACGTTGCTTCGGTAATTTCCAGAGGCAAAGAATTCCATGAAATAATAGCACTTGGTAAAAAGGATTGTGCATATCTCTGCGTTTTACAATTAATTGTTTGGATAGAAGTACTATTCCTTAGGTTATAGTTACTTTGTTCAGATACTCTCCCCGGTACAAGTTCATTGAGATAGTCAGGAGCCATATGATGATACATTTTATAGAAGGCGACAAGCTTAAAGCGATATCTGCGATTTTTTAATGTGCTGTAATTGGTTTCATTGTAAATTTTATTGTGGCTGATCCCTCGAACTGCACCGCATATAGTTCTTAAGGCATCTAAATGCAAATTTTCCAGTAACTTTGCCTGTTCAAGAGTACAATTATCCCATACCTGACAACAGTAGTCAAAGAGAGGTAAAATAAAAGACTTGTATAAAATATTTAATGTTTTACGAGTTAAGCGATATTTTAAACTTCTTAGACAATTTATTCTTGGGCTAATTTTCTTTATCATGTCATTAATATGTACTTTCCAAGAACAATCGCTTTGAAGTGTTAGGCCTAAGTGTTTATGATGTTCAACGTCTTGGATGGTTTCGCCATTCATCATCAAATTAGGTATAGTGTAATTTTGTGTTTTGCGACTGAAGGTCATGCTCTCAGTTTTACTGGGGTTAAAACTTTAATAAGCCCTGAACTTAACCCAAATCATTCGGACGGTTTCGCTTTTTAGCTATCTTGTGTATTCGATTTCGGTTTCTTATCAGAGATCGGATTTCGTTATTCATCCATGCAGGATCTTTGGTTCTGATTGTTACATTTTATTTGGGATAAATTTATCCATAGTAACAGGTATACATGATGTCAGTTTATCAGTAATATTGTCTACGTTATTTGATGAGAAAAATGTGTCTGGGTTTATCTCCTTGATACTCTCATTCATGCCGTTAACATCTGCCAATGGATATTGGTATATTTTCTTTTTGAATGAATGGGTATTGTGCATAATTTCCGCTATATTAACATACACCGGGCAATGGTCGCTGCATATAGGATCTAATACACCGGCATGTTTAACATCATCACTGTGAGACACAAATATCAAATCGATCAAAGTTTTGCTATTTTCAGTAATCCTAGTGGCATTTGTGATTATCTGTCGAAGGTCGTAGATACTTAGTATGTAATATATTTTTGCGTCGTGTTTGTTAAGAATGTCAATATTAAAATCACCTGTTATTATGGTGTGCATGTTGCGATCTATCGCGTTGCCTATTGATTCATCAATCAGATTCCAGTATTCAGAAGTGTTGTCGGTGCGATAGAAAGTTCCAATAATATAGTTTCTAGTTTTGCATTTGAGCTGTATCCATATCGCCTCAAGCCCGACAATATCTTTAAACTGCGAACATTTAAATTTTCAAATCTTTACGCCAATTAGGCCCTGGATTAGGGTGAATATCGCCACAACAGAGTATCAATAACGAGAGCATTATTGAAACGGAAGTGCTGTATAAGCATCGGAATTTGAAAAAATGAAGGTAAAAAACAAATCTACACGAGTGTTTAGAATGAAGTGCTGAAGCGAACATGCCCACTGCCTGTCTATATTGTGATAACTCAACCGACATCAAACTTCATAAATAGATAATCAAATGGACAGACAGTGGCCATTGACAGTACATATAGGCATACACCAGCAACATAGAACTTTACGTAAGTAGTTTCAGTCATTGTTGAACATCTAACAAAAACGTGTTTTTCATTGTCGCAGAAAAACCAAAACCAAAACATCAAAACAAAATCAAAAGTCATGTTCTCAATCAGAGAAGAAAAAAGAATTAGGAAAGAATTCGAGAATCCGGTTGCGCATGGAAAATATCAAGGAGTGTAAAGATTGAGCTCCCGACTTTTCCCTCTCCGAATCCAATGTAATCTAGAATTCAAGATGAAATAATCGCCAGTACCTACTAAGAAGTGCAGGTAAATCAAAAAAACTATACACCCGACAGCTGATTTACAAAATTGTTCAGGAAAAAAACTCGATTATTCTAAATTACTACAGCTACAACAGTCAAAATGGCGTCAACACGATCCTCGTCTTCAATGGAAGAAATTATCAAAGCCTCCGAGAAACGACTCTCGGAACTTATGTTCAAAGTACGGGATGAACTCAAAGACTCAATCATTGATGTAAAATCTGAAATTACGGAGCTCAAGACAAAAGTAGAAAGTGTTGAACATGACGTAGCGGAACACGGAAGCGAAATAACAACCGTACGCTCGGAAATGGCCGCCCTCAAAACGTCGTACGCAACACTAGAACGCCAGTGTATACTCAAGGACCTGCACGACCGCAAACCAAACCTTCTATTCTACGGAATCCCTGAAATCCACCGTGAAAATACAGAAGAGGTACTTAAAGGTTTTTTTAAAGACAAACTTAAGTTTCCTGATTATAGGGTGAACGACATTTTGTTCAAAACAGCACATCGTCTTCCGAAGTCGGAATATCAACGTGAACATCGCCCCGCTGCGCCGACAAGTATCATCGCCACTTTTGTTAAGATGTCTGACCGTGACGAGGTTTTTGATGCAAAGAAACTCCTAAAGGGCACCGGCATTAGTAAACAGACAGACATACCTGCACTGATGAAGAAACGAAGAGCGATTCTAAGTCGACAGGCAAATCAGATTCGTGAGGACCAGAAACTTTGGACCCGAGTACGTGTGGTAGGCACAGAAGTTGTCTTAGAAGTAAAGGAACCACACAATCCCTCGTCATCATGGAAGAAATATGACTAAGACTCGTGTAAACATGTATTTAAGATCAATACTTTCTTCTTAACAACAAGTACAAGTACAGTTTTGGCATGGTTTTCATCATACCTGTCAGACAGATCCCAGCGAGTTCTCATAGGAGAGAAATCATCACCCAATCAAACGTTACTTCGTGGAGTTCCCCAGGGATCCGTTCTCGGACCTGTGTTGTTCACGCTGTACACGCAACCATTGAGTGAGATCTCTGACAAACATGCCGTGAAACAACACCAATATGCAGACGACAACCAAATCTACAACTCTTCCACAGTCAACAATATCTCATCATCTCTGGATTCAATATCAGATTGCTGCCTAGAAATACAACAATGGATGCACCAAAACCGCCTGAAACTAAATGAAGAAAAAACTGAATTTGTAATGATTGGTCCAAAATCCAAAATTTCACAAGTAGAGAAATCAACCGTGACCATTGGGAATTCGATTGTAACACCGGTGGCAAAAGCTAAAAACCTGGGAGTCTGGCTAGATCAGTCCTATAAATTGGAAACTCAAGTATCACAAATAATCAGAAGTGCTCACTACCATCTGAGAAACATTAGTAAACTCCGGAATTATCTCACCAACGAAGCTGCAACAAAACTAGTACTGTCACTTGTTATGTCCAGAATAGACTATTGTAACAGTCTACTGGTCAACATTAATCAGAATCAACTGAACCGTCTTCAAACTCTTCAGAATACTGCCGCGAGGATTGTCACAAGAACCAAGAAATTCGACCACATCACTCCAGTTCTCAAGGAGTTACACTGGCTACCAATCTCAGCAAGGATAGATTATAAAATACTGGTACTGACCTACAAGAGTGTCAACAACCTTGCCCCGACATATCTCGCCGAGTTACTCCCACTCTACAGGCCATCCCGTCCACTTAGATCGCAAGAGCAGTTTCTTATCACTGTACCACATGTAAAAACTTCATTTGGCAAAAGGACCTTTGCTTACAATGCAGCAACAAAATGGAATGAGTTGCCATTAGATGTCAAATCCTGTCCTTCATTAGACTCATTCAAAGCAGCTATCAAGACAAAACTCTTTCAAAAACACTATCCCTGATAAACTCTCAACTCTTTAAGCGCACAGAGCATTTTCAGTGAATTGATGCGCTATAGAAATGCATTTATTATTATTATTATTATTATTAAGTGAAGACTGAAACAAAAACTGAACGACTAGTCATAATTTACATATAAACCATTACAACCATGCTCTTGAACATTGTAATGTTAATTTGATCTACAACAAAAACATCATAATACAGGTTATTGCCACTTCAATACTTCTTGTGTGACAATTATCTTACTACATCAAACTATTTTATGATAACTAGTTGTCAACTGACACTACGTGCCAATGCACGTGCACTTCGTGTAGCGGGAACACGCCACATGGTTGTACACCATCGATAGACAGACTGGGATACCTTGAACAAAACTTCTTGTACTTGCTATGTGATTTGTGTCATGAGTGATATGTTTTATTCATTCGTAAGGAATTCATAATGGATTTAAATGGATTACATGATTGACACATAACCTGTAAGTATGATCTTCGTTTCGCTCATTATTGAATACTATATGCAAATTATTCACTCCGATTCCAGTTCTGATAATAATGACGGTGTTTTATACATCAAACTTTGCGATTGTATGTTCTGATAGTGTTGTCAAAATGTTGAAAGTTGTCACAAATGTGTGAATAGGATTTCCACACAGATATTGTATAAGGGAGGGGGATTAGCGGCTGCTAATGTGAATCTCTCCATGACGGTGGATGTCATGATTAGTTTCTTTATGTTTGTTTATATATTGTTTCCTTACAAAATCACTTTAATTCATTTTTGTGCTTTGTTAGCCTCATGCAACTTCCATTTTGGTACCATACCATGCCAATGTGTATCATGTGATGAACAGTGGTTAATAGTCCGAAAATAACATGACAGGAAAACTAAAATTCATTTCCTCAAATTGCCAGGGTCTTAACAGCTATAAGAAAAGAATGGATGTATTTGAAAATTTAAAAAAGAAAAAGGGAGATATTTATTGCATCCAAGACACTCATTTTACAAGGGATATAGAACAAAAAATTAAACTAGAATGGGGTTCATCAGAAACAAGATTCAGTTCTTATACTAGTCAATCAAGATGTGTAGCCATTCTATTTAGAGACACTTTTGAGTTCGATATCTTAGAAGAAATTAATGACAAAGAAAATGGAAATTACCTTGTATTGAAAATGAAAACAAATAATGAGATATTTAGTCTGTCCTGCATATATGGTCCTAATATAGATACCCCAGAATTTTATGAAAACATCAAGAATATTATCAAACGTTTAGATACTGAAACAAATATTATATGTGGAGACTTTAACTTAGTTCAGGACCAACAGAGAGATACTTTTAATTATAAACATATCAACAATCCAAATTCAAGACAAACGGTCCACGATATGATGGAGGAGCTTAATCTATATGATCCATGGAGAGAAGCAAACATAGATTTGAAACGATTCACATGGAGAAAACCAAACCCACTAAAACAGGCACGTTTAGATTTCTTCTTAACGAGTAGAAGTTTAGAAAAATCAATCAAATCGACAAATATTACTACTAGCTACCGGTCTGATCACTCAATCATATCATTGGAAATAGAATTTACGAAATTAGAAAGGGGTCGAGGTTTCTGGAAATTTAATAATAGCTTGCTACATGATACTATATATGTATCTGGGGTTAAACAGATAATCGATGAAACTGTTGAACAATATCATACCAGGGACATTAGTGGTGAAAAATAATTGAAAATAAATGAGCAATTATTTTTTGAAACCTTATTATGTAATATAAGGGGGTTTTCAATAAAATATTCTTCAACAAAAAAAAGGGAAAGAGAAAAAGAAGAAAAAGAAATTAATGAATTACTTGAGACATTAGAACACGAATTAGACACATGCCTCAAGGAGGATAAGACTGAAACGATAGCGAAAATAGACGATATAAAAACTAGAAAACTTGAATTAAATAAGGTTAAGACAGACGGCATTATATTAAGATCAAAAGCAACTTGCGTTGAGAAGGGAGAGAAACCAACAAAATACTTCCTATCATTAGAAAAACAAAAATTCCTCAATAAAGCCATTACCAAGTTAAGTAATGAGGGCAAAATTGTAACAGAGACAAATGAAATAATTCAACATGTAAAATCATACTACAATAACCTCTACACTAGTAAAGAAGTGAAGGATGAGAATCTTGAAAAGTTATTTGCAAATAAAGATATCCCTAAATTAACTAAAGAGGAATCAGAGAGTCTCGAAGGGGAACTCCAATACCAGGAGGTATTTAATGCCCTCAAGAACATGAAAAATGAAAAAAGTCCTGGTCCATCAGGATATACAACTGAATTTTATAAGTTTTTCTGGAAAGATATACACTCTTATTTAATTAACTCATTAAATGCATCTTTGAAAAAAGGCGAACTATCAGTGAGTCAAAAACAAGGGTTAATCACATGCATACCAAAAAAAGAAAAATCAAAAGAACTCATAAATAATTACCGCCCTATATCATTACTTAACACATCTTACAAGATTGCATCAGCAACAATAGCTGCACGTATAAAACATGTCTTACCTAGAATTATTAGCGAAGACCAAAAAGGTTTTATGAAAGGGAGGTATATTGGAGAATGCACAAGACTAGTACAGGATATTATGGAATATACAGATTATATGAACAAACCAGGTATTCTGATACTTATTGATTTCGAGAAAGCATTTGACTCAGTCGAATGGAAATTCATCGATAACTGTCTGGATTTTTTCAACTTTGGATCATCTCTAAAACAATGGATTAAAACATTTTATTCAGACATTACCTCAAGTGTACTCGTTAATGGATTTGCATCAGATTTTTTCAAAATTACAAGAGGCTGTAGACAGGGTGATCCATTATCACCTTACATTTTCCTTATCTGTGCTGAAATACTTGCACATATGCTCAGAAAAAAATGAAAATATTAAAGGTATACAGATGCTTGACATTGAATATCTCCTGACTCAATTTGCTGACGATACAACAATAATTCTTGATGGAACTGAAAATGGTTTTAAGGCGACCATAGACACCCTAAATAAATATGCATCTTTCTCTGGTCTAAAAATGAACATTGATAAAACTAAGGTAATATGGATTGGATCTAAGCGATATGCTTCTACAACATACTATAATTCGATCAGCATGGACTGGACACAACGTCCATTTACACTTCTTGGTATACAATTTCACCATAATGTGGCAGAAATGGTTGAACGAAATTACAAAGATAAGCTTAAAAAAGTAGACAATTTGATGACACACTGGTCTCGAAGAGACTTAACGCCGATGGGTAGGATAACAGTTCTAAAAAGTCTCCTTTTGCCAAAGCTTAATCATCTTTTTACATCCATCCCTAACCCGAAAATTGATATAATAAATAAGTTACAACAAAAATGCTTCCTATTTATATGGAAAGGTAAACCAAATAAAGTAAAAAGAAAACTGATGATACAAGACTTTGAACATGGGGGGTTAAAAGCACCTTCGATACTAGAAACTATACTATCCCAGAAAATATCCTGGATCCGACGATTGTTCACAAATAATACTAAGTTGAATCACCTTGCAAATTGTTTCTTACCAAACACTGTTTTAGATCCTATAGAAATGGGCTCAACTTACCTTAAAGAAAATATTATACCATATATAAGAAATGTGTTTTGGAAAGATGTTTTTAACGCATGGGCCACACTGCAAGGTAAATTAACTGTGAGCGATATTCGATCAGAGTATCTTTGGACAAATGACCATATTCAGATTGCTCAAAAACCAGTTTTGTTCAAACACTTTGTGAAAGCAAAAATAAATTTTATAAATGATCTATTGAAAATGGATGGCACATTTCTAAACTTTACTGAATTTCAAAGAATATATCACTTAAAAACTAACTTTTTGGAATTTACCGGTTTGATACACTGTATAAAGAAATATATTCAAACAACTTCACAAAATCTTCATAACAAACTCGATATGCCTTTCATTCCCAATAATCTTAAAATACTTTATAAGGCTAAAAAGGGATGTAAAGATTTCTACATGTATCTTATCAAATCCGGATTGCCATCGGATATGCTCAGTAGTGAGAAAAAATGGGAAACCGATTTTGAGTCTCATTTTCAAAAGGTAGAGTGGATCATATATAATTATGTACCATTCCGAAGCACAGGTAGTTATAAATTAAGGTGGTTTCAGTACCGCATTATTCACAGAATTCTAACAACGAACAAAAGTGCATTTCTTTACAAATTACAAGATTCCCCACTGTGTACTTTTTGCAAATGCTCAAACGAAACCATAAAGCCTTTATTATTTGATTGTGTACATGTAAAGAGTCTGTGGCATCATCTGTTGGAATGGATAAAATGCAAAACTGGCATAAGATTGAAACCCGATATAGTACACTTAATTTTGGGCTACAAATAAAAAAGAAATGACGTTTTGAACTTGATCTTTATTGTAACCAAACATTTCATATATACATGCAAATGCAAAAACAGAAAACCACATATAAACGGCCTAAAATCGGTTCTTCAAGACACATATGATGTCAGTAAACAGATCCTCTATACGGACTGTAGATATGAAAAATTCATTTCCTTTTGGTCCTCTTGCCACAGCCTTTTTACATAAATTACCTCTTATTGTCCAGTGAGTTTGCAATTTTGTCGCATTGGATTGAGAATGTATACCATGTTACTACCCATGTCAATTTGATATAATGTACTTCATGTTGAAAAGATTTTTGTGGAATAACTATGTACACGTATGGTACCCCAAAAAAGGAATAAAGTGATTAAAAAAAAAAGAATATGAGAAAAATTAATTACATACTTTCGTCAATTGCCTATAAGAGGATTAAGAGAGGTTTTCGATGTAGTTTAATAATCATTGCAAATTAACAGTTAAGATTTAATTTATGCATGCGGCTGAAAGTGCATGTGAGTCTAACCATTGTAAATTAACAGTTATAAATGAAAGCGGCTGAAAGTGCATGCGAGTCTGTCATAGGGCACGATGTGTGCGCCCAGCACGAGATTGCGTTGGTGATAGTAATGCGTGTCCAGGGCACGACAGTGACGAAATGTCATTTGAACTGGAGTGGATACCTTAAAGAGTAGGACTGTAAGGAGTAACTAGCATGTACATTGTATGAGATCGCGGTGACCTCGTATGCATGACCCCTCGTGTGTGGTATCAAAATAGACCTATGCAACTGCTTTGAAAATATTTGCAAAGAGTGCCAAAGTTTCCAATAACTCAATTATCATTATCATTTTTCGTGTACAATCCATATACTATCATCACTTTAAATCCGAATAAAACATAAATTTGACATAGGCTAGTGTCTGATTATTATTTCAAGTTTTCCAAATTACATGTGTTGAATATTACCGATAGTGAAGGGCGTGACTCATCGAGTATAAACGATATTGACTAATTTGCCGTTTGAGTTTCCTTCTGATTTCAAACTCGACATTTTAAGAAAGGAAAGAAATTAATCAACTGTTGAAAAATAAAAATTACAATGTTACCTTGAAAGTAGAATTATTCCGAGTAGAGATTCCCTTCCCTTGTCTGTATTACATGAGGCAACTTCTCGCACGTATAGCTAATTTCACTACGTGTCACTGTTAACAGTCAGCGTAATGAAGGAGCATGTGAATAATACATCTGTTGACTTATTGAAAAATGGAGAACTATCCACGAGTAAAGAATTCCTTTGACATCATTCTGAATATATAACTATTATCCCAACTTTAAGCATGTTGACATTTACTTGACTCGATACAACATAAAGGGGTTGTTCTTGATGCGGTATATTAAAATACCGTTTCATGGAGTGCGTTGAAGTCGACATAAAATGAACTTTGGACCTGCACAGTCATGCTTACATAGACAGTTTACAGCCGAGTTTTGTTTACTTTAGGCCCAATTCCTCATGAGACAATAGCATGTGATGTGAGGCAATAGCATTGAAATATAAACGACACTGACCCATTTCCGTTTTTGGAGTTAACCTTTATACACTATTCTCTCCCCACAGAGGCAGCTCAGTGCGAGTAAGCCTATTCTCTCCCCACAGAGGCAGCTCAAATATAAACGACACTGACCCATTTCCAATTTTGAGGTTAACCTTTATGAACCATATACCATACTCTCCCTACCCCTCCCTACAGAGGAAGTGAGTAACCCTACTCGGGTATGGCTGAGCTGCCTCTGTGGGGAGAGAATGTTTATACTCATGTCCGCTATAGATGCTATTATTTACCAACTACATCATGTGAATGATGTGTTCATGATCAACCTCTCCATTATATGTTTACTATTTCATCACACGCCAGGTTGTATTCATGAATATATGTTCGTCCTAGACTAACTATGAGTTACATCAACATTTACACATTTGAAAATCAGATGAAAGTTACTGCTAAACCGTATAAATCAGAACATATAATGTATCGTCTCTATGACAAGTGACTTACCTGATTCGACTAAGCTAAGTCGGGTTTCAGTACAACTGTTTGTGTCCCTCATTCACGCATGACCTCTATTGAATGAATTCAAACTTAACACAAGTTACCCTCCATGCACAGGCTCGCTGCAGTGACCTATATATGACCCTACGCTTCACTGACTATAGAGTTTGATGTTCGGTCTTGAAGCCACTCTTTCACGTTTTCCTTGACATTTGTTTCACTTTAAAATTTCTCAATTCTATATTTGACACCCTGATCGTCCGTAATCGAGAGGTTCAAATATCACACAAAAACCGCATGCAAGTATTTAATGTGACTTCCTTTACTCATTTGAGTATGGAAATGGATTCTGTAAAACGGAACTGAGGGAATAATTATTTTGTTAATACTGTGCTATTGCAACAGATTTGTTGCTTTCTTTTTCCAAAATACAAAGAGCCATTGGTAATGTTGCCGACGTCAGTTTCGAGTGAAATGGGTAAATGATTTCATATGTTTGTTTCTACACACTGTGTGTTATCCAGTTATAATCAAAAATAACAATTTCACCTCTTAAACAGCACTTACACATACGTTATTGAGTCAACCTCCTGGCCTGTAAGAATTAAAGGATTAATATAAGGATTTTTAACAATATTTTGGGACCAACCATGAGAAGATCGGATCAAAATTCATTGAATATGAGAGTTTACCAAAATGACCGAAACGTAAGCCAAGGCATGTCGACATCTCACGACGTCCGGTTCCTAAATATACAATATAACAAATGGTAATCCAACTAATCTATTAATGGTAACAACATCATTACACAGCATTTTATGTCAACCTTAATAATATATATCATTGATAAGAAGTTCATATGTCTATTTCGTACCAATCCTTCAAAAAAAAAATGGCATAATGCATTAATACATAGCTAAAGTGTTATATTATTCACATATCTAATTTGCATATATCTACATTATATCTTTTGTATTGTCTCAGGGTTAGGAAAACTACTGTTATAGTTACCGCTGTACCTTGGTGTCTCCACATAGCACGAACAGTATGTGAATAAACTCCATTCCGAACCCAAGTAGCCTTTGGTTTTCTATTGACCAAGTGAACCCTACTACACAGTACAACTAAATAAATTCAGACTTTGATATTTAAACGAAATGCTCTCTTCTGATTGGAGGCAATAAGGTCATACGACCGCCATATGATCAATAAACTATAAAGTGAAAGTTATACAAAATAACCATTGCGTTTGGGCGTGTACGCAACGTCATTCTTGCTGATTGGACGAAACAAGGTCACGTGAACCAGTGTTTCCGTTAACCGGTAATTACCGGTTTTTCACCGATAAAATATTCAATGTACCGGTAATTTCTAGCGCCGTCGGTACAGTGTACCGGTAAAAATTGGTCAATTTTATCATACTGTCTTTTCGCTGAAATAGAACTTTGACTAATTTTAAGACGTATATTACTTTCAAAAACTATAAAAGAAATTATAAGTGTTCACTTACGGTGTTTGTTGTTTGTTTTAATCATATTACATATTATTCTCGACAAACGACAGTCAACAACAACCTTTGGTGCATGAAGTGTTTACTGGAAATGATATATTTCTTACAAGCCTTTTCATTGGCTTAATTATGTAGGTCAACCAATCAGAAAGTCGGTTTTAAAAAATGCACGAAACATGTAAACGTGGTCGTAATGATTTCATGACAACATCTTGTCGATACAATATTAATTGTGTAAATATACCAGATTTTCTTACACGATTTCTATTTCACTTTTTCAATATTAATATGCAGTTAATTGAAATATTTGTGTGTATAAATGTCGAAGAATAACGATCAGAAATATAACCAGGAGCACAATATTATATAAGGAATGTTATTTGTCGTCACGAAATTACGATTGAAATTCAAAGTAATGTAAAACATCGTGCTTGCGCGAGTGTATCTTTGACAAAGATTTGAATGAATTTCGATAAAATGTGATTGATAACTTTGGAAATATATCTTATTAATCCTTTAAAATGGACAACAAGCCTTTTGGGCTGCCTTTTGAAGTAATAACTCTTGATAATATTTGGAAAATCGGGTTTCAATTTCCGATCGTGGGTGCGAGTGAAGCCACATCGGATCATCGATCTGCCGAAGTCTAACAGTATATGAAGGTTGCTTGAATATTTCATTAATATCTACGTATATTTTTCAACTTCTCTTTGTATATTTTCATTAACAACAACAACACAACAAGAAGTACTTTTATTTGACAAGTTCAATAAAGAAATGACCTCGATGATTGTGCAAGTTGCTTCCTGTGTTAACATCGACTCGCGCTAACTCGCTGTGCTGACTGATATTCGTGCTTGGTCTCTTGATTTGTTGTGTAATATGGTTTATTTTATTCAAAAATTACATGGTACCGGCGATTTTGATTTTGTACCGGTAAATATTACCCCTGCCGGTACACTGTACCGGCAAATTAAAAAGTCACCGGAAACACTGGTGAACGTAAGGAATTTTCAAAATATAACATAACAATATAATTATGAAACAACCATGACAAAAATACATTTATTAAAACGCTTTGATAAGTCACCATAATAATAGATATTCATAACCGAGCAAGAGTTATATAAAATATTTAAATATCAATAAGATATCTCCCCAAATCTTTCTGTGAATAACATTTTGATAGTGATTTAAACATATTTTATTCATGAAAAGACATGAATCGATTGGCCAACAAGCACCGAGGTGCTTATATTAAGGCCGCTCCAAAATAATTACATATGAAAAATATACAATGAATAATTACCAGTCAGGCATGTCATACATTTTATAAGCTTCAAAAATAGTGATTATGCATGAATAAGATTGTTTGTTTGGCAGTCAATATATTAGTGCTTATGGAATGTCAAATCGATCAGATTTTATTATGAAATGATGAATAGATTTCAATAATTTGTCTAGATCATTGTTTGTGAGCGATGTACATCCCCTTAATACCGTGTTGATAGTAAATCCTTTCAAATAAAAGAATGATTGCTGTCTTAATTCTGTAATTTTTTTGCATGTGAAAAAAAAGTGTACAGCGTTTTCAATTGGGTGACCGCATTGGCAAGCGGGGCTGTCAATAATATGTCTTTCAAATTTATCAGCATTCAAGTCACTACAGCGAAGCCAAAGGCGAGAGTGAATAATCTGACAGATTCTTGAACCGTGGTTGAGATTGAAAGAAAGAGTTTTATTTTTAGGTCCGCAAACCGAATTTTTGAAGACGGATAACGAATCGCTATTTTGAATGTCGGGAGTTAATGAATTCCACAGTTTTATTGTATCAGGTAAAAAAGACTTGGCATATGTCGCCGTTCTGCATTTTACTGTTCGAACTGATGAATTATATCTTAGGTTGTAGTTATTAGTATTGGGTGTGGTAGGAAGGAGGTTTTAGAGATATTGAGGCGCTAGATTATTCTTCATTTTATAAAAAGTTGTTAGTTTAAATATGTATCTACTTTCAGATAGTGGTTTTTGGTTGTGGCTTGTACCACGAACTGCTCCACAAATTGATCTACTTTTATTCTTCGCATTGTAAGTTTTTATACTATCAATATCAGTTTTCCTATTGCTTGTATTGTTCCTATTGCTTGCATAATTCCTATTGCTTGTATTGTTCCTACTGATTGTATTGTTCCTACTGATTGTATTGTTCCTACTGCTTGTATTGTTCCTACTGATTGTATTGTTAACGTTCTTATTGCTTGTATTGTTCCTACTGATTGTATTGTTCCTACTGCTTGTATTGTTCCTACTGCTTGTATTGTTCCTATTGCTTGTATTATTCCTATTGCTTGTATTATTCCTATTGCTTGTATTGTTCCTATTGCTTGTATTGTTCCTACTGCTTGTATTGTTCCTACTGCTTGTATTGTTCCTACTGCTTGTATTGTTCCTACTGATTGTATTGTTAACGTTCTTATTGCTTGTATTGTTCCTACTGATTGTATTGTTCCTACTGCTTGTATTGTTCCTACTGATTGTATTGTTCCTACTGCTTGTATTGTTCCTATTGCTTTATTGTTCCTATTGCTTGTATTGTTCCTATTGCTTGTATTATTCCTATTGCTTGTATTGTTCCAACTGCTTGTATTGTTCCTACTGCTTGTATTGTTCCTACTGCTTGTATTGTTCCTACTGATTGTATTGTTAACGTTCTTATTGCTTGTATTGTTCCTACTGATTGTATTGTTCCTACTGTTTGTATTGTTCCTACTGATTGTATTGTTCCTACTGCTTGTATTGTTCCTATTGCTTGTATTGTTCCTACTGCTTGTATTGTTCCTAATGCTTGTATTGTTCCTACTGCTTGTATTGGTCTTACTGATTGTATTGTTCCTATTGCTTGTATTGTTCCTACTGCTTGTATTGTTCCTATTGCTTGTATTGTTCCTACTGCTTTTATTGTTCTTATTGCTTGTATTGTTCCTACTGCTTGTATTGTTCCTACTGATTGTATTGTTAACGTTCTTATTGCTTGTATTGTTCCTACTGATTGTATTGTTCCTACTGTTTGTATTGTTCCTACTGATTGTATTGTTCCTACTGCTTTTATTGTTCCTATTGCTTGTATTGTTCCTACTGCTTGTATTGTTCCTACTGCTTGTATTGTTTCTATTGCTTGTATTATTCCTATTGCTTGTATTGTTCCTACTGCTTGTATTATTCCTATTGCTTGTATTGTTCCTACTGCTTGTATGTATCACTGAATTAAGTAAGAACATAACAGGACCATACATGAAATGGCAAATCTTGCCACAAGGATTGATTGTCGGTTAAAGATGTTGAAGTTTAACTTGTAGACACTCAAATTCAAAATACCAGAATTGAAACGGAAGTTCAAAATCAGTCAGAACGTATTAATGAGTTAGAAACCTTACTTGATAAATCTGAATCATACTCAAGAAGGAATAATTTGATTTCCCATGGGATTCCTGGTCAAATGTCAGAGAGTCCGAAGGATTGTCAGGAGAAGGTCAAAAGGTTTATTAGAGACGCGCTTCAGATGTCAGACGGTGAAGACGTCGAGTTTGACACAGTTCACAGATTAAAATCGAGAGCAACACCGCCGCCAATAATCGCTAAATCTATCTCTAGAGATGTGAAACAAGCTGTCCTTCAAGCTGCTAAAACTTTGTTAAAAGATAATAAAAATAGGGGAGTTTCACAAGATCTCACAGCACGTGTCCGTGCGCAAAGAAACCTTCTTATACCTTTCATGGTCTCTGCTCGAGAAGAAGGGAAGACGGCATTCCTGGATGAAGATCGACTTATCATCGACAAGGTGAAGTACCTCTATGACGAGTCTACTAGGAACATCATCCAAGTGAAAACGAGGATGACGCCCTATAGACAATAACGACCCGGCCCTGGTCCAGTGAGTGAGGATGAAAGACGTCCACACAATGTCTCTAGGAGCTCCACAGACGTTTGCTGTACACCAACCTGGTCTATACTTAGCTGGAACGTAAATGGGCTATACAATAAGTTAAGTGATTTTGATTTTATTCAGTTCATTAAAAAGTTTGACCTAATTTGCCTTACTGAAACATGGGCTAAAAATGAATCTGATTTTGACAATATATTAAATGAAATCAATCTATACGCATCAAACGTAAGCACCTTGGTCGCTATAGTGGCGGTATAGCTGTTTATATAAAGCATAATCTCAATGATGTTTTACTGAGAGTCTATCCTGAATGGACTGATTGTATTTGCTTTATAACAAATATCCCTATAGTGTTAAATAAAACCTTGATACTGCTATTTACTTATGTCCAACCAGAGACACCAGACAGAAAAGATGGCATTGAGGTCCTCTGTAACAGACTGGGTGTACGCAAAGAGGTCTATCCAGACAGTGCTGTCTTACTTGGCGGAGATCTGAACGCCAGGACTGGTACAGAATCTGACTACATCGAAGATGAAAGCATCGATTATCTCCTCCTGGATGATGCAGTCTACCATTCAACGACGTGTATTCCGCCGCAACGTCGCAATAGAGACTGTCTAGTAAATAATTATGGAAAACAACTATTAGATTTGTGCAAAATATTTGATTTGAATATTGTTAATGGTAGATGGCCAGGACCCTCTGACGATTTCACTTATATTGGTCCAAATGGTTTTAGTACCCAAGACTATTATTGTGTTTCATCCAGTATTTTTTCTCTTCTTTCAAACTTCATTATTGACTCGAGAACTGAATCTGATCATCTCCCTCTGTCAGTATCACTAAGCACTGAAACGTATACGAACAGAACACCTAGTATGAATGATTCTGTACAATGTCCTGACAGGGTTAGGTTTAGATGGAAACATGGAAAACAGGATGAATTTGTAAACGGGTGTAAATCAATAATAACCCAAACAGGTCTAAATGATTTTCTAGAATTGGTTCATACTGACACTGAATCTGCAGTTAATTTCCTAGTAAAAATATTATCTGACTGTGGCAAGAATATGCGTGTCTCTAATAAACAATTCATTACAGTTCAACCAGAATAGTTTGATTCTGAATGCGAAAACGCAAAATATAGAAAGTATTATCAACTAAATATATTGAGAGTATATCCATCAAAAGATAATTTCGATAACCTTAAACATTCGAGAAATGCATTTAAGAAGCTATGTCATCAAAAGAAAACTGAATTCAATAAAAATATTGGAATACGAATGAGCGAAATCTCAGATAGTAATGATTTTAAATCATTTTGGAAAATAGTTAAGAAGTATACCTCAAAATCTTCAGGTGAAACTTCTACATCAATGAATGAATGGAAAGAATATTTTCAAACCTTATTAAATCCTCAGAATAATGATAATGGAAACACTTTTGATGCCCATGTTGATGCTTTTATTCATAGTCACAACGTTGATAATTGTGAAGATTGTATTAATAATGATTTGTCGCATGATATTACTATTGAAGAGGTGATGAGTTCCATAGATAACCTTAAGTACAACAAATCACCTGGAAATGACGGTATACCGTCCGAATTTTTCAAATCTATCAAAAAGGACATTTCACAATATCTAGCCCCTCTCTTTTCACAAATTTTAAAGACTGGTCAGTTTCCCCATTCTTGGACTGAAGCAATTATTGTACCTTTGTATAAGAAAGGCAGCCGCAATGATCCTAACAACTATAGAGGTATTTCGCTATTGAATACCATGGGGAAACTTTTTACATTTATTCTTAACAAAAGACTCACAGATTATGTCGAAAGTCTTGAAATTGTTGGTGAATACCAAGGGGGGTTTCATAAAAATCATTCAACAATTGATGACATATTCATTTTACAATCCTTGATTCAGAAATATATCACCCGTAAAGGTAGCCGATTTTACTGTGCCTTTGTAGATTTTAAGAAGGCCTTTGATTTTGTGAACAGAAAAAAGTTATTATATGTACTACTTAATAATGGAATCCATGGACAATTCTATAAAGTTTTAGAAAGTTTATATCATAATGTTAAATCAGCAGTTGTTATCAATGGTGGTAAGAAACTCTCTGACTATTCAACTGTTCTGTCGGTGTGCGACAGGGCTGCACTTTAAGTCCTATTCTGTTCTCTTTATTTATAAAAGAACTAGTGGAAGGTCTACAACTTGAATTTGATAATGGTGTGTTTGTGTCAGTAACTATGTACAACATTTTAGCTTTATTATTTGCTGATGATTTAGTATTAGTCAATGTTTCCCCATTGAAGCTACAGAAGCAACTTGATTTTCTCCATCGATATTGCGTTAAATGGGGAATGGAAGTTAATTTAGAAAAGACCAATATAATAATCTTTAGAAATGGAGGTCCCTTATCAAAGCATGAAAGATGGTATTATAATGGTTTTGAGATGAAGATAGTAAATGCATATAAATATCTGGGTGTTATGTTCACACCAAAACTTGTTTGGTCTCGAGCATGTTCAGTTCTTTGACAACAAGCAAACAAAGCTCTTCTGCCTATTAAATCTTTAATTAGGAAATATGATATTTGTCCAAAGAATTCTTTTGAAATATTTGACCGCATGACTGTACCTATTCTTCTGTATGGTAGTGAAATATGGGGTTTTAAAAACATTGAGCAAATTGAAATTGTACATCGAAAATTTTGTAAATTTGTTTTAAATGTAAGTTTTAGTCTTCCAAACGCTATTGCATATGGTGAATGTGGAAGGAATCCATTGTATGTAAAATATTTCAGCAACTGTGTGATATATTGGATAAGGATCCTTAACATGCGTCCAAATAGATATCCCTATCAAACTTGAGAGATACATCGGAACGAAAATATCCCAATTGGGAAACATTTGTTTAAAATCTTCTGTTTAGATATTGATTTGGACATGTATGGATAGCACAAGGTGTAGGCAATGAAAAGCTGTTTGTTACAATATTTCGCCAAAGAGAAATGGACTGTGCTGTCAAAGATTGGCACTCTGCATGAGAAACTAAATCTTCATTATGTTTTTATCTATCTGTAAAATGTGATATTTCTTTGGAATCCTATCTTGGGAGTGGTTATCATTCAAAATACAAAAAAGCATTGCTAATGTTAAGAAGTGGTTTTAATAACTTTGGTGTCCAGTTATTAAGAAAAGACTCTGTACATGACGATTCACAAACCAAATGCTCACTCTGTAAAGTCATTGAAGATGAAGTTCATATTATGTTTTTCTGTCCAATTTTAAATGAACTACGTCAATACTGTCAACCAATCATTCAATCTAAGTTAAAGAATCTAACAAGTGTTAAAATGCTCCTTAATGATAAAAACTATGTCACTCAAATGTCAGTTGCCAAATATATTTTCAAAGTTTTTAAGATCCGTGGAGAAGAACTGTAACACGTAACCTGTATCCGCATGCACATTATGTACATCTATGTACTTTGGGGCAGATGGCCTTGAATTCACGAAATAAAGCTAATATTATTATTGTTCCTACTGATTGTATTGTTCCTATTGCTAATATTCTCCCTATTGTTCGTTATTAATCCTATTGCCAGTATTGTTATTATAAGTAACAATTCTCCTGTTGTATTCATTCTTTCTATGACTAATATTTTACTTATACCTCGTTATGTATCTGTGACAGGGTGAGGTCTACTACTACCTACTGGATTCCACTGGAGGGATATTTCTTTGGCCGAACAGGTAGAGTGTAGGACTCTCAACTCGGAGATCCCGTGTTCGAATCCCGCGTGGACATGAAAACATTGGATTTTCTTTCGTGCTATATATCTCATTGCCAGTAATATGACTATCAAAAGCAACTTTCCTAATTCATTCCAATTATCGCTCATATTCTACCGATTGCTCGTTTTTTATCCTAGTGCTAGTATTCTCCCTAGCCTCGTGCTAGTATTCTGGATATTTCCTCTTCATCTTTTCCTCGTACAGTTTATCAAACATCTCACTCTGTGCTACTGTGAAGTAGTTCTTCCAGTCACCCACAATTCCTGCAACAGACAATTTGGAACAGGTAACACAAACTGATTCTTCAGTTCTACGGATACCAGGAATAACATTTTAAATACATTTTAAAGGACATCCTTAAAGTTATGAAATGTAGTTAAAAAAGGGCAACTTCTTGTCAAAGTGGACCATTACGGTAAAACTGGGTCTCTGTAAGAAACATGGCTACCAAGACATTCTTTGCAAATATGCAATAGAAACACCTCAAAGGTGAAAGAAGACATTCAACTCTCATATCTATTCAACCTTCCAATGTGAATTTATGTTATTGATTTTCATGAAAATATTAAGAGGTTATTGATAAAATTCTCATTAATAAGCATTTCTGTAGTGGCCATTGTACAGGACCTCTGTCCGTTGTTTAATTCTCGACTTCGTCTTTCGCTAATAAAAGGGACCTCGATTCTCCTCGAAATTGTAACTGGATGAATACGGAATTCTTGATTTATCACATTATTAGGCACCAACCAACCTTTCCTGAAGTAACCCTCTTCTCCCTCGTTCCATTTCATATGAAATGTTTGATCTTTTTCTTTTTCTGACACATGCTTCAACTTCTCGAAGCTACACGCCTCGGCTATTTCTCTGCACATTTCCTCTGACAGAGGTCGCTCTAGGAACTCAGCAACTCTACACACTTCCTTGGCACAATCCTGGAAATATGAAATGTGTATAAGAGGTGACGACTTCTGTCATTTTATGACGTTTTGCTTTATTGTTTACTTATTGCAACTGGCCTTTCTTCTTGGACATTGGACATTTAGTTCAGTATGTAACGTAATTATGGGCACAAAATGAAAGGTTATCCTATTATTTTTAAACTCATCCGCTAATTTGGACTTTCATATGGATATATCAGAAAGATATAATAACAATAATAAATAAATCAGATTTAAAAGTAATATTATAGTTACTTTGGCAACTTCAGTGTACAAAGTTAAGTTTAATGTGATCCTGAACTCCACCGTTTTTCCATAGAATGACTAAAATCACCTTATCCAGAACACGTACTTAGTTTACTTCCTTTGTATTTTACACATAAAAGTACTACAACCTTGATAATTGCATCAAGTTAATTTTTGACACTCTATAAGGGAAAACTTTATTCTGGTATAGAACAATTGTAATGTTCGGAAACTGTATTTTGAGCATAAAATGGCTGATTAGAAGAAGCCAACATTTGAACTTCAAGTCATCACATTCAGTCACTTAAACTGCAGGTTCTCCCCTCTCCTCCACAAAACTATACAACAGTAAATGGCTTTTTTTTATAAACTGATTATTTTCTTACTGTAAGACTAAATGTGAAGAGGAACATGACGAGTGCCAATGTTATGACCTGGTTTAAAACACAATGATTAAATCAAAGTAATTTCAAACCTGGAAGAAATAAACAAACTCAGTATCAATATGGATTACATTTTGTATAAAAAATACACGAGTTTTTTGGAAATTTGATAAAAAATAACTGTTGAAAATAAATCGCGACTGGTACATTGGTAACTGATTACTGTGAATAGTATGGATAAAGATATGGCAAAACCTACCCGTTTCATGTCTTCATATTTA
Organism: Steromphala cineraria; assembly: GCA_916613615.1. Lineage (NCBI taxonomy): Eukaryota > Metazoa > Mollusca > Gastropoda > Trochida > Trochidae > Steromphala > Steromphala cineraria. Next base: position 1,950,055 of record OU744734.1, read on the forward strand.
ACATAACATATTTCACAATCCGGATGCTCCTCCTTCACGTTGTGCCATTGGTTCACGTGGTCAAACCAAGTTCCGAGTACACCTGGAATTCCAAAATGATTAAAAATGACAAAATAAGATCTTGAAATAAAACAAATCAGGTATAGTGTTTCGATTCCTTGCTATATCCATATAACGATGGTATGCGTGAACTCATTCCATTCCATAGGTCAGATACCATAGGAAGGTCACGAGTTTCGTATAATTCGTATCTAATGAGACCGAGTGTGGTATTTTATTTATTACACACGTTTAGAATAGACACATTTGTTAATAATCCTCATTTTCGTGTATGGCATCAAGGAAACAATTCCGAAAACCCGAAACCGGTTTCAATAACCAAATGCGTAAAAATCGACGTTCGTGATGTGACCAGTCCATTTGCACAGTCGCTCATTTAAACATGCGAAGAAAGAGAATAGTTTCGAGTTTCCCTTAAATCAACCAATATTACAATGTCAAAAATGGTCCAATTCATCGATGATGAGTTTTGATTAACGATTAATTAATGATTGTTAAAGAAAGTGTAGAATGTAAACATTCAGAGTCAGAGTCGAATCTGTCACCGCTCTCCTCTCGGTCGGCTCGCCATGTTCAAGCGTCAAGGATGACGTGCGTCGGTGTGGCTGGGCCAGCGGAAACATTGACTCTGTTGAAAACGGATTGGACTTACCAACGGGTAATGTGATGGAAGATCTTTAATTTGAAACAAACACCATTTCGAACTTTTCTAGGTACTTCAAATGAAACGATAGAATCGATATGGATGATAATGAAAACAATGACGTGCTCGGAGAGTGATCCGACATGTCAACGGGAAGGGCAAGGTCATCGCCTTGTGTAGCTAATGCGTGTTTGGGGATTCCCAATTTCCCTGTGATGTGTTCCTGACTCCGTGACTGCATTTTAATCATGTTCATTCTCAGTGCTTGTCACATTTGATAGCATTAATATTTGGCTTGATCGACCCACATGTTATCACTGACAAACCGTGCATGATGCGATGTCCGGGTGTTGAACTTACAGTTGACGTTGTAATGTAGATCTAAGTAAAAATATTATTAATGCATTCGCTGATCTATTAATTTTTCATGAAATCGATTTTGCACACTGATCAAATCGTATGTTTTCTAAGAATCTGTCTATGTTACATTGTATCAACTCTTTTAAGTACGGTATATAAAGCGGTAAATTTGAAGAAACGACTTGTTTGTTATTAATTCGAAAAAAGTTCCGTTTTAGTTGACCCTAAATGAGAGGTCATTGGTTAACCAATCAAATCTGTAGAATGCGAGGTCATGTTGATACGACACAGGTCAACGCAATACGACACACGTGTGTCGTACGAGATCAGTATGCCATCACTTGTACGTTACCTACGTGTGTAATAAACAGTAATATTCATCGTTCTTCGATTTTATTTTTAACCTAATCGACATACGTTCAACACATTCAATTTATCAATGAAACTTAAAAATAGTCCCGTCGACCAATCGTCTTTTATTCTCTTGGGAACCGACCAATCAACGTTGAGAATCACTAAAAAGCACATGTGCGGATATCAAAAAAATATCCACTCGTGTATCCTCGCCCGTATGGGTTATCATTTAGAATATTGAAATGAAAGGCTGATTACTTTTAAAGGGGCAGTAGCACGTTTTTGATAATTTTACATTTTAAAATGTTCACTGATAAATGTACGTTAATGCTAAATGTATCATTTTGATAGTGTCAAAAATCTCAAAACACAAACTAATTATCCATAGTCAGAGGACAAAGTATGAAGATTCCCCTAAAATAATTGGACGGCCATTTTGTGAGAACACCTTTTATTCATTTTGGGTAAGAAAAAGGAATCACATGGCTAAATTTTACATTATATATATTTGAATTATAACTGCTCCATTAAGTTTATATGCATTGTCTTTCAATTGGAACCATACATTTTCATTTTCCTGACATCACCTTATATTCCTCTATAACGTTTTACTGTCCCTTTAATAGTTTGTACTAAACTGTAATGCATTGGTCATGTTAATTTTTACAAGAAATACATAACCCACTAGTGCCAAATCTCATATTATATCAACAAAGAAAGTTTACTGACTTGGTCACTTGGGTGGATATACTTATATGATTTAATGTCTGTAAAGGGAAACTGATACTTTATTCATTTTGGTAAGGGCAATAAGGGAATACGCAACTTTACCTTTATTTCAACAAGGTGTAAGAACTATATCATCCAATATTTGAAAGGATACTCAAGCATGGGCGGATGGCTTAACTAAATCAATGTTTTAAGCGGCCACCTAATAACTACCTTTACTTATTAAATTAAGGTATTACGAGATTAAAAGTATTTCCCGGTTGTGTTTACAGTTTTTATGAACCCTTAACATCCCATGCGTGAGAAGATACTAAAACAAATATCAATTGACACCCACCTGCATGGAAATAAACAGATATCAATTAACACCCACCTCCATGGAAATAAACAGATATCAATTGACACCAACCTCCATGGAAATAAACAGATATCTATTGACACCCACCTGCATTGAAATAAACAGATATCAATTGACACCCACCTGCATGGAAATAAACAGATATCAATTGACACCCACCTGCATGGAAATAAAGGTGGAGAAAGTCTTGCCATGTGCCCGTGTAGGTGGTGAGTCCCTGTGGGTTGTCTCTCCACACCTGCTTGATGTGCTGATTGTAGGAGGACACGACCACGTCCTTGGGGTTCCTCTCTACATACACCATCTTTATCGGCTTCTGCCATAGCACTACTGGCAGCATTCTGAAACAGGACATAAACAAGGAATATGATGAATAACAGAATTTGTTTAATCATTATGACCAAATCCAAACAACCTGTTTCAATAAACCTTTAATCTAAATGAAAAACAAATAAAATCCAAACTACAAGCAAACCCTATTCTGATGCCAAACCTTAGACCTCGTACAAAACCAGTTCACCTTTAAACCATTACCCCAGATAGTCATTATGACTAATAACAAACAATTCAAACTGAACCGACAATCTTACTTATTACTTTTAACTTTCTTATTCTTGTCTTAATCCAGAAACGAAAGCAACAAGTAAACGCTGTGAAAATGCAACTTCATCATACTTTGGAAGCATGTGGGTGTGAAGTATCCGGGGCGAGTCCAGTTCTTCTAATTCGGACTCAGTCCTCAGTTCCAGCCATGCGTAGTTTTGCCAATGTTTAGCGTACTCTGCTTTACCAGCCACAATCATGCACAGGATCTCCCACATCCAGTGGGTCCCTGGTGGAAAGAGAATGACAATGTATGCGACTATATAATGTAATATGACAAATAACACGTATTCATATTTATTACAAACGAAATTTATAGTTCCCTATTTTTTAGATACTCATGCCTTTGATGTCGGTCCGGGGACTGCTCAAACTAACTTTCACTAGTTATTTTGTAAAGAGAATTGTCTGACCTTAAACCCTAAAAGGGACACTTAGTTTACTCTCCTAGCTCAATTATGAACTTTATAGCATTGCCATCTTGAAATTAACCGTTAACATGTTTTGTTTTGTACCATGAAAAGCATTTTAATGGATTCCCTGATTCCTGACCACTCATCCCATCAGGAACACCCAGAAGGACCCAGAGACCATCATGTTGAACTCCATTTGTCTCTTCCCCTCCTGTACTGCTTAGTCAAGTGATCTCCTATTGCTTACACCAGGGACGTTATATAACATGTATATAGGGTCTCTGCTCTACAGGGTTCAAAATTATGCTTCGTATGTTTGTCCATAGGAACCAAAGCTTGTCGAGGGCTGTGTCATAAATCACTTGTTAAAAAAAGATTGATACATGTATTTGTAACCAAACAGTTGGTTTTATGACAGGAAAGGACACAATATCAAAAACATATATCTGTGCCAAATCAACTCACCAGATTTTGGATTAGTACAAAGCAATATGTCATCGTCTCTGAGTCGCCTCGCCTTCAGGTTGGCGATTAAATCGCAATAAGCCTTGGGTACAACCATCCCTTCACACATGGACATCTCGGCGTTCAGGCCTGCCTTCATCCATTTCTCCGCGTAGTTGGGCTCTTCTGCCATTTTTCTGCGGAAGCAGGAATGAATTCGAAATGAGATTCATAATTACACCATGTGCAAATGGCGAGATGTTTTTTCTGTAAGATTAATGTCCTATAAGCAATATTCCCAGGGTCCGTAATCTGGCCAGTGTGAAGCTATCTCAGGTTTATGGGTCACATATTTTTTAATAGTCAACATCTCATTTTGATTATCTGATAACTATCAATTGTTATAATGTGACAGGATATAAATATTTAGTTTACGCTAATATATTCATTTTGTTAGTTTTAACTTATTATTCATAGTATTCTTAGTTTATTTCAACAATATCTTTAAACTTATTATCAATTTACTACAACCTAAAGTTAGGCTTACAAACTCAAACCTTAATGTACTAATGCACTCTTGTTTAAACTAATCAATTAGCTTATGCAATAGGCTTCATTGTTTTACGCTCAGGCCACTCGGCTATTGTTCTTGGCTGGTCAGCTTCTATGCTTGGCCATACTTTTCACTCTTTCTCATAGCACTTTTATCTATAAAAGTGGCTACATTTCTCTATTCGCACACATTCTGGCACAGTCACGCACGGAGAGGAATCATAATTTGGGGTAAGATATATTCTTTAGCCTTTTTGTATATGTTTATTTTATGGAATAGATTAATATTTGTCTATTCATATTATTGTGTATGCGTAAATCATTCATGTATATTTTATACTAGTAGTATTTAAACTAGTATTATACCATGTGGTACATATATATTTCCATGTTCAGTATTTGAACATGAATGAGATTCATTTAAAGTGCATTTCAGTATATCATGTTTGTAATTATATTTCCTGATTTTATCTTATCTAAATATACATAAATATGTTATTATCATATGTGCATTCATTATTATAATATCATAAGTACATATTGGTATCATTTATCATAGGTATCTGTGTGCACGATGGCAATCTCAGCAGCACATGTTTGTTATGCCTGCGTCCCTGAGACGAGGTGAGGGTTCTTTTATAATCATTTTGCCATGTATATTATATGCTACGACTTTGTATGTATTATGTATTCCATAATGTATGCTATTGGTGTATTTTACCACGAGTACTGTAACGCCCTCCGTTTCATAAAGTATTGTATACTTCTATGAATATATAAGGTATTCCTAAAGTATTGTCTACTTTAACAATTAATGTAAAGAAAGTAACTGCTGTGTTAACCTCTAACTGTAATTCTTTGTACTATTATCATATACTTTATACATATACTTATATTATCATCATTCTTATTTTAAGGGCATCAATCAATCAATACGAGATGAATAAATCCCTGATCCAACGCATCCTTTTGTGTTCTACTTTGATAACCACTTAAGACCTCTGCGACAATGGCATCCCTGGTGGGATCTCATCTCAACACCACGTGACTACCTGACCATCAACGTTTGGAACCCCCTTCGACTGTGCCAGTACATCTCTCTACGATATGTGAGACTATGTATATATTTTAAGATTTGTTTTGAATTGATTGTGACTTTGAAGTGAAAGAGACACATATCCATTATGTCCGTGATTTGCCAAGTGGAAGAGACACTTTACCTGATATATCAGCTCTGATGATGATGACGATGATGATGTTGATGACGATGATGATGATTTTGACAATGATGATGATTATAATTATTCTATTGTGATTCAAAAGACGCTTACCATATACATTTATTCTTAATATTTTGAACTGCTGTCTGTGATATATTTTGTATACATTCATTGATTCAACTGTGATAATCTACATTTACATTTCATATCTTGTAACACTGCTGTTATATTATACATGTAAATTGTATTATTTACTGCCTCCTGTGATATTCATTTACATTTATTTGTGATCACAACTTGTGTTTAACCATGTAATTTAGTTCATGCGCATTGACGTCACTATTTTACATCTGCATTCTGTTTAGCATACTTTTGTGTGGCCACTTAGTGTTTGTATTTAACATTGCAATGTGTAGCATATATCTATACTTTTATTAGTGGGAAATAAAGTTTTATAGTTTAGGTTATCTTAAACATGGGTTGTTAGGAATACTGCACTGCACCCTTGCCTTAGCCTTTGCTATCTGCTTTACTTTGCTGTCTACCTTACCTTGCTTACTTTGCCGGTTTAGTTATGTATTAATAAAACATATCACCTTTTGCTTACTAACAATAAAATGTTAGGTTAATTTATCAAAATAAAGTATAGCAACCATTTAACTTAATTAAGTTAGCTTAATCCAATAAAGCTTATACTTAGTAATTAGGTAATTAAGTGTGTTTCTTTATTCATTTGTATTCATCTTGTGTTTTTGTCATTCATTCAATCACTAATACATACTTCTTTCATTTCAGGTGTTTGAAAATGCTTTGATAATTCAATTGCGTGTTTCTTATTTAAAACATATGTTTGCATTAATTGTGTGTCATATTTCGTCAATTGATATGAAGTATCATTAACATATTTGATATCAATACATCAAAATATAATCATTACATTGTCATCTCAATATGCCGCGCCATTGTGTTAATCTAAGCTAGCTTGCGCTACTGCGTTTGTTACGCGCTGCTTGTTTTCTGTTGGCCATTATCACTTATTCACACATTTGTTAATATTTCACATTGTTACAATGGCTGATTTATCAAATGAAGAATTTGATTCAGTCATGGCCTCTCTTGGTAAACTTGGCATAGCTCCAGATGTCAGTTCACCAGCTGAGCTGAAACATTGGATGGCCTCCCAACCCAAAACTGAAGCTAAAGCTTCTACTGCCAGCCCTACTCCTTCATCACCTTGGCACGGTGAGCCTTTAAGTATTCGCCAGGCACCCAGGTTACCCACCTTCTCCTGGGATCCTGGTGCAAGAGGCGAAGCGTCCTTTGACCTTTTCGTCATATGAAGTTGAACGTTTACTCCAAGATGACAAGAGCCCCAAGGAAGACTTAGTTAACACCATTCATCGTTCACTTCGTGGTAATGCTGCCAGGATTGTTATGAGGCTTGGACCATCTGCATCCATTTCCCGGATCCTACAGAAACTCAAGAGCATCTTTAAACCCAGTGAGATAGAGGAGAATCTGTTAGCCCAGTTCTACAGTGCCAGACAAGGAGCTACAGAGGATGTGACGTCATGGGGATGTAGGCTTGAGGATTTACTGTACGAGGTCAAGGCTCAAGAATGTCTCAAGGGAATGGATGAGGAACAGATGTTGAGGAATGTGTTTTGGACGGGATTACGCCAGGATCTTAAGGACATAAGTGGCTATAAGTATGATACCATCACCGACTTTGATCGCCTGAGAGTGAAGATTCGTCGTTTGGAACATGCTAGAGAGATAAGGACAAGGGAAACACAGCCTAGGAAGAATGTACCTTCGAAGCAAGCTGTTGCTACCTCTACATCAGACAACTCAGACATGACAGAGTTAAAGGGCATGATTCAACGTCTCTCAGCTTTTTAGTGATTCTCAACGTTGATTGATCGGTTCCTAAGAGAATGAAAGACGATTGGTCGACGGAACTATTTTCAAGTTTCATTGATAAATTGAACGTGTCGAACGTATGTTGATTAGGTTAAAAATAAAACGTAGAACGATGAATATTACTGTAGTCATATAACTTACAGGTTGATATTTAAACGCAGTATTATTTGAAACTATTCATCTACGTGTTAAATTTCATTGTGATCTCAAGATTGTGCTTTTTCCAAAGGTACAATAAGCGCTGTCTGTTTGTAAACAAACATGGCTGCCATCGAAAATTCATGAAATCTATCCAAGCACAAGAATTTCACTGATCCATTAGTAATTATTAACACATAAAAACCATAGGGACTCAAATTCAATACATACATTCATGAAAACAGTAAATTTTACAAATCAACATACTCATAGTTGATCAGCCCTGGGAACAATCCCACTGTGATCAGAGGCCGATTAGAGTTATCGTTCTTGACACTTGCTACGTGAATGAAAGTAACGTCGAAAGAAACAAATGTTGTTCAAACTTCAGATTATTTGATTATCCTGACATACAGACTTGTTTTGATGCATTCTTTGTAAGTTTCTCTTAAAGATATTGCCACTTTTATCAATTATAATTTTAAAAAATTGACAGGTTTTTGACATTTTCGTTACAACATTGTGCCGTCAAAAACACATCACAGTGGTAGTATGGCGTGACGATCGGCTGATTCAAATACTTATTATCTTTATCAAATAATGTTGTTTGTTAAGAGTTTTATGTGTGTTAATTTGTTCAAGGTTGAAAAGTGTATTATATCATTCAGGGCACTATTTTCGTCATTTTCGTATTGTTTTGAAACTGAACTAGATTCCGATGCGTTGTTGACTAATTCACTATGGAGATGTTCGGTTGGACACGCGTATGAATACTGATCAGCTGATTGGTATCACTTACTACACCATTACATACGATTTCTCAATCGCATTTTTTCAGTCGTTTGTTAATTATATTTCATTATAAATTGGTAATATATAGAATAACCAACTCGGTACGAGTGATTACGTGATATCTGCCCTCGTCAAAAAAATGTTCAGTCGCTCGCCAAGGTTCGCGACTGTGAGCATTATTTCGACAAGGCCAGATATCCCGTAATCACTCGTACCTCGTTGGTTATTCTCTAAACATATGTGGTAGATACATAGTTCTTAAATTATCATAACATTCACAAATCAATGCAAAATGAAACTCATCTTCTATTCCTTTGTTACACATGGGGCATATACGCTCTTCATAATCAATTCCCATCCATCTCTCTTCATTTACCTTTAATCGTAAAATACCGGCTATAATCCTAACTAAAACATCTCTGTGTTTTTTATTACTTAGTCAGTGTTAACAGTCAGCATAGTGAAGGAGCATGTGCATAATACATCACTTATTGGAAAATTCATAACTATCCGCGAAATTTTGAAAAGAATAAAATCAGTCTAAGTGAAAAGCGTACGAAATTCCTTTCACATCATTGTGAATGTATTACTATTATCCCAACTTTATGCATGTTGACATTTACGTGGCTCGATACAACATTAAGGGGTGGTTCTTGATTGGGTATATTTAAATACCGTTTAATGGAGTGCATTGAAGTCGACATAAAACGAACTTTGGACCTGCACTGTCATGCTCGCATAGACATTTTACAACCGAGTTTTCTTTACTTTAAGGCCCAATTTCTCATGAGGCAATAGCATGTGATGTCTCTTAGCTATCACTTGTTTGGGGTTTAAATAAACGACACTGATCCATTTCCGTTTTTGGAGTTAACCTTTATACTCCATTCCTTCCCCACAGAGGCAGCTCAGTGAGAGTAAGCCTACTCGGGTATGACTGAGCTGCCTCTGTGGGGAGAGAATGGATATATTCATGTCCGCTATAGATGGTATTATTGGTACTACTACCAACATAGAGCATAGAGCATAGAGTAATGTCAAATATGTCTTCAGATACAATTAAGAAGTCAAGTCTAGCCTGTTGCCTTGGATTCTTTTTCCACCAGGTGAATTTTCTTGTTTTATCATTAAGTTTTCTCCAAATGTCAATGAGGTTATATGTCTTAAGAAATTCCAATACAGTCTGTCTTGAATTGGGGTTATTTATTTGCTTATAATGTTCAAGATCATTTTAAGTCTGTACACTGTATGCATTTACACTCAGGTAGTTACCATCTTCTAACAATATCAATATTAACAACAATTTCATATATGTGCATATATTATTTATTCAAAATTGAGCATGACATTGAACATATTTGTAAAAAGTGATATTTCAAAAGTCATTTTCAAATTTTCTAAGAAACACTACACTTAATGATAAAAGCATATAGTCGACTATTTAAAGTCTTCTGTCCTTTTCTATTTGAGTAAAAATGTTGTCATTTGTTCAAAATCTAGTTCTAAAAACCCTTAGTATTGCACGGATTGAAGTGTCATGCTTGGATTGAAGCATTGAAAGTCATTGTCGTCAATTATCATCGTTCTTTATTAATTTATGAAAGTACAGTTTAATAAAGTATCAGGTAAGTTAAAACTAGCTTTAACGATAACCTTTATTACGAATCTCAATGTTTCTAAACAGATTCAGTTTGAGACAGAATATACAGGTCACATTCAATGATATTCAGAGTATTTCCTCTTCATCTTCTCCTCGTACAGTTTATCAAACATCTCACTCTGTGCTACTGTGAAGTAGTTCTTCCAGTCACCTACAATTCCTGCAACAGACAATTTGGAACAGGTAACATAAACTATTCAGTTCTATGGATACCAGGAATAAACTATTAAATACCTTTAAATTACATCCTTGAAGTTGAGGTGATGAAGGATTATGAAATGTAGTAATAGATGTAGAACTTCTTGTTTCCAGGAAGGCGACGGTTCGACATAGTTACACTTGCTCGAAAATTACATTATAATCTATGTCGAATCGTTTTCCTAGAGCAAGGAAGTATATATATATCTATATTTTTATTATTTCCATCAACCAAACAAGTAAAACTAATCTCCGACGTAACTACTTTAAAGTTTGTATGCTAACAAATCAAAGAATTGAATGACTTATTACTCGCCTGTGTAAGATACCGCAATGTGATATTCATAAGGCATTCTAAGATGCCTAGCGGTTAGAACAATCGAAAAAAAAGTACTTTATCAGACAATAAAGGTATAGTTTTTACATGACGTAACAATTGAATGACGCTATCCGCTCTTCCCCGCTGCCCCCTCGTTTATCACGCGTGTCCATGGTAACCTTTGATCTCAGTTCTATCAATAGACATGGCGCATCCCTATCAATTGTTGATTGGCGATGAAGTTTCGTTTAACGGAGAGTTTTGTCGAGTCGTGGAGTTTTATTTACCAGGAAGAAATATGGCAATGAAGTATGTCGTAGAAAACAAGAGAACTGGATGTCGAAGATGTGTTTTTAAACATGAAATTGACTTTAATGACAGTGATGATGACATGTTGCTCAGCGTTCCGGAAAGCCCACCTGCGTTAATTACACCTGAGCCGATTCGACCTCCTCAGGATAAATCAAGATTTGGGAATGTAGACAAAACCAGATTGCAACAACTAGCTAAAAGTAGGAATCAAAAGTCAACGGAGAACAGCACAAAATGGGCATTAAAGATTTTTTGAGGTACGAAATATAGTTATAGAATCCCTGACTATTTGGGAACCGAATTAGGGCCTAAATTTCACTTTACTCGAAGATGTTTTATAATGTTATAACTATAGTCAAAGAAAATGGATTGAAGATATTTTCATTGTAGCAGTAAACAAATGAAAATAAAAACCAATGATTCCCCTCTTTCTCTTGTAAAGAAAGTCTGGTTTGAGGTCACCCTTCACTTCCGTAGGCTTGGCATAGAGGGTCTTTGTAGTCTCAGGGGAGACTCGTTTGTTTTGTCACAGGATGACACTGGGGCCGAGTATTTTCAGATGGCGTACAATGAGGCCGACAAAACGCATCATGGCATTAACAGTAGGGAACATTCCAAACGGCCACGTATGTATGAGACAGGTGATGAACGGTGCCCTGTACAAAACATGAAATTGTACCTTTCCAAACGAAATCTGTCAGTGCATTTTTTCAGCGTCCACTTGTCATACCAAAGTCAGACATTTGGTATGCACAGTCGGCAATGGGCGAGTGCACTCTTAAAAACATGATGGCAACAAATTCCGCTGCAGCGGGTTTGTCTAAAATCTACACGAACCACTGTGTTCGTGCGACGGCAGCAACCAAACTTTCCGAAGCCAGGGTTGGGGCCCTTGGTATTATGTCCGTCACAGGTCACAGAAATGAACAGTCGCTGAAAAGCTATATAACCACTCCATCAGTAGCTCAGCGAAGGGCATTTAGTAACATCTTACAGGGGAACAACGACTCCGCTGAATCCAAGGCTCTGCCTCCGACATGTTTACCTCCGTCGAGTGACCACGTTGAAATTCCACGTCAGGTCACGGCGCCCTGTAGCATTTGTGACGTTGACACACGTCAACCGTCTCTGCCAAACAACGTGTCATATAGCTCAACCAATACAGTTTGTACTCCCTTTCATGGGGTACAGCTCCTCCAGTCAGCTAATATTAGCGGTGGTACCATCAACTTCAACTTTTATGACAACAGCAAAAAATGAATGTTAGACCACGCTTCCTGACAAACAATACCCATGATTCATTTTAGAATGTCAATCACGTGATAAGCCTTATATGGGCAGAGTGGCCCGCACTGCATGATCGCACAACTTGACTGTTCAAAAGTAACATTTTATTAAACAAGAGTTGTCTGAGTTTTTTGTTTTGTTTAATCAATGAAAAAAATAACAAGAGAACAAAATTCTAAACTTTATAAATGAGAAAATAAAACCGCTACATTAACATTATCAACTGTTTAACCAATACACAATATTTTTTAATTAGGGGGTGAGTTCGAAACATGGAATAGCCAGCAGTTAGCCCTGTTCATGGATATTTAATTTAAGTTATTTTAACAATATTTTAATTTGAAATTATAAGAATGTTTATACTTCCCTGAAAATAAGTTTGGTATCTTAGAAAAGAAATAAAGTTTGCTCTACCCCAATGTGTTTTGTAATAAAGTATATTTTTGCCCTGAACTATTACAACTTTAAAGCACTCGGACTACCGTCCTCGTACTTTAACTATAATAGTTCAGGGCAAAACTATACTTTATTACAAAACACATTGGGGTAGAGCAAACTTTATTTCTTAAATATTAAACTATTGAAATATCACAATGCAAGTTTGACGTCACAGTAGAGAGTTGTTGTGACGTCCCAATGTAAGCGTGTAGTCACAATGGCTGCCGAGTCCCGGAACACGTTTTCGGAAAGTTTGCGTGACTTTTAGGGCAAGTAATAAACAGAATACTTAACTTCCTACCATTTAACACTATTTTTGTCATGAATGATTTGGTATCAAACTCACTTTCGCTCGTTTTATATAAAAGCCTCATAAAAATTGCATTAATTAAGGTCGTTTATTACCCTCTACAACGAAAACGAAAAAAAGAAAATAAAATAACCATACGACTTCTGAAAACATTTCATTACTACATTTTGAAATTATTAAATCACTATACACATTATTAAAAGTGCAATAAAATGAATTTTGACTTAACTATCAATCTTTTAGTATGGTTATTCAATATTTGCAGCTTAGACCATATGCTTCGGAAAGTGGACCATTACGGGAAATCTTGGTCTCTTTAAGTAAACATGGCTAAACAGACAATCTTTGCAAATATGCAGTAGAAACACAGAAGGGTGAGAGACATTCAACTCCCATATCCATTCAACCTTATATTATTGATTTTCATGAAAATATTAAGAAGTTATTGATATAATTGCTATTAATAAACATTTCTGCAGTGACCATTGTACAGGACCACTGTCCGTTGTTTAATTCTCGACTTCATCTTTTGCTAATAAAACGGACCTCAATTCTCCTCGAAATTGTAACTGGATGAATACGGAATTTCTTAATTAATTATATTACTAGGCACCAACCAACCTTTCCTGAAGTAACCCTCTTCTCCCTCGTTCCATTTGATATGAAATGTTTGATCTTTTTCTTTTTCTGACACATGCTTCAACTTCTCGAAGCTACACGCCTCGGCTATTTCTCTGCTCACATCCTCTGACAAAGGTCTTTCTAAGAACTCAGCCACTCTATATACTTCCTTGGCGCAATCCTGTAAGTCAGAATTGTGTATAAGAGGTAACGATTTCTGTCATGTTTTGACGTTATGCATTATTGTTTACTTATTACAGCTGGGCTTTCTTCTTACTGGGACATTTAGTTCATAGTTTAACGTAGTTATGGGCATAATATGAAAGGTTATCTTGTTATTTTGAAACTCATCCGCTTATGTGGACTTTCATATGGATATATCAGAAAGATATTATAAAAATGATAAAAAATTCAGATAAAGGAATAATATTTTCCTACTGTAAGACTAAATGTGAAGAGGACATGACGAGTGCCTATGTTATGACCTCGTTTAAAACACAATGATTAAATACAAGTAATTTCAAAACTTGAAGAACGAATAAACAAACTCAATGGTATGAATATGGATTACATTTTGTATAAAAAATAAACAAGTTTATAGAAATAAGATAAAAATAACTGTTGAAAATAAGTCGCTAATAACTACATTGGTAACTGATTAACACTGAGTACTGTGAATAGTATTGATAAAGATATGGCAAAACCTACCCGTTTCATGTCTTCATATTTAACATAACATATTTCACAATCAGGATACACCTCCTTCACGTTGTGCCATTGGTTCACGTGCTCAAACCAAGTTCCCAGTACACCTGGAATTCCAAAATGATTAAAAATGACAAAACAAGTTCTTGAAATAAACACATCAGGTATAGCGTTCCGGTTCCTTGCTATATCTATCTCATATATATATATATATATATATATATACGCTGTTGTCTCATAATGATTCATGCATTCACCCATTCCAGTGTGGTATGGCAGTTGCTTTTATCAGAGCGTTCAGATGTTTCTCCTGAGTGTCTACAAACTTTTGATACAACTCCATGTAACGAAAAGGGATAACAACTGTTCAGGTATAAAGATAATTTAGAATATTGAAAAGAAAGGACGATTATTTTTAATAGTTTGTACTTAACTGTTATGCATTGGTCACGTCAATATTTACAAGAAGTGAAATACATAACCCACTAATGCCAAACCTCATACATAAACAAAGAGAGTTTACTGACTAGATCTTTTGGGTGGATATTCTAATATGATTTAATGTATGTAAAGGAAAACTGATGCTTTATTTATTTTAATAAGAGCACTAAGGGAATACACCACTTTACCTTTCTTTTAACAAGGTGTAAGAGCTCTATCGTCCAAGAAAAGAAAAGATACTCAAGCATGGATGGATGGATAGATTTTCTGAATCAATGTTTTTAAGCGGGCACCTGATAACTACCTTTACTTATTAAATTAAGGTGTTTCCCGCTTGCTTTAACAGTTTTTATGAACCCTTAACATCTCATGCGTGAGAAGATACTCAAACGCATATCTGTTGACACCCACCTCCATGGAAATAAAGGTCGAGATAGTCTTGCCATGTGCCGGTGTATGACGGCCGCTGTTGAGTGAGGTCCTGCCACACCTGCTTGATGCTCTGATTGTAGGAGGACACGACCACGTCCTTGGGGTTCCTCTCTACATACACCATCTTGATCGGCTTCTTCCATAGCACTGCTGGCAGGAGTCTGAAGCAGGACATAAACAAGGAATTTGATGAATAACCTTTACTCTAAATGAAAAACAAACCAAAATTCAAACTTAAAGCAAACCCTATTCTGATGCCAAACCTGAGATCTCATACAAAATCAATTCGTACAAAACCATTCCTCTGCTAGTTATTATGACTAATAACAAACAATTCAAACCGAACCAACGATCTAAATCATCACTTTTAACTTGACCCGAAGATTACTTATTCTTATCTTAATCCAGAACCGATCAAGCAACAAGTAAACGCTGTGAAAATGCAACTTCATCATACTTGGGCAGCATGTGGGTGTGGAGTATCCTCGGCGGGTCCAGTTCCTCTAATTCTAACTCAGTCCTCAGTTCCAGCCATGCGTAGTTCTGCCAGTGTTTAGCGTACTCTGCTTTACCAGCCACTATCATGTTGAGGATCTCCCACATCCAGTGGGTACCTGGTAGAAAGAGGAATTCAAATCGACCCGACTTTATATGTATTAGGACAAACTAGATTAGTGTTTGCGGGACACCGCAAAACAGAGCAGCCCCGAACTTGGGGTTTCGCCTTACCCTGTTCCGCCTTCTACAAGCCTCAGCATATTGGGCATTTTCTTGTGACCTTGACCTTTGACACTCAAGGTCACGCAATCAATGAATACATTTAATCGAATATAACATTAATGTAAGGAATCAAAGTGTTAAAAATTAAAATAATCCATTTTCTTAATATTTGTTGACCTTGTTGTGACCTTGACCTTTGAATATTTGTACCCAAAATCTTTCCTAAATTTTGTACTTCTAAAGAGATGATATATACAAATATTTAAACTTCATAGCACAAAAACTATTCAAGTTATCACGTTTACAAGGAATTTTTAAGTGATTTCATAGCTCGTGACCTTGACCTTTGACCTTGAAAGTGAACATGTCATTGTAAGTCCCCACATGTGTAAACAATTATGCATGTTTATGAGTTCTGAAAAGCTTAATGGGATTAAGTTATATTCAAATTAGTTGCACATTGCAATAACACAAATCTCATGACCTTGACCTTTGACCTTCAAAATCACACAATCAATGAACACTTTTTATTGAGAATAACAATCATCTATTGATTAAAAGTGTTCATAGTTTTATAAAATAAAGCATTTTCGCAACACCATGCTAAAGTCGTGACCTTGCTGTGACCTTGACCTTCGACAGATTGTAGCGAAAACCTTTTCAAAATTGTTTACTCTTCCAAGGATGATATATATTAAATTAGAGCTTCATAGCACAAAAACTTTTCAAGTTATCACGTTTACAAATAATTTTTTAGAGATTTTATAGCTCGTGACCTTGACCTTTGACCTTGAAAGTGAACATGTCAAAATCGTTCCTCCGAGGTATAAGCAGTAACTTATGAATACAAGTTCTGGAAAGCTTAGCAGAAAAAAGTTATAGCCATTAGTATGTGCGCGGCGGACGTGGCGGAAACTGCACAAATACTGAAAGCAGCCCCGTCCTTAGACGGGGCTGCTAATAACACGTAATCATAATTATTACAAACGAAATTTATAATTTTCCGATTTTTAGGATATTCATGCCTTCGATGTTGGTCCGGGGACTGTGCTGAAACTAACTTTCACTAGTTATTTTGTAAAGAGAATGGTCTGACGAAAATCCCCGACCCTATAACCCTAAAAGAGTCGCTGAGTTTACTCCCCTAGCTAAATTATAATGTTTTTTTTGTACCATGACAAGCATTTCAGTGCATTCCTGACCATTCCTCCCATCAGGAACACCCAGAAGGAACCAGAGGCCATCTAAGACATCATTTCCATTTGTCTCTTCCCCTCCTGTACTGCTTACTCTTCTATTACTCACCCACAGGGATCAAAATTATGATTCGATTGTTTGTCCATAGGAACCCTTGCTTATCAAGGGTTATGTCATAAATAAAAAAACTTTGATGCATGTATTTGTACCGAACAGTTGGTTTTATGACAGGAAAGGACACAATATCAAAAACAACATATATATCTGTGACAAATCAACTCACCAGATTTTGGGTAAGTACAAAGGAATATATCATCGTCTCTGAGTTGTCTCGCCTTCAGGTTGGCGATCAAATCGTAATAAGCCTTGGGTACAACTATCTCTTCACACATGGTCATCTCGACGTTCAGGCCTGCCTTCATCCATTTCTCCGCGTAGTTTGGCTGTTCTGCCATTTTTCTGCAAAAGCAGGAAGAATTTGAAATGAGATTCATAATTACATAATGTTCAAATGGCGAGAAGTGTTTTTCTGTAAGATTAACGTCGTATAAGCAAAATTCCCGTAATCTGGCCAGTGTGAAGCTATCTCAGGTTCATGGGTCAAATATTTTTTGATAGACACCATGTCATTTGGTTATCGGATAACTATCAATTGTAATAACGTTATGTAAACAGCCTATTCAATTGAATTGACATATCTTATAATTCGTTGTTTTCTCTACGGTGTGATGTGCAGTTCCACTTGAAAACCGTGTAAGTGGTATGTAACACCGAAACCTTGCATTTTTAGCTCATCAGGTCTGAAAGACCCGATGGGCTTATGGCATGGCAAGGCGTCCGGCGTCCGTCCATCCGTCCGTCCGTCCATCCGTCCATCCGTCCATCCGTCCATCCGTAAACTTTTCACATTTTCGACTTCTTCTCCAGAACCAATGACTCTAAAGAGCTGAAATTTGATGTGCAGACTCCTTGGCCAATGGGGATTCTAAATTGTAGATTTCGTGACCCCATGACCCCAAATGGGGTCACGGGGGTCAAAACTTTTAAATCCTATTTTCATCTTCTTCTCCAGTTCCAAAAGGTCTAGAGAGCTGAAAAGTTTTGAGTAGACTCCTTGGCCAATGGGGATTCTAAAGTGTAGATTTCGTGACCCCATGACCCCAAATGGGGTCACAGGGGTCAAAACTTTAAAATCCTATTTTCATCTTCTTCTCCAGTTCCAAAAGGTCTAGAGAGCTGAAAAGTTGTGAGTAGACTCCTTGGCCAATGGGGATTCTAAATTGTAGATTTCGTGACCTCATGACCCCAAATGGGGTCACAGGGGTCAAAACTTTAAAATCCTATTTTCATCTTCTTCTCCAGTTCCAAAAGGTCTAGAGAGCAGGAAATTGTGAGTAGACTCCTTGGCCAATGGGGATTCTAAATTGTAGATTTCGTGACCCCATGACCCCAAATGGGGTCACGGGGGTCAAAACTTTTAAATCCTATTTTCATCTTCTTCTCCAGTTCCAAAAGGTCTAGAGAGCTGAAAAGTTTTGAGTAGACTCCTTGGCCAATGGGGATTCTAAAGTGTAGATTTCGTGACCCCATGACCTCAAATGGGGTCACAGGGGTCAAAACTTTAAAATCCTATTTTCATCTTCTTCTCCAGTTCCAAAAGGTCTAGAGAGCTGAAAAGTTGTGAGTAGACTCCTTGGCCAATGGGGATTCTAAATTGTAGATTTCGTGACCCCATGACCCCAAATGGGGTCACAGGGGTCAAAACCTTAAAAACCTATATTCATCTTCTTCTCCAGTTCGAAAAGGTCTAGAGAGCTGAAAAGTTGTGAGTAGACTCCTTGACCAATAGGGATTCAAACTTGTAGATTTCGTGACCCCATGACCCCAAATAGGGTCACAGGGGTCAAAACTTTAAAAACCTATTTTCATCTCCTTCTCCAGTTCCAAAAGGTCAAGAGAGCTGAAAGTTGTGTGTAGACTCTTTGGCCAATTAAGATTCTAAATTTTACATTTAATTACCCCTTGACCCCAATTGGGGTCACAGGGGTCAACACCTTGAAGAACTATTTTCATCAAAAGTCTGATGAGCTACAGAGCCCATGGCTCTATTTTCCTTACATCAAATGACAAATTAGTATACTAGTTAGATAAACAAGTACAACTATGAACATAAATATGGTTTAAACATATTTTATTTCATAAAGAAAAATGGATTGGCGAACAAGCCACTCGGGCTTATATAAACGCCGCTTCAGTACACAATTACAAAGACTGGTACAAATGAAATGAAAATAGTAATGAAAACAGAGTAATATCTGCATAAGATATCCAAACAATAATTACATAAAGAAAGTCGTCATATTGTTGTATTGTTGGGTATGCGTAATAATAATGGTGGATTAAGCTGCAGTTCAAAATTTTAATATTTTTAGAAATCGCTTGCTTTTTCTGATAAATTGATGCAATGAGTTCAAGATTTTACTATTAGTGGCCTCATTCAAGGAGCTGTTACCATATAAAACCGTCGTTATGCCATACCCTTGATTATAAAAATACATATTTGGTCTTATATGACGATAGTTTTGACAGGTAAACAGAAAATGAATAACATCTTCGTTTAAGTGGCCACAAGAACACTTTGGTGTTTCGGATATATGTCTGTTATACCTATCCGCGTTCAGATCACTACAACCGAGCCTGAGGCGGCAATGAATAATTTGACAGAATCTATTACCGGTATTCAAATCAAAGTAATTTTGAGTGTCTGTAGGATTTATCATCGTTTTGAAGTGGTTTAAAGACGTTGCTTCGGTAATTTCCAGAGGCAAAGAATTCCATGAAATAATAGCACTTGGTAAAAAGGATTGTGCATATCTCTGCGTTTTACAATTAATTGTTTGGATAGAAGTACTATTCCTTAGGTTATAGTTACTTTGTTCAGATACTCTCCCCGGTACAAGTTCATTGAGATAGTCAGGAGCCATATGATGATACATTTTATAGAAGGCGAAAGCGATATCTGCGATTTTTAAATGTGCTGTAATTGGTTTCATTGTAAATTTTATTGTGGCTGATCCCTCGAACTGCACCGCATATAGTTCTTAAGGCATCTAAATGCAAATTTTCCAGTAACTTTGCCTGTTCAAGAGTACAATTATCCCATACCTGACAACAGTAGTCAAAGAGAGGTAAAATAAAAGACTTGTATAAAATATTTAATGTTTTACGAGTTAAGCGATATTTTAAACTTCTTAGACAATTTATTCTTGGGCTAATTTTCTTTATCATGTCATTAATATGTACTTTCCAAGAACAATCGCTTTGAAGTGTTAGGCCTAAGTGTTTATGATGTTCAACGTCTTGGATGGTTTCGCCATTCATCATCAAATTAGGTATAGTGTAATTTTGTGTTTTGCGACTGAAGGTCATGCTCTTAGTTTTACTGGGGTTAAAACTTACTTGCCATTTTCTGGCCCAGTCTGCAATTTTAGTCAAATCATTATTGATAGTTGCGGCTGCTGTAATATGATCATCTATAATAACATATATTGATGTATCATCGGCAAAAAGACGGATGTTACTGTCTACACCTTCTACAATGTCATTTATATAGACTATGAACAAAAGGGGTCCTAAGACTGATCCCTGGGGTACGCCAGCTTCTATGGAACTAAATCTCGAGCTAAAGCCATTTATTACCACTTTCTGCTTTCTGCTATCTAAGTAACTCTGAAACCATTCTAACAGTTCTTCTCGTATACCATATGCGTGAAGCTTGTGTATGATGTCCCTATGCCAAACTTTATCAAAAGCTTTGCTTATATCGCAAAAAACTGCTCTGATTTCCTTTCCTTGGTTGCCTGCACTGGAAAAGAAATTATAAAGATACGTTAATTAATTTACTGTGGAATCCCCAGGCATGAAACCTGATTGAAAGTTTGATAGAATATTGTTATCCCTGAAGAAATTGAAAACATATTTAAATACGCACTTTTCGAACACTTTTGCCATACAGCTAGTTAAAGCATCAGGTCTATAATTAGAACAGTCATGTTCATCACCTTTCTTATGGAGCGGAATTACGGAGGCTAATTTCCAATTTGAAGGAAATGTCTTATTTTGAAGAGAAATGTAAAAAAGTTTAACTAACAATGGGGTTAAATGAGGTTCAAGCATTTTTAGTACCTTATTTCCAATGCCATCAGGCCCCGTAGCTTTCGATGTATCTAGACTCAATAGAATATCGCGAACGTCATCATTACTAATCGTCAATGTGGACAAAACATTATTGATTCCACGAGGTTCAAATTTGGGAAGATCGGCGTTTGGGTCCGCGACTTTGGATTGTTCTACAAAACAAGTATTCATTATATTTGCAATATCTTGCGCATTATTATAAACTATGTCATTTGAGACAATCGATGGAAGTATCGATTTAGCAGACTCATTTGATTTCATATAATGTTTTACTAATCGCCACCACATTTTAGTGCCATGAGTGGTATTAATAGTTTCATCAACGTTTGCATCAAATGATCGTTTTGCGTTCTTAACTGATGATATTACTCTATTACGGAAAGCCCTGAACTTAACCCAATCATTCGGACGGTTTCGCTTTTTGGCTATCTTGTGTATTCGATTTCGGTTTCTTATCAGAGATCGGATTTCGTTATTCATCCATGCAGGATCTTTGGTTCTGATTGTTACATTTTATTTGGGATAAATTTATCCATAGTAACAAGTATATATGATGTCAGTTTATCAGTAATATTGTCTACGTTATTTGATGAGAAAAATGTGTCTGGGTTTATCTCCTTGATACTCTCATTCATGCCGTTAACATCTGCCAATGGATATTGGTATATTTTCCTTTTGAATGAATGGGTATTGTGCATAATTTCCGCTATATTAACATACACCGGGCAATGGTCGCTGCATATAGGATCTAATACACCGGCATGTTTAACATCATCACTGTGAGACACAAATATCAAATCGATCAAAGTTTTGCTATTTTCAGTAATCCTAGTGGCATTTGTGATTATCTGTCGAAGGCCGTAGATACTTAGTATGTAATATTTTTTTGCGTCGTGTTTGTTAAGAATGTCAATATTAAAATCACCTGTTATTATGGTGTGCATGTTGCGATCTATCGCGTTGCCTATTGATTCATCAATCAGATTCCAGTATTCAGAAGTCTTGTCGGCGCGATAGAAAGTTCCAATAATATAGTTTCTAGTTTTGCATTTGAGCTGTATCCATATCGCCTCAAGCCCGACAATATCTTAATCTGATAACATCAACGCACATACAGTTAACCAAGTCTCTGTTAGACAGATTACATCATAACATTCGAGTTCAATCGTTAGAATGTCCAATTTTTCTTTTAAACTGCGAACATTTAAATTTTCAAATCTTTACGCCAATTAGGCCCTGGATTAGGGTGAATATCGCCACAACAGAGTATCAATAACGAGAGCATTATTGAAACGGAAGTGCTGTATAAGCATCAGAATTTGAAAAAATGAAGGTAAAAAACAAATCTACACGAGTGTTTAGAATGAAGTGCTGCAGCGAACATGCCCACTGCCTGTCTATATTGTGATAACTCAACCGACATCAAACTTCATAAATAGATAATCAAATAGACAGACAGTGGCCATTGACAGTACATATAGGGAAACACCAGCAACATAGAACTTTACGTAAGTAGTTTCAGTCATTGTTGAACATCTAACAAAAACGTGTTTTTCATTGTCGCAGAAAAACCAAAACCAAAACATCAAAACAAAATCAAAAGTCATGTTCTCAATCAGAGAAGAAAAAAGAATTAGGAAAGAATTCGAGAATCCGGTTGTGCATGGAAAATATCATGGAGTGTAAAGATTGAGCTCCCGACTTTTCCCTCTCCGAATCCAATGTAATCTAGAATTCAAGATGAAATAATCGCCAGTACCTACTAAGAAGTGCAGGTAAATCAAAAAAACTATACACCCGACAGCTGATTTACAAAATTGTTCAGGAAAAAAACTCGATTATTCTAAATTACTACAGCTACAACAGTCAAAATGGCGACAACACGATCCTCGTCTTCAATGGAAGAAATTATCAAAGCCTCCGAGAAACGACTCTCGGAACTTATGTTCAAAGTACGGGATGAACTCAAAGACTGAATCATTGATGTAAAATCTGAAATTACGGAGCTCAAGACAAAAGTAGAAAGTGTTGAACATGACGTAGCGGAACACGGAAGCGAAATAACAACCGTACGCTCGGAAATGGCCGCCCTCAAAACGTCGTACGCAACACTAGAACGCCAGTGTATACTCAAGGACCTACACGACCGCAAACCAAACCTTCTATTCCATGGAATCCCTGAAATCCACCGTGAAAATACAGAAGAGGTACTTAAAGGTTTTTTTAAAGACAAACTTAAGTTTCCTGATTATAGGGTGAACGACATTTTGTTCAAAACAGTACATCGTCTTCCGAAGTCGGAATATCAACGTGAACATCGCCCCGCTGCGCCGACAAGACTTTTGTTAAGATGTCTGACCGTGACGAGGTTTTTGATGCAAAGAAACTCCTAAAGGGCACCGGCATTAGTATACAGACAGACATACCTGCACTGATGAAGAAACGAAGAGCGATTCTAAGTCGACAGGCAAATCAGATTCGTGAGGACCAGAAACTTTGGACCCGAGTGCGTGTGGTAGGCACAGAAGTTGTCTTAGAAGTAAAGGAACCACACAATCCCTCATCATCATGGAAGAAATATGACTAAGACTCGTGTAAACATGTATTTAAGATCAATACTTTCTTCTTAACAACAAGTGAAAACTGAAACAAAAACTGAACGACTAGTCATAATTTACATATAAACCATTACAACCATGCTCTTGAACATTGTAATGTTAATTTGATCTACAACAAAAACATCATAATACAGGTTATTGCCACTTCAATACTTCTTGTGTGACAATTATCTTACTACATCAAACTACTTTATGATAACTAGTTGTCAACTGACACTACGTGCCAATGCACGTGCACTTCGTGTAGCGGGAACACGCCACATGGTTGTACACAATCGATAGACAGACTGGGATACCTTGAACAAAACTTCTTGTACTTGCTATGTGATTTGTGTCATGAGTGATATGTTTTATTCATTCGTAAGGAATTCATAATGGATTTAAATGGATTACATGATTGACACATAACCTGTAAGTATGATCTTCGTTTCGCTCTTTATTGAATACTATATGCAAATTATTCACTCCGATTCCAGTTCTGATAATAATGACGGTGTTTTATACATCAAACTTTGCGATTGTATGTTCTGATAGTGTTGTCAAAATGTTAAAAGTTGTCACAAATGTGTGAATAGGATTTCCACACAGATATTGTATAAGGGAGGGGGATTAGCGGCTGCTAATGTGAATCTCTCCATGACGGTGGATGTCATGATTAGTTTCTTTATGTTTGTTTATATATTGTTTCCTTACAAAATCACTTTAATTCATTTTTGTGCTTTGCTAGCCTCATGCAACTTCCATTTGGGTACCATACCATGCCAATGTGTATCATGTGATGAACAGTGGTTAATAGTCCGAAAATAACATGACAGGAAAACTAAAATTCATTTCCTCAAATTGCCAGGGTCTTAACAGCTATAAGAAAAGAATGGATGTATTTGAAAATTTAAAAAAGAAAAAGGGAGATATTTATTGCATCCAAGACACTCATTTTACAAGGGATATAGAACAAAAAATTAAACTAGAATGGGGTTCATCAGAAACAAGATTCAGTTCTTATACTAGTCAATCAAGAGGTGTAGCCATTCTATTTAGAGACACTTTTGAGTTCGATATCTTAGAAGAAATTAATGACAAAGAAAATGGAAATTACCTTGTATTGAAAATGAAAACAAATAATGAGATATTTAGTCTGTCCTGCATATATGGTCCTAATATAGATACCCCAGAATTTTATGAAAACATCAAGAATATTATCAAACGTTTAGATACTGAAACAAATATTATATGTGGAGACTTTAACCTAGTTCAGGACCAACAGAGAGATACTTTTAATTATAAACATATCAACAATCCAAATTCAAGACAAACGGTCCACGATATGATGGAGGAGCTTAATCTATATGATCCATGGAGAGAAGCAAACATAGATTTGAAACGATTCACATGGAGAAAACCAAACCCACTAAAACAGGCACGTTTAGATTTCTTCTTAACGAGTAGAAGTTTAGAAAAATCAATCAAATCGACAAATATTACTACTAGCTACCGGTGTGATCACTCAATCATATCATTGGAAATAGAATTTACGAAATTAGAAAGGGGTCGAGGTTTCTGGAAATTTAATAATAGCTTGTTACATGATACTATATATGTATCTGGGGTTAAACAGATAATCGATGAAACTGTTGAACAATATCATACCAGGGACATTAGTGGTGAAAAACAATTGAAAATAAATGAGCAATTATTTTTTGAAACCTTATTATGTAATATAAGGGGGTTTTCAATAAAATATTCTTCAACAAAAAAAAGGGAAAGAGAAAAAGAAGAAAAAGAAATTAATGAATTACTTGAGACATTAGAACACGAATTAGACACATGCCTCAAGGAGGATAAGACTGAAACGATAGCGAAAATAGACGATATAAAAACTAGAAAACTTGAATTAAATAACAAAAATTCCTCAATAAAGCCATTACCAAGTTAAGTAATGAGAGCAAAATTG
This sequence comes from Steromphala cineraria, assembly GCA_916613615.1. Taxonomy (NCBI): domain Eukaryota; kingdom Metazoa; phylum Mollusca; class Gastropoda; order Trochida; family Trochidae; genus Steromphala; species Steromphala cineraria. The sequence continues at coordinate 1,976,050 of OU744734.1, forward strand.
TAACAGAGACAAATGAAATAATTCAACATGTAAAATCATACTACAATAACCTCTACACTAGTAAAGAAGTGAAGGATGAGAATCTTGAAAAGTTATTTGCAAATAAAGATATCCCTAAATTAACTAAAGAGGAATCAGAGAGTCTCGAAGGGGAACTCCAATACCAGGAGGTATTTAATGCCCTCAAGAACATGAAAAATGAAAAAAGTCCTGGTCCATCAGGATATACAACTGAATTTTATAAGTTTTTCTGGAAAGATATACACTCTTATTTAATTAACTCATTAAATGCATCTTTGAAAAAAGGCGAACTATCAGTGAGTCAAAAACAAGGGTTAATCACATGCATACCAAAAAAAGAAAAATCAAAAGAACTCATAAAGAATTACCGCCCTATATCATTACTTAACACATCTTACAAGATTGCATCAGCAACAATAGCTGCACGTATAAAACATGTCTTACCTAGAATTATTAGCGAAGACCAAAAAGGTTTTATGAAAGGGAGGTATATTGGAGAATGCACAAGACTAGTACAGGATATTATGGAATATACAGATTATATGAACAAACCAGGTATTCTGATACTTATTGATTTCGAGAAAGCATTTGACTCAGTCGAATGGAAATTCATCGATAACTGTCTGGATTTTTTCAACTTTGGATCATCTCTAAAACAATGGATTAAAACATTTTATTCAGACATTACCTCAAGTGTACTCGTTAATGGATTTGCATCAGATTTTTTCAAAATTACAAGAGGCTGTAGACAGGGTGATCCATTATCACCTTACATTTTCCTTATCTGTGCTGAAATACTTGCACATATGCTCAGAACAAATGAAAATATTAAAGGTATACAGATGCTTGACATTGAATATCTCCTGACTCAATTTGCTGACGATACAACAATAATTCTTGATGGAACTGAAAATTGTTTTAAGGCGACCATAGACACCCTAAATAAATATGCATCTTTCTCAGCTGGTCTAAAAATGAACATTGATAAAACTAAGGTAATATGGATTGGATCTAAGCAATATGCTTCTACAACATACTATAATTCGATCAGCATGGACTGGACACAACGTCCATTTACACTTCTTGGAGTACAATTTCACCATAATGTGGCAGAAATGGTTGAACGAAATTACAAAGATAAGCTTAAAAAAGTAGACAATTTGATGACACACTGGTCTCGAAGAGACTTAACGCCGATGGGTAGGATAACAGTTCTAAAAAGTCTCATTTTGCCAAAGCTTAATCATCTTTTTACATCCATCCCTAACCCGAAAATTGATATAATAAATAAGTTACAACAAAAATGCTTCCTATTTATATGGAAAGGTAAACCAAATAAAGTAAAAAGAAAACTGATGATACAAGACTTTGAACATGGGGGGTTAAAAGCACCTTCGATACTAGAAACTATACTATCCCAGAAAATATCCTGGATCCGACGATTGTACACAAATAATACTAAGTTGAATCACCTTGAAAATTGTTTCTTACCAAACACTGTTTTAGATCCTATAGAAATGGGCTCAACTTACCTTAAAGAAAATATTATACCATATATAAGAAATGTGTTTTGGAAAGATGTTTTTAACGCATGGGCCACACTGCAAGGTAAATTAACTGTGAGCGATATTCGATCAGAGTATCTTTGGACAAATGACAATATTCAGATTGCTCAAAAACCAGTTTTGTTCAAACACTTTGTGAAAGCAAAAATAAATTTTATAAATGATCTATTGAAAAAGGATGGCACATTTCTAAACTTTACTGAATTTCAAAGAATATATCACTTAAAAACTAACTTTTTGGAATTTACCGGTTTGATACACTGTATAAAGAAATATATTCAAACAACTTCACAAAATCTTCATAACAAACTCGATATGCCTTTCATTCCCAATAATCTTAAAGTACTTTATAAGGCTAAAAAGGGATGTAAAGATTTCTACATGTATCTTATCAAATCCGGATTGCCATCGGATATGCTCAGTAGTGAGAAAAAATGGGAAACCGATTTTGAGTCTTATTTTCAAAAGGTAGAGTGGATCATATATAATTATGTACCATTCCGAAGCACAGGTAGTTATAAATTAAGGTGGTTTCAGTACCGCATTATTCACAGAATTCTAACAACGAACAAAAGTGCATTTCTTTACAAATTACAAGATTCCCCACTGTGTACTTTTTGCAAATGCTCAAACGAAACCATAAAGCATTTATTATTTGATTGTGTACATGTAAAGAGTCTGTGGCATCATCTGTTGGAATGGATAAAATGCAAAACTGGCATAAGATTGAAACCCGATATTTTACACTTAATTTTGGGCTACAAAGAAAAAAGAAATGACGTTTTGAACTTGATCTTTATTGTAACCAAACATTTCATATATACATGCAAATGCAAAAACAGAAAACCACATATAAACGGCCTAAAATCGGTTCTTCAAGACACATATGATGTCAGTAAACAGATCCTCTATACGGACTGTAGATATGAAAAATTCATTTCCTTTTGGTCCTCTTGCCACAGCCTTTTTACATAAATTACCTCTTATTGTCCAGTGAGTTTGCAATTTTGTCGCATTGGATTGAGAATGTATACCATGTTACTACCCATGTCAATTTGATATAATGTACTTCATGTTGAAAAGATTTTTGTGGAATAACTATGTACACGTATGGTACGCCAAAAAAGGAATAAAGTGATAAAAAAAAAGAATTCGAGAAAAATTAATTACATACTTTCGTCAATTGCCTATAAGAGGATTAAGAGAGGTTTTCGATGTAGTTTAATAATCATTGCAAATTAATAGTTAAGATTTAATTTATGCATGCGGCTAAAAGTGCATGTGAGTCTAACCATTGTAAATTAAAGATGCTGTATCATACTTGCAAGCGGTTCAGGATGAAACTTAGCTATTGAGAAATGAAATACATCACTTTGTAGAACAATATTTCGTCGAAATTTTTATATCATATTTAGATTGTTTAATCAACAATAACATACATATTTCGACGCTTCAAGCACAGTACCCCTCTTAGAAGGGCATGTCATTTTGTGAACCCGCTTTCGGTGACGTAATCATTATGCTTGTATGATTTACATCGTGTCTCAACTACCGTAATTGCGTTCGATGGGTATCAACTTTGACAGCAACGAATACCTAATTCGGAGAAAAAGAATATAAAATCTAGTTGAGCGCGACAAAGACGGGTTTCAAGCGTACATTTAGAAACCGGAAGTTGTGAAATGGCCACACTTGATTCGCCCTTATGTCGACTGCCGTTTCGGTATTATTTGGTAAATTATCTCCTATTTGATGAATTTTGGTCCGATTTACTCAAGGTTGGTCGCTAAATTTTTCTAAAAATACAACGTATACATTAAAAATACTTAAAAAATTATTGCACTATGATATAGCATCTTTAACAGTTATAAATGAAAGCGGCTGAAAGTGCATGCGAGTCTGCCATAGGGCACGAGGTGTGCGCCCAGCACGAGATTGCGTTGGTGATAGTAATGCGTGTCCAGGGCACGACAGTGACGAAATGTCATTTGAACTGGAGTGGATACCTTAAAGAGTAGGACTGTAAGGAGTAACTAGCATGTACATTGTATGAGATCGCGGTGACCTCGTATGCATGACCCCTCGTGTGTGGTATCAAAATAGACCTATGCAACTGCTTTGAAAATATTTGCAAAGAGTGCCAAAGTTTCCAATAACTCAATTATCATTATCTTTTTCGTGTACAATCCATATACTATCATCACTTTAAATCCGAATAAAACATAAATATGACATAGGCTAGTGTCTGATTATTATTTCAAGTTTTCCAAATTACATGTGTTGAATATTACCGATAGTGAAGGGCGTGACTCATCGAGTATAAAACGATATTGACTAATTTGCCGTTTAAGTTTCCTTCTGATTTCAAACTAGACATTTTAAGAAAGGAAAGAAATTAATCAACTGTTGAAAAATAAAAATTACAATGTTACCTTGAAAGTAGAATTATTCCGAGTAGAGATTCCCTTCCCTTGTCTGTATTACATGAGGTAACTTCTCGCACGTATAGCTAATTCCACTACGTGTCACTGTTAACAGTCAGCGTAATGAAGGAGCATGTGAATAATACATCTGTTCACTTATTGCAAAATGGAGAACTATCCACGAGTAAAGAATTCCTTTGACATCATTCTGAATATATAACTATTATCCCAACTTAAAGCATGTTGACATTGACGTGACTCGATACAACAAAAAGGGGTTGTTCTTGATGGGGTATATTAAAATACCGTTTCATGGAGTGCGTTGAAGTCGACATAAAATGAACTTTGGACCTGCACAGTCATGCTTACATAGACAGTTTACAGCCGAGTTTTGTTTACTTTAGGCCCAAAATTAGGCAATAGCCTGTGATGCCTCTTAGCTGTCACTTTTTTGGGGTTGAAATATAAACGACACTGACCCATTTCCAATTTATTTTGAGGTTAACCTTTATATACCATATACCATACTCTCCCTACAGAGGCAGCGAGTAACCCTACTCGGGTATGACTGAGCTGCCTCTGCGGGGAGAGAATGTTTATACTCATGTCCGCTATAGATGCTATTATTTACCAATTACATCATGTGAACGATGTGTTCATGATCAACCTCTCCATTATATGTTTACTATTTAATCACACGCCAGGTTGTATTCATGAATATATGTTCGTCCTAGACTAACTATGAGTTACATCAACATTTACACATTTGAAAATCAGATGAAAGTTACTGCTAAACGGTATAAATCAGAACATATGATGTATCGTCTCTATGACAAGTGACTTACCTGATTCGACTAAGCTAGGTCGGGTTTCAGTACAACTGTTTGTGTCCCTCATTCACGCATGACCTCTATTGAATGAATTCAAACTTAACACAAGTAACCCTCCATGCACAGGCTCACTGCAGTGACCTCTATATGACCCTACGCTTCACTGACTATAGAGTTTGATGTTCGGTCTTGAAGCCACTCTTTCACGTTTTCCGTGACATTTGTTTCACTTTAAAATTTCTCAATTCTATATTTGACACCCTGATCGTCCGTAATCGAAACCAAAACCGCATGCAAGTATTTAATGTGACTTCCTTTATTCATTTGAGTATGGAAATGGATTCTGTAAAACGGAACTGAGGGAATAATTATTTTGTTAATACTGTGCTTTTGCAACAGATTTGTTGCTTTCTTTTTCCAAAATACAAAGAGCCATTGGTAATGTTCCAGTTATAATCCAAAATAACAATTTCACCTCTTATACAGCACTTACACATACGTTATTGAGTCAACCTCCTGGCCTGTAAGAATTAAAGGATTAATATAAGGATTTTTAACAATATTTTGGGACCAACCATGAGAAGATCGGATCAATAAACTATAAAGTAAAAGTTATACAAAATAACCATTGCGTTTGGGCATGTACGCAACGTCCTTCTTGCTGATTGGACGAAACAAGGTCACGTGAACGTAAGGAATTTTCAAAATATAACATAACAATATAAATATGAAACAACCATGACAAAAATACATTTATTAAAACGCTTTGATAAGTCACCATAATAATAGATATTCATAACCGAGCAAGAGTTATATAAAATATTTAAATATCAATAAGATATCTCCCCAAATCTTTCTGTGAATAACATTTTGATAGTGATTTAAACATATTTTATTCATGAAAAGACATGAATCGATTGGCCAACAAGCACCGAGGTGCTTATATTAAGGCCGCTCCAAAATAATTACATATGAAAAATATACAATGAATAATTACCAGTCAGGCATGTCATACATTTTATAAGCTTCGAAAATAGTGATTATGCATGAATAAGATTGTTTGTTTGGCAGTCAATATATAAGTGCTTATGGAATGTCAAATCGATCAGATTTTATTATGAAATGATGAATAGATTTCAATAATTTGTCTAGATCATTGTTTGTGAGCGATGTACATCCCCTTAATACCGTGTCGATAGTAAATCCTTTCAAATAAAAGAATGATTGCTGTCTTAATTCTGTAATTTTTTTGCATGTGAAAAAAAAGTGTACAGCGTTTTCAATTGGGTGACCGCATTGGCACGCGGGGATGTCAATAATATGTCTTTCAAATTTATCAGCATTCAAGTCACTACAGCGGAGCCTAAGGCGATAGTGAATAATCTGACAGATTCTTGAACCGTGGTTGACATTGAAAGAAAGAGTTTTATTTTTAGGTCCGCAAACCGAATTTTTGAAGCCGGATAACGAATCGCTATTTTGAATGTCGGGAGTTAATGAATTCCACAGTTTTATTGTATCAGGTAAAAAAGACTTGGCATAAGTCGCCGTTCTGCATTTTACTGTTCGCACTGATGAATTATATCTTAGGTTGTAGTTATTAGTATTGGGTGTGGTAGGAAGGAGGTTTTAGAGATATTGAGGCGCTAGATTATTCTTCATTTTATAAAAAGTTGTTAGTTTAAATATGTATCTACGTTCAGATAGTGGTTTTTGGTTGTGGCTTGTACCACGAACTGCTCCACAAATTGATCTACTTTTATTCTTCGCATTGTAAGTTTTTATACTATCAATATCAGTTTTCCTATTGCTTGTATTGTTCCTATTGCTTGCATAATTCCTATTGCTTGTATTGTTCCTACTGATTGTATTGTTCCTACTGATTGTATTGTTCCTATTGCTTGTATTGTTCCTACTGATTGTATTGTTCCTACTGCTTGTATTGTTCCTACTGATTGTATTGTTAACGTTCTTATTGCTTGTATTGTTCCTACTGCTTGTATTGTTCCTATTGCTTGTATTGTTCCTACTGATTGTATTGTTCCTACTGCTTGTATTGTTCCTACTGCTTGTATTGTTCCTACTGATTGTATTGTTCCTACTGCTTGTATTGTTCCTATTGCTTTATTGTTCCTATTGCTTGTATTGTTCCTATTGCTTGTATTGTTCCTATTGCTTGTATTATTCCTATTGCTTGTATTGTTCCTACTGCTTGTATTATTCCTATTGCTTGTATTGTTCCTACTGCTTGTATTATTCCTATTGCTTGTATTGTTCCTACTGCTTGTATTATTCCTATTGCTTGCATTGTTCCTACTGCTTGTATGTATCACTGAATTAAGTAAGAACATAACAGGACCATACATGAAATGTCAAATCTTGCCACAAGGATTGATTGTCGGTTAAAAGATGTTGAAGATAAACTTGTAGACACTCAAATTCAAAATACCAGAATTGAAACGGAAGTTCAAAATCAGTCAGAACGTATTAATGAGTTAGAAACCTTACTTGATAAATCTGAATCATACTCAAGAAGGAATAATTTGATTTCCCATGGGATTCCTGGTCAAATGTCAGAGAGTCCGAAGGATTGTCAGGAGAAGGTCAAAAGGTTTATTAGAGACGCGCTTCAGATGTCAGACGGTGAAGACGTCGAGTTTGACACAGTTCACAGATTAAAATCGAGAGCAACACCGCCGCCAATAATCGCTAAATCTATCTCTAGAGATGTGAAACAAGCTGTCCTTCAAGCTGCTAAAACTTTGTTAAAAGATAATAAAAATAGGGGAGTTTCACAAGATCTCACAGCACGTGTCCGTGCGCAAAGAAACCTTCTTATACCTTTCATGGTCTCTGCTCGAGAAGAAGGGAAGACGGCATTCCTGGTTGAAGATCGACTTATCATCGACAAGGTGAAGTACCTCTATGATGAGTCTACTAGGAACATCATCCAAGTGAAGACAAGGATGAGTCCCTATAGACAATAACGACCCGGCCCTGGTCCAGTGAGTGAGGATGAAGGACGTCCACACAATGTCTCTAGGAGTTCCACAGACGTTTGCTGTACACCAACCTGGTCTATACTTAGCTGGAACGTAAATGGGCTATACAATAAGTTAAGTGATTTTGATTTTATTCAGTTCATTAAAAAGTTTGACCTAATTTGCCTTACTGAAACATGGGCTAAAAATAAATCTGAGTTTGACAATATATTAAATGAAATCAATCTATACGCATCAAACGTAAGCACCTTGGTCGCTATAGTGGCGGTATAGCTGTTTATATAAAGCATAATCTCAATGATGTTTTACTGAGAGTCTATCCTGAATGGACTGATTGTATTTGCTTTATAACAAATATCCCTATAGTGTTAAATAAAACCTTGATACTGCTATTTACTTATGTCCAACCAGAGACACCAGACAGAAAGGATGGCATTGAGGTCCTCTGTAACAGACTGGGTGTACGCAAAGAGGTCTATCCAGACAGTGCTGTCTTACTTGGCGGAGATCTGAACGCCAGGACTGGTACAGAATCTGACTACATCGAAGATGAAAGCATCGATTATCTCCTCCTGGATGATGCAGTCTACCATTCAACGACGTGTATTCCGCCGCAACGTCGCAATAGTAATAGTAGGCAATGTCTAGTAAATAATTATGGAAAACAACTATTAGATTTGTGCAAAATATTTGATTTGAATATTGTTAATTGTAGATGGCCAGGACCCTCTGACGATTTCATTTATATTGGTCCAAATGGTTTTAGTACCCCAGACTATTTTTGTGTTTCATCCAGTATTTTTTCTCTTCTTTCAAACTTCATTATTGACTCGAGAACTGAATCTGATCATCTCCCTCTGTCAGTATCACTAAGCACTGAAACGTATACGAACAGAACACCTAGTATGATTGATTCTGTACAATGTCCTGACAGGGTTAGCTTTAGATGGAAACATGGAAAACAGGATGAATTTGTAAACGGGTGTAAATCAATAATAACCCAAACAGGTCTAAATGATTTTCTAGAATTGGTTCATACCGACACTGAATCTGCAGCTAATTTCCTAGTAAAAATATTATCTGACTGTGGCAAGAATATGCGTGTCTCTAATAAACAATTTATTCCAGTTCAACCAGAATAGTTTGATTCTGAATACGAAAACGCAAAATATAGAAAGTATTATCAACTAAATATATTGAGAGTATATCCATCAAAAGATAATTTCGATAACCTTAAACATTCGAGAAATGCATTTAAGAAGCTATGTCATCAAAAGAAAACTGAATTCAATAAAAATATTGGAATACGAATGAGCGAAATCTCAGATAGTAATGATTTTAAATCATTTTGGAAAATAGTTAAGAAGTATACCTCAAAATCTTCAGGTGAAACTTCTATATCAATGAATGAATGGAAAGAATATTTTCAAACCTTATTAAATCCTCAGAATAATGATAATGGAAACACTTTTGATGCCCATGTTGATGCTTTTATTCATAGTCACAACGTTGATAATTGTGAAGATTGTATTAATAATGATTTGTCGCATGATATTACTATTGAAGAGGTGATGAGTTCCATAGATAACCTTAAGTACAACAAATCACCTGGAAATGACGGTATACCGTCCGAATTTTTCAAATCTATCAAAAAGGACATTTCACAATATCTAGCCCCTCTCTTTTCACAAATTTTAAAGACTGGTCAGTTTCCCCATTCTTGGACTGAAGCAATTATTGTACCTTTGTATAAGAAAGGCAGCCGCAATGATCCTAACAACTATAGAGGTATTTCGCTATTGAATACCATGGGGAAACTATTTACATTTATTCTTAACAAAAGACTCACAGATTATGTCGAAAGTCTTGAAATTGTTGGTGAATACCAAGGGGGGGTTTCATAAAAATCATTCAACAATTGATGACATATTCATTTTATAATCCTTGATTCAGAAATATATCACCCGTAAAGGTAGCCGATTTTACTGTGCCTTTGTAGATTTTAAGAAGGCCTTTGATTTTGTGAACAGAAAAAAGTTATTATATGTACTACTTAATAATGGAATCCATGGACAATTCTATAAAGTTTTAGAAAGTTTATATCATAATGTTAAATCAGCAGTTGTTATCAATGGTGGTAAGAAACTCTCTGACTATTCAACTGTTCTGTCGGTGTGCGACAGGGCTGCACTTTAAGTCCTATTCTGTTCTCTTTAGCTGTAAAAGAACTAGTGGAAGGTCTACAACTTGAATTTGATAATGGTGTGTTTGTGTCAGTAACTATGTACAACATTTTAGCTTTATTATTTGCTGATGATTTAATATTAGTCAATGTTTCCCCATTGAAGCTACAGAAGCAACTTGATTTTCTCCATCGATATTGCGTTAAATGGGGAATGGAAGTTAATTTAGAAAAGACCAATATAATAATCTTTAGAAATGGAGGTCCCTTATCAAAGCATGAAAGATGGTATTATAATGGTTTTGAGATGAAGATAGTAAATGCATATAAATATCTGGGTGTTATGTTCACACCAAAACTTGTTTGGTCTCGAGCATGTTCAGTTCTTTGCCAACAAGCAAACAAAGCTCTTCTGCCTATTAAATCTTTAATTAGGAAATATGATATTTGTCCAAAGAATTCTTTTGAAATATTTGACCGCATGATTGTACCTATTCTTCTGTATGGTAGTGAAATATGGGGTTTTAAAAACATTGAGCAAATTGAAATTGTACATCGAAAATTTTGTAAATTTGTTTTAAATGTAAGTTATAGTTTTCCAAACGCTATTGCATATGGTGAATGTGGAAGGAATCCATTGTATGTAAAATATTTCAGCAACTGTGTGATATATTGGATAAGGATCCTTAACATGCGTCCAAATAGATATCCCTATCAAACTTGAGAGATACATCGGAACGAAAATATCCCAATTGGGAAACATTTGTTTAAAATCTTCTGTTTAGATATTGATTTGGACATGTATGGATAGCACAAGGTGTAGGCAATGAAAAGCTGTTTGTTACAATATTTCGCCAAAGAGAAATGGACTGTGCTGTCCAAGATTGGCACTCTGCATGAGAAACTAAATCTTCATTATGTTTTTATCTATCTGTAAAATGTGATATTTCTTTGGAATCCTATCTTGGGAGTGGTTATCATTCAAAATACAAAAAAGCATTGCTAATGTTAAGAAGTGGTTTTAATAACTTTGGTGTCCAGTTATTAAGAAAAGACTCTGTACATGACGATTCACAAACCAAATGCTCACTCTGTAAAGTCATTGAAGATGAAGTTCATATTATGTTTTTCTGTCCAATTTTAAATGAACTACGTCAATACTGTCAACCAATCATTCAATCTAAGTTAAAGAATCTAACAAGTGTTAAAATGCGCCTTAATGATAAAAACTATGTCACTCAAATGTCAGTTGCCAAATATATTTTCAATGTTTTAAGATCCGTGGAGAAGAACTGTAACACGTAACCTGTATCCGCATGCACATTATGTACAACTATGTACTTTGGGCAAGATGGCCTTGAATTCACGAAATAAAGCTAATATTATTATTGTTCCTACTGATTGTATTGTTCCTATTGCTAATATTCTCCCTATTGTTCGTTATTAATCCTATTGCCAGTTTTGTTATTGTAAGTAACAATTCTCCTTTTGTATTCATTCATTCTATGACTAATATTTTACTTATACCTCGTTATGTATCTGTGACAGGGTGAGGTCTACTACTACCTACTGGATTCCACTGGAGGGATATTTCTTTGGCCGAACAGGTAGAGTGTAGGACTCTCAACTCGGAGATCCCGTGTTCGAATCCCGCGTGGACATGAAAACATTGGATTTTCTTTCGTGCTATATATCTCATTGCCAGTAATATGACTATCAAAAGCAACTTTCCTAATTTATTCCAATTATCGCTCATATTCTCCCGATTGCTCGTTTTTTATCCTAGTGCTAGTATTCTCCCTAGCCTCGTGCTAGTATTCTGGATATTTCCTCTTCATCTTTTCCTCGTACAGTTTATCAAACATCTCACTCTGTGCTACTGTGAAGTAGTTCTTCCAGTCACCCACAATTCCTGCAACAGACAATTTGGAACAGGTAACACAAACTGATTCTTCAGTTCTACGGATACCAGGAATAACATTTTAAATACATTTTAAAAGACATCCTTAAAGTTATGAAATGTAGTTAAAAAAGGGCAACTTCTTGTCAAAGTGGACCATTACGGTAAAACTGGGTCTCTGTAAGAAACATGGCTACCAAGACATTCTTTGCAAATATGCAATAGAAACAAAGAAGGGTGAAAGAAGACATTCAACTCTCGTATCTATTCAACCTTCCAATGTGAATTTATATTATTGATTTTCATGAAAATATTAAGAGGTTATTGATAAAATTCTCATTAATAAGCATTTCTGTAGTCGCCATTGTACAGGACCTATGTCCGTTGTTTAATTCTCGACTTCGTCTTTCGCTAACAAAACGGACCTCGATTCTCCTCGAAATTGTAACTAGATAAATACGGAATTTCTTAATTAATTATATTACTAGGCACCAACCAACCTTTCCTGAAGTAACCCTCTTCTCCCTCGTTCCATTTCATATGAAATGTTTGATCTTTTTCTTTTTCTGACACATGCTTCAACTTCTCGAAGCTACACGCCTCGGCTATTTCTCTGCACATTTCCTCTGACAGAGGTCGCTCTAGGAACTCAGCAACTCTACACACTTCCTTGGCACAATCCTGGAAATATGAAATGTGTATAAGAGGTGACGACTTCTGTCATTTTATGACGTTATGCTTTATTGTTTACTTATTGCAACTGGCCTTTCTTCTTACTTGGACATTTAGTTCAGTATGTAACGTAATTATGGGCACAAAATGAAAGGTTATCCTATTATTTTTAAACTCATCCGCTAATTTGGACTTTCATATGGATATATCAGAAAGATATAATAAAAATAATAAATAAATCAGATTTAAAAGTAATATTATAGTTACTTTGGCAACTTCAGTGTACAAAGTTAAGTTTAATGGGATCCTGAACTCAACCGTTTTTCCATAGAATGGCTAAAATCACCTTAACCAGAACATCTACATAGTTTACTATCCTTTGTATTTTACACATAGTACTATAACCTCGACATTTGCATCAAGTTAATATTTGACACTCTATAAGGGAAAACTTTATTCTGGTATAGAACAATTGTAATTTTCAATATACAAAAACTATATTTTAAGCATAAAATGGCTGATTAGAAGACGCCAACATTTTAACTTCAAGTCATCACATTCAGTCACTTAAACTGCAGGTTCTTCCCTCTCCTCAACAAATCTATACAACAGTAAATGGCCTTTTTTCATAAACTGATTATTTTCTTACTGTAAGACTAAATGTGAAGAAGAACAGGACGTTTGCCAATGTTATGACCTCGTTTATAACACATTCAATGATTAAATCCAAGTATTTTAAAAACTGGAAAATGGAATAAGCAAACTCAAATGGTATGAAAATGGATTAAATTTTGTATAAAAATAACTGTTGAAAATAAGTCGCGACTGGTACATTGGTAACTGGTTAAACACTGATTACTGTGAATAGTATTGATAAAGATATGACAAAACCTACCCGTTTCATGTCTTCATATTTAACATAACATATTTCACAATCCGGATGCTCCTCCTTCACGTTGTGCCATTGGTTCACGTTGTCAAACCAAGTTCCCAGTACACCTAAATTTCCAAAATGATTAAAAATGACAAAATAATCTATCTATATAACGCTGTTGTCTCATGAAAGATTCATGCATTCACTCATTCCAGTGTGGTGTGGCAGTTGCTTTTATCAGAGCGTTGGGATGTTTCTCCTGAGTGTCTACAAACTTTTGATACAACTCCATGTAACGAAAAGCGATAGCAGTTATTATTCAGGTGTGAAGATAATTTAGAATATTGAAAAGAAAGGCTGATTACTTTTAAACGGGCAGTAGCACGTTTTTTGATAATTTTACATTTTAAAATTTTCACTGATAAATGTACGTTAATGCTAAATGTATCATTTAAATAGTGTCAAAAATCTCAAAACACAAACCAATTATCCATAGTCAGAGGACAAAGTATGAAGATTCCCCTAAAAAAATTGGACAGCCATTTTGTGTGAACACCTTTTATTCATTTTGGGTAAGGAAAAGGAATCACATGGCTAAACTTTACATTATATATATTTGAATTATAACTGCTCCATTAAGTTTAAATGCATTGTCTTTCAATTGGAACCATACATTTTCATTTTCCTGACATCCCCTATAACGTGCTACTGTCCCTTTAATAGTTTGTACTAAACTGTAATGCATTGGTCTTGTTCATTTTTACAAGAAATGAAATACATAACCCACTAGTGCCAAATCTCATATATCAACAAAGAAAGTTGACTGACTTGGTCACTTGGGTGGATATACTTATATGATTTAATGTCTGTAAAGGGAAACTGATACTTTATTCATTTTGGTAAGGGCAATAAGGGAATACGCAACTTTACCTTTATTTCAACAAGGTGTAAGAACTCTATCATCCAATATTTGAAAGGATACTCAAGCATGGGCGGATGGCTTAACTGAATCAATGTTTTAAGCAGCCACCTAATAACTACCTTTACTTATTAAATTAAGGTATTACGAGATTAAAAGTATTTCCCGGTTGTGTTTACAGTTTTTATGAACCCTTAACATCCCATGCGTGAGAAGATACTAAAACAAATATCAATTGACACCCACCTGCATGGAAATAAACAGATATCAATTAACACCCACCTCCATGGAAATAAACAGATATCAATTGACACCAACCTCCATGGAAATAAACAGATATCTATTGACACCCACCTGCATTGAAATAAACAGATATCAATTGACACCCACCTGCATGGAAATAAACAGATATCAATTGACACCAACCTCCATGGAAATAAACAGATATCTATTGACACCCACCTGCATTGAAATAAACAGATATCTATTGACACCCACCTGCATGGAAATAAACAGATATCAATTGACACCCACCTGCATGGAAATAAAGGTGGAGAAAGTCTTGCCATGTGCCCGTGTAGGTGTTGAGTCCCTGTGGGTTGTCTCTCCACACCTGCTGGATGTTCTGATTGTAGGAGGACACGACCACGTCCTTGGGGTTCCTCTCTACATACACCATCTTTATTGGCTTCTGCCATAGCACTACTGGCAGCATTCTGAAACAGGACATAAACAAGGAATATGATGAATAACAGAATTTGTTTAATCATTATGACCAAATCCAAACAACCTGTTTCAATAAACCTTTAATCTAAATGAAAAACAAATAAAATCCAAACTACAAGCAAACCCTATTCTGATGCCAAACCTTAGACCTCGTACAAAACCAGTTCACCTTTAAACCATTACCCCAGATAGTCATTATGACTAATAACAAACAATTCAAACTGAACCGACAATCTTACTTATTACTTTTAACTTTCTTATTCTTGTCTTAATCCAGAAACGAAAGCAACAAGTAAACGCTGTGAAAATGCAACTTCATCATACTTTGGAAGCTTGTGGGTGTGAAGTATCCGGGGCGAGTCCAGTTCTTCTAATTCTGACTCAGTCCTCAGTTCCAGCCATGCGTAGTTCTGCCAATGTTTAGCGTACTTTGCTTTACCAGCCACAATCATGCACAGGATCTCCCACATCCAGTGGGTCCCTGGTGGAAAGAGAATGACAATGTATGCGACTATATAATGTATTATGACAAATAACACGTATTCATATTTATTACAAACGAAATTTATAGTTCCCTATTTTTTAGATACTCATGCCTTTGATGTCGGTCCGGGGACTGCTCAAACTAACTTTCACTAGTTATTTGGTAAAGAGAATGGTCTGACCCTTAAACCCTAAAAGGGACACTTAGTTTACTCTCCTAGCTCATTTATGAACTTTATAGCATTGCCATCTTGAAATTAAGCGTTAACATGTTTTGTTTTGTACCATGAAAAGCATTTTAATGGATTCCCTGATTCCTGACCACTCATCCCATCAGGAACACCCAGAAGGACCCAGAGACCATCATGTTGAACTCCATTTGTCTCTCCTCCTCCTGTACTGCTTACTCAAGTGATGTCCTATTGCTTACACCAGGGACGTTATATAACATGTATATAGGGTCTCTGCTCCACAGGGATCAAAATTATGCTTCGTATGTTTGTCCATAGGAACCCAAGCTTGTCAAGGGTTGTGTCATAAATTACTTGTTAAAAAAAGATTGATACATGTATTTGTAACCAAACAGTTGGTTTTATGACAGGAAAGGACACAATATCAAAAACATCTGTGACAAATCAACTCACCCGATTTTGGATTAGTACAAAGCAATATATCATCGTCTCTGAGTTGCCTCGCCTTCAGGTTGGCGATTAAATCACAATAAGCTTTGGGTACAACCATCCCTTCACACATGGACATCTCGGCGTTCAGACCTGCCTTCATCCATTTCTCCGCGTAGTTGGGCTCTTCTGCCATTTTTCTGCAAAAGCAGGAATGAATTCGAAATAAGATTCATAATTACACCATGTGCAAATGGCGAGATGTTTTTTCTGTAAGATTAATGTCCTATAAGCAAAATTCCCAGGGTCCGTAATCTGGCCAGTGTGAAGCTATCTTAGGTTTATGGGTCACATATTTTTTAATAGTCAGGATCTCATTTTGATTATCTGATAACCATCAATTGTTATAACGTTATGTAAACAGCCTTTTCAATTGAATTGACATATCTTATAATTCGTTGTTTTCTCTATGGTATGATGTGCAGTTCCACTTGAAAACCGTGTAAGTGTTATGTAACACCGAAACCTTGCATTTTCCTTACATCAAATGAAAAATTAGTATACTAGTTAGATAACAAAAGTACAACTTTGAACATAAATATGACATCCTGTCTGATTATTATTTCAAGTTTTCCAAATGACATGTGTTATTGCCAATAGTTAAGGCCATGACTCATCATGTGTAAAAGATACTGAATAATTTGCATGGTAATTAAACAAATAGACAAACATAAGGTTTTCCTGTGCCGTTTGACTTTTAATCTGATCTAAAGTCGACCTATAAGGAAAGGAAAAAATGACCTGTTGAAAATAAAATTGTGATGTTACCTTGAAAGCAGAATTATTCCGAGTAGAGATTCGTCTTCTCTTGTCTATATTACATGAGGCAACTTCTCGCACGTAGAGCTAATTTCACTACGTGTCAGTGTTAACAGTCAGCATAATGAAGGAGCACGTGCATAATACGTCACTTATTTGAAAATGCATAACTATCCACGAACCTTTGAATAGAATAAAATCAATCTAAGTGAAAAGCGTACGATATATATATATATATATATATATATTTGAAAATAAAATACTTCAGACTACACTTGCTGTAGATATCATTTTAATGATGACTGGATGCGTCGCATTTCGACTTGTTAACAAGTCTTTTCAACAGTGTGGAGTTTTAACAACATGGCGAATATATAGTACATGCTTGACAATGTAACAATGTGTAATGGACTTTGATTAATTGACATGTGACAAGTGGTCAGCTTGATTAGCGCACAATGTACCATTTATGAGGGATTAAGATTTGAGTCATTGTAGTTCACACATCCTGGTCGGCCCAAGTCAATGAATTGATGTTTTGCTTGATTGCACAATTTCTTTTCCCTGTATTCTTTTACTCTCTCGGGGTAGGATTTCACGATCGGCAAATGTCGTTTTATGAAGTCCAGTTTACTCTGGAAAATACCTCTTCTCTTGGTATTTCCAGAGAAGGATGATGAGTGGTAGTTTTGCTCGTCTCGTTGTGGTACTGATGATTGGGAATTTACACTTTGTAAGCTTGTGTTCGACTGGTAAATGTCCTCCCGGTCCTCCAATGATGATAGTCCAATAGAATGGCTTTCAATATCTATTGGCACAGATTCATTCAAATGATAATTATCATTTGGTACATGTTCAAAACAATTTTCTTGAACAATTGCTGGAGGCGTTTTTGTGGTGCGACCGGTCCCTGCTTTGTAATCCCTGTTGTTTCGATGATGTTTAATCCTTGTGTTGTGGGATTTCTTTACATTCGTCTTCTGCACATTTGAATTTGTTGAAGGGAGTTTCAATAGCCAGTTTTCCCTTTTCATCCACAGTTTAACACTTTTATTTTCCTCCCTTATTGTATCATTTTCCCATAATTCTAACAATTTATCTTGCATATCATCAGTGTACATACTTGAAATGAGTTCTGACATAAAATCATCAATTCCATGATACTTTTGAACATATTTGACGTGTTCGTTCAAAAGATGGTGAGTTTCAGTTTCAACCAGATGAATTGATAATTTTATCTGATGTTCACAACTCGCTCTACAGCAAGCCAAAGAAGTGGAGAATGAAGCTTTTCAAGCACGAGTAAGTAATTATTAAGACATGGCGCCGGAAACTCAACGATAGAAAACAGGCATATTATAATGCAATACGGACCAAGCGGACTGCAGAAATATATAGTGAGTTTCTAGACATACCGACCCCTTTCATACCCAATAAATTTGTGGAAAAGGGAAGCGGTTTTCCCACGGAGGAACATCAGATAAAATTATCAATTCATCTGGTTGAAACTGAAACTCACCATCTTTTGAACGAACACGTCAAATAAATGTAATGAATAAGGAATCTTTGTGAATATATTACTATTATCCCAACTTTATGCATGTTGACATTTACGTGGCTCGATACAACATTAAGGGGTGATTCTTGATTGGGTATATTTAAATACCGTTTAATGGAGTGC
This sequence comes from Steromphala cineraria, assembly GCA_916613615.1. Classification (NCBI taxonomy): domain Eukaryota; kingdom Metazoa; phylum Mollusca; class Gastropoda; order Trochida; family Trochidae; genus Steromphala; species Steromphala cineraria. Next base: position 1,994,767 of record OU744734.1, read on the forward strand.
ATTGAAGTCGACATAAAACGAACTTTGGACCTGCACTGTCATGCTCGCATAGACATTTTACAACCGAGTTTTCTTTACTTTAAGGCCCAATTTCTCATGAGGCAATAGCATGTGATGTCTCTTAGCTATCACTTGTTTGGGGTTTAAATAAACGACACTGATCCATTTCCGTTTTTGGAGTTAACCTTTATACTCCAATCTCTCCCCACAGAGGCAGCTAGGTGCGAGTAAGCCTACTCTCTCCCCACAGAGGCAGCTCAGTACGAGTAAGCCTATTCTCTCCCCACAGAGGCAGCTCAGTGCGAGTAAGCCTATTCTCTCCCCACAGAGGCAGCTCAGTGCGAGTAAGCCTACTCTCTCCCCACAGAGGCAGCTCAGTGCGAGTAAGCCTAGTCTCTCCCCACAGAGGCAGCTCAGTGCGAGTAAGCCTACTCTCTCCCCACAGAGGCAGCTCAGTGCGAGTAAGCCTATTCTCTCCCCACAGAGGCAGCTCAGTGCGAGTAAGCCTACTCTCTCCCCACAGAGGCAGCTCAGTACGAGTAAGCCTATTCTCTCCCCACAGAGGCAGCTCAGTGCGAGTAAGCCTATTCTCTCCCCACAGAGGCAGCTCAGTGCGAGTAAGCCTACTCTCTCCCCACAGAGGCAGCTCAGTGCGAGTAAGCCTATTCTCTCCCCACAGAGGCAGCTCAGTGCGAGTAAGCCTACTCTCTCCCCACAGAGGCAGCTCAGTGCGAGTAAGCCTATTCTCTCCCCACAGAGGCAGCTCAGTGCGAGTAAGCCTATTCTCTCCTCACAGAGGCAGCTCAGTGCGAGTAAGCCTACTCTCTCCCCACAGAGGCAGCTCAGTGCGAGTAAGCCTATTCTCTCCCCACAGAGGCAGCTCAGTGCGAGTAAGCCTATTCTCTCCCCACAGAGGCAGCTCAGTGCGAGTAAGCCTATTCTCTCCCCACAGAGGCAGCTCAGTGCGAGTAAGCCTATTCTCTCCCCACAGAGGCAGCTCAGTGCGAGTAAGCCTATTCTCTCCCCACAGAGGCAGCTCAGTGCGAGTAAGCCTATTCTCTCCCCACAGAGGCAGCTCAGTGAGAGTAAGCCTACTCAGGTTTGACTGAGCTGCCTCTGTGGGGAGAGAATAGATATATTCATGTCCGCTATAGATGATGTTATTGGTACTCCTACCAACATAGAGCATGTGAATGATGTTTCCATGATGAACCTCTCCATTATATGTTTACTATTTCAACACACACCAGGTTATCCTCATGAATGCATGCTCGTTCTAGACTAACTAAGAATCAACATTTACACATAGAATCTGTTTGTTCTTACTTCCATAAGCGCAAGAAAATCAGATGAAAGTTACTGCTAAACGGTATAAATCACAACATATGATGTATCGTCTCTATGACCAGTGATTTACCTGATTCGACTGAGCTAGGTCGGGTTTCAGTACAACTGTTTGTGTCTCTCATTCACGCATGACCGTATATTGAATGAATTGAAGCTCAACATAATTTACCTTCCATGCATAGGCTCGCTGTAGTGACCTCTATATTGCCAAACGCTTCAGTGACTGTAGAGCTTGCTGTTCGGTTGTGAAACATTATGAAGCGCGTCATCCTTTGACATTTGTTTCACTTTAAAATTTCGCAAATCTATATTTGTCAACCTTATTTCGCGAGGAGTATGCACTAATGACACAGATAAGATCGACGTTTTGTTAAAACAGAGTAACAGTCTTGAACTCATAGGTAAAACAACTACTATTTTTTTGATGAAATGATCAGTACTGTGATTAGTGATGATATGAGACTGTATACATCCCAACATAAGAATTATCGTTTCTATGACCAGTGACTTACCTGATTAGTGATGATATGAGACTGTATACATCCCAACATAAGAATTATCGTTTCTAGATATGAGACTGTATACATCCCAACATAAGAATTATCGTTTCTAGATATGAGACTGTATACATCCCAACATAAGAATTATCGTTTCTATGACCAGTGACTTACCTGATTCGACTGAGCTATAATTAGTGATGATATGAGACTGTATACATCCCAACATAAGAATTATCGTTTCTATGACCAGTGACTTACCTGATTCGACTGAGCTATAATTAGTGATGATATGAGACTGTATACATCCCAACATAAGAATTATCGTTTCTATGACCAGTGACTTACCTGATTCGACTGAGCTATAATTAGTGATGATATGAGACTGTATACATCCCAACATAAGAATTATCGTTTCTATGACCAATGACTTACCTGATTCGACTGAGCTATAATTAGTGATGATATGAGACTGTATACATCCCAACATAAGAATTATCGTTTCTATGACCAATGACTTACCTGATTCGACTGAGCTATAATTAGTGATGATATGAGACTGTATACATCCCAACATAAGAATTATCGTTTCTATGACCAATGACTTACCTGATTCGACTGAGCTATAATTAGTGATGATATGAGACTGTATACATCCCAACATAAGAATTATCGTTTCTATGACCAGTGACTTACCTGATTCGACTGAGCTATATCGGGTTTCAGTACAACTTCTTGTGTCAGTCATTCACGCATGACCTTTATTATGTCATTCTTTGTTTCAATCAACATCAACGTCAATGAAAACAACGTTCTGTTGATTCAAATAAACAGATGTAGCAAAACGTAATCCAACTAATCCAATAATGGTTAAACTGACAACATAATTAAACAGCATTAATATTTCAATGTTAATAATATATATCAATGATTAGAAGTTCATATGTATATTTCCTACCAATCCTACCAAAAACAATACGGCGTTATGCGTTAATACATAGCTAAAATGATATATCTGTTGCTTTACCTAAATGAATTCAGACTTTTTTTATTTAAGCGAAATGCTCCCTTCTGATTGGACGCAATAAGATCATACGACCGACAGATGTTCAATAAACTATAAAGTGAAGTTTATAATAACAATAATAACAAGGACTCCCGCGGCAGTACTTAGGTCTTCAAGACTTCCTGTTTGACTTTCACATAGGGTTTGACCTTCACATGCATGTTTGACCTTCACATGCATGTTTGTTAAAGAGGTTTAAAACATACCGACCAAAACATCACTTTTTAAAATGCAAAGTTTGATCCTTCCTCCTGACCGGAAATAACTGTTCGCGAGCGATTATATTATTTTATCTAAAAGACCTTGCTAATGTCTAAGTCTCATGCAAAAATCATTAAGTTCTATGGTCTTGTTTTTTAGTTATCTGCTCTTGAAGTTGGCGATTGTGAGATTTTGGTCAACTTTGAAAGGTCACAGCACAAAAAGTATTAAGGTTAGGTCTTTCAACTTTAGGAATTCAAATCTACAATACTTCAGCTACGTTCAGTATGAATTTCAGCTCTCTGATGTAAGTTATATATCTTCAGAGGAGAAGATTCTCAAAGGCGGCAGGGGTCGGAAACTATCGAAAATGCACTAAAAGCAAGATGGCGGTCGAACCACGTGATCAACAAATTTGCCATGATTTACTTTTTTTCATTATTTTTCATTGCGCATCTTTTTAAAAAAAATTAGGTGTCTAAGCGCATTTTGAAAAAAAAATCAATGTTAAATTTTCGATTTTGGATTCGAGCTGGACCTTTAATGTACGGGTCGATTTTGCCCAAAAGCTTCGCATGTCGATTCCAGAGTAAGGGCTATATGCATGCCAAGTTTGGGTGAATTTGGAGCAGCCGTTTGGGCTGTAGCTCGTTCACAAAATTGTACAAATAATAATAAGAACTTGAAGAAATCGGATAAAACAATAGGTCTTCCAGATTTGTCTTGAAGACCTAATTTGAAGACCTAATAATAATAATACTTTGAAAACTGGGGTCTTCTTTCGAAAATATATATTTTTCTAAATTGTAGTGATACTTTATTAAATGGATTAGGCGATTGAAATTTAAATCTTCAGGGTTAAATCTTGTTTTATTTATAAACTCTTTTGTAATAATAAAGATGTGGTTTATCAATACATTTGCCTGAGGGTCTCCAAGAAGAAATTTTGAAATATCTATGTTAAGGCTGGTGTTTGTCTTGGTATGGTACCAGTTCTCTAATTTTGAAATGAGATTTTTAATTTTTGTACATGAATAGAATAGGTGTTCAAGTGTTTCAATTTCTCCACCACAAAAGGTACATAAATTGTCTTGACAAATACGTTTTTGGGAAAGAAAGGATTTTGTTGAGATTATGCGATGAATGAATTTAAACTGAAAATTCCTTGCCTTGTTTTCTATTGTTGTATCATTTATTATTGCAAAGCAGTCAGGAAGATAATTCTCTGATAAGGCAACATTGAGCTTTGATTCCCACTTAGACTGAAGATTAGCTAATGAGGAAGTTTTGTTGGCACAAAGTTGGGAATACACAAATTTGCAATCATCAGAGGTACATATTTGTTTTAGAATAGTACATTGTGTATTTGTCCTAGTGTCAAAATGAGTTGTTGCCTTAATAAGATCAAAATATTGTTTAGGTATATATTTCAGAAATCTGAAATAAAGAAGGTATGTGTGTTGAATATTGAATTCATGTTTCAGTGTTACAAATGTTTTTATATCACCAGTTGAAGAGATAATATCCCCGATATGTTTCATTCCGTTTCTATACCACGAGATGAATAATTTCATATCAATAATTGGAACAAAGTTCAGAATTGGTAGGGATACAAAATCGTCAAAGGTAACAACATCGTTTTTGCTAATAGATATGTAACACATTACCACATCTCTCCAAAAACAGTTTTTAATTGTTTTAGCATATGATATTAGTCTTTCTTTTTGAAAGTTAAACAAATCAATGTCTCCAAATTGTGATAATGATTCAAATACTAGGTCCTGCCATAAGCCTTTTCTTTCAAATAGCCGCTTTATCCATTTGGTCTTCATATAATCACAGAAAGATATGATATCTATCATTTTCAAACCCCCCTTTTTATATTCATTTATCAACATATTACGTTTAATTTTATCACGTTTCCCTCCCCATATAAACTTGTAAAGAATAGTGTTTAAACGTTTAAAAAAGCTTTTAGATGGGTTGGGAAGCGCCATAAAAAGATGTGTAAAAAGGGGGATAATCTGAGATTTTATAATAGTAATTCTACCTCGTAGAGTTAATGTTCTATTTGACCAGGAAAATAATATTTTCCTGACTTTTGAAAATTGTTGGTCAAAGTTTAGTGAAGTCATTACGTCTAGGTCGGTAAAGAAAGTAATTCCAAGAATTTTGAATGGTTCTTTCGACCAACGAAGAGGTATGTGGGGACATAGTTGCTCATTGGAATTTATCATGGAGCCAAACCATATAGCTATTGTTTTGTCACAGTTGAGATTTAGGCCAGAGACAGTAGCAAACTTTTTAATCACATAAATGAGTTCTGATAATCCCTTTTCTGATCCATCAAGAGTAAAGTTCATATCGTCTGCATATTGGAAATATACAGAACGTCATACGTGTGCATTTGGGTCGTTTGTATTGAACGAGTAGATGTCATGGACGCGGAGGAACAACGAGTTCGAAGAACGAGTTGTTTCTCCGCGTCCATGACATCTTCGAGTTCAATACAAACTACCCAAATGCACACGTATGACGTTCTGTATTTATTATATACTCTCTTTTTAACCTTTTTAAAAGTAATTTTGAATTGCTTAAATAATCCGAGACGTCGCACTGCGCATTGATACATAATGCAAAGAAGGCGATTACCTATGACACGCTCGACTGATGATTTGATACCTCAATTATCTGTTTATTTTCTCATTACTTTGCGTAGTTAAACGTAAGAGGCAGTTTTCTCAAGTGTGAAAACTAAATACAGCGATAAAAGTTTATCCTTAGTTATTATTTATAAAGTCTGAATATGATAAACGTAAGTTCAGGATTCCGAGCGACGGGATCCTTTCAAACGACGTCACCATGGAAATGACGTCATAATCGTTGTAGGCTATGACGTCATAGGGCCAAGTGTCGCTTGCGATGTTTTCGGAGTTTTCTATAGGATTTCCTTGTTTATATTGTTTTGCAGTTTCTTTACTAACGATAACACTAGTTTCTCATCAATTATTCTTCAATATCATATTAAAAAGTAGGTTTGTTACCAATGCATTGAGATACGTTAAATCTGGTGTTCTAATTAGGAAAATGATTGTTACGTACGGAAAATTCCGAGAATTGCCGAAGCTTAAAAAAAGTAGAACCGGCAGGCGTGCAATACGGATTCTGGAGTGCAATACGGAATTTGAAGACGTATTCCGTATTGCACCCTTGTATTACTATCATAAGATTACATGAGTATATAATAATACGAGATATTACATGCCTTAATTGTTATGCCCTTAATATTATGGTTTGTTCTAATGGCAATTGCTAATAGTTCAACGCACGCAACAAAAAGGTAAGGGGCCACTGGATCGCCTTGTCGACAACCGCGTCCTAAGTTAAAGAAATTTGAAAATGTGCCCGAGTTGATAACAGAGCTACAACTATCACGTTGAAAAAGTTTTTCCAATTTCTAAGCACGGGGCCAAAGTTAAAGGCTTCTAAAGTTTTATCAATAAAGTCCCATTCAACTGTGTCAAAGGCTTTTTCGAAATCAATCGCAACCAAAAGGCCAGATATTTCATTATGCTCGCAATAATGCATTAAATCATAAAGTATTCGAGTATTTTCTCCAATAAATAATAATAATAATACTAATTTTAACGCCTAGTATCCAGTCCAGAACTGCTCAACGGCGATACACATGGCGATACAATGTATATTATTACCTTGAATGAATTGTACTTTCGAGTCAAGCTACAAAGCGCCTCGCGCGACCATATAGGTCCGTACTTTCCCCGTGTTCAGGTACCCATTTATACAGCTGGGTGAACTGAGTGCAATGTGGATGAAGTGCCTTGCTCAAGGACACAACACAATGTTAAGCCCAGGTTACACATTTTTGGTGTCTCCACCGGGATTCAAACCGGGCCTTCGGCGTGACAGGCCAGCACGCTAACCACTACACCACCGTGCTCTAGAGATAAAATAACCGTCGCGTTTGGGCGTGTACGCAAAGTCCTTCCTGATGATTGGAGGAAACAAGGTCACGTGAACGTAAGGCCTTTTTCAAAATACAAAATTTTGAAGTAATGAAACCACCATAACAAAAATAGTCTAAATATAGATAGATATTCATAACTGAGTGCGAGTTATATGAAATAGTTTATTAAAAAATCAGTAAGATATCTCCCAAGATCTTTCTTTGATAGTGAACTCACATGTGTTCACCGGTAATGTAGGCGGAGCTTCAGGTCTATCACATGCAGGTCAAAACAGTTGCTGTAACTTCATTTTGCATTTAATTTCATTTTATTTTAGATTTTTATTTCAAAAATAAAACTTCCCTCAACATTTCAAAGAAATGATTTTCATAGTGTGTTTGTCCACATGATTATATCCTGTTTGAAACTCGTAGGTAAGCTGCACAAGTTATACAAGCTTCTTTACAAATTTAAACCGTGCGGACAAACACATGAGGAAGTTTTTTTTTCTTAAAGAGAGTTTACATTTTGATGATACTGAAACATATATAATTATTTAATCATCCTCCAAGTTGGGAGATTACAAAGACAAAATGCGAACAAAAAGCAAAAATCAATAAAATTTACATCAGCCATGCATCACTATAGTCTCGGTCTGTCCTTACACTGGAAGTCCTACTCACTTCTCTACACATCAGATGTATTTCACAGCTACTGTTCTACTGCATTCAGATTGAATCCGGGTCTACATGAGACCAAGACGATGACAACTTTATGTTTGCCAGGCAATGTGTACTTCATTATTATAGTAAATCTTTAGGTTTGTGGTTCCCCTATGCTAGTAGTCTGCCTATTGCTAGAATATCCAGTGATGTTATCAGTATCTTTCCTGTTACTTGTATTCTTCGCATTGGAAGTTTTTATACTATCAATATCAGTTTTCCTATTGCTTGTATTGTTCCTATTGCTAATATTCTCCCCATTGCTCGTTATTAATCCTATTGCCAGTATCATCATTATAAATAACATTTCTCCTTTTGTATTCATTCTTTCTAACTAATATTTTACTTATAACTCCTAATTTATCTCATTGCCAGTAATATCACTATTAAAATCATTTTCCCTATTGCTAGTTTTCTTACTATCGCTTATATTCTCCCGATTGCTCGTAATTTATCCTAGTGCTAGTATTCTCCCTAGCCTCGTGCTAGTATTCTGGATATTTCCTCTTCATCTTCTCCTCGTACAGTTTATCAAACATCTCACTCTGTGCTACTGTGAAGTAGTTTTTCCAGTCACCCACAATTCCTGCAACATGAAGGGGAGACAACTCTGGTTATCAAATGCAACATTAACCAAACATCGCGTCCATTTTAATGATATATACGTCCGGTGCTAAAGGATAGCTATGCTGCTGTGAATGGTATCATTCCATGATGGTTAGAGCAATTTTCCAGATATTGTTTTGAACATTAAACTGAGCGTGTAAGGACACAAGTAAGCGTAGCTCCTACACATACCTTGGTACCTTGGTATCCATCAAGCCAAAAGCAAAAGAATGGATTTGGCTGGTTCCTCAATGTATATGTACTTCATGTTTAAACAGTTCAAACAAGGATTAGAGAAGGTAACAAATATATCAAAATCCTTGCGCTGTCACCTAGAAGTTCACTCTCGTAATTATGGCACACCGAACAACGAGCGCTAAAACAATGGCTTAAGCGTGGCCTTAAAGGCACCAATCGATCGGCTTTCATCCGCCATCTTGAAATCATATCATTGCGAGAAAACAAAAGTGCTGTGTTATGCTAATTCATTAACAAAATTAAGATAAAACTACATGATTGATAAAAGATGAGCATATTTACAAATAATTCATAATAAAAGTTATCAGTTACGACAGAATTTCGTCGTAGTAATGCATTTCACGATCGTAGCTTTGATTGGCGTCATTTCACGATGTGTTTATTTTTTGAGGGATAAAAAAAATCATAAAAATCATATATAATTGTAAACAGGAAAGTCCTCCTGAATTTCGTTTCCACAAAAAATATCCCGCTCGAATGGTCCCTTTAAAAGGGCGTAGCCCATTAGTTTAATTTTTGTTACATCTTGCATGACTTTTCAAAAGGATGGTGCCCATATTGCTTTATTCAAATCTTGTCATATGATACTTTTGGTCTGATGGGTAGTTCTGTCTCTATTACTGAAATATTTAGTTTGTTCATGTTGTCATTAATATCTCTGCAAAACGATAATAATGAGAACTCGTCGATCACAATTTTACAATCCACTTTCCCTCAAAGATATATGAATTTTGGCTCTTCCGTATAAAACTGATGCCTATGGAGCCAAGATAAGCCTACCGATCTATGAATATAAGTCGAACATAGCGGGACAAGTGTTCAGAATGTTTCTACCTTTTCTGAAATATCCCGCTTCTCCTTCGTTCCATTTCACATGAAAGGTTTGATCTTTCTCGTTCTCCGAGACGTGTTTGAGTTTCTTGAAGCTGCACGCCTCTGCTATCTCTCTGTATGTTGCCTCGGGGAGACGGTGGTCCAGGAACTCGGCTATCTTCTGAATTTCTTTGACATCGTCCTGTGAATTAGAGACAGCTATTGTTTTCATTTCTAATGACATCAACATTTTATATTACAGTAGAACACGGATATAGCGAACTCGGATATAGCAAACAATCGGACATAGCGAACGAATGTTCAAGTCCTGCCCCTATATAATATCATTAAAAGTATATGCGTATAGCGAACACCGGATATAGCGAACTAAATTCTTTGGTCCCTTGGAGTTCGTTATATCCGAGTTCTACTGTATATTCTTCATGATGAATGTAGAAGATGCTTAATGATAAATTATACAACATGTAAAATAATTGCAAAAAAATATTCATGTTTTTAACTTCTTGACACTTCATTGAAATTGAACTTTTCGTTCAATTTTGCCTTAAAGATATCTAACTCTTTTTAAGTTCTAAATCAATTAATCAAAACATTTTATTAGGCAGGTCGCGGGTCCAATATACCTATTATCACACACATGGACGTGTAACCAGAGTAGAAAGCTTTTTTAGTCGACGATCCAGCACATACTTCTTTTTATATAGAAGTATGTGCTGGATAGTCAACTAAAAAGCTTTCTACTCTGTTGTTTTCGACGTTACACGTCCCTGTGTTATCATACAATCAATGATTAATAAATACAATCTTAAATCTATTTTCAAAGGAAAGTAATCCAGGATATTAAAAAACATGAAATGAAATTGAATGCATGGAGGTCCAAATTGTGGTGATGATATATTCCCAGTATCATTATCGTACGAGTTCATAATGAAGAGACTGAATAAGTTTAAACAATGGACGGATATTAAGACTTTTCATAATGTTGGACACCTTTGTAGGGATACATAATATGTGCTTATTAGGAACCTGAAATTGTCCCTTAAAACTCTTATGAAATGCGAAGAAGAGCAATTCATGGCTAGTAAACTTTTTCATTATCATATTCGAGTTTTTGGTGCATGCTTATAAGTCCATTCCTATTGAAGAAATATAAAAACAACTGAAATGAGAAGAACCTTTTTCAAGTCCTCGTATTTGAGGTAAAGGAAGTCCACTTCCGGGTGTTCTGTGCTAGCGCTGTGCCAGTGGTTAACATTGTCGAACCAGGTGGAGAACAAACCTGCAAGATAACGATGCGTGGTATTATCGGTATATCGGGATATTTCAATTCAAAAACAACATGTTACGTATCCTTCACTAACATACTTCTGAAAATACGTTTTAAGATTTACAATTTTCATTTTTAAATTAACAAAAACACAACAAAATAAAACGTGATATTACTGAAAGTTGTAATCACAATGTGATCTTTTGCTTTGTATATGGTGCAAATATGTTTCAACTTCAAAACAGGCATTGGAAAATCTTACTCTTCAGAAGGAACGACGACTGAGCAATGGTTGCTTTTCTTATCATCGCTGTTATCAAGTCCAGAGAGCATAAAAAAGTAATAACTTTGAAAAGTAGCAAAATATTGCAATACGGAAACTAGGCGCGAGACCATTCCTTAATGCAGGATACAGGTAGATAGATAGACCAACAACATGAGACCAAATCATTTACCGAAATATACAAAAAAATAAACCGGAACACTTGTTGTCCCCATTTGTTCAGAAAAGCACGAGAGGAAGAAAGTCCCCCAAGGTCCTGTGTATGAGAGCTCCAGTTAACTGTATATAATGTAAATATACTTTGATATAAACACGCACCTGCATGAAGCACGAGAGGAAGAAAGTCCCTCAAGGTCCTGTGTATGAGAGCTCCAGTTAACTGTATATAATGTAAATATACTTTGATATAAACACGCACCTGCATGAAGCACGAGAGGAAGAAAGTCCCTCAAGGTCCTGTGTATGAGAGCTCCAGTTAACTGTATATAATGTAAATATACTTTGATATAAACACGCACCTGCATGAAGCACGAGAGGAAGAAAGTCCCTCAAGGTCCTGTGTATGAGAGCTCCAGTTAACTGTATATAATGTAAATATACTTTGATATAAACACGCACCTGCATGAAGCACGAGAGGAAGAAAGTCCCTCAAGGTCCTGTGTATGAGAGCTCCAGTTAACTGTATATAATGTAAATATACTTTGATATAAACACGCACCTGCATGAAGCACGAGAGGAAGAAAGTCCCCCAGGTCCTTGTGTATGAGAGCTCCAGTTAACTGTATATAATGTAAATATACTTTGATATAAACACGCACCTGCATGAAGCACGAGAGGAAGAAAGTCCCCCAGGTCCCTGTGTATGAGAGCTCCAGTTAACTGTATATAATGTAAATATACTTTGATATAAACACGCACCTGCATGAAGCACGAGAGGAAGAAAGTCCCCCAGGTCCTTGTGTATGAGAGCTCCAGTTAACTGTATAGAATGTAAATATACTTTGATATAAACACGCACCTGCATGAAGCACGAGAGGAAGAAAGTCCCTCAAGGTCCTGTGTATGAGAGCTCCAGTTAACTGTATATAATGTAAATATACTTTGATATAAACACGCACCTGCATGAAGCACGAGAGGAAGAAAGTCCCTCAAGGTCCTGTGTATGAGAGCTCCAGTTAACTGTATATAATGTAAATATACTTTGATATAAACACGCACCTGCATGAAGCACGAGAGGAAGAAAGTCCTCCCAGGTCCCTGTGTATGAGAGCTCCAGTTAACTGTATATAATGTAAAAATACTTTGATATAAACACGCACCTGCATGAAGCACGAGAGGAAGAAAGTCCCCCAGGTCCTTGTGTATGAGAGCTCCAGTTAACTGTATATAATGTAAATATACTTTGATATAAACACGCACCTGCATGAAGCACGAGAGGAAGAAAGTCCTCCCAGGTCCCTGTGTATGAGAGCTCCAGTTAACTGTATATAATGTAAATATACTTTGATATAAACACGCACCTGCATGAAGCACGAGAGGAAGAAAGTCCTCCCAGGTCCCTGTTTATGAGAGCTCCAGTTAACTGTATATAATGTAAATATACTTTGATATAAACACGCACCTGCATGAAGCACGAGAGGAAGAAAGTCCCCCAAGGTCCTGTGTATGAGAGCTCCAGTTAACTGTATATAATGTAAATATACTTTGATATAAACACGCACCTGCATGAAGCACGAGAGGAAGAAAGTCCTCCCAGGTCCCTGTGTATGAGAGCTGACCGTCCAGAGCCTGTTTAGTCACCTGATTGAAGGCTGACACAAACACGTCCTTAGGGTTCCTCTCCAGAAATAGAACCTTGCGGTCTTTCCTCCACAGAGACGGCGGCAGAAATCTGAAATTATAAACATTATATGTTCTTCTGATGACTTACATTTCTGCTTCAAGGTGCCGTGTTATGTCATGGATAAGACATTACCCGACATTATAAAGAATTAAGGATTATTTACCTAAGAGCCATATTCAGAGATCAAATCACGAAGACAAACATCTTTATTCTTCAAAATGCCCAATTTAATAAACCGCCAACTTACCAAAATCACGTTGAAACGACTGATAACGCGACAGAACAATAAGTAGAGAAGCGAAGTAAACTATTTAACACCTAAACCCAGATCTTTGTTCTAAGAATTCATAAAAGCTCTGTCAACCAGTAGCTATGGGTCAGTGGCTACAGCGTAAGGTCATGCTATTTGAGCTTGTTCACAGTCCACAGTTAAAACAAGATGTTCAAGAATAAAGTTAGAAACACTGAATCAATTTACAACGAGACAAAAATTTGGATCAACAGCGTACAATTGTCTCGCTCACAGATTATCGTTCTAAATATTCTAACTTCAAATCCACACTAGCCTGAAACAAAATCTCTTGAAAAGCAAGTCGAAATCATGATTGATCCAGAGCTGAAACGAAAATTTCTCTCGGGCTCCTTTCATATATAAAAAATATACTTTTTGAGGAATTAACTTTTCAGCAAGCGAGTGTCAGTCCAAAGTACAAAATTGAGTCGTCTCACCTCGGAGGTACATGCGCATGAATGATCCGAGGAGACGCGATTTCATCAAGTTCGGATTCAGATCTACAGTCCAGCATCGACATGTTCTGCCAGTGTTTAGCATACTGGACCTTCCCTGCTAGGATCATGTTGACGATCTCCCATACCCAGTGTGTACCTGGTGAACACAGCAGTGAGGTCAGGCACTGGCAGTGTAATACCAAACATCACATAGAGAATCTCACCCAAGTGTCTTCTGATATCAAATGTATCGACACAAGTTGATAAAAGTAACAATCCGAGGCTTGTAACACACGGACGGACGGACGGTACCCATTTTAATAAAAAGGATTCTGGTGAAAGCGTCAAGGTGTTTAAAGATGCTATATCATACTTGCAATATTTTTAAAAGTACTTTTAATGTATACGTTGTATTTTAAGAAAACTTTTGCGACCAACCTTGAGAAAATCGGACCAAAATTCATCAAATAGGAGATAGTTTACCAAAAAATACCGAAACGGCAATCGACATAAGGGCGAATCAAGTGTGGCCATTTCACAACTTCCGGTTTCTAAATGTACGCTTGAAAACCGTCTTTGTCGCGCTCAATGAGATTTTATATTCTTTTTCTCCGAATTAGGTATTCATTGCTGTCAAAGTTGATACCCATCGAACGCAATTACGGTAGTTGAGACACGGTGTAAATCCTACAAGCATAATGATTACGTCACCGAAAGCGGGTTCGTTAAATGACATGCCCTTTCTACGAGGGGTACTGTGCTTGAAGCGTCGAAATAAGTATGTTATTGTTGATTAAACAATCTAAATATGATATCAAAATTTCGACGAAAGATTGTTCTACAAAGTGATGTATTTCATTTCTCAATAGCTAAGTTTCATCCTGAACCGCTTGCAAGTATGATACAGCATCTTTAAGATATAGACGGAAGTATCTTAAATCAGTATGCTACCTCTGAAAGGAACGTATGGCTTTGGAGAGGAGGTCGATCTTTAAATGAACAACATCATCAATAGACTTATATTGAAAGAGTAACAAACATTAATCATAGGGTCCTCTCAATTAGGACTTGAACCAGTGAGAGAATTGGTACCATGGTGTCAACAATATTTCAGCTATTTAAAACGTGGATGAAGTCGTCATGAGGAGACTAGACAGATCAGGGAAACATAGTCAGAGGAAGACAGCAGAATGTTGAACGACCCAACTGAACTGGACACTACCCATTGACCAGTTCCGCTTGGTTGAACCTGCTGGACACATCAATGACCTCAGGTGTACGTACTACAAGTCTCCAGTTAGAGGAGACACTGTAAAACTCTTAACATCACGAGGTACTGAGTTAAGTTCAGCATTTTTGTTAACAAAGTATAGGTTCGAATTGTGTTTATGTCTGATAATAATTATAATAGAAACATATGGTATATCTTATCATATGCGAGTTCAAACATCTAAGTAATGGTGCATTCAGCCATACAATTTGGTCGGCTCTATTTATTCATAACATAGGTTCAAATTATCTTGAAATCAATGTCAATCACTAACACAATCATTCATCTCGAATGGTTTCACCACAATATCTAAACAAAATATTGACCACAGTAATGTAAGTTAAACTCATTGGGTGATGAATCTTGCTGTTTTCGCCTACCAGAATCTCCACAGTACACACGCTGAAAGTAATAAAGCTTGCTAGTATTTCACCTACCAGAATCTTCACAGTAAATACGCTGAAAGTCGTGTATCTTGCTTGTATTTCACCTACCAGAATCTTCACAGTAAATACGCTGAAAGTCATGAATCTTGCTAGTATTTCACCTACCAGAATCTTCACAGTAAATACGTTGAAAGTCATGTATCTTGCTTGTATTTCACCTACCAGGATCTTCACAGTAAATACGCTGAAAGTCATGTATCTTGCTTGTATTTCACCTACCAGAATCTTCACAGTAAATACGCTGAAAGTCATGTACCTTGCTTGTATTTCACCTACCAGAATCTTCACAGTACATACGTTGAAAGCCATGAGGCTTGCTTGTATTTCACCTACCAGAATCTTCACAGTAAATACGCTGCAAGTCATGTATCTTGCTTGTATTTCACCTACCAGAATCTTCACAGTACATACGTTGAAAGCCATGAGGCTTGCTTGTATTTCACCTACCAGAATCTTCACAGTAAATACGCTGAAAGTCATGTATCTTGCTTGTATTTCACCTACCAGAATCTTCACAGTACATACGTTGAAAGCCATGAGGTTTGCTTGTATTTCACCTACCAGAATCTTCACAGTAAATACGCTGAAAGTCATGTATCTTGCTTGTATTTCACCTACCAGAATCTTCACAGTAAATACGCTGAAAGTCATGAATCTTGACATTGTTTCACCTACCAGAATCTTCACAGTAAATACGTTGAAAGTCATAAATCTTGCTTGTATTTCGCTTACCAGAATCTTCACAGTAAATACGTTGAAAGTCATAAATCTTGCTAGTATTTCACCTACCAGAATCTTCACAGTAAATACGTTGAAAGTCATAAATCTTGCTTGTATTTCACCTACCAGAATCTTCACAGTAAATACGTTGAAAGTCATGTATCTTGCTTGTATTTCACCTACCAGAATCTTCACAGTAAATACGCTGAAAGTCATGAATCTTGACATTGTTTCACCTACCAGAATCTTCACAGTAAATACGTTGAAAGTCATAAATCTTGCTTGTATTTCACCTACCAGAAAATTCACAGTAAATACGCTGAATGTCATAAATCTTGCTTGTATTTCACCTACAAGAATCTTCACAGTAAATACGCTGAAAGTCATGTATCTTGCTTGTATTTCACCTACCAGAATCTTCACAGTAAATACGCTGAAAGTCGTGTATCTTGCTTGTATTTCACCTACCAGAATCTTCACAGTAAATACGCTGAAAGTCATGTATCTTGCTTGTATTTCACCTACCAGAATCTTCACAGAAAATACGCTGAAAGTCATGAATCTTGACATTGTTTCACCTACCAGAATCTTCACAGTAAATACGTTGAAAGTCATAAATCTTGCTTGTATTTCACTTACCAGAATCTTCACAGTAAATACGTTGAAAGTCATAAATCTTGCTAGTATTTCACCTACCAGAATCTTCACAGTAAATACGTTGAAAGTCATAAATCTTGCTAGTATTTCACCTACCAGAATCTTCACAGTAAATACGCTGAAAGTCGTGTATCTTGCTTGTATTTCACCTACCAGAATCTTCACAGTAAATACGCTGAAAGTCATGTATCTTGCTTGTATTTCACCTACCAGAATCTTCACAGAAAATACGCTGAAAGTCATGAATCTTGACATTGTTTCACCTACCAGAATCTTCACAGTAAATACGTTGAAAGTCATAAATCTTGCTTGTATTTCACTTACCAGAATCTTCACAGTAAATACGTTGAAAGTCATAAATCTTGCTAGTATTTCACCTACCAGAATCTTCACAGTAAATACGTTGAAAGTCATGTATCTTGCTTGTATTTCACCTACCAGAATCTTCACAGTAAATACGCTGAAAGTCATGAATCTTGACATTGTTTCACCTACCCTAATCTTCACAGTAAATACGTTGAAAGTCATAAATCTTGCTTGTATTTCACCTACCAGAATCTTCACAGTAAATACGTTGAAAGTCATGTATCTTGCTTGTATTTCACCTACCAGAATCTTCACAGTAAATACGCTGAAAGTCATGAATCTTGACATTGTTTCACCTACCAGAATCTTCACAGTAAATACGCTGAATGTCATAAATCTTGCTTGTATTTCACCTACAAGAATCTTCACAGTAAATACGCTGAAAGTCATGTATCTTGCTTGTATTTCACCTACAAGAATCTTCACAGTAAATACGCTGAAAGTCATAAATCTTGCTTGTATTTCACCTACCAGAATCTTCACAGTAAATACGCTGAAAGTCATGTATCTTGCTTGTATTTCACCTACCAGAATCTTCACAGTAAATACGTTGAAAGCCATGAATCTTGCTAGTATTTCACCTACCAGATTTAGGATAAGCACAGATGAATATATCATCGTCTCGAAGTTGCCTCGTCTTCAGGGACAGCAGGTTGTCGTGGATCATCTCCGGGATGACCTCGCCATCGTACATGCGCAGCTCTGTGTGGAAGCCGGCTTGTCTCCATCTCTCAGCGTTGTCCGCCATTGTTATGGGCAACTATTAATAGATGCAGCATATACCGTACCTATTTGGGTTAACAACAAATGCTTTTTGTCATCGAGTGTCATGGACTGAGGGAGTTCACCTGTGTAGATTGCAACGCCTGATTTCAAACTGTACCTCGTGTGACTATATTACATCATTTCTATAAATTTGAACTGTGCCTTCTCATGTACCTTGAAATTTTAGTTTGACAGTAGTAAGTGTTATAATATTTCAACATAACATTCTCTAATCATCAAAACATAATGAGGTGATCATGATTACAATCTGTATTGAATAACACACATTCGTTACATTAAAGTAAACGGTTAAGCCTGTTCTTCTTGTAGATTTAAGGTCTAAGCTCCATGTAAATAATGATAAATGGTTATCATTGAGGGTCTACATTGAAAGTGCAAGAGTATATATGAGTATGAAAAATATATTTTCGTTCTGTTATGGAGTAGGCTATTTATGGTTGATGAAAGAGACGAGAATCTGTACTACCTGTGGCTCTGTATAGAATAAAATTGTGAACTAATTTGTAAGATGCGTCTTGTTATAAGAGAAATAAGCAATAACATTTTCTCGCCTTATGCATGTCCAAACACTCTATGCACGATTATATCTGAATGATTTGAACGAACTTACTTAGCGTGAGTCAGCGAACGGCGAGCTCAGTCTGTATGGGAATATTGCGGGTCTTATTTCAGAGCATGTTTATGAATTTTGAACATAACCCAGCGAGCTGAGACGAAATAGAAAAAGTGCAATATTTAACTATCAGCCATGCATTGGCTTTGATAACTGGGCTGGGTATATTCTCAGGGGTAATATATAGGTCCTTTCACGCAGATGTAAGCCAACTGGATTATGTAATATGCCACGTGACCCAGTTAAAGTTCTCTCGGGGTATTTTTGTGGAAACGAAATTGACTTGCGTGCTCTTCAAGTTGACAAAAATAAATCAATAAAAGTATTACCCACAGTAATATTTTACAACTTGGTTGTTTTATAAACAAGTATTGGTAGCATTATATACATAAACTGAATTTCGTTTCCACAATAATTACCCCGATAGGTCTGTCTCTTTAATGAATGTAGTGAAGAATCCCTCACGTTTTAACATAGATAGTAGATAGCTTTCAATTGCAAACAGATATTTGTAATAATCGTGTTGTAAACAAATACTAAATTGTTTTTCCCGTTTGAACATCACAGTTGTCGAATGGGGAAGGTATTGAGTAAGGTAAGTTCTTGGGTGTTTTAAGGACATAGATGGTTTCTTTTGCCGACACTACGTGGTAATGTTTGGGCTTCAGATGGAAAGAAACAACGCCGATGTTACCAATTTGACCATCACAAATCAAAAGATTTGCTATGGTGCAGGAAAGGGAATGAAGTGATCTTGGAATGATATCCAACGTTTTAACAATTATTAAAAAATAGAGCCATTGGCTCTGTAGCTCATCAGGCATCATATCAAGTTTGCTTTATACATGCAAGATGAGCTAAAAATGAAACTGATGTTACCTATTGCAAGAAAACCTATAACAAAATTACAAAACAAATGTAACGATTTCGGAATAAATTTCCTTACCCAAATGATTTATTATTATTCAACACTTTCTAGATCGCCAATATCAGACAGAGTCCACACTAAAATATCCAAGGAGAAATCTACAAATTAGAATCCCCATTGGCCAAGGAGTCTGCACATATAATTTCAGCTCTCTAGACCTTTTGGAACTTGAGAAGAAGATGAAAATAGGTTTTTAAGGTTGTGACCCCTGTGACCCTATTTGGGGTCACAGGGTCACTAAAGTTACAAATTAGAATCTCCATATGCTGAGGTACCTGTACACAAAATTTCAGCTCTCTAATGTGTATGGTTCATGAGAAGTCGAAAGTGTCAAATGTTTACGGACGGACGGACGGACGGACGCCCGACGACGGGTCATGCCATAAGCCCATCTTGACTTTCAGTCCCGATGAGCTAAAAAAATATAATCATTGGATGAAAGAGTAAAGGGGTTCAACGCCGCTTGGGAAATATTTCAGCCATTAGCGGCGTGTAGGATTCAAGAATAGATTCATAGTTCACTGCGCTAGGAACAGTCTTAGTTATCAAACAATACACTATTCAAGTAAATTTAAAGTTTGACTTAGAACTCTTACGAGTTGTTGTTCGTTTTCCATTGAAATATCAATCTATGATTGAAATATATATGTGCCATTTCGGGTTGAATATGTAAGCCGATAAATATGAATGCAATCATATCAAAAATATGTCAAGGTGATTGTTTTGCAATCATACAAAAATGCATACAAAAATGTTTGTGTGACAAAAGGGCAAATCAATGTGAATAAAAAACGCTAACTGTATCCATTTTCAGCCCATACTCAAACCCTGCTATCCGTGAAGGAAGTTAGCATATCCTCATCGACTTCACAACTTAAATTCTGTTCAACATAATTTATGACAAAAAATGAAAACAAAAAGGACGTGAATACACTTGAAAACTATATCTTTATTCTTAATTTAAGCATTTCAACTGCACTGTACATATGGACTTGTGCTGGAAATATTCACCATGGCCGTGCTTGTGGAAGCGATGACGTCAACTGTACAAATATACACAAGGCTTCCTCTAGTACGGTAAGCCCAACGATCCGACTGACAATATGCAGTAGAAGATGGATAGGTAGAGAGGGAGACACGTGGGTACCAGCACACGTGATAACAACTAACTACCATGAGGTGGCATTCTCTCCCCACAGAGGCAGATCAAGTCATGAAATGTTGTTACAGCCTCTGTTCTACTACGCGTGGGTTCTGGCAGTTTCCCCTGGCGGAACAAAAATTGCACCACAATCGATTTAAATTTCTTTATCAAATGACAACGCTTCTCGAATGGAAAGTGTAGTTCATATCACAATGCTTTTACCATGACTCAGTAGCCAAAATGATGATTTTATAACAGCGTCGCTGATTGCACAACTAACTTTGAATGCCTCCAATCAGGCATCTCCCATTCTCACAAACTCGGTGTAACATAACAGAGGCTGTATCAACATTTCATGACTTGATCTGCCTCTGTCGAGAGAGAATGATGAGGTTGAGAATGGCGACTAAGGGGCCATTTAAAAAAAATAACACTAAGGTAAGGGGCAGAAGCACAGTTATTCAAGGTTAATAATACGATGATCTCCCGAAACAAGAATATGGTGTCGAGAATCCATGTCCCCAATAAATGAAAAGTTTTCAAACAAAAATTGCCACCAGTGACTTTTGCTCGATACTTGACAATTTCTTCTTATGATTTTTTAAAGAAACCTTGCTTTTGCATTAGGACTTTTTTTTAATTTCATATTTTTTTTTTTTATAAGATTGTAAATTAATGCTTAACTCATCAAGTTTATAGTGTCAAAAATCTCATTACACAAACCAATCAGCCAGTCAGAAAACAAATAATGATCATTCACACAGATAAAAGACATTATCTTTCAATTGGAAGGATTTACTTTAATTTTCCCGACATCACCCTATATTCCCCCTCAAAACGTGCTACTTCCCTCAAGGTTACCTTAGTGATTTCAAGTGACCTTAGAACATAAGGCCCAGCAGAGATGCAAGTCAAACTAAGATAACAATGTAAGTGTTCAAAGGAATGGGTGTAAGCAGTTTTGATGATTGTTATATTCTACGCAATGAGATAGATCTCTTAATGCAAAATCATATCAAAGCTATCTGTTTATCAACAAAACATTCTTTTCTATTGGCAAATGTTATAAAAATTGCATGTTGAGATCATTAAAATGTATCCATGATATTGAAGTTATCTTGCCTCATATCCGACTCACAATTTAATGATACACCATGTCCAGTTTGGTATTATCTTGTCTTGACTTGCACCTGCTTGTCACACTAACAAGAGATGCCCATTCACCTGTGGTTGACTTGACTTGGTTTAAGAGAATCATATTTATCCATTGACAAAAGCTTGCGAGTACTGTGTAGTTAGAACCGACCTTGATAAAGTGAGGTGATGTGGGGTTTATCGTCACTTTCAAAAGTATTTCACATATATCGCGGCTGCTATCATTATTTCAGGGAGAGAGCCTGCAACACCATTGTAGTTATGCATTGCGGTGAAACCTGCGAGCATCTGCTGGAACTAGCGAACCATGGGTGGTACTGTGCTGAAATTCAGTGTAGCATTGCACCCGAACCTTACTGCGTGTAGAACAGTTCTCTACTGCAGACAAAGTTGCATACCCCTGGTGGGATTCGAACCACAGACCTCTTGATCCGAAGCCAAACACTCAAACAACTGCGCTATCCCGCCCCAATTATTTGTTGAAGACACCCTAATCTTAAGATGCATAACACCCTTCCTAACAGTAGCAGTCAGAAATACATGTGCTTATCATAATACTACCAAGGTGAAGTCCAAAACAAGACAAAACTTCTTTGACTTCAGAATTTGAATAGAAACATCCCTTACCATGAATTAAGTTCTTATCAAAACATTTCTCTTTATTTTCTAAAAAAATATATAAACATTGCATGTGGGGAAATGTTTTTGAATAGGAGTAATTTTCAAGAATAAAATGATGATAAAACATTTCAAGCTATTAATACATTAATGAATATAATCCCTTATACTAGCATTCCAGGAAAACACTTTTTGACAAATTGATGAAGAAAAAAAGTTCATGAGATCTTACTATGTCAACACATAATTGAGAAATATCTATAATAGCATCTATTCAGTAAATGCAATATATGAAAGCCTGATACATTTCCTTGTCAACCACAAACTGAATGAACATCACTTTAAAGCTTCAACCAACCACAAGAGTCAACTTTACATTCACTATTAAAGACAATGATAAATAATATCTGCAAGGAATATCTAAAATCACCTGAAATACTTGAGAATGAAAGTACACAAAGCTGTCATGACAATATCCTCCTACGTGTGAAATGAACAAGGAAAGGAAATATCACTCCATTAGACAACAGCCTTTTGACATGAGGCTCAAGAGAGTACCTTACAATCTACCTAACAACCCTTCTAAAGTTTGACACATAGATCATTTTTAAGACAACGGTTCCTGCTGCTACAGCACATTTGAATCTTCAGAGCTATATTGCTCACAGCTGGTTAATACTGGAAATAACTAGCTAGTGATTTTTTTCAGCCAATGAAACCACAGGAACCCGATATCGTAAATGAAAATTTTAATGTAGGTAAAATGTAGATAAGAAAGACGCTCCCCCTCTATATAATAAAGAAGAGAAGGTGGTTCTTTTTTACCCACGTTTTACCTACATTTTATTTCCGATATCGCATTCCTGTGAATCAAACTCAAGCACAGAGCTTGTTGTGAGTGAGTTGTTGACTTACGCCCCTTGGGCAATATTTCAGCCATTTGCAACATACACAGAGCTTGTAGCAAATATCTCTAACTTAAAGAAATCATCATATTCTTGTCAGTGGTGATGTTGTAATTTCATTGGTTGATCATAAACAGAGAGATGCGAGGCATTTGTTGCGATAGATATCAGGGTATTTGGGAAGCTCTGTGGATTCATATACGCTGAAGTAGCAGATTGATGACCTTGTGTTATCCTTCACATGTTTTGAACATTTCTGTCTGAACAATACTGTAAGAACATAAGAAATCAAAGCTACAGTTAGCAAAATCGATATCATCTTATGAAAATATATCACTCATGTTTAATTTTGATTATTGTAATTCAAGTTTTTTAGCTTCAAGAGTTCATAACTATGCAAGAATTTTTTTATATATTAAATTATATCCCTGAATAATAATTATAAAGCAGTGCAAACTTTTGTGCTGAAGAAATGTTAATTTCAAAAGCAGAACATCATCTATGAAAATGAATATGCAAATCTACATGAAAAAGGACATTTTATGATTTTCATGGAGTTGGAAGGTAAGGCAAATGTGTCAGTTTTTTCAAAACATCAGCAACACAAGATACAGTTTTCAGTAAAATCATATCTAAAAGAAGGACAGAAAATTAGACAGAGTCAACAAACACAATTCCTGGTGATTTAAAAATAGTCAAACACCTGGCAACATATACAGAATATTTACAATACATTTCAACACATATTTACAGAAAAATTTTCAGCAACCATTCCCTAAAAATTATCAATCTCATTATCTTTACTATTCTGATATCCTCATGTTTATATGTGCAAATGCTTTTCCTTTAAAAGTGTCATTACTTCCATATGCATATACTATCAAAATTCTAATCATTTATACCTTACTTTAACCCAAATGTTTCCTAACGTCTATTCTACCCAACTATCATTATTCCAAAGTTATTTAAACCCAATGCATAATAACATTAGTAATATTCTAAGATTGTTGATTCTTATGATTTACCGTTTCTTCATAAAAAAAAACCAGAAACACCCCTAAAGGAGAGCCAGACCAAAATGCATCAAGGGAAGCCGTCTTATTCTTTAATTCCATACACTTGTGTAGAGCACATAGTCTCACATTATTAGAAAAGGGGGTCGGCTTTTGGAATAAACTTCTGAGGAATCTATAAGAATGTTGCTGACAAATGATGTTACAAATGAAGGTATTTTGGCTGATGATACACAGATGGGCAGCCTGACTAGACCATTACGGGTATGTACAGTAATGAGTTTGAATACACAAAAAGCTGCAATACTTGGATGATTTTAACAATAGTCGCGGTGACCAACTACAAATTGACGTTTCAAATCAAATAAACAATATGTTATAAAACATCTATAAAATTTTATATTTATAATGATATAGATTTTCACATCAACCTAAAAATTTTGAATCATAATGATCGGCTCTGTTAATTGATATCTGAGAAGTTTTCACATTCATAGAATATAAAACAAGTTCAGATGACAATGGACACAAAGTGACAAATTTCCAACATTTACATAGATCAAATAATCTACTGACTTCAAGCAGAAATTGCATTTACAAACACCAGAAAAATATGACATTGTTAAGGAGAAAAACAAATATATACACTTGGGAAATATTAATTTTAAATCTAACTAGATTAGCGTTTGCGGGATACCGCAAAAGCAGAGCAGCCCCGGAACTTTGGGTTTCGCCTTACCCTGTTCCGCCTTTTACAGGCCTCACCAAATTGGGAATTTTCTCGTGACCTTGACCTTTGACACTCAAGGTCACACAATCAATGAACACATTTCATTGAGTATAACATTATTGTAATGAAATAAAGTGTTAAAAATACAATTAATCCATTTTCTCCATATATGTTGACCTTGCTGTGACCTTGACCTTCGACAGTTAGTACCCAAAACTTTTTGAAAATGTTGAACTTCTCAAGAGATAATATATACAAAATCTAAACTTCATAGCACAAAAACTTTTCAAGTTATTGTGTTTAGAAGGAATTGCAATAACTCATATCTCATGACCTTGACCTTTGACCTTCAAGGTCACACAATAATTGAACACTTTTTATTGAGTATAACAATCATGTATTGATTAAAAGTGATCATAGTTAAAATTAAGCATTTTCGCTAAACCATGCTTAAGTCATGACCTTGCTGTGACCTTGACCTTTGACAAATTGTAGCCGAAACCTTTCCAAAATGTTTTACTTTTCCAAGGATGATATATACCAAGTTAGAGCTTCATAGCACAAAAACTTTTCAAGTTACCGTGTTTACAAAGAATTTTGTGGTGATTTTATAACTCGTGACCTTGACCTTTGAACTTGAAAGTGAACATGTCATAATGATTCCCTGGAAGTATTAACATTTAGACATGTTCATGAGTTCTGAAAAGCTAAATGGGATAAAGTTATACCCCAATTTAGTGCATTTTGTAATAACTCATATCTCATGACCTTGACCTTTGACCTTCAAGGTCACA
This sequence comes from Steromphala cineraria, assembly GCA_916613615.1. Taxonomy (NCBI): domain Eukaryota; kingdom Metazoa; phylum Mollusca; class Gastropoda; order Trochida; family Trochidae; genus Steromphala; species Steromphala cineraria. The sequence continues at coordinate 2,020,533 of OU744734.1, forward strand.
CAATCATTGAACACTTTTTTTTGAGTATAACAATCGTGTATTGATTAAAAGTGTTCATAGTTAAAATAAAGCATTTTCGCTAAAACATGCTTACGTCATGACCTTGCTGTGACCTTGACCTTTGACGGATTGTAGCCAAAACCTTTTCAAATTTTTTTACTTTTCCAAGGATGATATATACCAAGTTAGAGCTTCATAGCACAAAAACTTTTCAAGTTATCGCGTTTACAAGGAATTCTTAGTGTGAATACATAGCTCGTGACCTTGACCTTTGACCTTGAAAGTGAACATGTCAAAATCGTTCCCCCGAGGTATGAGGAGTAAGGTATGAATAAGAGTTCTGGAAAGCTTAGGGGAAAAAAGTTATAGCTAGTAGTACGAGTGCGGCGGCGGCGGCGGCGGCGGCGGACGCGGCGGCGGCGGCGATGGAAACTTCACAAAAACTGATAGCAGCCCCGTCCTTAGACGGGGCTGCTAATTATGAATTTCTATCCAAACTGACATGTGATTCTGAACATTCAAAAAATCATTTTCTTGGATCAACTTTCCATAAAATGTTATTGATGAGGAAATTACAATTAAAACTAATGAGCAAAAATCATGAAAATATTATTCTAAAATGTTTTGATGTTACTTTAAAAACTAAACCGTTAACTAAGTTTAACTTGAATACTCTAAATGGGTTTTGGGTTTCAAAATGATCTTATCTAAATATAGTTGTCAGAGTTCTGACCATGCTATTATCATCAGTCTTATCAATCAACGATGAAAACATTGAACTGCACATGTTCTACAGCAATAAACATTTAGACATTCTCTGTGTATCTCTTGATAATTTCTTTTAAATAATCTTCAAACTGTCGTTGTGATTAACAGATAAGAATTAGATTGTCCACAAAATATCATTCCTCTCCCAGTAAAATGAAGTCCTAATTTGTCATACATAAAATGTTTTATACAAAAAACTGAAAATTACCTTTTGATCACCTTCATGAACCATTAACATAAATACTTTTATATGTTCAATAATATTTTGGCAGTGCTTATACCATGCTTTAGACAAATTTGACTTTGATTTTAATACCCTAAGACCTTTTCATCAATATTTATTAACAAACAATATTTTCAATTCTAAAAACAAAATGCCCATGATCAGTACATATGAAAGTTCAATGAATTGATGTTAATCATACATATTTACCTAACAAAATAACACTTAATTTGGAAAATCATGTTTGCATAATCAGATACAATTCTTTCTTCTTCAAAGGTATAACTCATAAATGTTCAACTCATAACTGAAAGAATATTTGATTTCTCAGATATTGACAATTGTACTTGAAAAAATCAATATGAAAACCTAAATAAAATTATGTACCTTCAAAAACTCTCACTCATCAGCGTGGTCATTTATGACTGGCAGAACTTGACAGAATATTTGTGAAATCAATACACTATATATAATACATCCACAACAGTCTAATCTCGCAACAGTGGCCCTATACTGACATGTAAGAATATGAATATGTACATCAATCTGCAAGACAAAATATCAAGACATCTCCAGCCAAAAATAATTTCAAATTTTTTAAACAACAAGAAAACAAGTTTCAACTTTGAGTGTCACCAACAAAGTTAACAATACCAATGAGTAGTGGGTAGATTCATGAACAAAAAACAAAATAGCACTGATGTTATTCATTTCATAAACTGGCTGCCTTCAGACACTATCAATGCTCTCAAATAGTGATATGCAACACCAAGCAGTTGTCAACTCAACAATTTGGTTACGATTAAAATATGAAACAAAGACATGAGGTAAAATTTACATTTTCTTTAAAATAAACTGATGTCTTGAGTTCTGTTATTTGAAACATATTTTAACAGATTCTTCCCACTTCTCAATATATAGGAACCCTTGTTGATGATTGTTCATTACAATACATAGTCATTCAAATTAACAGGAACATAAACCCCTTTAGTTTAAGCAAGTATGACCAAGGGTAATGCCATTGTGATCGGTCAAGTTCTTTACATTTCAAGTTGTAATGTCCCTTTGAATAGTGAACACTTCATCAAATTTCAATTAAAATTTTTAAAAGCACTGAAACAATATCTCTTAGGCAGCATAACTCTGTCAAAACGAGATACAATGAGTAAGTCCATCCTTGATTTCAAACAACATTAACCCTCTACCTGCCACATGCCAGTGAAAACCTATTGAAGTCAAGCGTGAATTGTTACCCATTATCAAAAATTTATTGACAGGGTACTATTACAAATACTTTACACTTACATAGAATAATGTTATCTACTTTTTTGAATAAAAGACAAAGTAGGTCACATATTATATATCATCAAATTGGTTCCCTATTATCATTACATGAATATTTATATAGCTCGCATAACTAGAAATCTTGAAATCTTGGTATAATAAAATCATTTTGATCTCAGAATTTGAGGGGGGTGGGGGGGACAAATTTTAATAAAAAGAGTTTTGAGTATAACAATACCATTTGGTCAGATACATCTGGGGTTACCTGGCTATATATCTACCGGTAGATGAAAACTTGCGAAAAGACAGGGGTTTTGGGTTCAGACCCGTATGAACATAGGGACATGTAGTTTCACTTACAAGAATTTCTATCAAAGTAACGCAGGAATTAAATCATTTCCATATGCAAAACAATTATTTTCATTGAAACCAACCACAGTCCTGAATTTATTAGACCAAGGATCTTTACATGAGATAAGACACAGGGTCATAATTTTAATATCGGATATCAAAAATTAGTTTTGTGCTCAATTCCCACAATTGGGTAAACTGATGCCTGTAACATAACCCCTGTCACTCAAACAAAGATTGCAAAAAAGAAATATTAATCTATTTTAAAAACAAATAGTCAGTTTTCACAATATTTTGTAAGCCCCACCACTCGACGATCATTGAAAGCTACTGTGACAAATTTGGATAATAAAAAAAAAGTAGTTGAAGCAAAATGACCTCTTAAGTGGAGAGGTAACAGATTTGAAAATACCACTCCATATTTGTGAGCTCTCACAAAGATATTTGTTGTGCAGTTGCGGGTTGGAATGATGAATATATCATGCCTTTAAAGGGGCAGTAGCACGTTTTTGGATAATTTTATATTTTAAATTTCTCACTGATAATTGTAAGTGAATGCTAAATGTATTATTTTGACAGTGTCAAAAATCTCATTACACAAGCCAATCGTCCATTGTCAGAGGATAAAGAATGAAGATTCACATAAAATCCATTGGCGGCCATTTTTTTGTGAACACCTTTAATTCATTTTTGTAAGAAAAAGGAATCGCATGGCTAAACTTAACGCTTTATACTGGAATTATTACTGCTCCATTTAGTTTAAATACATTGTCTTTCAATTGAAACCCTTAATTTTCATTTTCCTTCCATCAACCTATATTCCCCCTAAAAACGTGCTACTGCCCCTTTAAAAGACATGATTTCTTGTCAAAATCTCAAGTCCTAAGTTTTCAAAGATATACACTTAAAACATCAAGGATGGACTTACATCAACAAACCAAACCCCTAAACATGTGTCTGTTTAATTGGTGTAAAGCTACTAGTGCTTGAAGAGCTGTGATTGGTCATTGCTGGCGCGTCTGTGATGTCAACAGGATCCACTTCGGAGTCGGTCATGTGGATATCGTGGGTGTCTCGGAGAGGTACGAAGCCAAACATAGATTTCGAGGGATGGTTGGAGTCAATGACGGTGCCGGGTCCTCGAGGTACAGTCTGCTCCGGGCTATGGTCTTCTAGGCTACTGGATGATATGCTGCAAGAATGGGATTAGCTACTGGATGATATGCTGCAAGAATGGGATTAGAATCACATGGTTTAGAGACCAAGAAATTAAGGTCCAGGTCACCCAAAGTGAGTGGTGTCTGCGTAATCCTCCAATGTAGGCTGTGACTAAATTTGAAGACATTAGGTGCAGCAGTTCATTAGATAACGCGTTAACAAGAGTTACAAAAGTGGACAGTGTTGTATATGTATGTTCAATAACCTTGAAAATAATGTTAAGGTCACCCGAAGTGACTGGTGTCTGCATAATCCTCCAAGGTAAGCTGTGACCAAATTTGAAGACATTGGCAGGGTTTTACATAGTCAATCGAAACCGAGAGTCCTGGGGACTCAAAGCATATATTTTTAGGAGTCCTTTTCCTATTTCAGGAGTCCTTAAAAACATTATAGAAGTTTCATACTTAATCGAAAGGTTGATAAAGATTGCCTTTAATGGGATGGTTATTGGTTGATGTTTTAATACCATCTTGACATGAAAATCATACTGAAATGTGTTTTCATTGAAAAATTAGATATTTGTATCAGAATAATACAAGTCACAGAGGACCCACATGATTAGTTTTTGGGGGTCCTCCTGACATTTTCTGCGTCAAATACTCAGGAAAGTTGCATCCCGTAAAACCCTGCATTGGGTGCAAGGGTTCATGAGCTATCGCGTTAACAAGAGTTACAAAAGTGGACAGTGTTGTAGTAACCTTGAAAATAATGTTAAGGTCACCCGAAGTGACAGGTGTCTACGTTATCCCCCCAAGGTAGGCTGTGACCAAATTTGAAGACAGTGGGTGCAAGGGTTCATGAGCTATCGCGTTAACAAGAGTTTTAAGAGTGGTCAAAGTGCCGTTGTGACCTTGAAAAAAAGGTCAAGGTCACCAAAAGTGACTGGTGTCTGTGTAATCCCCCAAGTGAGGCTGTGACCAAATTTGAAGACTTTGGGTGCAACGGTTCTTGAGATATCGTTAACAGGGATCCGGACGTACGTACGGACGGACGCTGCTGAGTACAATGTCCCCCATTCCGTGTTGCAGCGGGGGACAAAAATTCAGACTAACCAAATAGCAAAAGGCACCAGTCCACCACTAAATCTAACCAAATGCCAAGTTTCGTAAAAAATATTGAAAGTTTTTTGAGATATGGTCCGGAAACAAAAGTGTTGCAGAACCACAGAACCACGGACAGAATTGAAAACATTATGTCTGACGCAAAGCTTTGCAGGGGACATAATTACCAAGGTATTTTTAGGAAATTATCCTAGTGTTATTTCTTGAATAGAGAGAAGCTTCAGCCTAGAGGAAGATCTCACCTGTGTGCGAGGGGGTGGGGGATAACTCGGTCAGGTGTGCTGGGGCCCGTGTGGAACTTCTTCGGAGGACTCAGGTACTCAAACCTGTCACCGCTGTCGGACTCCACTGGAATTTAATCAGAGAAAATTTTATTACATATTTTAATGAAACTAAGATTGATTGAGAAAATAATCAAGCATAAATTCAGACTATGAAATGTAAACAATATCCTCCATTCTGATTGGATCTAACAAGGTCATGAGATCGGTATACATTTCAATGAACCCTAAATTGCAGGTTATACAAAATAACTTTCAGTAAATGAAGTTTATACGATATCGTGCCGGAACTACATTTCTCGGGGATTACCCTGATCTTACAGCTGACGCCAGTCTTGAGGCTCATCACTAAGTCTCATTTTATACAAATATTATTTCTTTTCTTTTTGTACATGTACATCTCCGGACACAGATATTAGGATAGTGGGCGAAGTTAAACAAGGGTATGTACATTTCAAAAGCATGAGTTCAGCTCCATTCTGAATGACCTGACTGGTGGCAACAGTTTCAAGGAACCCCATTCCATGCACACAAAAGAGTGTCGCGGCACACTCACTTTCAACGCCCCTGATGATCAACACGATGTTGCATGTGTTGGCGTGTTTGAAAACATAAACATGTCCTTGTCAATGACAGTGTCTAACATCGGGCCTGCAAGTGGCATTATGTCTTGAGGGACATTTAATAACTCATGTTTACATTCATTGTCAAACCATCAACCCAAACGCGTCAAGCTCTAACAGCTGATACCCTACACTTGATGCAGGACAGTATCAATACGTGGGTGTAAATTGTTAATTTTGAAATACTTAAATTCAACTTTACATTTTTGTTACTTTTTCCTAAAATATTATCAAGCTCGCCAGTTATACTAGTTTTTATTACCTACGAGGGCAGTCATATCAAGGTTCATATTTTTCATATGTTGCCCTAGGGCAAAATATAACTTTTTCATTGTGACGTCACGTTATAAACAGTGCTTTGATGTCACAATCTATACGGGTCAGTGGCAGCTAGTCTGCCTATGATAAGAAGTAGGTTTTGAGTATTTTCTTTAATTTTGGGATTACGGTAATAAAGAGAATATTATATTCGTGCCCATGACATACTATATTATCAAGCTCGCCAGTTATACAAGTTTATCTTACAAGTTTCAAACAGGTTACAACCGTGTGGACAACCATATTATGAAATACATTTCTTAATCAATATATGTTACTTTACAAAGTGTAATAAGATTGTACTTCATTAACAGTTACATGACCAACAGATAGTAGTTGTATGATAATCTTTCACAGTCTGTTATTCCCCAATGAGAGAGATAATTACTATCGCATCTGTCCGACTTCATTATGAAACATATTCAGAAATAGTCGACAACACACATCAGAAATTCCTTCATTCACTCTCAAAAATAGAAAGTAATTTTCACTATTTCAATTATTGATTCAAAGACAATAACTATGTCAAAAGTATGAAATATTTGAACTTGATTAAACAGTGTGGTCAGGTGTACCAACAACCAAAAGTTCACTGATCAAAATGTTATAGTTTATGCGAAAACTTATCCAACTGTCCAAAACGTGTAATTTCCATGAGAAGATTCAAAAGAAATAAATTCATGAAAACTTAATAATGGCCGAACTCCAGAGAGGGTTTTGGTTAACAAGTGTGCAAAATTTGGTTGACTCCCACTTATGGTTGAAATATTGCCCAAGCAGCATTCAACAATAACTTATTCACTCAACAAAGTTGCTTGAGCTGGATATAACAGTTTTTTGAAAAATTCACTGGCAAAGGGGATGAATGGAACAAGCAAAACTTCTGCCAAAACTTTGTCAGTTCTTATATTACCAATTGTATTCATTCAATTTTGACATTAACATAAAAGGTAGCATTGCAACATGATCTAAAATTATATTAAAACATTACTCCTCTTTTTAAGGAGAGGTTTCATCCTGCACAAAGGTTTGGGGCTGCAAGTTTGCAATATAAAAACAAAATGACTGTAAATATGGGTTCTTTTATCATACACTTTGTTTGTCAAAGTATACAAATATCATTATCAACTTTTACAAAAATAAGGTGTGGCGGCTATCAAACACATAGAAAACCAGGCAGGTGACAACTTCAAGGTTTTAATTGTGAGGGCGCCTTCATTGTTCCTTAGTGGATCCATGTAGTAACCAGCTCGTTACCTCCTCAAGCAAACCGTGGACAAGCGCCTTCCCAGTTTTGACTTACCAACTATGTTTGAAATATAAAATCTTTGGTCACAAAATTAGTGACTGCCACCTCCCCCCCACCACCATTTCCTATGGGTTTGATCTCTTTATATATACATGTCTCATTATTGTTTGACTTTTCACCACTCATAATAATAACTCACATTTCCTTTTCCCAAGCGGACTTGGTCGCACAGCAATTGGACTCAGACTCCTAAAAAGGAATATATGGACTTTGTTTAACTCAATGATTTTTTAATACATAAATTTTCATGCACACTAAACATGATCAAATTGCTAATTACATAAAAATCAAGGTCAAAGCACAGAATAATATACAATGTTCTATTTTCCCACCCCTTCCAAAGGTTATAATCCTGGGCCTAGATTTTCAAAGCTCTCTTAGTGCTAAGATAGTCTTAGGTCAATGTTATTGTATGGTACTTCCGACTATCTTAGCGCAAAGAGAGCTTCGAAAATCTAGGCCCTGGATGTTTATTCTCACCTCAATTTTTGGTTTATGAATGGATTAGCAAATAGACCGCATGATGTGTCATGTGACCTTTAGAAAAAAAACCTAATAAACAAATGAAAACCTTTTGGACAGCAACATGATATTAAATTCTGTTTCCAAGTAGGAGGCAAAGCGCAACTGAAGTATAGAAATTCATTTTTGTCATTAAAATAAAATTATCAAGACCACTCTTAGTGTGTCACTTATGATGTGGATTTCCCCGACCCCCCTTAGCTTCATTAAACCTATGATTTATAATCACCCTCCTTTTATTTCCTCCACAAAGTGCCTGTCAGTTTTATTCCTTGCTGCTGACCCTTGAGTTTTCTGTGCTTGCTCTCAAGCCTGTAGGGGCATTATAGCAGAGAAGAAAAGTAAAGGGTCTGCTGCAAGGCATAAAATGACTGGCGTTTTAGGCTTTGCGTAGGAAGATGTTTTGACAGGGTGTTATTTGTGTTACCTCAAGAATGACTTGCGTGTAGGGCTGGGACTAGGAGAAGGGGTGAAGGAGTTGGTCCTCAGCGGAATCTGCATCGACGGCGAGAAACATTGCTGCGAGGAAAAGTCACAGATAGGGATCAAATATTGATCTGATAGAGACACAAAGTTTTGGCTTTGTATATCTTGATTATTCACAATGGTGTCATTTAGAAGTATTGGCTGATAATGGTGCTAAAAGTATCACATAAGGCTAATTTGTTCTGCATAGTTATAAGAGGTTAACAAAAAAATGATGACAAAAAAGTGTGATTTGACGTTGAAGTATACTGTTGGTGGTGTGTTTTGAAAACACTTATCAAGATAATTCAGATTCCAAAAATAAGCATAAATGTCATTTTTAGCACACAAAATCCAAGTTAACAAATATATACAGAACTTGAGAAAGCATAAACTTATAAGCAGTTTATTTAAATGATATTATTTTGTGTTAAACAGTTAGTAATTCAATATGATTCAAGGTTTTTCAAGTTATTGAAAACATTTACTCAAGTTACGAAAAACATTTACTGAGATTTTCTGTTTTCTCTAAGCAATTCTTTTCTGCCTCTCAGAAATTTCAAGTTGGTAAGCTAATGAGTGAATTTAGCCAGCACAGAATAACAGAACAGAAGATAAAATTCAGAAAAAATCAGAATATATACAGTGATATATTAAGCCTACAAGTCTGGTAACATTTACCGAGATATTCTGTTCTTTTCTGTTCACACAAGAGGACAAGTTGAATTCTCGGTAATTCTTTTCTGCCTCCTTGAAATTTCAAGCTAATGGGTGAATTTAGTCAGAACAGAACAACAAAAAATAGATAGAAATTATTTAGACTTTAACCAATTTGTTATCAGCAAAAATAAGAAAATTACAGTGACAAGTCGGGTAACTTTAGCCACAAGTTGTCGGTACCTTTCCTAGTCTTGTCGGCGAGGGAGACCCACAGAGAATGCTTGACGAAGTCACCACATGTAGAGACTCGCTGAACGATCGCGGACGTCGATGTGACTGCTCCGTTACCATTTGCTGCTCACTTTCCTGAAAGAATATTAAAAGTGATTTTCAACAGTTGCAAAGGTAAGTATACAAAAGCTTGTTGGCCGTTTATTCATTGCTACTTGGATTCTTGGCACACATCAACTGATCATATTTATAAGAGACATTATAATGATATTTCATGGATGCATTGAAGAAAAAATTTAAATTGTCAAATGGTATCAGATTCAGAATCAACAAAATTCAACAAGAATATAGAAAAATGTGTTTGTTACTATTTCTGTAAAGGATAGCTACATGTAGCTTTCTGAAGTGTATGTGTTGTCTCACCAAATTAAAACCATCCCAAGATGTTGACATCTGCATTTGGGTTCGGAATTCTCTGAAATACATATATCAAACATGAGTAAATCATGTACAATAAAACAAATACAATTTGACACTTAATCTTACCTAAAAGACAAACTATTGATTAATAATCTGTACGGTAAAACGTAAAATTCTATTCCTTAAGTGAAATTTATATAAAACACTTAACAGCCTTACAGATTCTTGTATGAGTAACCACCTCATGATAAGTTGACTATCAACTCAACATTTGACTCAAACAATGTAAGAAAGTGATAGTTATATTAGGTTGTACATCATATCACTGTATCTCTGTAAACAAGTGCCAAAATAGTTTGTTGTGGTAGAGGGTAAATAATACAGTATCAATTGTCACAAAGTTGTACACACATAATTTTGAAACCAAGTTATTGTCGACATGGGTCATGAGGCATTCTCTCCCCACAGAGGCAACTCAGTTATACCTGAATTAGCCTCTGTTCTATTACGGCTAATACACGGGATAGAAAAGTGGAAATCTGATTGGAGGCAATCGAAGTGAGTTGTGCAATCAGCGACGCCGTTTCAAAAGTGGTCATTCGCAAAACCTCTGCCATCTCTGTTTGGTTTGTCAAAGCTTTCGTTAAAATTTAACATCCAGGGGAAGTAATTCTTCCTATTACAAACCATCGCTTTTTACCTTCTCATAAGTTATTATTTGGTTGATCGGTAAAATGAAATCGATCATAAAACAAATAATAATTGAAACAATCAGAAAACAGTTTCTTTCTAACGAAAAACCCTATCCATATCTGATTTTCAAATTGTTTCCCTCTCACACTGTTAATGAAAAATAAACATAAAGACATAATATTTTCCATGTCACTATACGACCGTTAAGAACTCCCCGAGTCATGGATATCCAAAAGCTGTATTCATTGGCTGCAAATAAGGGAGATATTTTAAGTTACAACCTTTTGCCGCTGGGGCAATCTGCCGGAACCCCAGGATCTAGGCGTAACAGAACAGAGGCTTATTCAGAGAGAATGGTCATGAGGTGGATCATTTACAAAACGTAGAAATCTGTGAAAGTTCAAACTAGAGATTTGTAGAAGACAGTTGAGGACAAATAATCCCAATATTCTTACAAGACCTGATGAGTTTGAAGAGAGAAAATACCTTTCCTGAGCAGCCTCTCTGTCAGGTAGATGACTTTCTTCTATCTTTATCTGATTGATTCTATCAGGAATTCTTGGAGGAGTCTGATAATAGAAAAGGCTTAATAATCAACGGTACCATTTGTGTTTGCATAATTATTAGCAAGTGCTTATTGAAAATCATGTTATTTTACATCACATGATATGAATATTTTTATAATCAAATCCATGGACAGCATAACCAGAATGACACATGATCTTATACAGAATTCACCACATTCAATAAATCACAAATTAAGCCAAAAATCTAAAACAGAAGACGATTGACACCATCAAATTGATTAGATTATGTATAATTACAATTACGGTACAAATATATTAAAATATTATAATTTTTTATATACAAAACACTATTGGTATACAAAATAGATAATTTTTGTTAAATAGGTGAATATCCTTACAAAATGTGTTCAATGATAAATCATTAAATGTACCTGCAGATTTGTCAGCTGTTATAAAACATTCAATATGATTACAGAGTTGCCTCCCCTGACAAATTTAAACTAATTGGTACTATATTCTTACCGCAATTGTTGACAGTGCCATGTTGCTCGAACTAAATCGACGAATACGTGACGACTCAGTTGGTTTGAAAGTGGATGTACTGGAAAATAAATTGGAGATGAATTATTGACAAAAATATTGATGAATGCCGACATGATTGTTAATAACGTCTGCAATTCATATCATGATCATTTAAGTCGTCATTTACAAAAAAAGTCAATGAATTTGTAACATGTAAAAACCGTTATTGGCAAATCAAGGGATAAAATCTTAGTATTAAAGAATGGTAATTTTTCTTCAAATTTGACTCAAATGTAGCTAAATACTACTATGATCACAATCAAAATTATGCAGTCTGCTATACCTTATAATAGTTTAATACTAATTAGAGTGTACCTTGTTTCAGCATTTGTGGTAGGCAATAGTGCATTTATCATGGGAGCACTATTTGACCTCTTCAGGGTTCCAGCTCCAGGTATAGACGACGACGAATCGTGGTCAACCTCCATTCTTAGTTGATTTTTAGTCTCAAAACATTCACCAAATATCACCTACAGTGTGTCAATCATATATTTCGAACATAAACCATATCAAAGGAGCTGCAATTTCAAACATCAACGTATATTTGAGTATTAAACTGCCAATAAAATTCAGAAACTCGAAAATCTTAAAAAGTGGGACACATGACAAGGCTGGCGGTGCAGCAGATGACCACGTCGTAGGGGGGAATTTAAGAGTATGTAGCAGAGTCAACAACTCTACAGTTCATATGCAAGGGGCTACATCGCTTCATCTTGCACAAAAAGCACTGTAATATGTCCATTTTGACAAAACTTTGCTGTAACATCCATTCGCTATCTTTTTGTTGTGGTCCTGACAGGAAGTCGAAGTGCTTATTTGTAAGACGTGTTTTGATTGGTTCATTCATGTGGCTTGTTTTGCAGGAAGAAAGCTCCAAAACCACATGGTTTGCGAATAATTTTTTAAAAATAACAGACGATGCAATGAAGTGAAAAAAGAGGATTGCTATATCTCAAAAGATATTGAAATAATTGAGAAGACATGGCATTTTTGTTCATGTCAAGGTTATACATTAATATTAATGAGCCTTTTCAGCCAATGGCAAGCTCTGTTACAAGAGACCTTTTAAATACCGTAGACCGTCAGTGGGTATTTTTCATATTTCGACATCCTATGTGCTTTATATCAAGGCAGGGCATGAACTATTATGATGTTTTACATATTAATTAGTTGTAGTATTGGCTAAATAATGCGAATCTGGTAGCTTATAAATATGTATAACCTTAAATGAAGATGTCGTAAAATATCACACCACTGAGACCAATCAAGCCTAGCCTAGTGCAGATGTAGATTCCCAACACGTGGGCAATCTGCCAGTTCATAATTCTAAACTATCTTACTCTTTAATTAAAGTCACGCGTCCGAATACTTTTTAAAAGTTATTTATCTTGAAAAATAACAAAAAAGAGTTCAGAAAGTTCTATACTCTCGATAATCTAGAGTAAGTTTACGTTTCGATAATTCTCCATTTATCAGTTTGTAAACTCTGGGTTATCGAGGATGGATGTTCCATTTTTCGATTCAACTGGACTATGCATGGCTATGTCCTATAGGCCTATATTTAACAAAATAAGTGTGTGGACATATATTGAACAAATAATAATCTTTCGCTCAACCTTTTTTATTCTAATAATAATAAGACGAATATTTGACCTATTGAATTTGTTGTGAATTAATTGGTTATTATACCCAACATAAAATTATTATGCTAAAACATTAATTTTGGCATAAGATTGTCTTTCTTGTCGTGTTGATGACGAATCGTAGCTACTTTTCACTTGTAAATTAAAGTTTCATGAGTAAAATGTTCAACGTTAAAAAGGTTCATTAATTTTTGATGTTTTGAAATACTTATATATATATGGTGTATATGGCAGGCCCCTTATATATCTATATTTTAGAAATATTTGCGTGCGTCAGCGCTTTTAATTACATTCTCCTTTAGCCTTTGGCATGGAATGTCTCAAGCATTGCATCCATCATTATCGAATACTAAATTATGTTATAATAATGGTCAACAACTGGATGGTGTGCAATATTTTATGGGCGCTTCTCTCATTATAACCACCAGAGACCTTTCTTCAAAATCTGAAGAACTAATCACGTGAAATATATTTGAAATCGTTAAAAAAAGCCTCCATTTAGAATGTATTGGGTACACTTTTAGAAATCTGCGAGTTTGTATTATGTGCAATAGAATGAAGTACGACTGAAAGATGCATTCATTTTGAAAACATAATACGTCATGTGGGAGTATCATTGTAGCTGAAACTGGGACACGGCTTTAAATGTCTCGCGTACACATATTAAAAGCTCATAAACGTTGTAAAATAACTTAAAAATCAAATGATAATTGTTTCAAAATGCAACGCTGACCTTATGCCAAATTTTGTTGTTAAAGACATGTTAATAGTTTTCAAACGATTCAGTAATTTCAGATTGGTTGAAATAAACATACTCATTACAAACTGCATTCTCTCCCAACAGAGGCAGCTCGGTGCGAGAGTATGATTCAGCTGCCTCTGTTGGGAGATAATGTACGAACTGACACTTTCCAGAAATGACGTCCACTTAGAGTTCAGTTCACGCATTATTTTGAAGTCAGTATTATGACACAGACTCACTGATAAGGCGTTCGCCCAACAAGCACTTGATGCATGTCATTGGCTATTGCTCATATAGGCCTGCTATATAGTATATGAGCATTACCCATGCATCAAGTGCTAGTGGTTGACCCTTGTGATGTAAGATAATGGTGACATGGTGACCCATAGTATAACGCTCAACTCTGAGTCTACTATGTATTGGAAGAAGAAGAAGAAGACAGTGAGAAGAGGTACATGTAGTATGGTTGATTATACTTAATATTGACAAAATGACACAATTCAGAGCGAGAGGTATATTTCACACCATGAAGTCAGTATTTCGACGCAGACACTGGGATAAGCTGTTCGGCCCAGTGATAGATGATAACCGTTACAGCGGTGATAGTGTGAAGAAGCAACAAAACAGGATCCATCTCCAGCCCTCCTGGAACACAGAGCGATGGGGTATAGTTAGTCAGAAGGTAAATGGGACAGTCCTGTCGGGGTATTTCTGGTGAACCCCATCCTCGATAATCCAGCGTTTCGTTCCGATAAATCTACACTACAAGTCATAACAAAGGGATGTTATTGTGTTTTAGGGAAACCCCCGTTAAATTTTCCAGGGCTGTAGTGTAGATTTATCGGAACGAAAGCGCTGGGTTATCGAGGATGGGTGAAAAATTTAAGGAGACGCAGTATGCATTCTATTCTTTCTCCAAATTATAAATCTAGAACAACTAAATGTTAACCTTACTAAGGTATATGAACATAGGTATGAATCAATCTGGTTAAAACTAGCTGTAATATATACGTCCCATACGTCCTCGCGTTACATCTAACCTAAATGGGCCGGGTCGAGCATGCGCGGAAATCAGATAATTGAAAAAAAACTGACTGCTTTCTTTGAATCTGACAATCTAGTTAAAACTAGCTGTTATAATCGGACAATCTAGTTCAAACTAGCTGAAATGTTTATGTCCAATACGTCATACATTAAATTATTGACAGATATATATTATATTCATAATGTGTAAAATGCAAGGTAATTCCTAACAAAGCCCGATTCAAAGAGATCAGTCAGTTCTTTTTTCATTGGCTGATTTCCGCGCATGCTCGACCCGGACGAGGTGGGTTAGTAGCTAGATGTATTGTGAGGACTTATGGGGCGTATACATTACAGCTGAATAATCATGTAATAATCATGTATAAACATAAACAGGGAACTACTCTTGAATTTTGTTTCAACAGATATTCCCCGATAGGACTGCCCCTTTAAAATTCTACCTTCCAACATTGTTATACATATATCACTTTCACATTCACTTGCTTAAGAGAATTTCCTTGTACATACAATACCGAGAATGCACTGGAACTTGCCGAGGAAACTTTCATTGTGTTAACAGACTTATATAATCCCAGGCCCTCGTAGCTCGTATAAGCTGTCCAGAAAGTCAATGGAACTCACAGCGACTCTATGCAATATACTCAATTATATACCCAGTTGACAGAGTTGTTGCTGGGGGTGTTTGTTTATTTGTGTTTTAGCTTGATAAGGAAAAGCTTACACTCAGTAAAGACAACAACAAGAAGAAGTGGAGCCTTTCATCAGCGCTACGAGTGTGGAAGGCAACAAGGGGTGAATAGAGTTTTAACTGCTCACTAAATAACATTCAAACTAACTTTAAGACATAATCTCCACGTTAAGCCAACTTCATAAGATGAAACTTGATATTCTGCATGCTGTTTAACCATGTGAAATAACGAACATATATGGAGGGTTTATCCACATTGTGAGAGATTGTGCGTAAGGACAATTGATTAGATTGATGTTAAGTCATGTCTAACCAGATCGTTGACGTTGTCCTGGTGTTTAAGCACGACCCATATTCTCATATACATATGGAATGAGGCCTGACTGCACTAATTCTGATGACTGTAACGCTTTCAGGACACAAAAAGTTCATACAAAAAACGTTTTATGTAGATCAGATGAACCAGCTAAACTTTTCTGCAATTATTCAATCAATCTTTATTCAATACTCAGAGGCCTCAGGTATATAGTACGTTATATAGTATTATACAGTTTAATTTACATATAAATGTGTTTTACACAAACAAAAACCATAATGAAATGTGATTCAGTATTACTACTGTCTCCTAATTCCAAATGCGTGGTATATAAACATTGCAAGATTCTGTATTTCTACCAATTTTTTACAGTTTAATAAATACGAGAATTTATCTTTAGATGGATGGACATAATAGAAGTCTTTGGGGTATTTTTTACGTAGTTCATTATAAAAAGGACACACAAGCAAAACATTATATTCATCTTCCTAGAGGTTATTATTGCACGATTTACATATTCTCTCTTCTCTTCTCATGTTAAGAAATCTGCCCTTTTCAATCAATAAATCATGCGAGGAACATCTGAAGCGTGCTAGACTTACTCTGAATTTTCTTATAGTAACACATGATAAATAATGCTCAGTATAGATGTAGTGTTTAAAAGCTGAATAAAAGTCACATTTTGTGGATAAATGCAGGTGGATAAGCCATTTTTGTTGGTAGATATCCTTAAGTCTTTGCGTAAAAGAATTTAAGAACCTTGTTGGATACTCAACACTTTGTTCTAGCCATACGTGGTTGAATCCAGTTGTGACTAATAACTTCTTCAAATCTGTTAATCCAATTGTTTTGTCCATTTTGGTCATATAACATCATCATTGCATAATTATGTTTTTGGTAAACGGTAAGAGGGCATGCATAAAAGACTTAGCCAATGTTTTATAATTTTAACTTGTGCATCTATAACAAGCGGGAACCTTCCACATTCCTCGTATATCATTGTATTTGGTGTATTTATTTTTACTCCAAGAAACTTCTTACATGCTAATAGATGAACTCTTTCTATTTGATCATAATACTAATATCCCCAAATTTCTGCACCGTATAATAAAATTGGGCTAATTTTTACATCAAATATTCTAAAATAGGAAGATATGTTCAAATCTCCTAGTATTTTTTAAATTTTCAAAATATCTAGAAATACTTTTCGTCCTTGGTTAGATGCATATTTTGCATGGGTTGACCAAGAAAGATGGCTTTAGAGAAATCCACAAACACCAAGTAAAATTTACCCCCCTTAGAATTTAGATACTTCTGTATAACACTCTGAAGAATAAACATGAATAAAGCATGAATATAAATATTTCATGTGTGGTGTTCAGCTTAAATATAAAATATTTCATGTGTGGTGTTCAGCTTTGTAATAATTCAATCGGCGTTTATATAAAGCTTTTTAGGTTTACAATTAAAAGCATTAATCAATGTTGATTTGTACCTGTAACAGTAAAATCAAATGACTGAAGAAAATGTCAGATACTGTACACAGTATTACATAGACCCTGGTTGTAATATAAACCTTTGTTACTACTCCCCCGTAACACAGGTCGTCTCATGGTAAGATAATAACGTCGGTCCCTGACTGCTGTGCTATAAATACTAGTAAAGAAATTTACGCCTTGTCCAAGGTTGGTTCCTTTATTCACACCTTGTTCTAGTTTGATCGAGAAACTAAAGTTTCTTTGTTGGAGCAAACTTACTGTTGAATACCTTGCGTGCATTAAAGATGCTATATCATACTTGCAATATTTTAAAAAGTATTTTTAATGTATACGTTGTATTTTAAGAAAACTTTTGCGACCAACCTTGAGAAAATCGGACCAAAATTCATCAAAAAGGAGATTATTTATAAAAAAAATACCGAAACGACAGTCGACATAAGGGCGAATCAAGTGTGGCCATTTCACAACTTCCGGTTTCTAAATGTACGCTTGAAAACCGTCTTTGTCGCGCTCAATTAGATTTTATATTCTTTTTCTCCGAATTAGGTATTCATTGCTGTCAAAATTGATACCCATCGGACGCAATTACGGTAGTTGAGACACGGTGTAAATCCTACAAGCATAATGATTACGTCACCGAAAGCGGGTTCGTTAAATGACATGCCCTTTCTACGAGGGGTACTGTGCTTGAAGCGTCGAAATAAGTATGTTATTGTTGATTAAACAATCTAAATATGATATCAAAATTTCGACGAAAGATATTGTTCTACAAAGTGATGTATTTCATTTCTCAATAGCTAAGTTTCATCCTGAACCGCTTGCAAGAATGATACAGCATCTTTAAGATCCACTGATTCTTATTTGGCAGGCCTGGAAGGGAAATGCAATGTACATAAGAACTACTATATTGTGAATATTCACGAAGTCTCAAGTATTTAGTTACTCTACGTTATTCAAATCTATTTTGAAATATAATATCGAGTATCACTGCATGTATGAGCGGGTTCTGGAGCGATGTGTGGGGTGCGCACTCGTCCAAAAAGTGTTCCAATTAGTGTCAAAAAACCGCTACCAAACTTTCAATATCGTCAAAATCAGATTTCTTTTGCCAGATACAGTCGTTTTCAGTATATTTGATATACATATGTTTTGTGAAGAAGAACACAAAATTTCATTCTTTAGGAACAAGGCAAAAGTGAGCGCGGCTCACATACCCCCGCTTGAGTTTGACCGCCTTCACGTAACATTAATTTGAAAATTTATGATTATGACTTAGAACACAATGATCTTGCAACCCTAAAAACTATTTCACTTCAAAACATCCCCGGTCATGTAGTTTTTGAATAAAATTCTGGGAACCCAGGAATTACCCCTAAAGGGCACAACAGCACTATACAGTCGAACCTTGTTTTGGTTACAGGTGACAATCGTCCGGATAGCAAATCGTCCGGTTAACTGGGTGATTTTTCTTAAGAAATATAGACACATTGTTTGAAAAATCTTTGTCCGTAAGGTGAGATTTATGGATATACGGAGTCTGGGTTGAAGTGTGCAAGTCATTTGGTATTTATATATGCTCCGGAAACAAGACAAAGTAAAAAATTTTGACCGTTTTTGGTCAAAATTTCAAAAATTATTTGGACCATTGAGTTGAAACCCCTAAAAGGCACAACAGCACCATATAGGCTACTGCCATACCAAATTTGAAGTTTCTAAGTGGTATAGTTGTTCAGTTATGCTCCGGAAACGAGACAAAGTCCAAAAATCGACCGTTTTTGGTCAAAATTTCAAAAATTATTTGGACCATTGAGTTGAAACCCCTAAAAGGCACAACAGCACCATATAGGCTACTGCCATACCAAATTTGAAGTTTCTAAGTGGTATAGTTGTTCAGTTATGCTCCGGAAACGAGACAAAGTCCAAAAATCGACCGTTTTTGGTCAAAATTTCAAAAATTATTTGGACCATTGAGTTGAAACCCCTAAAAGGCACCACAGCACCATATAGGCTACTTCCATGCCAAATTTGAAGTTTCTAAGTGGTATAGATTTTCAGTTATGCTCCGGAAACGAGACAAAGTCCAAAAATCAGACCGTTTTTGGTCAAAATTTCAAAAATTATTTGGACCATTGAGCTGAAACCCCTAAAAGGCACAACAGCACCATATAGGCTACTTCCATACCAAATTTGAAGTTTCTAAGTGGTATAGTTTTTCAGTTATGCTCCGGAAACGAGACAAAGTCCAAAAATCGGACCGTTTTTGGTCAAAATTTCAAAAATTATTTGGACCATTGAGCTGAAACCCCTAAAAGGCACCACAGCACCATATAGGCTACTTCCATACCAAATTTTAAGTTTCTAAGTGGAATAGTTTTTGAGTAATGCTCCGGAAACGATTTCGGACATACGGACGGACGCACGGACGGACGGACGGACGGACGGACGGACACGCGGAGCGCTATATACCCCCGACTACGTCGTAGCGGGGGTATAAAAAGTAGTGTTGATTTTGTTGTTCTTCACGTGTTAGTGCTAGGGCACGTTGTAAACAAGTAAAGTGTTTAATTTATCCCGTCTATCTTTTCACGTGAAGGAGATGCCAAATCGCTAAGATTTTCAAAAGCGTGTTTTTCGCAAACATGAAAAGACACAAAGGGAAGATACTTTCAAATTTATATGTTCAAGTGTATGCCCTGTTCATTATTTCATATACAAACCAACAATACACCGGGATTTTCTCTTGTTAGAATATTGTTGTATGTGTGTATATATATTTTTTTCATCACACACCATGCTGATGTCCGAAAGACCGACATAGCCAGCTGTCCATGGTTATGTGTAAGCTCTCAAACCATAATATTGGTATGATTGAGCACTCTTACATGGTACACTTATTTGATACAGTCTTGCGCTTGCCCACAGTAGAAATACAGTTTAAACACTCTATGCAAATAGGTTGACACAGTGCTCCAGATAAGCTACGTATCTGCGTATGTAACGCAAAAATAAATCATTTAAAACGCAATTTTATTTAAATGTGGGAGTACAGATACGATTTTTTTTCTTCAAAACTCAAAAGAATCGGTAACCATGCGTACTGTCATTTTCTCCCGACAGAGGCGGATCAAGTCATGAAATGATAACACAGCCTCCGTTTTAACTCGTCGAAATTGTGGGTTCCGGCAGTTTCCCTTGGCGTAAAAAATTGAAATCCAATCCATTTTAATTTCTTTATCAAATGACAAATGAAGAGTGGTTCATTTCACAATGCTTTTGTCATGATTCAGTAGCCAAAATGATGATTTTAGAACAGCGTCGCTGTTTGCACGACTAACTTTGATTGCCTCCAATCAGGCATCTCCCATTGTATCCCACAAAGTCGGCGTAATAGAACAGAGGGTGTATCAACATCTTGATCTGTCTCTGTGGGGAGAGAAGGGCGTACTGTACGCAAAGTCTTTTAACACATGCATATTCACTGGTGGATTCATAGCTCTACAATAGTGTTTGATATATTCACCGAGGTCTAAGCGTTGGTAATGAGTAATGAGTAAGGAGCTCCTTAAACTCCACAGCAGTTTGGTTTTATAAAGGGAAGCTACCTCATAAATAACTGTAAGACGTTTATAATAATGTTATTAGTACAATATAAGCCAGTTTGTAATATAATGTGGGTACTGTCTTAATTTCATATTACATATCCAATAGCCGAAATCTAAGGAGTGTATCATATTAATAAATACACAATCAAAATTAACTGTACGCAGTGATAGGCCTATCCAAACAAGGAGAAAATACCCCAATAGGTCCAAATAAATTCTGTAGCACCAACTTAAACTTTCTTAACCTGTTCTGCCTTGTTGTTTACGTTGCATTTATGAAAGTTTAAACTAATATTAATGCATGGCTAATATGACAATTTATCTCACGCTCAGGTGATTATATAATAAATAAAGCGAGCCAGAGATCGTGATATGATTGAAGGACAAATGTAACACAGGCTATATATAGTGTGTCCCAGTTTGTGCTCACATTCCATCACGTTATGTTTCCCGTGACATCATGCATAGTGTTATCATTTTCTTGCCACAACTATAGTGTTATCAATAGATATCTCATAAGGCCATCAACCCGTTTGTACCATGTGGTATCTATCTAACTCGTGATAATTGTTTACATTCCTGACATAAGGTCAATAATATCATGTTTTATATACTACCGTGTGTTACCAATGTTTTCATGTCCACGCGGAATTCGAACCCGGGTTGAGAGTCCTACGCTCTACCTGATCGGCCAATGAGATATCCCTCCAGTCGAAGCCAGTAGGAATGCTTTAGACCTTACCCTGTACGCACATTCACCCCCTCAAGAAAGTGACTCGTCCTCGAATAAAACAGTCGGGAGATATGCCTTTGAAGGATTTACATACCAAATAAGGATTTACAAGCCTCTAAATGACTTAAAAGTCTCGGCCGACGTTCGGCGCCAAATGTAGCAGGAAAGAAAATCCAATATTTTCATGTCCACGCGGGATTCGAACCCGGGACCTCCGGGTTGAGAGTCCTACAGTATACCAGTTCGGCCAAAGATATATCCCTCCAGCCGAAGTCCGTAGGAATGCTTTAGACCTCACCCTGTCACACGTGCAAAAGAAAGTATTACACGTTATTCGTAATACGAACCATTAAAGAGACAACAGGTCCTCATTTCTTGAATCAATAATCTACATTCTAACACGACACGAAAACTAGTTTGAAAATACTGCCTTCTGATTGGTTCCTTTAAACAATTTTGGAGTAATTATTTCGCCGATAATCACCTCTAAATATTTACGACCGCTTCACATTCCTCCGCGCACGTTTACAAACTGCACTCGGTGAACTAAAGGTTTACATTAGACTTGCATGCGACGACAATATGAATTTCAAAATCAGAGACTTGCCGACATTCTGGAACTTATAATATATAATGAAATAAGGGTTCTTTGTCCCTGTTTAAAAGCAAGTACTGCCTTGCAATATGTAAAATCCCATGTAAACAAAATCAACAATCTGGACTTCGTCAAATGAACTTAATCTTAAGTTTTGCAGAATGCTGCCTCAGCCCCTACCTATAATTCACAAGTGACCATGACACGAAATAAAGCTTTCTGGACGGCTTTCACTGAGTTTCAAACAGTTCAAGTTTGTAGTGAACAACCACAAGCACTTGATGCATGGGCAGTGCCTACATGAACACTGTTCATGATCCAAGTGCTTGTGTGAAGAACCACTTTTAGAGTGACGTCCCTTATAAATGTTGGGTCAGTCCTTGTTGGTCATGTAGGGGTGATAGGTCGACCCATGTATTTACTTCAACTCGTAACTCTGACGACATTGAAAATCGGTCTTCTATTGATATTATGTTATATAAACAAAGGCTTCCCATGGATAACTTCAACAATCAGAAGCGGAATCCGCAAGCGACATCGTCTTTACAACAAAGCGAAGAAAACTTACTTGGTACAAGACTGGGCAGCCTACAGACACCAGAAACATCATGTACAGAAGAGCATACGACAATCGCACACTTCCTATGTGTCCACTTTCCTAGAAAACTCCCTAGAAACAAAGAACACCAAACCCTTCTGGCACTACATTAAGAGCAAAAGGCAAGATAACATCGGCATAGCTTCAATGAAGAAAAACGGCCAACTCTTCACAGAAAATAAACATCAAGCAGAAATATTAAACCACCAGTTCCAGTCTGTATTCACTACAGAAGAGTTTTCCTCCTTCCCCGAGATGAAAGGTCAACCTCATCCTGAATACTGGGTTCATTCGCTCGAAGTCGAAAATTTTCGGCGTGTATAAACATGGAGCGAATTTCGTTTTCGTCTTCGCGCGAACGGTAGCTCCTTCCCAATCTACTCCAATCTACATTAAACAATAGGCGCTTGTCTAAACAACTCCGATCTTCGACACCAGGCCACACAAATCGAACGGTTGTTCCCCCGACCTCGTGACCACATAAAAAACACAACTTTACATTATCACAATTATTATTTTATTTCTTACATATTGGTCAGACATTTTTGTACATAAATACAAATATATAGCACAGTAATTGATACAAAATAATAAAATACATAGACTGGACATAATACTTTTAATCTTAATTTAATGTACTAACCTCAAAATGTTATTTATAATGGACAATGTTTCAGGAAATTAAGCTAGCTTGAGAAGATGGGAAGCTCTGGCAGCGTAGTCGGACACGGCGATGTGTCCGGAGTCAAGTCTTGATTTCAGGTCGCTCAGCTTCCTCTGCAGGTCCTCATACTACTTCTTTGACGGGAGGCGTTGTCCTGCAGCATATAGACCTTATTCACGCGACGCCATTTTGGAAACAAAGCGCTCAGTATGGTGGCATACCATTGCCGTGTGCCGCATTGTGCCAATGACTCTAGCTAAATCAATGACAATTCCTTATCATTCCACAAATTTCCTTAGGATTCGACACTTTGGAAGCAATGGATCATAAAGGTCAGACGGGATGTAGGCGAAAATTTCATGGTACTAAATAAACGATCGTGGTGATCAGGTGATCGTATGATGTTCACAATTTTCGTGCATCAAGTGGATGGCAATTTATTTACTACTGTAGGTCATGTCAACGTGACAACAGTGGTCCCCCACAACAGTTCACATCTTGCTCACCACGCGGAAGGCGATAATCCGTCCTTAATCCCTTATCAAAATATTACTAAAACAACACCAATCATCATAGAGCACCGCTTTTCGCCTTCGAGCGAATACCCGAAACTAGATTTTCGACTTCGAGCGAATACCCCTCCTGAAATACCTACCCTGGATAACGGTTAACGGTGTAGCTAAACTACTTTCTCAACTAGACCCAAGGAATGCTTCAGGCCCGGACAACATCTCCAACAGAATCTTAAAACTATGTTCAGAAGAAATAGCTCCTATACTTACATTCATCTTCAATCAGTCCTTGTCTGATGGTATCCTACCAGATGACTGGCGACAAGCAAACATTCCCACAATATTCAAGAAAGGGAATCGTCATCTCCCGGAAAATTATAGACCTGTGAGTCTCACAAGTGTTTCCTGTAAGCTCCTTGAGCATATTGTCTGTAAACACCTACGTCAACACTTGGAAGACAATAAGATCCTATCACCATTACAGCATGGATTCCGTAGAGGCCACTCCTGTGAATCTCAGCTATTAATCACTATGCAGAGATATGACGATAACGACCAAGTAGACGTCATAATACTTGATTTTTCTAAAGCTTTTGATGTCGTACCCCATAAGCGTCTACTAAGCAAATTACATCACTATGGAATAAACGGAACAGTACATAAATGGATCCAGGCGTTTTTATCAAACAGGACCCAACGAGTCTTGGTTAATGGTGAATTTTCAGAACTGGCACAAGTCACATCAGGAGTTCCACAAGGCACAGTATTAGGGCCGTTACTTTTTCTATGCTATATTAATGACCTGCCAGCTGAGGTCCAGTCACAAGTGCGCCTATTCGCAGATGATTGTTTACAAAACGATCTATCAAGTCAGAAGAAGATCAAGTACAACTACAGAAAGATTTAGCTTCACTACAAGCTTGGTCCATCAGATGGCAAATGAAGTTTAACCCTAAAAAGTGCTACGTGTTGAAACTACACAGAAGTAGATCAGCAATCACTGGAACTTATATTCTACATGACACTGTACTAGAGCAAGTCCGACAGAACCCATACCTGGGAGTCTTACTCAGTAGTGACGCCAAATGGAGAACGCATATCGACAAAACAGTAAAGAAAGCTAATAGCACCCTTGGATTCCTACGCAGAAATCTCCATCAGTGTCCCACTAAAGTTAAAGAAACAGCCTACATAACCCTCGTCAGATCAACACTTGAGTATGCTTCCTCTGTCTGGGATCCATACCAGGGAAACGACATCGACTACCTGGAAGCCGTACAACGAAGAGCTGCAAGATATGTCTGTGCTAACCATGACAGAAGAAGCAGCGTAACAGCCATGCTAGAAAAACTGAATGGGTCCAGTCTCCAAAGTCGAAGGAAGCAATCCCGACTAATAATGATGTACAAAATAGTCAATAACAAGATTGCCATAGACTCTTCTAAATTACTACACACCAACAACAGGAACCGATCTCACCACCCTTTCACCTACCACTATAGAGACTGTCATGAGTGACTCTGTCGAGACCTTCAAGTCCCGCCTGACCACGTACCAACAGCCGCCGCATTGCGTACACACCCCCGTCACATAATACTCTATCCAGAGGATGGTGACGTACTAATCATTATTATACCCTTAAGAATTTCTCGAATTCTGATTGGTCAATAGTCAAAGTATACATACCCGTGTAGTCGGATTTGGCAGGGTGTACGAAGTGTACACCCCGTCAAATTTGTCACGTGACATACCAAACGGGTTATACGGATGACCTTGACCTCAGATGGAATACGGAAGTAAAACGGCCGCTCGACTGACAATTTCAGAATCAAAATTTACAATGACCAACATCAATTGAGAGATTCTAATGTTATGTCATTGTTAATTTCCATTGTGTTATTACATTCATTCAATATGAACACATGTTTCTCTTTAATTATTTCATTTAACAACACTATTATCGATAACAAATTGAACTGGAATAACAATACACAAGCTCTGTACAGGAAATGGCAACAGAGACTATATTTCATGAGGAAATTGAAATCATTTGATGTTGATGTGAAATTAATGAAAGTTTTCTACACATGTTTTGTTCAAAGCGTTTTATCATTTAGCATGCAATGTTGGTACGGCTCTCTTAGTCTTCAAGATAAAAACAAATAAATCAAAATTGTAAATATAAGTTCAAAAATTGCTGGTACCATTTTAGATCACCCGGCGTCCATAAATGACGACAAAGTATTATCACACGCTCGAAAGATTATTTCAGATCCATCACATGTCCTGCACTCAGAATATTCACTTTTGCCATCCGGTAAACGGTTTAATATGCCTTTCCACAGATCTAACAGAACTAAGAAGTCATTCGTACCTTCAAGTATTTCACTTCTCAACAAAATGTCAGATAAACATTGACTGTGCTTCTTATTATTTTCCTGAAGGCCTCACATTACGTGTATTTATGTGTATGTGTGTGTGTGTGTATTTTATGTAAATAGACTTTCTATTAATATTTAACTTATTATATAAATGTCCATATGTATTTCATGCCATGAGCTCTATTTGATTCAAGAAGAATTCCCTTTTGGGTAATAAAGTGTTATCTTATCTTATCTTATCTTATCTTAATTCGGATATTTTTAGTCACAGAGTTATCTCCCTTTATATAACTGCCGTTAGCTCCGTACCGCGACTCTTGATGTTCACACTGTGTTGGACTTGGACCGCAGTTTAGTTATGACTTATTTTGGTCGAAAATGAGTAAACTGTATTGAAATAAAAGATCTTAAGGGTAATAAATTCGTTACACGGCGTTTTGACAGGGTGTACGGGACTATAAGACCCTTGTACATTCTGCATTTCCTTCGCGTTTTGACAGGGTCTTTGTCAACATTCAGTTTCATAGAAACACAAGTTGTACAGAAAAAAAAATACAAAAAAATACGAAAGGACGTCTGGACGGACGGACGCTGGATACCATGCCATACAGGAATAATTGCCGCAAACTCTTTCGACAATTAAACTTTTCTCCTTTTTAAAACCTAGTGTAAATGTTGTTGGCACTCAATAGAGTTGATATTGTGGATTTTTAATTCCTTGGAACAAGATCGATTTTGTTCAGACTGGTACAATTTGCGTGCTCTTGGACACTAAACTATAAAGAGAATATCGTTCTACATTCATGTATGTTAATCCAATAATGAATACTAAAGACGTCCCGTTTAAGTTTAAAGGGGCAGTAGCACGTTTTAAGAGGGAATATAAGGTGATGTGCGGAAAATGAAAATTAATGGTTCCAATTGAAAGACAATGCATTTAAACTAAATGGAGCAGTATTAATTCAAATATATGATGTACAATTTAGCCATGGGATTCCTTTTTCTTACACAAAATGAATAAAAGGTGTTCACAAAAAATGGCCGCCAATGGATTTTAGGTGAATCGTCATACTTTGTTCTCTGGCTATGGAAGATTGGCTTGTGTAATGAGATTTATGATACTATCAAAGTAATACATTTGGCATTAACTTATAGTTATCAGTGAAAAATTGAAAATATAAAATTGTCAAAAAACGTGCTACTGCCCCTTTAATGAAAGGAGTGACTTGTTTGGTACTTAGCGAGCGAAATTTTATTATACGGAACTGAGTATTTCATTTATCACTCGCTTAATCACATCGTCAAAAGTTAAAGAAATCAGTCGACGAGAGCGTTGCGCCTGCCCCAATGACTTGGTGACGTCAAGGTTAATAATTATGGCGTTATCATAACATCATGTCGGTCAGGGCGCAATGTTATTACACAATGGGTAGTAACTTTGTTGATTTATTAAACAGCTATATCGTCAACGTGCAAATGATAAATCTTTTATTAACGATATCCTGTGACTGAACATGGAGATAACTTTAAACTGTTGCTAGCGCTCCATAGATATTCCTATGACACTGGTGAAAACTACATATTAATTCGTTGGGATCATTGCTGTACTTATTTCATCATACAATCGCATTGCAGCTTGACAATAAGCACATGGCACACATCTAAGGCAAAATATTCGCAGGACAAAGACGTCCTTGAACTAGCAGTCAAAGAAAGTACATGAATGTACAATAGATTTTAATGACTTTTCATGAAAATGACATTTAATAATTAGTACATGTATACGATATATATACAGAACGTCATACGTGTGCATTTGGGTCGTTTGTATTGAACGAGTAGATGCCATGGACGCGGAGGAACAACGAGTTCGAAGAACGAGTTGTTGCTCCGCGTCCATGACATCTTCGAGTTCAATACAAACGACCCAAATGCACACGTATGACGTTCTGTATTTATTATATACTCTCTTGTTAACCTTTTTAAAAGTAATTTTGAATTGCTTAAATAATCCGAGACGTCGCACTGCGCATTGATACATAATGCAAAGAAGGCGATTACCTATGACAAGCTCGACTGATGATTTGATACCTCAATTATCTGTTTATTTTCTCATTACTTTGCGTAGTTAAACGTAAGAGGCAATTTTCTCAAGTGTGAAAACTAAATACAGTGATAAAAGGTTATCCTTAGTAATTATTTATAAGTTCTGAATATGATAAACGTAAGTTCAGGATTCCGAGCGACAGGATCCTTTCAAACGACGTCGCCATGGAAATGACGTCATAATCGTTGTAGGCTATGACGTCATAGGGCCAAGTGTCGCTGGCGATGTTCTCGGAGTTTTGTTTAGGATTCCTATTTTAAAGTGTTTTGCAGTTTCTTTACTAACGATAACACTAGTTTCTCACTATATTATTCTTCAATATCATATTAAAAAGTAGGTTTGTTACAAATGCAGTTGAGATACGTCAAATCCGGTGTTCTAATAAGGAAAATGATTGTTACGAACGGAAAGTTGCGAGAATTGCCAAAGCTTGAAAAAAGTAGAACCGGCAGGCGTGCAATACGGATTCTGGAGTGCAATACGGAATTTGAAGACGTATTCCGTATTGCACCCTTGTATTACTATCCTAAGATTACATGAGTATATAATAAGTCTGCTAATGATATGGTTATTATAGATTGAAGCAACACAAAATGTTCTTAGGATTTGGAGGTGAGTCTTTAAACAAAACAATACGGGTTGAAAAACGCCTCATATATCTGATGAATGAATAAACACATGTACACCAAAGCTAAGTGACAATTCACAATGCAAGATTGCCAGCAAAAAACTGAGCTTATCGTCAAAAAAACTTTTCTACGGTGAAATCTTGTTTGAATGCTTTACTGTTACAGTCACATGTTGGTACCATCAGTTTCTGTCCCTTTCAGTCAAGTTTTCAACACCATAGTTACACTTCGGTCGAGGTCGCGAGACCTGCATCTTGTGAAGCATCTTTTCGCTCTGGCTTCGACTCATGAATGGTAACATTTTCCTCCTCCTCGTCATGTAAGTGTTTGTAGTAGCTGCGGGCCAGAATGGAAAACACGAGAAAGACTACAGTAGCAAGAAGGTGTCCCGCTGCCACAGCAAGATAAGTGGCTCCTCTCATCTCCAGCACAGTGGACGCATACAGGTAGCTGAAGAGGGGCTGACCAATCGCTGAACATATAATTCCTATAGCGGTAAGACCCGCCATTAGCGACCCCTGGCGGTCAGGGGAGGTAAGGCGGGACAAAATAGCCTTAATGATCGTGGTGGTTCCGAGCGATAGAAGACCAACGATGGACATACCGTACATCATCCAGTCGCTGTAGGCGAAGGCGTGCATCGTATAGGTTACCACTGAGATGAAGAGACTCCACACCACTATGACTTCATCACTGATACACATCTGACAGAGGCGGATCAATGGCAAGGTAATGAACTGTTTGAGCAGGCTGCCCGCCATGCTGTAGTACCCAATCATCTCTGGACCCCAACATAGCGGATAGTTCAGTTCCCAGAGAGATCCGATATTACCGCTTTGACCACTGAGTTCGATACACAGATAGGTGGCCATAGCCAGAGCGTACAGAACCTTCTTATGCTTGGAGCCTTCTAGGACGCAAATGTAGAAGACGTTTTTTATGCTCGCAGTGAGATTCTTGCAGCTGGCTCCCTTCTGCTTGATGTGCTCTGGCAGGATACATAATACAGTGACCATAACAATGATGAATATCATGGCTGCCGCTAGAGAGGGATAGAAGTAGCCCGTGTTCTGTATGAACACGCCTGTCGCGAAGGAAGTCCCGGCCGCTGTGACTGCAGTGACAATGTCAATAACGAGCATACCGATTGTCCTGCTTCCCTTGGCGGGCGTGTTGTCAGACACGACGATGTAGCAGGCCATCTTGAAGAGCCCCGAGGACCCACTTGCTGCCTCCAGGATCTCGCCTATGAAGTAATAGTTCATGTCCAGATCCCAGTATATGATTGACGTCAATATCCCGTTCTTAAACAAACTGCCAATGCAGGGGATGATGAAAAGCATCCTCCGTCCAACGTAGTCTGAAAACGAACCCAGAACTAGATTCATGACGAGTTCGAAAATAAGCTTTGACATAGTGAAATGCATTTGCATGGTGTTTGCAAGCTGCTGCGCTTTCTCCTGGAGCTTGAAACCGGAAGCTGAGCTGTTGAAACACGTTGTATTGTGGGCTTCCGGTTCCGAACCATTCGGATACACTTGCTCTTTTGCTCGCATGTACATATACTGGGTAAGTAGTGGGGTGTGAAGGTCCTGTCCGACCGTCCATATGGAGAGGATCACGCACACTAGCGCCACTGGTCCAAATCGGGTCTTGACGGGGGACCTAGTTTCTGGGGCCGCTGCTAGGAGGGGTGTGTTCTCCTCCATTTTACCAACAGTCGATGTTTACTGTCAGTCGATGATTCAACAAGTGCTTGACAATGGAAAAAAAAGAATTCCAGACTTAGGCGTCAGAATCCAGCCTTTCCAAAAGTTGATGTTTCCCTATCGGACGATATGTACTTAATGCTTTGAATCAAAAGTCAAACAGTTCTTGATAGTTCCATATGATTGCAATTATCAAGCGATACAGTTCCAGAAAGTTCAAAATGCTTGCAATCCTCAAGTGAAAGAACCCGAGTCTCTCATGGTTGGTTGAAAGTCCACGCAATCCTGAAGTTGATGTTGACAGTCGGGCTAAAGGATGCAACTGTTAATTATCTAATACTTCAAGTGTTGTATGACAGCGGAGACGTAACGATCGTGTCGCTATCTGTCAGTTTACCTACATTGAGTCTACAACTATCTGCAGATGACATACATATATATAGATAACCCTCTTTGTGCACATGACCTGATAGTATCTTTAAAAATAAGTTCACAAATTCACATTGCTTTCAACATGGTCTGATTTTCTATATAGAAGATGGACATAAAATCAACTTAGATAGATTTAACATTGAAAATGACCCAGTTGCATAGGATATATTTGCATATACTATTGATATAGTTGCCTTAGGAATACCCAAACATCACTGCATTGTAGTACCTTGAACTGATTTCATTTTGCAAAAGTCTATTTTTGTCATGTCGGTACATGCATAAGATTTCAAGATCTTTGTTTGATTTAGATAGGGGCAGATGTCATTCGATATGTATATTAAAATGAAAGTTAGCATTACATTTATTTTAGCTTTGGTGTGTCTTAAATGTTTAAATTATCTAAATTGACTTGCAAGTGCATCCAAAAATGTAGTTTATATAGAGGTTATCATGCGAGTGTGTTTTGGGATCGTAAACATCCTGCATTAGGAATAGACATTGTATTTTGCGAGCCTTGGCGAGCTAAATACATAGTGTTTATTCCTAATGCAGGATATTTACGATCCCAAAACACACGAGCATGATAACTTCTTTATCATACATTGTCATTTTAAAATTAAATTCGAAAAAATGACTAATAATACTATTTTGATAGTTGAAATTATTTTAAGATTCGCGCATTGATATATGCAAATGAATAGAGCAATGACTCTGACGGTGAATTGACAAAATATAATTCCTCCTTATATATGCCTTTTATTGCCGTTTGAGTTATTTTGTCACGACTCCAAAGTTTTGAAATTTTAAAAATCTATCAAATACGATGATTTTAAAATTAGACACATTTTAAATGGTCTTTGGCGGGATCGAACTGACGTTCTTTAATCCGACGTCATCGAGAGGACGAGTCAATCTCACCAAGGGGCAAGAGTTGCTTCCCTTCGCCTACGTGATAATGGCAGCTTGCGTTGAGACAGCGATTGAACGAACATTTATGGCCGGAGAGCTAAACTAGATGATAGTCTGTGGATTTCCCAATCCAAACTAAACAATATTAAAGTAAAGAACACCGAAGATGGGTAAATGACGTATTTGAACATGAGACTTGAACCCACAGGGACGTGTATCGCCGAAAATAACAATAAATATGATATCAAAATGAAAATGGTTGTTCTCTTCTATATAAATACTAAAGGGATATAACGCCAGCAGACCACTTGACTTGATACTATTATATATTTGATAATAACATACTATGATTAGGACTACCCGATTTGCCGAAATGATTGAAAATTCATAACGTGATGATTAAATCTTGAAACTGGGATCTAACTTTTTTTCAGTTCATAAAAAAATAGGCCAAGATACACAGAAATAGGTACAGATATCACAATATGACCTTACGATGATATTCCTTTGTACTTACACATAAAATATCTTCATCTCATCATTGAAAGAAGAGAAATACACCATTCATCGTAAGTTTGATATCATAATTACATGTTTTGATCAACAGCAAAATACTTACTTAAACAATAGATTCCATGTTAGAATTGTCTCTCAAACTGTTCTTTTATACGCCGATGACACTATCCTTTTAGCTTCTTCAAAAACAAATCTACAAAAAGCCATTAATCATTTTGAATCATTTTGAAACTGACTATAAATGTGGATAAAACAAAAGTTCTTGTTTTTGGGGGTAACAAAAATGATGTGGCTAAAGATATCTTTCTCAATGGTATTCCCCTAGAATACGTTAACGAGTATAAGTACCTTGGTGTTATCTTTGAAAGGAAATGCAGTTTTAAAGTATCCATTACAAATCTTTGTCTACAGGCTACTAAAGCAATGTATTTTGTATTACGTAAAAGCCACCCCTTTAATTTATCAATCCAGTGTCGGCTGTACCTCTTTGATACAATGGTAAAACCTATCTTACTGTATGGTTGTGAAATATGGGGTTTTGTTGGTCTTAATCAAATTGAAAATGTACATATTTGTTTTATGAGAAAACTGTTACCCGTTAAAAAGACAACCCCATTGTATATGCTTTATGGAGAACTTGGTAGAGTTCCTCTCTCTGTTGATGTAAAAACCCGCATGTTGACCTTCTGGTCAAAAGTAATTACTGACAAAGCCAGCAAAATATCTTATATTACATATTCAATTGTATATAACCTCTATAATAATGGAACTTACACTTATCGTTGGTTGTCATGTATCCATAATATCCTTAACAGTATTGGACTAAGCTACATATGGTTAGCACAGTCTCCTGTTTCATCTTCCTGGCTCAAACACACTGCCCTCTCTTTTTTAACCGATAATGCTAAACAAACGTGGAGGTCTCAGGTGGAAAACTCGAAAAAAGGTTTATATTCTGTTTTGAAACCGCAACTTGAACTTGAAACATACCTAATGTCCCTTCCCCAAAATAAAGCTATCCCATTACTACTGTTTCGAACCTCTTGCCACCATTTACCGATTGAAAAAGGAAGATGGAATAAGATACCTAAGTCTGAAAGAAAATGTAAATTGTGTTGTATGAATGATGTTGGAGATGAGTTCCATTATATTTTTAGATGTGAATATTTTACTTTAGATAGAACCTTGTACATACCTTTACATTTCTCAAAGAGACCAAATATGCTTAAACTTCGAAATCTTTTCATGTGTAAAAAGCTATCTATATTAAAAAAACTGAGCAAATTTTGTAAAATCATAATGCAAACTGTAAAATCTTCCGGCTAATCACTTATCCGCTTGTATGTTGTACCTTATATGCCGAGGATATCGGCCTGAGTGTAATAAAGTTCTGTTCTGTTCTGACGTCAGAAGTATAGGACCCTCTGCAAATTTGCCGAAGCATCTAACGAACACCCATTCGGTGAC
Source organism: Steromphala cineraria (assembly GCA_916613615.1). Taxonomy (NCBI): domain Eukaryota; kingdom Metazoa; phylum Mollusca; class Gastropoda; order Trochida; family Trochidae; genus Steromphala; species Steromphala cineraria. The sequence goes on from OU744734.1 coordinate 2,054,858, forward strand.
GTCATCATTATGTGTGTTGAAGTTACCCAAGTCTGCGTTACCGTAATTCTGCCCGATGGCTTTCAACTTGGACGTCTACGAGTATCTGATTCAGAGAAATGAGACGAAAATGTAGTCTTGCGCGACAAAGACGGCGTTCAAGCTATATTTGGGAAACGCAATAGTGAATTGGCAATGACTACGATTTAGCAGATGCCATTTCGGTCACTATAGTAAATCGTGTCCTATTAAATGAGTTAGGTCCGATTTCTCTAGGTTGGTCGTAAGATATTGTTAAAATATATAACGAATACAGAAACAAGTATTTTTTAAATATTTAAATTCACTACATTTTAAATATGGATCTTTTAATATATCAGTCATCAAACCACCCAATACAACCGCAATATAAATTAAACACTTTCCACTATATAGTCAGATACGATTTTTTTCAGATTTAATTACGTGGATACATTATTTACATGCCTCTTTATCTCTCAATCTTTCTCAATTCCTTTAAATCGCTTTCGACTATTCAACATCATTATAACATTCCACCAATATATCTGACCCACAGAAAAGACACAGGTGCATTGGTCGTTACGGTATCTATCTCTCTATCAGTGACACAATATCACAATCAGTAACAGATAACCCCAATAGTGATACAACTACAATCTGGGTCGACACAGCAACATGGAGAAAGCACCACTACTGAGATCTGTTTCCACAACAAAGGAACCAGAAAAGACAAACTTCGGACCCTTAGTTCTTGTTGGTATTATTCTGTGCCTGTGGATGGTCGGGGAAGAATTCCATGTCCCAGTTCTTACTCAGTATCTTTATATGAGGGTTAAAGAAGAACTCTATCCCAACGGAACGCTGCCGGAAGTTAAGAATGTCACGTGTTACGAAAACAGTTCCACGTCCGATTTTCATCTGCAAGAAAAAGCGCAACAGATTACAAATACCATGCAGATGCATTTTTCATTGTCAAAAATACCACTTGAGTTTACAGTGACTTTAGTATTGGGGTCTTACTCAGATTTTGTAGGAAGAAAAATGCTCTTTCTTATTCCTTGCATTGGCTACTTGGTGAAAAACAGCGTCTTCACTGCCATCATTTACTGGCATTTGGACCTCAATCTGTACTATATAGGTGAAATCCTGGAAGGGTTGACGGGTACATCGACGCTCTTCAAGTTGGCGTGTTACGCATGCGTGTCTGACAATACCCCAGCACGTGGCAGTCGAACATTGGGCTTGGTCGTCATCGACGTCATCAACTCGGTTTCTCAGGCAGCCGTATCCATGGTTACAGGTATATTCATAGAGAACTATGGTTTCTTCTACCCGTCACTTATATCTGCAATATTGAACTTCGTTGTAATAATTGTTGTTGTTGTGATTTTACCAGAGCATGTAAAGAAGAAAGGGTCGTCTTGTAGTAACCTAGCTACAAGTTTGAAAAACGTCTTTTCATCATATGTAGTGGAAGGATCAAAACGTCGAAAATTGATCTTCTGGCTCGCATTGCTGACGTATATTGTGTCAAAGTTATCTGTCTATATCGGGAACATAGAGACCCTGTGGAAACTGAACTACCCCCTGTGTTGGGGCCCGGAGATGATTGGTTATTACGGAATGGCGACCATCCTTGTGAAACAAATCTTCACTCTGCCGCTATTGCGTGGCTTCCAGCTATGTATCAGTGACGAGCTAGTCTTTGTCTTCAGTTCTACCGTAAACGTCGCTTCCAACGTCCTACACGCCTTTGCCACCACAGACTGGTTGATGTACGGGGTTGGTATGATCGGAGTGTTCTCCCTTGGTACGGTGACTATCATCCGGGCAGTTTTATCTCGTCTCACATCTCCGGATAGACAGGGGGCTGTAATGGCGGGACTGTCGGCCATTGAAGTCGTCTGCAAAGCTGCTGGGGAACCTCTCTTCAGCTTTGTATATAGGTCAACAGTGATGACCATGAAAGGTGCTGCGTATTTCATGGTTGCAGGCTACAATGTACTGGCTGTTGTCTTGTTTGTTATTTTCACTGTTCTAGTGCAGGACATCTATAAATCTGAGCTATCATTTGAAGAACATGTTACAATTCAGAACTCAGAAGACGACGAGGAAGAGATCAAACCCCGAATTAACTAAACTATGTAAAGGTTTTTATGAAATGCGGACTTCCGATTATAAGCTATTGCCCTCTCATCTTTCATGGTGATTCAAACTGGGTTTTTAAGCTCACCATTCCTGAAAGGCCCAATTGCCTATCCTTAACCAGTGAATATTCTTATTGATGGATTTGGTAACTCTGTGAACTCTTATAAAGAAAATAGTGACCACATCCTTGAAACATAATTTTTTTCTTCAGAAGCAAAAGCGCTATAAACTGAAATATTGTGTACATATTACTTGCTTAGTGAGGATTTGAGTATATAGATGTGGCGATCCTGTGGTTCCTAATAAGGGTCACATGGGCCATATCCTAAAACCTATTTTCATCTTCTCCAGAAGCAAACTGTAGAGCGAGCTGAACTCTTGGGTACAGACTCATTTGCTGACGGGGATGATAATGAATGTATATGTGACCACCTGATCCTTAATAAGGCGCACAGGGATTGCGTCATGAACAATCTTGTTTCATCTTCTTATCAGATACAAACGATATATAAATCTTGTGTAAAGACTCCTCAAATGATGTTGAATGTCATTTATAGATTTGGAAAGAAAGTTTATATTTTCTCGAGTGGCTAAGGCACAATTGTTATTAATGATGTGTATACCTCACGAGATGACATAAACATGGTGACTTAATCAATATAAATTGTTCAAAGCGCATTTACCATATAGAAGCCTGTCGCCGAACAACATAACGCCATGAGCGTGTCATTGAGAGCAAGTGCTTTGTGTCTTGTCGTCGATCATTGTTGATGGAATGGATGACTGATAACACTGACTACATCGTTCCATATTTATAGCCACTTATGACTGATAACACGCTTTATTAATGTTGAATCATCATGGTATTTCACCGCAAATCATGAAACTGAATTATGGATACCCTAGTGAACTTTAGAGGCGTGTATGTTCACAACATATAAGTCGTACTTTAGAAATGTTTTTTGAATTCGATTCTCCTCTTCAAGCCTTTTTCTAAGATTTGACATGTACCTGTATATTATTTTGTTTTATGTCGTCCATGTTCCGCTAACTCGATGATTTTATGAATGCTTGCCTACAAAGTCGAGCGTATTTGTTGATATATCAGACATTACATGTCGGTATAGTCGAATTGTCCGTGGTTTATGTTTTAATAAAAATGCAATTTAGTAAGATTTGTCTATCAAACCTTTCTCAATACTCTTGTGGATGTTCAGATAATGGGAACTGTCTGACGATTGCAGGGGGAGGCAGCGGAGATGCAGACCCCTCACAAGAGATGGCAATATAAAGGGAATTGAGAGTTCTATTTATCGTACATGATAAGTTTTTATTATTTCAAAAGTTGTACTTATCACACCAATAAACATGAAGGGCACCCCCCCCCCCCCCAAACAAATATCCTCTATGCACCCTCTAAGGATATATCACAGGTGTAATGAATATGGGGACCACTACCGCATTCCAACTACCTCATTGTATAGGAATCGAGTATATATAGGTCCGGTCCTTACCCAATGCATGGGCATAGATCCTAACTCCTTGTAATATAATACATCCGGGCCCAGCAGGGTTCGAGGATGGACCCGGTTCTAATATTTAGAATTACCACAGATGTAAGGAGGGAGAGGCGAGAGGCCTGTAACACCAAATTTCATTTTCTTACATCGTCAAATGTTACAGAAATAAAAGTCATAGGTAGAAATAATCACACTCATAACTGACTAAAGAAAACATTGCTATTTCGACAGAAGCAATCATATCAAAGGGTGATTAGAACTAAAGTTATTAACTGATTATAAGTACAAATATGGGACAGTAGAATTAAAATCGACAGTGATTCGAGGGAAACACAGAAGGACCGGCTGGGTGAGGTTCGAACCCCAATAGAGATGATATGGTATCAGACTGAAATATTAAATAAATATTTCCGAGAAAACAAAAAACTGGTAACTGTGGTATAAAAATCGTAGTTAGGAAATTATAAGAAAACGTTTATACACTTGCAAAATATACCTAACAAACTAAGGGGAAAAGGAATATCAGTTCGGAGTTTAATCTTTTCATTGATGGTTCACCTAATGCTATTTTATTCATCAAAAGATGTGACAAGACGTGTTAATCATTAAATCAATTATATGTTTACTACACCATCAAGTATCAATTCTTATAATTAACAGATCATGACCAACAGCTTATTAAATTTCCAAACATGGAGAGAAGAATCCCGTGAAAATAACGCCTCTTAAATTTGATCAAAGTGAGGGAGTGAATGAATGCTTAACGCCGCTTGGGCAATATTTCAGCCATTAGCGGCGGGTTATATTTGACCATAAGTTAAGAGCACTCACATGACAAAACAGTATAAACTGTCAATCAAAAGCTTGAGCGAGCGCTGCACGTTCTTCTCGAGCAGGTGCCGGTGATTGACAGGTTTGGGGAGGTGATATAGACTATATACAACAGCAAGCCACACGGTCAGGTTAAATTGTCGTGTAACAGCCGTGCACATCTGCCTGAGTGTGACATTCCTGTGTCGAGATGGCTTGCTGTCAACAGGTTCGTGTCGATATCATGTTTATATCACAGTAGTGTAGATATTATTTATAATCAACAATTTATTCTAATTCTTTACAATACCATATTGATATCAAATCTACATACGATGTCAATATAATAGTAATAAATTTTAAAATCATTGCATGCAGTACCACATATTATAGTACAAAGATCATAGTTACTTGACGATTTCTTCATCTGACCATTTTTGCCAATTTCATGTTTTATTTACAAAACTATATGTAGACATGATTTTGAAATTTGTTTCAACTATTGTGGCAGTCAACATTTATAGAAGATGATATCGTATTGTATATCATCAAATCGTTTTGCTTCCAGAGACGCTACTTTTAACTATAAGGAATTACAAAGCTCGGTAATTGCCGGAAGCTGTTTTACTACAACAGTTGTGAACGCTATTTTCATACCATAATAAATTCAATATCCTTTTAGCAACCGCAATTATCGTCTTTACATTTTTTTCCCAAATATATAAAACGATGTGATTAATAGCATAATTATACAACACTGCATAAGTACAGCATGCAATGCATGTCGTATAAATGTGATAATGTGTCCTTATTTTCAAAATGAACCGTACCGTATATAAAAGGAATATAAATATGATGTTATAAGCTTACTGTAGTGCTAGGTATTATTAATAATGCCTGCCACTAGTAATAGTAGTTGATTTACAAATATAAAAGATTTTGTTTTTATTAAAGAGACAAACAGTGAATTCTGAAGGGACCTTTAAAGGGAGGTTTGTAATCAAGTAAAATTATATATCAAGTCTAACGCAAATAAATTCCTTATCGTAATTACCATATAATGAACGTTGTTAGCGTATTATCAATAGATAGTCAAATATGCCACAGACCCATAGAACATAATTATCAAATACCTGAAAAGCCTCCGCATCAATACGTATTCAATTAACTTGTTTTCAAAACGCTTTAAAAACTTATTATGTGCCTTACATCTGCCTTGTAAACATATTATGATATAAATCGAATGAATGTTACTTTAAAAGAAAATTTACTTGAATCTAATCTAAAAAGTTATGAACCACATTTAGGCCCATCAAATATATGCTCCAGCACGGTATCAGTGAATATGAAATGTATTTTGCTATGTCTGTTATCAGCAGTATCTACCTTAAAGGGGCAGTAGCACGTTTTTAGGGGAATATAAGGTGATGTCAGGAATATGAAAAGAAATGGTTCCAATTGAAAGACAATGTATTCAAACTAAATGAAGCAGTAATAAATCAAACATAGTATGTAAACTTCAGCCATGTGGTTACTTTATCTTACACAAAATGAATTAAAGGTGTTCACACAAAAATGGCTGCCATGGATTTTATGTGAATCTTCATAATTTGTTCTTTATTGGTTTGTGTCATGAGATTTTTGACACTATCAAAATGATACATTTAGCATAAGAATACAATTATCAGTGAACATTTTAAGAAATACAATTTTCAAAAATGTGCGATTGCCCCATTAACAGTGACAAACACTGAAAATAGTATCAAGCCCTGAAGCAGGCAGACACTGGTGTTATGGGGGACTCTAAGATCACAGGCCACTGGATCTAAACGTACTTACATTTGTCTTCAACTGCACTTGTAATCAAAATGCTGGAAGTTCAATCTCCTCAAGTTAAGAGGAAGCGTCCCTTATTTCATTTAATGTGTAAAAGAGTTAGCAGAATTTAAAAGGAAAAATGACAATGATTCTATATTGCTTGTAGCGTCCAGTACCATTTCCTCTGCAATATAGGCCTAAAGAGTCGAAGTATACCCCGAGTCAGACGTTAGCGCCCCCTATAATCACAAGTAAAATGCGATGCTTCTTGAATTGTTTGGGTGATTGTACTTCAATCATTCTAACGTCGACTCCCAGACTCATTTCTTCAAGAAGAAAAAGTCATATCGACATTTGAACAAATTGCAACAGAAGTTGTAATGAATCTTACTTGATACACACACAAAAACAAAGAACTATTGCTCCTGTGTCAAATTATCCAATACATCTTTGGTTTCAATGGTCAAACATAACAGTGTAATTATCATGATCACGGATCAAAACATCTTTTTTCATGTTTTTTCATAATGAACAAAAATTAACCTTTTGCAACATAATCTTCTTTCTTCTTTCAGTATTTAAAAAAATCTTATGATTTTTTGTTAAGTTAACATGAAGAACAAAGCAACAAATAGTCTTTTATGATGGTAGCTCAACACTGTTGAAAGGGCCTTTGCCTACACTGTTCTGCATTCTTGGCATGTGGTCTGGCCAAGTACTTGAGGACACGTGGTCTCACCAAGTACTGGAAGACACGTGGTCTGGCCAAGTACTAGAGGACACGTGGTCTCGCCAAGTACTGGAGGACACGTGGTCTCGCCAAGTACTGGAGGACACGTGGTCTCTCCAAGTACTGGAGGCACGTGGTCTCACCAAGTAATGGAGGACACATGGTCTCACCAAGTACTTGATGACACGGTGTCTCGCCAAGTACTGGAGGACACGTGGTATCGCCAAGTACTGGAGGACACGTGGTCTCGCCAAGTACTGGAGGACACGTGGTCTCGCCAAGTACTGGAGGACACGTGGTCTCTCCAAGTACTGGAGGCACGTGGTCTCACCAAGTAATGGAGGACACATGGTCTCACCAAGTACTTGAGGACACGGTGTCTCGCCAAGTACTGGAGGACACGTGGTATCGCCAAGTACTGGAGGACACGTGGTCTCGCCAAGTACTGGAAGACACGTGGTTTTACCATGTACTGGAGGACACGTTGTCTCACCAAGTACTGAAGGACACGTGGTCCCACCAAGTACTGGAGGACAGTCTCAGGACACGTGGTTTCACCAAGTACTGGACGACACGTGGTCTGGCCAAGTACTGGAGGACACGTGGTCTGGCCAAGTAATCGAGGACTCGTGGTCTGGCCAAGTACTCTAGGACACGTGGCCTCACCAAGTACTGGAGGACACGTGGTCTCGCCAAGTCCTGGGGACACATGGTCTCGCCAAGTATTGGACGACACGTGGTCTGGCCAAGTACTGGAGGACACGTGGTCTCACCAAGTACTGGAGTACACGTGGTCTGAACCAGTACTGGAGGACACCTGGTCTCGCCAAGTACGGAGGACACGTGGTCTCGCCAAGTACTCGAGGACACTTGGTCTCGCCAAGGACTGGACGACACGTGGTCTCACCAGATACTGGAGGACACGTGGTCTCACCAAATACTGGAGGACACGTGGTTTTACCATATACTGGAGGACACGTTGTCTCATCATGTACTGGAGGACACGTGGTCTCACCCGGTACTGGAGGACACGTGGTCTCGCCAAGTACTGGAGGACACGTGGTCTCACCAAGTACTGGAGGACACGTGGTCTCGCCAAGTACTGGAGGACACGTGGTCTCGCCAAGTACTGGAGGACACGTGGTCTCGCCAAGTACTGGAGGACACGTGGTCTCGCCAAGTACTGGAGGACACGTGATCTCGCCAAGTACTGGAGGACACGTTGTCTCATCATGTACTGGAGGACACGTGGTCTCACCAAGTACTGGAGGACACGTGGTCTCGCCAAGTACTGGAGGACACGTGGTCTCGCCAAGTACTGGAGGACACGTGGTCTCGCCAAGTACTGGAGGACACGTGATCTCGCCAAGTACTGGAGGCCACGTGGTCTTACCATTTACTTGAGGAGATCTGGTCTTACCATTTACTTGAGGAGATCTGGTCCCGCCAAAATACAATGACATATGCCTATGCTTGATTTGGTTAAAGTGACCGTAAATAGGAAATGAGAACGAATCATCATTTTATCAAAACCTCAAATCAGCTTTATGTTTCCGGGTACTCTTCAAATTAATTGAGAATGGCTAATTACGCAACCGTTATTATAAATCAAAATATAAGATACCCACGGCATTAAAACAATGGCGGACAATGGGACCGACGATGTGCCTTATTTGACGATACAACCATGCGTGAGATTAATGACGTCATTTCAGTTATTAGAACGTTACTTATCAAATGACGTCATATTGGTCATCTCCATTGATCAAACTTGAGGGGGCATCTATTGTCAATCATGGCTGACTCGGCGTCTGTCCATTCGAAACCAAATCACATGTCATTGCCATTGAGAATAGATATTCTGTGTAAATATTTAATTGCATATGTTCAATAAATAAAATTTACATTGATTGTTCAATTCATTTGATTTGTTATTATCCGAGCGCCCACCCCTTAACAAAACGATGGACTCGTCCACTGCTACTGAATATGTTCTACGAAGTGAGGCATCATTATTTTCAAAATGTAATTTTTAAAATTACCATTATTTTCAACTTATAATATATAAAAAAGCAAATAATTGTTAAGGATATCTAATATAAGAAATGGAAAACTCGTTGTTGTGCATCTATCGTTGAATAAAACATAGCAGGGAGCATAAAACACTCAGGGCTGCACACCAACTCGTTTTCTATTTCTTAAATACAATATTTCCTTTAATGAAATATGACATTTAAAGTACATTTACTGGAATGTTTGACAGTATGTCTCGGTTGTTTTGTACGATCGGGTCCTTCTATCCATCTCCAAGGGGATCCAGCCATTGGAATTAACCATCAAGGCTATAGATAAGAAGCAAGGTCATTGATTAGGTGATAGGTCATTGATAAGGAACTTTTCGATTTGCCCTGAACTTGCAAAACAAATAAAACTGACATGAGTTATATACCTGCTTTTCGCTAAATTTAGAATTTTACTCAATGTACACATACTTTGACGCGACTGGTTATTTGTGAAATATTATCATAACCCTTATATCGGTGGTGCTATGAGTTATTCACGAAACCGCATAGCTACATGTATGTTTTTACATAGGGAGTTTCTCGCGTTTAAGATTCGTTATACCCCAATCTTACAATACAACTTTTAGTAACTACTTGTCGAATTCAACTGTAGTTCTCTTGTTCAAACCCTTGATTCTTCTGTCTGATTAAAATCGACAAACAAAACCCATATATTGACCTCACATTTTGTCCACGAGGTGTTCAATGCAGTAACGCTATTAACAATAGAAAATGAAAACTGAGATATTTTTCATTCTATTCCGTATATCAAATATATGATACGGCTGCCGGATTGTGTAACAATACGTTATACATCTAAACGTTTTCACCGATGGACGTAACAATAAAATGCGTAGGACTGTCAACACGTGCAACGGAATTAACTTTCTATATCTTAATAGAATCTACCGTATATTCATATTGGTTTTAGGCGTATTTGTATTTCCGGATATTAATTTTGTAGATAATGCTTTAGAAATGTTGTATCTATTTTCCTTTACTGATAGAAATTTTGCAATTAAAAGCAAATGTTTTCAGGTAGGCTGATGTTACTTGAGTGATAATTTGGCCATCATACGCTTAAAAAAACATCTTTTTTTCACTAAAGGTGAATCACATGTATCGCATTTTCAGTTTTTCACCCAGTCAAAAGTTATGCACCTCCTATATTTAACACTACAATGTGATGCTGTTGGGTAGTTAAGCACCTCCTATATTTAACACTACAATGTGATGCTGTTGGGTAGTTAAGCACCTCCTATATAGATGTTAAACGTCAAGTGCATTACTTATTTTTTTATTTTGACATTTGAATATATCATATGAATTCAGCTCCTAAAATTAACGCTCTCTTTGACCAAGAGTGATCTTTATGTGTTTTTAAAGACATTTCATCATTGCTGAATTGTCGTTCTTTCTAAATTAGAGATTTTGAAGGTTCGTGTTCACCCTGCCAGTGACAGTGTTTAAACGCAGTTACTAATCATGTCATCGATTCACTTAAAAGGAAATACTTATTCACATAATAACAAAGATATTGACTTTATTTTTTTCAGAATCACTAAACAGGGCACAAAAATCATGGACTAAGAATTTGTAAATGCAAATATCCAAAAGTAGTTAACGTTCTTTGAATGAAGTTCCCTGTTAATCTGTTAGAAATGATTCTTTGATTGGTTGAATACACTAATGATTTTCAGAAACATTATCTATTTTCTTTTCAGGTCATTTTCTGCTGTTAAAAAGTAGTAGCTTAACTTCTGATTCGATGTATATATATATGTAGATATTCTTAATTCAAGAAAAGGATTTCTCACTCAAGCTACAAAGTTTTTCAAAATACGAAAAAACGCAGTTTATATTTTCCAAGTAGTGTGCCAATTGACAAACAGCCACTGTCGTAGACAAGGTTTTTTTTTCATATAAAGAACACTTTCTTTAACATTGCAAAACACCCATGTGGACATGAATCACTCTCTTTGTCATAAATATACTTTGAGTTTGCTCAATGTACACATAACATCAGGAGACTGGTCTTATCAGGAACAAACATACACTCCTTATCGTTACACGTAGAACCACGGTCTCTCCACAACAGCTGCGTACCTTTAATTTGTATGTTCACTTACCTTGCTATTCGCATACAATTTTCATGGAATTTGGGATATCTTTAAAAATCGTATCATTGCAATTGCCACATCCTTAAGGAGGTTGGATACCTTTGTTTCTGCACATCCGCAACAGTCAGATAATCAGATTGAGCTATTTTAAAGTTTATGCTATTTTGTTTATTTTTCACTGCAAGTGTGAGATTAAAAAACTAAAAAATTAAATAATGATTTAGTTTAACAAAAAACAATGACTATGTTATATTTGTGAACATAAGTATTTGTTTTATGATAAAATTTATTTCACTAATTAACCTTAAAAACTAATGAAAAATTCTAAAAAGGGTAATGTTGACAATGAAGAGTTATCTCCCCTGGATGTTGATTTTCATTGATGTGGCTTAATTGAATGTGAATATCTCTGTTATCCGCTGGTGACATATCTTTTTTTCTTTTTAATCTTATTCTAGTGTGTATTAACTATAAAATATATAATTTTCAAAAAAATCTTAATACGAGAAATTGATTTTTTTTTCATAAAAGAATAATATTTTACAAAAATAATCATAGAAAGAAAAAGGTTATTTGCATGTCTTTACTTCATATTAGTTTCAAGTTCCCTTTTTTCCGACTTAGTTTACTTACATACTGCAATGGCTTAATAGAAAAACATTTAAATAACAATTATATTCCAAAGTTATCTTGAAAAGGAGTTTTTAAATTATTGTATTTTCATCATTGGGTGCCCTAACGGATGGGCCCTTTTTCGAACAATAACTGTGGTGACATGGTATTTTTATGACACAATTTGATTCAAGACATATTTTTCAACAAAATAAGACCAAATTTAGTTATTTCTTAATACCTCGATATTTTGTATCCAACCTCCTTAAGCAAACTTGATATGAAGCCTGTTTTATTCGGTTTATGTTTTTCCATTTTGGCAATGCAGTATTGAAATTGACTTATGAAGAAAGGGGAGCTTTAAAGTAATACCAACTACATCACACAAAAAATAGCTTTAGAAAAACTTGAATATTTGTAAACATTAATTCTTTTATGATATGAAATCGATTTCAAACTCTAAATAAAATCTAAATAACCTCATCTTCACAACGTCACGGGCGAAACGAAGCAGTTTCTAAACTTTTCCGCTCTAAACGAGGAGAGTTGGCTGGGTGTATATATGAAACTATTCAAGGCTTTTTGCTCGGTAGGTATCAGGGTATTGCTGTACCCCGAGCATAACAAACTACGCTGTTGTAGCAGGAAGCAATACACCACATGAACCGACACCACAATGATTTGTCTGCTCACTTTTCATTTTTCAACGATATCATGAAAATAAAGAAGTTCATAATCAGAAGAGTCACTGTGCTCTTTATCCACAAATATCTGGAATGCCTTTCAAATAACTCCCATCGAATACACTTCCTCATTGTAATAATATAGGAGTAGTAATATAGTCTTTTCAAAACGACACAAATGTTTGTAATAATCTGTCCATTATGCGTTTACCTTGTAAACTTGAAGGCTTGAATGCTCTGTACTCGATTTGTTATGAACAACTGGGCTATTTAGCACTTTTATTCGATACCATTGTTGAATCAGTGGTAGGCCCTACATAGCGTCTTTATAATGTATTCAGCATGCACACATAGACAACTTCATAACAGTGAAAGGCTTTAACATAACCCCACTCTCTCTCACAACAGTGAAAGGCTTTACAATAACCCCATTTATCGTTTTATGAACTTGTCATGTATGTCAAGGAAAGTCAAGGTGACATCGATTTAATGAAATCAATAACAATTTTGTTTACACTTTCATATTTACATTCGTCTTGTTAAGGAATGCAAACTTGTAAGACGCGTATTATGAAACACAAACACGGTCAGATAGGTGGGCAGACCAATCAGATAGTCAGACCAATCAGATAGTCAGACCAATCAGATAGTCAGACCAATCAGATAGTCAGATCAGGTGGGCAGACCAATCAGATAGTCAGACCAATCAGATAGTCAGATCAATCAGATAGTCAGACCTTTTTCGACACATAGAGTATGAAACTTCTGCGTTGGCTGTCCAGTGCATGTACATACTATGACGTGACTCTTGCTTCGAATTAACCGTTTCTAAACATTTCGCAAATGACGGGCTGTAGAACTATCGAATATGACAGGGTACTTTACTCTCTTTCACGACAATTTTCCTATATCTCTTTATGTAGAAGTGTCTCCCTGGCTGCTATAAACTCAGAGTGAAGTTATGGAGAGATTTTTGCTTTTAAGAATCTACAGAAACGAACAGGTGAACTTGACATTTGTGTTGCAATGTCTCGCAAGGTTGCTGAAGATGCCTTAACTTCCGAATATGACAAAATAGCTCTAGGTATACGTTATGGTGCCAAGGTTGTGATCGTGTTTACAGGACCAACCCATGCTGAAGGTCTCTTCGCGCAACGGACACAAGGAAGTAGATTTGGATAGAAGCGCTGAGTGGGCGAACATTTGTCATAATTTGGGCGACTTTTGGTAGATTGGTTTGGGAGCATTCGCCTTCACCTTTTACTCTGAGGAAGTTCCAGAGTTTACAGACTTCGTCAAGAGTTATTACAAAGCTTGAACGCGTGCAGTATTGGCAGTGGCCGGATGAGAGGACGATCCGAACACATATTTGCGGATGATGCAAGATGACATGGATGGAAGTATGGTCATAGGTGTAAAATTGTTTATTTCCGATATTTGTCTTCAGAGATTATTTGTAGGTAATTATGACAGGAGCGTACTTTTCAAAGACATTATTTGACATTAGTGTGTGTTTAGGTTCTTTATTGTTTTGCAACTTTAAATCCCGTTTTATTCCTTTTTCATATTATTAGAGACTCTTTATGTTATATGTCGTCATTCCCGGTGGTATTTCCAAGACCTGCTCCAAACCCATTGATAAACACGTCATGTTACAGCGACCTTGTTCCTGTTGTAGGACAGGACGATCGGCTTCCATGGAGAAAGTCATTTCAAGTATACATTTTAGTTCTATCCACCACCTTATATAAACCTAAAATTATTTTGAAAATTCTAGATATTTCTATGGTTAGAAGTAGGTTGGGACATTTTTACCATTTTGTTCCATCTGTTACTCAATGATTTGTTAACATTTTTTTAACATGATTTTTTCACGACTCTACTTGTGTTTGACATTGATTGGGAAAGTAAGCTGTTGATATATATCAAATACTAAATAAAGTTCATTAAATACTAGGTTCATTCATCGAGGTTCATGTGAAAATATTGTTTGTAAAGAGATTATACAAGTCTGTTATTTGGTGAAACCAATCAAGCATTATATTCCTCAAAACAGTTGATTTGAACTAATAGATCCAAGAAAATTCAATGTAGCAGAGTAACTCTCGTTTGTATACGTATCTTAAAAGGGTAGTATCACGTTTTTAGGGGGAATATAAGATGATGTCAGAAAATGAAAAATTAATGGTTCCAATTGAAAGACAATGTATTCAAACTAAATGGAGCAGTAATAATTCAAAAATATAATGTGAAGTTTTGCCATGCTATTCCATTTTCTTACACAAAATGAATTAAAGGTGTTCACACAAAATGGCCGCCCATGGATTTTTTTTTAATCTTCATACTTTATCCTCTGACTATGGATGATTGGCTTGTGTAAGGATATTTTTGAAACTATCAAAATAATACATTTAGCATTGATTTACCATTATCAGTGAAAAATTTAAAATATAAAATTCTCCAAAAACATGCTACTGTCCGTTTAAGTACATGTAGTTCCAGTTCCTAGCCACTGATGATTTATAACTTCATATAACCATCATAACTTGTCACATGGAACACTTATATTGTTACCAAGTATTTCATTGCTATTCTATGGTAACATGTACATTTTTTGAATGAACACTTGTATGTTGTTGACCTGTTACACTGGCCGAGTGGTAACGTTGGGTCAGTGTGTCACCCCGGGGGATGAGTATCTGTCGGGTCATTATATCCTTATTCCAATTTCTATCAGTGACGTCAGAGATAACTTTCTTCTTATCCAATTACCGTACTGGTTTCTTTCATTAATGTTTGCAATCAATCTATTGAATTTTTTAAATATCGAAATTTACTTCAAATTCCTGTAAGACAAATGAAGCGTATTTAACAACAATAATTTTTCATATAAGATACGTAAAAGTTTAAACATTCGTGTGACTAATAAATGTTTGACATAAGTTAAAATACTTGTTTAATTGTACCGATGCCTATGTTTGGTTATTGTCTTCTAAAACACATATCATGAACTATGTTCGAATATGTATCGTTGTAAAAGACATTCCTATCTTGGTAAATATCCAGTTACAATTATGATGGACATATATTTTTGTAATTCAAAACTCAAATGTTTGTGTTTAGTTACAAATCAATGTTTCATGAAATATGTATAATATAATCCCCCTGAAACTTAAATATGAAACCGGTAGGAGAAAACTCAGGTATTATGTTTTTATTTAATATTCAGAAGACGAGGCTTCAAACGAGACACAATGTCATTAGAAATATTCAAATATCAATCTCTTATCAAGATGGAGGTTGTCTTTACTTTGTACAATCATATTCGACGCCGTGATTGCTTCGAGCAAAGTTGGGATACAAACATATCTCTCAATCTAAATTATTTTGAAAACATCAGCGTACTAAACCACACACATGTTGTGAGTAATAAACATGCATTGGGTCATGATAGAAAAATAACATAAAATTCTACCTTAGAACAACTTTGTAAGGCTTAGCTCAATAACGTATCAGTGTTTTCTTAATAAACCATTCTTTCCTGAGGACACAACAGAACAGAAGAAAGAAAGCTGTAGAAATAAACCCCATCTCTTCTTATTTGACTAGATTCAATTCAAACACAAACTTCCCTATAGGCCTTGTGCACATGACGACATCATACATATGACGCCATAATGGTTATCAGTCGGCTAGTCCGGCGCGTTAGTTCCTCTTGGATTTCCTAAAACTGCTCTTCTGTCACATAAACGACTTCTCTGCCACAGAGGCTAGATCGAGGTAAAATAATTAGATTTTGAAATTTGGATTAGATGCTTTCAGCATCTCTACTGATAATTGTAAGTGTACCCTTGATTGTGATCAACGATTCGGCCAGTTTATTGTACCCCTATGTGTACCATAATCTAATCAATTCAAAAACGTCGCATTTCATGCAAAAAGGAAGTTGACTATCCACTTGTTCTTCTTCATCAACCAGCTTCTAAATGCCTCTCAAAGAAGTAATCAATACCCCTCAGTTCACATCGGAATCTTTGAAATCATCAACTCGTAGACGACGGTCCAGTAGGAGTGCTTCAAGATGATGCAAGTTATGGCGGATGTCCGGGAGTATCTACCCGGAATTTAAGAGAAACACACTGCACAATGTACACTATATTTTACTCTCTTACACAATATCCACACGACAATTATTGCACAAAAAAGTCTGGAGATGTCCCGGATGTCCGGGATGGTCGACTGATCAGCGCAGGTATGTCGGTCAGAGCGATGAAGTAAACAATACGTCATATCGAGATACCAGAGATTAACGATAAAACAAGCTTGTCAATGTACAACATTATATTGCTTCTGATGCATGGTATTCACACATACAGAGGGTATTTAATCGTTTTCCCCGAATACCATGACATCTCAGAAATTAGAAGTTTCTGTTTTCACTAATGGCAAAGTATTAAGTATTTGATGAATCATGAATGTCAAATGTTAATATTTATTTCCTTAAACCATTTTAAAATTCTTTAATATTTTAAGTTTATGAATTATTTAATTGAAATGCGATATTGTTTTTTTTTACTTAATGAAAACAAGATTTTTATTTTCACCTTTAAATGCACATAGATATGATGATAGAATGAATTGAAAAATAGCTACATGTACAACAAATAAAGAACAGATTAGATTTTAATTCAACATAAACGCTGTATTCTGAAGTATGACCATTTCAGTTTATTGCAATCTATCTTTTTCAATATTTCAATTCTGTTTTTTGAAGATATTTATGACATGATTGATTTGACAATGACATGATACTCCAGTACTTATTAGAGGACAGGCTGAATAAGCAGGTAATGTTAAGGTGCACTGTAATGTAAATATGATCGTTTATCAATAATGTGTTAAGAGGTACTCAATAAAATCATTTTTAATATTTTTAATGATGTTGTATTCGTTACTTGGTCCACTAACTGAGATTTAACCAGGAAGAATAAACAACCACGTACACGTAAACAACCACGTAACGCAGCACCTGAGCGTTCTTTCTACCTGTTTACCTGTGACCTACCTGTACTTACCTGTGATTACAGGTACTTCAAGGGGAATTCTATTGAGAACTGAGAACAGATTGCTCAATGTTTATCTTTACATCTACATATATATCTCTTTATGTCGACGATATTTGGTCCCCATATTGACCTTCGTCTTGGCAAAACATCTTTGTGTCGTGACCAATCTTATTGAAATAGGATCTATTTGCTACACTACGCATGCGTAACGCAGTTAAGAAAGTTATGATATTATTTTAATGAGATTGGTGTCGTGACCATCAATCTCAACTTTCATTTGTTGTTCACCCGTGAACACGTGGCCTCTATAATACTCACGTACAACTGTGAATCGTCCCGGACTTCCTTCGTTATGAGCAGTGTCTCCGTCCATCCCATATTAACACCGAGGGGATTTCAGGAAAATTGTTAAGGCGTGTTTGAATCAACAACTTTCTTAGAAAACAGTTTTTATGTTACCACATTAATATACAGTCCGCCTTAAATGGCATCGCTTATTGTGACCAAACAGCAAACATAGAATGTATTCTTGTTATGAAAAAAAGTAGTGGGCCAAGTAACGGTTTAAAGTACCTCCTTAATATAAAGGCTTTCTTTTCCATTCAACATGTGACTGGACTGTTCGACTTCAAGCAAGAGTCACAGTCATCGAGAACGTTATTATGTTATTATTAATATCTTTTATCAAAACTAGAATGATACTACGTGGACACTTGTTACTCCTTGTCGTACAGCATTGCCAAGACAGATATCCTCTATTCATAAGTTGAATAAATCGCTTTCATTACATCTCGTGGCGTACAAGAGTAACATAGTTTCTACCTCATTCGATGAGATAAACATGGTAAATTTATATGAGATAAACATGGGAAATGTCTAGAAAGGACAGATATTCTATATCTAGATATATACATTGAAATGAATTGTGTATTTTCTACATGTTAACTTAAGTTTTGATACATTCAAGTATTATTCCCTCTTGTCTTCGATGTTATTACAAATATAAGAACCCTTTCAACTTTGCATTATTTATCTTTGAGAGACAGAACGTATATAATGAATGGACCGAAGTTTACACCGATGCCATTAACATTGGAAAAACTCATTGGTAATATTGTCTTAGTTTGTCAGTCAATATGACCTCTCAGATAATTAGGACAAGAGTAATTCTATGGATGAACAACTTCTTTATTGGACGGTGGCGACGTTTCGGTATAGATTCTTATACCGTTTTCAAGCATATACGTTTCGGTATAGATTCGTATACCGTTTTCAAGCATATGCTTGAAAACGGTATAAGAATCTATACCGAAACGTCGCCACCGTCCAATAAAGAAGTTGTTCATCCATAGAATTACTCTTGTCCTCCTTATACCATCAACTTCTAGAGTGCCACTCAAACACCTCAGATAAGTACTAGATATCAACACAATAAAAGCGATTCCAAAATGTCGACGTTTTGTTATCCTAGTCCACAATGCACAGTTTACAGCAATGTAAATGCACACTTGGCAGAAATAACAGTTATTATCATGAGCTAGCCATCTACCGAAGCGCTGCGTTTCCCCTTACATAAAGGTCAGGGGTCAGAGTTCGGGGTTCACTGGAGGCTGGAATCCATCTCATTGTGTGGGGAGGCAGGCAATGGATGAGGTAGGTCACTTTGAACTGAATAAGCCTTTTATGAAACTTCTGAACGATTCTCGTCTTCGGCGTTGTTTCGTTTTTACTCTTATATAAACTCGTTTGCTATGAAAATGATTAAATAGATATAGGTAGATCACAGTGAACTGAATAAGTATTTTATCGAACCTCTAAACATATCTTGCGCCTTCGATGTTCTTTCGCTTTGACTGTTGTATAAAATCGTTTCCTATAAAATGATAAAAGGACAGGGTAGGACACAACAAGTGGGTTTGAAGTACTGACATCTCATCTTGCCAACAACGTTTTGCGTTTGGACGGTAATACTAAGATTATTCCCCACTGAAATGATTGAATGGATATCAAATGGAGGTCACATTGAACTAAACATTGATTGGTGAGTTATCGTAAGTATGAATAGCTTAATAATTAGTGTTAAACCACGAGTTAGGTGACTAAAGCCGAGGGGTACGGTATTTGTTCAGTTCAGTATTGTCTACCTACTCCTATATCTTTTCAAGAGAAAATTTATTTTGTTACAATAAATATCAGGGTTTCATTTCCTTTACTCTTTACTAAATGGAGATGAGTTTGTTGAAACCATACACAAGTTTTTAAAAAGAATTACACGTCTAAAGATAAATCTTCAGCTTTGCTTCGCATGAAGTACGTTTGAATTTTAAAAGCTTATTTGCATGAGAAATTTTAAAACATCATATTTTATCAACCTGGTTTCTAAAGAAAGTTCAAGAAAAATCAATTCAATTCAAGCAAAAAGGTTTCAAAAGGATGATTCAGTAGTTAAAATCAAAGCATTCTTGAATATTCATTTAGTGTTTTTGCTTTTTTATAATTAACAATATGCAAGACTTCTTACGCACATACCATTATGTCATTTTTTTCAATTTATGCTACAAACTTCCATTGCAAATCTTACTTTATGATCAGTTTTAGAAGCCCCGTACAGCGCTAACGTTTTACACCTCCAAAACATGCTATACTTCAGACGGCTGTGGATCGAGTTAAACATCGGCGTTGATTTGCTCTACGTGATGGTATGCTTATGTGTGACACGTTTTCCATACATGATTGTTGTTGAGGTCTTGTTGTGATGTAAGCGACGTCAGTTGTGTTTAATGTGGTTCTTGCTGCAGCACTTAACATCGCCAGGTTATACACAGGACGAAACTCCGAAGTATCCTAGGAGAAATGTGTATGTTGATAAAAGTCTAAAATTAAATGGAAGTCGGTGAGATACTACCAAATAAAGATGTTTAATTGCACTTGAAGTTGCAGTCAGAATGTATGTACTTCTTTTATAGCTGCAATTATGCATTGAAAGTAATCAAATTAAATTTAAACTTCGATCTGCTGTTGAAAACAACGAAGGAGAATTTCGTCTGCTTTGAATAGCCAGTCCTGCTTCGTGTAATACATCCAGCTGTCGTTGATCTACCATAGCTCTGTCGTTGACCTACCATATACATCTACCAGTCGTTGATCTACCCATTTCGTGCATTCCGACCATCCATCCATTCATCGGTTCTTTCATCTCTCCATTCATCTGTTCATTCATCTATTGAAACATCCATTCACGCATATAGCATGTCATTCGGTATTCCATTTATAAATTCAACGGTTTACCCATTCCGACAAACGTTACAAATAGGTTTGTACATACAGCTGTTAAAAAATGAAGATAATATTGTCTAATAACGTACCATCGCGTTTTGTAATAAATATAATTATGAAACCATGGTAATTGGAAATGTAGGAAAGTAATGTTTCATAAGAAAGATACCTACTATGAGGTTTATTAGGAGTAAGCTGAATGAGTTTACAGAGGATTTAAGGATCGTGGATTCATTTTCAACTTTACCAAGGCAGTAAAACTGTATATCCCGTTATTAAATTTTGGAAAAACGCTATTACCAGATATATGATTTTCAAACGCTGGTTTTGTCTAGATAGAGTGATGAATTGGAGACGCAATGTCTTGAATGCATTGTTAACTTTTCACTTTAAAGGTCAGCAACTAGTTGGTTGCGTGATTATGGTTGACCTCTGCAGTAGCGAGACACGATTATGCTATTATTGTTGTGTTGTTACTAGCGCTAGAGTGTAAACAACGGAAGCTGTAATATCTGTAATGTCGCTTTATAATCAATGCTGTGTCCGTCATATCACTTCATAGAGAATTTGTCATAGATTTTGTGTATTGATTAAACTTGTATTTGGTCAATTCAATTGAATTCTATATTTCGGTACAATGGTTTAGCCATCGGTCTTAAGTACAACATGATCCATATAAAATATATGAATAGAAACACATATTATGATGCTGTTACAAGAGAGAAACAGTTTGTAATATTTAGACAAATATAAGGTCATTATATTACTGGTGAACTGGTTTCAGTAACGAGTCATGGTCCGTTTATATTAATTTTTTCAACATTTTCAATCTTCTTTGAGAGGCATTTAGATGCTAGTTGATGAAGAAGAACAAGTTATATGGATAGTCAACTTCTTTATTGCATGAAATGCGACGTTTCCGTGTAGATACTAACACCGCTAGTTATCATTTGCTTGATAACGGTGTTAGTATCTACACCGAAACGTCACATTTCATTCAATAAAGAAGTTGACTATCCATATAACTTGTTCTTCTTCATTTTCAATCTTGTGCATCATTTTCATCATCAAAATCATCAAAAATATTTGACGTAAACGAATTTTGGTTTTTCATATCAATGAAATAAAAAAGAACTGACCAAGAACTCTATTTCACTCAAAGTTAGTTCAAACTTATTAAATCACGGAATCATGTTTTTCAAATGTAATTTTGTTAAAGCCGAGGTTCTTTATCTAGATCATTTAATTTTCGTATATTTTGAAATTTTGAAATGACTGATAACGACAAAAGATTTCATAAGCACACTGTCAGAATAGCATTAATAAAACTGCAAATATCTACATTAATTACTCAAGCAGATTATCATATAATAATATATACAGCAAATACTACATAAGTCAAGCAGTTTTAATGTTCTTATTACATTTCGTCATTTGAAAACCACTATAATGAACTCGATCTGAATGTTAATGAAATCATTTTATCATCGCCCAAATAAGAAGTCACAAGAAGAAGGTCGTCACACTGTCAGTATCAAGTGAATGACCTGAGCTAAGAATTTAACATTTCACGTAATCTTGCTTAAAGGAAACAGCAAAATACACTGAAATGAGTACTTATCTCATCTATATATATTATAGAGACGTCAACTTAAAAGAAGAAATTATATCCATAAACCTGTCATCTTCCTTTTATATCATTATTTCCTCAATTAAGTGTTATCGATTGAGATAATTAGCACAAAGCCACGACAATAAGCTGGAGGCTGCATTACACGAACCCTTTGACAGCCGGCCTGAGGACACAGCGTTCATCAGTTGTCGATGGTGACGTGGCGTCGTGAGGTTTGTTCAACACGAGGACGTTTCCGTCTACACTTTGATATACGCTTTATCGAGTCTCTTTAATATAGAACGATATAAGGTTTACTTTCGAAAAAAGGTTTATTTGTATTGTGTATGATACATAGTTTGAATGAAACTTGTTCTTTTCTAAATGAAGTACTACTGTACGTATATTTATAGCCTGTTTTCCAGTTCTGTTCTTTCACCCGGAAAACGTTAACTTGTATTCACTGGATTTAATGATGCAAATGTAGCGTATACACATATTTGTATTTGAACTTGTATTAATATCCCATACCACTTTTCGAAATTAATCAAAATCAAACTTGAATTAATAACAGAGGACATACCTATATACACAGACTTGCTAATTAATAAACTTAATAATATTAGAGAAAATAACTAGACATGTTAAAATACAACGGAGTCCCATTTTCTGATGCAATCGTCGTAAACATGTCTAAACTGTTAAGTGTCCAATTATCTATTGCCCCAAGTGAATGACAAACGGTATGACGTGTCGCACTGTCCTGCTTAACTTGGGGAAGTTTCCGCCTTGCGTGACGAAACGCTTTGACGTTATTAGACGATGTGCAGAGAGGAGATCAGCGACAGGCTGTGACAAACTGGTCGTGACCTCAGCAGTTAGAGGGTATGTGTACGTTATAAGACTTGTGAACAGTTGAAGGCTGAGATAACACTTACCAGTGGGTGTCTGGCTTTCTTCTTTATTGGATATTGATAAGAGGAATTGAAGTTTTAAGAAGTTCTGGTCACGGGAAATCTATGCATGATTACAGGTAATATTCAACACATTGTGATATACAATAGCATGACGAAGCAGAATATATATTTTATGACAACTTTTTTATTTGAATAATCATATATGACCATATTCCTCTTCAGCTCACAAATGCCTCTCAAAGAAGATATACTATACCAGGTTTTAAATAATTAAATCAGAGGAAATGTGCTCGTGCATATGCTGATTGACGTGAAGTTTGACATAGGGTCGGTTCATTTTGAATACTATACGATTGCAGGTATTGAGTTTATTGTCTTTTAAGTTGTTACCGGTTTTTATAACTCTTGTTTCCCGAATAATCGGACGTTGTAATATAGTATCGGTATTAGATGACATTGCAGAATCACAGACAACGTAAAGTATTTCAGGTTAAATGTTACTTAAGAACTATAATGAAAATGAAGAATGGAATTATCAGCCGCGTAATCATCATGTTTTTTTTTACAAAAATTGTACTCAATAGTTCTATAATATACATAGGGGTATGTCATTTGTGGTTTGCAATCTAGCTTCTGAAATGGTGACAATATATTATGGTTAATAAACCATAAATTAAGAATAATAAATTCATTAAAATTAAAAGATATAGATAATAATAGTTCTTCACAATAGTCTAACATCGTCAATGATTGCTGATTGTTCAGTAATTGTATAGTGAATTGTGGAGGACGATAATGTAAACGAGGCTATAGTTTATGATTGGACATTAAAACAGTAGGAGATTGTGAGAGGGAATGTGACTGTGAATACTGTAAACTGTGGATGATACGGGTTTGTAGCTTCGTGATTCATGTACACAATAAATGTAATTCGTCTCTATGGGTTGGATTATATTTGACTTCAAGCTGTTTTAGCACGTTTTGGGGCCTCTTTGGGAGTTAACAATCATAGAATTATTCACTTACTTGATAGTATAAATGTAGCTCGCCTCAATGGGTTAGATTTAATTTGACTTAAAGCTGTTTATGTACACTGGTGGGCCTGTTGATAGTTATTATACCCCCATTATGGATAATTCAATACTATTGTGAGACTTTTAAGAGTGCAGATAGGTGAGGACGGTTGTTGCTTCTTGGGTATAGTAATGTGTTACTTTCAGCACTGCAGATCACCTGTACAAATTGTATATACATCAGCAGAGATTGGTATATCTCATTCAGGAATGTCAGTCAGTAAGTGAATTGAGTGTCAGTATTTTATAAAGTACATAATCACGGTGTCTTTTAGCCACATTGTGTTGTTCAGCATTTGTGTGATAGAATCAATGAGTAACCTCACAATAGAGTCGAATAATACATATATAACAATACCCACATAATGATTACTTTACAGAAAGGTAGCATGAGAAATGAAGTGTTGGTAATGTAGGCTGATACGTTCTAGTGAATGATTCTCACTACGCCCATGCAAAAATAAAAAATCGTCAAACTCCATTCCACAACTATCATCGTTACATTAATCAATATTCCCACTAAGGCACATTGTGTAATTTTATGTTTTGCAGTTAGAGTCTCTCATAACCTTTATTGGGTGGAACACGTTCGTGTACTTTTAAAATGTATATATGTATTGTGTATTTTATATGTGAGGTGAGACTTGAATAAATTATCTGTCTGTCTGTCTGTAATCATGCTTTGTGATGTAGGTGACCGTCTTTATTTCTCAACACCGGTGTAGCTTTACTCATCAAATAGATCGGGATTTATGACTTAATATATAAAAGATACTCAATACAGCTGAATCATACTTGTGTCATTTGGCTGAAATATTGTATGTTCATATATCAAGCTTGATCGATTTTCAATATATCAATGCTCCCTGACAGTAAATAAAGTGGGTCCTAATAATTTAAAGATATACTTATTACAAATATGATGGTAATTAAAAAAGATCTTTTACTATCAAAAGGTGAAAAGCATTGTCGATAAATCCGGCTAGACAATGCTTTATCATTTATTTACAAACCCATTAACGATAAGCAAAGAGCCATATAAGATAAAAGAGATATAACACTGTAAATATTACGCAACCAGCATATCCTCTGAGTGTTATTTAAGAGAAGACATCGTTGTATCAACAACTGAACTGATCACGTGGCTCGCCTCGCCGCACCTAATAACCGCACACTGCTTGAGATCGGTCCGTCTATACACTGGAGTCGCGTGGTAGCTGTGTCTCTAAGGGATGCCATTCACTTGGAAGTCGACGTGAAACTGACCCCCGGTTTCATCCGTGACTCAAATCGTCAATGAGCTTGTGGGAGTTGTTTACAATATACGCCTCACTCAGCCTAGAAAGTCAATCTATAGTTTACGCATGAAGATCTAGTTTGTGTTTAGCGTCTCAGTCAGCCTAGAAAGTCAATCTATACACATGGAGATCTAGTTTGTGTTTTACATTTCATTCAGCCTAGAAAGTCAATCTATACGCATGAAGATCTAGTTTGTGTTTTGCGTCTCAGGCAGCCAAGAAAGTCAATCTATACGCAAGAAGATCTAGTTTGTGTTTGTGTTTTACTGCTGTAACGTGATGAAAGTACACGACACACCAGCCAGGTTACCACGATCCGGAAAGGTATGGACAATACATCCTGTTCTCCTAGAGGGATGTCTCTCATTGTCTTAGATTCGAATTTAATATTTTTTTCATTCTTTTTTCAATTACACTTAAACCACTTGTTATTGATATATTGATATTTTTATTATTAAGATCTTCGAATTGTGTGTCATATGTTTATTTGCCAGACTGATATCGCTTATTTTTATCCTGTTTAATTTCTGGGCTTACAATTTAAATTCTAAGGTAACATTTATTCTCTGAACGGAACATCTGATTGGTAAGAGGGACATAGTATACATCTCGCACTATCTTATACCTATATAGAATTAACTTAATTCCTACTGGTGTCTTATGATGAGTGCCTTTATTTTGTTTTGCCCGGGCGAATGATATCGGTTGCAATCATAATTAAAGTCATTTGTTGAGAATTAACATATTTTTTATCTTCTAATGAAGGAAATTTTGTACAGCCAGATCTTCTGTCATAAATCATTTATTCGAAAACATACCGTTTTTTTCTAACAAATTAAACGACATTTTTATTCTTATTTTATTCCAACAATACAACTCTTCATGGGCCACAGATGTACATGTCGTTCAAATATACATGTTCCAAGACATACGGCCCAGCAGGGGACGCTATGCAAATATGTCTAACTGATTATTTTCCTCAGAGAAGGAATACTGCAATCCGTTGCCATGGAGAAAACAAGTAATTAGGGAGAATAGCTCAGCACCTGACATGTCATGTATTATGGTGCAACTGTCGTATTTTCCTTCTTTGAGAGGCTATTTTGAGAGTTATTGTCCAATCAGTACACGATCGTTTATCAGCCTATTTAAAGCTTTAATGGTTATGTCTGTGGGTTTGTTACATAGGTTATTTTGTAATATGTGCTTTAAAGTGACACAGAGTATCTTTCTTAAAATTTTATTTGGTTTTGATAAGCTACAAAGTATCTGATATGCTGATTGAAGTTTATATCTCATCACTTGACTTGCAAATATATCCATTTATGCATAATATCTCTCAAATGCTTGATTTTATGGAAAAATAAAGAAAACATCTCAAATACGTTTAATATTCGAAATTATGCATCCAATTAATCTACATATTAGTTACAATACCTAATAAACACTATCGACTCGAATATATCTTCCTGTCAGCTTATGACAAGGTTTCACAATTAAGTTTGGCGAATTTGCGCGCGCCACTCGAGCCACATTGTCCGGTTTTCGATCAAAATCCCGACTTTGAATGGCCGTGTTTTCGCTCTAATGTACTGATTGACCTTTAACTTGTTATTTTCAGTAACAGTGAGTGGTTCCCGATGTAATGACATCGATTTCAAAATTTGACATATGTGATCCTATCAACATACTCTGTGTCACTTTAAGTGTGGCTGTTTACTACATTGAACATTGGTGTTTTTCCAAAACGTCAAAACAGTTTGTTAAATAGTGAATCACTGTTTGTTTTCCAAAATAATTCTTGGTTATGTTCATAGGTAGATTATATTTCTAAAAGAATATAAAGTATTGCTTACAAGAATTCAGATGGCTCTTGAGCATATATTATAACTTAAACTGCATGTAAACTAAATCAAAATCAAACCCTACTGGTTAACTAACTATTGTTGCCATTATTTTTTCAAATGGTAACCTCAGTACCATTATCTTTCACCTGTTATTCAATTTTCGTAGAATTAGAAATGATCATAGAACAGACTATGTGATACACGGATATATATATATATATCTCACTGAATAATATTTTCTATTTCCAGATGATGACCCAGTCCCTCTCCATTGAAGACAAGACGATGAGTGAGGACCACATCCCTCTCAGGAGGGTCGGCGTTATCGGAACCGGAAACTATGGCAGAGCCATTGCCAAACGACTCGTCTTCTCCGGATATGACGTCATCATCGGGAGCAGACGACCGGAGGCTCGGCAGTTGTCGGAACATGACGACTGTATGTGTGACGTGCGCCTGGAAACGATTCAGACTTGTCTCAAACTCTGTGATGTCGTCTTTGTCTGCATTCATGTGGAAAACTTCAAGGACACCCTTGTCCCTCTTGCGCATCTGTTTGATGGGAAGATTGTCATCGATGTGTCCAATAGAGAGAATATCTGCGGTCAGCTATCAAACGGAGAATACCTTCAATCCATATTAACCGGTGGAACGGTTGTTAAAGGATTTAACATCCTTTCTGCCTATTCTATAGAGAACGATCAAGCTGGCGGGAGCAAACGTGTCTTTATCGCCAGTGATGACGTCACAGCACGTGACAGAGTATCGAGCATAGCGCGTGATATGGGTTTCGCGCCAATAGACTTTGGTGGTCTTGCTTCCTCCCGAAAAATCGAAGCATTCGTGCTGAAGTTGTTTCCTGGATGGAAAGTTCCAATATTTGTGACGTTTGCCATATTCAATCTGTGGTCTCTGTATATAGTGTACATTTACTTTGTTGACAAGACAGCTTACAGGTGGGATCAAATTTTTGTCAAAGTGTTAAACAAGCCCCTGTGCATGACCGCCATAACTATTATGGCCTTGACCTACATGCCAGGATGTATAGCTGCCTTCCTACAAATAGGCTACGGAACAAAGAATAGACGGTTTCCCAAACTGTTGGACAAATGGTTGAAAGCTAGAAAACAGCTTGGAATCATCTGCTACATTCTTGTAATCGCCCACGTGCTCATTTCAATATTGCTCATGAGTCCAACATATTACAATTCCTGGTTTCAATCCACAGCAGTTGTCGTTCCTGGCAATAACACCGACGACCTTCACCTTCCCCACAAAGCCTGGATGATATGGAAGGGAGAAGCAGCCTGTTTAGTAGGTATCATCGCTTTCATCCTGCTGTGTCTCCTAGCAACCAGCACTCTGCCCTCTGTCAGCGACACGCTCAACTGGCGCGAGTGGAGATTCGTCCAATCAACGCTTGGCTACACCGTGCTCTTCTTGTCTGTGGGACATGTATGTCTAATGGGAGCCCCTGGTTGGGCAAAGAATGGTTTCCCCAAAACCTTTGGATCTATAACATTTCTCTGTTCCCTTCTCCCCGCAAGTGTTCTTCTGATGAAGTTTGTTCTCATTATGCCGTGTGTGAGCAGGTACATCACTAAGATCAGGAAGGGATGGGAGAGAGACAGCAGTATGTGTCTTCCTGATAATCAGTGCCAAAAGAACAAGTGTTTAGGGGACGAGTACATCGCTCTGAGGAAGGGCACAAACGGAAGTGGGTGTAGCTGTGGGAGTGGCCAAATAATGAACAATCCTACTCCATCATGCGACTGTGTCGTTTGAGTTTTGTAATAGACCATCTCATAATTGGTTGTCGTTTGCATAGCAGAGCCTGAACAATTAAATGCAAAGCTAACAATAATTAATGTGTTTACATGGTGTTTAAAATGGTGTGTCGCAAACATCAAACTTTCAAATCTATCAAATCAAATATCAAGGAACTGACAAATTTAGTGCCTGCGAGTAAGTTATATAAAGCGTTTGCGGTATCGCTAGAGATCAAGCTATATTTTCAACGTCGTTGTGTTTATGATGTTATAGCATTGTGACGTCATTATTGATGATGTAAAACGTTTGTGATGTCATGTATTTTCTGATTACAGGGCATTGTTCAAAATCTACTGTAAAAGCGTTATCTCCAAGGAAATATCGCTTGATCTTGATATCTCCTGTGGAAGCCAGTTTTGGATGATAAGTAGAGATTATTACCCGAGGAAGTGTGTCATATGTCTTTTACGAACCGAATGGAATTTTTGTATTACCCGAGCGAGACACACTTCCGAGGGTAATAATTTCTTTATTACCGATTCTATTCCATTTTACCATCTTAGAATTATGCAAGAAACGAGCCGCCTCCCTTGCGACGGCCGGCTGCAGTGACGTCACGAACAATGGTGTTATGACGCCACAAGCGAAATAATACGGGAACTCGCGCTACAACAATCGTTGCTAGGCAAAAGTGATATGTGCACTAGTGTTCATATTGAAAATATGTCACTACCTATTTTCAACAATATAGGTAATAATACACAATATCACGTATCCATTATATCCATACTTGTTGAAACCTGTATGATAATGATAGTGATAAATGATGAATGATAAACCCAGAATGATATTGTTTCAGGAATGACAACCCAGTAAAGCAGGAAATAGATCTAGTATCATACATGTTGGCGTTTTAGTAACTAATTGTATGCATAACGTCTTCACGGTGCTAATCTGATTTAACGCCAACCCCAGGGTTTAGTTTCATTAAGCTACCAGACAGGATAGAGCAGAAGTGCCTTTATGAATACAATTGTTGGTTAAAAATGATACTCGTCACATGTATATAATACAAATTGTGATAATAAACCTTGAACTTTCACTTGTTTTTTATTTACATCTTTAAAGTGAAAATCATCTGCGTGTTCAATAATTCAAATAATTTAAAAGATAATTGGAATTTCAATATACCGTAAGTATGGTTGTAGAATTGGCGAAAAATCTTGCTTGAAGACATGAAGAGGTGTACAAGAAAGGTTGTTTTGTATGTAGGCAATACCTGTCAAACAATATTACGTTGTCACAAGGGAAGGTGTCTGGGACGTTATTTCATTATGACGTAATTTGTAGATTCACTTTAACGTAATTTTAACTTAATTTTGTATAACCAATGTCCTGGCAACGTTTCCCCCAAATTGATTTGTAGATTCCTTAAAGCCACAGTACTAAGTAGTACAAAGTGTAATATATTTGAGTGAATACTGAACGGCATTAAAACGCAATTTGGTATTTAATGTCACAGAACTTGTCAGGATCACCTGGTGATATTTGTAGACACTAGGACCTAGGGTTCAAAGAATGCCAGAATGATTCCTGTTGAGTTCAAATCCAAAACCATTTTGAGCAGACAAAAAGTGATGATCAAAACGTTCCAGAACATCACGCGCAAACGCAACCACGTGCATAGATCGTAAAGTGTATGTTCATTCACTCCACTCAAGTCCTCCACAAGCACAAATACGACGACGCACGACAAACTGAACAGAAGAATAAGGTCATGGGAACGGCACCCTAGGGGTCTTCAGTTATTGTGAGTATCAGACACTTCCATGTGCATCTGTCAACCGATTTCTTTGAGAGGCATTTAGAAGTTGAAGGATGAATGGGGAAGAATTCTATGGATTTTTCAACTTCTTTATTATAAGAGTGCGACATTTCGTTTTCAAATCGTTTCGGTGAAATCGGTGTTAGTGTCTACACCGAAACGTCGCACTCTTGTAATAAAGAAGTTGAAATTGATAACATTCTTCCTCATTGTTAACTGATTCTTGACTTAACAACGATGCCACACAGCTTGAACAGTCAAAGATCGTCCTCGACCACCACCTGGGACATCGTTTTGCAGGACCAGTTTTCCGTTTTTCACACACAACTTACAGATTCCTCACGGCATATGGGACTCATAAGAGGGACAAACCAACGCCACATCAATTGTCAAACGGAATGCAGACGTCTTGTTGCTTACACTATCCGCTGCTGATATCTTGTCCATGATATCGCCCTATGACTACCTCACTGAGACAAACCTGATAGCAATGGGCAGCTAAAAGGACGGGAAGACAAATGAATCCTAAGAGGTGAAAACGCGCCGTACATGAATCCCATCGAACATTTGTAGAAGGAAGTTCTTCTACAAAATTTGAGACCATCCCATATAACATATTCATTCTTTCAAAGCCCTAGCGACTGCAAGCATATCTGAGCGCACAATGGGGACACGCACTATACTCCAAAACCAATCCTGCTGTTTCCCGTTGTTGTGACGTCATAGGTGATGCTGTAGATAGAACAGTTTCCTTTGATATAGACATAAATATCTAAATAGATATTTTCGTTGTTTGTTTTGAGCCTAAATTACTGTGTTAAGCTCAGCTTTATAACAATGGTTAGATTTCAAATTACGTTTCCATCACCATTCAGTATATTTGAATTATCATTTTCAATTTCCTTGTTAAAAGCCCCGAATGTTCCAAAGGTTATGAGATTATTTATCACAGAGACGATGAAATGGACAAACGCTATGGATAAACGTGATATCTATTGTTCGTTCTCGGAATTAATAACTGACGGATATAATGCTTCGTTTACACTAGACCACGATTAGGCCACGATTCAAATTATTTTTGAAAATCATAACTCATCTCATTAAGCGTGAGGGCGCGCAGATAGAAATCGTGGCGATCGTAAACAGATCGTAATGATCGTAAGGCATCGTAATGTTCGTGGCAAAATGTTAAACATGTTTAATATTTTTCCACTATTATGCCGTTTTCATAAGTGATTGCTTCAGATCTTAATACTGCGTAGTAGAGTGAGACCATCGGAAAAGAGGGTATTGGAGCGTATTAGAGCGTACAAAAGCGTGAAGGAGCGTATCGAGATAGTCGTAACACATCGTGTGAGATGTGACGTCCAGATATGTCACGAATCAATCAACATCTATACTGAGCTCTTTACGATCTCCTGCGTTGCGTCACGCTGTAGAAATTCTGTCGCGAACATTAACGGTATTCTATTGGCCTCGAGAACGCTTTAACAAGATGTACTACGAATTACTTTCACGTCTCTCTCTCTCTTAATTCTACAACGATGTGCCACAATCTATTACGTTCTAAAATTTCACCACCTTTCGCTGCGCTTGGTTGCATCACGCTGCCACAAAATATTCATTGCAAACCAACTGTCCGCAGTGTAACACTATCTTCTCTTAAGTCACCAAGTGAACAACACATAGACAAAAATGTAGATTCGTATCTACTGTTGTTACATTGTTATGATATATTTACGTAATTTCCAAAGAATAGCATGTTATTCAGTATAGCATGTTGTTAGTATATTTAACGTTTTGTGAGATCATTTTCAAGTTGACTGTTTGCCAAACATTTGTCAGGAATCATCCCACAGTACTTTTTGTTATATTGACAGCGTCTGTTATTAAAAGGGTAAAAACAATTAATCAACGAATGTAAATTGATGTATAAGAAATAATCAACACGTTAGTTTACGGTATACATCTGTTAGAAACCTACATTTTCACGTAAACCCTGAAATCACTAGTTTATAAATTGAATGCTTTCAAACTAGCTTAATTTCAATTTAAATAAAAGTTACCAACGTCAAATACATTTTCTGTGTGATAAGAACAACAGGTGAGTGTCAAATATGACAATGACAAGCGTCTATAATCCCTTTTGGATCCACTTGAAGAAAAAAGAATATGTCTATGTTACCACCATCTCCAATCGTAGCAATCGTGTCATTCGTGCTCTTTATTGTCAATCAAAAGAAAGTAACATATCATGTATGAACGTCTGAACGCGTGATAAATCGCATTAGATCGTAAAGTGACATCGTAAGGGTCGTAAACCATCGCTAGAGACATTCGTAAATGATCGGACATCAAATCGTAACAGTGAGTAATACATCCATCCAGAATGGTCAGAACGGAAAACATTTAATAAATTGTGACACGATCCCAAAGATCCACTGCGATATTTGGTTCGCGTTAGATCGGCATAATCGTAACACAATCTTGGTCTAGTGTAAACGTAGCATTAGCGTTTACAAATATGTACAACATGAATTTTATCCTCAATACTTTTATAGTGTTTGAATAATAAATAACCGCAATGACAAGAGGCAGTACTTCTTCTTCCTATAAATGCAATATTAAGTCATGAAATCAATATCTGAACAATGTAACAAACACTTTGATCTATTATTTATGATATGATCAGATATTTGTGAGTGTTATAGAAATATTCTACTTCCTAGGAGTGATTCTGATTGGTCCTATCAACAGCCTATAGGGCCTATCACATGTGATAACCTGGACAGAAGAAATTCTGCAATGTGACATTGGTGGACCTCGCCTCTTATATTGTTTTTATCACATGAGTTGGTAGAGAAGCTAGACATTTTGAACATGTACTGCTAAAAGGAATCGAAATACCTTGCAGAATCATGGACCCGCTATCAGAGATCCCTTATGCATATGTGTACTAATTGACTAGTTTCCAGTTTTGACGTTTAGAGTTATCTGCCCTTGACCGCGGGGATCAAGTGCAGTAGCTTACATTTTGGTGTTGTAAAATTGTATGGGTTAAGTGTTTGATTTAAAAGAAATTAGACAATAATAGATAATGATTGTTAAGGGGTGAGAATCTTAATTATAATCTGTCTTTTTATGTCATAGGCCATCGTACGGCTGTCTGTAGATATATACGTAGGCTATGTAACTCAATTTATGTTTGATTTTCGTAGCATGAATAATTTTCATGATATAACTGTTAAACTTTGTCAATCGAATTGATTTAAAAACTATTTTAGCAGTTAGAATTAAATCATTCATCTGTAAATAATTCTTTGTAAAGAAAGTTTATATGAATCCTTCCAGATTTATTAAATTTACCCGCAAAATATAGTGATTTTGGCCTTTTGGCTTGTCGTGAAATTAGTCTCCTAATAAATTTATGATAAAGATATATTTAAGTTGACGTACCATCGGAGAATACTGTATTATTAATTTATAAACTGAGCTATTTAGTAAAATATGATGTGATCGGAGAACCATTGCATATTTTATATCTTAAACTCGAGATATACGTCTGTTTGGTATTTCTACGTTGTATACAACATAACAGATGTCTTACTTAGGCCTATGAAATAAATTGTAGACGATGATTAAATTAAATAATTGGCTTATGTCGTGAGTATCTCTTCATCTACGCGTCATTTTGTCGTTAAAATATACAGAGGTATCGACTTTTCAATGCCGGTGATTAGTCAAATATTTACGGTGTAGCACTCAGAGGCATATAAAATGAAAGATAGTTAATTACGACGGAAACAGTGTTACTTCATGTCTTCAGCAGCAACCTGAACTCAGTTATAAGCAAATATTTGATCAAGGTATTTGAATTATACGCCTTTAAAAAAATGTCGTTTTAAATTCTCCTTAACTAAAAGAGCTAGGAAAGTGAAAACAATTTTCGATTTTTCGAAGTTCGATTTATTATATTGCGGCCAAAAAGCATCTTGAAAAAGCTGTTTAGGACCTCAAGTAAATTTGAACAGTTATAACAATAAAAGAATCATACTCTGATGAATGAAATTATGAGTCAGTACTTATTCATAGCCTATCGCAGGGTCTCGTTGTCGCATTTCACCGGTCACAGCATTGTGTAATTCACCCTCTTGAAAAGTGGATATCGTTTCTTTTGCTACTGTGTGTTTTACTCTGATTCAACAAGCTGTTTCATCTGTAAGAACTTTGTAAATTATCTAAATTTAAAATTTATTTTAAATGCATATATTAATTCATTGATGTTTACTTCCATTGCTATAAACCCAACCGCAATGTTGGATTTCTGTGCATTATCTGAAGTTTTCCGACGTTAAAGGCTGTTTAAAAAGTAATAAAATGATAAATAGATTTGATAGAATAAATCAATGGAAACTGCTTGGTATGCCGTCAAATATCATCTCAGTGAAAGTAACCAAACATGTGTTTATACGAGTGTCTAGCCCGGCAATATACATATATAGTGTTCTTTAATTGTGTGACGTTAACAGATACTCATAGTCGGGTTGTAGGTGATTTCGTAGACAAAACCGGTTCGTAGACGTAATTTACGGTGGATTCGTAGACGGATTAAGTGGTGGTTCAAGAGACGTTCGTAGACATGATAGTACTAATATCATTATAAGGAAACGCTATGCAGTCATTGCAGAAATAAAAACTGAAAATAACATCTGTATGTTAGATTGAACTAAATAAAGTAAACGTTTTTTCAGACGGTTTATGTTTCAAAAGCTTTCCATTAATGTGAATAACATTCGAGTTGATTGTTATGCCCCTATTTCACTACTTCACTATTTCACTACTTCACTATTGTATTGATATTCAAAGAAATAGATGGATCAGGATGATGACGTGGCGGTATGTATTTTATCCGTTAAACTAACTTGAGAGGTAATCGGGTTTCTAACCTAGTGTAAATTTCTAATCTAGTGCAATTGCTTAAAATTAAAATCAATAAACACAAAATCTAATGTAAGTTAACCCGGTAACAAAGCTGTTAAAATCATGGTTTAAACATAGTTATTCAGTCACTAACGCTAATTCATTCATTGTCATACACACCTTTCATACGTTTTGAGCATGTTGGCTGATCCTTTAAAGGGGTAGTAGCACGTTTTTTGATAACTGTATATTTTCAAATTTTCACTGATAATCGTATGTTAATGATAAATGTATTAGTTTGATAGTGTCAAAAATCTCATAACACAAACCAATTATCCATAGTACGAGGACAAAGTATGAAGATTCACATAAAATCCATTGGCAGCCATTTTATGTGAACACCGTTTAATCATTTTGTGTTAGAAAAAGGAATCGCATGGCTAAACGTTACATTATTTATTTGAATGATTACTGCTCCAATTAGTTTAAATGCATTGTCTGCCAATTGGAACCATTAATTTTCATTTTCCTGACATCACCTTATATTCCCCCTACAAACGTGCTACTGCCCCTTTAACGTTTCAAGAAAAATGTTTAAATATTAAACGAGACATATCTTAAGGTACACCACAAAGAGTCTCAATTTACTCTGCTTTGGCAATAATTCATCCACTTGGGTCAGCCCCTGAATTAATAATGACGCAAATGTTAAAGATAGTTTTGAAGTGTTTTATTAATTATCGAGGAATTCGTCTGATTTAACTAATACTCCTCTTTGAGAGAGGAGTACTGCACATTGTTTTGACAAATAATAGGGAGAGAATGTCTCCCATCGACCTTTTTAATGTTGTCATTTTGTTGTTTTGTTGTCAGAACAAGTGTCTGGCAAAATTTATTACTCAAATGTTTGCTAGGAAAGATATACTTCTGAACACTACAGTTGCGGATATGCCTATATTTTCAAAACCTGGATGCCGATCTGGACTAGAATGCTCGGTTATTTGCTCTCAGTGCAAGGGATGTGTCTCCTTCTTCTACAACACCAGGAGTGGTCAGTGTACCGGTCATGCAGTCCAGTTCTACTCTACAGAGCCTGGGAGTCCAGATGAGGAGTCCGTGTACTATACATGGGTTAATGGTAAGTGAAAGACAGTACCAGAATAAGTCCTAGAATAAAAGGTCAATAATTTCAAATACTGAATTCATAGTATTGTATATCTATATAAAAAAACACGTCAAACGACGCCAAGAGATAACATATCACAAGAACAAAATGTAGCAGTTTAATGATGTTCACTGACCAGGAAATTCCTAATTTCCTTTATAGTATACGTCATTATACTTGGGGTATCCATAAATATCCTGCTTATAAAATGCCCAGTATCCAAAGTCATTAAAGTGACACAGAGTATCTTTCTTAAAATCTTATTTGGTTTTGATAAGCTGCAAAATATCTAATATGCTGATTGAAGTTCATATCTCATCACTGGACTTGCAAATATATCCATTTATGCGTAATATCTCTAAAATGCTTGATTTTATGGAAAAATCAAGAAAACATCTCAAATACTTTAATATTCGAAATTATGCATCCAATTAATTACAATACCTAATACACACTAGCGAATTGAATATCTCTTCCTGTCAGCTTATGACAAGGTTTAAAAGTTACGTTTGCCGAAATTGCGCGTCACTCGAGCCACATTGTCCGGTTTTCGATCAAAATCCCAACTTTGAATGGTCGTATTTTTGTATTGTTATTTTCAGTAACAGTGGTTCCCGATGTAGTAACATCGATTTCAAAATTTGACATATGTGATCCTATCAACATATTCTGTGTCTTTTGGATACTGTTGGAAATTGTTAAATATATCTATCTATCGTAATGTTCATTACATATTTTCTATGTTGAAGTCATTTCATTATTTTGTTTTACACTTAAAGTACTAGATGTAATTATTTAGTCAGCATATCTTTGAACTCGCCACCAGCTATTAAACACTGTAAAATCACCATCTTAAAAGTGTGGGGTTTCACAAACATGTATCAGTTTATAATCTTTATATATTTCACCAATTACTGACAACAACAAAAAAGTTTGAATATTATCAAGTCCTCTCAACAAATTGTATATTAACTGTTTAGGCAATTTTACCAACGATATTTAAGTATCAAATTAAACAAAAGTATTACCAAATGAAAATGAGAAGCAAAATTTAAATTATTTGGAAATATGATGTAATGTTTACGTTCACCTCTTTTTGTCTATTTCATATGAACTTACTTCATTTATCATGATTCTACTCAGGCGCATTGCTTCTTTACCATACCAGATTAATAAATTTTAAAATGTTTAAACGAAATATACATTGTTCTTCTTCATCTTTTTGTGATGCAAGGGATAAAATTGTGCAATGTATTTGACATAGTTAACAATGTTTCAAATTTAGATGAAAAACAATTGAAATACATGGCAACCATAAATAATCTACAACCTACATGATAACAAATAACCAAGTTTGCCAAAAGATAGGCTGCAAAGACATATGAAACTAACCTTCTCTGAATGTGATATCAATATGATGCATAATTATACAAATTTCAGGAATGTATACCTGCTATATTATAATTGTCAATCAGCCTTAAGCAATTATAAAAAGGTATTGATATGTAAAGATAAAATGTACTTATGAAATTAGCTATATTTATCAAGCATGCACTATCTAAAAGGCTTTCTGTTAAATTAGTAAAATATGTATATTTTTCATTCATATGTTTTTTTAATAATTTAAAACATATTGTCTTAATGTTATATTTTAGCGACTGAGTGACCCCCTTCTGTATTCTATATAATACAGGTAGAGGTTACGCTAAAATCTTTATATCTTGACCGATTTCGTTCAATTTGAGATGTAGGTTTATCTCAACATATGAAAACGATACATATGATGTATATGAGTGCAAAAGTCAAGGTTTTAAATATTTTTCTTATATTGTCCACGCCATGTTTGATGTAGAATATCTTGACTTTCGACAATATTGTAGCATTAAGTCAACACAAAATTACCTGAAATTTTCATCATAACTGTTTTGAAGCACTGAGGACAATTGCGTGATGTATCATGCGAACTTTTATTCTCCAAACTGCATGAAGCAACATGGCTTCCTCCATTACATGAATAACGCGCGTGCTCTCATACAAGCGTAAAAGAGAATTATCTCCCTTGGTCAGTATGAAAAGTGGAACCAAAATTAATCGAAATTGGATTTACATCCAATACTCTGTAATACTCCAAGCTAAATTCCCCTTACTCCAAATTGTCTTAAAATGAAAATAAATTTCAGTTTGCAAAATAAAATACAGTACAATGTATCTCTCCAAATGTTCATCAGCAAAGTAAATACAATACATTGCCTATCACCAAATGCTCCTAAGCAAAGTAAAAACAATACATTGCATATAGTCTGTATACAATAAGGTTTCAGCCATTTGGGTAATGTGCCTCTGCAGAAGAAAATAAACTTCTTTATAACTATCATAAGCAGATTTAATGACATATTTATGAGGTATTTAATTTTACAAAATACAAAAAGTATGTGTCAAATCTACTTCTTGGGTAGCCTTTATCGACATTTGATTCAGGAAGTTTCTAAAAAGTTGTTAAAACTTACCCTTGAAGACGTCTTTAGGGGAATGTTAGGTGATGTCAGGAAAATAAAAATAAATGGTTCCAATTTAAAGACTATGTATTAAAAACTTAATGAAGCAGTAAAAAAGTAAATATAACATGTAAAGTTCAGCCATGCAAGTATCTTTTACTACACAAAATGAATTTAGGGTTAAAAATGGCCGCCAATGGACTACTTGTGTATCTTTATTAATTGTTCTCTGACTATGGATGACTTATGTGTGAAATGAGATTTTTGACACTATAAAAATAAAATATTCAGCAATAAAGTACAATAATCAGTGAAATTTAAAAAACCTGCTACTGCCCCTTTAAAGTGACACAGAGTATATTTCTTAAAATATTATTTGGTTTTGATAAGCTACAAAATATTTAATATGCTGATTGAAGTTCACTGGACTTGCAAAAATATCTATTTATGTATAATATTTCTAAAATGCTTGATTTTATGGGAAAATCAAGAAAACATCTCAAATACGTTTAATATTCAAAATAATGCATCCAATTAATCTACCTATTAGTAACAATACATAATAAACACTATCGAATCGAATATATCTTCTTGTCACCTTATGACAAGGTTTCAAAATTACGTTTGGCGAATTTGCGCGCGCCACTCGAGCCACATTGTCCGGTTTTCGATCAAAATCCCGACTTTGAATGGCCGTAATTTCGCTCTAATGTACTGATTGATCTTTAACTTGTTATTTTCAGTAACAGTTAGTGGTTCCCGATGTAATAACATCGATTTCAAAATTTTACATATGTGATCCTATCAACATACTCTGTGTCTCTTAATCTTCAAAACAGTCGTTTGTGAAAGTCTGCCTGATGTCCACTGTGAAGATCTTAATATGCACTCTGATGCTACAGTAATCATCAATTCTACCAAAACGTGCTTCAATACATGTCCATGTTTCTAGCACGATGCTTGTGTGGTTGCACACCTGGTAGGTCTCATATAAATTTTACGTTTCATGCACCACAAATACATAAACAAAATCGGTGCTCGCACTGCCATTGATCATGACAACTTCAGTATCGTTGTATTTGCATATGAGAATGAGCAATGCCATTTAATGTGATGGTTGCGTTTGAGTGATCTG
Organism: Steromphala cineraria; assembly: GCA_916613615.1. Classification (NCBI taxonomy): domain Eukaryota; kingdom Metazoa; phylum Mollusca; class Gastropoda; order Trochida; family Trochidae; genus Steromphala; species Steromphala cineraria. The sequence continues at coordinate 2,095,761 of OU744734.1, forward strand.
TCTTAATTTTGTTGACAATTCATTCAAAATAAAATCAATTCCAAGCGTTGTTCATGACTTCAGTATTTGACTGTGCTCTATGATAGAGAGGGCGTAGCAGTACTTTATCTGGTTCAGTGTTGAGAAGTTTAACATAGTCTGATAAACTCGAACAATAAGAACAAACGCATGGATATAAAGTAAACTTTTGAACTTAAATACAATGAAGCATGGCGCATACATTAAGTGTCGAGAATAAGATGCCAACATGCGGGGCAGTTTAAGCACTTAATTGATACCCCCTGTATCTCGTACCAATAATACTATTGTGAGGGTGGGAAGGGTGTTGCATAACGCGCCGTGCAGGCGGGAAGCTGGCATTAAGGGAAGTAACTGGGCAGTGACAATTGCAGCAAGGGAGACAACTCGTATCTCAATCATCAAAATCTATTTTACCTTGTAAAATATGACCGATCGTATCGTACAACCTTCTCTTACCACTAATTTTTCTCCCGATAATCACGGCTACTGTCTATCTAGAACATGAACTTCCTGTAACGTGGGAACCAATCTCTAGTGAAACGTACAGGTATTCGTACCATTGAATAATTCTTAGATGAAAGGTTTTCACATTAAGAAGGGAATTGATTGGGTTGGCAATTTAACTGTTGACGTGGTTGTGTGCATACGTACCTGCGTACCAGTGAGTCGAAATTAAAGTTATTCTAAAAAGTGGTAATTTTCAATTGTATATACTTAGTTCATACAATTTGAATAAATGAAAATAAAGGAAGTTTAATCCATTCATCCAAATCTCCTCAGAACCCACGTGTCCTACTGGCTTCACAGTGTACAAGTCGTCCTGCTATCTGTTTTCTAAAACAGCAAGAACCTATGAAAAAGCGGAGGTAAGATCACATTTTCTAAAGGAAACGTTTTCCCTTTTGCAATCTCATTAAAATTATATCTTAATTGCTTCACTACGTTACGCAGATTAAAGCTACATGCGTAGCGTAGTGTAGCAAATAGATCATATTTTAATAAGATTGTCCCTTTTGTCAATTGAAATATTTTTTTACAAAGATGGATTTATTGTAAATCTAGATATACATGTATTTACTCTCTTGGAAGCTATAATGACATTTATAGCAGAGTGGAAAGAAGAATACCAAGAATGCATTAATGCTGGCATAGAAAGCAGATTACTTGTAAAGGGAACATATAGACATTTGCGATATTCACAAATATAACGCCCGCTTTACTCAACCTTGCGGACAATAAACAATAAAGAAAATATGTTATGAAACCTTCTTCCCATATTCGAGCTTCAAGTCTTATGCATCCAACGAGTAAAAGACAAATTGAAAGCCTGATTATTGATAATCATGATATAAATTTTTAACTACCTCAGTCTACCTATTCAAAAAGGTATCGTGACTTTAAAATCGTTTTTTGTCATGCTTATTGGTGTGATCAATCAAAAAAGATCTTAAAAGACAGTGCCTCACTCCCCAAGAGTACATATTGTTATAAACAACATCCTTTCAACTTCACAATGGTTTCAGTCGTTTTGTCGGGACTCCAACACTCGACTAGCAGAGATCGACTCCAAGGATGAAGAAGACTTCATAAGGGGACAGCTGAAGAGAATAGCTTCAGGTAAGCCACTGACATAACCATTCGTAATTCTTTTAGCAATAAAAATGCAATCGTTCAATATCATCGGTACTTTGAATAATAGGGAGAATCTTCTTATTTAAGGCAAATGCCGAACATGTTTTTAAAATTTTGAACACTCTCTCTTTGACAAGATGCATTTTTCATACACACTTCGATCGATGTTCAACTGATTTTTTTCTGAAAAGTTGACTCATAACTACTTTAAAAAGATGGCCCTTACACTCAAAAATGGGGTCGGGTTTAAGTGTATACTATCACTGGAAATATGTGCATATGTTCAAATTGTTTCAAAGGAAAAGCCCCCCCCCCCCCCCCCTTCATCATAACCAAATAGCAAATGACACCACTCCTCTTCCAGATTTACTATATCCCAAGTTAAGAACAAAAATCTTTGAGCTATAGCTTGAAAATGGAACTTCTCCAAAAAAGCACTAGGTTCAAATTATTGTTGCAATGAAGACCATCAAATTCAGAATAACCAAAATAGGTCACCACTAGATCTAACCTACCAAATTTTGTAAAGATATATTGAATAGTTTTTAAGTTATGGTCCTGTACCGGATCCTACCCCCTATGCACTAAATTCACATTGTTTCCATGGACACCAGAAAAAATCTAGAATAACCAAAATAGCATCACACCACCATAAGATCTAACCAGATACCAAGATTGTTCAAAACAATTTAATCAGTTTTGAGATATTGCCCGGAAACTGACCCTACCCCTATAAGCATTAAGTTCAAACGGTTTCCATGGAAACCAGAAACGATAAAAAAAAATCAGAATAACCAAAACAGCTAAAGGCACCAGACCACCACCAGATCTAACCACATGCCAAGTTTCGTAAAATAAATATTGAACGTTGTTTGAGATATGGTCCGGAAACGAAAGCTTTGCGGAGGACATAATAAAAGGATAAGTGTTTAGTAACAGAAACTCATTGGCAAAAGAAAGTTATCACTCAATTGAAATGACTTGTTAAATAACATACGTTGAAATAGAATCAGTCAAGTTTGTCAATCAAGCTAAAAAAACATTGAACAACGGAAAATGTTATTTGACAAATCAGAAACACTATCATGTTGAGATTGCAGCGTATATGTAGAGGAAGATGATGTGTTTTCTACCCACAGACTTCTTCTTCAAGGTTTCAGTTACTGGATCGGCGGTACTGACCTGCGTGTTGAGGGTGTCTGGACCTGGGATAACCCTGTACGGAACATGTCCTACCTGAACTGGTATCCTGGAGAGCCGACTAACCAAGCGGAACACTGTCTTTCTTTATTTGAGGGCAGTAACTACACAATGAACGACTGTCCTTGTGACGGTTTTTGTCGCTTTGTTTGTGAAAAAAATTGACCATCTGACCAAAATCAAATAAATTTAGCTGAAATTTGTAACAAGACATGAGGTTTCTCGATATTGTAAACTTTGTTGATTTCAGTTCTTATTTTGTTCAAATATTTTATTCAAATTTTGGTGTATAATTGTATGAAAATATTTATGTATATATATATGTGTAGGGAAAATTTGACAATCGTTATCAGAAGATTTAGGATAAAAAAAAACAAAGCTTACTTTCGATATACGCAATTTTAAACATGAGTGAGTTAGTTTTAAAGTTCTATGCACTAAAGAGTATTAAAACAATTTAAATATTTGGTTTATATGAGCTTTGAATACCATTTTTGACAGGATCTCCATTCTTCCAGTTGTCGTCAAATCGGTTTCTAATTTTTGTAATTACTTATGGCAGTATCTTGCATTGGACTTGATACATCGTAATATGTTTTACAGCCTTATCATTTGGAATGATATCTTTGTAGTTGTAAGGAATAAATGACATTTAGTTTTTCTACAAGAATAATATAACTGATTTGCAATATCATCTGACTTGTCTGTGTAGACTTCCATACTCTAAGATATATATTTGACTTATTTCGTTAGATTTGATTAAAATTCATTAAATGTAATAATTGTTCTATCTGAATCTATCAAGTCAGTAACAAAAGTTATCCCAACGTTGCATAATGTAGATACAAAAACGGTGAAACATTGTGATGAGGTACCACATTCTCAACTATTTTTTAATGGTCCCATTCAAAAAGAATGTCATTCCAAAAGCTTCCTACCTTATTATTAGGTTATATTGAGTTTAATACCAATATCATAAACAATACATTTTTTAAGCATATATTTTTGTTTTTATCTGGCATTTTTAAATATAAAATACAAAATAAGAGGGACATTACTTGATTATAACTATCTTCTTCACATCTTAAATTGGAAAAATGTGTTATCAGACAGACAAGACAAATTTCCTGTCATAATTTTTATACCAATGTTAACCCAAAAGATCTGTTGAACTCTACAAAAGTGTCAAAATTATTCTATGAGAAGCTGATTTCAAATCATGACAAACTTAAGATTTGTGAAAAGTGGGAACAATTATTCAATGAGTGTGAATTTTACTGGCACAATACTTTTAATTATTATAGACATGGCCATAACCTCTTGATTATATATATAGATTTTTACAAAAAGTAGTATACACCAAAAAGGAACTGTTGCAAATGAATCTGGTCGACAATGAGTTATGTAGTTTTTGTAATGATGCTTCTGAGAGTATGTGTCATGTTTACTGGGATTGTTGCGAAACCAAGAATTTTTGGAGAGAACTTGAACTTTGGGTTAATAACCACTTCCCGCAGAAGATTAACTTCTCAAAGTACTTGATGTGGTTCGTTACACTACAAAAATATGTTAATGACCCAAATCATTATCTCCGAAAAAGAATATATCCATTTATGTAATATCAAAAAAATTATTCCAAAATTGGATCATTATAAAAAAACAATCAAAACAGATATATATCTCGTTGAAAAATGTATTTTCATAAAAAAATAATGAAACTGAAAAATTCCAAAATAAATGGTTGCCATTCACCCCGTTATTCAACCAATTATGATTGCTGTAACCTTGTCTTTGTATGCTTAGTCAATTTCGTACTTTGTTTGTTTTATGTCAATATGCATATTTATATGACTATGTAACCATTCAGGAACACTAAGAAAAGAACTTGTTAAATATCTCCACGTCTTCATAATATTGTTTTATGGTATTATCAGGTTTATTGCTTCACCATCTTCATGATTTTGTTTTATGGTATTATAAGGTTTATTTACCAGACAAATAGAAACATTGCTTTTCTTCATCAATTTCTTAAATGATTATAATTAGTTGGTTGGGTAGGGTAGAGAATAAATGATTTATTGTTGGAAAAATGAAGGCTTTTAATATGGCAGTCCTATCAAAGGGCGTTAGGTTAAAAGCTGTCTGTAATTATTTACTTTTGTTTTCTACTATTTTTTAAAGTTATTTCGAAGTCCCCTTACACCATTTCTAAGCTAATTATCAGTCATATTATTGAATATAATACTGAGAACATCAAAGGCTCTGTAAGACCAGATATTTTCAACCTTCAAAACAATGGTAGTTAACCCTCTGAGATATCTTAATCATATTATTCTTTTTTGCCAACATTAATTCTCAAGCCGGAAAAAGAGGCATAATGATCCAGTTAATCTTTCAAACCTCGATCAACAGGAGAAAATTTATAACATCAAGCAAACAATCTCTGACAGAAGGAATAATCCATCACAACAAGATTTACACAAAGCTGTCAAAGAGGAAAGTAAGAAAACTTCGAGTTGTGACCCTATCAAATTCAGACGAGTCCCACTCTGCTTCTTTAAGAGGCATTTACATCAACCTTGGCAACTGTAAAAACGTGTTATATCTCTGTACATCAATCCACTTAATTGTATAAACATATTCACCAATTAAGGCAATTATGCATATAATCACTGCCATATCATGCTCTGTATCACTAGAAAAAGGTGTTAGTACCTACACCGAAACGTCGCACTCTTGCAATAAAGAAGTTGTAAATCCATAGAACTTGTTCTCATTCATCCTACTCTGCTCTTCAAGATGATAAGCCATTCACAGGGGAGAGACTTGTAGAGTTTACTCGAGTTGAAGCTGCAGAAGTAACTGAAACTTTCAAAAAAAAACCAGCTAAGAGTTGTATCCTGGATCCTTTACCAACATGCTTGCTAGGGGATTCCATGACAATCTGTCTAAGATCTTTGAGAAGGTTCTACTGAATCAACGGACATCTGTCACACTGAATCTACGTGAAGAGTTCCAGTCAGCATACAAGGCCAAACACAGCATCGCAACTGCGCTAGTGCGGGTGCGAAATTACACCCTTCGCTACATTGACAAGCAGGAGGTGGTTTTTGTGGGTTCTACTTGACTGATCAGCAGCTTTTGACAGGATGGACCATGACACTTAGTTCTTAAGACTACAGCACTCCTATGGTATCTGCAAAAAAGTGGCATAAATCATATCTGTCAGGTCGAGCCATGCAAGTTAAAGTTGACGAGGCAGTTTCAAAGACATCATCCTCATTGATCAGAGCTTTTCTCAATGTACGTAATCAGGAAGCATGGCTTCCAGTTGCACGCATATGCTGAGTGACTACCAGCTGTGTAAATGTGTGAAATCAGCGGTGGATGTCTAGCAACTTCCTAAAGTTGAACGTTGACAAGACGAGTAAATGATCACAGGTACAAAACAGCACACAGGATAAATGTAGCAGTTTAATGATGTTCACTGACCAGGAAATTCCGAATTTCCTTGATAGTATACGTCATTATACTTGCCGTATCATAAAATTTCCAATTATAGGTAAAAGGTCCTTGGAAAAAAGTCATCGGAAAAAAGTACCTGAAGAAAAGTCCTCTATTAGTATAAAAACAGGTTTACTTAAGGTTAACATGCAATATACATGTATATATATATATACATTTTGTGTCATGTATTAGATTATTACATTGTTGAATCTAAATAAAGTGAATGATAACCAAATTATATATCGTTTCAGAATATATGTTACCTAAAATCAGTAATAGGACTTTCTTCCAGAGGACTTTTTTTCCTAGTCACATTCAGGACTTTTGTTCCGGTCCCTTTTCCGCGGACTTTTTCCCCCGAACATAGCAAAATTGCAGCGATCATTGTCAAGTTTTTGTTACTTTGAAACTTGGAAAACACATCTATGATTATAACCACACAGACTAAGAGGGCCAAGGTAATGCTATATTAACTACCGATTGAGGGTCTTTGTTTCATGATGATATAAATGGTACTGCCGAGGCATTTACAAATAAGCTTATCAGTCTTATCAACAATTTTATTTCACATAAGGAGGTTGTCTCCAGACTGTAGATGGATGAATGGGTACCTACGCAAAGTAATGAGACGGCAAAACCGTTTACACAAAATTGCTAAAAAGAAAAATAATACTTCTTGTTTGGACCACTTTAATTTTTTTATAGATAACACCAATCTGGATTCAAATCTGGGGACTCGACCATCTAAAATCAACTGAACTATAGCATGTCATATTGAAGGCTATGAAGGATGGTAAAGAGGTCACAGCTATATTTTGTCATATCAGCAAAGCTTTTGATTGCTGTGGCACGCAGGGTTGTTAGTTAAACTTGAATGGATTGGAATAACTGGAAATCTATTATTTTGTAAATTAACTTAGTGACAGGAAATAGTTGGTTGTTATCAATGGCCATCAATCAAATACAAAATCAATATCAGCTGTTGTTTCTCAGGGATCTGTTTCAGGGCCACTTATATTTCTTTTCTACATGAACGACAGCTTCGTAAGTAACGTTATACTTTTTGCAGATGACACTTCTCTTAACCAAACTTAACCAACTCAGCCAGTACTCAATAGTGATTTAAAACAGATATCGCACTGGGCAAATCGGTGGCAGGGTAAGTTCAGTGTCGAAAAGTCAGAAGTTATGTTATTTTCAAACGAAAATACAACTTAGACTACACAATACAGGAATTTCTGAAGTACAAGAAAACAAACACTTAGATCTTATTCTATGATGACGGGTAATGGCAGAAACATACTGATAGCATACTACGCAAAGCAAGTCCACTAAAAAAATTCTTGAGAAGCTTGAAATATAGACGGAATAGAGTATCCCTTGAAACCATGTATAGATCTTTTATTATGCCCATATTTCACTACTAGGGTACCATCTGGGACAACTGTACAAAAAAGCAGGGGCATTTAATAGAGAAATTACATTTCGAGGCTCTGAGGACTCAACCGGTGCTGTTAGGGGTACAAGTCGTGCAAAACTCTATTCCGAGGTGGTCTTTTGCTCGTTAGCTTTGAGGCGTCAGTTTAATTATTTATGTATGTTCTACAAAATGGTAAATGGACTAACTCCAACATATCTTTCAATATGGGTACCACTAAATGTTTCTAATGTAAGCAACTATAACTTGCCATATTCCGATAATCTGAGATGCACCACCGGGCGATTATCCCAATAAAATAATTGTTTTCTTCCATCCACTGTTAAGACTTGGAATTCATTAGATATACATGTAAGAAATACTAAATCAGTAACAGAATTTAAAATGTTTGTTTCATGCGAACGGAATTTATCTCCAACATTCAAGAGGTACACATTGTCCAAGGCAAAATCAAATTATTTTTTTTGTCGCATTCGATTTGGGTGCAGTGACCTTAATATTCATTTGTTTGATAGAGGTTTGTCAGACAGTCGTCCCTGTTCTTGTGTAAACACTCGCGAAGAAACTTTCAATTATTTTGTAAATTGCCCAATTTATGTTTCTATTAGATTAAATGAATACTCATTCCCAAACAAATATCAGCTTACAACTATTCTAATGGGCGACGAATCTTTGTCAAAAAAGGAAAACCAAACTTTAATAAAATCAGTCTATCATTACATGAATGATACTAATCGTTTTTCTAAGCTCCCAATATCAATACGGTACCAAATGCAAAATCATGATCGGGTGTATAGAGTTCTGTCAACAATTCACAATGCGAGTTATTTTAGAAAAACTGTCATTCCCATGACCTGATGCGTCATGAACAGTTGTTTGACTTTGGCAGAGCCACAAGATTTTTACCTTTTTTCTATTTTTCCAATAATGCGTTCTTTGAAGGTCAAAATGCACAAATTTAGTGATATTGTGCATTTTGTAGAATATTTTAGTTTCAATATATGCGAGTATATATACATTATATATTGTATCATATGATGATAATAAAGTGCCAGTATTCAGATAAAGGTCACACTGTAAATGGTGAATACTCATACTTTTGATAATATATCTCGCATCAGAATCTGAATCAGTGATGGTTATCTCTTTATTATGTCGAATAAATACTGAGTTATCAGTAAATCTGAATCAGTGATGAGTGTCTCTTTATACTGTCGTACATTATAATCCACACAGACTTAACACGAGTTATCTCTATGATTAAACTTGCCGTGTTCTAAGTCGTCTTGAAACATCATATAGACGTAAATGAGTATTTTTTTAATGATAAGTGTGCGTTAAAGGGGCAGTAGCACGTTTTTTGATAATTTTATATTTAAAAAATTGCACTTATTATTGTAAGTAAATGCCTAATGTATTATATTGACAGTGTCAAAAATCACATTACACAAGCCAATCAGCCATAGTCAGAGGACAAAGTATTAGGATTCACATAAAATCCATTGGCGGCCATTTTTTTGTGAACACCTTTAATTCATTTTTGTAAGAAAAAGGAATCGCATGGCTGAACCTTACGTTATATATTTGAATTATTACTGCTCCATTTAGTTTAAATACATTGTCTTTCATTTGGAACCATTTATTTTCATTTTCCTGACATCACCTTATATTCCCCCCTAAAACGTGCTACTGCCCCTTTAATGCTTAATGTATTATTTTGGTAGTGTCAAAAATCTATCTACACAAACCAATCATCCATATATATATATATATATATATATATGCTTTTATTCCTCCAAAGGAGAGTACAAACAAACAACATATATGTTTACATCAAAAAGAGCAAAATATTAAATCATTTAAATTAGCTCATAATTTGAAAAGAAATTACTGATCACTTGTCACGTCGTAGAGGTTATGGAGTTGCATAGTCTGAATAAACCATGCGCCACAGTCGCTGAATATACCAAATGTTCATCATCAGTCAGCATCACCGGGGAGGCACATGACAGCAGGCATGTCACAATATCTTTATCTGACCTCGATAGAATGTTCACAGAGATTTCTATCGGTCCACAGTCTATTAACTCACACCAGAGGCAGTCTCTGAGTTCAGTTACTCCAGGGCACTCCCAGACCACATGTATGAGTTGGTCCTGAAAGTCGTCGTGGCAGGTGTTGCACTGTCCGGAGACAGTGTATGGTCTCCATAGGGCTGTCAACTGGACGACGAAGCAGCACTCTCTCTTCAGTTCGGGATGATGCTTGGCAACTATCCATGCTCGATGGGAAGACAACTCTGGGTGTATCTCACTAAAGGTACTCAGGTCTGGATCTGCCTGCACTCTGTGTTTCCAGGATAGCCTCTCATATTCTAGGATAACTTTACTCACAGTTTTTTTCCATACTGATTTGGGGACAAATAGTCCTGTCTCTATGAAGTTTTGTAGATAGTTCATTATGTCATATTTTCTAAGAATCTTGATGATATCTGGGATAAAACCTGTTGGTTGGGGGAACTCGATGTTCTTAATGTGAAACAGTCGTGTCATAAACAGCTTCCGTGCAAGACAGCAGGTATCCCCATTACACAGTGTTCCAAGAAACAACAGTTTCCTTTTGTCAATACAAGATTCTACAGAAGGCAGACCAAGAAGACCATTGCAGATGTCGGTTCTTGTTGTTCTAGGGAGATCCTGCAAGAACTTCGCACAAAACCGTTGAGCTCGCTCTAGGGAGATAAGTTGACTTTTGTTAAGTCCCGCCCATAACTCACATCCAAATAGACCTTTTGGGAGTGACACACTGCAAAATAGGTGGGAGCTTGTAAGAGGGTTGAGACCTTTTACATGAAGGCCTGATTTCACGAGTGCTAGAGTTGTTGATTTTATCTTTGAGCATACTAGTAAAGTTCTCTCCCATGAATTGAATTGGCCTTCAAGCTCTATTCCAACGTGTTTAAGCTTGTGGATTTGTGGAATATCATTTCCATATACCTTAATATTGCATTTAATGTTCTTTCTTTTGGAAAATACAAGGACATTACTTTTTGTAGCAGAGAACGTAAATCGCCATTGGGCACTGTACCTTTCACATTCGGTTACAAGACATTGTAGACTTGATGTTACTGGACTGAGGATCGTGATGTCATCTGCTTGAGTGGGAGCTGAGACATTCATATCTAAAACTGATGCACCTTTTTTCAACCCTGAGAGTTTTTCAAGTAGTCCATCAATGTACACTAAGTATAGTTTTGCGGATAGAACACTACCCTGTCTGACGCCTCTTTGTAATGAAAACCAATAAGAGTGTACATTGTTCACCATCACACAACTCTTCATACCGCTATAGATGTTTGAGATAATTCTCCATATTGGTGGTGGCGTTGCAAGAAGATGTAACTTCCATAACAAACCAGAATGCCATACAGTATCAAACGCTTTTTGACTGTCAAGAAATACGGCCTTCAGTGAATCATTGTGTTCCATATAGTGTCTTGCAGACTCTTGAATAACAAAGGAAGTGTGGCAAGAGGAAAGTCCTTTCTGAAACCCAAATTGGTGAGAGTTGGGAAACTGTTTGCATGTGTTAAAAAGAGGAATCCTTTTGTCTAGAACAGCTTCAAATAATTTAAATATAACGGGTAACAATGTAATGCCTCTATAGGAATCAACGGATGTCCTTGATTTGTCACCACCTTTGTAAATAGGTACAATTACCCCTTGTTTCCAAGATATGGGTATGTGTCCAGATTTAATGGCCGAATTAAACAAACGAGCAAGACAACTGTATAGATAAGAACCTCCATACTTCAAATGCTCGTATGTAAGTCCATCTAGACCCGAGGCCTTATTTTATTTATTTTCATTTTCCTGACATCACCTTATATTCCCCCCTAAAACGTGCTACTGCCCCTTTAATGCTTAATGTATTATTTTGGTAGTGTCAAAAATCTATCTACACAAACCAATCATCCATAGTCAGATAACAAAATATTTTCCCTTTCCTGTCATCACCTTATATTCCCTCTAAAAAGTACTACTGCCCCTTGAAAAAATTCTTATTATTGGTGCAAATTGGTAAATGCTTGTGTGAATTTAAATGGTATGGAAATGGAGTGAAATGAACAAATACACACAAGGAAAGAGTTTGGTATTTATTTACACACTGATTATTTACCCGACTTGCGGCTATAAGTATGTTGAGTTAAAAATAAATCTAAACTCTTGTTGGAATAAATTATGGAAAAATATAGGATCTCATTTAAGACGTCAAATACAATTATCTTATTTTTATATGATAACTTGTATGAAATTACAAAATCTAGATGTACGATCAGAAATGTTTCGTGTAATGGTTACTGCGTCGGTGATATTTTTATTATTTTTCAACGTTTAACCTTTTCAATAAGCGCTACAAACACTGTCATCAAGATAAAGTGTGATAACGGTGGTACTAAATCACCATTACTCTCACACGAACCCTATCTTAAATCATCATTACTCACTAAACACCCCTATCTTATACCAGCATGGTATTCTATACTGATATTGGATCCCTGACACAACATTTACCAAACGTTGACTTAAAAGTCACGTGATATAACATCTGCCTTTGATTGGACCAAACATATTTTATACACTAACATATTTAAGAACCACGAGTTTGTAGACATTGTCAGTGTATTTGTGGAGATTGGGGAAACATCAAAGACAAAGGTTGGTTGATATTTTCTTTACGTTTTGATGTTGAGCTTGTTGAGATTTTGTTAAACGCGCCTTCATAAGCAATATAGATGTCCATGAAAATTAATTTATATTCATTTGAAACACACTGATATTCATGTTTGAAATTAATGGCACGAAACTACAGCCCCGAACACGCTTCTGTAACTGAGTTACTTAACATCTGGTTAATTGTTTTTTACTCTGTCAATCTTTTTTGTGTAATAAAATTGAATAAATAACCGAAGTATAAAGTAATAAGAAGTTGTTTTCAAAAAGCCTTTTATGTCGATTTCAAAAAAAACTCAGCTCAGTTGTTCGCTATGTATCTAAGCAGTAATTGAATGACAGTAGAGAAGAGCTTTATTCAGTATATGTGTTCACATGACCAAACGTACAAATAAAAAAACACATTTTTTTGCACATGTACAGGCGGAGATACGTTATTTATCATACAGGTAAATGTATTTTCAGGTAAATAGCAATATGTTTTAGTAATCTTACATTTGTTGTTTCAAGCAATTGATTGAAATTTCATTTTGGTTGGGTTTGCAGTATAGAAATCAGGAAATTACAATGATCGTTGCTGTGAATAAAATGGACAAACAAGTAAAACATGATATTCATCTTGAGTTTGATGTAATGTATACTTATTGCAATCGATAGAATCATTATTTAACTTCTTAAAACGTCAAAGTTGTATCTTAAGTTTATGATTCATTCCTCGGAACTTGAATAAAACACGTACAATATTTGTATCATTACATAGCTCTAAAATATACTTTTCGGGTTCAAGTACAGATTTATATGACGATTAATGTTCCACAAATGACGAAGAACTAATGTTACTGAAAGTGGATAACGCTGGATTGGGCTTTTCCTGGATGTTTTATGCGTGTTTGTCGTTGAAAGTTTGGATTTTTTCCCAAACAATGGGTTAATTGATTTGAAAAAAATGGTAACTCTGAATGAGCAAAAAAGGCAACAAAACCTTATCGCCCCGTTAGGAATTGAATTCCCTATAGATAACATGATTAGAGAAAACGTTTTTAGTAAGCACAAAGATTAGTTTGCCATGCATCGGAAATAGGGACTAATGTATCGCGTAAGTATATTCAAAACAAAGAAATGCTCTGATGAAGAATCTCACTAAATAGTTATATTACATGAGATAATTTAAATTTCTGAGACAAAATCTACAAACAATTCATATCATGCTAAAACTCTCCAGATAGAAAGACGTTGGCTCGTTAACTTGTTGACTTTAAAAGTTCTTAAAGCCTTCCTCATAAACGAGGACTTAATTGTATAAATATACTCTCTTAATCGAAATCTCACTTTTACAAGTCGACGTTCATAAAAGTATAAATAACGAAAACGTTAATTTGAATCATATAATCATAACAGTTTATATTGTGTAATTTAATACGATAGAATGATATAGCAAATTTTTTATTATAAATACAGATACAATATATCATTTTTAGAAACGTTAACTTGAATCTTAAAATCAGACAGACAGACAGACATTTTATTCAGTATTGAGGCAGAAGGCCAAAAATACAAACACATTGTGATACAAGCGCACATAAAATTTAGGTTTATGGTTTGACAATTTTAGATCTTCTTTCATTATCCAATTGAGAAAGTTACAAACATTTATAATGATATTTCCATCTTCACTGTTAAGAATGTATCTCAAGTTAATCTTGTTGACAGAACTGTATAATAATGGGGTAATACACTTATTTCTGGCATCTTCATACAATTTACAATCTAATAGAATGTGACATTTATCTTCAATACAATTAATATTGTGCATAAAACAGTAGAAAAAGACTCTGTCAGCAATTGGTACATTAATGTATCTTCCTGTTTCAATGCCTAACCCAAAATTGCTACCTCTAAACTTTGCTAAAAGATTTAAGATAGGGGAAAACAGATCATGTGAGAAAGCTTTCTTCATGAAGTAATGATTTAAAATGTTTGTAGGCAAATGAATCTGAAAGATAATCAATATTAGCAGACCATGACCGCTCTAGAATATCTGAAAGCCTAATTTAAACTGATGCATAAAAACCTTGCTATCACCCACATTCTGTGGAAGTCATAAAAATCCAAAACAAATGTATGACGCCCAAGTCAACCGACCATGAATTGTCAAGAGATTTCAACATAGTACATGTATAGCCCTGAGATGGGAGTCTGTGTGGATCCAGCTGAATATATCTACACCAATATTTTACCGCTCTAGATATGTTATAAAACTGTAATGGAACCCTACCACATTCTCCTAACACCATACTACTACTAACATTTCTACGATCTGCAGAATTTCAATGATTTTACAATAATGCTTGCAAGCCTTCAGATCAATAACACAAAATCTTAAAATCATGAAAGTATAAAAGAAAACATGTGTAATTGAAAATGTAATACCTTTAATAATGTTACTGCAAATTAGGGTAATGAACACAGACAATAATATCATTTTGCTAAGAATATCTACAATGTATGTTCCATTTTCCACAGATGGCATCTGAAACCGGGTTCTCCCCTCAGAAAACAACTTTTGATCCGGAGTCCAAAGTACAAAAGCGTGCAGGTGTCATTGGCAGCGGAACGTTTGGCAGAGCAATAGCAAGGAGGCTGCTTTCGTCTGGTTATGACGTCATCATGGGAAGCAGGAAGCCGCACGCGCGCCATCTTTCTAAATACGACCCTGTCCTCTTGAACGTGCGACTTGAAACAATCCAAACCTGTCTCAGTAAATGTGACGTGCTGTTCCTATCTGTTCACGTGGAGCATTTCAAGGAAACACTTTCACCAATTGCTGCCCGTTTTGCTGGAAAAGTCGTCGTTGATGTGTCAAACCCAGGGAGAGAATCTGTGGGTTATCTATCAAATGCTCAATATCTCGAGTCCTTGCTTCCTGATGCAACTGTCGTCAAAGCCTTCAACGTTGTGTCGGCCTATTCAATGGAGAATGACTTTGCAGGGGCAAACAGACGTGTTTTCATTGCCAGTGATGACGTCATAGCACGTGACCGTGTGAGCAGTCTGGCATTCGATCTTGGTTTCATTCCTGTCAATTACGGGGGTTTATCGTCCGCTCGTAAGATTGAAGCTTATTCAAAAGGATTTTTTGACGATTGGAAATTTCCAGTATTTGCCTCTGGTGTCATATTTAGTATATGGTGCCTGATTATTTTCAACGTAGTTTTCTTGTATCGCGTTGGGCGCAAATGGGAACAGATATTTCTTAAAGTCATGAATAAACCATTCTACACAACGGCAATTACAATAATGGCCTTGACCTATATGCCTGGGTGCATTGCGACGTTTCTTCAAATGTACAACGGCTCAAAGTATAAACCTTTTCCAGCTTGGATGAACAGATGGTTAAAAGCGAGGAAACAGTTCGGAATCATTTGTTTCGTCTTGATTTTCATTCATGTCCTTATTTCAATAGTGATCTTGAGTCCGTCTTACTTCAGCTCCTGGTATCCTTCAACAGCAGTTGTCATTCCTGGCAACACCACAGATGACCTTCACCTTCCCCACAAGACGATGATGAAGTGGAATGGCGAGGCGGCGGGACTTGTAGGAATCCTGGCGTTTGTTCTGTTGTGTCTCCTAGCAACCACCACGTTGCCTTCAGTCTCGGAGGCGCTCAACTGGCGGGAGTGGCGGTTCATACAATCCCATCTCGGCTTCACCATCTTGTTCCTTTCAGTTGGTCACGTGATGATCATGGCCATACCCAATTGGCTGGAGGTAGGATTCCCGAAAATCCTGAGTTACTTTTCTTTCCTCTGCATTATAATTCCTGTGTGTGTTCTGGCAATGAAACTGGTTCTCATACTGCCTTGTGTCAGCAGATATGTCACCAAGATCAGGAAGGGTTGGGAGAGAGAGAACCTTGATGGAGGTACGGAGAACGATGATATTGAGGTTAAAAAGGAACGAGATGAAGATGGACGAGGAAATAGTGATACTGTGGAAGTTGCTGCTAGTGCGACAGCCGATTCTGTTGCCTGACTCAATGGAATTACCCAGTCTAAGTAAACCTAGCCTCACTATTATCCGTTACACTGCTATACTGAGTCTAGAAAGGCTTGGTTGAGAGTCGCGTCAGCCCACGTGACCAAGTTGACCAATCAGAACTGATCTTACCAAGCCACAATAGTGTGCCTTCGCACGTATAACGTTGGAGGGTCATAGGTCGCAGAAAGGTCGGCTGACGCGACCCTCAACCAGACCTTTCTAGACTCAGTATAGCAGTGTAACGGATAATAGTGAGGCTAGGTTTACTTAGACTGTGGAATTACCTTACGTTTTCTTCCTTCCTTTTAGGATAATGGTGACACCTTAATCAAATGAAATGAGACTCTTCATTTTTTACAAGCATTGATAATCTGAAAACGTTTGATCTCGTTGATAGTAATTGTTTAACAAGGTTTTGTCGTTCTGCCGACTGATGAGTTACTCTGGCAATTGTTCGTTTTTCAATTAGTTTCAAAATTTTAAAACTTTGAAATAAAAGGCTTATTTTTATCTTTATAATCGTTTAAGTGTGTATTATATATTTAGCTTTAGTAAACTCGTCATGATTTAATAACACAATCAGTTAATGACCTGGAAAACTTTGTATATTTCTAAAGAAGAATATTTCATGACCCTCTTCTGTCATCATCCCCTGAAACAAAACCCCAATTCAATTTCAGCAGTCCCAAATACAATCAAGAATTATATTTAAATCACCATACGATCAATAAGGAGAAGGAGTCGTCTTTATCCCTTGTCAATATGAATATTGGAAATGCATTGATATCTCGTTCAAACTATTTGTTCTTCTTATTACACCAAAAATGATAATTTTATGTTGAGCTCCCGCTTGATTGAGCCCGTCGCCGCGGTAACAGTGACGTCATATGAGAATTTCTACAGTCAGACTACTGACGCCAAACTGTTGCACTCAGTAGAGTGACGATTAGTAGAGGATCAGTGAAATCAGTCACTAGTGAGTTGTTAAAAAATTGTCATTGATAGATCGTGGTATGTTATTACTATGTACAGACAATAAAAAGGTCGTAACAACTGACGTCCTCGCTTACATATTACATCAAGTCTTCTTACCAATGAATTTTGTATGACTTCATACGCATGTAACGTTCCATTGTCGACATTGAGTGTAAAAACTGCACCATGACGTCACCTACATACTATGTTTCTTTAGACACAATATCGTAACTCGAGTTTTGATAGACTTATCATTTGCTTTTTCGGACAAAAATTACATTAATCAAATGAAATTTCCACTTCATATACGCATTGAATTTTTTATCTTAGTTCGTAACAATTGTAAAGAAAGAGAACAGGAGCCATTGTATAAGTATCGACATCATAGTTTGAAATTTTGCAATGCCGAAATAATAGCATGTTTTTGTTTAAACATCATTATCCATGGACGGAGGTTTGTTCGGCGAGACAAGCCGTCTGCGAGGACGTTCTTAAGTCCCGGGATGTGCACCGCCCGGAGAACTTAAGACTGTCTACTAGACGAAATAGCTCCAACACCAGTTGCAGAAGGGAGTCTGCTGACCCTGGTTTGTGTATGGCCCAGGCCGCTCTTGAGCTGTCTGTGTGTACACACAGAATCTGCCCCCGCGAATGGCCCGACCAATGGGCGATTGCCAGTCTTATGGCGTCTAGTTCAAAGAGGTTGATGTGGCGTCTCACTAGAGCCGATGACCACACCCTCCCAATTTTGGTCTGCGTCTAGGTCGCCTCCCCACCCTTGAGTGGAAGCATCCACAAACAGGTGACAAGTCGCTGGGGGCTGCCTGAGGGGCACTCCAACCAGAACGATGGCCTCCTGCTGCTAACAGGGGAAATGGTGTTTCAAATCCGGAGATCACAAAGATCTGCTGGGACCTGAGTAATAATCATCCCCTTCGGGTGAAGTGTTTGGTCGAACTCAAGAACCCTAGCAGTCTTTGCTACTTGCGTAGTTGCAGAGGCCCCCGAAGGAGATTTTTGTAACGTTACATCTGTTCTGTGATAACGGAGGCTTTGTAACCCACGGTGTCCAGGCGGGCGCCCAGAAACATCAGCGACGTTGTCGGCTGGAGGTCGGACGAAGTAACACTGCTGTCATATCACCCGCCTCGAAAACCAGTGCTGTGTTGCAATATGTGCCATAGAAAAAACGATTTTGTATTATATAAGTAACCGATATTCTCAGAAGTTTGAATCTTTGTTGACTTGTGTTGATCTATTTGATACCAGAAGAGCCTGGGTGAGTCTTTCTCTACTGAGCAATGATTTACCAAAATGGAATGAAACCAAAAAGGGACGTTTTTCAGCTACTGTTTGAACTCAATGGGTTAACATAAAATACTGAATTTATTTATATCCATGCATTTATATCTTAAAAAGGGTGATTTATAGAACTCTTTAGTTGTTGATTGGTCTTCTTTGGTTTGATATATTGTCAAAGAGTACCAATAGTTTCAATGTGTAACACCAATATCAGTGACAGTGGCTAGAGCTTCGTTATATAGTTTGAACGGTTCAGAATATATTGATTCTGGAAGTGGCGTTAGACAAGATTGCATTCTTAGTCCTCTATCATTGTTTTTTTAATATTAGTTAATTAGTTAAATGTTGAAATATCTACTTGTGGAGAATAGGGCGTATTAATTGACCGTAGTTTTAAGAATTGCCTTCGTCACTGTCTACATATGATTTGTTTGATCGCAGTTTTTGTTATTTGTCTTCAAAAAATATCGATATTATGTACCTTCATGTAGACTGTTTGACATGTGAAGAAGGAATTAGGAATGACACCTTGTACTTTATTGTTTTTTTTATAGAATTTCAAAACTTATAAAGCAAATTATTTCAGGAAGGAGAATAAAGATTCTCCAACTATTTTCATTATAGGGTATTTAATTTATCATTTAATGCATTATTTTGTATACTAGATATACTTTTATATTTTGCGTATCATGTAATAATTTCACATTAGGTTTCGTATATTTGATCTGGATGTAAGCTTTAATTGCCCAATTGCTTCTACTTAAGGTGAATGTTGTAGAACGTTTATTTTTGTTGATATTTAATTATTCATAAACTTTGTTCGTTCAAGTTTAGATAGGTATAATAAACAGACCTATATATGTTACAAAATATAGATAAACTGATGGAAAACCCTTTTTTTCTGTGTGAAATATGATTTAATTCAATTGTATTGTAAATACGAACAGTTCTTTAAATATTTTAACATGGTTTTGACTATCACAGGCAATTTATTTTCCTGACATTGACAAATGTTAAGCAATGTTATCTGTATGAAACAATATTAAACCTCTAAAGAAATATAAAAGTTCAAAGTGTAGAATAACACTGTTCGAAATAGGTGCACTGGTGGATTTGGTGGTTTTCAAATACACCATTGACATTAATAAATATGTCAATTATATATTTTATAATATATATAGATGATAAATTTGTAGTAAATGAATTCCTTTTCACTACCCTATGAACTGATTGATATGCCTGTCACCTCTGAATATTTCACTTGATTGTTGAGGACGACGAAGGAAATTCTATGAGTGAACAAATTCTTTATTTTGAAAGGATCCATTGATGTAATTCTTACCATATAAGATAAGATAAGATAATACTTCATTATTACAGAGAAAATTCTTTTAACATCAAAACGGCCTCATACACACGTGGCTCACATTGTACAACTATAAACAAAACATCACGTAAAGAATATGACACATCAATAAGAGCAACATGTAGCTTTCAAAAGCATACAAATAGATATTCAAAGGATAACAGCCTGAATGGTGTTAATATTTAAACAAGAAATTTCTAAACATTTATTAATATCATGAATACTTGCTGATATGAAGGATTGGCTCTGTTCGTTTTTAAAGAAGGTAGCCAAAACCTTTCCTGATTTAATTCGTACCATATCCTGTTGTAACTGTTATTGTTATCACATTATACCCAAATCCATAAACTGCAGTACCCCTCATTGATCCCCATATGCTTTAAAATCGGTATACTGATCTATACCGAAACGTCACTACTCTCAAATAAAGAAATTGTTCAACCAAAGAATTCCCTGTCTTACATCACCAACTTCCAAAATGGACAATTTAACAGTTCGATGTTCTTATTTTCGCAAATTCAAAGATCGTTCAGAAACCATCTCACAAATGAAGTTAAACTTCTTGTTACCAACGGAATCTTGAATCTTATAGTCTAAAGCCGGGTACACGGCACCAAAATGTAGACCACCGTGGACATTGTTGGGTTCACCTGGCGCCCAGAGCTCCGTCTTCATTGGCTGATCGGACTCCCACTTCCAGTTATTTCTTGAGACTTCCTTGAGACCCAACCAGTAACCTTGATTTTGGCTGATATCTGCAAATGAAAGGGTTCAGCCAATTAACACGTGGATGTTGCAAACCAAACGGGGAGTGCTCAATGAAGATGAAGTTAGAGGTTTAAGAAAGATGTTTGCTTCAAATTTATCAACCGGAACAAATGTGCATTGAATTTAAAAAGCATCTCAGCAAGTATTTTGCTTATATCAAATATATATAAACATGAATTGAGAAAAGTTACTAATATCAGAGGCTTCCACTTACTTTTGTGCTTGAATATCCTCCGCAAAGCCTCTCTCTTCCTGTCACTGTCCATAGAGAATAGTTTGCTTCCGTAGCGCTCACAATATGAGCTTGCTTTGGGCCAATATTTACTAACTTCCAGCTGTCTCCCGTTCAGTGTCTGAGTTGAAGACACCATGATGGTGAATGGGTACCCGAGTGGTCTCATGTCCACCAAGGCTTGTGTAAACAGGTTCTCTGGATGAAAATGGTAAAAACTGAGATGTATTCTTTACTGGTTTATAACACTAGCATTACTGACGCATTCTTATTCAGAATGATGGAATGCAATAGTAATTATCGTAAACATGCTTGGTCGTGATTTACACCGTGTAATGGTTTGACCTGATTTTTACCAACAAGTCTATAATAGTCTATCGTCTCCTGTCCCTAACTTGAAGTTCACAAACAAGTATATAAAAGGATATCGTCTCCTGTTCCTAACCTGGAGTTCACAAACAAGTCTATGCAAGTTTATCGTCTCCTATCTCTGACCTGGAGTTCACCAACAAGTCTATGCAAGTCTATTATCTCCTATCTCTGACCTGGAGTTCACCAACAAGTCTATGCAAGTCTATTATCTCCTATCTCTGACCTGGAGTTCACCAACAAGTCTATGCAAGTCTATTATCTCCTATCTCTGACCTGGAGTTCGCCAACAAATCTAAATAAGTCTATTGTCTCCTGTTCCCGACCTGAGGGCACACTCCTGTTAATACTAATTGTAATTCGGCCCAATCTAAATAAATTTAGATCAACAGAGTATGACCAAATATAAAACCTGTTGATCTTAATTTATTTAGATTGAATTCGGCCAAGAGAAATTCTTCAACTCATTTAATATATTTGGCAAATTGCTAGGAATATCATATCTACAAGTAGATGCATGTTTGTCAATAACGAACTCAGAGTATTGTAAAATCTTCTAGTTTGGTAATTATTGTTCGGCTACCTACAGTCCAAATATATCTTTGCTCCCTGTTGTAACATTACCAGTCATTACTGGAATTGGGATCTCCAAACTGATGGCTGTATAATACCTCTTAGCCCTATCACTATCACTTTGAAATTCCTTGAATATAACCTCTTACCAATCTTCGTGATCTGAACTGTTGGTAGTGCAGGCAGCTGGTAGGGCAGTTCACATATGAACAAAAAGTTTCCGTTCCGAGGAGTGTCGTCAATCTCAAAGTCTAGAGACGGATACATGACGCCAAATTGCAGACGACTGAAAATACCATTTGGTTCCCCTGGCCTCCAGAACTCAGACTCCATTTGTTCATGCGATTCCCACATCCAATTATATTTCGATATCTCCTGGAGACCCAACCAATATCCTTGGTTACGCTTTCCAATGGTTATGTCTAAAATGATAGATAAACTAATTATGAACCATTTTAAAAATGAGATCTATCATTTCCATTAAATGATTTCTATTACTTTGCTTGTTCCTACAATCCATCGAAGGAGACGTTAAGCAGATACTCAGAAGGTTCAAATTATAGTACGTTTTTGAGTTTACGTCATTATTTGTACTGACCTTCGACGACGTTTATATGCCGAAAACATCGTAAAGAATAGTTTCTTTAATCTTAACCTACTCCGTGACGAGAGGCAAGCGTTCGATTTCCCCAAAGGGAGATAGTCGTGTTTCAAAGGGGAGTAATAGGTTCGGTCCTACTTTTCTCACTGCAGTGAAAATATGGATATTATTTTTACTGCAGTAAAAATTATGTTGTACTGCTTTTCTTAAAATATGGAATATATTTTCACTGTATTACCCTAGATGTATTTCATTGCTATTTATATAATAAACTGAGTTATGCCATTTCCGTGCGTATCAAAGCAAATAAGTATGTGATGAAAATCACGGGGTGGCTTTTTAAAACATGGTTGAAATGATCTTTTAATCTTTTATGCTCATTGTCAAAATCAACATTTCTATTTCGAAATTGGTGTGCTGAGATTGAAGGAATTGTTATTATTGTCCAAAAGAAGTATTCATGATCAAAGATGTATTGGCATGAATGCCAAAGAATTAACAGTTCTAGCGTTTTCCATGTATAACTTTTTAGGATTTTAATTGTATGAATTCAGTGGAATTATATTTTTTGTTTGCAGGTAAACATCTGGAGTGTAAACACATCAGGGATTTATGGGACAGCTCCTACCAGGAAAACAAATATCACCCAGTACCTGCAACACAAAACGTAATCACGCCTCTGACTGAAATCCTAACTGTTGTTGAAATTAAAAAATATCCGCGCGTTTTGACACTGTACTGTTTTCATGAAACAATAAAAAATGAAACCTTGTCGTGTTCTTCATACGAAACCATTTATTAAATCGTCACCAAAGTCGATACTGATCATAATGACCTAGGGAGATATCAGATGTCAACCTTTTGCCGACCCTATAACTTTTATACGGAAGTGTTTTTAAATATTACTAGAGGCGAAGACGAAAGTAATATTTGAAAATACACTGACGTGGTTTTTAACCGAGGAATGATACTGAAAGTCGAGGTGAAGCCGAGATATTCAGTATCCGCACGAGGATATGATTTAGCTAAATGTATGACGTCAAGAAAGGTTGGATATCTCATAACTCCCTAGAAATTTCCTTATAAATTGTTAATTTTGATGATTAATGATTTGCTTTGTGTTTGATCAAATATTCAGTTTGATGATAAAAAATGACATTGAAGAAAAATTTACAATTTGAAATGTTAATTTAGATGAAAAGATAGACTTTTATAGATTTCTTTTACTTGTATTTGAAATATTGAGTTTGGTGCAAAAAGGACGTTGAAGAGAAAAATACCTTTTAAAATGTTAATTTGATGAAAAATAAATTTGAAAGTCAAACAAGTTCTTTACATTTTTATTTTGATAAAATTGATGATTGATGAAATGAGTTAATGAAATATTGATTTCGATTACCAAATAATTTGCTTTATTTTTTAAATATTGACTTTGATAACAAAAAATGATAAGTGATTTATGAAATATTGAGTTTGATGAAAACATGACTTTGAAGAGAAAATACCTTCGGAAATGAACATTTTAATTAAAACTATATCCTATTACAAGCTTGTTTTTAACAACATAATGGTTTTGATGAATAAATGACTTTGATGAAAAAATGACTTTAACTAAAAGGGAAATTTTAATTGAAATTTTTATTATTTTCATGAAAAACTGACTTTATATCTTTGATAAATGTTTAAAGAAATATAACCTTTGATGAAAGCTTATCTAACTGTATGTTAATTTTGATGCAAATTATACTTAAAGCTTGTTTAAGAAGACTAACAGTTTGATTTTGAAGAAGAAATAACTTGGATAGTAGAGAATGTGATAATAGTAAGCAAAAATTTCTTGGTAAATATACGCCCAGAGGATTTTCTACAAATGCATAAATCAAAACCAAAAATCTGTCATTACTAAAAACTGTATCCTTTTCCAATCACAGTTCACATGTGCGTGTATATGGTTATAATCAATTCATTTTTTTATTTCGTGAAATATAACATTTCATTGGATTATGACAAATAATATAATACAACCGGAGGGGTTTGGTGGTATTCAGTTTTACAAATATTCATAAATATGTATTTAAAGAAGAATGTACATATTAATCCATAACTGATTAGTTTCAGATTTCTAATTCTCATGGCGCTTAAAAGACATTTACAGTGTACCTAAGTTACATAATTGAGTAGTATGTTGTCATGTATATAATTGAACTAATTTATAAACAATTGGGTTTATCAATGATACTGTTGAATATATTTATGTATCATTTCGATATATTTTGAACATCAAAGAACAAAATGAATCTCCGTAACACAAACCTTATACAACCCTTGATTAAAATTCATTCTGCACCTGTATTATTCTATCATTTAACTATGTGATGATAATCTAGATTTAGTAATAACTCTTGAAAATAAAAGGTATACGCTCGCGAAGATAGATATTGTAGAGAATCGCTATCTATTAAAGGGATAATTCGAGCGGGGTATTTGTCACCTAGACAAAAAAACAAGCGCAAAATGGTCAAAATATCCAGAAAGGATAATAACAAAACTCGTGATCATGAGCTCAGAAGAAGACAATCTTTAAAAGTTGGAACTAGGTTCTGATCACATGACCTTATGTGGCGAGCGGGTCAGGTAACTCCTGTCTTCTTTGATCTGTGTAATTTGATCGAAGGAGAATTGACAGGCGATTAATGGGCTACGGTGAGTCGGAGACTGTAACAGTACAATAGATAATAGACATTTAGCTTAAAAGCTGTTTAAGAATGATAAACAATTTGTCAAAACGCAGCAAGCTGTGTTTTGGACCATGATGTCAATTTCAGCACGTGCACGTGCATCTCGTTTACTGGACCCAGTGAATTTGGAGTCGCATTCACGCCGTCGCATCTTCCTACGCAGAGCCTAAAAGGCCAGTTTCCAAACTGTCATTTTATGCCTTGCTGCAGAGACTCTACTTTTCTGTGCTGCTATAGTGCCCCTACAGACTAGCAAGCAAGCAAGAGAGCAAGCACAGAAAACTCAAGGCTATGCAGCAGGGCATAAAACTGACAGTTTGGAAACTGGCCTTTTAGGCTCTGCGTAGGAAGATGACGCCGTCGGGGCAACATGTATGATTTAGAATTAGCATAAAATGACTGGTTAAACTTGGTTATACTTGAAAGTCTTTAGTTCACGCTTGGTGAATATAAATGTACTTCCTACTAAAATTACTGCAGGAATTTGACCATTATTGTATATATTGTAAATATGAAACTGAGGGAAAAATAAATGGTGTTTGGTGATATTTCCTCATTTATGTTGTCCCTTTAAATAACACTGCACTCCAGACATATTAACGAATATGTATTAATGTGTCATCCACTTCAGAATTTCTGTAACCACTCTAGATTAGATAGATTTGACTCAACGATCAAGTGATGTAGTTTGCCCAGATATTCTTGATTCACTTACACTTGTACTGGAATAACGCTCGTAGGGCTTCCCATTTTCTTTCACTGTCCATAGAGTACAAGTTGGCTCCGTGGTGCTGACAGTAAGACCTTGCATTAGGCCACTTCTTCTTTCGGAGCTGACCCTTCAATAAAGTTGACACCATCACAGCGAAGGGAAACCCTACAGCTCTCAGGTCCGTCCAGCCGAGAGAGAACAGATTGTCTGAATGGAAATGGTGTATATGAAGTCATTGAGACGTACAAACAAAGTGTGCCGTTTTAGATATTACTGTTAAGTTAAGATTACAGACGACTTAAAGAGCCGCTCTGTGAGTTGTCGATCAGGAGCAATATGTGCCAAACGTAATCAATAATGTGATATGATCTAGAAGTATCTACTATTGAAGAAAAAGTTGAATCTAAAGCTTACCGCCTCCGTATAGTGACAACAGGAAGGTTTGAAGTCGAGGTAATGATCGAAAACCGGATAATTATGGGCGTCAATCATTCAAACATAATTTTCGAAATTTATCTTAAGCAGTCAAAATGACAGTTACGGGTTGATTATGTTTGATAGGCCATATAACTGGCATTCATGTATATTGGACGTGTGAAAGTGACTTCAGCGAATGTATTCATGTATGACTGTTTTAAGATTTTCGTTTAAAACAAGTAATTATCATATATTTGCCATTATAGAAACGAATATGTGAACTATTTTGAATTTATATCATAAATTTTACTTTACAACATTCGTATCAAAGTAAAAGAAATGTGAACGCACGTGAAAAGATACCCCTGGCCTGAAACTACAACAACGTGAGCCATGATTCAAACATTTAAAGTGTATTGTCCGACCGTCAGTGTTATGGCTACCATACTACTTTAAAAGTGGAAGGTAAAAGCCCGTTTTCATTATGCGGAACTTGTCACTCCGACCAATGGGGCATCATAAGTATAAATAAATTGTAAATACAGGAACAGCTGGCAACTGGAATCATTAGTCCAATGGAATGCCTCCTGTCTAAATGCAATGTCTTAAAGAGATATATCCAATTTCCATAAAAATGAAATTTACTAGAAATCGCTTTTATCTATTATGGATTGAAATTATTCGTCATATAAGATGTCATTGAAATTTGATATTGTATCCCCTGCCACGAAGGTTTGGGCTACCGTGCGAGGTAAAGGGGACAGCATCACTCATAACCTATTTCAGATAGGATAACAACATTTGATGTGTGTGTTTCAGAACATCAATATCCTGATGGAAAATCAAATCAAAACAAAACCCTTATTCTGTGTTTTTGGGTGATGTCAAAGAGGATAACTTTTCTCAGAACCTACGATAGAAAACAAAAGGTGTAGAAAGCTCAAATCTTGTTTACAGACTTCTTGACTATTGAGGATTATGTTTTGATATTTTTGTTGACCCTATGACCCCTAAAACGTTCTACGGGGGCAAAAGCCTAAAACCTGACTTCGTCTTCTTTTCCAGAACGAAAAGGTGTAGAAAGTATGTGTATATACTCCTTCGTTATGCCTGAGTTACACCAAGGTCGTTCTCACTACGTCCTACTCCGTCCAAAATTAAAAGCAAAACGGCCTCGAACGGGATGGAAACGATTGTTTATATTTTATCCAAATGTGACGCCAGTTCGTTCATATACAGTTCTCAGCACGTTCATCTAGTCTTTATCCCGTACTCAGGCAGTTTCTAACACGTTTAGATCGGATAGTATTGCCTGTTTCAGGACGTCTTCAACCAGTTTAATTCCGTTCTTAGACAGTTCATATCCGTTCTAAACTAGACCAATCTCGTTCTTGATACGCACAATTCCGTCCTAGCTGCGACCAACTCGTTTTAATACAGTTCTTCTCGTTTTCACTACGTCCTGATGCCGTTCTCAGTGCGTCCTAATTGTAAAATCATCCAGTTCTGGCCCGTTTTCAATAAAAACCCAGCACGTCCTTGCCCGTTCTCATTAGCGTTCTCAATTTCAATGCGAAAACGTCATACCTCCAAAGAAGAAGTATGGTCGGAGGAAGGTTGTTCACATGAAATCAAATACCAGATCCACTAGCCCTGTAGAAGCCATAGTGGCCGAGGCAAACAACACTTCACATTGTTTCTCAACTTCCATTACAAACTGTAGGAAACCCTTATTCATCATGCTGAGAGCTTCAAGTAATTTGCTTCATGTTTCTCTTATCACTTCTGTATCCCGAATGATAAAATTTTCATTTTTACTTGTGTATTTATACCCGTCCTTACATACCTAATTGCAAGCGTAGTAAGAACTGTGTGAGAATTTTGCAAACGTACTAAGAACGAGTAGAACGCAATGAGGACCGTATTAGAACTTTTATGACACTGATTCGGAACATTTTTAATATTTTACACTTATTAGGACGTACGAATAACTGACTATGGTCGTACTGAGAACGAGTTACACTGAGGCTGAGGACGGAATAGACGGGGTGGAAACTGTGCACAAACGTATTGCAATCGATTCCCGACTGCCCTTAAAACCTATTTCCTTCTTTTCAAAAACCCATAGACACGCTGGTAAGGGCGAAGAGTGACGATCCCTTTAAATCCTATTTTCGTTTTCTTCTCCAGAACCAAAATGTAGATTAATAGGAAATCTTTTGTGCAGAACTAAAGCCTAATGAGGATTACAATTAAGAGCTTTGATGACCGTGGAAACCAAGTGGCCCTTACTAAAACCTTTCATCCATCTTCTTATCCAGATGCATATGGCATAGAATGATGAAATGTTGTGTAGAGTATCCTTAGATAATGAGAATTCTAAGGAAATGATACATTTAGTGACCCTGTTGTCCCTAGTTGGGGGAAACCACATTTGCCACACCCTGAAGTAAAACGATCCTGATGAGCTACAGAGCCAATGGCTCTATTGCCATTACATATTGTATTGCCCTTGCTCAGTGTTTTTGACTGTTTGAGGGTGTCGTCAAAGGGGACAACTCTTCTCAGAAACTATTTAAGATAGTATAACCAAATTTGAATGAAATTGATGAAATTAAAAAAACAAAGCCGCGCCATTATTTTTTATTTTATTGCCCTTTGTTGCGTGTTTTGGATCTCTGTTGACATTTATAAGTTTACATAGTACAGAGTCATGGTCCATTTAGGAAAATATTTGGAGCTTTAATGTTAACTAATTTAGCGGGGGATGTTTATGACCATGTCTTCTTGTTAAATGTTGGCAAAAGGTCTGATTAACATTTGAATTTGATTATTTATGCAGAAATGTGTCAGCCTCCCATATGTCACGAAACTGCTTGACGTATATAAGATTTATGTACATGATGATGCCATAAATTAGAAATAAGTGGAGAAAACAATTTATATAAGACCAAATCAATTAAACATTTATTACTGTTTATTACCAAGTAAGTTTCTTCTTTGTTATATTTTGTTATTGGTTGATGCCCAAAGGCATCAACCTTTTGTTACTGTTGATATTTTCAAAGGGAAGCCGCGCCAATCACATGTGCTGTATCCAAATCAAATGACCAATGAACAGAGTTGTAGCAAAACATTCATTACGTCACCATGTGGGTAATACAAAATATTTGGCACATTAAACTGTGGAATATGATTTCACTTTAAATGTTATATTTAAAGAGTAATAATATTTCATATTCAAGACGCTGATAAATGTTAACAGAGTCAATCAAAAACAACTTCATATGAAGAAGAGTCTACATTTGTTCTAGATAAAAGCATTATTTTGAATTCGATAATCGCCAAATCCACTTTTTTTTGTATGACCCACGCGATTTAATTTCGCTAATTTGACGAATTAAACGGAATGTTTCTGTAAATACGCTGGTGACATTGAAATAAGACTAATGTTTACTAATAGGTGGAGCATTTATTATCACGTTACAAGTTATAATTAACGATGTCACTAAATGGTTACGTCGAAAACATGTTTTTACCACAGAGCTACTGGAAATGACGCGTGCTATATATAGAATATGACATATATCGTTGGTTCCAAACTTTAGCTATCAGGTTTGTTTACTCAGTGGATAACGCTTTCGACTTCAGATCATAAGGATCCGGAATCAAATCTCGTCAGATGATCGGAGAGTATTTTGTTTTTTTATGCCCCCGAATCGGAGATTCCGGGGGTATATTGTTTTTCACCTGTCCGTCTGTCCGTCCGTCTGTCTGTCTGTCTGTCCGTCTGTCTGTCTGTCCGTTTGTCCACAAAAACTTTAACCTTGGTCATAACTTTTGATTGGTCAGAGCTAGCTCTTTGATACTTGACATATGGATCCCTTGTGATGAGACCTTTCAGATGGCACCATGACATTTGACCTTGTGACCTTGACCTTGACACAGCGAGCCTTTTCCGAAAACTTTAACCTTGGCTGTAGTTTATATACTGTCAGTGCTAGGTCTTTGATACTTGACATGTGTATCCCTTGTGATGAGACCTTTCAGATGACACCATGATATTTGACCTTTTCCGTCCGTCCGTCCGTCTGTCCGTTTGTCCACAAAAACTTTAACCTTGGTCATAACTTTTGATTGGTCAGAGCTAGCTCTTTGATACTTGACATATGGATCCCTTGTGATGAGACCTTTCAGATGACACCATGACATTTGACCTTGTGACCTTGACCTTGACACAGCGAGCCTTTTCCGAAAACTTTAACCTTGGCTTTAGTTTCTATACTGTCAGTGCTAGGTCTTTGATACTTGACAAGTGTATCCCTTGTGATGAGACCTTTCAGATGACACCATGATATTTGACCTTTTCCGTCCGTCTGTCCGTCTGTCCGTTTGTCCACAAAAACTTTAACCTTGGTCATAACTTTTGATTGGTCAGAGCTAGCTCTTTGATACTTGACATATGGATCCCTTGTGATGAGACCTTTCAGATGTCACCATGACATTTGACCTTGTGACCTTGACCTTGACACAGCGAGCAGGATGCATCCGGGGGCATTCGTGTTTCACAAACACATCTTGTTAGTATATGTAATACTCCTGTTAATAATTAACCATCATGGCTTCTGAGAGATCAAGCGATGCGCCGATGGCGCCTAGGAGATATCGTTTTGGCAGTACATTTTGCACAATACCCTGTCATTGTCAACGCTGTCCCACTGTCTTGAAAATCTAGTATAGTTGTGTTCAGAGATGTAAATTTTTTCTCTGAGATGTGAAAAAGAATGACTTTGGGTGATAAATAGAATATCACCCTCGTGTCTTTTGATATAAAATAAACCAACACTCGTTGATTATTTTCTTTAATTTTGGGATTACGGTAATAAACAGCATATCATATTCGTGCCTTTGACATACTATATTTACGAGCATCGTGTCTAAATATCAGTATATCCCTCGCTCTGGCTCGGGAAATACTAATATTTAGCCACTTGTTTCATTAACATAGTATGTTATGAACACTCATATAATATCCTTTATATCTGTAATCATCTTACGGCTTACCTGATATAGAACAACAGTATCTGTAACCATATTGCAGCTTACCTTATAAACGTTTGTAACCATATTGGTGTTTACTTTATAGTTGTTGAAGCTTCGAAGCTTACATGATAAAAGCAACAAAGTAATTGTAACCTTTCTGAAGCTTGCCTGATTGAGAAGCAAAGTATCTGAACCCATATTGAAGCTTAGCAAATAAAGTACAAAGTATAAATTGTCAGCTTGAACCTTACCTGATAAAGGAACAAAGTATCTGTAACCATCTTGAAGCTTACCTGAAAATGGAACGTGTCTGCAACCATCTTGGAGCTTACCTAACAAGTCTGTAACCATCTGGGAGCTTACCTGATAAAGGAACAAAGTAACTGTAACCATCTTGTGCAGTCCACCTTGTAGAGTGACCCCAGTCCAGATACACGACACAGTGTTTTGTCATCATGTGGTAGCCACAGCCTCGACTGTAGTACGTGTGACATTGTTGTACACAGGCCATGAGAGAAACTGCTGTACATTCAGACACTAAGGTTAAACTGGAGAAGTTTGGACTCAACTCCAGCATCCAGACATCCTATGTAAATGGAAGTAATTTACATGAGAAATTATGTAGTGAGCATAAAAGAATTATTAGCTTTGTGAACATTATAATACTGTATTACGCGATGAGTCTAACAAATCAATGCTGTTCCATGGACTATAAAGTAGCTATGCAGACTGATGAAGAGTTGACGTCCTTTCTATAAACCTGATAAAAAATATGCGGTATGATATAAGATATTAATGAATTTATATCTGATTTCGTGTTTTGTGTTGTGATTTATTTGTAATTTGATATGTATTTGTAAAATTTATGAAAGATGTTTGAAACTGTTCATGAAAGATTTAAAACGGCTTGTGATTATAATGATCATGATGGGACCTTTTCCACGTACTAAGACATCCTCAAAACACTACATACATCCTCGCCCCGATGACGTGTACTTTTAAAGCTACTAATTAGCGTATTGTAGGTCAGTTCATCCTTTGTTTAGGTACCCCTATGAACAGTTGTTTGGACTGCGTGCAATGTGGATGATGTGCCTTGCCAAGGGACACAACACTGGATAAGACCAATGTAAAAGAATTAGGGTATCTCTACCGGGATTCGGCAATGCTCCATAATGAACAATGATAAAGAGAAATAAATAGTGAGTGGGTTAGACAAAAAGGCCATGACGGTAGGTACAAGCGTACGGCCTTCTTTAAATATACTATGTAACTATGAAGGCGTTGAAATCCAGGGGACGCCTCACAAAGAAGTTATTGTTTTCCAGAGGAACTGATTTGGGGGTATTTAATGACCTGTATGCCTGTTGTTTGATTGTGTATATGGATTTTCAATTCTGTAGTGAAAATTAAAATTGGCCATTTTGGATCATCTTCAAAAACTAGAACATAGAGGCCTTAAGTTGTTATTCAAAGAACACACAGACGACATAATATATGTGGAAATAAAGCAATGTGCCTATTTTCCCACACATTTACAATACTTTAAACACTATTTTCATCCAAAGTCACTCTTTCCACATATACATATCTGAACACAACAATACTATATTTTCAAGACTATGTTTATGATGTTATGTCATTGTGATGTAATAACTTGATGTCGTAAAAGCACTTTGTTGTCATGTAACGTTGACAATGATAGGATATTTTGCAAAATGTAGTGCCAAAACGATATCTCCTAGGTGCTATTCGCTTGATCTCTCACAAGCAATGATGGTCAATTATTAACAGGGGTATTACAGATATACTAAACAAAATACTCTCTGGTGATCTGACGGGATTCGAACACGGGTCTTTTTGATCCGAAGTTGAAAGCGTTATCCACTGAGCTCAGCAGGCCCGATAGTAAATGTATGGAATCAACGATGTATGTCATATTCTAAATATAGCACGCGGCATTTTCAGCTGCTCTGATTATAAATTCATGTTTTCAACATAATCATTTAGTCACATAGTTTAGTATGAATTGAACGTGGTCGTTAATGTTTTTTCTATTAGTATTCATTAGTCTAAATTCAATGTCACCGTCGTACTTACAGAAACATTACATGATCCCCTACCAAAAGGAGAAAGAACAATTGTGCTTCACTGACACAAATATTGAGTTTTGCATCTAGCCTCACTGTTACTAGTCAAAGAGCCATATTGCAAACATAACATAATTTAGCATAAACGTGACTTTCTTTTAATTCAATATCATGACAAGAAAAAAACTATAAAACTCAATCAACTTATCGTAAATTCAGAAGATAACATTTTTCGCGTACTTATGTCAATCACATTAATAAAGAATAAAGCAAAATGTTAAGATGAATACGAAATTAACTTAATCTATTGTCAAGATTGAAATTAATATAGTCGTTTTTTGTCGATATCGATTTTGCGGCAAGGTAAAAATGAGACATCTTTATGTGAAAATTACAAAAAAGTCAAACTATTAATGATTTTGTAAAATGAGTTTAGCGTGTTGGCTTAATAACATTACATATCATAACACTGACAGGACATTGGTTTTGTAAACAAGGGGAAATTGTTAAATCTTATTTGTGTATCAATTTGCGACAAAAGAACAGTCAAGGTCAAACATATTAATTGTACTCTAGGCGTATATTAACATAACAAGCTTAGCGTTTCATGGTGTGACATTTAAAATTGTTCATTTAAGAAAGAATGGCGCTTAATTAAATATCCTAATGACTCATACTTTTACATAAAAAGCAAAGTGAACATGACCAAAAGTACAAATCAATAAAACACATTTTTGCACATATACAGGCGGAGATACGTTATTCATCATACAGGTAAATTTATTTGCCACAAATAAAAGGGATAAAAAACAAAATAGTGTTGTTTGTCACAAAAATCTTAACAAGATGTGCCCCAAGCCAAACTCGCCTATTTTGAATGTTGGACTGTGAAATGCACAGTCAGCAAGAAACAAAACAATCTTGATCTATGATTTTATTTTGGACAAGGAAATTGATATATTCTTTGTGTCAGAAACATGGCTTAGATATAATTGAGATGAACCCAAAATAGCCCCGCCTGGTTATAGATGTGTACATGTTCCTGTCACAAAAGTGGTTTTGAGCGGGATTCGAACCCAGGACCTCCGGGCTGAGAGTCCTACACTCTACCTGTTCGACCAAAGAGATATCCCTCTAGCCAAAGCCAGTAAGAATGCTAATATCTCACCCTGTCACACACACCCCCTCCACAAAGTGACTCGTCCTCGAGTCAAGCCATTCGGAGTTATCAAGCACCTCAGTAATGTTCGATGTACTCAGGGTGTTGTGAACACTAGGGAGCTGCCCCTAGCCCAACGTTGGGCGCCAAAAGCAGGAACGAAAATCCAATATTTTCATGTCCACGTGGGATTCGAATCCGGGACCTCCGGGCTGAGACTCCTACAGTTTACCTGTTCGGCCAAAGAGATATCCCTCTACCCGAAGCTTTAGACATGACCCTGTCACACTTCAATGGAAAACTCTACGGGTGGGGTGTAGCTGTGATTTTCAGGACGAGCTTGAATCTCACCTCGTGTTCTAATGGAACAAATAAATTTTAACTCATTTGAAGCAGTGCACATGAAACTTCAGACTGATGCTATGTCTATGAAGCTCGATTGTTTATACCGCCTCTCCCTCATCAAGAAAAAACAGGTTAAAATAGAGTAACTTTTATGATGACCTTAACTCAGAATACCTGTCCTAATTCTGTCTTTATTGGCAATTTCAATGTGCATTGTGAAAACAAAGTCAACTCTGAGACCAAAAAAACACTTAAATCTTTGTAAGACCGATGGTCTTCACTAACTTGTTGAGGGCGCTACTCAAGAATCTAGACACACTTCAGACTGGAGTGTGTGTCGTGATAACGCCACTTTTGTAAAGGATATGCTAGTTGAGGATACTCAAGTTTCCGATCATTTCATCCTCAAGATGAGGTGGCACATGAAGAAGTTTAGGATTTGCTTGATTGTGATCAAATGCATCCATTATCCATATTTTTTTATACGCTCGTATCTGCATTGTGCTGTGATCCACCAAATGATGTGAATAAGCTAGTAGAGTTGTACAATACAACCCTTTCTGACCTGCTAGACAAACATGCCCCCCTCGCCACAAAAAGGTCAGTGATGGACAGACCACTGATTGGTATGATGGGTGTATACTGTCAGCAAACCCTGAATGCCGATCAGTACAACCCAAATGGTGTAAGTCATGTCTTGAGTTCACCGAATCATGTATAGGGTTGCTCGACATAAACTATTCAAGGTCCTGCGCGTTGTTAAATCTGAGTTCTGTCATAAAAAAAATCAATAGCATGTGTGGCGACGCCAAGAAGTTCTATACTTTCATGAAGTCGTTACTTGGTCGACAAGAAGATGCACCACTGCGCGTCCATGATAACAAGACTACCCTAGCTAATTCTTTCTCGAAGTTTTTCATTGAGAAGATAAGGTTGGTTATGGACAACTTACCCGTCCTTCACCTCAAAGGAACCAACAATCCATTGATTGTGGAGTTCTTTCAAATTTTGAACCTCTAAGCACTGATGATGTCCTAAAGATCTTCAATTCCTCGAAGAAAACAACATGTGTCCTGGACCCATTGCCCAAAAACTTCCTCTTCCAATATTTGGACATGATTTTACCAATCATAACAGAGATGCCTTGAGTCTGGTGCGTTCCTGACAACATGAAAACAGCTATAGTTAGGCCTCTTTTGAAAAAGAACAACCTATATCCCATTGAGCTTAAGAACTACAGGCCCGTATCTAACCGGTCCTACATCTCAAAGGTTGTCGAGAAGGCAGTCAACATCAGATTGAAAACACATCTCTCAGATAACCAGTTATTGGATGATCACCAATCAGCTTATCGTACAAACCACAGCACTGGAAAAGAGTTGTTGTGTGTCCTCAATGAGCTGCAATGTCAACTAGACAGAGGTAACATGGCAACTCTGGTACTTCTGGATCTATCGTCAGCTTTTGATACTGTCAACCACGGACAGCTCATCAAGACACTTCAAGACGATATGAAGATTGAGGGTGCAGCTCTGATCATGAGATTCTCCTAATCTTACCTTGAGGTCAGAAGGAATTGTTTGTGCATGCTTCCTTGGTTGGAATCGGGTTAGAACAGTCTCAACCAATCAAGCTATCATCAGGAGTACCACAAGGTTCAGTCCTCGGACCAGTACTTTTTTGTTTTATATACTTTATATACAAACTATTGTGGACAAATAGTGAATCAACACAATCTGCAACATCAATCTTACGCTGATGACATGCAGCTCATTGGCAGTTTCAAACCAGATGGTATCACTCAGGCTCTGGCCAGAACAACAGAGTGAACATCAGATCTGAAGTCATGTATGACTGCGAGGAGCTTGAAATTCAATGATAGCAAAACAGAAGCGTTGTTGCTTGGTTCAAAGCATCATCTCCAGTCAGTCAGTGAAAGTTCGATAAATGTTGGACAGTCGGACATCCATTTCTCTGAAGACGTAGAAGAAGAACTATCTATGAACAAACTAATTGGCAGCCTTTGTCGTTTCAATCTTCTAAATATTGGTCAAATCTGACATCTCATCTCCACTGAAGCAGTCAAGACCTTAGTACAGTCCCTTATATTGTCTCGTTTGGACTATGCCAACAACCTTCTCTTTGGGGTCAATAAGACATCTCTCCAGAGACCCCAGAAGCTGCAGACTTCAGCTGCAAGGATTGTGTCAAAGTTCTCCCATCTCACCTGCTCTGATGGCACTGCGGTAGAGGCGAGAATAAAATATATAGTTCTGTGCATTGTGTTCAAGTGTCAGGAAGGACCTGCACCAAAACATCTCTCTTCTCTACTGAACCAGTACTGACAACATCGTTCACTCCGATCTGAAATCAATACCTTCTATCTGTTCCGTCTAACAAGTTGTCAAGTCAAGGTGGTAAATCCTTCTTAGTCAATGCCCCAAAACTTTGCAATGATTTACCACTCAGCATCATGTAAGATTAATATAAGTTTATTCTTAAGCACAAGTATATATATCATTTATTTGTACAATTATTTATTTGTGAGCAAATCCCTTCTCAAAATTACACTAAATGGGCTTATGAGTTTCATAGAGATACCATATGTCTTAACACGGGCAGAGTGGTGAAATATTATAAATAATCAATTCATATTTAAATTCTGTTACATTTCCTTATTTCTATCAGATTCAGAATAATGATTCTTAAATTATCAATTTAGTTTCAATTCCAAAACACTGATCAAGTCTTACTTTAAGCAACTGTAGGTCAACAGTTCTTATGCATTTTGTAAGGTAGGTAGGTAGGTAGGTAGGTAGGTAGGTGGAATTTAAGGGCGACGTTGGTGATAATCACCAGTCATCAATTATCTATTAAGCGGGTCCAAATGCGGGTTGCAGGCATCCACTCTAGTCACTAAAGCCCGCAATCCTGGTCTCGGATGCCAGATATAGATTTACATGAAAAGGTACTCATTATTACCAAGGCAATTCGATTCAGATATAAACACTCATCAACAAAAAACATTATCCTGCATTTCAAATACATAATAAATAATGATCTGATAACAATAAACCAAATCCTGAAGCGATGCAATATACCTATGGCGCATGAATACACTAGTGAGTAGATGACATGGACCGTACGATCGTACATTTTCATACAACAAAGTGACTGGAACCATTTGAAACTTACCAGATAAATGAACAATGTGTCTGTTACGACCTTGAGGCTTACCAGATGAAAGAACAATGTGTTCCTTATCATCTTGAAGCTTACCAGATAAAAGAACAACAAGTCTGTAATTATCATAAGGTTTACCATATAAAAGAACAACGTGTCTGTAATCATTATGAGGCTTACCATATAAAAGAACAGCGTGTCTGTAATCATTATGAGGCTTACCATATAAAAGAACAGCGTGTCTGTAATCATTATGAGGCTTACAAGATAAAAGACCAAGGGGTCTGTAACCATCATAAAGCTTACAATATTAGAATACAACGTCTCTGTAACCATCTTTCAGCTTACCTGATAAAGGAACAACGTGTCTGTAACCATCTTGCAGCTTACCTGATAAAAGAACAACGTGTCTGTAACCATCTTGCAGCTTACCTGATAAAGGAACAACGTGTCTGTAACCATCTTGCAGCTTACCTGATAAAGGAACAACGTGTCTGTAACCATCTTGCAGCTTACCTGATAAAGGAACAACGTGTCTGTAACCATCTTGAACCTTACCTGATAAAAGAACAACGTGTCTGTAACCATCTTACAGCTTACCTGATAAAGGAACAACGTCTCTGTAACCATCTTGCAGCTTACCTGATAAAGGAACAACGTCTCTGTAACCATCTTGCAGCTTACCTGATAAAGGAACAACGTGTCTGTAACCATATTGAACCTTACCTGATAAAAGAACAACGTGTCTGTAACCATCTTGCAGATTACCTGATAAAAGAACAACGTGTCTGTAACCATCTTGCAGCTTACCTGATAAAGGAACAACGTCTCTGTAACCATCTTGCAGCTTACCTGATAAAGGAACAACGTGTCTGTAACCATCTTGGAGCTTACCTGATAAAGGAACAACGTGTCTGTAACCATCTTGCAGCTTACCTGATAAAGGAACAACGTCTCTGTAACCATCTTGCAGCTTACCTGATAAAGGAACAACGTGTCTGTAACCATCTTGCAGCTAACCTGATAAAGGAACAACGTGTCTGTAACCATATTGAACCTTACCTGATAAAGTAACAACGTGTCTGTAACCATCTTGCAGCTTACCTGATAAAAGAACAACGTGTCTGTAACCATCTTGCAGCTTACCTGATAAAGGAACAACGTGTCTGTAACCATCTTGCAGCTTACCTGATAAAGGAACAACGTGTCTGTAACCATCTTGCAGCTTACCTGATAAAGGAACAACGTCTCTGTAACCATCTTGCAGCTTACCTGATAAAGGAACAACGTCTCTGTTACCATCTTGCAGCTTACCTGATAAAGGAACAACGTCTCTGTAACCATCTTGCAGCTTACCTGATAAAAGAACAACGTGTCTGTAACCATCTTGAAGCTTACCAGATAAAGGAACAACGTGTCTGTAACCATCTTGCAGCTTACCTGATAAAAGAACAACGTGTCTGTAACCATCTTGCAGCTTACCTGATAAAGGAACAACGTGTCTGTAACCATCTTGCAGCTTACCTGATAAAGGAACAACGTGTCTGTAACCATCTTGCAGCTTACCTGATAAAGGAACAACGTCTCTGTAACCATCTTGCAGCTTACCTGATAAAGGAACAACGTCTCTGTAACCATCTTGCAGCTTACCTGATAAAAGAACAACGTGTCTGTAACCATCTTGAAGCTTACCAGATAAAGGAACAACGTGTCTGTAACCATCTTGCAGCTTAACTGATAAAAGAACAACGTGTCTGTAACCATCTTGCAGCTTACCTGATAAAGGAACAACGTGTCTGTAACTATCTTGGAGCTTACCAGATAAAGGAACAACGTGTCTGTAACCATCTTGCAACTTACCTGATAAAGGAACAACGTGTCTGTAACCATCTTGCAGCTTACCTGATAAAGGAACAACGTGTCTGTAACCATATTGAACCTTACCTGATAAAGGAACAACGTCTCTGTAACCATCTTGCATCTTACCTGATAAAGGAACAACGTCTCTGTAACCATCTTGCAGCTTACCTGATAAAAGAACAACGTGTCTGTAACCATCTTGAAGCTAACCAGATAAAGGAACAACGTGTCTGTAACCATCTTGCAGCTTACCTGATAAAAGAACAACGTGTCTGTAACCATCTTGCAGCTTACCTGATAAAAGAACAACG
Organism: Steromphala cineraria; assembly: GCA_916613615.1. Lineage (NCBI taxonomy): Eukaryota > Metazoa > Mollusca > Gastropoda > Trochida > Trochidae > Steromphala > Steromphala cineraria. Next base: position 2,136,374 of record OU744734.1, read on the forward strand.
TGTCTGTAACCATCTTGCAGCTTACCTGATAAAAGAACAACGTGTCTGTAACCATCTTGCAGCTTACCTGATAAAGGAACAACGTGTCTGTAACCATCTTGCAGCTTACCTGATAAAGGAACAACGTCTCTGTAACCATCTTGCAGCTTACCTGATAAAAGAACAACGTGTCTGTAACCATCTTGAAGCTTACCAGATAAAGGAACAACGTGTCTGTAACCATCTTGCAGCTTACCTGATAAAAGAACAACGTGTCTGTAACCATCTTGCAGCTTACCTGATAAAGGAACAACGTGTCTGTAACCATCTTGGAGCTTACCAGATAAAGGAACAACGTGTCTGTAACCATCTTGCAACTTACCTGATAAAAGAACAACGTGTCTGTAACCATATTGAACCTTACCTGATAAAGGAACAACGTGTCTGTAACCATCTTGCAGCTTACCTGATAAAGGAACAACGTGTCTGTAACCATCTTGCAGCTTACCTGATAAAGGAACAACGTCTCTGTAACCATCTTGCAGCTTACCTGATAAAGGAACAACGTCTCTGTAACCATCTTGCAGCTTACCTGATAAAAGAACAACGTGTCTGTAACCATCTTGAAGCTTACAAGATAAAGGAACAACGTGTCTGTAACCATCTTGCAGCTTACCTGATAAAAGAACAACGTGTCTGTAACCATCTTGCAGCTTACCTGATAAAGGAACAACGTGTCTGTAACCATCTTGCAGCTTACCTGATAAAGGAACAACGTCTCTGTAACCATCTTGAAGCTTACCTGATAAAAGAACAACGTGTCTGTAACCATCTTGAAGCTTACCAGATAAAGGAACAACGTGTCTGTAACCATCTTGCAGCTTACCTGATAAAAGAACAACGTGTCTGTAACCATCTTGCAGCTTACCTGATAAAGGAACAACGTGTCTGTAACCATCTTGGAGCTTACCAGATAAAGGAACAACGTGTCTGTAACCATCTTGCAACTTACCTGATAAAGGAACAACTTGTCTGTAACCATCTTGCAACTTACCTGATAAAGGAACAACGTCTCTGTAACCATCTTGCAGCTTACCTGATAAAGGAACAACGTGTCTGTAACCATCTTGCAGCTTACCTGATAAAGGAACAACGTGTCTGTAACCATCTTGCAGCTTACCTGATAAAGGAACAACGTCTCTGTAACCATCTTGCAGCTTACCTGATAAAGGAACAACGTGTCTGTAACCATCTTGCAGCTTACCTGATAAAGGAACAACGTGTATGTAACCATCTTGCAGCTTACCAGATAAAGGAACAACGTGTCTGTAACCATCTTGCAGCTTACCTGATAAAAGAACAACGTGTCTGTAACCATCTTGCAGCTTACCTGATAAAAGAACAACGTGTCTGTAACCATCTTGCAGCTTACCTGATAAAGGAACAACGTGTCTGTAACCATCTTGGAGCTTACCAGATAAAGGAACAACGTGTCTGTAACCATCTTGCAACTTACCTGATAAAGGAACAACGTGTCTGTAACCATCTTGCAGCTTACCTGATAAAGGAACAACGTCTCTGTAACCATCTTGCAGCTTACCTGATAAAGGAACAACGTCTCTGTAACCATCTTGCAGCTTACCTGATAAAGGAACAACGTCTCTGTAACCATCTTGCAGCTTACCTGATAAAAGAACAACGTGTCTGTAACCATCTTGCAGCTTACCTGATAAAGGAACAACGTGTCTGTAACCATCTTGCAGCTTACCTGATAAAGGAACAACGTCTCTGTAACCATCTTGCAGCTTACCTGATAAAGGAACAACGTCTCTGTAACCATCTTGCAGCTTACCTGATAAAAGAACAACGTGTCTGTAACCATCTTGAAGCTTACCAGATAAAGGAACAACGTGTCTGTAACCATCTTGCAGCTTACCTGATAAAAGAACAACGTGTCTGTAACCATCTTGCAGCTTACCTGATAAAGGAACAACGTGTCTGTAACCATCTTGCAGCTTACCTGATAAAGGAACAACGTCTCTGTAACCATCTTGCAGCTTACCTGATAAAAGAACAACGTGTCTGTAACCATCTTGAAGCTTACCAGATAAAGGAACAACGTGTCTGTAACCATCTTGGAGCTTACCAGATAAAGGAACAACGTGTCTGTAACCATCTTGCAACTTACCTGATAAAGGAACAACGTGTCTGTAACCATCTTGCAGCTTACCTGATAAAGGAACAACGTCTCTGTAACCATCTTGCAGCTTACCTGATAAAGGAACAACGTGTCTGTAACCATATTGAACCTTACCTGATAAAGGAACAACGTCTCTGTAACCATCTTGCAGCTTACCTGATAAAGGAACAACGTGTCTGTAACCATATTGAACCTTACCTGATAAAGGAACAACGTCTCTGTAACCATCTTGCAGCTTACCTGATAAAGGAACAACGTGTCTGTAACCATCTTGCAGCTTACCTGATAAAGGAACAACGTGTCTGTAACCATCTTGCAGCTTACCTGATAAAGGAACAACGTGTATGTAACCATCTTGCAGCTTACCTGATAAAGGAACAACGTCTCTGTAACCATCTTGCAGCTTACCTGATAAAGGAACAACGTGTCTGTAACCATCTTGCAGCTTACCTGATAAAGGAACAACGTCTCTGTAACCATCTTGCAGCTTACCTGATAAAGGAACAACGTGTCTGTAACCATCTTGCAGCTTACCTGATAAAAGAACAACGTGTCTGTAACCATCTTGCAGCTTACCTGATAAAGGAACAACGTGTCTGTAACAATCTTGCAGCTTACCTGATAAAGGAACAACGTCTCTGTAACCATCTTGCAGCTTACCTGATAAAGGAACAACGTGTCTGTAACCATCTTGAACCTTACCAGATAAAACAACAACGTCTCTGTAACCATCTTGCAGCTTACCTGATAAAGGAACAACGTGTCTGTAACAATCTTGCAGCTTACCTGATAAAGGAACAACGTGTCTGTAACAATCTTGAAGCTTACCTGATAAAGGAACAACGTGTCTGTAACCATCTTGCAGCTTACCTGATAAAGGAACAACGTGTCTGTAACAATATTGCAGCTTACCTGATAAAGGAACAACGTCTCTGTAACCATCTTGCAGCTTACCTGATAAAGGAACAACGTGTCTGTAACCATCTTGAACCTTACCAGATAAAACAACATCGTCTCTGTAACCATCTTGCAGCTTACCTGATAAAGGAACAACGTGTCTGTAACAATCTTGCAGCTTACCTGATAAAGGAACAACGTCTCTGTAACCATCTTGCAGCTTACCTGATAAAGGAACAACGTGTCTGTAACCATCTTGCAGCTTACCTGATAAAAGAACAACGTGTCTGTAACCATCTTGCAGCTTACCTGATAAAGGAACAACGTCTCTGTAACCATCTTGCAGCTTACCTGATAAAGGAACAACGTCTTTGTAACCATATTGAAGCTTACCTGATAACGGAACAACGTCTCTGTAACCATCTTGAAGCTTACCTGATAAAGGAACAACGTGTATGTAACCATATTGAACCTTACCTGATAAAGGAACAACGTGTCTGTAACCATCTTGCAACTTACCTGATAAAGGAACAACGTGTCTGTAACAATCTTGCAGCTTACCTGATAAAGGAACAACGTCTCTGTAACCATCTTGCAGCTTACCTGATAAAGGTACAACGTGTCTGTAACCATCTTGAACCTTACCAGATAAAACAACAACGTGTCTGTAACCATCTTGCAGCTTACCTGATAAAGGAACAACGTGTCTGTAACCATCTTGCAGCTTACCTGATAAAGGAACAACGTGTCTGTAACCATCTTGCAGCTTACCTGATAAAGGAACAACGTCTCTGTAACCATCTTGCAGCTTACCTGATAAAGGAACAACGTGTCTGTAACCATCTTGCAGCTTACCTGATAAAGGAACAACGTCTCTGTAACCATCTTGCAGCTTACCTGATAAAGGAACAACGTGTCTGTAACCATCTTGCAGCTTACCTGATAAAGGAACAACGTCTCTGTAACCATCTTGCAGCTTACCTGATAAAAGAACAACGTGTCTGTAACCATCTTGCAGCTTACCTGATAAAGGAACAACGTGTCTGTAACCATCTTGCAGCTTACCTGATAAAGGAACAACGTGTCTGTAACCATCTTGCAGCTTACCTGATAAAGGAACAACGTCTTTGTAACCATATTGAAGCTTACCTGATAACGGAACAACGTCTCTGTAACCATCTTGAAGCTTACCAGATAAAACAACAACGTGTCTGTAACCATCTTGTAGCTTACCAGATAAAACAACAACGTGTCTGTAACCATCTTGTAGCTTACCAGATAAAGTAACAAAGTTACTGGAACCACCTTGAAGCTTACCAGATAAAAGAACAATCTGTCTGTAACAACGTGTCTGGAAAAATATTGTTGCTTGCCTGATATAGGAACAAAGTACCTGTAGCCATCTTGTTCAGTCCACCTTGTAGTGTGACCCCAGTCCAGATACACGACACAGTGCTTGGTCATCATGTGGTAGCCACAGCCTCGACTGTAGGACGTGTGACATTGTTGTACACAGGCCATTAGAGAAACTGCTTTACATTCAGACACTAAGGTTAAACTGGAGAAGTTTGGACTCAACTCCAGCATCCAGACATTCTTTGTAAATGTACATAATCTACATGAGAAATTATGTAGTGAGCATAAAAGAATAATTAGCTTTGTGAACATTATAATACTGTAACAAGTGATGAATCTACACCAACAATGCTGTTACATTGACTATAAACTCGTTATGAAGATGTGCATTTTGAAGAATTGACGTCCCGTTCCGTAAACCTGATCAATAGATATATATATAATATATTAAGATATTTATGAATTTATGTCTGGTTTCGTTTCTTCTGTAGTCATTGACTTTATATGACATTTTGTGAGATCCGATGAAAGGAAAAAATTTAGATTTGTAAAATTGAGGAAAATTTTTTTAAACTTTTCATTTAAATTTTTTTTAAACTGTTCATGAAAGATTTTTGAAAATGTTCATGCATGATGATGATGATAATTATGATGATGTGGCGCCTTTTCCACGTCCTAGACATGCTCAAAACGATATACACACCAGAACCCTGAAGAAATGTACTTTCAAAGCTACCACGCTTTGTACATTTAGGTCAGTACATGCTTTGTTCAGGTACCCCTCTTGACAGCTGGTTGGACTGAGTGCAAGGTGGATGTAGTGCCTTGCAAGGGACAAGACTCACAAAAACTCACAGAAATTTGGTATCTCCGCCGGGATTCGATCCCAGGTCTCTGGTGTGAGGCCACTGCTCCGAAATGAACAATGTTTAAGTAAAGTAAATAGTGAGTTAGCTTATGGTTCCGTATAGGCATTTATACGACATGAAATAATTAATTTTAATCATATTTTTATCAAGGACAGTTCTTTTATCCCACCGCACATTTAATGAATATCCTTAAGCTTTTGCGGCGAAAAAGAAGATCAATGAATAGTTACAATAACCACCCTTTAATATATTTTGGGAACGTCTGTTTTTTTCTTGTAAAGCCTTCGACCTATGTAGGCTGTGACCACATTTCAATTTTCACGATATTAGGTGCAGAGTTTCATACGACATAAGGTGTTTCAAAAGTGTTTAAAGTGAAGTGGTAACCTTGAAAATTAAGGTCAAGGTCACCCAAAGTGACTGCAGGTGTCTGCTAAATCCCCCAACGTAAGTTGTGCCCAAATATGAAGACTTTTTGTGAAAAGGTACGCCTTAACAACAGCTTCAAAATCGGTCAAAGTGCTGTGGTGACCTTGAAAATAAAGTCAAGGTCACACAACATGACTGGTGTCTGCATAATCCCCCAATGTAGGCTGTGACCAAATGTGAAGACATTTGGTTCAACGATTCATTAGATATTGCGTTAACAAGAGTTTCAAAATAGGTCAAAGTGAAAATTAAGGTCAAGGTCACCCAAAGTGACTGGTGTCTGCGTAATCCCCCAACGTAAGTTGTGACCAAATATGAAGACTTTTTGTGAAAAAGTTCATGAGATATCGCCTAAACAATAGTTTCAAAATTGGTCAAAGTGCCATGGTGACCTTGAAAATAAAGTCAAGATCACCCAACATGACTGGTGTTTGCGTAATCTCCCAATGTAGGCTGTGACCAAATTTGAAGACATTTGGTCAAACAGTTCATTAGATATCGTAACAAGAGTTACAATAGTGGCCTAAGTGCCGTGGTGACCTTGAAGATAAGGTCAAGGTCACCAAAAGTGACTGGTGTCTGCGAAATCCCCCAATGTAGGCTGTGACCAAATATGAAGACATTCGGGCCAACGGTTCAATTGATATCGCGTTAACAATAATCCGGACGTACGTATGGACGGACGTACGGACGTACAGACGTATGGACATACAGACTGACGCCGCTGAATTCATAGTCCCCCGTTCCGCGTTGCGGTGGGGGACAATTACTCATGAAAGAAAGAGCCTGTTCTATAAGTGTAGGATCTAAACCGAGCCAGAGGTGTTGTTGATAATGTAAGCCCGCGGCAGAGGGAAATTAGGAAGGGCCGACAGGCCCGCCCCAATTTCCCGAGGCTGAGGGCTTACATTATCAAACAACACCGAGGGCGAGGTTTAGATCTAACTTATGAACCGAGATAAACCGTAGTAACAAAATTATTTCAATAATAAGTATAAAAAAGGATTCATTGATTTTTACTGGTAGGGAATCACCATGAGCAAACGGAGAGCACATCCGCGCCCTGCACGTACTTTGCGCTCGCTACTCAAGCCGTGAACGTGAAATGCATGCGCTATCTGCCTCGTGAAGTTCACATGATTGTCACTGTGGAAAATACATCATTGTTCTCGTGGGCCTTTATAGCCGAGTTGTTAAAGGCGCCAGTTTAGTAAGTGAGTGGTGCAGAGTTCGAAACCAGGCATGCGAACATTATATTTGTGATTTGTCAAAATTGTGATATTTTGTGATGGTATTTATTCGAAGAAGGACTTTGAAACAAAGTATTTCAAAACGTGTATTATCCCTATCAAAATAAATTTCCGATAAATTCTACAGTAAGCCCCGGGCTTTCCTAGAGAAAGCCCTGGGCAATCTTGGAGAATGCCCGGCAAAGAGGTTTATCCGGTAAAAGAAGAACCTAATAGAACAATAGAGTGACGTCACTGGAGGTTTATAATGGTGCTTAATTAAGGATCACAATTTCAATTTTGGAAGACAAAATGAAAATAAAGACAGTCGAGGGATATCCTAATGACTCATAATTTTACATAGAAAAGCAAAGTGCATTCCATCTTCTGAATTGAAACAATTGATGATGGCTTTATTAATTATATAAATTAAAAACATCTTACATATTCATTTCCAAACGGCACTTATATGATAAATTCTGGTTTTCAATGAAATCTTTTGACAGCAGAAACCAAATTCCTATTTACATGAAGACCAATTATTTTACCTATGACTATGACTGTTGTAGGTGAATGTCTAGGGTGAGGTGAGGTGAGGTGATCTAGGGTTTATCACTGCTTTCAAGAGTATTTCATTATATCACGATTGCTAGTATTATTGCAGGGAGAAAGCCTGCAACACTATTGTGGCTATACATTGCGGTGAAACGTGCGAGCATCGGCTGGAACTAGCAAACCATAGGTGGTACTGCGCTGAAATTCACTTAAGCATTGCACCCAGTTAATGTTCAAAATTACGTTTGACTGAGTGTCGTGTGTGATTACTTACTTTTTTATTTTGGTAGTTTATATACCATATGTGTTTTCTTAGTTCGTGTATAATAACTTAAGTCTACTCGGCTTAAAGTATGATGTGTTGATATGTAATGAGATGTGTTGATATGTAATGAGATGGTTTGATTGTCAAAAAAGATTATCATAAAAAAATCTCAACACATTTTTGTATGAAAGTCAATATCTTTAAAAACATGTTTTATTCATCATTTTGAATAAAGTCAAATTTATGAAGTCATATGATTTCATTTAACTAAATAATAACCATGTGTGTTAAACAATCAAAAACATTGTTGACAGCTAGTTTACACTTCACTGAACAAAAGTCTGAAACCATCTTAGCTAAAACAAGAGAGAACAAATAAATAAATATATGCATTTTTTATTTCTCCACAATGATAAATCGACAGCAACTATAAGTCATACAGAATTGCTAAATTCACATGACATATTCATGATTCAGGATCAGCGAACCCTGAAATATTGTATATATTATAATTCACATGTCAATCATTGCAAAAGATTTCAATATTTCAATTAATGATATAATTAATCATTGTATAAAATGTACATTGAATGTAGACCACATCCACAACAGAATGCAAAGTATAGTCATTAACATCCTCTGCTTAATCAGTTTCATATAGTTCCCAACTTTTCTTAAGAAATGAAAATCACAATACAAGGACCATAACTACTGAAACCCAGTAGTCACACAGCAATTTAGGATATGTAGCTTTTCTGAGAAAATTTGTCATGTTAGTAGATAACCCTTGAAAAAGAATCTAAAAACATAAAAAATGGCCATAAATCTGTAAAAATATTTTTCACACTTCTCAAACTTCTTTTCAAACTCAATCAGGGCATTGATGACCCGAAGACTTGCAGCAAATTTGGTTTTCTAATTTCCTAGAAATGTTTTCCCCTTTAAGGATACCCTCTACCAGAGTCGAAAAGCAAAACAAGGGCAATAACTTCGTAAAAATATTTTTGCCGTTCTGATTTTCAAACTCCATCAAGGTATAGATACCCAAAAGCAAAACAAAGCAATTTTGGTTATCCTATCTTAAGTAATAATCTGAGAAAAATTCTGTCCATTTACACAGATGGATGCACGAAACCCGAAACTATTATTTTTCTATAAGACTGTTTTAATATACATAAGTAAGTGATCATTGAAGATAAATATACAAGTAAAACCATCCATGGACGCATCCTCCTGTGTTATCAATGCCAGGCCTGTCAATCTTTCAGAAGGCTGGTTACTTTTTCAAACAACAATACCTCCTTCCTTGTAAGGACAGAAACAAATTTCTAAAATCTTTTCCATGAATTGTCGGCTTCAGGTACCTCTGCTGTGCTGTAGTACCAGGTAATCATCACACACAGGACATGAGGGAAGATCACATATATTTTCCTTTTGGGAAGAAACTCAAAACGAAAGGGGGTCATCCTGTAACACCCTTATTTTTTTGTTTAGACGGGCTTTCCATGTCTCTGAAGAGCATAGTGGCAATGCATCATTTGTAATAAAACACTTAACAATAAACTAGTAGAAGTTGATTCTATGTACGTGCATTGTGCACTGGGCATTATGCACTAGACACATGGAATGACCTGCCTTAAACTATGATGACGGGTTCCCCTCTCGCACAAGAAAGAATGCCAGAAGGTCGCTGTTGGCGGAAAATAAATAGGCCGTGACCTCATCAGGCCCTGATGAACTGATGAGCGATGAAGACATGAAGTATGATCTGACAAGCGTGTTATGTATTTGTCAGTCTGTGGACCGGTCTCCCCTCATCTGTTTGCTATTGCTGGGTGTTGCTCTACCCTTTCTAGTTTCTCAAAGTGTTTTCTTGCGTTCTTGATGTTGATCAGGGTGGCTGCAGAGGCTGAAATCAAACGTGTCGTTACTGTACAAATGATAACGTATCTTGAGTTGTTGGTTAATTTAAAGTGACATTTGATGAAGAAGTATTTATCGTCAATTGAGAGAATTAATTTAGAGCTTATCAGTTTTGTAATGTGACAACACTCAGTCTTCAAGTCATGATTTTTATTTTTAAAAAAACAGACAATGCATCAACTTGTGAAACATAATTCGGAATCTTATCTTAAGCAGCCAAAACCACTGTAATGCTTAATTTAGAAATAAGCCACAAGAAATTCAAACTGGGGTGCAGATTTTTAAAAAAACAGACAGTGAAATGAATCAGCTAGTGAAACATAATTAGGTAAGCTTATCTTAAGCAGCCAAAACCCCTGTTATGCGTAAGGGGTTAAAATTAGAAATAAGTCATAAGAAATTCAAACTGGTGCAGATCTGAGAGTACTAGCCCAAACACATTTTTAACTAGCCAAATTCATCTGCATAATCATATCTTCCATTAGGTCAGTTTGCTCTTCAGAATACTCAGGCATTGAATTTAATCAAGGGTCTTTTACACTAGCCATGGGCTACCCGACTAATAGTGCTAATTTTGGACCCTGTGAGTTGATACCTAACTAGCTATACCCTCCTTCTGACAAGCATTATTATTGATGATGAATATTTGTAATGCACGCATTGTGTATTATCTAAGATGATAAACAGGTTAAAGTAATTAATTGTTTTGTGTAAACGTATAGAATAAAAACATGGTGATGCATCAGGATGAATAGTGATTGATGCAGATTATAGATACATCAATAGATAAATGGACAAATATATTTGCCACTTGCGCCACTCGTGAAAATAAAAACTTTCTACCTCACTCGATGAGGTAAACATGGTATTTGTCAAGAATTGACAGATATTCTATTTATTATATGATGAAATCCTTCTAATTACGTCAAAACAGGCCAATTTCATGTTGACAGCCGCTTGGAAGAACCCGTCACCGCGTAACAGTGTGACGTCATATGAGAATTCATGACGTCAGATCATTGTTACATGACATCAAACTCTTGAACTTGACGTCACTCGAGTGGTGATAAAGTTTACACCACTCAGTAGAGTGACGATAAAGGTTATTGCCAGATAGAGGGTTTATTTCACTAATAGAACAGAGTATCTCACCCTCAATCATATAATAAATAATTATATATATTGTAGAAACCAACCGACCACTGACAACAAAGACTCACGTATAGCAGGGTCGGACATGACGACCATGACGTAGGTGTTGGAGGTGAAGACGTCGATGAACGCGGCGAAGGAGGAGTTGCGGACCTCCATGCTCTGGAAGCTGGCCCCCAGTTTGCTGCAGCTCAGCTTGAACTGCTTGATGATGTTGCTGATCTTCTCAAACCTGTGTACGTCCCGGTGTGACTTCCTCTCACAGTGCGAGATCACCTGGTGGTCAATTATTCATGTTAAAATTCACATAAATAAGTTGACAGTTGTCCATAGACTATATCCCCCATTTGGAATATTTTGAAAAAATAAACCATGACTGAGATTTCTAAGTATCTCCTGTTTGTGTCCTTGTAATTTGTTATTACTTAAAATTTAATGGAAACAGCCAAAAATGATAATTTCAAGAAATTGAAACCTCCAAAAGCAAATGTCTTCACAGAATGACTGATCTATACACTAAGTGTTGTTGAGCTAGGTCTTACACTTTGCGAGTTTTGCTCCTGAAATGAAATTCTAAGATACGTTACATGAAACCCACCAAAATTGATTATGCAAAGAAGATGAAACCCCCAAAAGTTTTGATGAGCTAATTCAAACAGTTTTTGAGTTATGCTCCTGAAATGAATTCTGTTACATTTCCATGGACATCGCCAAATATGATTATCACGAAAAGAAGAAACCTCTAAAAGGCACATCTACAAATAATGATTAATCTGTATACAGTCTTACAGTTTTTAAGCATTGCTCTGGAAACAAAATTCTAGGAATACAGTAGAACTCGGATATAACGAACTCTAAGGGACCAAAGAATTTAATTTGCTATATCCGAGTGTTCGCTATATCCGTGTTCTACTGTAGTTTCCCTGGAAACCACCAAAAATGATAGTACAAATAAGTTGAAATCCCCAAACGGCAAATGTAAACATAATGATAGATCCATATACCAAGTTTTGTTGAGCTAAGCCTTACACTTTAAACGAGTTTGCCCCTAAGCCAGCAGCCAAAACTTACAGGGGAACTCACCGACAGGCTGCATTTGAATGACTTCACAGGACAATCTGCAGCTTGACTGACCGAGACTAGTGAGAAATATTTTCTAACATAGTGAAACAATATAGATCGAAATTTATTGGAGCAACAATAATTTATATTATAAATATATTATATATATATATTATAAATAATAAACAATGCATTCCTAGTTAAGTAGGTGGAACTTAAGGCTAACATTTGGGCAAATAAATTACCTAGAAGCCCTACACAGAATTGGGTTGTTGACAGAGTTATGTCCCTTACCAGGAATGTAGCCCTCTCAAACAGAAGTACTTCATCAGCGTCGATGATATCAGCAAAGTTCTTGAGGTTATTCTCCAACTGTTCCACGTTAGGGATCAGCTGATACACGATGGACGACCAACCCTGGAGTGTACAACCGACTGTATTTAGATTTAAATTATACGTTATGTTTCAAAATTTATAACAATTGATTTTCCTAATGTGTTTGTCCAAAGGGTTAAATCCTGAATATTGATGCCTTCCACGCTTCCAGACAAGGCCCTGAACATGATGATCAAATTGAACTTTAAACAGCTTGAAGTGCTTTATTTTCATTTATCAAAATGTTGAAAATGTATTTTTAAAATTAAAAAACAGCAAAAGTACAATATTTTATGGATATCCAACTTCTTTATTCACAGGATAACTGAGCAGTTAAACAATTAACATCAAATGATTCTTGAGCATTGAGCTTTAGAGGTGATTAACATTAAACAATCAACGTAACCAGTCATGTAGGAGACAGTCTTGATAGTGATTATGCTAAATAGCGATTACACTGTCCGGTTATCTGGATGTGATGTCAGTACAAATATACAGATTTGTCTGGGTCTGGATGCACAAGGTCCGGAGTACATTTACTTAGGAAAATATTCTTTTCACTATAAAATCCTCCGGAAAGCAGGGCCTACGGTTATACAAGGTCCAAAAAAACAAGGTCCAACTGTACTTGAAATAACTTTTCACTTGCATACAATTAGAAATGCCTTTGTCAACTTCAAACATAATGGAGCCCATCATGATTTGAAATCAACCAATTTACAGAACATAAAGTTCTACATTACTACAGTTCCAATCAAATAGAATGATCAATGCATTAAGCTAAATAATAAGACTAAATCATAGACTACAGACTCCAGATGGAGCTAGCACTCACTTTGTACAGGGTTTCATCCCAGATGGAGGTTGCAAAACACGTGCACTTCAGGGGCTTCGATAATCTCTTCAGGTCTTCTTCTCTCTCCCGGAATATCTGCAAAAAAGGAGACATAATTTCAATATCTAAGATGTTATAGCCATGTTTCTCACCAGTTCTCGCTGGTCGTCCTGAACTAGATCCATCTTGTGGATGAGGCAGAAGATGCAGTTGATCTACTGAACTCACTTGTTCATACATAAATCATATATAAAAATTAGGAGAAATACACAGATTCTTTCCATGTATCTCACCAGTTCTCACTGGTCGTCCTGGACTAGATCCATCTTGTGGATGAGACAGAAGATCGATTGATTTACTGTACTCACCTTATTCATACATAAATCATATATAACAATCAGGAGAAATACACAGATTATTTCCATGTATCTCACCAGTCATCCTCGACCACATCCATCTTGTGGACGAGACAGAAGATCCAGTAGATCTACTTTACTCACTTATTCATACATAAATCATATATAAAATTTGCAATACACAATCATTTCCGTGTATCTCACCAGTTCTCGCTGGTCGTCCTGAACCAGATCCATCTTGTGGATGAGACAGAAGATGCAGTTGATCTACTTAACTCACTTATTCATACATAAATCATATATAAAATTTGCAATACACAGATTCTTTCCATGTATCTCACCAGTTCTCGCTGGTCGTCCTGCACCAGATCCATCTTGAGGATGAGACAGAAGATACAGTAGATCTACTTAACTCACTTGTTCATACATAAATCATATATAAAATTTGCAATACACAGATTCTTTCCATGTATCTCACCAGTTCTCGCTGGTCGTCCTGCACCAGATCCATCTTGTGGATGAGACAGAAGATGCAGTTGATCTACTGAACTCACTTGTTCATACATAAATCATATATAAAAATTAGGAGAAATTCTCAGATTATTTCCATGTATCTCACCAGTTCTCGTTGATCATCCTGGACTAGATCCATCTTGTGGATGAGACAGAAGATGCAGTTGATCTACTGAACTCACTTGTTCATACATAAATCATATATAAAAATTAGGAGAAATTCTCAGATTATTTCCATGTATCTCACCAGTTCTCGTTGATCATCCTGGACTAGATCCATCTTGTGGATGAGACAGAAGATGCAGTTGATCTACTGAACTCACTTATTCATACATAAATCATATATAACAATTAGGAGAAATTCTCAGATTATTTCCATGTTTCTCACCAGTTCTCGCTGGTCGTCCTGGACTAGATCCATCTTGTGGATGAGACAGAAGATGCAGTTGATCTACTGAACTCACTTGTTCATACATAAATCATATATAAAAATTAGGAGAAATTCTCAGATTATTTCCATGTTTCTCACCAGTTCTCGCTGGTCGTCCTGGACTAGATCCATCTTGTGGATGAGACAGAAGATGCAGTTGATCTACTGAACTCACTTATTCATACATAAATCATATATAAAAATTAGGAGAAATTCTCAGATTATTTCCATGTTTCTCACCAGTTCTCGCTGGTCGTCCTGGACTAGATCCATCTTGTGGATGAGACAGAAGATGCAGTTGATCTACTGAACTCACTTATTCATACATAAATCATATATAAAAATTAGGAGAAATTCTCAGATTATTTCCATGTATCTCACCAGTTCTCGCTGGTCGTCCTGGACTAGATCCATCTTGTGGATGAGACAGAAGATCCGAGCCTCGGGAGAGTTCTGCAAGATGGCCTCCAGACAGGACTGGTAGTAGTGCATGTCCTTCTCCAGCTCCCGACTCTCCACGTCAAACACGTAGATCAACACCTCCACATTCCGGAATATGTTGTCTCGCTGGCTGGCAAAGTAGTTCTCCATGAATGCCTCCTGACTGAAAGATAATGAGAAATGTCAATTTAGATATCTTGCAGAGTGTGAAAGGGCCTTGAAGAGTAACTAAAAAACTGATTTGTCAATGGGAATGGCAAGTTTTAAACAGACCCTTTATAGTCGGCTTACCGGAACATAGAGCAAACATTACAAAGTAACAGGCTTCCAAAACCCTTGTTTCATGCCCTTAAATTGCCAAAAATTGTAAGAATCACAATTTGTACACAATGGAAATAATCAGCGATTAACCACTGGTCACTTTTCATAGTCTATAAAGACGATATTATATGAGTCCATGACATTCTATGTTCATCATTAATGACAGAAGTGCTTTGATATAAGTATTGAAAAATAAAATAACATCAATTATCGTAACGTCCAAAGGTAGGACTGATTAAACTCACCCTCCACAGTCCCAGAGGTTCAGCACGAGATTGCCCAGGAATCGGACGTGAGAGTGTTCAACATCAACTGCAAACAGAAAGCACCTTCATCAGCGCTCAAGACAAGCAGCGTATCTGCATATTTTACCCAATAAATCCTTAAAAACACCAACAACAGCAACACGTTTTAAGTTAAGAAATTGCTACCACAAGGAATCCTGCTACGCAAAGGTTTATTGGTCCTTATCAAATTTTGTGAGTACAGGTATTTGATGCAAGACTCAGGGTAAATTTATCCCTGCAACACCTTAATCAAAATATTGAGAAAAAGGCATCGACAATAACACATCTAACATTGTGACATGTAATTAATCAGAGTTTCAGAGGTAGAAACCTTATATTTAGACTTTTGAACAAATGATACCATCTTTTTATTTGGAATTTCACTATTTGGACATTCAAACCAATTACCTCTGAGTCAGTAACATCTCATGACAAGGTAAATAATAATGTTTGTGTGTAATGTATTTATCATTTCAGTAACGCCTTCCGTAATCAAAAACAACACATGACATAACCCACCTCATCAGAATTTTATATCCACAAAGCTTAAAAAATAACCTGGTATCAGTCAAACAACAGTAGTAGCATCTCTGACCAGATATAAGGGTAGACGATATAAGGGTATTTTAGAAGCTTTGTAGATAGAAATACAATGTATGTGGGTGAGAGAGACACAAGACGTACTAGTGGCACCAAGGCGGTGGGTATCAGTCAAACAATAATCTTTGTATCACTGATATATACGAGATATATATACCAAATATAAGGGAAGAGTGTGTAAGGGTATCTTAGAAACTTTGTAGATAGAAATTTGTGGGTTAGAGAGACACAAGACCTACTTGTGGCACCAAGACGCCGGGTATCAGTCAAACAATAATCTTTGTATCACTGATATATACGAGATATATATCAGATATAAAGGAAGAGGGTGTAAGGGTATCCTAGAAGCTTTGTAGATAGAAATCACTGGGTGAGAGAGTCACAACAAGACGTACTTGTGGCACCAAGGCGGCGGGTATCTCGTGCGATGTAGTTGGCGAAGATGATTGATCTCATACTGGTCTTCCCTGATCCACTCTTACCCATCAACAACACCTGCAGATTAAATAAATAAAACTCATGAGTCATCGTTTGTTATTGACAACAATGCAATACACTTGGCTATCACTTCAAGTGCAAACTTCCAAATTATGAAGTTCTATCAATAAAATTCATGTTTTGTTTGCCTGATTTGTTATTGACAATTCATGTTATTTCCAATTTTCTTACGCATTCTACTTGTGATAATTACAACCAAAAATATAAATGTAAAATTAACCAATGTCAATACAGATGTAGGACAAGTGAAAACTCTAAACTATTGATATAAATTTTGATACATAAGAGCCTACAGTCGGTAAAAACATAAACATTAAAAAGTGAAGCCATTGGCACTATGAGTGTGAAAGCCTTGCTTCAACATTACAAAGCATTGTTGATTATTCTTATCCTTAGTCATTTGTAATTGTTAGAATATTCTATCAATGCAAATAGCTTTTACAATTATATAAAATTAGCGAATTTCCCCCTGAATTCCCTTAAAATTCAAAATGGTGGACTGGAGGTCATAGAATAGTCACTTTAAAAAGATCTCTACATTTGTGATGTTGCAGCTAGGTGATAAAATGACCTTAGAGTAATTGAAGGGTTTGAATGACAGGGTATCAAAAACATCAATTTCAAAACCTGATGTGACACGATCGAAAACCTGACTCACTAATGATTGGCAAGTTGCTGATGTGTCAATGATGTGTAAATTATTAAAAGCCAGGTATGTTTTCAACATTTGTCAAATCATCATATTTTCAAAAGACATGTCAAAGCTTGACAGATGACTAATTGACAGGTAAGTTTTCCATCTGCAACCAAATTTTGTCAAACCAAGGCTCTTCTGTTTATAATAACATGTATTTTCTTCGAAAAATAATTTGGTTGCAGACTCATTTGACAGTTGTAAATCCTAAAAATAACCCCAGCTGAAATAGGTTTCAGTTTTAATTTTTTGAGTAAATTAAATTAGGGTATATGTCTTGTTAAAATCAATCATATAAAAGTCAAGTCAAACCTTGACAGATGACAGATGCAACTTATCAAATTACAACCTAAAAAGCCACAGAAAGAGAAAATTCGATGACTAGTTTACTCCTCAGTCAAACAGAGAATTTAAATGCAAACAAATACTGACATTAAGGCCACACAAACGGTATTTACCTTCTTCTTCATCTTTGTAATTAGTTGGTTTAGTAATCACAGTGGCAATAAATCTAAATTATGTTAAAACAAAATATGTGTTGACTCCTCCACAGCAGTCACATTCACTTCCGGTAAAATCACATGACCGGCGCAAATATTATTGCGCTGCAGACTAGGTTCCATACACGTAGACTTTCTCTGTCTCCTTTTGAGATCGTTAATGAAAAGGTCCTTCTTGCTTTTCGAAGTACAATCTTTGGAGTAAGATGCTTAAATGATTTGATAATATTTATACTATAGGATGAATATGTAACGGGACGGTATTAAAAAGAAACGATTTAGTGTGTTATTGTTCATTATTTGGGTTGTATGAGAGACACTTTTGAAAGAGAAGGTGTACATTCGCTGATTGCATTTGCAAGACATAAAATGTGGATGTCATTGGTTGGTGTATTTGGTAGCGGAGTCATGTAAGTGTGACCATGGTATATGAACACGGTATAGTTGTACTGTTCTTTTCTTGAACAATAAGGACAATTCTTATGGATGAACAACTTCTTTAGGCCTATTTTGTGTAAGCGACGTTTCGACATATATTATATTCTAATTAATGTCATTGTCAAGCAAGGGATACATGTTCAAAAGATGGAGCAAATATATACATGCTTTGCGATGGGTTGTTTATACAATAAATAAGCTTGATGTACAATGCTGTGAAAAGAGAATGAGCACTGTTGATTGGATGTACAAAAAAGATTAGGGGAGACCAGGGCAAAGCGCGCCGTCGGGGCAAAGTGACTAAGCGTTATTTCTCCTTAATGATCGACAGATGGCGTGGTTTGTCATTATCAACCAATGCAAGTTAACGTTAAGAAACGTTGTGATCGACGTTTGCATCGTAAGCGTGAGTTGGAGACTAACCAGTGCAAAAAGTTGAAAAAACGACATTTTTCTTTAACAAAAAAATATGTCCGAATTCCAATATTTTACATAAACATAAAACACAACATTAAACTCTAGGGCACCTATTACACACAAATATATCATCTATTCATTAAATGAGAAAATTTGCAATTCGTTGCTTTAATTATTTTATATGATGTAAAAATCGAATGCTACCCTCAAAGGGGCAAAGTGAGCCGGGGGGGAGCGCTTTGCCCCGAGTGATCTAAAATATTTATTTATGGTCAACACATATTAAATAGTTTCAGAGTTGTCAATTAATACTAGAAGCAAATATAGTAAAATAGAATTGTTATTTTCACTCTATTGTTTTCCTATATTTTTAAAAAAATTGGCATTAAAATGAAGTATAAAAATATATTATAGGGTTTATGTTTCATTTAAAAACACATATATTTTCTTTGATTTTTAATATCAGTTTGACATTCATCATATATTTTGTTTTATCCCTAACCAATGAAGAAGATAGGCCGTTTGGGCAAGTCCGACAGAGATTAGATGTTTGTAAAATGTTAAATTTGCCTTTCAAACCAATCAATTTCTTTATTTCTTTCAAATATTTGCTGGTTTCTGATAATAAATGAGTTGAATTGTCAAGACTCCCATTGTCATAGAAATTTGTAAATAGAAATCATGTAAGTTTTTGGATAAGAACTTCGAAAATATAGGTCCATGACATATAAAAACATATTTTGTCCTTCTTTGAATACTGAGCTAAGATTTTTTTAATTTGTTTAGTTTTCATAAGGGTGCCTGTGAGCTGCATGGCACTTTTAAAAAAAATGTTTTGTATGGTAATGGCTTATTATAGGTGTTTGACATTTCACAAGTGTGTTTCTTTTCGCATGGGGCACTTTGCCCCAAACTACGGGGCAAAGTGCACAGCCTTTGTCGAAATACATTTTCGTTAATATCTCTTTATGCAGGCGTGGTAGGTTAAAAAGCATTTTGTCATACATTAGTTTATCTGATGAGAATTAGAGACATGCTGGAGGTTGCATTCTAAACATGTTGATATGCCCAGGAAACACGCTTATATGTTAGGGGGCGCGCTTTGCCCTGGTCTCCCCTAAGTTGATTGGAAGCCAAATATATAGATCGGTTTTTACAAGGGAAGATGTTGATGTACGTTGATTGAGTAGGAAAGTAAGTTTATGTTTATACAAAGTGCAAAGGGTCGACCCATAGATCGAACGCCGTATTTTATATTTTCTAGAGCCGCCATTGCAAATGATTATTGTTAGCTTTGTAGCGCATCAATAATATATTGAGCTGGTATAGAGAGACATCAAATAATAGATTTATACGATGAGTGAGTCATTGTTTAACGCTGCTTGAACAACATCTCTGCCATGAGTGGCGTGAGTTTTATACGGTCACCCCCTGAGTGATCTAAAATATTTATTTTTGGTTAACAGGTTAGTTTTGAGGGTAATCAAATATTTTTCTTCAGCAAATATCGTTGCCGAATGACGAAAAGTATCAGTTAGATCCACATTTGTTTTTGTTATTCATTTTATAAGCTCTCCGGCAAAAGAAACTTATCACTCAATTCAAATTACTCTCACAGTGCTCCATATATTTTTTTACGTATTGGATATTTACTCTCTGTTTGGTTACAATTTAGTAGAGTTGATTTTGATAGTGTACATAGTAAAACTGTACTCCTCTTATTCCAGACATTTGGGTATTTCATATGAGAAATTAGATTGTACTCTGAACTACTCTCACGATTTAACAAGAATGGGTATTCATGGCATTTCTCTGGACATAAACATCTTGTTTACAATGTTATGACGCACTTGAACATGTTAAGAGCAATTTGTTCTTGTAATATTTCATTTTTGAACGAATTAATTATTCATTCTCGTCAACCAATGTCTAAAACAGTGAACATAGGAAAATGTAATTTGACCTTTAGTGCGCTTCAGAATTTCAAAGTTGGGAGGGATTGAAAAAATCATTGCAGAATGATATCATAACTATTGGATAGAAAACATTAGATGAGACCCAAATTTGCTCGAGACAAGGGGAAGCTCATAAAGAAACATTGTCTAATCAAAATTAGGATTTTTATCAGTCACTTAATGGCTTTTTCAGTATACCTGTTAGAATTTAATCGTGTCCTCTTCATAAAAGGGAGGATGTTGTTTGACTGAAGCGTGTTTTTTTGTAAGACTATAACTCAGTGTTCTTCAATCAGTGACAAGTCACACGATCTTTACAATCGCCGTTAATCGTCGAGGTGTAAGGATATAAGTTTAGATAGTATTATAGCCATATTAGCGGCATTGAGAGACTGGCCAATGTGCATGTCCTGCAATACAACGCTCCCTTGTACAACATGGCCAGCACCCTTCTAAACTTTCCTTTCGCCATTTACCATGTTTTAATCTGATTTATCTTATACCATCTGATTACCATCGTCTTCCGACGATGAAATGAAAGAACACGCTATATCCAGCTGATGTTACGAGTGATAGGCACAGCTGAATGAGGGTTATTTCATGTCTTTAGAGCTAACTGAACTACGTTTTAGTTTCAAAGCTATATCTGTTAATGCTTTTGAAAAAGAAGCCTTTCAAAAAACGATGTTTAAAATCTCAACTAGACCAGCTAGGATAGTGAAAATGGTCCCTTTTCTTGATTTTAAACAAAACTTACAGACAAAATGCATGAACAAATTAAATTCTAACAAGGTTTTTTATATTGATACATCTGAAATTTATCAAATTTATACCCCTTGAACACTCATACAATATAAGTAAAACCATTCAGAGGCGGGGTAGTGTACACGGGGAGATTTTCTGCCTCAAGCTTGGTTTTATGCGACGAGCCGAAGAGATAGAGATTCTTACATGAGGTAGGATAATTATAAGTATCATACTTTGATGTTTGAAATTTTGGGTACTTCTTCACAACTGATGTGTCTATCACAACAGTTTGTAGTCGCATTCAATTTACAACAGGATTTTGTTTTGTACTCTTTTGTAAAGTTTGTGTAGTTTCTTTTGCCCCTGAGTGTGTAGAAGACAATAAACAAATGTTCCTTAGTAGTAGAGTTCTTATTCACCGAACATTTCGCTTCCATCATTCACCTACTTATCAACCACAACCTTTATTCAATATATAACCGTATGAACTTTTCATTAAAAGCTTGATTTAATGACATTTGATAAACAACAAAGCAACATATATGATAAAAGATTTATCATTCATGAAACAACCAAACATGTATCAACAAACAATTTCAAGTGTTCTGTAATGTATGAATGATATTAATCTTGAGGATCTCCTGCTGTCAGTATCAAAGAAATACTCAAATCAAAGACTAACATATTTTATGGCAAATATCAATTGATAAAAACAGGAAAAATTTAATTTAAATGAAAAACCATTTTAAAAAGTATTGTCAAGATAGGAGTAAAGAAATATTCATCCAACTTTACTATGTAGTTGGACTGCAATGGCACAGTGTACTGGTAATATTTATTTGGCAATATTAATGGTTTTATACTACTGCACAAGCTAGTGTAACAATTCATAAATACCATCTCAATGTTTGCAAAAATTTCATGTGATATTCAAGTGCATCCATGCAATTTAAGTTTTGGCAATACATCAGGATATCTATATCACCAGGGTGATACAATAAGCCAACAAGAGACAACATCTTTCTTGAAATATGTCTTCCCATGTTAGTTAGATTTTAACTTTAACATACAGAGATTTTGCATGAGTGAAATTGAGAAAGACCATGATCTAGCGCCTTGTTTCAGCTGTAGAGAAGTTATCAGTTAACAGTAAGGGGATAAATCTATATAACATTTCTGTTAAAGGCATAACACTGTATCAGGCTAGAACTATCACTATGGAATTATTAACACTGTATGATACGGTTGTTTTAACATCTTATCCTGTACGGGTCCTCACTTGGAGTGATAGTAGGGTCTCAAACTGATACAAGATGAGATATGAAACTCACATAATAGTTATGTTTTTATCTACTTAATCCAGATATGTCAATGAATAGACCTACTCAGTGTTATCCCAGTGATTTCACAGAAAGTTGATAACAAAATATGAGATTGTGTTGTGAAAATAATGCAAATATGAAAAAGTTCATAACAAGTCATTAAAAATCTTCATTTCTAAAACAATGCACAGTTGAGCAGCAATGCTTGCTGTTCCTATCGCTGATATTTAGTCAAGAGAGTATGCAAAAACTTAAATAGGAAAAGTACCAATATATTTCAATACTTATCGCAATACACTTGTCTGTATTACAATATATTTCAGTATTGAAATGAGGAACAATACCCATCCTTACTGAGTATCAGTATTTTGACTCCAGCTTCTAAAGTAGAATTCTTATCTATACGATATGAGATGTCCCTACTTTAAATAACAATACAGCTTCTTGAATGTATGCAAGCCAGTGGCTCCTACGTCACTGCATATAGTTCTGTGGCAGCATATTCAGCAGCATCTCCTGTGGTACAGGCTCGTAGTCCACATACACAACCCTGTCCTCAATGATGTTACCACTCTCATCCAGCCTCCCTATCTGTTCCGCCACCACAAACTCATCATCTACAGAGAGCACCTGTTCCTCAATTACCTCCCCCTGCAGTTGTCTCCCTTGATTGGGGTTGAGGGTTTGGAATGCTCGAGCAACTTCCTCTGACTGTACTGCCAATCGATAAACTCTCAGAACCTCATTGCTCTGTTGTGAGTGCCGATCATGATGTTCATCCTGAGGGGGTGTGACTGAGGACGCTTCAGGTAAGATGGTCTTAGAAACAGCAACCTGAGGACTTGAAGTCTGATCAACTGGAGTGTGAGGTAAATGAGTTGTAGAGGTGACACCTGAATGCTTCTTTGTACATCCTATATGTTGCTCTTGTGATTTTAAATGTGATATAGATTCTGTTCTGTGAAGCATAGACTTATTTGAATCCGTTGTGGATGCTTTGTTCTTAGCTGTTAGGGATTCAGTTGTTTCACAGTTTTTCTTCTCTGTTGCCGACTCCTTCTTCGGTGGATGTTTAGAGACAATCATTACAGTCTTCCCCTGGCTGTAAAGCCTCTTGAGAGCTAGTTGAGCCTTTGCTGGTAGATCATTGATGCCTTTAACCTCACATTGTACTACCATCTGGACCATTTTGTCCTCAACTGAATTGCAACGAATCTCAAAATCCACATCTTCATTCATGCCATGGACGACCTTGATGTGATTCTCCAGATCGTGTTCATGCATGAACCTCTGAGGACATGTTAGACAATTGTTTGGGAAGACACCATGGTGCACAGAGGAGAGGACGTGATCAACAAGTGAATTGTGAGTGGGGAACTTCTCGGGGCAGTGAGAGCAGGAGAGGTGGTGGTCCTCATCCTCCGTCTTCACTCCAGGGTGGTCCTGCAGCATGTGCTCCAGCAGCTTGTGGGCCTTGTTGTGAGTCTGCTTGCAGATGTAGCACTGGTGCACATTCAGGGAAAAATGGAAGGATAAGATGTGTTCATTGAAAGTATTCTTCAGCACGTAGGAAGCCCCACAGTAGGGGCAGCTCAGTTTGTATCCCACATTATGTGTCGTGTGTCGGTGGTACTCGAGTTCCGCTCTGGTGTTGAATGTCAGTGAACAGTCACTACACCTCTTTAACTTTTGAAAATCAACTCCATGAATCTGTCTCATATGTTTTTTTAGGTTGGCCTGATCGAATTTATGTCCACACAGAATGCATTTCTTGACCTCATTGGTACGAGACAGGCCTTCATCTGTTTTTCCAAAGATTGAGGTATTTTTAGCCTTCTTTTCCTTCTTGTGCACTTGCTTCACATGTTTCCTAAGGTAAGTGCCAGTCACATACGAGGCTCCACAAATATCACAAGCATAGTTCCTGATGTTGTCGTGCTTCCCTTTCATGTGATTCTCCAGTGCCTCCTCGCTCTTGAAGATTCCAGGACATTTATGACACAAGAACTGCACACCCACATGGATTCTCTCAATATGCTTCCTGAGAGTTTTAATTTGGGAAAACACCCTCTTACACGTTGGACATGTCCGTTTGTCAACCTTGTTCGATCTTCCTTTAACTTTTTCAGGATGGTGAAAGTTTGTGTGTGTTCTCAGGCCATCTTGGCTGTAGAAGATGGTGTCTTTCTGACAGAACTCACATCTGATTCCCTCCTTCCTCTGAACTTCTCTAGCATACTCCAAGTATCCTGGCATGTCTTGGTGCGTGAACCGGATGTGATCATACAGCGCAAAGTTCGTCACTGTAAGTTTCAGGCAGTATTTGCAGGTGTATTTGTACTGAGTGTGGAGAGAGTCATCATTAGCAACCCTTACAGTCCGGCCTTGCTTTCGAGCTTGAGCAGTCTGAACAGGTGCTTCAACAGATTCAGCAGGTGCTTGATGAAGCTTGGCAGGTGCTTGTTCAGACTGGATTTTCTCTGGTTTCTGCAACCTAAGCACTCTGCAGTTGAGCTGTACTCCAGCACTGTTGAGAGTGGCTTCAACCGTCACGGGGGGCAAGGATTCAAAAGTCACTTCTTCAGGATCACCAACAGGGGTTTCTGAAAGGATTCATAAGTGGAATGTGAGATGACAGAATACAAATGAATATGAAAACCTTCAAAAGCTATATTTGAGATTGAACCATCAGAGAGACATCATAGAACTTGGCAGTGTATGCATGGTATTAGGATACATCTAAATCTCACTTCTCAATATAAAGAAGTTGATTATTGCTACAGATGTTAGAGTTAAAAAGATATGAACTAATTTGCTAAAGTTTTTATCACTGTAATTTAACCAATAAGAGTTAAACTTCTCTTCCTCCATTAAGATAAGAGTCTATTAATTTCGTCCAGTCTCTTTCCGGTGAATTTAAATTTAATACCAAGTACATCAAATTCACCCGTTATCCATTCAATATTGAGATCTTTACATATTTTATCAATAGATTTAGCTTTTGCTCCAATCCAAATCTAAATTAATTCTCAAACCAGACATTTTGAAGAAATCATCAATTGTGGCAATAGCAGCATTTGAGCTGTCTTCAGTCCCATCAAGAAATAATTCTGTATCATCAGCATATTGATAAAGCTTATATTCAATGTCATTACCCGGTAATAGTAATACCTTTGATTTTGTCATCATTTCTAATCATACAACCAAGAATCTCAGCGACAAATAGAAAAAGATAGGGAGACACCTTGTCTACAGCCTCTTTCATTGGGGAAAAATTAAGATAAGTGGCCATGTTGAATAACACATGAGGTAGTGTCACAAGTCAAAACATTTATCCATCTAAACACTTCAGGTCCGAAGTCAAATTTTTGTAAAACTTCATTAATGAGATCAAATGCTTTTTCAAAATCAATTAAGATTAAGAGACCAGAAATGTTTATTCTCACTTACTTGTAGTAGCCGAACCTTCATTACCATCGCTCTAAAGTGACAACAGTGTTAAATATTTTTAAAACACTGATACAGAGAAATTTTTTATTTTAGAACAAGTCAAATCAGTACAAAAAGTTTGACCCACAGTTTTTTCTTATGTGCGGGTGCTTATTGACAAGCAGTTTTGTATGCTAAGTTCAAACAATGAGGATGAACAGTACTATACCTGCGGATATGTCTGGAGCTGTATCAGACCTCGCGAGACAAGCTTTCTTCAGCCCAGTTGTCATGGCTTCTGCTAAACTTGAGATGAGCGGAATCTGCAAATGAAATAAAATTTTGGTTGAAAGTCAGCTTTTGTACCAAAGACCTTTCCTTGAGGCTACACAAGATGATTATCCTCTTCATTGAAGTTGTTAAATAAATAGTTGTTTAGAAAAATCTAACCATAAATCATAAAATAAACGTTAAACAGATGCTCTTTCACTAGAGATTACTGATATTACTTTCAAACTGATAGATATTGTTTACCCAACTGACGACTTTTAAGTCGGCTGTAGTTTCTGTAGTTAAGCCATGTGTTTACGTTTCTAAAAGTTGAAAGTCAAATTCCCAATGAACAATACATTATTACAATATTTATAACTATTTCTAGTGTTAACTGAATATAAAGATTTTAACTTTAGATTTGGCTTTCCTGTTGGATTAATCAATTTACCTCCATGTCAACATGGGGAACTTGCTGCTCCTCTACAGCCTCGTTCTGACCTGCATCAGCCTCATTCTGAATACCCCAAGTCGAGGTGATAACGAGGTCCTGGAACACAAATAGTGAAATAAATAAATTTCTTATTTGAAAGTGAAAAAGCCTAACATGCAATTTTTTATTTAAAATCAAGTGAATGAATTGTATGGATAAATTGTTTATATTCAACTGTTCAACAGTGTTTATTTATTCTTTAACAATAAAACTTCAACATCATGTTTTAATCTTATTACCAGTAATCTAAATATCAAGGACCCCTAAATGCTCTTAATACAAAAGTGAAGGTAAATCCCTGATTTAAATTAGATGTTGATACATTGAGAAACAT
This sequence comes from Steromphala cineraria, assembly GCA_916613615.1. Taxonomy (NCBI): domain Eukaryota; kingdom Metazoa; phylum Mollusca; class Gastropoda; order Trochida; family Trochidae; genus Steromphala; species Steromphala cineraria. The sequence continues at coordinate 2,163,545 of OU744734.1, forward strand.
TTATTCAGACTGACATTTGACAGATGAAGAGATCTTTAAACGGGTAGGGGTTAACCTATCTTAAAGATCAGCCACACTGGCAGATCCAGGAATTTTTAAAGAGAGACAATCTCACATATTAAGACTGTAGGTTGATTTGTCTAATTGATTTTCTAATAACGTCCAAGCTGAAACCACCCCTACTTGGTCAGACACTGACAGTACCTCTGTTTGCAGCTGCTCATTCAGAGTTGTCTCCCTTTGGCGAGATGTTGACTCATCTCCTGATAAAATAGAAAAAGCATTTAATAAGGTAGAAAACAAAGGCTACAATTCTTTTTTTTTCTAATATACAATACAGCATTTACTTTGATTTTCAGGCAAAAATATGCAACGATACGTATCACAATTCTCTAATACAACTTTATATAGTCACACCTCTAAAAGAGTGTACTGTATTTCCTCGGCCCCCGGCGTCTATTTTTTCAGACCCGCCTTTACCCACGACGTGTATTCGAGACCTGGCGTCTATTAAAGGCCAGCGTTTATTTATATTTAGTAGGGAATAAACATGTATAGATGGTGTAAATGGAGAATACTTTATTTCACTTCAATTACAGAAGCATTAATCATTTAACTTATCATCGGACGTCTATTTGAGACCTGACATCTTTTTTAGGCTCAAAGCTTTTTCGAGGCCCGACGTCTATTCGAGGAAATAAGGTATACCTGGAACTGTCCCACCGTCTTCCCGCAGGTAATCATGGTCGACAAAAGCCACCGAGCAGTCTCCTTCCTCTCCTGTTAGAGATCGAACAAACTGCTTCCTGTCTGCAAAGAAAATATCTTTAATAATAAGTCATCAGTAAAGGCATCACAGTCACCATATGAAAGAATTGTATAACATTGTATGAAAAAAGCTTCAAAATCAGCCAGCTCAAAAGTTGTATTCTGTACATTTTAATCGTAAAATATAAAAAAAACCCTTAAAAGTTACCAGCCCAGACCAAAAGTAATCATGAACCGTGCTAGCGAACAGGCGTTATCTGATAAACAGGCTATGTATGAGTTGTCATATTGCCAGATCTTTAAATACATGTATGTGCTCATTTGAAAATATTTGATGATTTAGTAACTTTAACTATAAGAATTTGAATATCTAGTACAGAAAAGTGGTCTACTTTCAACAGGGGTAACTAGGGAAGAAAAGACTCAGGTAAATGTCTTTGGGAGGTGAAAGGTTTAAACTTGGACTCTATTGTTTCTAAGGGAGGGTATTGCAATTAATTTCTCTATAGTGCCATATTACAATACAAGAAAGCATATTGCAATACATTTTGCAATATGCTATTGTTAAAATTTGAGATTTGATTGCTTTCTTGGCTAATTAAAAGCACTCAGGATTGCTTTCGCATTGTAATCATGTTCTGATGTCAACAATTTGAAATTGAGCTAAATCTATGACTGGTTAACCCCTGTGAACATGTGCTATTGTCACTGTGAATGTCAACACTTTACATACAACTGTAATGATTTTTTTTCTTGGGTTACAAAACAATGCAATTCAAGACAGTGTGATAGACTATTTTGAATAATTTCAGAATTGTACCAGTCACTTCATGGTGTTTTCATATTTCAAAACAACGATAAATTGATTACACTGTACACCCTTAACTTATCCCAGTGTTCTTTCTGATGCGATCAGCTGAGGGGTCATTTTGACCTTTTCTGAGCTATTTGGACCCTTTTTCTATGGTAGTATGCTACTTAACAAATTTTAAGGGACACCACACAAAATTAAAAGTGTGGGCAAATTTCTCCAGGATCCCCTTTAGGAAGAACACTATATCCCATACCATGTTTCCTCAGCCATCGATCCCGTCTTCTCTTGTAGATGGCCTCAGGAATTCTCCTCAGGATCTGCGGTTGTGGGATGAAGCTCAGGTGAACACGAGGGTAGTCTGACAATGCAAACGGACCAAGCAAGACAGTTCCCTCAACTCCTACCTTTGTTCCCTGTATATAGTAGTTGTCCTTGGAGCACCTCAAAAGGTCAGTGGAAGAAATTATAAATTTCAGTAGATCTATTTCTTTTCCCACTTTCAAATTGACATAGGACTTCTTGTGGATAAAGGTGCTTGGAAAAAGAACACTTAATTCAGGAATTCTTATCAAGTCCATCTCATCTTCATAATCCTTTTCAGAGTCTGAAGAGGAGCTTTCTGATTGGTCAGCTCCATCCAATTGTAGTGTACCCTTCAAATTGCCAGTTTTAGTTCTGCTGTCAATTTTCTTTGGGTTGGATGTTTTGGTCATTGTATCTTGAAGTGATTTCAGCTTCATGCTCAATGTATTATTCATATTTGAAATCATGTGACTATTATCTTCTTTCATAGTACTATTCAGTCCTGATTGAATGGTTTCTAATTTCTTACTGAGTGAAGACCGACAATGTTTCCTATGTGATTCATACTTTCTAATATTGATAACAATCGGAATAGCAGCAGCATCTGACATAGGAACAATCTCAAACTCCTCTGGAACATTCCCCGGATCCATCTCAACACCCTTTGAAATGTTTGTGTAAAAGTAAACTGGCTCAACCTTTTCGTCACCTTCAGCGGAGGAAGCAAGACAATATGGCGATGGTTTCCCATCACAATGCTTCTCTCCAGCAACTATTTTCATGATTCCTGTACTTCTCATCAATGGTATAATGGAAGAGTCGGTGTTGGTTGAAATTTCTTTCTCTTTCGTCCTGTTTAATGACATTTTTTTCCTGCTACAACTCTGAACTGGCGCTTTAGTCAGAAGAGGATTTACACCAGACTTTAGCTTGCCTGGTTTTGGTAAAATCTTTCTCAGTCCATAAAGGTTTTGGATACCTTCATTCTCAAGGTTATATTCATCTTGTGAAGTCTTCTTATTGGTGATGTTTTCAGGCCCGGAATCTTCTCCGCCACTGTTAGGATAAAAGTCTTCATCCTCTTCAACGTCTTCTTCCTCCAGTGCAGACCACTTTCTTTCTGAAACTCTTGGTCTCAATTTAAAACTGACTTGTTCTTTAGTATCATCAGTACTTTTGATATTTTGACTTGGCGATGTTTGTTTTTCATTTGGATTTATATTTAACTGACTTTTATTTGTTGTTTTCTGTATTTTCGACCTTGGACTGAGAGATTCTTGGTCAATTAATGCTCGCACAAAATCTCTTTTTTGTGATCTTCGAGTTCTGGATCTAATGGTGCTGGTTTGAGAAGTCTCTCCAATTTTTTTAGATATGACATTTTCATCTTTCACAGAATACTCACTTTCTGACCATTCTTCAAAAGTAAATCTGACAGATTTTTCCTTGTGTGAAAAATCGCCAGAGATATTTAAACTGGCAATCTTATTTTGACGATCAAAAATTATTTGAAAGTCAGTTGTTTCATCACTTGAACTTGAAGAAACGATACCTCCCTTTCCTGTGCCACTCGCTGTAAAGTATCTTACATTCGAATTTGTTCGATGTGTCAAACTCTCGAGGAAGTCGATTGGAAATGAGAATTGTACTGTTTCTATAACCATGGCTGTCAAATTATCATTACCAACTGACTTCAAGTTCTTCAAGTTATAAAACCACTTTCGGTCACGACTTATCAAACGCCATTTCTGACTGTCGCCAGCACCCTTTCTTCCTTTAGGGGGAGGTCACTCTATTATGCCTACCGCTAAAGAAATCATCAATATCGACTGAGGTGTTATTAATTTCAAATGCCGACAAGAAAATGCTATTGCTAGCTTAAATATATAATAAATAAGGTGGCAATACCCTTACATAAGCATACTAAAAAAGGGATTAAATTTCATCCACAATAAAAACTAAGAAAAACATTGTTTTCAGATTTGATCTAACACTTCGCCGCTAGGTGTCCTTCCGTGAACTGAAGTCGATAACCGGGAGGTGTTATTGTACGATGTGTTTTTACAGATTTTACGACCGCTTACTTTTTCAACCAGCTTAACAAACTTAAAAATAAATTGAACCACACAATGGGCATAAAGATGTTTCTTCATGTCTCCTTTTCACGAAACTTTCATTGTTTTTTTTAATAAGATTGCAACCCTTGTATCAATCTACTAAAAACTATCTGTAATATTATATATAATTATATATATATATATATATGTGATTTAGGCCCAAATTTCCACAAAATCTAGCTCTGCTGTAAAACTTCAGAAGCCTTTTTAAAATAAGGAAATACGACGGTTTAATTTAATAAAGTGGTGTAAACGTATTTGGTGTAATGTTGCTAATTAATAATTTGACATTAATTAGCAAAAAGGAGCTTTAGAATATCAATATTTTTCTAAATCGAATTTTGTTTTGGTTTTTTTCGGCAAGGAGAATTGCTTTTGTTATTTGGTAATGTACATGTCCTTTGTGAAATTAATGTGTTTTACTCATGAACATGTGCATAACACAACTTATTTAAGAATTGACTTCAAAATTTATTAAGTTCATGGAGGTATAAACTTAAAAACCGCTGTGCAAACTGTGTAAATCCGCGAATATATATATACAGGTATGAACTGATTTCTCTAACAGTGTTCAGCGAATCAGATACCCGCATAACAAATGCAATTTATTTATTAGGTAATAACATCTTACCACTGATTAACGTAATGTCGGACAACCATATGAAATAATTAGGCTATTTGATTTAACGTGTTACACGTAATTCATTATAAAGGGTTTAGCCAGTTATCCTATATAAACCCAATATAAATCCTGGGATATAAGAATGAAATATACTAGACTTGATCCAAGGCGCGTTCTTATACTACATTCAACATTACATTATCCAGAACTAAATATATATCATTATTGCTGTTTATACTGCTAACATTTTAACAATTCCATTGATAACAAATATTTTCATCACGCATGGTTATAACATCTAAATAAAAACAAAAGATTTTGTTTAAATCACTAATTGAAAAAAAAATATTAAAGAAGACTGTCCACAGTCTAAGATATATCGGTGTAGGACCGACTGGACCAATCAACAAGAATAGTAACCCGAGGGACTGACATGGGTAATGTAGGTAAGTAAGAAATGTAGGTAATACACCGAGGTGCAGCCAGAAGTTTCTTATTCCTTTGAAAACACTGTAAAAGGTTTTTTTTTAATCACTTCATTTCTTTTTGAATGGGGTACAGTTTAAAATAGCTTTAAAAGTGACATACATAAAAACAAGATCTTTTAAGTTACAACTTCTAATTGAAGTAAATTACTAACTAAATATTTAGATGGAATGGTTGGAATAATGAAATTGGATTCATAAATGTATAAAAGGTGACAATGCACCGTTAGGCAATATTAAATGAATTGCCACTTTCATAACGATTTTTTTTTAGATCTGTAGGATTGCGGTCTACGAAAGGCATTTAAAAAAAATCATATTACAGAGTACAATTATCCAAAATATGCTCGAGGTCTATAACAGTCTGATTAATATCGACCGTTTTCGGGAAATGAAAATATTAAAATATTATAACGGGAATCGAAATGTTCCTCCGTCAAGGAGTTACCCCTCCGCAAATACCTTAGCGCTAATATACTAATGCGTTATTGCAGTATGATTAAACTACAACTTGTTCTCTTTACATTCGAGCATGTAAATCACAGGCAGTGTACAAACATTCAGTTTCGTCTCACTCGTCCTGATATTACCGCTTTATGGAACTGTTTCTCTTAACTGACCTGTTGATATTGTCAGGGACTATATCACAGACAGCGTGCTAACTATAGAAGCACCAGGTGTCAGATGTATGTTATAATATTCTAGTGGGACAATTGATTGGTGCTAACACGCTAACGCATTTGCTATGATAAGAATACAAGCGTGATCTCTTAATTTGCTAATGAGCATGTGATGAGAGGTAGTGTCAACATAATCAGTATATTACCTCTCTTGTCATTGTAAAACCGCTAATGGTGTAAGTGATAGAGCCTTAATTACTCCCTTAATAAGTCCAGGTCCTTATTCTGTAAGTCTAGTTTGACGAATTATAAAATGAAAAGCCTAAAAAATGAAATAATGTAAATGAAGGTACAAGGTATGAAGGTAATTATTCTAAATATTTAATAGACTAAATTTTAGTTTAATGTATCTAATAAGATACTAGTAGAACAAATGATTTGACATACCGCATAATCTGAGATATTCCGAAGGCATGTACATTTGATACACTTGAATACGACATTGTTCTTGCACTTTTTTGAAAATTTTGTATTTTCAATTATTTACTGACAATTGTATGTAAATGCTAAATGTATTATTTGATAGTATCAACAATCTCATCACACAAATCAATCATCCATAGTCAAATAACAAATTATAAAAATTCACATAAAGTCCACTGGCGGCCATTTTGGTGTGAACACCTTTAATTCATTTTGTGTATGAAAACGGACATTTAGTTTAAATACATAGTCTTTCAAGTGGAACCATTTGTTTTCATTTTCCCGACATCACCTTATATTCCCCTAAAAACGTGCTACTGCCACCTTAAAAAACAAACACGATTTATCCTCTCGTGCTGTGTTTTGTGTAGAAACAAAGAATAATCTAGTGCAAGGATCATCATGGTCCTTGGATATCCCTCCTAAAATATGTAATACTCATATTTGTAGATAACATTCATTACAGCCTTGCAGTTTTATTTGTAAATGTGTATAACAGTACATGAGGTGAATTGTAATCATATCCACGAAGAGTGGTCTTAAAATGGCGACCTTGACGAGAAGTTGTTATATCATGATCACCCGCTGAACAGTTTAGTTTATATAGGAAATTAAACCATGCATCATTTGTAATTAATAAATACTAATTTTCAAGCTTAAACATATCAAGTAAGATAACAAATGCTGCTCATATAATATCTTAATGTTTCCTCGAGAGAATTGGATATTTTGAATTTATTGATATTGTTCCGTTCTGCTTGTTTTGCTTCTTACATTTCTTTGACAACATTTAGTCCCTGAAAAAGAGGATATTTGACTTATTTCATTATTTTAATTTTCGATTAGAAATATATGAAAACAGGAGTCAATACTAGTCTTAATTTCAGCCTAGAACTAAGGCATTTACACTTTCCAACATTTTCTAGAGCTGCACGCTTTATTTGTATCGCTTTAGGGTCTGTATCACAGACTTACACTCACTGTACGGTAGAAACTGTGAGAATTACGAGTATTCATACATTTTTATAATGTCATGATTCATTTAGTTTTGGTGTAGACTTCCACGCATAATTCCCATGTCAATATTGTTAATGGTAACCGGTTTATAAAGTAATGAAGAATGTAACATTGGGAACGCTCTTTACACAATATTTGCCGCCGACTAAAAATCTCTGTCTAAAACTTTTCAAAGGAATTGGTAACATCAAGACAGTCTTTGTAAAGTTTGTAAACTGGTCATAATTAAGTCCGTCGAAGCACCCGAACGGCCAGAAGAGATATTGGCGTCGGTATCAAGTAATGTAAGCAATAAGCCTATCTGCCTCTGACAAGAAAAATGGAAAAGTCTTTCACAAGAACCCTTGCTGTAAAGTTTAGGTTGAGATTCGAACATCCCCCTCCACCTTGAAGTAACTATGAACTCGTCAAGGAACACCCCTCCGCCAATCCATTCGTCGCTGACCATGCTGACTTAAAACCTTGCAATCCGAACCACAGATTGCTACATCGTTTAAACATGGAGTTTGGATTGAATGGAGTTGTTCTGGAATGGTTTGCCTCTTATCTCAAGGACAGATATCAGTTTGTGTGTATAAACGGAGAGAAATCCTCCTATGTGCATCTCACGTATGGAGTCCCACAAGGTTCTGTACTGGGCCCCATCATGTTCACTTTGTACAGCAAGCCTGTCGCCAACGTGATCAAATCAGCAGAAGTTTCATACCATTTTTACGCTGACGACAGCCAACTCTCAAAGAAGTTTAAACCTGACTCACATGATGTTGGGATCAGTAGTATGGAACACTGTATTTCAAATGTTACCTCGTGGATGACAGGTAATATGCTCAAAGTCAACAGTAGCAAAACTGAAGCGATTCTCATCGGTCCACCGCAGAGGCGACAACAAATCTCAAGACAATTCATAATTGCTGATGAATCACACATACCATTTTCAACGGAAGTAAAAAATCTGGGCGTGGTGCTGGATTCTTCACTGAAAATGGAGCGGCATGTTATTAACCTAGTAAGGAAGTGTAATTTTCATCTGAGAAACATCAGTGGTATCAGACATCTACTTACACAGGATGCAGCAGCTACACTTGCTAGATCCCTCATTCTCTCTCGCATAGACTACTGCAACAGTCTACTTGCAGGGGCTTCAGCAGAAGTTATCGCCCGTTTACAGAGAGTCATGAACAACGCTGCTCGAGTAGTCACCAGATCCAAAAGAGACTGTCACATAACACCTATATTAAAGTCTCTTCACTGGTTACCTGTCAAACAGAGAATCCAGCACAAGACCCTGTCCCTAGCGTACTAGTGTGTGCACGGCACTGCTCCACCCTACCTGTGTGATCTCGTACATGTGTACACCCCAAGCAGGACCTTGAGATCAAGCAGCCTCAATCAACTACAAGTCCCAAAGATCAATCTGCAGACTTTCGGAGCACGCTCCTTCGCCTTCATCATTGCTCAGCAATGGAACTCTCTTCCAAAATGTCTGAAGGAGTTGGACTCACTAACTACTTTCAAAAAACACTTGAAAACATTCCTGTTCAATTTTGTTTAGACTAATGTAAGCGCTTTGAGCACATGTCTTGTGGAGTTTAGCGCTATACAAGCATCCTTATTATTATTATTATCATTATAACGCAAAAAATAGTAAAGCAGCCTTTCCAGGTCTTGAAAATTTTAGCAAGTCTAGATGCCTCAGGTTTAGGATTGTTCAGGGTCTCAATTCTAATTTTTTTAAAATCGAATATATAAAAGATGAAATTGGTCTTGAACTCCTTTTTCCAGGGACTATATGTTAGTCTACATTGATGTGACTGTACACTGGTTCTATATCCTCTTATCACAATGCGATCTGAAACCAGATTTACCTACAGGTGTCTGTCGTGGGTCGATAACGTTCATTTGCACCCAAGGTTAAAGAGGGGGCATGTATTGTACGCATGTGCGTCATATACTGTGTGGATTACCAGTAGAGTTTGTAAGAATAAACCTCGACTCTTCAATTCGGATCTCTCACATGGAGTGGGAAGGGTGTCGCAAGTCTTTGTCGGGTATTCCCTTTCACAACAACCTTATTGTAAAGCGCATATGAAAATCAACCTAATTCTTTATTCTCCATTGCACCGTTCTGAAAGAATATGCAAAACATATGTTCTGACAATGGTTTTGCTTTCACTACATGGAATAATAACGTTATTACATACGAAGTCAATATATGACATATGAAAAATCGGCAAGCTGGTCAACTAATCGATGTTTGAGCAAGGGAGTTACTCAAGTAGAAGATATTGTTTATGTATACGAAGTTCCGAATCATATCAGATTTGTTATGAATTCTGTAATTAAATATTCGGTACAGCCGAGCGTGTGAAGGTGAAAGAGAAGCCGGCAAACCAAACGCCAGAGGTGACAGATAGCTTATTACTGGACGCTAGTGGGCTATCCAACATGATCGGGGTGGGATATAAGAATGAAGTACCTGGTGTATAGACTCGGGTGGACGACCCTTACTGCTCTGACGTCACGTTCCAAACAGATTATTTTTATATCGCCGGCGGCGGGAGGGTTAATGCATGTACTATTGTGAAAGAACATGGTTACGGAACATTACGACCACATTGTACATTGACACTTCCTTTCGTCAAGAGAAGTATATGATCGACAGGGCACAATGAGCCCATGTTTACTCTAGATACCAATGTGGGTGCACCGGAATCACCCGTTCAGAATACAGGCTCCTATGTATGCGTTCGGATCAAAGAACGGTGACAGGATCCTGGTAGAATTACCAACATTCAAGGTTCCTCCTCGTTGTCCTGCCGTAACCCGGTTAAGACAGCAGAGTCCAAATAATCTGTGAAAAGTCTACCCAAGGGAACTGAACAAGACCTTTTTACTTGAACAATAGAAAGGATAATTGGATATATATTTGGATTAACGACATTCCACCTTTTAATCTGGTGAATGGTTCATGACACTGTACATTTGAAGAGCAGAAAGGATCATATTCCATAAACAACACCTATCGTCCCTTCGTGGATCTGAAATATTCGAGGAAATGAATTAGGCGAGGGAATATAAGTGGACGGACATATTTCTGAGGATCATAATACCCGTCATACACTTCATGTGATTGAGTGATTGTATAGTGGTTGTTAAGTGGTTGTAAAGGGATTGTAAAGTGATTGTATCAGCACTATGACGGAGGATACTGACCAAAACAAGGGTAAGAAAGGAGACAAGGAGTATTTTAAATGATCGACTTCTTTATTGTAGAAAGTAGCGGCGTTTCGATACAGATCCTTATACCGTTTTCTATACCGAAACATCGCTAATTTCTAGATTATATAAGTTGATCATCCATAACAATGCATATTTTCTTGATATTTTTATATTTCTAAAATGACAGACAGACAGACTTTATTCAGAATTAAAGGCCTCGTGGCCCAGATTACATCAAAAGAGCCGTAAAACAGATACGGTGTGGTGTAAAAAAAAAAAATCATTTAAATATCTGAGTTTTCTTCAAAAAGAGCGCAACATTTTTCAAAAGTGATACATCCTTACTATCTAGTCTAGATATTAAATTATAAAGATTCATTCTTGTAGGATGGTTGATATAATATGAAGGCACATAAAATTTGATGTTCAAAATATGGACATATGGAATAACATGATATTAATCTTGAATCTCTTTTAAACAACAGCGAGTGCAAGTTAAATCATGTATGTTAATATTATCACATTGTCTAAACTTCTGTACTTGAAGATTATGAGACTGACATCTTATTTTAACAATTAACCTCTTAATATCTTTAAGTACAATCAGTGCATATATATGCTTCAGCCTCAAAGACAGACTTATTGACTTATAAAAAGAAAGATAATGTGACTTGTCTAATCTAGTATACCATTCTTGAATATTAATTTCAATACAACGATGCTTAAATCCAGACATGAATAGAGAAACATCTCCAAAGTCTTGATTTACCCACGCATATGAAAATCCTGTTGTGTGTAATAGTGTGCGTACATGGGGTACCCAGTTTCGGCTACCATTTTCATCTTGTTGCTTTAACATTTGATAACATGCTGCAGGATGCCTTGAAGGGTGTAATCGTACCCGGCACCAGTACCTAATACAGTTGCAATAGTATCTAACACATAAATTGTATCTGCCAGTTTCTCCTAAAACAGCTATATTAGAAGATTTTTTACTGATTGATAAATATTTCTTAATAAAATTATTTTGAACCTTTTCAATGGAATCTCTGAAGCAAAACCCCCAGATTTCACTGCCATACAAGGCTATAGGGGCTATCTTTGTATAAAAAATATTCATCACAGTTTTAAAGCCAATGTTAGGGAACTTACGTAACAAACGATAAATAGGGAAAGATGCACGTTGTGCTTGTAAGGCTAATTTTTCACAATTCCTTGACCAAATTAATAGAGATGAAAATATGACACCTAAATATTTATAATAAGTTGTAGCACGTATTTCTTTTTCACCAAAAAAAAACATTTTTCTGTTCTTTTTAAGTAACCACCATTTCTGAAAAAAGACACTATTTGACTTCTCTAAATTAACTTCAAACCCCACATCATACAGAATCGGTTTAATATATCAAGTTTTCTTTATAAATCAATGGGCGAATCGGCAACAAGAACAACGTCATCTGCAAATAGTAATATTCTTATCACTTCAATACATTCATTTATAAATATACCATTACTTTTACTTTCATTCAATTCTTTTGCAAGCTGATTAATGAAAAATAAACAGTAGTGGACTGAGCATACAGCCCTGCCTTACTCCAGACGAAGTGCTAAAAGACTGTGTTCTGCATCGACCTGATCGAATACAGGACAGTACATTAGAATACATGCTTTCCAGTACCTTATATATCTTACCATGAACACCATTTTTCAAAAGAAGATGCAACATTTTCTTTCTGTTTACAAAATCGAAAGCTTTTTTAAAATCTTTGAAAGCCGCATAAAAGCGATGTTTAGGTTTTCTCAAATATTTTTGAACAAGAACAGTTAATGTAAATATATTATCAATAGTAGAATAATTGTTACGAAACCCTGCTTGCCCTTCATACAACAATTGATTACACTCCACAAAGTGGCGCAGTCTAGTTTCTATAATAGATGTGAAAACTTTGCCTATTACACTAAGAAGAGAAATTCCTCTATAATTGTTGGGATTGGATGAATCACCACTCTTGTTTAATGGTAACAACAGACCATATTTCTAAAATGCCTCCCATTCAAAACAAGTGTAAGAAAGTAGGAAGATGTAGGGGACATGTCTTATTTTGATTCTTTATAAATGCATTAATGGCTTCTTCCTGTCTCAGGGTACGAAGGTTACGCTTATTCCACTAATCTGTTCCCTGGGCTCAGAAGCTATACATTAGCTCGCGCGGTATGACTTTGGATACAGCTAATCAAATCATTTTCTCGTCACCTTCTCGATAAAATTTCAATGAGAAAATGATTTGATTGGCTGTATCCAAAGTCTAAAGTAGTTTGGCGGGCAGATGTCACTTCTTTTAAACCAAATAATCTTGTACTTATAATAAGAATCATGTGGGCTCACTCGATATATACTTGTAGATATTTAAGTAGAAGGGAACAGCCAGGTCAATAGCCGCGTCTATAGGTCAGTGAACCGTGACTAAACTATGTCACTGACTCGTGGACTAATGTGAAAGAGCACATACAGATTCCGTTTGATACTGAATACGACGTTTTGACGTAGATTTTATATATCTGTTAACTATACTAACCTGGCAATTCTTGCCAAATTCATGGACATAGTATTGCGCTAGCCACGACCTCATATTAGGCAAGCATTTGCACATATGTATTTGTGACCTAAACGTGGTTTCATTACAATTACAATTTTACATAAACGCCGTTTTAAAGGGGCAGTAGCACGTTTTTAGGGGGGGGGGGGATATAAGGTGATGTCAGGAAAATGAAAATTAATGGTTCCAATTGAAATACAATGTATTTAACATTAATGGAGCAGTAATAATTCAAATATATAACGTAAAGTTTAGCCATGCGATTCCTTTTTGTTACACAAAATGAATAAAAGGTGTATTTAAAATATATAATTATCAAAACACCTTGCTACTGCCCCTTTAAGCCGATGGCAGCAGTCATCAACCAAGTGCTGCTATTCCCAAATGTGAATTGATCAATGACTCATAAAATCCTCTTAGTATTCGATATTACAGCCTGTATGCATTCAAGGAGATCATTTGAGAAAATATGAAGCAAGCTATTATTACATAAATTTATATTTGAATTATATATTGCTCCATTTAGTAAAGTGTAGAAAAGGACAAAAAAATACGAAACAAGGTTATTATGCTTCGAACCCATATTCTTCGATCCAAAGTTATCATTAGTCTTATTTGTAGCAACCATTTGGAGTACCCCTCCCAAACGAAAATCCTGTTTCCACCTCTGTCAATTGGACGTTTCTTTATTTGACTGGTCACGACCCAATCTTACTCGATCCACACAAACAAACTGTCCGGATTTCTCTCCCGCCAATCTTCATCTTAATCATCAACAAGACTTGCACCATTTTCAAATCTATTTTGTGCAAAACTTCTGGTCTTGAAACGTTGAAAGTTCCTTCAGTAATTTAATGAGGATAATAGCATATCACAATTAAGAAGACGTCGTACGTTGTACTTATACGACCGATATTTCAACAAACTTCAACAACTTTTAAATCAATCAATTATTGAGAATGTCTCGAGTAACGCCTTTGCAGATAAGTTGCACATATATTTACTAATGCTTAATAACGATCGGATCCCTTCCATCTCATGTTACAGCAACTGTGCACGTGCGGCGGAAGAGTCGCGTGTCGGTGAGGGGGGACGCAATCGTCTGCGATCTGAGTGACGAGGAGTTCAATCTGTTCCTCGCCATCTCCTTCTGGAAGTTCAACCGCGTCCTGAACGGCCTAGAGACTCTGAAGAACGTCAACGTGAGGAACCACGAGGGCCAGACGCTGCTCATATACACCATCCACACAACTAACGGCACCCACTGCACCCACCTCGTGCGCAAACTCATCACGCAGGGAAGTGACATCAATGCACAGGACATCTATGGACGGACAGCACTAATGTACGCATGCGCAGATGTCGAAAACGACGATGTAACGAGGAATTTGATTCGTCAGTCAGCATGTGACCCGAACTTGGTTGACTGCGAGGGTAACACTGCCCTAATGTTCGCTGTTGCTGCTGATTCCGCAAACTCGGTCAAAATGCTTCTTACTCATCGTAAAATACGTAAAAAGGTGAACGTGAATATTAAGAACAACGTTGGTCTGACCGCTCTGGACATGGCAATAACGCTCAAGTCGGTGGAATGTTGCAAGCTGATAATAAGCAATGCCGGCCATCAACTCTCCGACATCAAGGACGAGGAAGGACTGCACGCGCTCATCGGGGTCAAGGTCACCTCGGAAACATCCGTTTGATTAGAACAGTATTTCTTATCATAGTTATTGCTAATTGTTCATTTATTAATCAATGAAAAGGACCGTAAAGGGTCCAGGAAATTTTTAATTATTTTTAAAACGCTATTAATTTTGTGGTTGAATTTTCTCGGAACAAGTAAGATTTAAGTCAGCACCTATAGTAGGCCTAGTTCGCGGAAATAGAGATAAATTGCTTTTTGGAGATTATTTCTTTATTTGGAATAAACTTGTAGATTAGTTTTCCTTGTATTTCTAATAAAAGGTACTTTAATATTCGCCTAACAAGCATATTTCAGATCGAATAGCTAATCTTATTATGCATTGAAGTATCTCATATTTAATATCGCAAAAGTTGTGGTGCATTGTAAGTCATATTATACATGCATGTTTATTTCTTGATTTTGTTATTTCAAGTGCATATTTAATGAAATGTAAGTCACATATTTTGATTCAGGAAAAAGTTGTAAGCGTTATTATTGTTTTTAGAGTCTTTTCTTTGATTCTTGTACTTGTAATTGTTTGTATGTTATCGATGTTGATGTTTTAAACCTTGTTTAAACGATATTAAGATAAGTGTACTATATGATTAGTGTACAGATGTCAGGACAGTTTTGCCTGAGTGTCCCCGATATCGAAATTACAGGACAATTTTATAAATGGTTATCATGGACATTGAGGACTAATTGAGATGTAGTTTTCTGATCTCAACTTTTAATGTCGCGAATGATAGTGTCACATTTCCTTCTAAGTCTTGTTTTGTGAGGGTTTACATTAGTTGTTGTTTAAACAGGGTCAATATTACAAAAGGGTATTAAACATAATCCACACGACCATATATTCATCCCATATAAACCAGGACAGCGTATTCATGATATTTAATTTTTTTCACGATCATTGCTATTTAATCAATATGATGCAGAAACCCAATTTTTGATACAAATGTGGTAAGTCAAATTGGTTATGATATTCCTATTGATTATTTATTTTAAGTTGTTTAGATGTGTAGATTGCCGATCGAATTATCCGGTAAATTAAATAGAATGCTAAACCAGAAATTTTCCATCAATAACACAATGTATTCATATGATTGTCAAATTGTAAGAATCTCGAATTGAACAGATATGAACTTCTGGTCATGTTGGTTCATGTTTTCTATAGCGATGTACTGTACCTGGTCCGGTTAAAAAGGAAACAAAGCTGTTGATAGCACACTCGGACGTCTCCACTGGGCTATCAATTATATTGAAATTGAGCTTTAAGTACTACTTATTGCTACTTTTTCCAATATCGGATACCTGAAAATAGACGTTTTGGACCTTTAGTTGATGTTGGGATAGATGCATGTGATACATGAAGTATATCCAACCTCAATCTTATTAAATATGACCTATATGCTACACTACGCTACGCGTGTATAATCTGCGTAACGTAGTGAAGAAATTAAGATATCATTTTAATGAGATTGATCCAACCTGGTTCTCTGGCCTCGTTCCGCGTGCGCTACAGTAAGAGACCAGGTAACCAGGTTGAAGTATATCAACCTTTATATTTTGTATAATTGGATCATTGCTATCATTGAAGTAGGCCTATACCATTTTGTTTTTGCTAGTTTTTATATAAATCATTTTATCATAGATTTATTGTTTGTTATTTTTATAGATCTGTACAAATATGTTTCTCGTCTCGTTAGGCATAACCATCGGATTCGAAATACTCTTTTACTTTCGACTGTTGTAACATATTTGATAATTGATAGTTTAATTTGTTCTAAGATAAAATAGTTTTGGTTAGTAATGGTTTTTGATTGTCCCTTTAAATTTTACTTTACGAGTAGCGACTGCAATCGTTTGCAGACAATTGAATCTAAATGTGCTTACATGTTTTAAATAGCTACATTGGAGTATTTAAAAAATATAACCAAAATGTTGCATTTTTCAAAGTTTTGAAAGAAAATCAAATGCAATAATATTTTGAAGTTGACCTTCATAATGAATCACAAGAAGTGTAAGCCGGTTAACCATGGAAGCTGTCTACCAGTATGGACGCAGGGAGGAAGAATAGCGAAGAAGTTATTGTTGTGGTGTTTTATATGATTATAAGGCGCTTCAATATAAACGATTTTCAAAATAAATCTGCTATCGATGTCGCATTTTAGACACCGCGGTGAAGCTCAATAAAAGCGTCGATGCCAGAATATTTCTGTCCCTGCTTGTTTCAAAAGGGTTTGCAGACTATGTGATATTTATTGCTTTAGATTGAATGGTTGTCAAATCCAGGGCTATCTTTATCTAACCTCAACGTCAGTATAATGGAGTGACTAGAGAGGTCTTCTGCTGACGAGTCCACGCGATGTTATCTTAAACATGTCAACCCAATTGTAGTCGGAGACGATATGCCTCCAAATGGTAAATAAACTAATCGTTACTGAAAACTGTTGACATCTTTTTTCAAAGATTGATACTTAAGTGAGAATTATTTATATCACGTACTACTTAGAAGGAAAGTTGTTGTCAATTTTAGTTTCTTTAAAATGAAATACAATTTCACTAAGATAGACAAGCTATGCACACCACTGTTCTAGGGCAATATCTACTCTAAACTTTATTTTACTTTATTATAAGCTAAATAAAAAATTACTTTGAACATATACAGCATTCCTTTTCCAAATCTTAAGGACAATAACTAAAATTGCATTGAATAATTCATATAAGATTAGTACCAAATACATAATAACTTTCCGCTTTCATAATCCTTTTTACCATTTTGGTTTACCATAGAAAGATAGTAACAATAGCTATCGTTAGCATGATCAACACATACTATTCAAATGTCATTTTTCTTCTTTGCCATTAGCTATGAACTTTCTTCCTATATGATAACATAATCCATGCTTATGATTCCGAATGTTAACATAATTCATACACATTACTCATCCGTGTTAACGTAAACTATGTACAACATTACTCCCTGTTAACAGAAGCTATGGACATTATTCCCCAATGATAACAGGATTTATACCATTATTCCTCTATGCTTTATACATAAACTTTGCACTTTATACCTCAGCGATAAAGTAATCTATACAAATCTATGAACACTTTGAAATTGCGTATAAAATAATCTGTGTTAAATTTTTTGACACACCATTCCTTCATGATTAAATGATGCACAACATTCGTTTCTGTAGACATGCTCATCATGTCTCAATCATAAGGTTAACTATTCACGTCCCTCTTGATAACTTATACGTGTATAGGTTCCTCTTCTCTATGTTTGCATAACATTTGCACATCATTCTCATCATAAGCTATAAGCCTCATCTCATTATCTAAAATAAGCTATGGTCATCATTCCTCATTGATAACTTTATCTATGCACTACATTATTTATGTTAACCTTAAACAAATCATTTCTCTTTGCTAATATAGACAATACACACCATTTCTTTATGTTAGCATGATTTATGACATTTGTTTGTACATCATAAATTTATCCATGTGAACGCCGACTGTACACCTTATATCTCTGTTAACATACACCATGCACATTATACCTCTGTTAACATAAACCTTTCACAATATACCTCTTTTAACATATAATGTGCACCTTATTCCTCTGTTAACATACAATATACACATTTTTCATCTGTTAATATACACTATGCACATTATACCTCTGTTAACATAAACCTTTCACAATATACCTCTTATAACATATAATGTGCACCTTATTCCTCTGTTAACATACAATATACACATTTTTCATCTGTTAACATACACTATGCACATTATTCCTCTGTTAACATAAAATATGCGCATTATATCTCTTTTAACATAAACTTTACACATTATACCTCTTTTGACATAAACTATGCACATGAATCCTCTGTCAACATAGACTGTGCACATGAATTCTCTGTTAACATAAATGATGCACATTATGCCTCTATTAACATAAACCTTTCACAATATACCTCTATTAACATATAATATGTACATTATTCCTCTGTTAACATACACTATGCACCTTATTCCTCTGTTTAAATGAACTATGCACATTATTCCTCTATTAACATTTAATATGCACATTAACCCCCTGTTAACATACAATGTGCACAATATATCTCTGCTAACATTAACAATGCACATTATTTCTGTGTTAACATATACCATGCACATTATTCCTCTATTAACATAAACTATGCACATGTATCTTCTCTTAACATAAACTATGCACATTATTTCTGTTTCTGTCAAAAGAGATGCACATCATTCATCTATAATAAGGCAATACAGATCATTGAGCTATATCAGCTTAAACAGTAACAATCATTAAGCTATGTAATCATAAGCAATACGCATCATTGAGCTATATTACCTTAAACAAATAAAAATCATTTAGCTATGTTAACAAAAGCAATACATATCATTCAGCTATGTAAACATTAGCAATACACATCATTCACCTATGTAAACATAAGCAATACACATCATTGAGCTATATTACCTTAAACACTAAAAAATCATTCATCTATGTTAACAGAAGCAATACATATCATTCAGCTATGTTCACATTAGCAATGCACATCATTCAGCTATGTTAACATTAGCAATGCACATCATTCAGCTATGTAAACATTAGCAATGCACATCATTCAGCTATGTTAACATTAGCAATAACACATCATTCAACTTTGTTACCTTAAATTATACAGATCATTTAGCTATGTAAACATTAGCAATGTATATCAATTATCTATGTTAACACAAGCATTACATATCATTCATCTATTTTAACATTAATATACACATCATTCAGCTATGTAAACATTAGCAATACACATCATTCAGCTATGTAAACATTAGCAATACACATCATTCAGCTATGTAAACATTAGCAATACACATCATTCAGCTATGTTAACATAAGCGATACACATCATTCAGCTATGTTAACATAAGCGATACACATCATTCAGCTATGTTAACATAAACTAAACACATTATTCAGCAATGTTAGCATAATTAATACACATTATTCAGCTATGTTAACATAAACTATACACATTATTCAGCAATGTTAGCATAATTAATACACATTATTCAGCTATTTTAACATAAACTATTCACATCATTCAACAATGTTAGCATAATTAATACACATTATTCAGCTATTTTAACAATGCACATCATTCAGCAATGTTAACACAAGCAATGCACAAGCTTTTCCTTTATTTAAACATTAGCTATCTACAGTGAAGAGATGAAGAAAAGAAGATCCTGCAAGA
This sequence comes from Steromphala cineraria, assembly GCA_916613615.1. Classification (NCBI taxonomy): domain Eukaryota; kingdom Metazoa; phylum Mollusca; class Gastropoda; order Trochida; family Trochidae; genus Steromphala; species Steromphala cineraria. Next base: position 2,183,580 of record OU744734.1, read on the forward strand.
CAGATAATTTTGAAATCAATTCTGTCCGGAATGCGGAGCCAGTGCAAAGAGTGTAAGTACTGGTAAGGTTGGTCATTCTTGCAGCCTTGTTCTGCAATTGTTTAGCCTGTGAAGATGTGATGAACTGATGTCGCAGATTAAGCTGTTACAGTAGTCAAGCCGAGATAAAATGAGGGTCCGAACAAGGGTTGCTGAAGCATCTTGGTTAGAAACTTGCTAATACTACCAAAAAGTGTTTGCTAAGATAGCAGATAACAAGAATTGGCAAAAAAAAAAAAAAAAATCAAATAACAAATAACAAAGTCTAGTGCTTTATTTACTTAAAATATTTATCAATAACATCTGTGTCGTGAGGAATAGTGGATTCAGATACGATGTTGAATACATTGTTCTATACAAAAAGACTGTTTTACACTTAATTGACGCACAGATGTATCATTTGATTAATGAAATGTGGTCACGTGATACAACTACTGCCACGATGACCCCTCTGTAGGATGTGAACCTGTCTCGCGGAGTGGAAGCACTTCCAATCACCGTGCGAGCTACAAACAACTTGAAGTATCTCCAGCCAGCACACTGTGGAATGAAGAGCCTTCTCGTCTAGCCCTGCGTCTTCACTGGTCCACATCCGGGCAACCTCTCAACCCCAGGTCAGCATCATCATGCCCTTGATACTCCAAGGCCTCTCCCGCTACCAGAAAAGTGAATCCAATTTTTAGATGAAACCGCTCGAGAGCGTTATTAATTCAGCGTCTAGGGTTCAAGTGGCCCCATGTTTCCAACAGAGGGGGGTAATCGGGCCGAGATTGACATGAAAAGATCTCTTGGGCCGAAAACTGTCACAAATGACTTGCAGTGTGATGGAAATTGACATCTATCAGCGGCCATTAATTGCTTCAGTTTTACCCAATTTGTTTTGAGGCTAGTAGGATCAGCAAGGTCGATGTCGTAAAGAGCGCCGTCGAGTGGAACGTCCAGACAATTCAGTGCCGTAAAGCGGGTTAGTTTCCCGTATTAAGGTTCATAACGTTTCACAACAGGGATCATGCATATGATGAAATTTCATGATTGAATCAAATTGATTATATAGCTTAAATTATACACTGTATGCGAAAGCTGACATTGGTATCCTCCTTATCATAGAGTTACTTATGCAACTTCCCGTAGGTAAGAAGTATAGATATACATTAGTTAAAAATCGAGAATTACTGGATAGCATGATTTTGGAAAGCATGATTTATAATTTTTTACATACTGTATTCACAAAATCTAAAAAAATTTAACCTCTCCTTTATCCCTGAAAAAGTACAAGATGTGTGGTATATATGTTTTAAGCAACCGAGAACACAAATTAAACTTTTCATCGTTTTATTAGTAATTACTTTCTTTGTGCATGATAACCATAACACATTGGATAACGTCAAAACGACAAATCTGACTGAGATCTTATCATGCTGTCTTGAAATCGCAGTGAGTAAATTACATGAGTGAAATAGATTGAAAACAACTCGTTAAATATCACACTGGATCTTCTCTCCTACATATGGTAACAGACAAGTAGATACAGAACAATTAGTAAAAGGAAAATCTAAGGATAACCTGAAATTAAATTATTTTTACATTGCTTGCAGAATTGTATTATCAAGGTCTGAAAAGTACCTTATATAACAAAGAAAAATTAAGGAGAGTGGAACTGATACGTTCAAACAAAACGTATTAATCTTAATGAAGTTTCAACTTTTTATGATGTGATCTTTAGAAACTATTTTTGATAAGAACCAAAACGTAATTAAGTATTAAATATCTTATATTTTTCACACCATGTAATTATGATAACGTTTAGTCACATAATTTAGTATTAAAATATAATTTTTTTTGTGTTTTCCCTCTCGGCCGACTAAAAGGTCTGTTACTGAAGGCAAGTGTTTGCTCATCATTAGAGTGAGAGACGAACCGGAAGCTGGAGTAATATTTACCTTACAAATAGAAGAGTTCCAACCAAGGGTCGTTACTCTTCTTGTCTTTCCAAGCTGATGCACTGCGGCATGGTTTGGAGGATAATTTAGCACAATGAAGAGAGCAGTGAAGTGCAGCGATTTCATTTCGATTTCATCGACGATTGTCGTAAAATGAGTAATCAACGAAAGGCTTGAGGCGACAGGCGTAATTGGAGTGTTGGAGAAATGGCGCTTTCCGTTGACAGACGTCTTCACGTTATTTACTTTGATTGCAGTAAATTCAAGTGAATTGAGCGTTAATGATGAAGGCTAAACAGACAGTGTATATAGACAGGAACGGGACGGTGCCTTCCCTGCATGGAGCTTTCTTGACAGGGGTTTAGTTAGTGTGCTGGTCGTAATGTGATACACGAGCTGAAGGGAGTTTACCAGATACCCCGAAAGTTTGTGGGAAAGTTACTCTTAGACTGTCAGAAAATGATGAACTGGAAAATGTGGACTTGGTGCACTGGGCGTTTACAATGTTACACATGGGCAAACAATACAAGCTATAATGCACAAGGTGCATAGAGACTTAACCAACCATATCGTCTTTCAATGATATAAATATATCATATTGTGTTTATGATATGAAAGGGTTATATATGTGATGTATGTGTATGGATTATACATGTCTCGGTGACCTTGTGAGTACTATTTCAGTAGTGTTGGTTGACTCTGATTCTGATTGTTTTCAATAGCTTACCAGAGTTTCTTCCTTGGTTGATACACTAACTCCATTGTACATTGTCGTATTATCTTAGTTTAAGTGTAATCATTTAGTGAAGGAATTCCAGTATTTTATTTCAAATCATCGATTCACTACGATATTTAGCTGAGTGGTCCATTTGACATAAACCTGACTGACACAAACAATGGTGGGACTCTCATTCGCATTCTAGCCCCAACATTCTAGAACAAAGCTTGGCAAAATGTTAACAACAATAAATATAACCACTGGACATAATCTAAAAAAATTAAGTAATTAGACATTAAATTTCACCTGTTCCTGTAACATGTTACATACGCTACCAGCCTTTGTAGATTTGCTGTATTTATACCAAGAGCAAAGTTACATTCATAGGTTGTTTACGGGTGAAATCAACTATGGATACACTCGCTTTGGTAAAATTACATTTTACAGGGTTTAAAGGGGCAGTAGCACGTTTTTAGGGGGAATATAAGGTGATGCCAGGAACATGAAAACTAATGGTTCCAATTGAAAGACAATGTATTTCAACCCAATGGAGCAGTAATAATTCAAATTTATAACGTAAAGTTTAGCCATGCGATTCCTTTTTCACACAAAATGGCCGCCAATGGATTTTATGGGAATCTTCATACTTTGTCCTCTGACTATGGATGATTGATTTTGTGTAATGAGATTTTTGACACTGTCAAACTAATACATTTAGCATTAACTTACAATTATCAGTAAAAAAATTGAAATATAAAATTATCAAAAAACGTGCTACTGCTCCTTTAAAGGGGCGGTAGCACGTTTTTAGGGGGAATATAAGGTGATGTCAGGAAAATGAAAATAAATGGTTCCGATTGAAAGACCATGTATTCAAACTAAATGAAGCAGTAATAAATCAAATGTATGATGTAAAGTTCAGCCATGTTATTCCCTTTTCTTACACAAAATGAATTAAAGATGTTCACCCAAAAATGGCCGCCAATGGATTTCAAGTAAATCTTTATAATTCGTTCTCCTATTGTGGATAATTGGTTTGCGTAATGAGATTTTTGACACTATCAAAATAATACATTTAGCATTAATGTCCACTTATCAGTAGAAATTTCTAAAAATAAAATGTCAAAAAACGTGCTACTGCTCCTTTAAACCCCATCAATCATTGAACATCCACCTGGTGACTGTACAAGAGGTAACATGCATGTGACAATTTAAATATTGTTCAATTTTCAATATGATTAATGGTATCTAACCGTAGCTTTAAAAAGCATCATATCATAGCAGATATTGTTCTACACGTTACAAGGAGTTTTAGGTTTGAAGTTATGATCCGAAGATCACATAATCGTTTAGCGGACTGCCAAGAAGAAAAGCAAATGAAACGGTATACGAAACAATGTTCTTCAGAATAAGAGTGACAAAGACCTTAGTTTTTTTAAGGTTATTACATTTACAATGGTAAAAAAGTTCAAAATTTCGCGATTATAATTTGGTACCAGCAGAAATTGTGTATCAATCTACTATAATGAAATCAAAAGCGGTTAGCATATTGGTAAAAATCTGTTGGTATATTCTGGGGTACCCAATGAAACGCATCGCCAACATACATTGCAGTACAAAATTTAATTCAAATACAATTTATTAAAACAATATCGATATACTGTTCTAAATTATCCATAGTCTGTGAAAAGAAATCTTTATTCTTTTAATTTTATTTGACAATAATATGTTTATGTACACTTAGCAAGCTAAGTTGGAAATGTATCATAGAAATGGTTGTATGCATTAAGATAACATAGTGCATGTCAACGACGTAATCCTTCAGAACAGCTAGTTACCGTGTTGTACTGGAAGCACTGCAACAACTACAACTTATATCTCTAAACATAAAAATGTTGATATATGAATATTAAAGCTGCTTCGTCTCTAAACTGAAAGAAGCGCATTTCTAGAGTTACCTCCCTTAGTCCAGACAACGCGATACTTCAGGGAGCATTACACATGAACGATGGTTAATAAATGGAACACATTCATATTGAACGCTTCGGTAACAACCGGAATCGGTTACATTTGAAACCGATAGATTTGCAAAATAAAGTTTTAATGCGGGCAAACAGGGGTAACGGTTGATGCTTGAAATGTCTACAGGGACTATTTAGGATTCCAGTGCGGTTTTCTCAATCTGTGACAGGGTATGCACAACACTGATAGTTTTTACATTTTATTCCTAAAATTTTCAGCAGAATGTAGAGAATGAAATGGTCCTAGTTTGATATTAACAACCCGTGGTCAACTAATTCGACACAGCCATCCAGATACAGTCATGTATTTGAATATACAAAGCGTCTTTATAAAGAGGATATCTGTCTTTTCTCGAGTTAACCATGTTTATCTCGTGAGTTAGAAGGTTCATATTTTTCACGAGCGGCGCAGAGATGAACATGGTATTGGTCAAGAATTGTTAGATATTATATTTATTCTAAAAATCCTTCTAATTATGCCAAGAAGAGTGGCGATAACCACCACACCATTGTACTCTAGGAAGCGACTGCCAGGGTATTGAGGGAGCTGATGTAGGAGGGTTGAACACCGCAAGATCGAGTGTAGAGTATTCAAGCTTGCTGGAATTCATTTACACGCATTTCATGTGTTGTGAGCTTAGCGAGGTCACCACTTAGGGAGCAAACATGCAAAAACTTTAAATTGGTTAACGTAATGTATTTTCATCCACAGATGGTAATTATATGTTATATTCATCAAGCAACGGATGCAGAAGTCGAAATTACACATTCCCATTGTCTGTGTTCTAATTACATGTTATAACACTGCTCTTTCGTACTTTCCTTGTTTCTATGGACGTTGACGAATAGTTTCCAAAATTAATTTTTTGACATCGATACAGTGTCTCAAATTCAATACAAATCCACTACTTGAACCTTGACCTTGTCACGGTGATCACCGCAGTATGAAATAGCAGAAGTTACACTGAAAAAAAATCTAAGAAAAATAATTATATTCATGTCAGAATGTTCAGAACATTTGCTGTACAAACAAATTCGTGTGTCTGATTTTGACAGCAAAGCAATGTGTCCAAGTGATAAAGAACAAAAACGTCGGACAGTAGAACGAATTTCAGTTAAAAAAGAGAACCTAAAAAAACTGTAATGCAAATAAAACATCATAGGAAGAGCTATATATCTTTCATGGGTCTGTTCAAGGACTACAGGGGAACCTACTACGGAGACCAACACGTGTTCTACTTAATCGTTTCGCTGGTGCAGAATTTCAATTTTACACTATTTTTATAAATATACTATACAAAAAAAGAAACGCATAGCTGGATATTTCTAGGTATGGTTACAGTCAATTTTGAATTGACACTGTCTTTTAGTAAATGCGTATAAGAAACTGAAATTTCTCATGGAGATAACAGGATCATTGCTCTTTATGATATCATACACGCCATATGACTTTAACTTCCTTTAGCTAATCAGAGGTCACTTGAATGTCATTGTCTGTTTTTACCACCACGTGAACGCCTAACAATTTTCAAACGCCTTGGCAAAGACTGTATAAGTCGCTATGTTGATGCTTTGATTATGATCTCCAACTTGTCCTGCAAAAACTGAGCCAGGTTTGGAAGCATTTGACGTAAACGTTAACGCTACCAGAGAGGTCAATCCAGTTCATCTCAAAAGTGTTCAATCAGGTTAAGATCTTGATTACGTAAGTGATAGGGGATCCCATTGATGTTGTAACATGTCAGAAATGATCTTGTGACACCAACAGTATGTGCTCTTGCGATGTAGTGGACAACGTTACGACGCTACGTCATTTACTAGAAGCACGTGTCGTTTGATGATAGTGTGTTATGAACGTGTTCCCATTAGACTACCTTGAAAATGAATGAAACCAGAAAGAAATGTGTAGCCTACGGCCGCCCACATCATCAGGTTACCTTTTCCAAAATCTAACGACTTGACTTTGGCAGTTTGGAGCATAACTTTCATTTGTACACATCTGTATACCCAATTCTTTGTCATCTCCTCTTTGCAAACGAAATCCTGATGCATCGCTGAGACTTACACATTTCCCATGTCTTAAGTTCCAGACCTGAACGTTGTTACAGCACAGAACACGTTGCGCGCGATTATGACGCCATAACATATTGCCAAAGTAGCGTCTCCTGACTCTCATTCTGATCTGTTGCAAACGATTCCGTACTGTTTGTGGCGAAATTCTGTGTAGTATTGGCACCCTGGCAGCTGTGTACACAGAATTGACAATACGGTAACATGGTGAAGGAACCAAATTTAGCGATCTTGACCCTCTGTGATGACCCAAGGTGTTCCAGAACGTGGACAATCATCGGTGGAACCAAACTGTTGGAAGCGTTCTAAAAGACAAGTGTGTGTGCTCTTTTAGACGTTATGACCCCTGGCAAGGAATGTTTGCGACTCTCCAGTCTGAATTCTGCCAATGGCGGTGATTCGAGTTGCAGTGCCAAAACGTGGAATTTGCATTTACTCTTCATATTGTAAAACTCCTATTGCAATTCGTGATCGGTGAAAGCCCTTTGTGGAGAATGTGAATACACGCATGTTTCCAATAATTTCAACTTTCCAAGTACTTTTGGTTCCGTTTTGGCCATGCTTTTTTCATTTTGGTCAAAACAGATTTCAAATTCACAACTTTGAAATCAGGGACAGTTTCAAACATTCAAAATTGTCACAATCAAAATGTTTCTACAACCAAATGTGTTTCACGTGTTTTATGGACATATTTCGTTTTGAAAACTCATTTATCCGGAAAACATTCACCTATGCGTTTCTTTTTTTGTATAGTATACATTGACAATTTAAACATTTTAAGTTTCATGTTATTAGTACTATGAATACTATATAAGGATAAAAAACTGTATGAAATCAAGTGTATTTTTTTAAATGCATTTAAAACAAAACCCAAAATGTTGTTAGTAATTTATCCGCATACTGAGCCAAAAGGATAGAAACATTAAGTCGTTTCAGAACTGTAATTTTTACGAGGTTATATGTGTGCAGGTAGGACTGAAACTAGCACCAGAGCTCTTCTTCACAACACAACAAGCATATACTTCGAGACACCCTTGTAAGTTGATGTCTTGATCCGTGACGACCTGGTTGGGGACATTGGTTGTTAATTCTTCACTCTTTAAATCCTCATCTTCTTCACCTCTTTGAGAACCGTGTTCCGACATCCTGAAGACGTTGATTGTTTTAACGCCCCAGGTGACACCTTTTGCTCCAGTCTCCGAACTTACGTTTTTGTAATTCAAAAACGTTCTGCATCGTTCTGTTTAAATACATTTTAATGTTGAATTTTGGATAGATGTTGTATCCTGACGATAAGGTTGATCAACCGGAAAAAAACCTGGTCCCTTACTTACTTTCATCAGTATATAATAGTGAGCGATTAAGGTGCAGTTTAAACTTATGTTGTTTATAAAAATAGACCTTTGGACGACGGGTCGAAAACGCTTGAAATCTGTTTTCGTATTGAATGATCTTTGGTTAACTGTTACTCTTTATTTTATCATTGATATTTAAAATTCAATAACCTTTCAACATTTAAAAGAATACTGAACAACATACATTAGAGAGCTTGGGGTATATCACAGATGATATATTTAACCTTAATCTATTTGTTTATGAACCAGTTTTATTTTACCCTCGTGAAAGTTAATGCATCATATAAAAATCACTAATTAGAGTTCATTTCCGTGCGCAAAATATCTTCAAAGATTTCGTTTCAAGTTTGTTATGCACTTAAGTTATCCCAACATTGATTTTGCTTCCAAATGGAACTTTGTAACCTGCGTGCTGTTGAATAATCAGTAATTTACCACAGCACTTATACATTCAAATTTGAAAAATACCCCATCTTGTTAAATGTTGTAGATTGATCCACAAGTTATCCCTGCAAATGTGGAAGTACTCTGAAATCCATCAACTAAGCAAGTAGACAATGAAACGTTTATTTTTGGACCTCGCACTAAATCCGACTTGATGACATTTTAGATTAAAAAACTGGAAGAGATTATGTTAGATGATCTTTGCCAATTGGTTGTTAATGGCGTCATAACTTTCTATTTTCAAAATCAAAGTTTTTATCATCAAATATTAGCTCTCATCTAGTTGGAAGCAAATTGAAAAATAAAATATTGCATCTCGATTAAAACACATAAAAAGGCCATTTAAAATCTTTAACGACATTGTTGATGGTTTACATGTAGTTGAGTTGCGGTGCTAACCTAAAGAGTGTAACCTCGCGCTTCAGCCATCAATAGCACGCGCTGCGCTTCAACGCGCTCTCTCGCGAGATTACTTCGTGTGTTTAGATCTTCTAATTTGAAATAAGCACTGGGTAGTCATATGCTAACATTTTCCTTCCAATTTGCTTTAAAGGGCTCACTGTGGCGTGAATTGTGAAGCCCGTCATGGAAGATTTAGACACCGTCCTCGTGATGGCGTAATTACTGTGTTGTCGCTGACACCGCTCCGTGTGGATCATAGATTTCAAATAACGCCTTCATTGAGAATTAATCGGGAATAAAATTCCAACTAAGAATGTCCGCCATTGAAGCTGATTTCTCTTTCAGCCTACTGCTCGTTTTAAATATGTGTAATTATTTGTGATTGGTGCTGTCACGTTTCGCCAATTAGCTTTAGGGAGAAAACACAAAAAGCGACCCAAGATTCGTGGTTTTTCATAAAACACTTCCGCATTTTCTTTGCAATTTTTTATTTTAATTTCATGATGAAATGATTCATAGTCTGTAATTAATATCAAACGCTAAAAGTCGTAAGTTTGACGTCTGAAAGCGAAACGAATTTAAATAGCGTATTAGCTTTTGTGATTTGTAATTTGGATCGTTGTTTCGAGACCATTAAAATAATTGAGTTCCTGTATGTCATATACCAGGTAATAATTCCATCGAATTTTAGGATATTATCACTTTGATCGTCCAGTTATAATGATGACTTCTTCTCCTAGGAAGACACGACTCACCTTGAATTAATATGTATATATCATGATTAATATCCAAATAATGCTCGAAAATCCTTGACTGAAGAATCTTTACCTGATGAAATAGTCTGTAGAAGTGATGCACTTGTTGTAAATGGAGAATTCCTTGTACGACTGCAACGTCTGTCTAGAGAAATCCTCATGAATAGCATTAATTGATATTTTTTATAATCTCATTTATTTTTCTCGTATATCATAAATGCTACTGCAATATAAGGCCTAGAAAAAAGTAATTTGTTTCTGGTTTCCGCCCGCGTCAGTTTCAAGCCTTCTTGTTTAATGCTGACAAGGGGGGAATGGAAATGTAGTCCCCAGGCCAAGAAAAATATTTTATGATTTCACTCGTTTCTGTTCGTGTAGGCCTTCGAAGACACAGGTATATAGTGATCCAATAAATGTATTAATTATTTGTTCAAATGAATAAATTTCATATTCAATAATTAAAAAAGAATATTTGGAAATTAAAAAAATCCGCGTCATCGCATCATTTTTGTCTGCATGCTGGGGGCTAATACGTTAATATAGAAACGTAAAACACACAACCCGACACAATCCACTTTCAGTTATCTTATACTGTACTTGCATTAAATCATACGAGATACATACATCAATCATATAAAAACCGATTCGACTTCGAACCAAGCTGGCTAATACGTCATGAATTATAAGACACAGAAAATTTGACAACACTTTCAACAGATAATTAACATTTTAACATTTGTTTGCATTTAAAAAAATAATTGTGTTTGAAGAAATGGATTATCCGCCATAAAGAGATACCTCGTAGCATTATCATAAACAAATCAAGTTTGGAGAAATAAGGACTCGTACGAACTATTTTGAGACAACGTATCTATAAACATTTATTTCAATTAATGTCAGCACATTTCATTTCAGTATCTATATTAGAACTTTCCCTTCCCAAAATTCAGGTCACTTGGTGCAGCGTTAAGCATCGCTCCCGCCAGAGCTGATATGCTCTCAGCAACGCGTTCTCTATATCGTTACTACGACGATAGGAGGCAAAACGTTGCTGCACGGAGTGCGTGTAATTATGAAGTGAGTATCTTTCATAAGGAATATTCTATTAACAGATATAAATTATTGAAAAAGGTCGAGGTTTCCCGGATACAGAGGAATTTGAGATTAATTTTGTAAGATAAAGATATTGGATATAAACAAACCCAAGGCAGTTTGACTAACGCATGAGTTTTCATTATCATTTAACTTACATACTTTTACTTAAACGACATCAGGACATAGTTTGGGTTTGTCTGACAACCATCAGCATGTTCAGGGCTACAGAAGTCGTTTTTATTTCGGAATATTTCGTTAAAAATCAGAGTATAGAGTATAGAATAGAGTCAAATCAAGAGTTCAAATTAACTTAAATATTTTCTTAGCACATTGAAGATTAAAATGTCCCAGAGTGTGGGAAAAGGTAATGAAATATTTTTGTTTAATATAAAATGAATACACTTTGAAAAAACAAATATTCATTTCACACTTTGATAATTTAAAAAAATCTTTAAAATGCTTTCATTTATAATACACTTTTATATACACAGTCTTGTCTTCGTCCTTGAGATCTCTGCAAGAACATGAAAATTAAGAAGAACAAATTCTTACGGATAAAAAATCAACTTATTTATTGCATGGAATGCGACTAGTGTAGACACTTACATCGATACCAAGCAAGTGATATATTCTCATAGCGTAATCATGTCAATAAGTGAACAAATTAGCCATACTCGTCAAAACCTCGGGCTCTACACAAAATGCTGAGACACGCGCTCCATACACATGACTGTTCCAATGATGTTGTGTTGGAGCTCAACGTTTGCTTAAAGGGACAGTCCTATATATCGGGGTATATTTTGTGGAACCAAAATTCAACAGGGGGGAGTGATGCACTCTATTTCTTACCTACATTTTCGAAATGATAAGTGTGAAATAATCATGTCATTATCATATGTAAGTACAAACAGGGAACAACTCTTGAATTTTGTTTCCACAAAAAATACAGAAGAATAGAAGAATAGTATTTTATCAATGTGTCACATGCTGTACATATATATATTACAGTATAAAAAGCTGTTAAAAGTCAGCACCCAGCCATAAGGCTTACGAGATACAAACATACAATTACAATTACAAATTCATAACAAATACAACAATACATTTCCATTCGTCAAATTTCGCACTGATATATAGGACTGTCCCTTTAATTCCACCACTTGGAGATTTCGCCGACATCGGGCCATGTTTGCTAGCTAGCTAAATAGTCCAATGGGCACCGTAAACATCTAGGTAATAGAAGTTCTTCAGTAATAAAAATGTAAAAATTTGTCTTTGGACGTTTGAAATTGCAAGGTGTGTATGGATGTTCTTACGATGAACAGTTTCTATTGAATATTCATGATATCCCCTTCTGAAACAGAGGATACTTAACGCTCTTCATTGTTCCCCTTCAAAAAGACGATCCCCATTTTAATGAAGGTGAGGAGTGGAAAGTCTGCATAATGCGAGAAGGTGTAGAAAATTCATCAGCATTAGCAATAGTCTGGCATTGTTCACGGGCTTAGTTAAACAAAGCACCTGTATTCGGTGAAAGGGTAATTACACGAACCACGCACCTGTCTCCCTCATTACCCCCCTGCCAGACGAAATGAGAAAATTAAGCCTTTCTCAAGATTCTTCTTGTTTGGTTCGGCAAACTGCTTGATTGCCCATGGAGAATAATATTTGAGTCGATCTGCACTGATGTGTTATTAAGTCCCCGGTAATAGTTGGAAAACACATGGATTAGACGACTGCCATCAACACGCATCGCGTAGCGGCCAATCATGTAGTTTTACCTCCCTCCCGAATGTCCGGCGGCTTGAGCACACTGGCCACTCAAACATGAGTTGCGTAACGGGGTGTAGGGATCAGGGTAGAGCGCGAAACTGAAGCAGATGGTCGAAATTCCCCACCCGCGATTTGAGGCACAATTACAGTGATTGTTTATACGGGGATTTTTACACGTTGATTGGAAGGTGAAATATCTTGTTCTCAGTAATCGGTCTCGGCCCTGCATGTAGTTCTCGCGAGATGAGGGATTAAGAGTCCGCCATGTTGACACGTGACACGTGGGTTGTGCTCCCCTCACACCTCAGACTCTGGAGGAATCCCAGACCTGCAACAGGTGCCTCATTCTTTAGGGAAGATGAGTCTAAGATTTCAGTACAAAGGCTTCTTTATATTTCAATTTGGAAAATCAGAAGTCGTATAATTCGAAAATTGAAAATCGTCGACACAGGAGAATGTGTCAAGAGACAAGAACCAAAAAAGATACCCCTGTCTTTTGTATATGACATTATTTACGGTCCCATAAGTGTGACAGTAACGTAAAATCTCCGAAATTCCGAAACAAAATCTGAATGGTATAGTCGGCGTGTCCTAGTTTACAATCCAACCATTACGCAAGGAAGCGCCATATAGGAAAGTGTAACCTCGAATGCATTATTAAAAGGTTACTCGAAAGACAAAACAAGCAAACCTCAGTTCTTCCCCAAGAATCATTGCTATCTAATGGTGAGTTAAAATAATAATTTTTGAAATATAAATGATAAAGGAAAATGAACACGATTGCTTATAGCATATTCCAATGCAGTGAAGGCACACTTAAAGATTGATAAACTGCACTGTAGCATTTTTTATCACTTTTAATATACATGTACATAAAGGAGTAAGCAAAACATTTGTTAGTCAGAGATAAACATCTCATTACTCAACCCGTTTAAAGCGAAAGTTTAGGACATCATTTAATGATCAGAATTGTGTAAAAGGTATTTACACAAAAAAAAGCTAAGCTTTTTTTCCCCAACCAGATGCACTATTGAGTAGATATATGTTTATTGCAAATATAATTATAGTTTTATTCATTTGGAAGATGTAGGCCATAGGCTCATGACAAGTTTATTCACTCAAACTTTTGCTATTTACCATGGAATGTATTCTCAATATGGTTGTTCAGAATGCACATAAAACGTTATTTTTAAACACAACTCAATTGAACATATCTCACATCTGATGAAAGATGGATTAAACTATTTCGATAAACCAACGAGAAACAAAATTCTAAATGCAACTAAAGATAACAAAGGATCAGTGCGACTATCAATAACGTGCACGCTCATATGCTTTTACTTTACGCATGCTCTGCGGGGTCTTAGTGAACCACAAGGTCTAGCAATTCGTTTTGGAAAAGGTTCCATACATGTTTAATTGGATGAAGATCCGGCGAACGCACAGGCCATTCCTTCCGTTCACTCAATCAATTTGTAGATACTGTTGAAACAAACTTGCTCGATGTGGACGGGCATTAGTGACCTCCAGAATGTCATCTGACAGCGGTATTATAAGTTTTGAAACGTTTCCAAGCCCTGCTGATGAAACTTCGGCCAACATCGAGTCCTTCACAGATTTCATTTTGTGTGGCACGTCTTCGCTACATTCCGCTTCCTCTTGGCAATTCTTCAGTAAACAGATGACGCCTACGACATCGTAGATTCACCGTTTTTTTCTCAATATAAATATCATACATTTGGCAATTTTCTGTTTTACGTGCATTGCCTGGTACAAACATAACTAAATGACTACGTAATCGTCACATATGTCCATTCATATTTTCAATAAGTACATTTGAATTAACCTGTTTAATGAAAAGATGTTCCGTAACTATAGTTGAATAGTTGTATAGCACATGTAACACTGCATTTTTTCTCGTAACTACATAGCGCTAACACTATATTGCTACCTGTCTAATGATGTCATGCATATTCAAATAAAACATGAAAATCAAAAGGTGTTATCGTATTAATGACCATGTATATATTTTATATTTCTGTATAGGTTAATGTCCGTGTAACTCTCCATTCCTAAAAAATAATTATTTTTTAGTAATGGAGAGTTGCGAGGATATCAACCGATTTAAATTACACTCAACCATTACACTTTAAACCATATCTTAAAATATAAATAAATATGAAAAATCAAGTGAAAAACTTGATGCAAAATAGAACGCTCCATTACTGAAAAATAATGGAGCGAGAGAACAATAGGATGACGTCACAAGTGTAATTTAAATTCACATAAAGTAGAGGGTTATACTTTACAGAATTTAAAAACTAATGTTTTGTATTGTATTGTCCTTACAAACTATTTATAAGATAACTGACAGATTACAGAATCAATTTGATAGTTTCATTCATCAGTGAAATTCTAATATATTAATAGAGCATATTAACTTAAATAATTTGTGCATTATATTGTCCTAACAACACTGTTAAAATAACCAACAAGTTACAAAATCAATTTGATAGTGTCTTTTGACAATATAATTATAATGTATCGATGAAGTATACACACTTAATAACATGGTTATAACATGCATAAACGTCCGTACAAATATCCCATATCAAAAATAAAATGAATAAATTTTGCGAAAGTTTAGCCGAAAATCAATTCTATCAATAATAAGAACTTTTAAAATTCCTGGTGGAAATGTAGGTGTCTTTTCCTTTTTTTTAGTATTTGTGAAGAAAAGTATTAGTTGAGTTCACCTAAGCAAGGAAGGAGAGAAACATGAACCCACGAGCATGCTCTTATTAACCTCACCTCACATCAAAAAATTCTTATTGTAAACATATGCCGACTCCCGCCCTAAGAATTCAATTACCTTATTTCTGACGAGGTTTCTATTTCATATAATAGCCATCTGAATGAATTTACCTTTAAGTAAACCTCACGTCAATTAAATCTCGGGGTACATTTCGTTTGCACGTGAGGAAAGCGCGCGTGCTCCGCATGCAGCTCGTGTCAGTAAACAACGTACATTGCTGTCAGGCATAAGGACTAACTATCATGTCCATATCTTTACAAGTGTAAATGGTTTAATTGCAGAGGAGATCCTATCTACAATCTCTTCTACATGGGAGAGGGCCTCCTATCCCTTCTCGAGAGTTATGCAATCAAAAGGTATAGGAAATCGACGAGAAATTGGTCTTACACGACTCATCAGATTTCTTTAGAGCTCGCCAATGGCGTCTCAGCGCTCCACTTGAACTCAAGCACGTGATGCACGTGAAATAGCGACTTCACGCACGTGATGCACGTGGGTTAGGGTGTTTAAGTTGAAGAGATGAACAATGAGTTAAGTTAAAGATATAAAAGTACTCATATAGTTTAAAATTATCAATTTTATTGCAGTGATGATCATTTCAGAGTATGGGGAAATTGATAAACCTGATTAAATAAGTGGATGAAAATGTTTCATGCATGCACATAGTTTTAAGTTACAAAAAATTTCGTATGTTGAGATATTAGCAACCAATTACTTAAGTTTTTCATAGCATGCAAAATCGATAGGGAATTATAAGGTGGGCTTTGAAAATGGCTCGCTATCAAATAGTTCAATAATTCGATCTAAAAGTCCTTGGTGTAGTTGTACCTGTCCATGATTGGCTTGATTTGCAGGGTAAAGTGTCAGTTGTAAGATGCACTTGGGTGATGACATTTTAAAAATAATTTTCCTAATATGTTGAATATGTTGAATGATTCACGGTTATATTTTTTAATATTTAATAGTATAGGTACCTGAGCTTCGGCTCAATTCTACTCTATTCTTTTGTTTCGATAAAGCACGTCTCTGTGAATGTTTGCTCTCAAATACAAACCTCCACAGGCCCGACATTTACATCACTGTATCTGTTCAATATCATTGTTACACTGTGTAATGTTTTACGCATTTACCCTCCAAAAGGGTTAAATCTTTACTATTTCTATATATTCAATTATCACAATCAGTGGCTTGAAAATAAAGATCGTGAATGCAATAATAGATAAAAACGTTCCATTATTTATCACATTTTTAAAAATAAAATTTAATTCATCATGAACTGAAATTGGTTTTGAACGAAATGCTTATCTACATAGTGACGAAGCTGTAGTGTTACAGTTTCTTTCTCGTTCCGAAATTAATTTTAAGTAAACAAGGTATCTTATAGAAAGTTATTTAATTTTCCTCATAGAAATATTCTTTAATCACAACAATACAGAAGAATTTCACGCCACAATGGAGAGCAGGTATTATCGCACAACCTCCTGTTGTTACTGGATCCAATTTGAAACAACCCATATGGAAATATCATAATATCAACTTGAAACCAATTATCAAAGATTAAAGATATGAAATTGTTTATCATATTTGTTATTTAGAGTTGTATATGCTTGACACGCCTCACGAGTTTTCACACTACACTACTGTGTAGAGTCAGTGATCATTCAACCGCCGTAACAAGCAAAGCTTTGCACACAATCAGCTTTCAGTCTCGGAGCATCGGTGTAGTAGCATCGGCTGGCACCATTGAATACCTATAAAATTATGTTTTATGTGTGAATAATTCACGTGCATGTTACAGAATGAAGCCAACTCATGGCATGCACACGTGGTGGAGCGACAATACACACACTTTGAAGCATGCCGCTTCATTTAATAACGGGATTGTTTACAGAATAACTTATATCATTTTACCTGTATGCGCTTCACCATTGATTGTATTTGTGAAGACCGATATCCCAGGTAAAGGTGACAACAATCTATTATAACGCTTCATGTTACAATAACTCAACGTCAGGTGTGAGTGATTGGATTCACACCTTGTGTATGGACAAAACTATTCTTATTCAATTATCTACACTCCACTTAAGATGTAATCTATCCCTTCGGCTTATTTGTTCCTGATTTGAGAGAAAAAAAAGGGTAATTGTTGCTTATTTGAAAGCTGCTGCGTATACAATCAATATCGTTTTGTTTCTGTCTTCATTGAGATCAGGGGCATAAAATCTGAACACAAAAGGAAAATTTAATGCTTGGTTCTAACTTAAGTTGACAAAATGGTGAATCAGATGGAAATAACAAGATACAGAAAATATGTCAATAAAATATGGTTTATCCTTATTTGTATGACTCGAGTTTCTCGTCTCATACACCAATTGGTATTGAATATGAAAATACAGAAAGTATGTAAATTAAGTTTTTTGATACCACAAATCTATGACAAAAGTATTCCGATGAGAGATAAATATTCTATATAATGGCATTAGAAAACTCAATTCCAGATGGAACATTATCCTTTTAACAGTCGAATTCATATATCAAATAATAGAACAGACAGACAGACAGAATTTAATGAGTTTTAATGCCTGTCCCATACTGCATTCATAAAGTAGGATCTCGATCAAGCTAAACACTATCATTAAATCAAAGACTTATTTGGGAACTATACCGCTATCTTACAAATAACGTGTATATATATAATACATTCATAAAGCTCACACCTAACATACACAAAATACAATATTCACAATTGAAGTTTATCGGGTACGAACCGTTCTATCCATCACACATGAGATGAAGCAAGTATGCTCGGGTGGACACAATAACCGATCTGAATGCCCTGATAAATAAGTCATTTCCATTCATGGTACGCGTCACAGTGTAAACTTCGCTCCCCGTCAACTAGTCTTCTCCGTATTTTAATATCAATCTATGTCAGTCAACCTTCCCATGGGAGAGGACTTGTTTAATTAGAACTTCCGCCAGATTAGATAAAACCTACAAAAACTGTCAACTTACTGAAGGGCTTTCTCGTCATGTTTTCCAAGCGGTATCTTCGTATTGTTAGTGGGTGTATTGACGAAAAGGTGTTGCGAATATAATATTAACTTAATAAATTCTTTTAGTGTACACGACACGATGCGATGCGTACACCACACAATGAGCTTGTACTATTATATAGATCATATCATCATTTCCTCTCTATAATGTTGAAACATCTAACTCGAGCTATTGATAATGAGTAAACCTTCTACAATGTATAACTTTACATGATCCATATGACAATAATAAAAAGTACAAAAAGAGCACAAAAACGTGCTGCCTTAATGGAAGTGGTATGCAGACAATCTGCATGTCTTAACGCGGAGTAGATGCGTCTACATTGATAAGTGTGAACATACCTCTGGTGTGTGTTGTTTGTAGGTTTCAGAAGCTTATTTGTACAAGTGATTGTCTCAGAACAAGCCTGATTTTATTAATGTATATGATGAATCTCTTGATGTCAGAGCTCATAAATTGGATTTCTATGTAGATTTGAGGAATTCTATTTGCATATGATATATATGTTTACGATAAATATTTGACTATTCGTTAAACTTTAAGTTGATTATTGAATATCAACTGACCAATCGGTAGAGGCATCATCTGTAAAGCATCAACACTGCCTTTACAGAAGAAGAAGAAGAAGAAGATTATTTTATTTCAGTGTCACATGTTACAATTTTTATTTACAAAGATGTTTGAATTTTACTCCGTTACATTACGATTATAATGTTCCAGCAAAGGCGATTTGTTGTTCAGAAGATGACTGTGTATCTTTGTATACGTTCTCTCTCCCCATATCTCTATCTGAACACGTACATGTATATCTCTGTCTCTATCAAAATGTCTTACCAATAATACTGATAAAATTTGAAGATTTGAATAAGTCGGTGATTTAGTTAACAGTTCAGGTTTATTTCAATACGTAAAGGCCACAGGCATATAGTAAAAAGATAAAAATACAATGAAGCGCGCTTCTATACATGTACATTTACCTTCTTCGCAGTGATCATGTTTTCGTGATAATTATAATTTCAAACATATCATATCTAGGGAAATACCAGAACATGACATATGCAACTTCTCAAAATAGAGATCACATCACAGAAAATCAGAAAATCAACCCCTAGTTCATACATTGTTCTTTCTTAGTAACATACCATGATAAATAAATGTTGACAACTTACGCATAAGAACGCATACTGAACCTTGTCAGTACTTAACAGCATAGAACATTCATAACAATTTGGATGAAGTTGATAGTATTGGGGGATATATTTTGTTCTGAGGTCAGCATAAAACGGGAAAATCAAAAGAAAATGGTATTCGTCTTCCACATCATTAAGATTACAGAACTTACAAATTCTATTTCTCTTTGTGATGTTAAAATATCTTCCCGTCTCTATAGCCTAATCGTGCAAGTGAAATTCGGAATTTTCTAATATCGAGTCAATGAATTCAAATAGTATTCTCTGTATATATGTGATTTAAACATTCTGTAGAAAAAACAGCATTTATTTGAAATTGAAAGAGACGGTGATTATATACAGACAAGGTGGTAATAACTTAATCAATATGTACGGCGGATAGTCGAGAGGTGAAATGATCAAAAGCAACACAAGAATTGTCTACGAAAACATTAAGATACAGATATTCTAGATATCTGAAAGAGAATTGTATCTTCACGATCAACGTATATAAGACAAAAACCTAGCTAAGCTTTGAGTGTGAACTGTGCTTCAAAATGTCTTCATTTCAGCGAAAACAAACCAAAATGGACGAATTTGCACCCGTTGACCTTAGGAGCTGGAAGAGTCATATTGTGACGCATATGGAGCGACTATCGTCTGAGACAGTGTCAATAAAGAACTTTTCGTCCTACATTCGGAATGTCGACAATAACTGCATTGTGCGAGGCAACGCTTCCGATTGTTAGAACGGCGACCGATGGGTGACGGGTTCTTATTGTGGCAGATGAAATGGTCTTTTATTCTTGGAATTCTTCAGTTCCGGTACCCAGTGGAAGCATTGGCACACACAGAATGGACTAGGTCTTCGTCAATACACTGGAAGTGTGGGCATTGATTCCACTACGTTGCTATATTGTTGTATCAATTGTAATTATTTTGTCGTTCATGGATGGAAGGTTTTCCATACATGTTCGCCTGCAGTTTAATTAGCGATGGGAAGTCAGTGAAAAGCGACCGATGCCAGTGTGGCACCGTAAAGAGGGGTGAACGATATCACACTTAGTCGCGGACAAATTAATTTTTCTTCAAAGATACTTCATAACCAATTTTTCATGGTATGCAATTTGTGTTGCACCGCTATTTCGCTTGGTTGCACGCGAGATGTGGAGTTGAAAAGTGTGAAAGTCGGGGTGCGTTATTTGAACCCAATTGGCTTCGCCGAGAAATCAATCAATTAAAGTAATCATAACTTTGAAAACTTTCTCATAAGTATGTCTTTAACTGTAGTCTTGTCCAGCAGTTATGTCTTGGTGGTTTTTATGTCGTAGAATTTAGTATTAAAAACAAAGTTTCGTCATCTATCTAAGCTTTGGCTGTTTTTGTCACAATCGTTTCCAATAAAAAGACACTTGGAACTGTAAGAGTATAGAAGATATTAATGATAACTTGTAATGCGAACAAAACCATATGCCAAGCAGTTGCTCAAAGTGCTACATATTATCACCCAGACGAATTTGTATAAGGATTTAAACCCGGGCCTTTGACGTGATAGACGAGCAAGCGAGCCACTTCACCTCTGCTTGTGCTCCAGTAAGATAATTGTTGAGGATTCCATTGGCGTCAACTAATTACATTTTGAAAAATAAATTGATAATGGACTTGGAGTGATGATTAATGGCCTCTAAACTTCTGAAATAAGTCGATGCGTTTCAAGTCTTTTCCTTCATTACAGGGACAGTCCTATCGGGGTATTTATGTCAATTGAAACAATATTGCAGACTACTTCCCTGTATATACTTATATGATTATTTCACACTTTTTTCAAATATGTAAATGAGAGTAACATTTTAGTTTTTCTACATTTAACAATTTGATACAGAATAGCATGCACCACTATGTCCTCTTAAATTTCGTTTCCACAAAAAATAGCCCGTTTTCGAGCATAAGTTTACTTGCTTTGATATTCTGTCAAAAAAGTTGTAAAGTGTATCCTCTGTGTTTATTTATGCACACAGAAGAAGTTGACAAGTACTCTCGCTAACAATGCTAAACGGTGTAACCTTTAATCGTCGTGCTGAGACAAGTTGTTTAAAACTGTCCTTCTTGACCTTTGAGGATTAACAATTAGCAGAATAACCACAAAGGTTATCTCCCTTGTTCATACCTTAAAATTTCAATTTATGTAAGTTTGATAGTAACTTATACAGGTTCCCGCGTGTTTCTTACTCCTGACAATGGCCGGACACAGAAAAATCCGCACATTAATCAAATCGTCTCGAGCGTTATCGCGCGACAACAACTCTCACGAGTTCTCGCGATAACGAGACTATTGGTCGCGTGGACCGGATATAGGAAATTATCTACCCTGGTCTGGGGATAAGCGCAATTCCAGAGCGACCTAGCATCCTAACACTATCTCGTGTCATTATCTCGTGTCCAAGGATGTCTGCTTCTTTAATTTCTGATTGTTTTACACTCAACAATCATAGAAGGTTCGTCGTTTGTCGTCACTTTAACGCTGGCTTGCAGTCGACCAATCGGGGCATGAACCCCAGTAACATCATATCAGGCTTCTTCCGGAAGTCCTTTTAGAAATTTTATTTAGAAAATAAAACTTAAATAACAAAATCATTTAAAAAAAACATTGTTGAAATACCTTTGTCAAGTTCCAATTTTAGAACTCTGTAAGTCATGATAAAAGTCGGAAAGAGGCAATTTGTTTCCCCTAAAATAAATTCAATATCATAATTCTTTTTGGATATAAAAACTAAACATTCCTTTTTTAACAGCATCTGGGTCTTCGTTTTTGGTTTCTTGTTTACAAAGACAATGTTTTACTAAAAACGAAAAAAATGGCATTATAATGATAACTGAATGCAAGTATATATATATTTATATTAAAGTTACATATTCACAGAAATAACCCGATGTGTCTGTACTTTTCATATTGGTATATTACTTGGTAAAAGGTAAACATTATCCAAATCAAACGAACACAATCCTTAAAACTATTAACTGCATTTTTTTATTAAAATTGATATTCTTTTAGAAAGTGTTATGAACACTCGTCTGGTCAGGACGACAACAAATGAATCTTTGCATATACAGCAGATGAATCGCTTTGGGTTCTATAAACAGACAGACAGACGTACATTCTATTCAGTAAAAGGCCACCGGCCAATAATACAATCACACAATGATCAAGTTGCATGAGTTTTACAAAAATACATCGAATTTCATACTTTCCCAAATTGATTTATGATGTGGAACTATTAACTATGTCTTGGAACTGAGGATACGAGAAATTAGGTTGGGTTTCATTATTGATATTCATTTGGATGTTGTTTGACATAACAAAAGATTATGTTTTCGTAGTACATTTGATATCTGTGTACTATGAAAATGCAGTATAAATTAATGGTTATCAAAATAGCATTTTCACCAATATATATTTCATATTGAAGGCTAAAAGACCATGAAAAGTATGAATTTCTTCCAAAAAGGATTCATGTCGTCCTCTCCAATAAAGACTATTGCTACGGGTAAGTCACGTTGAGTGGTCACTCTCTGTTATTACTCATATGGTTTAAAATAAGTCGCGACATATTTTCAATATGAGCACTAGTGCACATATCACGTTTGCCTAACAACGATTGTTGTAGCGCAAATTCCCGTATTTTTTCGCCTGTAACGTCATAACACCATTGATCGAGACGTCACTGTAGCCGTCGCAACGGAGCGGCCCGTTTCTTGGATGTTTCGTTAAAATCGTTAATAAAAAATGTTTTACCCTCGGAAGTATGTCATATGACTTTTACGAAACTCGTGCAAATTTGTGTATAACCCTCGCTCTCGCTCGGGTAATACAAAAATTCACACTCAGTTCGTAAAAGTTACATGACACACTTCCTCGTGTAATAGTCTCTAAGATAAGATAAGATAAGATAATTTATTTGCACAGAGAACACCCTTCTTGGGCAGTGTACAAAACGAGAATAAACAAATTTCATGACATACATAATATATACATAACAAATAACAGAGATATGCTATTATACACAATGAAACTGCATGCCATTTAACCTAATCTGTATTGATATAATTCATACAACAATTTGGTGGTTTTGGAGGCATGGTGACTCTTAGGGTTTAATATGGCAGTTAGGAGATCTTTCTTTGGCAACCCCGCATTCGTCAGACCTGTTGAACAGATGAGGTCTGAACGTTTATTATGGAATTTAGGACATGACAATATAAAATGTTCCTCTGTTTCAACTTCCGTTAGGTTGCATTGCTTGCAAATACGACTATCAGCTGGGATGTTGTTGTATCGACCCCTCTCTATCTCTAGTTGATGAGCACTAAGTCGTAATTTACTTAAAACTTTACGATGCTCCTTGTTCTTAATTGACGATAGATAGTCCTTATATTGAAATGAATCTCCAATGTGCCCAAGCAGGCGAAGTTTTTTTCCTTTATCAGACGGAAGCTGATTTATTTCCTGTAGATACAAGTTAACAAATTGAGACTTTATAAATTCTGTAAATTGGAGTGAGGATATGTTGACAATATTTGAAGTAGGGAAAGCGTTTTGAAGAATTTGCTCAATAGTTGAGACCCAAGATGATTTTGATAGAAGTCTATCTTCTTGTAAAGCAGCATATTCAAGTCGGTTATGGTCCATCCTTATCAATCTTCTGTAGTAGTTAAACATGCTTGAAAGTATGGTTATTGATATAGGGTAAAGTCCAAGCTCGCTAAGACATCCAATGTTACAGGTGCGCTTTGGTACTTCTAGGATTGACTTGGCAATCTTTATGGTTATAATATTACAAGTCAACTTACTCCAATTTTGGAAGAGATCCAATGAAGATTTAAACATATCGCTGCCCCACACTTCTGCACCATAGGTGGCGATTGGAACAACAAGACAACGATAGAGACGGAGAAGAACATCAGGGCGGAATTGAGTTGATGAAGATAAGCTGTATCTGATCTTGAACCAGGCGCGCATCGCCTTCCCTTTAAGACTTTCAATGGCGATTTTAAAAGTTCCATTCTTGTGCAAAGTTACTCCTAGATAGGTATATGAGTCACAAACGTCGATGGCCGAATTATCATAGTGAAATGAATGATTTGTATCGACCCTTGTACCACCAAAAATAATCACTTTAGTTTTAGAGAGATTTATCTTGAGTTTCCAATCTTCTGTAAATGTTTTTAGATTATTAATACTATTTTGGAGTCCTTTGGCTGATTTTGAGAAAAGGACGAGGTCGTCCGCAAAAAGTAGATGTGTGAGACTTTGATCATCCAAGTTAGGGGCATGTTCACTGCCGGATTCAAGGTAGTCCTTCATATTATTCACATATATGTTGAAGAGGGTAGGGCTGCAGACACATCCTTGCTTAACACCAATTGATGATGAAATTGGTTCAGCCACTCCGCTTTCAGTTTTTACGGCATATGTCACCTCAGAGTACATATCATGCATAAGATTAAATATTTTACCTGTTATGCCATAATTATACATTTTGAATAGTAGACCGTCTCTCCATACAGAGTCAAACGCCTTGCGAAAGTCAACAAAGCAGGTATATAGTTTTCTTTTCATCTGTTTAAACTTTTTAATCAAGGTTCTAAAGATGAATATGTTATCCGATGTCCTGTGGTCGGACCGAAATCCTGCCTGTCTTGAGTCCAATAGAGAGTGATATTCCATATAAGAACTTATCCTTATATTCATGATCGACAGAAAAAGTTTTGAGAGGCAACTTCCAAGGGCTATTCCTCTATAATTGTTCACGTCATTAACATCTCCCTTCTTGTGAATAGGAATGATATACGATGTTCGCCAAGCAGTGGGAAATCGTCCAGTGTCTAATATAAGATTAAATAATTTCAAATAGTGATCGATTAGAACAGTGGAAGATGCAGAAATCATCTCGTTGAGTATCAAGTCAGGACCGCCAGACTTTCTACTCTTCATTTTCCGTATAGCTGTCACGAGTTCCTGTGCTGTGATATTATCATTGAGATTATCGCAGTCTAAATCTGTTGATGGATATATATCTGCAACTGACCTTGATACATATTGATGAAATTCAGTGGTGTTGGGAATATCACAGTTCAGATTGGTGAAGTGTTCAGACCACTCGGAGGCAGAGATGTTATTGCTGTGGTCCGTCTCTTGTCCACCTGTGAGCTCACGGACAAGCCTCCAATATTCTCGCGAGTCCGTAACAGACAAAGATTCTAGTTTGTTCAATAAATTTTCTGTATATTGTTTCTCAGTTTGTTTTAAACATTTTTTATAGTCTTTACGAGCCTTGTAAAATTTAAGTTGCTTTGTTTTGTCAAATGGGTTAGTGATATGGTCTACCCAGGCAGTTTGTACAACACTTTTCAAATCCTTACACTGAAAATTAAACCACCTTTTCTTCTTTTTTGATTTCCGTTTCACGTGTACAAGTTTCACAGAGCCATTTGCCGCAGACAAAATGATATCAGAAAACTGAGATGTCATATCATCAACCTCTACTTGAGAAGCATTTTCAGTTTGCTTCATTATGAAATTGTCAGCTCGGGTTTTACATGTAGAAGATACAAGACAATTTATATATTTGACTTCGGAATCTCTTGACCACACAAACTTTGATATTTTCTTAACTTTTGTTGTTGCTTTATGATTTGGTCGTTTTGTCTTTGACTTCAGTTGGCCTAAGCACTTTATACTTGCTTGGATTGCACAGTGGTCAGACATGTGGGTAAGGGGTAATACTTTCACAGAGTTGAATTGATTATAATCCTCATACTTGGTTATAACATAGTCTACTGCACTACAACCGTTATATTGATAACAAGTCAAATTACCGTAAATATCCCCCACAGTTCTTCCATTTAGAATACACGTCTTTGTGTTGATACACGATTGTAGTAGATCCCTGCCGAACTTGTTACTAGTTGAGTCTGTGTTGTTCCTCTGGACAGGGATGTACGGTGGTATTTCATCAGTTGGTGGTACTTGTGATTTCTCACTAATAATTTCAGTTTGTGGTAAATCTTTTAGATTCCCAGTCCGAGCGTTAAAATCTCCACCTAACACAAGGGTTCCCTGCGAGCCATAAAGCGCAAGTTTTTGCTCCAAATCTATGAAGGCGTCGCTGTCTTTCTTGGTCCATATACTTGAATTTTCTGGCGGTATATATATTATTCCAATAATTATATCTTGTGAGATCTTTAATGATCTACTGTTAACTTTTACCCATAAAGAGTCACCATCCCCCCTATCTAATACTTCAATAATACTGCCAAGGCTCTTCTTGTAGAGTAAAGCTGTGCCGCCTCTAGCCTTGTTAGTAACACTGCTGATATTGGCATGTCTTGGGTTGTATATGATATTGTAGTCGGTAAATCTGTCTTTAAGGATATCATTTTTAGCATCTTCGTGGCCAATCCAACATTCAGTCACCCCAATAAAATCCGGATATTCTAAATTACGAATAATGTCAATTGGGGATGTTATGTTAGCAATACATTGAGCATTCCAAAATCCAAACAAGAATGTCTTAGACATTGGATGACTTGAAATAATCTATGAAAAAATGCACTAAAAGTAACACACTGGGCAAGTGAATATAGTTGAATGGATAATAATGAACATATATGTAAAACAACACATACAAAATGTCATATTCTATGCATATTATAACTAGAGATAAATAAAGCTGAAATAAAGTTGTAAACATATGAATATGAATAGTTCTTCAATGATGCTTCAGATAAAGTCTATTTTATGTTTCAGATTTGAAGTAAGATATTGTCAGTAAGAGTCAAATATAAACTATGGATATGGTAGTGTATCACCAGACACATCACCAATGTGAAAGCATCACGGATGACTATTAGAGTCTCCGCTGGTAGTTAGCCCACTGTGGCCACGCCATCATGGGGGGAGGAGCACTATGTATCTCTTTTTTTCGGTAACAGGATAAATGTGATAAAACGCACCTTAAACAACTAATCCATTAAGATAAAAATGTATCTTATTAGAAAATGAAAAAAAAATACGACACGTCACAAGAGCGCTCAACTAACGCAAGAAGGTCCTTAGTGTCAAATGAATCAGCGTTAAATTTGAAACAAAAACACGACATTCTAATGAATTTCAGATTCTAAAACGTCATTTCACAGGTGCATAGTTACGCCGGAGCAGGAAAAGACAGCGTGTCATTCGGAAAACATCGGTAAATTGAAAACGTCAAGTCGTCAACGCTAATTCAGTCAGTAGCGTCACCTAGCGGACAAGTTTGATCTTATTTGGCCGTAACCCGTTTAGCGGGTCTCGCTTTCCTCGGTTCACTCCCTTTGCCCTGAAAACATGGCGTAATCTAATGAACATCTCCCGTCCATGTCGGCTTGTGAGCTTGCAATGTTTTCATAATTTTAAAGAGCAAACTGGAAGTATTGACCAAGTCGGTATTTGCGAGTAATATTGTAATGCTAGCCCAGAAGGGGTCGTAAAGATGGCCACTCTAGTCTAGCTCTGTTTGCTCCCACTTTGAAGCCAACCGGCACTTTCTGAAACATTTCGCTGTGTAATTCAATTCTTTCCCCCAAGGGTATATTCCCCTTCTCGGAAACGAATCAATTGGGGTGAAATACGCACTGTTTCTTTACCATCATTTACATTCTATTGCAAGTTGCTCGCTTTTCTTTGGAGAGTTCGATCGCTCAACGCTTTGCCGTCAATGAAGAAACTCTTCATATAGACGCAGCCCTTGTCATTTAACTGGCGTCTGCTGTACCCACAGCCCGGGGGGAAAGGACTGAAGCCCCGGGGGTAGTGTTGACACTGTAGTCATCTTTTGCAAGACATCAATGCATGGCAGTTTCATTCGCCAGATAAATATCAGCGAATCGGCTCCCAATGACAAATTAGGTTACATGTAAATTTTCTCTGCTTTCAGCAGCCCGTCAGCTTCCTTGAGTGAAGTGGCTATACCGCCGGTCGAGTTGCCTAGCTAAATAATATAAATCCCAGTCTGAATACGCTTATAGGGGACTTACATACTTAAGTTTAACTAATGGATTAATTGGCAAATAGACTCGCATCCTTAAACACCGTAGGCTGATAGTGTCAATATTTTATGGACAAAATAAATGGAATGAGGTGCAGAAAAGACGCGCAAATATTTGGATGGTAAGCCTGTTTTAAGGAGATGTACCCGTGTGTCATTGGGTGCTGTTTGGTTTCTAAATAATATCAAGAAATTGTTTTGGGGACAAATCGGTTATGTCAACTTATTGGTATGTTGAAATTGTTAGTCACAAAAATATTATCAAGAGACCCCTTTTCAGGACAAATCGGTTATGAAAACTGATCGGGATGATGTTGCTGATATGCTATGTATTACCTCGAGAAGAATGTTGCTTTTATTTGGCAATGACTTTGAATGGCGATGGGTTTGGGAAAGAAATCGATAACTGATTTACGTAGGTGATCGATTAGAGTTTCTGAAACGTTTCGATATTTATATTCAATTGTCAAAATTGTCCTTAGCTTAAGATCCTTCCTTACGCACAGATCCGTTGTAAGAAGAAATACATTGCGTTAAAGACCCCGTCCCCGTTGCGTTAAAAACACGCCGTACTTTTATCAATTTTACGCAGTAAAATCTTTTAACTTGGGTGTGTTATATAGTGATAAATTAGTAACATTTTAATGCATACATTTCCGCACAATTACCTTGATGGCTGTGTCCCTCGGTGATCGTTCACTGGTTAAGGGCGATCCCTTTACAATATTAGAAGCGGCGCCCTTTCATAATTGCCAAACTAAATATACGTTAAACATGGGCACGCCAATTAATGAAAGCAGGATGATAAAGCTTACAGAACCAAACATGGACACAAAAGTATGACCAGGCAAGCGCTGGGATTTATTCTGGAGTATCCAGTTTGTCGCATTTCGACACACTTAGTCTATTCATCCTCTTCTGTTCTCCTCGTACTCAAGGGAATATGAAAAAGTCGGTTCAAAGATGTCCGAAGCGTACTTTCTTGTGTGGCCCTCTTGTTATCGCTTGAATCTAAACTCACTAGAAGACTACCAAGAATATACAGCCAAGACAAAGGGTGTGGGACCCTACTCAAATACCCGGTAGTCTCCACAGTTCGTAGCTTGAAACTCGACACTGGATGGGAAGTGTTTGTCTATAAGAGACTACGTGTGTTCGGCGCTCGTCACCACTAGGTGTATATTTCACGTAATTGCCAAGGGTTTGCTGACGACGAGAGACCCCTTCAAGCCAGAGCCTCTTTCCTGATTAAATCACACTCATATCTAACCAGGCCCGATCATGCTCTGTCCATCAATATGGCGGCGGTGTCGGTTTCGAGCAGACGTGACTGGCGGCCATATTGGCACACGGAGTGTTGAGTTGTGACGTGCCAATAACTCCGTGCACCTAGCGACCTCCGTCCCGAACAATTAACCTTTCTACACCTAACCAATATAGGAACAAGAAGCGATATGGCTGTGGTGTAATACCACCCGTGATCCCAATCAATGAGAAATGGAGAGGCAATCACGGGTAAATGGTAGAACAAACATGGCGGATGAAAATAAGTTCCTGATTGGTCATTTTTGGAATTCTCTGAAGTCAAATTCATCGGAAACATAAACAGTAGGCAGGTGATTATACGTGTACCTGTAACATGTAATTCGATCCAGGCAAACCTTTTCAGGGTTGATTCTTCATAGAGTTCACCACAGTGTCAATATAGTAATTATTGAAAAATACAATCCTTTTGAAATGCTTTTAATCATATTCAAATATCAAACCAACCACAAAGCGATGTCGTAGGGACATTCTCCTTGTACATTCATGCACTTTATTGTACGGTTGAAATAGATTCCCGCTAACGTTATTGTTATATCGTGATTTTTTCATTTCATATTGAAAAGACTTAGACTTTCGACAGTTGATTCTTTCTCGATATTTTTAGAAATGGTGAAATATTCGCGTATAATTTACAATTTTGCGTCCATTGTTGTAATTCGGGTTCATTAAGTGGAATATGATTGTTTAAAATGAAAGTTTTTAGTGTTTAACTCACCAGGCTTAAATTGCTAATTGTCTCCCCTTGTAACGCCACCGACTGCTTACTGATCTTCTTATTTACTTTAGGGATTTTACGAGCGCTTCCAGTAGAAGCTTTTTTCCCACTCATTTCTCATAAACTGATAACACACTCTCAACCGGGTGGTGTGTCGAATCACATAGTGAATAACTCCTCAACAATTACAA
This sequence comes from Steromphala cineraria, assembly GCA_916613615.1. Classification (NCBI taxonomy): domain Eukaryota; kingdom Metazoa; phylum Mollusca; class Gastropoda; order Trochida; family Trochidae; genus Steromphala; species Steromphala cineraria. Next base: position 2,214,548 of record OU744734.1, read on the forward strand.
AACAACAAATACATTTGAAGTGAAATTGGTGGTATTTGTCAACAATAGTCGAAACGGGTAAACACTAGTTATCAGCATTACCATTTTATCACACATGTTTTTCAATTTGTTGGTAATATTTAATCTGAAGATAGTATTAACACAATCTAAACATATTAGATTGGTGCAACCTTGTTATCCAATAGAAACGGTGACACTTTAGACAGGGGAAAATCAACTTGTTTAGAATTAATATTGTCCTTTTCTTAGATCATTGCATGTTAGATGACATAGATTTTTGGTCAAGATTTATATTACAGTAATACAGGCCTCTAGGCCTCCAGTCCAAAGCACATGTTTCACACAAGTGTTTCATTAAAGTAGGTACAAATACATAAGGTTATGACATAACTAAATAAGGCACACAATGGACCAAGATAATGAATGTCGTAGAAGACAACATTACAACAGCAGATTGTTTTAAAATAAACGTGCTTCTCTTTTTTTAGTATCACTGTGTTTCAGGTTATTTTCTGGACCTCTCTATTGACTAAAGACAGCAAAGGACACTAATCTTTTAAAAGAAATCCATTACTCTCCTGCTATATTGCATTGGTGTACGCACGGCCCATCGTTGACAATACCTCCCCCGCACGTCGATCATCGTTATTGTAGACGTCGTGTAACATGTCTTCAGTGGAAACGCGTGTATTTTGCACGGGCGTTAGAAACTGTACATTAACATCATCCTAAACATCAAAGAAACGTTTCTGTGATCTACGTCATAGGTTGTTGCGCTAAATGAGGTCAGAACGAGGTCAAGATAGATGTCTGCTAGGAAAGCACGTCTCAGTTTCACCTACACCTACAGCTTTAGCCGAATGATCAAACATGTTTTGGCCTTCCAAGAGGTCACGTGACACCTGGTATATAATGATTCAGATGACGTCACCTGCGACTAGCTCCTTACTGCGTCCTTGATGTAAGTCTCAAGACGCCATTGCCCAATTACGGATCTCACGAGCAAATTAAGCAAAGACTTTGCGGGTCTAATTACTTGTGTGTTTCAGCGCGACTACGACACGAAACCGTTTGAAGCGTGGGCCTCTGTCACCATCCTGGTCAGGTCCGCGGTCAATGCGAATCACGATTCGGATCAAGTATCCTCCACAATTCAAGATGGCGGCGACCACAATCTCTCACTAATTCCCGCGGATCGCGAGAGTTGTCGTTTGCAGTTTGCTCAAAGGTTTCAAAGTTTGTCTTATAGTGGTGAAAGGGGTTCGAGGCATGCAGATAGTATTTACATAGCAGGGAGGGGAGCAATCCTCAGCTCAGATGCGAGTCCCGGTATGTCACCCCTGACCCCACACAATTGTCGTCGCCCAATACGGAAGCGAGCGCAGGCGTAAAGAAAGGCGGGATGCAGACGACAGGCATCTCTCACTGCACGAGCACCGTGGGAAAAGCTCGAGCAGACGACACGGACAGGTGACCAGTGTCCAGCAGGGTACCCCCGGACACTTGAACTACCCACTGTTTGTTTTCTTCAGCCTTAACTACCCCTTCTTGATATGACAGGAGTCTTTGCGTGCACTTCGTTTTACGGTTTGACAGACGTTGATTTTATGTCTTTCCCACAGGCGAATATCACAACGGTTTAATTTTGACAAACTGCGCTTGAAAGAAACATTGTATTTTCTACGAAGATTTAAGACTTCAGACAAATATGTTTAGGTGAATGATACGATGACCTTTCAAGAACACTGTCAAAGCAGGAACTCTACATACAACGTCCTTGGTCAAAGTAACCCGACGGTATTCGACACCCGTGTTCTTTTTATCAGCAACATTGCCTATTTCCATGTAATTGATCTGAATAACTTTAACAGGTTTTGTTTTTCCTATTTTACTAATGGGGAATAGGAATCAAGAATTATCACATTGATTGTACCGGCTACCTACACCCTATCCTTCATCAACTACATTAGATGTAACGTAATCAAAGGACAAGAAGTCATTGGACAAAACTTGAAAATCGAATTCTATTTGTACACTTCTATTTGTCACCGTGGGAAGGCTTGTTTTAGCGAGCTTACGACGATACGGATAAGTTTTTCTCAGCAAACCGGAAGCGACAATATGATATGTAGGTGCCTGGATGATATTAAGTAATTTTGCCAGAAATCTGATTAAAACTAATTCCAAGATCATCACGATATATGTCATACTAGTATACATGTATATCTAATGCCACAACTACAAACCACGAAATAAGAAATAAATAAGGCTAGTATCTACCTAGGTCGTATCCCCCAGACAGAGAGTAGCGAGAGACATGCGGTGTGATGTTGACAGAGGTATAGACAACTGCTCCATAGGTACCGCTCTCACATGTCCTGCGCCGTCCTCAAACATGCATACAATACCTATTTGCTCTTCACAGTTTGCTAGCGACGGAGTCAGCGACGTTACGCACTGTCGTGACGCCGTCAAGAAAGATTTCGCGAATTTAATGAACAAAAATATAAAACGTAAATACATTTCAGTGTTATTTCTCGTAAACTAGAAGCAGACGAGTAGCTTTTCGAGACAAACATCTAAGAGTAGTCTAGGCAAACGTTGTCGTGCTGCCATGATGTTAGATGGCAATGTCATTGTGAGCGCGATCTCGCGTGACATTGCGTTATCTGGCCCGGGGGGTGATATGGGGGATCTCCAGGGCCAGACTGACCGACTGGGGATGGAGGACCCTTGACCCTAGAGGATAGGGTTTCAACCACTAACGGGTAACGGTATTTGCATGCACGACGGTCAAAAAAGCTTGCAAAGCCACAAACGAACTCCCGACGACGTTCGCGGAGAAGCGAACCCTATGTCAATGATAAATTATCATTCCGGAGCGATGTTGGGTGTTTGCTCAGGAAATTAGCCTCGATATCCCATAGAATCAGTCCCCCACACGATCCTCTTTCTTCCTCGCTTGGAACTTCGTGACTGAAGAAACGGAGGCGAGGGTGAGAGGCAGAGTAAAGTTTGTGATAGACCCGGGCTCTATTCTCCGCTGCATAGAGTCTGTAGACGAGTCAATATGGCCCCTGAACTCTTCTATTCCAGAGTTAGAGCCTCTGACCTAGCTATTCTCCCCTCCATTTGACAAAATAAGTCACACCTCGTTCAGTCGGGCGTCTTCTGACTTTCTTTCATAGCCACAGAAAATGTTATTATCACTGGGTAAAAAGAACGTTTAGCTTTGCAACATTTCAATTGAAGTATTCTATAAAAGCAGATGATAATCCCTCTGGTCACCGTCTTGTATTGACACTGTGTTTACAGTTACAGTTAGTCTGGTGAATAAACGCTCTCTGAATAACGCTTTTGATGCATGCCGGTAAATACTTGTGTCGAACTATTGCAGTGTGCACGAATTCAGCCACATGTTTTCTGTGGGATGTTCACTCAAGGTATTTAGCTCATAGTTATAATGATGGGCAATAAACTGTTTCAGGATGATGATAATGGCAATAGTCAACCGATAAGATGAGTGATAATATGCAATATTCATGGTACAGCATTTCCGGTGCGCTCTTAGTGCCATAACTATTGGTCAACGACTTTCTTAGCACTAAGAGAGCTTCGAAAACATGCTATTTATGCTTGTTATGTACTTCTCAAACGGACCACAAATATTTTTGATTAGTTAATCGGCCTGATGATGGTGTCCTCTAAATGTTAGAGATACTTCTTTGTGACTATATCAAGTATTGATTTAAACATTAAATCATATTCACAATATTTGATGATATTGATTCAATTAATCATAGTATCATTATGTCATACTTTTTAATATTCAAATTCATATAACCCTTCGATTACTCGAAAAGTCGTCATTTAACCCCTGATTGTTTTTACTAAAATAATGCGCAAGAAATTAAAGACCTTTTAGTCTGTAAGCAACATGGTTGTAAAACTTATCATATTTCTTGTGATTGACAGCAATAAAACTAAATTATTAGTTCTGTAAACGCGGTAACCGCTTCCTGAGTTATCAGATATTTTTGTAACTTTCATTTATTTCAATAAAACAATATTTTTTACTAGATGTTGAATCTAGGAAGTATATTTGCTAAGACAAGTTCTAAAAGTCTTTATGAAAGAGGGTTGTAGTGATACACGCAGAAACTGAAGGAAGATCCTTCACACTTGTTCAGCGCTATCGAAGCTTCCGAAATTTGATTAATTCTTCTGCTTTGTCCTTGCACCAATTCCTGCAACAGACATCCCCACATAAGGTGTTTATTCTAATTCTAGAAGATTAAATATCTTGACAGGATAAAGGGGCATTGTTTCCTCAAGTTTGTAAGTCGCCGCGTATTGAACGCAACATATGGCTATCGAAGCGGAACAGTAGAGCAACAATGCTTGCATTAGTATAACAATACTCCCAATACTCATTATTCCCATTGTCAGCTCAATTAATGCAACTTTCGTTACAATTTCCATATTTCATTCAAAGCATTTGAATATCAAGGGATCGTTTGAGAGATTTTAAGTTAGGTTCAAAATTAACTGCCGCACTAACGGAGAACAAGTACTGTCAATTAGAGACTGTTCATATTGAAATAAACCTGTATGTGGAGGCCAGGTCGCCCCACCCCCCCAGACCTTCTCGCTCTCCCGTCTTGAGGAGTGTATTTCAGACCCGGCCAGGAGTAATTAGGAAGAAAACATGACAGGGATTATTGTCCTAATTTCGCTACAACCCCTTCATCCCATCCCTCAGAAGAGGGGGTGTTATTAGGGACAGACGCTCCATTCAAACCCATAACATGTTTCTGAAAGCGCTATACACGACAACTGAGGCCGAGTTTGGTGGACAGGTCTCGATGGTTCTCAGAGCTAATTCGGTATTCTCGCGAGAATGTAATGCATCGAAGTAGAGGTACAAAACCACGCCAAACTTTGCTATAAGAACCGCGGTAGCACGTAAGGAGTTATAAATCGATCGAGAAGGGTCGATTGGTTTCCGAACTTTCTCGACCTTTTCCCAATGTGGAAGTCGTGGATGGCGGGAAAGTAGATGACGATTGGACGCGCGTTAAGCTTGCGGGAGGAAGAGCCCGGGGTTATTGCTGAGAGGATGGAGGGAAGGTTCCATAGCAGACGGGAAGACAAATAATCGACGAGTAACTCACTCGAGAGCTTTCCGCAAAGATTTCAACAGTTTACTTCAAGATGGCGGCAAGTATCGTCCATTAGCGAGACCGCCAACCGGAAGTTGTAAGACGCTTAGCGTAAAAGCATACATGTCAATACATGCTGGAGTAGTGGGAATTTATAAACCAACCATGTTGTCAATCGTCATATCAGACTTCCCCGACCCCTCTCCACTCTCCACTCCCCACCCAAATCAACCTGAAACAATCCCCTAGACATCTACCACCCTCCTCTATCAGATTGTCCCCCTTCAATCTCATGTCCAACCTCCCCTCCCCTAGCCATGTCCCCCTTCCATTCTACTCCGGATTCAGTTAGCAATGGTCAAAACATCTACGGACGTCATAGTCCGGTCTGGTCACCCTCGACGGTGCTAACTGTCCACTCAATATATTGCTACTGGACACTCAAACAATGTCCAGAATGCTAAGCACACTCACGAGTGTGAGTCTGGGTAATGGTGACATGTTCTGACCAATTCAGACCACTACAGATCAATACAGACCACTACAGACCAATACAGACCAATACAGACCAATACAGACCACTATAGACTGACCTTCATGTACATCGACTCACCAATGATAGGCATGAATAGTTCAAACGGGGGAAACTGCTAGCATTGGCTCTATCATCTTATAAAACATGTTGATTCTTAGTACGTACACATATTCAAATTTATCATATTTTGTCTATCTTTCAATTTGGAAATACTAATTATCTTTTAATTTCATTTGAATTCATATGTTATTCATTCATTTATATCTCTTAGAGCTTTTTGGTTGATTGTACATTTCATATTGTCTCAATATTCGTATTAACTCTAAGTTTGTAAAACAAAGTATCTCCTTTTCTCTTCCTCTCTGTCTCTCTCTTTCTCCTCTCCTCTCTCACAATCAAGAAAAATAAAACTTTTTATAAAAGTAAAACTATTGGACACACAATTAATACACAACAACGCATGCTGCTGTTTTTGAGATTATTGTATCACCGTAGTTACGGAAATAGAAATCTGAATGCAACTGGGAGCATCATTTGCTAGGTATTTGATATTGACCCCTTTGAAGTAACAAACATTTGATATGAAAATATTCAATTCTAGAAGTCCTATAATAAGGACGCTATTTATGGATGACACATTCTTTATTCATAGGGTGCGACGTTTCGATACAGATTCTTGTATCGTTTTCAAGCATGAATAAAAGACAGAGTAGGCTACATGAGAGCACATACAGTAAGGAATGAGATGAGTTAATTGACAATGAAATAAAAGACACATTAGGTCGCACCCTATGAATAAAGAAGTTGTCATCCATAAATAGCGTCCTTATTTGACCTTCAACTTCTAAAATGCCACTCAAAGAAGTCTAGAAGTCCTGTCCAACTGTTAAGAAAATGGAGAAACTAGCCTGTATTGTACACGATATAAGTAAGGGATACCAATAAGGATTTTGAACATGAAGAATAATCAAATAATTATTTAAATGATAAATTTTAACAACTGAGATTGAAATTAAGGAATGGATAAACGCAATGTGCGTGTTAATTAAACAAAATATATTGTATTGTTGAATTTAATATTTTTTTAAAACAATCACGGTAAGAGTGATGATAGGTAGGTTTTTTTTTGGCGATTTTCAGTGAAATAAAAGTTTAAAGTGAAACTTGAAAATGATTACACTTACAAAAGTGTCACATTTATTTATTCACCAACAAATTCTAATAAGACAATTATAACTTAGCAGATTCGAATTCGCTCACATTAGGTTAGGTGATATTTGCATCAGTTTTAGTCACATGACCTAAAGGGGCAGTAGCACTTTTTTTGATAATTTTATATCTTACAATTTCCACAGATAATTGTATGTAAATGCTAATAGGTATTATTTGATAGTGTCAAAAATCCTATTACACAAACCAATCATCCATAGTCAAAGAACAATTAATTAAGATTCACATAAAGTCCACTGGCGGTCATTTTGTGTGAACACTTTTAAGTCATTTTGGGTAAGAAAAAGGAATGACATGGCTGACGTTTACACTATATATTTGATCTATTACTGCTTCATTTAGTTTAGATAAATTGTCTTTCAATTGGAACCATAAATTGTCCATACATCACCTCATATTCCCCCAAAAACGTGCTACTGCCCCTTTAAACTAACATCACTTATCATTTCCTTACAAATTAAGCAAGCAAGTACAAGCAAAATGTAGAGATGTACCACCTTTACAATAATAGTTATACGACTTAAAATACCAAATATATGATTGCATACAAAACAGGTACAAATGTACAAAATATGGAAATCCAAACTGAAATACGACATGACTTGTTTGACTAACTCGAGTTGTCTCCCTTGCCACGTGCCAGGAGCAGCTAGAGTCTCTATGGAGAAGAGGCATGGGGGAAATCGTGCATACATATAGTTGTGTTTTACACAATAAATTATTCATTTTACTCTACAGAACTAATGCATGTAGTTTCTTGCTGTTTCAAGATGTATCTGTAATTGTATTATCAGATTTGACACCAAATTTGACAGACAATGGATAGAATATCAACAGATCTGTATGCCCATCTATATCTAAGGGATACTAACGAAACGAATTTCTTCTGAAGTCTTTACAAAGAAACACTTCTTCATCAACATACGAGTTGAACGTTGATACTTCAGTCGGCATTTTACGGTTAGACTAATTTACATTTTTTTAAATATTCGTCCAAATAAAACAACACTTTTTCCTCCTATATTGATGTACATATTTCCAAAATGTGTTTGTCTTGATTCAGCTTTTAACCCTAGTACAAATTTACGGAAAATTTAAAACAATTTTTTAAAATTGATTGCAAACCATGAATTGTTTTTAAAAAATAATAAATAAAATAAATAAATAAAAAAAAATCATTTTCACGATTGAATTATCAAGATTAGAAGTAAAATTTATAACCAGGATAAGTTTTAAAACTAAACATTCGAGTGAATACTTTGTCTGTTAATTCTACTTCTAAGCTTGAATATCTTTAAAGATAATTCCAAGTGACTTGTAAGTTGTTGCTGAATATCTTGCAATATTCTGGTATTTCTGGCGTTGAGCGTGTCGTCTGTCCCGGCCACTGCAGCATATTGCCTAGTCTTGTAACTTTAACTCAGTTAACTTTATCCATCTTGTATTTTACACATGTTGTACTGTTGGCCTCATGGCCATTTATACGAAATAAATTACTTACCAAGTGACTTGTTAATGTATAATGCAGTCATTATAACAAAACTCACATCGCACAAATCTAAACGTGTATCGATCTTCAATATTCAGAAAAAGATATTTTTATTCCATTTTATAATTTTTCTTTTAATGTGACTTGGCACCATAGTTAACAAAACATTTTCACTATTTAATATAATTACAAAATTCTAATACCCGCACATTATGTAGTGAGAAGTTTTGTAATCTAACTTGTACGTTGATGTTTAAAAAGAGGTTTGGCTTCTTACAATATATCTTCTTATATCTCGTCATACATGAAGTAAAAATATAGGTAAATAGTTTACCTTTCTAGATTAATATAATTCTAAGATGAATAAAGAATCCAGAAAATGATGAATGGAAAGACACAGACAGACATTGTACCGTGTATTAAATAGAACAATATGTTAAAAATAAGTTTATCGGAACAGATTTTCATAGGCTTTGCATATGCTTTTCTTTTCGATGGGTAGATGGATTTGAAAGAGTATTGGATATTTCAATTCATTGAGAGGATAATAGAAAAGTTGACAAATATATATATATATATATATATCTTTGCAAACAAATTAGATTTAATAAACAGATTTAATCAGGGATAAATTGTATAATCGACGTTTTCTCTTTGTCACCATACTGGCTAAGAAGAATTTACCATTTTCCTTTGTGTTTTATCATGCTTGCAAAAAATCTTTATCTTTTGTTTTACCATGTTTGTAAAGAATTAACTGAAATATGCACGATACGAAGTGCATATGAGAAAACGAGACATATGTCCACACAGAAGAAACTCTTCCGGTAAAATTAAGCATACAAATTATGTTTGTTCGTATTTATTTCACATCTGCATTTGCAAGATTTATTTCAAAAAATGGACAAATGTATAGTTTTTTGGAAAATCATACTAGTTTACTTGTACATTTCTTAATTTTACGATAACAAAAATAACTCGGGACGAGCAGAATCAAGGACATTTCGGTTGCAGTATTTCATTGGTTTACACTTTAAAGCGTAAAATTATTAATTTTAAATTTTTTAGCTACTAGCTGTTTCATTTTCCGCTTTTTGGTAAAACATAAAAGGATGTATAATTCAAAAGTCATAGATTTCAATCTATGCATGAATTGAAGATACAGTATGTTATTTAAATGTTTCATGTGTATTTTTAATTTTCTTAAACATACATTTTCATTGGTTAACTGTTTTGAAAATAAATGTTTGCAAACCAGGAAGTTTTGATAACAGATGAATGCTCATTTTTATAGACGATGTGTTTATTCATTAGTATCGAAAAGTTTAAAAAGCTAGGGATAAAGTAAAGTGGAGTTGTTGTTTATCAATTCACATATTAAATAGTTCATTACACATTGACATAAATTTAATTGATGTTTATTTCATTATCTATTCAAAAAATAAAATGACATGAATAAATTTGGATTATTTCTTATTCCATAAAATCATGAAGGTAAATAACGTACGGTACACATTCGCAAAGATGACGGAAAATGACAAAAATAAATCGATGTTTATTTAATTATTTATTACAAATGTAAAATGACATGAATAAATTTGGATTATTTCTTATTCTATAAAATCATGAAGGTAAATAACGTACGGAAAACATTCGCAAAGATGGCGGGAAAGACGAGTATTTAACATTACAGCATGTGTGTTGAGAGCTCCTGCTAGTTTCTTCACCAACTCACGACCCGAGTGGTGGGGACCTCGTCTCATCTCGTTTTCGTTAGCAAACAGAATAAATTGAATCCATCTTTTAAACCAACACTGGTATCAACAACTCCCGCTTAATCAAATAGCGTATATATAGTCATTATTAACATCTTTAAATAGGGCCACTACATCAACAAAGCGAACCAATTCTCACCAATATAAATGTTTCATCAGCGAAATAGTTTTAAAATGTCGTTTACACTTGAAAACTACTGTCAATACGATTTTTTATGTTGGGTAATTTGGAATGGAAAGGTATCAATGTGGGACGAGTGTGTGAGGGACGCTTTGTTTGTAAACAATGTCCCCCCTGCTGAGCGTTTCACTCGACCATACACGTTTTGTACATGGAGGAATAAAAAGCTTTGATAGAATGTAAGCTCGTTCCCCACCTTACTACATATTACATGACTGTCATTGAAACGCTTCTTCTCGCCGGCCGGCCAAATTTTATTTCGAAAAGGAAACAGTCACAAATCAAAGCCTTTGAACTCCAGGACAATGGCAACTGCCGTTTAGTTTGGAGGTGTCTCATTAAAATAAGGCAGTCTAATGTTATTTAACTTCCAATGTGACTGGCCCTGTTTAAATTGGATGGTGTAACGTGCCTTGGTTTAGTCGCAGTCCAAACACGTTACGTCAGGGGTAAGCCAGGGGGGACTTCTACCTCTGTCTCTGTTTTCACTTTCCACTTAGGTGAGCGACATTTGTACGGCCAACTGCCTACATTTCACGCTATTTGCACAGGTGTTCGGCTTTCCCAAACACGGACCTTGAAATTTAGATAGATTACTTGCAGAACCGCCGCCAATTCACCTGAGTCGTATAGTGCAGACTATTTGTATATTATATATGTTTTTGTGTGATATCAAACGACAAGGAATGAAAATATGCTATGACATAGAAGTGAATGACAATAGCTGCAACTGATGTTATACATCTAATTCAGCATAACGAATAATGTTAGACACCTCAATGCAACGAATAATAGGAAATCCTTCCTTGGTGTGTACCGACGTATTCAATCATAAATAATCTTTAAAAAATGGTTGCAAAGTTTCGCAGTTTTGAATAAAACGTATTTATTTCTTGTGTCATGCGTGGTAACTGCACAGGTGCGCGCCAGTCCCTTCTAATGCACGTGTGTCTGGTGGCAGGATTAACGTCAGGGCTTTGCTCTTAATTGAAACGACCTTTAAGACATCAAGTTTCTCCAAAGAAAGTCAGGTAGTTGCTTCGGGACATCCTGGGTAGCTTGTTCCTTCATCTCACAAGTTACTTTGGAGATGTGTCACATAACATATATTCACATTGAAACTGTTTTCGAGTCTGTGGTAGTGTTTTACGTTTAACAGTGAATAGAAAATTATACTCTTATATATATTTTCCATGCGTATCATTTCTGACACCTTCTTTAGAACGATGAATGTGTTATTTAAGTTTTAGCTTATGAATAACATGCAAATATGTTATTATTTGATTGCTCAACGTTTCATATTCAAACGAAAGTTATTACAAATAAACGTTTTGCATGCAAATACTGAAAATCCGTTGAATGACGACATACATGAACTTTGTGAACATTTATCAACAGTTGAATAACTCTTGAATACGACCTAACTGTCGGTTTTCATCCACCATCTTATATTTTATTATTCCACGCTCTTAGTCCCGATGATAGGCTTCATTTCAGCATTTTGAGTGATGCGCTATATTCTTTGTGAAATGCCTGAAATTTTGAACAACTAAGATGTTTATCTCACTCACACATTTCACAATTAGTGTGAAATAAACATGAATAAGCACATTGAATTTCTTGTTACAATATAGGTATAAACAGGAAAGACCTCTTAAATTTCGTTTAAAAAAAAATAACCCGATAGGACTGTCTCTTTAATTATCCTTATTATAGGATGTGTTTGTTTAAAGCACAATCAAGAGGTCGAGTAATTGATAATGTGGCCCCCTCTCACGGACAAACCTTGTCAGTCGATGGAAAGCGACGTTCAAACCACTTTAATGTACTTATACAATAAAGATTTTTTCCAAAGGAAGAGTGTTTTATACATAGAGACATTGTTCTAATATCAAGTAAGCTATGGCAAAACGTAAACTTCAATTCTTAAAATCATTGCTTTATTTATTGAAATAATTTGACATGTCGATATGTCCCATAAATGGAAAACTTTGTAGACATTTGATATGTCAAATAATACTTGTTTGTGTCATTGGTTGCACATTCTGTAGTCATAAGTGGCCAAAATTTCATACAATTTTCAAAAAATGAATTCCTTTCACTTATACTAATTCAGTTCTCAGGTTTTCGAAATTAAATTTTTGAATAAGATATATTGTTTTTATTGGTTCGTGTTGAAACTTTGACCCGATCGATTTTGTTAATTTTTGGTCTTCAGAATTGGGCCGTGAACATTTAGAATTTGAAGGTATGCAATTTACATGAATCTAGATTAAAACCAGATCATTCAGGCATTAGATGACATTGGTAAAAAAGAATCATTCAACTATAAAGCGGTAAGCGCTTAAACTACGTTACCCTTTGCTCGTTAAAACTATCATATTGCAGTTATTTTTAAAAATGATCATATGTTTTGAATGTACAAACTTGATGAGGTATGTGATTGGTATTCATTGGTGAAATTTGAGACTGCTTTCCTCGCCACAAGTTCAATCTCATTTCTCAGCCCTTACCATAAACAATGCAAACACGGATTAGGAAAGAATCGCAGTCACAGACATTAACCGTTCTAGAATTTAATCCCGTTTTTTGTAAAGTTGCTGTCTGCGCTCCCGTAATGAAATTTCTTTTTAATCTCTTCTCACACCTGAGCCGGGATCTAATTACCTGCCCTTGAATGGAACTCTCCGGTCAGAGAATGGTTACATGCTATTCCCCTCAAAACTACCTTTAATTTATCAGTGGCACGCGGCCGGACGCTTGTCGCACGTACTATTGCGGAAAATGAAGACATTAACCAAAAATATCTTCTTCGAATGTCACGTCCGTACTCTAAGCGCAGGTCATGATACGACTCCAGCGAGCAGGTGCTTGGGTTTGAACGTGGACTTGGACATATCAAGGCGTGGTAGAAAAAACGCGGGAGAAAGCAGACGGCATTCGCGTGTGTTGAGTTGTATACATCGGCGCAACTCGCATTCCGCTGTAAGAAAGACTAGAAGCTACTATAAGTCGAATAACCCTGCTACGTGACTTGCTGTGCTTCTGGAAATATGCACTAAAAGATACTGTGTAAAAAAAGCGACAGAAAGAAGAGAATTTGGCGCGAACTGTCACAGCTGCCGAGTCATGGCGGAAATAACAAATAAATACGTAGACATCTTTCTAAAAATATAGAGATTTCTCAGAAATAATGAAATGGGTAACGAAGCATTGTTCGTTTATAACTTTGATCATTTCAAACATATGAGGAAACCAAAGAAATCCACAATGGCTAAGAGGAAAATGATAATCCATTTAATACGATAAATGATGTAATTGTTTTCCTCATTTTCATGAATCATGGCGATTTTGAAACCATAAAAAGAGGGAAGTTATACAATAAAATAACTAGAGTGGATTAGATTCAATATATTGGGCCAAAATGGAGTAGGTTGTTTTAGCTTGTTGTGTGGTCATTATTAGATACTCAAAAACAATTGTTTTCGAACAAACATGATAAATCTGAAACGAGAGAAGTTTTAAATGCAGAAAAGAACTGACCACAAATATGTGTGATCTTATCTATAAGTTAGAAGATGAAAACTGAAAGAGAAACGTTAGAATATGCATAAATATGGATTTAGTTCATTCATTTGTTTGTTTTCATTGCGTTGACTGATACTTTTCACTTGCAGCATCGACATCCACAAGGTCGTGTTTCCCTCCAAGACATTTCACGAAGATATTCATAAAGGGAGATAACACAAAGTATTTTCAAATGTGTACCTCTAAGAAACTGTTTCTGCAAAACCATGTACTCGCTGTCTGAGGTTAAATCTTGGAGAAAACGTGATCATGTACAATAACATTCAAAGAGTCAATTCAATGTCCGTACCGATTACTGGGCAAATATGATGTCATAAAGGGACAGCCTTAAAGAGACAGTCTTATTGGGATATATTTGTGGAAGACGACCGGACATATGTTAAGTTAAAGGGGCAGTAGTACTTTTTTAGGGGATATATAAGGTGATGTCAGGGTAATGAAAATTAATGGTTCCAATTGAAAGACAATGCATTTAAACTAAATGGAGAAGTAATAATTCAGATATATAATGTACAGTTTAGCCATGTGATTCCCTTTTCTTACACAAAATGAATTAAAGGTGTTCACACAAAATGGCCGCCCATAGATTTTAGGTGAATTTTCATACTTTGTTCTCTGACTATGAATGATTGGTTTGTGTGAAAGGAAAGTTTTGACACTTTCAAAATAATACATTTATCATAAAGTTACTTTTATCAGAAAAAATCATAAAATATAAAATTATCAAAAACGTGCCCCTTTAAATATTAACCATTGCCGTGGTTGTATAGGTAATTTGTTGGCCAAAACGTCGCCCTCAAATCTATCTATGTACCTACCATCTAGCTTGAAGAACAGTGACGTGTTAATTCTATTAGAAATAATCAAAATAAACATATATATAGGAAGACAGATTGATAGTCTCGAGATGCTATCGTCAAGTGAACCTTTCAATGAGTCCCTTGCAGTACACCTTCCCACCACGTGTACAATGAATATACGTGAATGTACTTTGAAAAATACTCTTCACTAAAATACGTTCGCATAGAAGATACTGAACGCCCTTAAGGGCAAGTAGAACAGTTTTAGAGGAATATAAGGTGATGTCAGAAAAATGAAAATAAATAAATGGTTTCAAACGAAAGACAATGTATTTAACCTAAATGAAGCAGTAATAAATCAAATATGTAACGTAAAGTTCAGTAATGCGATTACCTTTTCTTACACAAAATGAATTAAAGGTGTTCACACAAAAATGGCCGCCAATGTTACTCTTTATAATTTGTTTTCTGACTATGGATGATTGGTTTGTGTAATGAGATTGTTGACACATAAACATAATACATTTAGCATTAACGTGCAATTATCAGTGAAAAATGAAAATATAAAAATTAAAAAACCCGGTACTACTGCCCCTATAAAATGTTTAGTATAATTATCGAACGAGTAAATGTAAGGCTGTTACAGTAGCTGATCGACAAGTCATTACCAAATGAATAAACAAAGCAAACACAAAAGGGGGTGAGGATCCAATGCCCTGAAAGCACCCCATCCAAACCTGAAGCCAGCACTGTATTTCCTTTCCTCTTTACTTACAAATGTTCACATATAATGATTAAATCATTATTGAAATGTCATAGATCAGTGCTCAAGTTTTACAAAATGAATATTTGTCTTTTAAATTTTGCATTATGATCGGAATAGTTCTCGTCGACATGATTATTGACAAAAACACTATTATGATGAATTGTTTTGTTGTAATCTACACGACAATTTGGTAGTACAACAAGGTTTAGCCAATAAACAGATTTGGTGGTTTATCTATTTCAACTCTAGTTGAGTTGTTATTTCGAATTATAAGATTCAGTCATCCCGAACAAACGGCATGTTTATATGTGTCAGCTTGAAGCACATTTTATTTGAAATTATCGAATTCGATAAAAAACGTTCCGTAAAAAATACGAGGATGAATTCGGTTCAATATTCTGTCATTGTCATTATGATTTTTTAAAAGTATCCTTTGTCAAATGACCTTGTTAACGGGAATAGTCCATGGTTATTAAGATATGATTGATTTCACCATGAATACCTCGTATCAAATACAAAACATTTACCGACGATATTTACGAGTATTGATATTGGACCGGGTGATCAATAATGTATACCGTCCAATCACAGGTGTACAGCTTAATCACCACGACTGAATTAATTTCGTAATCATAAAAAGCAATCAAAAATATTTTTACGCATCAACATTTTTTCATTGTTTAAGTCATTAGAAACGGACATTGAAGTAGATTTGCGTGCCGAAGAATGGAAATGCGGGTTAGGAATAAATCTCTTTAAGCATCAGAAGTCCGGGTTTTGAGACGGGAGAATTGGGGATGTAGTGTAAACAGAATACACAATTGACTTGCGCTTGTACTTGAGAAATACTCTCTATTGTCGCTATTGTATGTAATGAATGGCTTTTACTCCGATTTCATTTTTGCTTGCCAAGAAACATGATGGTTTGTAAGAAAACATGAAGGACATAACAGAATTCGATATTCTTTGCTTCTAGAATGGTATGTCTTCTCCGCCAATGATTGACTTGCAAAGTGCATTCAAACATTGCAAATACAGAATCATGATTGTGAGGAAGTTTCCACCAATAGTGATTGTTTATTATCGACCTGATTGTTGGCTGTTTGTGGGAACGATTTAGGGAAGAAAAAAGAACACTTGAAACTGAAGAAGGATAATCCACGCCACAAACTCGAGCGTCACCGATACAGACCTCCACGACGTCGTTCCTAGACACCGTGTTCTTCCCCGTGTTATACTTACTGTGGTTCTATCAGACCTAGCCTTGGAGCTTTAAGAATAACTTCGTGTCGGCTTTTCTAGGAGAGATACAAAATGTTCAAAGCATCTGTTTTATAGACTGATACTTTAGATACGTGAATATGACATTGAAAGTAATGTAAACTAAGGCATGGGTTATGCAAAACGAAAAGCCAAATTTAAAATAAATATCGTATTTTCTTCAAATGCTTCAAGATAATATCTTAATTTCTAAACATTCTCAATTGAAAACTTTATTTGAATTGTTGTAAAAGTTCGGAAAATTAGTATCCGACAAAATGTTTTTTAAAAAATCAATTTGCAACGCAATTTGTATAAAAGGAACATACGAAGGACGGTTAAACTACGCGCAACCCTTTCCCCTGCTGCATATGAATAAAGCTTCAGGATGTTCACTTTCAAAATTGCAACCTGCAGATTTCGCTTGTTACTTGAATACGGATGATAGACGTTTAATGATAATTTGTCAAAGTAAACAAAAGTTACATTCTTAGGCATATCAGAGAATTAAATTTTCCAAATGATTTGCTACCTTCCCTTCAAATAATGAAAATACGGTTTCTTTTTTTACTCAATTTGACCACAAAATATACCAGTGGATTGTAGTTGCTATAAGATTAGGAAGTGAGTTATTATTGTTTAACGCCGCTTGGGCAATAAATCAGACATTAGCGGCATTACATGTAGCGAGCGACACACCAGTCATTATATATTAACATATAAACGCAAGGTATTTCAATGACAACACGACGATCGAGGAGCGTCCAGTGACATTCAAAGACCACGCTGAGATACAGTGAGAAGTTCTCTGTCTCTATACACCGGGCTGTGTCCAACTCCCAACACGACAAGACGCTGTTCAGCCAAACATGGCCATATTTGTTAGAACCACCCGGCCAAGTTCTACCTTCGTGCATTCCTTTATATCGCACTATCTAATATGCAATCCAAATATCGAAAATAAACAAATAATGTCCTGTGAGATGCCCTCTGGCAATAAGCATACACTTGCCTAAATCGAAGGTAAACATGAGACCCGGAGCTATGCTTATACAAATTATCTTGTATCCGTGTGAGCGATGCGAAGAGCGGGGGATGCTGCGCGGTCGTGTTTTCCCTCCTTATCTTTTCACTACGTGTTAGGAATGTTGTTTCAAATAATTTTCACCAATAACAAGAAAAATATCTAAGTTGAACCAGCAGGTGCTGGGTCAGGCGAAGGTCAAAGGTCAATGAGACGTATTTTATTGCTTATCATTCTGACAATTTCCTTTTTAGCTGTTTTATGAATTCATAATTGCATTTTCAAAATTTAAATGAAGAGGCACTGAGGTCTAATATCCTGTTAGGGCCTCACACTGGGCAGTCCAGCTAGACAACACGACATGAATCAAGGTCCGAGAAGAATATTGACAATGTAAGCCTCTGGTAATGGAATTTCCCGTCCAAGATGAGCTAATATTTATACAGAACCCGAGCAATCGAGGTAAGGATACAACAGTGGGGCTAATAAAGTCAAATATTTAAACAGTCCTCCGTTCAACTAGGTATCGTTATATCGTGCACGTGAGTCGAGGGCACCTGTACGAGTACTGAAACCGTCCCGGGATGACTTCTTATAGATACCAAATTACATTAACATGTTGGTTGTATGTGTCCTTTTTCTCGAAAATAATTTTGTTTTTTTATGGGTTTTCTTCAAAACCAAAGTCACTTTTTACATTTAAGATATTATTTATTTATCAGAACTGATGATTAAAGGTAAATAAACTCGTTTCTTTTGCTTTGTCTTTTGTATCTATCCTAATTTCTTCTGTATTTACTCTAGATACTCTGTCTGTTAACGAACCATGCCATTTATTCCCCCTCACCATCAGGAACCAGGAAGTATTGTTGTGTAAGGTAAAGTTGAGTGGTTCAAGCTGTCGTTGAAAGGCTTGCCCATACAAAACAAACGTGTAATGAAGTGAATATTGTTGATTTCAATGTGTCGACTCCATCAGCATATAAAAACCGTGGCAACTGCTACCCGTATATTTAGGGCGTCCAAGACAGATTAAGACCCCGCCGCTCCCCGAGGAGAGGGAACAAAGGGAGGTAATCAGATTATCATAGAACGAAATGAAATGAAAGTAATAATGACCAGGTCCAACTTCATTTCCCGCACTACAATAGTAACGGGTGTTCCCATTCAGACGTATTGAAATCCCGCTACGGAGCTTATTGTAGGGGTCTCCAAACTGCTTAAACACCGGTTCTTGACGAGACGGACTTGTAGTGACCACTCACCGCTTGGTGGCGCTTCTCCCTCACCCTTCCTCTACATACACGTGCAGTGCACGTGCATCCGAAGACAAGAAAAAACAAAACTTTATGCGAAAAATTTGATGAAAATACTTAAACAAATATAATTATTTGTAAATAATAATATCAATGCCATTTATTTCCTAAGATATGTTCGAATAAGCGCAAATCTCTGATGAAATACAAAATCTGATGAAAGCTGGTTCCAATATTTGCTCATGAGATTGTTGTCCAGGAATTGTCCCGCTATGTGCCGTATGACCTCATACCAAAAGTGTCCGCCTCTGAACTAGCCCAACTCTAATAGCGCAGCGCATCTTAGCCGCAAACCCTGCTTAGTATCTGCGCCGTGAAAAACTCGGCATTTTCTCTAATTGACCCCTCCATGATTAATCAAAAAGTAAGACTCTAAACGACATATTTCAAAAGCGGAATCGGATTTTGCTGAGACGACCTCCGCGAGTAGCCGACTTTATCAAATCTTGACTTTCAGTAAAATGGAAATCATTCTAATGCCATTGGTTGTCATAGTCTTAGAAAGCGAATCTCGAAGCTACTTAAAGGATTTCGCGGTACTTTGTAAAGGCTGTGAGCAGAGCTTTTTGCTTGATTCGAGTGCCCGTGTAACATTAATCAGTTGGCTATAAACGGAATAAAACAAATGAAATATTGGAGGGGTAAGACGAAAATGACATTTCATTTAGCCATGTCTGACAGCAACAGAAATCACGATGTCCTTCTAGTCCAGCTTTCAACAGATTGTTATTACCTATGCTCTTATGTATGTCTTTAAAAAAAGGACATGAAGTTTCTTGATCAACCTATTCCTTGGGCGAATGGAAAATGATTTTGTTTCGTTCTTATCATGCACAAGATGTGGCCAAAACTATTAATTGTTATTCACGCAACATATCTAAATAGCTAATAACCCTTACACACTTTGGTTTAAACTTACTTTGTTAATGATGAATAGGATTGGGGACAAGTCCTCTAACACAGGACACCTTTTCCTTGGTATTTACAATATTATACATTTCAAACATATAAAGCTGACAAACTGGATAAGACATAATTGTAGGAAAACAAGGTAGAAAGAAAAAAATAATGAATAAACTACACACCAGTAACACAAATCGTTTGGTTGCATGATTGCAAAATTTAACAACATTAAACATATCAATGTTTTGATAAGGCACCGGGTCTGCACCTCCCTCTAACAAAAACTTAAGCGTTCATAATACACGTATTGTATCAACTACGGTATGCGCTTTATGATGACAAAAGTTTCTGTGTATTGTACTATTTACTTATATATATATATATATGCTCCTACCTAACTACCCTTCCTCTGCTATGGAACGACACAAGAATCTGTGTCGAAACGTCGCATACAAGGAACAAAGAAGTTGTCATCAACATATTTCTCTACATCATTAACGTTTTTCTCTCTGTTTACTGTAACAAAATGGAAGGAGTTTTCGACATTATTACCACATATACAATTTATTTCAGATTTCATTCAAATGAATGATTGAACTCAATGAACTTACCAAAACACAAATTTCTGTCACAACATGAACAATATTGAGGAGCAGAAACATTCTTTATGGTAATATACGTAAAACCTTATATCCTTTCTGACTTAAGAAATTATACACTTTACAACAAACCAATGAAGGACAAACAGTTAAAATAACCTCAACATTTTGAAGTTTAAATTATTCAGAACTACTTGTCGATAAAGCATTTTGTTTCTTGTACAACATTTTGACGTTTTGTTTCACCTAAGAGAGCTCAGACGAGGAACAATCATGGTGTTGTTAATTTTGTTAACGAGATTCATAAATGTGTTATTTTATTGATATATCTGCCCACTTTGTTGTGCTCATGATATCATAAGCGTATTGCAGCGAAAATGTATTGGTTCTTTTTTTAGAAAGATATTTTGCTTACACTTTCACATTTACTGTTTTTAATGTAAATAGGGTTTACAACATTCCTTCAATTGAATGACTCCCTAGCAAGATTCGGCATTTATACCTTTATGCCTTGCACTTTTTAAACCGTAAATAAAATGGATTTCAAACCTATGGAATATTTCCTTTAATAAAATTAAAATCATATGAACAATACCAGAAAACCTTATTTCGCGGGAAGGAAATATTACCGTTTTATTGTATGATATAGAATATACGATATATATATATAACATTAATATTCAAGCGAAAATAAGGTACAGCATTATAAAACAATTAAACTGTTAACGCAATCACCAATTTTATACACGTGAAGTTGTAAATTGACAATGTTTGATTCGTCTAAGCAGGGAGTAATCATTATTAAGTTGTCGCGATCTAGCGCTGTTAGCGGGGACAATTTAGCCGTCAACGTCGCGAGATCGGCGTATCAATAATGTTTCACGCGCTTCTTAAGGGAATATCTGTCGCTTCGTCTTAATTGATATAAACACGTCCCTTGTGTATTTCCCAACCTTGCCAAAATCGATTCGAAGCCAAATTACATGCGCCGGTGATTTTGAGCGAAATATGCTTGACGAGACCAACTTAAGGGAGAAGTCATTGCTGGCGAGTGAAATCGCCTGCATGGTCTGCCGTACCCGCCAAGCCGAGAATTGACATTAATTGAATATTTATGAATTTTCACGGAAAATAAAGCCCGCATTCAATTATGTAGAAAATATGAGTTTGTGCACAAAAAAGGAAAAAGTTTCTATCTGCGAATTGAACACAAGGAAAAACCGTTACCGGATGATGATTAAATAGAGATTTATTTCTCATATAGAATTCAAGCAGATGGCTGAAAAATTATCCGCCTGATATTTCCTTGGTTGGAGCGATATGGGTGAAACTTGTCATATTGTTTATGAATTATCATAATAAAGAAAATAATTGTATCCTTCAAAATTGCATTTAATCGTTTCAGTATTATTTCTATTGAAATAATATGTAAATCTTTACCTCCTTCAAAGCAATTTACTTTCATTATGACATTTAACAATTCCATAATTTCCAATTTTCCTCTAGTAATGTTTAGTAAATCGACTTTGAAAGTTTAATGATAATCATAAAATAGTTTTGAACTCTTAAACATGTTTCTGCTTTAATCATCTTAGCTAATTTAACACCACAAATAATCCCTGGTGCGTTGAAAGTCCTGTAGAATGTAAATGTTTTTTTTTGTAAGAATCATGAATGTTATCTATTAGTTATAAACTTATGGTTCTTTTCGAAATAATAGAGTTTTAATAGAGTCATCAGTTTCTTGTTTTAAAAAATGCATTTAATTTCCGAAAATGTAACATTTGTACGATATATACATAGACGAGAAATATCAACAATCCTAAATTATAATGTACGAGTTTACCTGAGCTATGGAAAAATCTATTTTTTCATACATATTAGAGAATATGATACTGTAATTTAACAAAATGATTTGAAGATTATAACGAAAGTAAAACAGATCTGTTGTCAGTTCATTTTCATTCTCGGATTGTTTGATCTGTGAATTGTATATATAGTTTATCTTCTATGAACATCATGAAGTCAGCAATAAAAGAAACGAATTTTTTTGGGTTTTTTTTTTAGTCGCAGAAAATGAACTAAACTAATCTAAGTATATTCAAGTGTTTAACGTCTGAAACGATTAAATAATTTGGTCAAATAATTTTAACGATTTCCATTGAATAGTTATTGAAAAGATTACCTTGTTAATTCATATTTCAATGGCGTCGAAATTGCCAATCTAAGAACGATGAATTTATTTAAACCAAATGTCACCAGGCGGTGCTTGTTAAGTCATTTTTAGTCACAGAATTAAATCTCCTCGGACAAACGGCAAAGTCTTTCATGTTCACATAATGGCCAGAAAATTGGAATCAGGGGGTTAAACAAGCAAATTTGTTTCAACAAATATAAATATTTGCCTGGCGTTACCTATTGGTCACAGAGTGTGTGAAAATAGCCGGCTCAGCACTTAGAGTTTTTTTCTGTTTTATTCCTGCTTATCAGATGTAATTATATCTCATTGCCCCAAGCTGGCATCTCATTGATTTCCAATTAGCCGCCTTGAAGAAACCTGGCTAATAGCACTGCCCTTAAGTGTAGGGTAAAGCGGGTTTACTAAGTTGGCCAAATTCATTTGATGTTGTAAAAAGCGGGCAAGATTTTGACTGGATTTTGGCCGATTATGATAGGAGCGCTCGTAAACATCCATCGCGGCTTTCTGCCTTTCTACCAGACATACGTTTCGCTTTTATGACTTTGCAAGTGAAAGGATTAAATTGATCGCCATACAAGATGTGGCCAGCGTTCTATAGGGTTTTTGTTCACGAATTTCGCTCTCGTCTTTGACAAGGCCCCGCGTGCATTGTGAAGGGATAATTCGCGCTTGGCTTATTCATATTTATGACATTATTTTCCCCATGTGTCAGAGAGAGTTTCGCCAATTTAATCGGTATCGGATACAAGCCTGCGTGCACAAGGCGGGGGTCACACCCGTGCAGTGCTAATCGTCTATTAATGACTTAAGTAAGTGGCCAGTCCTGACGAGTTTCATACCCGAATAGAAGATATGCTTAATCGTCACCAGTTTCTCTCAACCGCAACGCATATTGAAGAGATTGAAGAAATATCTATATCGACTTATGACCCCCTCCCCTAATCTGTTAATGATAAGGATGGCTCCCAGTACAGTTAGAGACTGATAAAGAAGCCAGGGATGAAGTATGCACTGGGAGAACCTGTACACTCTTTAAGAGCATAACATGATGAAGAATGTCTAACATTAAAATCATGCTTCAGATAGATGAAGTTACGTGAAACACCAATAAACATATTGTGTGAGTATGCCACAAAACTGACACCAGATTTGTTATTGCAACATTGTTCCTTCCGTCCTGGAGTGTTATCATAGTCCCAACCAACGGGGTGCAAAACTGATAACATTAATGTTTGAATATTTTACGATTTTCCATGTCTTGTGCTTAGTCGGTTTCCAATATGAGAATTTGTCCGACCGATTGCAGAGAGACTTTTCATCTGTTTCAAATGCCTCCTTCTAACACACTAGGAAGGGTGCAGTGCCGAATAAAAGTGATTCCGTATAATGTTTATATTTTTACTTATTTCTATGTTTTGTACTTAGTCATTGTCAAGATCAGAATTTGTCTGCCGGATTGCAGAAAGCTTATCCAATTCTTCTAAATTTTGCACACATCTTTTACCTTATTGGGAGAGATAAGGTAAAAGTGCAATGGAGTGCAATCTTGCAAGGCATAGTAATAGTCGATTAAATTATGAGATAAGACTTTGTCCGACTAATTTCAGAACCTTGCTATTATTCGATTGATAGCAGTAATTCAGTTGGTCAGGGATTGCAAGTTTTTTACTGTGACAACTTTTACTTTAACTTTTCATGTTAAAAGTTTGTTAAAACATATCGACGTTGTTGCTATCAGATTGTTAACATTGCAGAAGGAGGGGGGGGGGCATTAGCTTGCCTTTCCTTTCCACAAAACACATACTTTATCTGTAGTCTCATCTTCACAACGTCACGGGCGAAACGAAAAAGTTTCTAAACTTTCCCATTCCTCCCTTGACATCATTGGCCGTGATTTCTGTGCTAGCATTTCAACCCGCTGCACGGAAGTAGAATAGTCCAATCAGAAGACAGCATGTTAACTGAACCGATTTGAAAAAATACTTTTGTATGTGTTTTTACAAGGGCGAGAAACAATTAATTTGAGTGATACATAAATGTTTGTCTTCTCTGCATTCTCGGTGCTCATCAAAAACGTGAAAACAACCATGCGGACTGAAATTTGAAATTAAATTTCACTCGGATAGTTTTCAAAAAGATCGTCTGTTAGTATTTTGAATTTGTTCCGAAATTTCATTGGCTATTTTGTAAGAGCTGATAAGGGGCGTAACTCGTGATCACGATAGGTGTCTCTGCTCCGGATCACCAGTTTTCTACCTTGTGAAGGCAAGGTCTAAAGCGAGGAGAGTTGCTCGATACGTTTTCACCTTGCCGTGGGAAGATGCTGTAGTCTGTACATGTAAATATTTTCAGATCGAGACATGTTGGCAATTTTCTGTCCTGTTGATACATATTTCTGCCATCATTTTCATCTTATTAAAACAAAAATGTTATTCATCAATTAAATTCATTTTTCTAACTCAAAGATGATTTATGTAAATCGCCCCAATATCTATCAACCAATCAAGCAAATTCAGAACCCCCCGAACAAAAGAAAGGATTTCATGTAACGTTCCGTTCATTCCTATTCTTATTTTTATCTGCAAACAGTCAATATATAAAGTCAATTATCCAATTCTCTCAGGAGAAAAGGTTTCACGTGATTTTGTATTAACGAAACATGTAAAAGGCTTTTTTTTGGCTAAATGCATATGCAACATTAAAGCTATACATCCACAATAATTTCATCCTGCGTGCTTAAAGTAATAATAACTATGTATACGATTTTATGATTTTATAATTTCACAAGATAAAACAGAAATATCTCAGGTGCCCACGTCTAATTTCCAAACATCTTGTCTCTTATGGATAACTGTACCCGTCACGCTCCGTTGCCGGAAATTATCTTTCAAGATGATAAACTTAATTATAAAACATTAAAGGTGCATTATCTCAGCTGACTTGAACTTCCTGCTGAGCCCATACCTTATCCTCAATATGCTATTCGCCACACAACCTTCTTTGAGGGATTAAGTCCGGTCAATTGGACGTATGACAATATCCGCGACGAACTCGCAAGCTAGATACGTGTAACTCTCACCTTTGTTGTTTGCCTTTAATCTATATAATAAGATCCTCGCACCTGACCTTAATGAAATCATCCACTGAGTTCAGCAGGTGCGTGCTTCCTAATCCCCCATTACCCAAACCCCCATGAGTCCTCCCCCCATACACATTTAGACCCCCACCAGAAAGCCCTTATGCAATGTCAAGAATCCAAACCTAAGTCTAAATTTATCCTTAAATCAATTTCTCTGTCAATATTACCTTCCCCAGTTTTACTTATACTTGAAACGTTTTAGTCTCATCTAAACTCCCCTCTCATCAAACACCTACGCCCCCCCCCCCCCCCCCATCATCACCCTCCCCAAATACCCCACACCTGAATATGCCATACCTTGGTACCATCCCCCCATCCCCTCCACCCCGCCCCCTCAACTTCCCCCAACCTGAATCACCCCAAAGTGTCAGAGGAAACAATCAGAGGTCAGAAGTGAGAATGTATGTTTGCCAGCACTGAGCGTAAATATCCTCTTATTGGGGTGTGTGAGCCGTGAGGTCATTTAATGGACATGTCACCGAGCTCGCACTAAGTACATCCTTAAGCCGAGAAATTATGAGGATTGGCATTATTTGATTAACATGAAGAATGGTCCTTGAGATGCTCTTGGCTCACCTGCAGAATAATGCACGTGATTGTGGTCTTTCTGAAGGTCATGTAGGGTTGATAATAAATATCATTCCACTTGTGGTGGATGAGAGTTGACAATTATTTCTTTTCGTTTGTTTTTGCTGAATGGCTATAACCACTTCACCACTTATTCGCGTTTTCCTTGTTTCTGATATTTGTTCTTTTTTATTTATTTTCAGTAAAGTAAGCCTCAATGGTTTCTCTTTGTGACTTTTCTCAACGGTCGATGTCTAAAGCGCCCTTCCTTAATAATTGCTTCGTATCACAGGTTCTGATCCCTATCGCTCATACGTCTAGAACTTATTTCTCAGAATACACAAATACCTTCAAGTAACAGCATGAATGTCTTAATAACAGAAAACCTTGCTGCCCTTATACACATGCAGTACATTGTTTGACGTTCCTCCGTTGTCTCATAGGTCATTATAGTTGACCATCACCTCAAGTACCTCTAATGATTTAACTGTGTTGTACAACTGCCCCCTGGTCAGTTTCAGTAAATAAAGCCGCCATTATGAGTCGTTGTGGTCGTCCACTAGTCGGACGACCACTTGACCACGTCGCTGGCGTTGTTGACCCTGCCCGGCCTTTGAGGTGACCACTGCCTTGCTTGGCTGGACATTGGTCAATCTAGCGTGAGAGTTGGACGTGCTTGGGTCTGACACTTCTAACTCTTCCATTGTTGTGTCAGTCCAACACTTCCATTGTTGTGACACATCTTACGCGTTGTATTGTGACACTTCTCACATTGAACCATTTACACTTGCAGCACAAAAGAAGAACGTTTTATGGATGAAACGTTACAAGAAGAAGTCTACGAGAGACGCTTCCAATAAGCGAGTATTTGTCCCTCCTCCTTTCGAACTCTGGATTATTTCTCTATTTCTTAACTTCTAAATGTTTTGGGCAATTATTACCTTTTTATGATTGTGATAATTCAACATTTTATTATTTTGTCAGTTTTAATACGTCCCCCACTCGCGATGTCGATTCGCCCTCTAGTTGTTTAGAGATCGCCATCACATCATAGTTGACACTTTTAAGTGGCTTTCAAGTCTTGACACTTTGATCGATGATTCGATCTGTGCATCCTGCAGACTTACAAAGTCTGGTCTTCTGTATTCGTTTGTTGAAATTGATTTGGATATAAATTTATAACTAGCATATAAGATCAATTAAGTTGTTTTTTCCGACATTACTGACATCCTTTAAACTATTTATTATAATTAAATGCCTCATCACTTTTGCACGTGTAGGAGATAGAGTAGATGCAGGGGGTGGGTGGAAGGAAGGGCTGACCACCTCCTACCTTAGTTTGAAGGAGGGAGAGTGGATATAGGAGAAGGGGGGAAGGGATGAAGTAGGTTGAGGGGGGTGACCATCATCAACCTGTGGGTGAGGAGACAAGAAAGCTTCAGCCCTCTCACTCTGGGCTATCACTGGTCACCCCCGCCCCCCTCGAGTGGCTACCTGGGTGTGAGGAGGACCGGAGCAGGTGCGCGGAGATATTGTCAAGAAGTAGCAAGAACCCTTCTCTCCGCCTTACAAGACACCCTCTATAGCCCTTCATGCCCAGCCTTACAAACGGTGGTCACTAATATGTCCTTCACTCCTCGTCACACAAACTGTGGTCACTAATATGGCTTTGCGGTTCTCACATAAAATGTTAACGGTTTATCTCTAACTAGACATCCATGGAAGGCTATATCTTTTCGTGTCTATTTGTATAATGATATGTTCATGATTGTGTGAGTGTCAACATTTAATATTTGCTTGACATGTTATGAACTTAACGCAAGTTTTGCAGTTTTGTGAAAATGAATTTTGCGGAAATTTAAAGTACGTTATGGATGCATGCAAGGGCTGTAGCACAGAAGTACCAATTGAGTTAAACCAACATCAAATATTTCCTCATTGCCATTTGTTTTGAGACATCGTAAATAAAGAAGCAGATATGAACAATCGACCACCAGATGTGAGTTGATCTACACATGCTCACTACTCATAACTATCATTATGTTTGTAAGATATATTTTATATTTTTGTCTGAAATTATACTGAAGATGCAGAAATATTAAAACTGCAAATTGCTTGAGATAAAAAAGATGAATAAACTACTATTTGACAATAATGTCATGACTTGTTTTGTGGGTATTCTATACAATATTATGGGATTTGTTCCTCTATTTCAAAACGAAAATAACGAGAAAAGAGTATTGAATATGTCCATTGTTAAACTATATAATCTTCAGGAACAGCAGACTATGATGTGACGATTTTACAAAATTCAAACTTTTTTAAAAAGATTGTTGAATTGGTTGACATATATGTCATTTAAATAATGTGTTTTAAAAGATATATGTACGTAAATAAAAGTTTGAATATTATAGACCATCAATAAATTACGTACTGTTCTTTATTGTGCTCAGTTAAGTGTCCATAGTCAGTTTGTGAATAACGGAAAAAAATTAAAATGAGAATTTATAAAGCACACCAAAAGCGATCAATGTACTCCTCGTTTAAACAACATGAATATATATATTCGACACTGTGGATATATTATATATATTCATACAATTAAGATTCCTGTTGTCCATTACTACACAGTAATATAAATTCTTTATCTGAAACTGATTGAATGATGTTATACCTTTACGCATAGGACAATTTAAGATATATGATTTTAATAAAGAACCTGTCATTAAGATCTTCCATTCCTTCAGTGGTATATCGTATTTTGTACATACCCTAGGATATGTTCCTTAGTGGTATATTAATTTTCTGTACATACCCCAGAATATGTTCCTAAGTGGTATATTCATTTTCGGTACATACCCTAGAATATGTTCCTTAGTGGTTTATTTATTTTCTGTACATATCCTAGGCTATGTTCCTTAGTGGTATATTCATTTTCTGTACATACCCTAGAATATGTTCCTTAGTGGTATATTCATTTTCTGTACATACCCTAGAATATGTTCCTTAGTGGTATATCCATTTTCTGTACATACCCTAGAATATGTTCCTTAGTGGTATATTCATTTTCTGTACATATGTTCTTAATTCAGCAACTGTTTACATTAGAGACAACAAACCCTTGAGTGCAACTTCACACAGCACCACTAATGCAAGTATTAACATTGATATAACTCCAGTATTTGACTCAGTTTGCCCTGACGTGGACGAGTGGTTGCATTCCAAACACAACATGCTCTCCGTCACATTACGTCCACTGTTGCACTGTTTCAAGGGCTCTCAACCCACCAGGAGAATCAACCCTGTCAACACGAACACTTGACCATAAGGTGCAGCAATTGTCCATCGGTAATCAATGCAAGACCCAGGTAGACTTCCATACCTTTCAGGTAACAGCTATGTATCGATCAGGTAAGATACAGCCTGGCCACTTTAAACAGAGAAGTGCTTGGATATTGTAATATTCCTTTAGTCTGTTCAAAGATTACATTCATAGCCGCATTGATCGTTGATTTAGAACAATATTGTTGCACTTGTTTAAGTACGGCTGAGGACTGACCGTTGAGTGAGAGAAGAAGGGACTACATCGTTCACTGTTTGTTTAATTGAGAGTGTAATTTGGTTTCATGGCACCAATACTAGGTGGCTGGTTTGAAAAATATCTTCGGGAATTTTGGAACGTCTATTTGAATAAAATTAATTCAATGCACGATGAAATGTTAGTTTTGTTTTTGCGATGTTTTGGTATAAAGAGAGTATCCTTTGTAAAGAAGGAGGTGGAAGTAATACGTGTAGAGAGTGGAGGACAACAATGGTCTGACTGATGGCGAGTTATTCTCCTTTCATCATGCAGCCATTACGTCGTGTTTCTCTACAATACGCAGAGAATGGTCACTGTTTACAACTTCATTTCAACACAGGAACTACGGAACTAGAACATGCACTGTATCTCATCTGGCAGATAATTCTCTTTCTTTGATTCATGTGCAGTCCTTATTTGATTTTCAAGTCTATCGTTTAAAGAATTGAATGTATTATTGTAGAAAAAAAAGTTTTGAGAGAAGTGTTATTTATTGATTTTCGTTTTAAAGTCTATTTTTATGATGATATTAAATTCATTTCTATTTATATCTATTGTTTATTTTAACATTTTAACTGTGTGTTAGAAAAGTGCTTTGAAAAGAATTTATGTTTTTTAATCTTAAAGGGTCAGTAGCACGTTTTTTGATAATTTTATATTTTAAATCTTCACTTATAATTGTAAGAAAATGTTTAATGTATTATATTGACAGTGTCAACAATCTCATTACACAAGCCAATCACCCATAGTCAGAGGACAAAGTATGTGGATTCACATAAAATCCATTGGCGGCCATTTTTTTGTGAACACCTTTAATTCATTTTTGTAAGAAAAAGGAATCGCATGGCTGAACTTTAAGTTATATATTTAAATCATAACTGCTTCATTTAGTTTAAATACATTGTCTTTCAATTGGAACCATTTATTTTCATTTTCCTGACATCACCTAATATTCCCCCTAAAAACGTGCTACTGCCCCTTTAAGCTAAGATTATTTAAACTCACTCTTTTAAAACATAGTATCGTTGTTTTCATGAATAATTTGTGGGATTGAAAGTTATAGTAAATTATGAATTTTAAATTCGTTTTAGGTTGAATATGTTATGTTACTGATAATAGTAGTTGATTTATTTTCTCGAAATTCGCGAGAATTTATGAACAAACATTTATTAGTTCAAATTTGAAAGTTTCATTTTGTGTAAAAATTGTAAAACATCGGGACATAGGTTTGAATCTATATGCACTGCACGCAATGAATAAAGTATTTGACAACATGTGTTTTTGTCTAAAGCTTTTTATCTTTTTGAAATCACTATCAAATACTTTTTTAAATGTACACACTTCTATGCATTTTAAGACGCCGTTTGAGGATATATTTAAAATTGTTTGAATAGATAAAACATATATGTATAACAAATTTAGGTTGCATCATAACTTTCATTAATAACGAAAATACAAAGATTGAAGGTTAATTGACGACACCATGAATGAGTTTAAACGAATGAACGAACAGGGTATTTGATAAATATCTAAATTTTTATTTGATAAATAAATATTGCCTACATTATGGATCCTTTTATCGCATTCAAACTATTCTTTAACTCAGTGTAAAACGTTTTGCTATATCTGACAAATAATTCTAATACAAATACTATTTCCATTCTGTTATTTTGGTATGAAACAAAAGCAATCTTATTGGCATTCAGATTTTGTTGGGCAGTTTAACACTCAGCCAGTATATATAGAACATTATATTTAAAATATGTGAAGCATATATAAAACAAAATTATATATTTTTGAATTTTATAATTCAATCGCACTGAACAATCAACTAATACTACTAATACAAATATAACAAATATTACTAATTCTCACAATGCATGTGACTGATTAATATTGTTAAATTTACCTTAAATATATGAAATTCTACAAACGAATATTCAATACTTGGATGAATATAACAGTACAGGTGGTCTCAATGCGTTCATTTACATTTTTACACGCTTTTATAATATATTTTTATGCTTTTAATTATCAATTAGGACCCTCAAAAATTTCGGTTAAACAGCAATTGCGGTTACTTTAAACTATAAATTAGACAAATATAAGAAAACATTTAATTACTATAATTATATAAAAGATTGCACCATGCATCATATTTCCCAAAAAAAATGTCAATACCTCTCCTTAAATGTTACTGTTTAATCTAAAATCTAATACATGAACCGCTGTATTTATCATTGTTATTTTAATGTTATTTCAATAAGTGCAATGTTTTCAAGTTTTCTTGTTTGAAATTACCCCCTTTGAATTCATTTGTAATTTTACAGTTTATTTCTTTTGGCAACGGATTTCCTTATTTATTGTGGGTAGATTATTTATCTAATTAATTATACATTAACTGAGGAAAATCGTAATTTTCATACGTTTGCGAACAGTTTATCTTGAAAATGAAAAGCAAAATAATTTTATTCGTATCGAGTAAAAGGTCAATAAACATTTAAATAACACAAAAGTTCGTGTATAAACCCCCAAAAATGAAAAGAGTTTACAACCGATTTTTTTACACCTTTAAAATAAACATTTCTTTAAGTATATAGTAATATTCATTCTCTGAAGAATGAAACATTTACGTAAACAAAGTTCACTTACTTTCAGTTATATATAAAACATCTAGAATATTTACATTTGAATTTAACATATTTGCCTTATTTAATGAAGAAGTGTAGGTGCATTTTGGCATTATACCAATCAAGAAAATCTGTTTGAAAACAAACTCTTTATCTTTTTACAAGGGTAAAATACATCATGCCATTTTATTCACGACAATTAATGAGTTTCTGTATGATATCGATTCATTCAGAACAAAAATAGAATTTCATTATTACAAAAGATAAAAAAATAGATTAGATATTATATATATAGTTGAGGAAACGTTATTTTGTACGATGACTTAGTTATCTTTCTTAAAGCAGGAATTTAAGAATATGGGAAAGTCGCTGTTTTGCGGCACTTATATGATATTTTTCACTGCATAATCTATATTCAAAACTTTTTGTTATAAATAATATAAAAAGTTAAAAGAGGTTTAAAATTGAAAGAAGTGTGGGAAATAAAAATACTTAAAAGTAAGGAGGGGAAAATGGAAGAACTTTTGAAAAGCTTTACATTTCATTTGATTTACGACATTTACTTTTATATAAGGTGAAA
The DNA here is from genome assembly GCA_916613615.1 of Steromphala cineraria. Taxonomy (NCBI): domain Eukaryota; kingdom Metazoa; phylum Mollusca; class Gastropoda; order Trochida; family Trochidae; genus Steromphala; species Steromphala cineraria. The sequence goes on from OU744734.1 coordinate 2,247,872, forward strand.
GACGCTAATTAATATTCTTAAGTATTTAAAAAGCATTTCCTAACCTGACAGACATCATAACTCAGAAGTAAAGACAGACATTTTTACGCAAAGTCATTGGAACGTTGAGGACGCCATCGGTCTGTATTTATTTGTCCGTCTACCAATGTATACTATAAATATGTCACTTCGCAATTTAGCATCATAATTCCCAGTTCCCCTCTGGATTAAAGGACCAAATGATGCAAGAAAACGTCTTGAATAAGCTGTCATATTTACATTAAAGAAGAGCACACATGATTCACACTTGTCATCTAATATTCTATCGTCTAATCAACTAAGCCCACAGCTGTCGTCGCTGTCATTTTTTGTCAAAAATCATTTTTTTTCGTTTCATCTGTTATGAAAGATATATTACTCAATTTCTAATACAATATATACCTTATGACATTCTTTGAATATTTTTAATCACCTTTCTGAGAAATGTCTTCTGCAAGAATTGTCGTCTGCTCCGGCAAGATAGCAGACGACATCATGAATGACATGTTCCAAAAGTGTTGGAGATGAAAACATTTTCAAGAGACTCTCGCTGGGTCTCGCGAGAAAACGTCAACTCACAAGTAGAACATATTACCCATAAGTCTGTCTAACTTCCGGCTCCCGGGATTTGAAGGACAGATGACAAGCTGAACACGTTGCCTTGGTAAAAGGGAGCTTATTTCTGTACACACGGCCAACGTCGAGATGTTTAATTTCTTGTAAGAAACCTTTGCCAATGATTGAAACATTTTGTATTGTCATCACAAGTTTGATGCTTTCAATCTAACAAAAATATCCCATCTGAGAAAAAACCGTTTCTCTCGAGAGCATATTTGTACCCCGATAATGCGCCAATATAGTGAACTGGATGTGAATACATTAAACCCTATGTCACACGCCACATGAGCAAACACACCGCTTTTGCAATATCCATACTCATTAAATTCCAATGATGGAAAAAAACTTCTTTTTCCTCTTGGAATGTGATTTAATTTAGTTGACAAATACTCACCTCTGTGCAATAAGTAGAGCTTTAAGGAAGCTAACAACCCTGGGCTGGATGGTGACAGTTTGCTAGGGGGGGGGGGGGGGGCATCTGGTACACGAGTCTCGACAAGCTGTTCACAACCGGTTCACTTGATATAAAACCCGTGTACCCTCATCACGTACCCCAACTTATAAGCTGAAGACCCATATCCACATCCTGTCTCAGGGTACGAACGTTACACTAACTCCACTAATCTGTACCCTCAGAAGCTAGATTCGCTCGCGCGGCCCGACTTGCAATAAAGCCAATCAAATCATTTTCTCGTTGAAATTTTATCGAGAAGGTGTAATGGGGGATGCCCATCCATTTCCTTCATATTAAGTCGCTATCTTTCTTTCTTGCTTCTTCTTACATTCTCTCCCCACAGAGGCAACTCAGTCATACCTAATTCAGGTATGACTGAGTTGCCTCTGTGGGGAGAGAATGTTCTTCTTAGTGCAACAATCATTCCTTTGGTTCCATAACTCTGACTCCCTTGGTGAAAGAACTTCACTCTTCCAAAACCCTTCCCGCATATATCACTGCAACATACATTTCTGGTCTCCATCGGTTTGTCTACTCAAACATTCCCTTTGTCTTAGAAAACTGATTAACAACCGTCTTCCGTCTGTGAATTCCTTAGTTCCGTCACCCTGTGAGTTCTCTGCACCCAACTAACAGAAACATATTTAGCCAATGTGACTAAATTCTTATTTCGTGACAATCGTGTGTCGAAGCATCGCAATACATGAATAAAGGAGGTGTGCTCAATATAATTCTCTTCACTTTCACCATTCTACCTTCTAATCATTTATTTCCGAAACCCGCTTCTGAACTCCTACCGTTTCTTTATCCCCTTCCCCACCTTTCTATTTCCCTCTTTAATCGAGTTCTGTGCTCTTGAGTATCTAAACTTATTTGTAACATCACTGAAAGTTAACGTGAACTCTTGTTATTGCTATAAGGTTTTCGTTCATAACTTCTGAGCTATGCTTGAGTTACCTCATACATCATTATCATATCATTATCATCATCTTGGTTGGCACCTCTCCTACTGTTGTCATGAGTTCCCTGACGAGCTTCCAGCATCAACCTATCCTCTCACGGGGCACATCACTTCTACTTTTCTGGCTTGAGTTTCCTAAAATGTTTGCAACAACACCAAACTCTCTCCAAGAGCAATGACGTCTACTCCTTTCTTTAGTTTCCTAACTGTTTTGAAACATCTTCTGACCTATATCACTTCTACTTTCTTCAACTCGCATCACAACTACTCTTGTCCTACCCTTTCTCAACTCGCATCTTGTCCTGAGTTCCCTTACTTGTTTAAAATCTTGTTTTCAATTCGCATATTTTCTACTCTTGTCCTAAATTCCCTAACTTGTTTGAATCTCTTCCTCAACTCGCAACACTTCTACTCTTGTCCTGAGTTCCCTGACTTACATCACCCTTTCTCAACTTGCATCATTCTACTCTTAAAGTCCCCAACTTGGTTCAAACCATTTCCGCCCGCATCACTTCTACACTTGTCCTGAGTTCCCTAACTTGGTTCAAACCCTTTCTCAATGCGCATGACTTCAACTCTTTTCTCCCGAGTTTCCTTACTTGTCTTAAACCCCTTTCCAACCAACATCACTTTTAATTCTGTCGTTTGAGTTCCCTAACTTATTGAATCTCTTCCTCAATGGTTTGAACCAAGTTAGGGAACTCAGGACAAGAGTAGAAGTGATGCGGGTTGAGAAAGGGTTTCATACAAGTTAGGGAACTCCAGAGACAGAATTAGAAGTGATGCGGATTGGGAAAGGGTTGCAAATAAGTTAGGGAACTCAGAGATAGAATTAGAAGTGATGCGGATTGGGAAAGGGTTTCAAACAAGTTAGGGAACTCAGGACTAGAGTGGAAGTGATGCGAGTTGAGGAAGAGATTCAATAAGCTAGGGAACTCAAACGACAGAATTAAAAGTGATGTTGGTAGAAAAGGGGTTTAAAACAAGTAAGGAAACTCGGGAGAAAAGAGTTGAAGTCATGCGCATTGAGAAAGGGTTTGAACCAAGTTAGGGAACTCTTAAAGTCCCTAACTTGGTTCAAACCATTTCCCAGCCCGCATCACTTCTACTCTTCCCTAACTCGCATCACTTCTACTCTTCCCTAACTTGTATCACTTCTACTCTTCCCTAACTCGCATCACTTCTACTCTTCCCTAACTTGTATCACTTCTACTCTTCCTTAACTTGTATCACTTCTACTCTTCCCTAACTTGTATCACTTCTACTCTTCCCTAACTCGCATCACTTCTATTCTTCCCTAACTTGTATCACTTCTACTCTTCCCTAACTTGTATCACTTCTACTCTTCCCTAACTTGTATCACTTCTACTCTTCCCTAACTCGCATCACTTCTATTCTTCCCTAACTTGTATCACTTCTACTCTTCCCTAACTTGTATCACTTCTACTCTTCCCTAACTTGTATCACTTCTACTCTTCCCTAACTTGTATCACTTCTACTCTTCCTTAACTTGTATCACTTCTACTCTTCCCTAACGTGTATCACTTCTACTCTTCCCTAACTCGCATCACTTCTACTCTTCCCTAACTTGTATCACTTCTACTCTTCCCTAACTTGTATCACTTCTACTCTTCCCTAACTTGTATCACTTCTACTCTTCCCTAACTTGTATCACTTCTACTCTTCCTTAACTTGTATCACTTCTACTCTTCCCTAACTTGTATCACTTCTACTCTTCCCTAACTCGCATCACTTCTACTCTTCCCTAACTTGTATCACTTCTACTCTTCCCTAACGTGTATCACTTCTACTCTTCCCTAACTCGCATCACTTCTACTCTTCCCTAACTTGTATCACTTCTACTCTTCCCTTACTTGTATCACTTCTACTCTTCCCTAACTTGTATCACTTCTACTCTTCCCTAACTTGTATCACTTCTACTCTTCCTTAACTTGTATCACTTCTACTCTTCCCTAACTTGTATCACTTCTACTCTTCCCTAACTCGCATCACTTCTACTCTTCCCTAACTTGTATCACTTCTACTCTTCCTTAACTTGTATCACTTCTACTCTTCCCTAACTTGTATCACTTCTACTCTTCCCTAACTCGCATCACTTCTACTCTTCCCTAACTTGTATCACTTCTACTCTTCCCTAACTTGTATCACTTCTACTCTTCCCTAACTTGTATCACTTCTACTCTTCCCTAACTCGCATCACTTCTACTCTTCCCTAACTTGTATCACTTCTATTCTTCCCTAACTCGCATCACTTCTACTCTTCCCTAACTTGTATCACTTCTACTCTTCCTTAACTTGTATCACTTCTACTCTTCCCTAACTTGTATCACTTCTACTCTTCCCTAACTCGCATCACTTCTATTCTTCCCTAACTTGTATCACTTCTACTCTTCCCTAACTTGTATCACTTCTACTCTTCCCTAACTTGTATCACTTCTACTCTTCCCTAACTTGTATCACTTCTACTCTTCCCTAACTTGTATCACTTCTACTCTTCCTTAACTTGTATCACTTCTACTCTTCCCTAACTTGTATCACTTCTACTCTTCCCTAACTCGCATCACTTCTATTCTTCCCTAACTTGTATCACTTCTACTCTTCCCTAACTTGTATCACTTCTACTCTTCCCTAACTTGTATCACTTCTACTCTTCCCTAACTCGCATCACTTCTATTCTTCCCTAACTTGTATCACTTCTACTCTTCCCTAACTTGTATCACTTCTACTCTTCCCTAACTTGTATCACTTCTACTCTTCCCTAACTTGTATCACTTCTACTCTTCCCTAACTTGTATCACTTCTACTCTTCCCTAACTTGTATCACTTCTACTCTTCCCTAACTTGTATCACTTCTACTCTTCCCTAACTTGTATCACTTCTACTCTTCCCTAACTCGCATCACTTCTATTCTTCCCTAACTCGTATCACTTCTACTCTTCCCTAACTTGTATCACTTCTACTCTTCCCTAACTTGTATCACTTCTACTCTTCCCGAACTCGCATCACTTCTACTCTTCCCTAACTTGTATCACTTCTACTCTTCCCTAACTCGCATCACTTCTACTCTTCCCTAACTTGTATCACTTCTACTCTTCCCTAACTTGTATCACTTCTACTCTTCCCTAACTTGTATCACTTCTACTCTTCCCTAACTCGCATCACGTCTGCTCTTGTCCTGAGTTCCCTAACCTGTATCACCACGACCCCTGCTCCCACCCGTGACTCCCTCTCCTCGCTGATTGAATGGCGACCATCTCAAGGAGGTTGTGTCCCAATTAGAAGCGCTGGTTGAAACCCTTGAAGCAGATCTGTCATATTAGCCTGTAGAGATGCTATTATTGGTTAGATTATGTAAATATGTTGAGTACACTAATATAGACATCTTCTACTCCTACTTAGTGCACGTCGTTCTATACACTCTCCAAGGTGTCATCTAGAAGGAGAAAATGTTCTTTCATATCCCTGTCAAATCTTCTACATGTGTCTGGGTAAATGGTCGTGCTTGAAGTATGGAATACATGTGTGTGTGTGAGTTTGTAGATAAGAGAAAATACGCGTTGTGTTAATAAAGAAGAACATATATAAACTTGACTATTACTCTGAAATGCTGTACATATGACGTAATTAAAGGTATATGTTTAAAAGATTGAGAAGGTGCACAAGAGATAGAAGACCAAATATATATCAGACAATGTACTAAAAATATGAAAGCAGCTGCAGCTCTATGAAATGCTGTACATATACGTCTGGTAGATCGTGCATCTTAAAGTACTGAGGTATGCATGTTTGAGTTTAAGGTCATGAGATACATGATTGCACTTTGAAGATAATAGAGAAAATGATAACGAATTTTACTACTCTTAGAATTTTGTTTTAAAGAAAAACGAACTAGTGTTACGTGTAGATATTTCAAATTGTCATCTCGCAGTAAGATAAATATTTTTCCTTGAAGTATAATCTGTCCATTAAGGATTTTCGTCCTTTTATCAACTTTCATCTTGGAGTTCCAGAAGTCCTGATTGGGGTCTTTATTGATAAGTATGTAACATTCACCAGTATCCACATTATATATATTCGTATCGCAGGCCTCATAAATTGATTGGTGGTTGAAAATATCAAGAAGGCAAGGAGTTTATGGATTATCAACGTCTTTATTGCAAAAAAAGAAGCGGCGTTTCGGTATAGATCCTTATAGATCCTTAGCTTGAAAATGGTATGAGGATGTATACCGAAACGTCGTTACTTTTCTACAAATATGATGCTTTACGATGTTCATTTTGAAACTGCCTTACAATGGTGACCGTCTAAATATCATTGAAATTTATAATTTAAATCATTTAACAAACACTTAAGTCATACAGTAGTCCATTTGTTAGATTAACAGTACAGCCTATTGTTATTATATCATTAAAAACCTTTTTAACGTTTATATATTCTGTATTTATCTTTCCTTATCTAAAAGAAGGTATGTACAATGAGGGCAAGTAATATTCTTTGTTCTTTTCTTATCTTAAATTTCAAATTCCAAATTTACGTAATCCTTAGTGGATCATCATTGACTTCAAATACCATTATTGATCCTTTGGATAAATTCATCTATTCCATAATGTTGAAGTTTATGAAGCTATATAAAGTGATATCTCAAGATATTTTGTGTAAACTGGTAACACGATCATATTTTCTGTGATAGCTATATTGAAACGATGAGTTTAAAAAGCACTTACAATTTAATATGACATTTAAACTTGTATTTATTGATTACGTCTCAATGAAACTCCAACTGTTTTAAAGTAACTTCCTTGGGGAGAATAATATTTTTTCTTTGGGGAGAATAATATTTTATATTTTTCAAATTTTTTGCTTTGAGACTAATTTACTCCTTTTAGAATAATACTAATACTTTGGTGGTTGTTAGAAAGATTAATTAATTGACTTAGATAAACAAAGGATTTAAAAATGTTACGGAAGCACTTTATGCACCATACTTATATATGTTTTACAAGAAAAAATTCAAAAGTTGTTCGACACATTTTCAATGTAATGAATACTGTAGAGTATGATCCATTATACAGATTCCTTCTTCGGTGACTCCGACAAACCGTTCCTTTTTTTGAAAATTCCTGCAAAGAAACATTAATTGTTAACGAACAAAACAATATCCAATGGACTGATAAAGTTTGTCTATTTTGTACGATTTCTTCTCTTTTAATAAAACTTGAAATATACCAAGACTAACAATGTCTTCATAAATCGATGAGTCATTTTCGAAAATAAATTCTTAATTGTGATTATTGATACGAGATAAACAAGGGAATCTTGCTTGATATTTGTCCAGTGCATTGGTTGATGTACAGTGTCGTAATACTGTTGATATACAGGAGAAGATGATGACAGATCATGAGCTGTAGGATGACTCGACCAACCGGTGGTACTTACCCAGGTTAGATCGAACCTGCAGTGCGAGTGTAACCTAGGGAACTTTTATTCGTTTCTTTTCAGTTAATTCTTGAAATGCAATGTATTTTCTTTTGATGTTCCACCGCTCTTGTCGCAGTTGCTTTGAACAAATTATTCCACCCCATATTCTGATTCTGACTTGGTTTGTACTATTATTCAACATACTTACGATATACGATTTTGGTAATAATTACATAAACGCTATGCACAATTACATACCACATTAAGGTTGTCATATCGTTGTCTTTGAAGTCGGTGGCGTTAATTTGGAAATCATTTAAAGCCAGATATGTGACTGTCAATTCTGATACCAAAATTATACCTAATTACGTAAGTATTGTTAGCGCATGACAGTCCTGTTGAAGAGAGCAATATGAAAAAAGGTAAATGAAAGCAACACAGGAAGATGTTGACGTTCGTATACCAGTGAGGACAGCTCTCTTCGAGTTACACAATGTGTTTTGGTTATAATCAGACATGATTATATTAACGTGAAGAAAATCTCAAAACTTTTGTCTTCTTTAATGCAAGATTTACACTTCTCAAAGCGAAGGGTTCAATCAAATCCCTCGCATAAAAATCTTGACAGTTTCCATTCTTCCAAGACAAACAGTGGCTGATGGAATCGAAGGCTCTTCGTTCTTAAAGTCCTATTGTTAGCACCGTGTCTGCAAACAGGCCTAATGAAACTCTTTACTTCGGGAGCCCATTTCCGTACATGTGAGTGTTCCAACTGAAGAAGATGGTCGGGTGGAGGGTGGGGTGACCTAGATTCCTCCCCAGACCCCCCGTCACGCCAGGTGACAATGGTCTTCACAGACATTAATTAGACGATTCAGGTGAGAAGAGAGGAGGGGCGTTCCGGGAGGAGGGTAGCCAATGTTCCATTTCCCCATCCGCTTTAATTAGATCTTGACGCTCCGGGCTATGGGAGATAGAGGGACTGGACTCGACAGAGCTTCCGTGTGCTAATTATCCACTGCAAGATGAAAGCGAAAAAACTTTAGCTTTCCTTGAGTGTTGGGTTCATCATCCATCTCGCTAGCTACAGAAGACGATTTCGTGAGATGGCGTGAAAATCCAAACCGCAAACATCTTAAAGCGATCAACCCGTTCCAACCCTTTAAGTCGGCGTATCGTGCAAAGCATTTCGCCGAGTCCAGCACAGCGCTGCGTTCCCAAAGAGATTTAGACGTAATTTAAAAAGTTCTTCATTTTCAATACATTCATGATTCTTTTAATCCTTCAAGGCAAGAAATTAAGACAAGTTTTTAACGAGGGTTAATTGACAAGGGTCACAGGGTAGGTTGGGCTTGAGACCGGCTACTGTATCCAGCAGATACAGACACCCCACAGTGTCCCCCCATCCCCCTTCAACTGTGCGTTATTGGCGCTTTGTCCGGGGTGTAGAGCTGTAATGGGTGAATTGAAAGACTTGAGTTCAGTAACTCGATTTCCCGCAAGCCTTCTGAGACGCACAATGGGCAAAGAAAGAAGCTCTAGTTGTAGAATCTTGCCGCGATGTGCTATGAATTGAATCCCCCTCGCGTTCATCATCTGTTCGTGTATTTGTGTTGGCAGTTCGATAAAATGAAATAGGCTACAGTGCTTTCTAGAACGTAGATGCAGGGCTGTCTTTAATGAAGCTCGCTAAGGAATAATGGTCCTTTCTTTGCCATATGAAAGGCTAAATCCGTTCTCATAACTCGCGATCGAAGGCTGTTCTTAGCGCTCTTCTAGTCGTCCATACCACTACAATTGCAAGAATTGCGCCCAGCAGTCGGACATGTATTTTCAACTGCCGTACAACTTTCCATATCTCTCTTATTTCTAGGAATTATTCTGCGTCCAAACCATCTCTCCTACTCTTCCCTTTTCCTTCGTGGCTGGTGAACTGCAGATCGATGGAGCGGTTAAGTCGGCGTCGAAACGCACGGATGGTGGAGGGATGGACGGACGAACGAACGGAAACCACCCCTCACCCGGAGAAGTAAGAATCTTGTTTTCTTATGTCCGTCTGTCTGTCCGTGTATCTTGTGTCCGAGTTGAGTTGTGACGTCACATCAGGCGAAGGGCGGCCTGCCAGTCTCTCAAAAAGCGAGTTCAGGGTCGTGTGTTGGTTTCATGCTTGACAACCCGTGCATCTACCAGAAAAATTCATGTTATTTATACGTTTTGAAATTTAGCATAATTAAACACCAACATAAAGTTATCATTTTTGGATATAATTGATAGTTACTGAAGTATCGTATGGTAATAATCATTATGTTTAGTTGACGGGTTCTGATGTGTCTACTTCTGGTTTTGTTTATGTGCAGGGAGATGTGATATTGCCTCATTTCATCTCTTTATCACTCCAAGATAGAGATCACTGATCATCATTACTCAGTTTTAAATAGTCAACCCTTTATTTCTCAGAGCTAAAAGAAAATAAATAGCTTCAATTAATAACCAATGATATTTTAATTGTTATTGTCAAGTGAATATTCGTTATTTGACATTTTATTCATTATCCTAATTACGACGAGAAACGTTTAATTTTACAGTAACTATCAAATTCTGTTTTCATTTGTAATTTGATATGAAATGAAAGGCTAACAATATGGATACAGTTTCAGGAGCGTTGTAGTTTATAAGTCGCCTTGTTTGAACTCTTTAACTACATATACCAACATTTATTCCACGAATAACTATCATGAGGTGTTAGACGTATGTGTGTAAATTAGATTAAATTACGCAATGTAAATGACTTGAACATTTCACCAGAACGGTGTTGACGGAGAAGCCTTGCCAACCGCTGGTTCACTTAATGAATCCCGTAAGAAAATTGAGAGTCTTTGGCGGCAGTTGCTACTGAATACTTATCTGTTTATCTATCTTTACCTACCGGAGTTGACATTGAGACGCTGCATACCTACATTCCCCGCAAAGCTCTGGGTAAACGCCACTGTAAAGCCCGCTCGGTGTTGAAAGTGTAATTCCCTCTGACTTTAATTCGAATACAAAGAGCGCCTGAATACGGTTGAAATGTATGTCCAATTAGCAGTCTATTTATTCCAATGTGAATATATTGCCAAATTGTATATGTTTATTCTGAATGAATAAAATATAGCGAAATGAAGAATAATGAACTAAATTATTTCTCCTTTCTTCTACAATTATACAAATGCCTGTTAAATTATATGAACAATAAATACTGTTACAATATCAAATACAAATAATTTTTTATATATTTTGTAATTAAATTCGCATTTAGTTCTAATGCCTTTTTTAAAATTAAAAATAAATAAAAGTTAAAATGTTTAAAGATACATAAATAAATAACACTCGTTGACTTGGAAAAAATAACTATAATAAATGATTCAAGTCAATTGTGAAACAATTTCTATAAGACCTTGAAGTCTTGACGGATTCAATATTGTAGAGAAAAGTTTACGCTTGTTTGTACTATATAAAGGCGACATGAGACAGTCCAATGCACGTTCAAGTCGGGTAGGTTTTATATACCGTTCGCGTCCTTCTTAAATTCTCCTGAAAAATCTCAAAAATATCTTATTCATACTTGTATGAATTTCATAGGTCCTTAAATCGGCATAATTTATACTAGAATTTGAATGTTATGAAGGGTTCGTTTCGGTGCATTTTCGTCGCCTTAAACTGAAATTTAGAATCGTTTTCCATTTTTATCAATACTATATTTAAAAAATACACAATGGCCCAAAATTGGCCCTCCGCATTGTTTCATGAATTATTTAATAATATATTTCATATAAAATTTTTCATTCATTTGAAAAATGTAAACAAATATTTTTCTCTCCATTTCCTGAGAAAATATAATCTAACTCCTGATTAAAATATTGGCTTTTTTGATATCATTGAAATAAGGTGTTTTATTCCTCCGGAAGCATTTCTATCTGGCTGTTTAAGAAGACTAGAATAAAAACAAAAATGGCAATGTTGATTTACTGCAGTTTGCTTCAACTTGATTTATGAATTTGACATTTACAAAATTATTCGTTGTGACTGTATTCTTTCCCGTCTGATATAAAATAACTTTAAAGGTGTGAATTATCATAACAATATTTTTATTTTAAAACAAGAGCTGTTATTTGCGTCTTGTGGACGGTTTCCCGATGTTACTGTATTTGTCTATTGATATTGTGTTTTTTCCCTTTGAAAATATTTAATATCGGGGATTTGCCTACTTAATATTATATTTTTTCCCCTTGATTTTAGCAAATTTTGACGCCGCAGTTTCATCTTCCGTTTCATGTCATGTACGTTTTTAATACAAAAATTACTTCCTCTTTTTCCACATTTTCCATTTCTCAATCTATTTACTCGCTGACGGCCATTCTCACATAAACATACTATCTGGTTATATTTCACCAGTATTTAATATATTTAAAATTTTAATGATAAGGTCAACATTTTCTCTGAATATCTGTATCGTAATATGTATAATTTCCTCTATTTTGTATGTGTTGACAATGTGCTTAAGGTGCATAGTATATTTTTATATTCATCTACAATTATATCTTTATTTTCTATCCCTCTCTATCTCATCTCTCACTCCCTGTAACATGTGCAGCTACCCTGTCCTCAGCGTATTCTCGTTACGTGCAATTGAAGCTGCAAATCACTGCACAAAATGTTATAAACTGGATCACGTCTCACCGACTTTAATGAGACATAAGAACAATGCAATTAAACTGCATGGCCTGAATGAGTAAAGAATTCAACCCTGAACAGGACAACACCCGACCCACTGACGGCTAGCCGTCCCTTTAAGGTGCAAACACGTCGCTAAACCGTATCACATTTCATCAAATACATACATACAAAAGTTTTGAGTGTAGAGAAATTTGATCCCAGCATTTGTATTACAGAGCGATTAGCGGGTATTGTACTTGATCGCCTCTGATATGTTGGGACAGGGTTTGGGTGAATACCTTGTGAAAAATATCTCACCTAAAGCCCTTCTCGAGAATACCTCCACTAGCCGCCTCTTCAAGACGGTTTAGTGAAAGGCGTTTGGTTTCAGAACAATTGAAAATAGCCATTGTAGTGATTTCAACACGACGATAATCAGAAGGAAAGGGGGGTATTAGAACGGGGCTGCTTTGTAGAGGGCGACTGTTGGGGTATTATACTACCCATAGTACCACTGTTGGGGTATTATACTACCCATAGTACCACTGTTTAGACACAGAAGCTCCTTTATCTCATCGTGAATTAAAGTCGCCGTTATAAACATGAGGAAATACGCTGAGCATTTAACTTAATTTCAATAAAGCCTGTTGCGGGTTTTGTGGCGTTGTAATTTTTATTTTGGTTTGGTATAATAGTCCCACGTATATTCAATGTATTTGTATGTGCAATCCAATCGTATGTAGTGTACTGAGATATATAAATATATCATTACAACAAGAATTATTTTTGTCATTAAATTAATTTATAATAAACGTTTATCTTCCTCATTACAACATTATAGAAGACTTTGGAAATACGTGTCGTGTTGCATAAGCAATATAAATAGAAACAATTTTCCGTTGGAATATAATCGTTAAACAAAGAATATGTTCACGAGAAATTTAACACGACACTAAAGCGATGATGATGTGTTGATTACAGGCAATGCGAGCCGAAATCTCAATCTATGTTAATGCAAATATTTTAATAAAAGCCTATATGGTTAATTTCATTGGAAAACAATAAATCGTAGCGCCGCTTGTTATCCCCTAATTATTGGGCATTTATATGGAGACAATGTGAGCAGGACTCGCAGAATAATGTGGAATCCTCAGCTGGCGGGATGGAAGGAGGTGATTCCCATGCAAACACGACACGGGATGATGGACCGCTTAATAATGGCGGCCAGACCTGTCATAGATGAATATTTAAACCTCCAATATTGCACATGATGGGACTTTACTATCCTTATTCGCCAATCATCAAAATGTTCACAAAAGCGTTATTTTTTCTCCCCGTTTGGTATTAGCATAACGAGATGCTTAAACTGTCTCTCTACCTTTAATACTGATTGAAGGTAGTCCCTTTGTGTTGTTGAATATTGCTCCAAAAATTTATTTCACGAAAATCTCTTTTTAATGGTCAGTATCGATTTTGTAAAACTTCGGTCAAGTTGATATTAAGAAAGCTATGAATTAAATAAGATATTATATAAAATATTTTAAATGCCATTTTGCGAATATTTTGATGTAAATTTATTGTATGATAACGTATATTAATTTCAGGAAGACGATTTAATTTCACAATCTTATTTCTTGCTTTACTAATTTGTATCTATATGCGGAAAATAAACAAGGTGACAGAAACATATACAGAACGCAAACATTACATTTACGACAACGATAACAAAATCTTGTTTTTAATTATTTTTTTCTATTAGGTTTACGAACAAAAATTAATCCTTGGGTCACACAGGCAAGAACAGTGACATGTCGGCCTCACATTTCGGCATCAAAAGAAAGAAATCTGTGAAAATTTCCAAATAATCGTTCCACCGCAAATTGAAATGTCGCGGCCTATCTAGCAGAAGAGTTGTCACTGATGAAGATGATTTCTGTCATACGACAGAGATTTCTCGTCTCAACTCGCTCCACGCCATTCATTGCTACCTGAGGCCGTCTTTGACTCGATCTAGAAATTCAATCGTATCATAATTGTCCATCAGCAAACCAGCGGTTTGGAAAGTCGAACCTAAGAAGTGCAGTGTTTTAGGTGTTGGTGATATCATGTCGAGCTTGTGTCACTTGAACCCGTCTTTGTCTCATCAAACCCTCCACTCAAATATGTCACTGTAGCAAATGTTTAAAAATATTTATTAAAAAAACAAAATTGGCCTCATTCTACATGTAGACGCTTGAGTATATGCTTTTAAAATTAATACTCCACGTGTTGTAAAATTATTTAAATATTTTAATGCAATGTCGTGAAAAATCAAATTATTTTCCTTTTGAATATTTTTTTCAATAAGCATAAATATTATTTTGGTTAAGAATTTTTTTTCTTTATATTTACATTGATTTCAAATATTTGTTTTTTTAGTTGATTATTTTGTTTATAAAAATATTCTTTTTTTATTCAATATAATTCAACCAATCTAAAGAAAAATGATTTAGGTTTTAAAAAAATTTCACACTTCAGATTTTAAGCATAAAAATATTTACTACATTATGAATGATTGATTCAGATATTTTTTCTATATTTTCACAATGCTTCATTGATGATTACGATACATATTTATTTTTTAAATCTGTAACGCTTTTGTATAATATTTTATGATTATATGTTTTCATTCATTTGATTCAATTAACCTTGGTAGACATTAAATTACATATTTTTGATTTCATGGTGGGCAGATAAGTTTTGATTTGTCTTTTCTGACGCGCAACAGCGGGTAATAAAATAAAACATAATTCAATGTATAAGCTGTGCTACATTATTATTAACATAACGAGAACATAGCGAGTTTATGGGGATTTAATTGAACTATTCATCTCTTCATTTTGGATATATTATTCGCCTTATATTTGGATTGTATGTTGAGTTCATTTTCATACAAACTATTGAAGTGTGCCAGTTAGTAATATATATAAATGTTATCATTATATTTGGTTCGGACACATTGTATATAATTCGGTTTATATTCTATTCGTATTTTCTTCAGCATTATATTCATTGTTGATATGATAAAATGCATGAACTATAACGGAACCATAGGTATTATATCGATGAATGTGTCAATGATTTTTTCAGCTTACGTCCATGTATGTTCTTCTCAAATGACCCTGTTGAAGATATTTATGATATTGCCACAAGGTGCATATAACATTCCTTTCAGTTCAATTTGACGTCTATGAATACTTTGATACGTTAGTCCATGTCGCCATATCTCTCCTCATGTTTGTGACAATACGAGATAAACGGATATTTGTCAGGAACGTGTGTATATATTTTTATTTCTGTGATTATATCATTTCGTTTTCCCTTTATATTAATTTTTACATTATACCTATGTAGCGGTTTAGGCCAAAATAAATACATATCTGAACCTCTAAGACAACAATAACAAGGTAGTGCGACTGTTCTGTATACAGGGACCACACGTGGTCTAGCAGCCAGACTTCTCTCTATATTCCTCTTTCTTATATGATTTTCTGATTTTTTATATTTTTCCCTCAACATTTTCCTTTAAAACGTTGATAAAAAGCACGCAGTAAATTGGGAATCGTTAAAAGTATTTCTGAAGCTCTCAGACATGGGAAACATGCAGAAGGAAACTGTATACAAGAAGCGGACAGAATTAGAGATAAATCTGCATGCTTTTTCGTTTCTTATATAATTTTATTATCATTTTGTCATCAATAAAAAGTAGAAATCAGAAAGACGGCGAAAGAGACTTGGCCTTTATTAGGTGTTTATGAACCTCTCCAACACGAGGTATAATGCAGTTCGACTGATACTGTATCCAAGAGGCGCACATGGCCCGGCGGGAGTCTTAGAGCGGATTAGGTCGGGTTCTCTCTGGTACAGGGGGTGCAGATTGATACAGGGCGCTGCTAACGTTTCCTATCCCTCGTGTCGGGTGACGCTGGACGCACGTGAGGGGGAGCACGTGGGACTTAACGCGGAGATCCTCCCCGACCCTCCCTCAGCCCCTCCTCACGTTCCCCCGGTAACAATACGAGTTGGAGTGACCTGGTCGTATGGTGAAACCTCACAGTTGTAATAAAGCTAATTGCGCCCTATTGTTTCTAGAGAGATACAAGATGGTTAGCTATGGTCTTCATCCTGCAAGTGTACAGGCAGCACGATCAGCCGCTCTATAGCCTCCATTTTACACTCCCAATTGCTGGGAAAATTACATTTGTCCGATTTTACCAAATTGGCCTACGGCAGATGTACTGCTTTCTCGGTGAGGATGTGAGAGGGGAGAGAATGGCTCTAATCCCTGTCCCTTTGTCGAGGCCACACTGCAACTTTCTGAAGACAAACACTCCTCCGCGCAATTACTGCTGGGGACAGCATCGCCATACCCTCCAGCTACACACAACTACAGCCCAGTCCAATTCGTAATTTTAAGAGCTACAAAAACAAGACTCATCGTAACGATCTAGCACGTGACAAATACTCATCGAAATTGACAACCCTGTTGTCCTGTCTGTCAAAATAGCTTGCCGCAAGTTTATTTGTACACCCAAAATATTATTGCAAGAGAAAGCGACAAGACCGGTATTTAGCGAGATAGCATGCAATATCTTGCCATGATGACGTCATGGGGTCCCCATCTGAAGATGATTTCAATTTAGACTAGAAATTGACATTTGTGAAATGTACACGCAAAGAACGAGATTGCACGAGACTTGACTGCGATTGTCTCCGTCAGCTGTAAGACAAAGGTCTCCGAGCGAACTGGCTGCATCATTACTCTAATGGGTCGGCAAAACAGATCTCAATTCTCGTTATCGCCTTCCACTTTACTTCATCATCACATTAGCAGTCTCGTGTGGTTACTTGAAGAATCTGCTTGTTTTATGTATAAGATATTTAGTATTGAATTATTATTAATATCCATAGACAATTATTTCAAATATAAACACTGTACTTAACAGAATATGAAATTCAGTACTACTTCACTCTTTGAATGTACTATCTATACAAGGCACAAGATTTATAGATATCAAAGTTCTTTATTCATAGAATATCGACGTTTAAGTCTCGTTTTGAATTATCAACTATCGTTATGATTACCACTTGAAAGGTAATAATAACAGTGACACAACGCTCATGTATATGTCTAGGTTATTCAGTATGTTAGATATCTCTGAGAGGGTCATTGTAGAAGGTATTTTTACCGAACTTATCGTCACTCATCGAGTCAGCAAATAATAAATGAACTCTTTCAACTATAGAGAGAGCAAAGTTGGACCTTACATTCTGTATATGGTATATATTGAGACAACTGGAAGAACCGTCACATTGACGTGAGACAACCCGGATTGTCCAAGTGCAGTTATTGATGGGTCATTTGGGGCTGTGATGTCCTGTCTTAATGCCACAGTGGTCCGACTTGTTATGTTCATCCTGGATGTGAGAGGAAGACAGAAGGAGTTTGGGAGGGGTTGAGGAGAGAGAGAGAGAGAGGGGGGGGGGGGGGGTAGGGTGAAGGAGTTGAGGAGGAGGGGGGAGGGGGGTTGAACAGGAAGGAGAAGTGTTCTGCACCCATCCATCTATCACTTGTCAGAAGGCCACTTCTCAAAGGCTTCGCCGGCCTCTGATTCCCTCTCGCATGGTTTGTCGGACTTGATGGAGCAATAGGCCGTACTCGGTCCTTCACATCAAACACTGGCATATCGTACAACTAGGACAATGTGGCCCAAATACAGAACTAAGACATCCGAGGAAGGGGTGTGACAATTGTTATTTGGTAATATTCTGAGGGTTCTAGTTTGAGAGTGGCAAGCCGTAGATAGAGTGAGGAGTTCGAAGGGAGTAGAACATATCCAGAAAGTTCACAAGTTCTTTTCTGGTTTGGTTTGATAACATTGGTCATCTTTTAAGGACGATGAACTTGAACTTGACGGGTTCGAATTGAGACATGTATCGAAGAACTTTCATACGAAATCCCACGAGAGATGACAAAAGGGTGGCAGTGGCTCATTACGGGTGGGGTAGCTGGGTCTCAGGGGGTGAGTGGGGTATGTGTCGCTTTGTGAAGGGTCGATCTCTAGTTCCGTCTTCACACGGTCTCTGCGACTATTCTGCATTCTTGAACCACCCGAAACCGTTCCAATGGTAACCCTGTTGAGGCAGCAATGGCGGTGTCACGCCGGGTGAGAGAAAATGATTTCCACCACGATCGGCTTCTGTTCGTGTCTCATGAATCCGTCATAAACGTCTAGAGAGGGGTGTTAATGCGAGCCCGCTGTGTGATATAGAGCCATTCCGCACCCCTCCCTACCATCGCTCCAGATCCCATTGTGACAACAAGCACCGTCTCATTGCCCGCTTATGTCCCTAATTGCTTCTCCTATCTGCGAAATGTGTTTGTAAATGCTTTATTCATAACCGAGGGAAGAAGATTACTGATAACTGTTTGGGGAAAGTTTGGACAAGTTTTCGTGTAAATCAACTCAGTGCCGTTTCACTCGGTTGTAAGAAGCAACCATTCATGTGTTTACGGGGTTGTGCTACGAACAACGCGTTTTTATGATGTGAAAATGGCCTAATCCGTCAACTCAACATTTCTTAAAGCCACGCCATAGATGATAGCTTTATTAAATGAAAATCTTAAGATACATTTTGACAATGGTTCCTTTACATGTTTCACTTAAATCAACACTTGAAAATCTCATATTATTAAGTTAATATAGAAAGTTAGTTCTAAACAAAGATATACACGTTAGTAAACAATGAATTGTTCATGAATTAATTTATAATACACATTCATTGCATAGAAGTCATTAGATAAAAAAAGGTTCTTCTTTACATAAAAACTCTTGACAGCAACAGTGAAATAAAACCCAACGACATGTTTATACAATTGAGCCTGTCTTTATTTTGACAAGATAATATCACAGATAATATCGGATATTTTCTATTGATTATAGAATTATTTCTGTAAGAATAACTTTTCCAAATTCTAGGTCATGGTTTAACTTTCAGGAAACACATTCATGAAATGTAAACATACAAGAAAATCAAACTGGCAACACAGTTAAACTTTTGTAGACCGTGTTATGAGGTATGTATGGAAGTATTGTAAATATGCACAAGAGGATAAAAAGTCCAACTATGTGCCAGTTTGTGGAATTCTATATAACAAGAGTATCTCGCTGTATCTAGGAGGTCTCTAGACTTAATCAATGTTCGTCACACATTCTATAAATTAACAGTAGCAGTTGGTCCCATATTGAAAGAGTCTTCGATCCCGTTATTATGTGTGCACAGTTATAGATATACCATATGTGACAAAGCCGGGACGTTATTCCATGCTTCTGAAGGCGACAATAGATGACTGTAAACGCCAATGACTATCCGATATCGCTTTCCATCAACTCGCATAGAACCTTATCATTATGCCTGGTCACAAATGGTATACTACAAATACAATTTGCGAGAAAATTGTCACCTAATTCATTTTCTTATTATTCGATGAATAAAGTTATTCGGTAAGCAATTTCTGTCAATCAAACAATCTGTCAATACATTCTCAATGTAGGTAAGGCTGTCGATAATCTATATGTAGTAATTGTACAGGCATGAGTGATCCTGCTGTTTCATATTGTTAAAAATATTGTAAAAATGATTTCCGATTTATTCAGTCCGATAATAACTTTAATGATATTTTATTTTAACAGTGATTCAGTTGGAGTAAAACTTTTCTTTATAATATTTATGAAAATATTTTAACTCTTCTAAATTCCATACATCACATTAAAACTATGACAAACCAGTTCAATATTTTTTATTTTAAACTGAAATGATGGAAGCGAGTGAAATTATAAATGATATAACTACTGGCAATTATTTTAATATGTGATATTTAATTATGAAATACGGTTTTTTAACTATGCGTTCGAATTGAGCTTTGTAAGTGTTGTCAAAGTATATTGCAAAAAAGTTTTATTTGAATAATACTCATTGAAATATCACTTCATTATGTTCTAACTGGTTTAAAATTTCATTTAATATTAAGAAGATTTATGAAATTCAAAACTGATGTCATATTTAGTGAGGTAAATAAGTTGATAGAAGCAATCTTTTGTGAATAATTATTTTTCTATTTTTGTTTTTTACTAACATTCGTACGAAATTTAATCGATGAAGCTGACACAGGAGAAAAAAAGTTTTGTTTAATTTTAATAGATTTACTTTTTTTCAATACAGATTTAATATGAATTTCAAAAGCCGTACGTATAATGGTTTTGTCATTATTTATAAACAACTGTAGAAAATATTGTAATAAATGGTATGAAATTTCAAATTGTTGCATTGAAGCTGTTATGTAGATAATTAATGAATTCTACAATCATATGATTTTTTTATTGATGAAAAGAGTCTCCAATGAATAAATATTGCACGTAAATTAAATTTATTTTACATTTGAAGGTATCCCCTCCGGTGATTCAGATAAATATAAACACGAATTATCAAATATGTAATTTTGATAACAATGAATTTTCGATTTCAGTTAGAGTTCTTCATTAATTTGTGCCTCAGGCAATGACGGCATGTGTGTTTGTACGCATCGTCGTGTAGGTAGTTATTTCTGATAACTACAATAATTTTGCAATATAGATTTGTCAATTTGAAAACATTTTTTAACAAAAGGCATTCATTTATACGATGTGATAATAATATTTTTCATATTCAATTACGCAAAGTATAATGCCATTATGAATATTTTTTAATGAAAAGAGTAAGTGAGTAGAAAGACCCGTTAACATGGATAATCTTTTTGTATAGGTAAAACGGGATTTTCGTATGATAAAAGGTAATCAGATATTTATTCCATACTGATATCGAATGAATGTTAATTCTTTACTTTACAGCTACTACAGCTATATCATGGATTGCTATTGCATTCTTCGTTTCAGCAACTTTTTTTAATTCAATAAAACAAGACAAATTCCTATTAACTTTACAAGCAGAAGAAGGGACATTGTTCCTTCTCTTTTTCATGCAAAATAACAAACACACAAACATGGAATTATTTTGTACATGAATTAACTTGTTTAAAACTGACAAGCTCAATTGAATAAAACACCGAATATGTCATAACGTGTTAGGCACCGATATAAATAAAACTTTATTAAAACAACAACACTTTCTAATTAGACCTAGAAGAACGATATAGATGCACACGTGGTGAATTTCCGATCTCTTTGCGTGAAATGTAAAAAGTTCCACAGAACAAACAAAAAAACAAAGCGATTCATCTTGAAATAAAGGATATTCAGAGAGTAAACGACTCTAGTCCCCGAGAAGGGTGAATATTCCACGGCAGGGAGACTACCAGAGAGTTTATCACCAGACACTCATCCAGTGTGTGAGATCCCAGCCATAATTACCACGAAATGGTGCTTCTAGCGGCCCAATCAATGGCAACTGCTATAATTATTTCTACAGGTATTGTGGGGGCTTCTCATAACTCGCTGATTTATCACTAGTATTTTTCCTCTTTTCTCTCGCGCGTCCCTCAAGCTTTGATTTAGATATTTTTGATACCCTCCATTATTCGTAAATCATCTCCGTCGAAATTTAGATTTCACGCTGAACTTATTCTTCTAAATACCGCTGACAAGAAATGTTTATTTTCATATCCTAGAGACGATTCATCTTACAGTGAAATCATTACATCTTAATGTTTTCACATCAACAATTGTTTCTAATTTGTCTGTGCAGCGACGATTGAGACAGTGAAAGTTGTAATGATATTGAATACCCCATCCACTCCACAATTTATCTCTTACGCAGTGTATAGTATAACATTCCATGTCAATAAATTGTGTAAACGATAAGACTATCCTCTTACTAAACATTAGTATTGATTACATTTTCTTGATACTCGTTCTAAGGCTCCTAATACACATTAAGGCATTTGGTAATAGTCGTTTATATACCATGTGTATTTGGAGCTTTCCTATCTGTTATGTGCCTAAATTTCATTTTTATTAATTTGATATCTATAACAAATTAACGCATCACATGAATTTAAGACTATTATTTTCCCGGTACTTATTGGTATGCAATAATGGGATACACATGGATTATTAAATTGAAATAGAACAGATATACAGCAATGTTTTAAAATATAACATTGTATTGATGTTATCCACAGATGTAGCTGTAAAGACATGAATTATATTTAGTAATTGTTATGTGTTTGAGGAAATGTTCAGGGAATAATTTAGATACATAAACTTCCATATTCTATCCTCAACATGGTCATGACTTTATAGTAAAATAGCAAAATTGTAAAATATGTTCCTTGGATTTTTTTTAATAAATGTTTATTATTTTTCAGATAACCTGGAACGATTTACAAGGAACGGTGGAAGCAGTGCTGGTAAATATAAATAATTATAATGAAAAGTAATTTCGTGACCAATTAATTTTTAACTCGGAGGATAAGTGTCGTTATAATTTTTCACAGCTGAACGGAGTGTACATTATCCATTATTTAAAAAAAATGATCACCTTTTGTCATGAACATGTCTTATCAAATAAAAGGTTATACAAATTAAATGTTTTTGCTTTTTTTTCGATATGATTTTGAATACAATAGGTGACAAAATATTGTTGGGATAACTTTGGTGTCGACATAAAGACATACGTTCCTTATATCAATCATCCAATCATACACTGAAAAACAGTTTTTATCCAGAATATCTTTTTTTTCGTTAATATTTCAGATCTAAATACATTTAATAAAACCAACATGAACGAAATATGAACAAAATTTTTTTTAACGCAAAGTATATTTTCATATACTGGACAAAACAAGTAGGCATTGTGAATTTCATAATTTACATTTTTTATCAGATCGCCAATGAAGAAAATATATTAAAATACATAATTTTTAAAAATCACATGGTCCTAATTATTTTGTCCAATATATAGTAACGCTGTATTATTTTTTCTCCTGCAAGCGGAATCAATTCAACGTTCAATTTGATATCTACAATGTTTTTTTGGAATTACGGAATTGAAATAAGAATTGAAGTTTCAATTAAGGAGAATTATGAGCACGTACGAATTGACAAACTATGATAATTTCAGACTGAAAATATATTTTGATTTATATTTTATAATAAATCAACTCTGCTCTGAGCTAGTGATAAAATAAACAATTCAGATCGAGAAAATCAAAACGGTATGTAAATATTTGTATTTCCATTCAAAACTAGCATAATGTTATCTAATGTATAACATACACACTTATCATATATCAGTTTAATATCATACAAAAATATACATTTATTATCTGAATTAACACATTAACATCAATTTCTATGAGGTCGAAATGGGGAAAGTGTATTCATTGTATAAAAATAACGGCAATAAAGGCAACAAGCTTTTAACGTTTATTTGAAATATACATGATATAATTGTAAATGCACGTAAAAGAAAAATTAAATTGCAACCGCTCCATTTATGGTATGATTTATGGATTATTTGACAAACATATGCATTTCATGTTACATTACTGAAGATAAGAATATTTCAATAAAACATCAACTGTATTTTCCAACGGGATATAGTCAATTAATGCAAATGATATAAAAAGTTTATAAATCATAATCTGTATTTTTCCTACTTTGATAAACCTATATCATGCGTAAAAGGAAAGATTCCATGGCGTCAGAGTAGTGTTACAAAGCGTGAAATGATTAAACTACATACTAATTAATGCTACAAATAACTTTCGATTCATAACGGTATGGATAGAATATCCGTAAAATTACACCACCCATTCATAAGACAAAACCCTCTAGTGCGAAGCTTTCCACACTCGTAGTGCCGATGAAATTCATTACTTCTCATCGGTTACCTCAATGAATATAGGTGTTCAATTTGTGTTTTCTTAAATTGTCAAACTAGGACACCCAAATTGTAACCCCAAGAAGCAAGGATTTTAACTGATTTGTAATCGTAGCAATAGTTTTTGATAACCATAAACTGCAACAGACGTATGAAATATATATACAATATCTGAAACTATATTTAACAGGTAATATACGTTCACGCCTTTGTGTCTTCGTGTTTATATTAATTCGCATTGAATCAGTAATTATAATACATGGTATATCTATATGATTTTAGATAACAGTTTATCACTGATAGAGATAATATCATTTTTAATTTTGACATATCGTCTTGATTTGTGACAAATATAAATTGTGGTAGGGTTTTCCTGAATAATCTTAATTGCAATATTTACAAATGTAATCGAGAGAAACTAATATACAAGAGGTTTGTTATTTTAGGGTTCTTTTAGGGTATAGGACTAATGTGTGTGTTATTGTACCTTGTAAAAAAGTCAAACCGTTATTCCCAAAATGCAGAGAATGTATTTTATGTTTATGTAGAAATAAATCACCTGTACATCTTATCGGTTTCCTTGACAATGTTAATCTCAATCAGGAGTTGAACGACCTTGAGGAGAAGCGAGTTTATTCATTTTCCCCAATATTGGTTATAAATCATACGGGACCAAACACGAGACATTTTATCAGTCCTTGTATTTTAAAGCTGCAAAATGACTTATTTGTCGTCTATATGAGTAATATTTGTACACAAATTACCTTCAAACTCAATATCCATATCTCAGTTTACAGCAACGTCCCTGTTTAAAATTTCAACATTGTGGCGAGGCGGAATCACAACATTTATCATAAAGTATTGACTTTCAGACAAACAGCAATTTGGAAAATCGAATATGTGTCATAGAAATGGAATGGATAATAACTATTGAAAGGCAGACTGACAGGACGTCAACCATAATGGAATGAGGTCGGAGAGGTCAACTTCAAATGTGACCTTCACCTTGGTAGTTATCAAAATAGGTGTTAGATTTTGGTGTGAAATTAGGCCCACAACATTTTAGTTTTCTCATTCGTCAAATTCTTTAAAGAAGCGACCTGAGGCACTCGTAAACAATAAAACGTATTTTAATTATACTTTAACGTCTTTATACATCCGTAAACATTCAAGTGGTCCGGAGGGTAGGGAACGAACACGTGGTCTGGAAGGGGCACCAATTGGTGGAATCAGGAGGCGACGTAGCATGTGAACATCCAGATGGGGACAATTGGTCCGGGCCTGCAGCTCCAGTGTTGAGGTGATCTTTAATTACAAAGTGTTACATGAAACTCGCTCTCAATGTGCCTCAGAGGTGCAGTTTATTAAGGGAGGTAACTCTATGAAGGGGAGATAACAACTTCTTATAAGGGGCGACAACTTTAATACAAGGGATAATTTTGAATGAGTAAGGTGGTTGTAATAAGGAATATAACTCAAGAAGAGATACTCTGAACGTTTACACATGAAAAGAATGAAACTATAGAAACACAGGCAAACTAAACTTATTTTAAAAGCAATTTTACTGGGCTTATCTATTTGATTGCCGATATAAATGAGGGCATTTAGAATCAGCGTATTTGTATTATGTTTACTTGGATCTTCAAATATATGTCAAATTTAATTGTAATTGTAAGAGCATAAAACGTATAATTGTTCCCAATCCAGAAAATGGCACACTAATGCAAATACGTTATTAGCCAGAAAAAAATGAGACTTTTCCGGTATCATCATTTTTCAGGAATTGTTTTTAATGACTGAGAACAACTTTAAAGGGGCTAGGATCATTTCGTAAACTTGAAAAATTCTTTGTCGTTGTGTTGTTATAGAAAAGACAGACATTGTGTTTTTTATAATATTTTTCATAATGCCTTTTTCTTGTTATACCTTCACTTCTAGTTAATGAAATATCAATATGTATTTTGTCGATATGATTAATTTTTAATCACAATTCGAATAATGCAAGAAAATCGTTATGTCATTATTGTTCGTTATTCGTTATTTTCAAATTTAACGTATGGTAAAATCCTTTGGAAATTAACATCTGATATTATGAATGTTGCAAAGAGATTTTTCTATGATCAAATTAATTTATACTAAATACATCGTGAAAATAATTAATTGATAAATAATTATAAAATGTTATTGGGAACTATATATGAGAATAAAGTGAACTACAATTGATTTTACATTAGCGAAACTATAAGTAACATCGATTGAGCACATATATAAAAATGAAGAATAAAGATAAAGATAAAGAAAGATGTAACACCTAAAGAAATGATATACAAGAAGGAGGTAAAATTAG